>CM037852.1:10577051-12035381 GCA_021234595.1 Delia radicum
AAAGCCAACATACTGATGCTATTTATACAGACTTCAGCAAAGCCTTTGACAAAGTAAATCACAATCTTCTTGTAAAAAAGTTATTTTTAATGGGATTCACAAACAACGGTTTGGATTGGATTAAATCTTATCTAAGTAACAGAAAACAACGTGTTCTATTTAACAATTCTTTATCTAAGAATATTGATGTTAAATCAGGAGTACCTCAGGGTAGCCATCTTGGACCTATTTTGTTTTCGTTATTCATTAATGATCTACCGTTAGTGATTAAATTTTCAAATGTTTTAATGTACGCTGATGATGTGAAAATCTTCCATAGCTTCGATAATTTTTCTGATCACATATACCTTCAGGAAGATTTGGACAGTCTTAACGAATGGTGCAGTTTAAATTTAATGGAGTTAAACCTGAAAAAATGCAAACATATGAGATTTTTTCAGAAAATTCTGTTGTTCCCGATTTCTATTCTTTAGGGGCTATCAGTTGGAGTTAGTTGATACCTTTAATGACCTTGTGTTCTTTGGATCCTAAATTAACTTTTATACAACATATTACTTTGACTGCAAATAAAGCATTTCATTTATCAAACGATGGGCAAAAGAATTCATTGAACCGAATATCACAAGGCAACTTTATACTTCCCTTGTAAGACCAATTTTGGAATATGGTTCCATAATCTGGGATCTTCAGGAAAATGTTCGTATCCAACTAATTGAGTCCGTCCAAAAACAATTTTTGCTATTCTGTTTACGGAGTTTTTATTTGGGGGCCTGCAGCTGATCTTCCATCCTACACTACTAGACTGGCTCGCATCAAGCTGCCAACCTTGGAAAGCCGAGAAAAATGATGAATGTTACGTTTTTTATTCAAGCTGATTAATGGTGAAATTTGCTCGGAATTCCTCGTCAATAACCTGTTATTTAATGTTCCTCAACGCCCAACGAGTAGGGTACTATATTCCTCTATTTATTCCCATTTCACCGTCAAAATTATGCTGATGCTGATCCTCTTTTACGAATGAGCAATGATTTTAATAATTTTTATAATTGTATCGATTTTTCAAAAAATGTTAACTTTGTTAAACGTAGTATAATTTTAACTTTGAATGTCTGATTTCTGTGATATTATGTTAGGTATCTACTTATGTAATTTTTATGATATTGTCTGTAAGGATTTTTTTCCATAGACTAAATAAATACAAATACAAAATAAATAAAGTTAAAATAAAAAAAAAAACCAGAATTACAATAAAAACAAATTTTGATTGTTTGTTAAGATTTTTAGAAATATCTAAAGTGGGCTTCCACGGTCATTTGTTTTCAAAATAAATAAAAGACTATTTATTTCATTTTTCATCCGACGTTTCGTTGGATATTCCCAACATCCTCAGGGATAATTTTATTAATATATAGTCTTTTCTGTCAAATTTTAAACATTTATTTCAAAATTTATTTTTACATATACACAACATAAAACATAAAATTAATTTAAAACAAATGTAAAAATAAATAAAAAGTAAATATCACAGTAAAATCCTCTAAAAAGTAGTAATATCGCGAAGGGATGTTTCTCTCACCACAAAACTCCCAATAAATATTAAGTACAGTCGGGCCTCGATTATCCGGGATGGTCGGGACCAGAGGCATTACGGATAATCGATTTTCACGGTTAATCGAATAACAATTTTGATTATACAGTTTTTTTTTTAATATTTTTATTATTGAACAAGTGAACATTGGTGTACATACATATTACATTAAAAAAATTAATTCAAAAAGTTTATGTACATTTTTAAATTAAATAAGTATGTATACTAGGGTGATAACTTTTTTTGGACAACATTCTCCCCAGGGGTTTTCTAATGGCAAATATTGTATTAATGATAAAAAAAACTATTTCAGTTCAATTTGGTAAAAAAACCTTGCGCACCGACAGCGATTTCTAAAATGCCTTTAATATATTTATTTTAAATTTTTTTTTAATAACAATTTTTTTTAAATATGGTTTATACATATGTAAGTAAGCAAATTTGGAAGAAAACTATTCCATTGACTCGAAAACGGACTTTACTATTGATATCAGCATGCCTTAATTATATAGATGTGATGGTCAGACGTTGAGGCATCAAAAAAAGTTTTTTTTTTAACTTTGTTTGATTCAAAACTTTAACGCGTTTGGTGCGGAACCTTTTTTAACGATAGCGAAAAACTAAAAATGCAGTTCTTAATATTTGTCCATGCCCTACACAATTATGTCTGGGGAGATTGATATTTGTCAAAAATGCAAAAAGTTATCACCCTAATGTATACATAAATTTTCTACTGAAAACTTGTTTGTATGTGTGGTACTTTTCAATCCAACTAACTAAAAAAATTCTGCCATCACGGATAATAGAGGTAATCACGGTTAATCGAAGCAAACAATTAGAAGACATTGCAAACAAAAAACAATAGATTGATCTTTGGCCATCACGGTTAATCGGGTTACCGGTTAACCGGATCACGGATAATCGAGGCCCGACTGTATGTGATAGAGGAAACAAAAAACTTTCATTGATTTATTGAAAATTTTCAATATATTTCTTCTAACAAAATTCTCTCTGTGCAATATTTTTAAACAGTTATTTTTTCTTTTGAATAATGATAATTAAGCGGTTTAAGAGTTGCCAAATAATTATTTAAAAAAAAAAAAATCAAATTTTGTCCTATTTTTCCCTATGGTAATTTTTCAAAAATTGTTTTAAAACCACAAAAAGCCTCAAGTTACAAAATTAAAAAAAACTATCGAAATTTAAAAAATCAACAAAAAAGTCAAACATTTTAACACCAAATCGTCAACAAGTTTGATATAATTTTTAATAAAAATAAAAATTATGTTTTTTTCGACCTTTAATTGTGCAATGAAAATGAAAATTATTCAAGTTCGAGGCCATACTCCCCCGGGACATACTCCCCTTAATAATTGAATAATAATACACTCGAATAAAAAGTTATTAAAGTCAGCAAAAAATTTTGCTGAGTCAGCAAAATTTTAGTCAGGAGGATGCTTACAAAAAAAATTGCTAATGTCAGCAAAATCTTTTGCTGAAAATCAGCGAGCTGATTATTAGCAACAAAATTAGTAGATTCAGCAAAAGTTTTGCTAACACTTAGTAGATTAGAAATTAAAAAACCCTGGCTAAAATTTAATAAAATTTTTGCTGAATATTAGTAGACTGAAAAAAACTCAATAAATTTGTAAAAAAATTATACTTTAGTTAATTTATTTGCTGAAAATCATAAAACATATTTTTGTGATTCTTTTTTAAAATAATTAACAATACGTACAAAAGATAAAATGTTCATACTCCCAAATTGACGATATGAAATAATGTAATATCTAAAAACAATAGAAATAATTATACATAACATAAACGAAATTACCTGTGAACTACTTACACACACAGAGAAATAAAGTGCCAACCGAATTTAAAAGTGTATATTAAAGTTATCAACTTATAAATTGAGTTAGTACAACAATATTTACATTAGATTGCTGAATATTTTGAGTGTTGCAACTAAAATTCAGTTGAATTAACCGCACTTTGTTGTGAAAACTAATGTGTGAAAACTGTGTGCATCAATTATTGTCTAAATGATGCTATCTTTTAAAGGAACGCAAATGCCGCAGAGAATTATAGAAACGAAACAAAAAAATTACAAAATATAACATATACAACCCTTTTTTGCAATAAGAAAAAGGAAACAGAAAAATCTACATAAGATGCATGTCTTTCGCTTTAGTCTGTCTACCTATTGCATATTTGTTTGCAATTTGACCACACAAGATTTTTAATATATATAAAATTTAGTTTACAAATATACATTTAATCTTTATTAAATTTAAATATTTTATTTTCTCTTTTATTTAATTAATAGACAATTACTTTAACAAGCCGGTGTGAAAACGCAAAATTTAAGTTGTTTCAATCCACAATTTGTTTTATGTATGAAAAACAGATACAAAATCTTTCATGGCTGATTTTTTTATGTGTCTTACTAGAGTTGTACTTTTTAGTATAATTTTTCTCGTCACTACTACATCTTGACATCTAATTCATTCTGCGTATAACTTTTAATCTGGTTGGTTCTGCGTATAACAATTTTTTTTAGCAAAATAAATTAGTAAAACATTAGTAAAATATTAGTAAAACATTAGTTCAAAACAGTTAAGTGCTGTATAAGAGTAACTAAAATGTTAGTTTAAAACATAATTTTAGTAAAAAATTTGCTGAAAAATGGTATACTTGATTTACAAGAAGTTTTACTAACTTTTCTACTAACTTATTTTTTTTTTGAGTGTATATTTAATTATTAGGATATTGTCCTAACAAATAATCTATAGAGTTTTTGTTTTCAAATTTATTAATTGATCACTTTCAGGAATGTGCTCATACATCTATTTCGGAAATTTTCTAGGTTCTCATAGTCAGAACACGTTTTGAAAGATTAAAAAAAAAAAATCGCCAAAGAAATAAAAAATCACTAATATTTGAAAAAGGCCAGCCAAAATTTCAAAAAAGAACTAACAAAATTTCAAAATCTTCCAAAAATGGTAAAAAATCGTCAAAATCGCTAAAATTGGAAAAAATCTAAAAAACTGAGAAAAAACTGCCAATATTGAAAAAAAATCGCTAATATTTAAAAGAAAACAACAATATTAAAAAATATCGCTAAAATTTAAAAAATCATCTAAATAAAATTTAAAACGAAAACAAAATAGAAAAATATAGCTAAAATTTAAAAAAAATCATCTAATAAAATTTAAAACGTTCGAAAATATTTTTAATTTTTGACATATTTTTTATACTATTTTTAAATTTTGCTGGTTTGAGAATTTTGTATGTATTGTTGATCTTTTAAAATGTTACTATTAGAAATTGAAAACACTAATTGTTAATAAATGTAGGAGAAAGACGAAAAAGTCTGGTTAGAGGGAGTGTCGCACTTTCGACCTAAGCGACTAGGTGGTTTTTTAAAAGTTTTTTTTTTTTTTTTTTTTAATTTTGGCTATTTTTTTTTATAATTTTAGCGATTTTTATTTCAATGTTGGCGTTTTTTTTTTAATTTTTTTAATTTTGGTGATTTTTTAAAATTTTTAATTTTTTTCCATTTCTTGTCATTATGGATGATAAAAACTAGAAAATTTGTGTGCAGCAAATTCATTTTCAATTAAACATTAAATAGATATTATTAAATTTGTCTCCTTTATTATTAAATTTATTTTATTTTTCTTTTTTTAAATTTTTACTTTTTAGAGCTATTTTTTTTAAATTGCAGAAATTTTTTCAATTTTGTTAATTTTTTACTTTTTTTAAACTGTTAGTTTTTGAAATAGTAATTATTTTTTTTAATTTAATCGATTTTTTTCAAGTTTGGAAATTTGTTGTTTTTTTTAAATTTCTTATTTTTTCAATTTCTTGTCGTTATGGGTCATATAATTTGGAATTTTTGTGTGTGGTAATTTTCAACTTCAATTCAAATTTCAAAATCGGCTAAAAAATGACTGAGTTACAAATGTTTAAATACGCCAGTCGCAAAAAATACTCCTTTACCGTTATCTATACTCTTTTACCATTATCTCGAGAATTTGAAGATATATTGGAACTTCTCAAGCCGATTTTGTGATACACTCCGCTAGACTAACAACCTACACCAGGTCATTTGACTAGTGATTTTTCTTATTTAATTGAAAATGAGTTTGAAATCTAATTGAAATTTAATTGAAAATAATTTTGTCTGTGTAATTACATATCGATGGTCGTAAGTTGACATCTCGTTAGACACAGTTGATTTCCAACTTAAGGTACGATTGCCAAGCGTCATTTTTATATAAATGAGTTGTCAACTTATGATTATCGTTATTTTAGCTTTTTGTTAATTCGTTCACTACCAACTGAAATTCGGTTATTGCTACTCAAATTTTGTTATTACTAATTTCAGACAACTTCACATTAGTTTTCACAACAACATTCGGTTAATTTAACTGAGTTCTAGTTGCAACACCCAAAATATTCAGAAATCGAATGTAAATATCGTTGTACTAACTAAATTTATAAGTTGTTGCAATTAATATACACTTTTCCATTCGGTTGGCACTTTATTTCTCTGTGTGTATGTGCTCTGTATAGTTTTTTTGTATTTTTAATTGCAAAGTATAATTTAAATCCATTTACTATATTCGCATATGCAATTATTTTTATTATAATCATTTTAAATAGATATACACTCAGAAAATTCTTACCGTAACTATATGTCAGTTATTCATGTAGTTAACAGTAATAGTCATTTTTAACTGTAATTGTTGTTATTTTGCTATGGGATATGTAAAATAACTATTTTTGACAGTTATTAAAAAATAACTAACCAAAAATATGGTAAAATACAATAACAGTTGTTCTAAGTAGTTATTTTAGCAACTACTCAAAAATCTACAAAAAATATGAAATGCGAGTTTAAGTAAGTTTTTAATATTTTTTTTGTTATTTTTCTTTTATTGCTTCCACTAAACAGTAAAATTATTAAAGAACCTCAAATCTTTTATTTATATTACAAAACTACTTCATGAAGAATGCGTAAGAAATAACGCAGAGTCTAATTTTTCAATATATTAAATGTTCAACCCGTTCATACGCATAAAATAAGAATTTTTAGCTTTTCAGAATCGACTTTAAGACTGCCTAATACAACAATAATTAAAATATGTACACTCAAATAAAAAAGTTAGAAAATTCAGCAAAAAATTTTAGTCAGGAGGGTGCTTGCAAAAAAATTGCTAATGTCAGCAAAATCTTTTGCTGAAAATAAGCGAGCTGATTTCTTTCTGCCACAGTAGCAATATTCTCGGGTGCACGCACTGTTTTTGGCTTTTCACGCATTGGTTTATCGATGAGGATGCCAGTTTCTTTCACTTTTTTCACAAGATAACGAACATACGGCACATATTCGTTCAGCGGAAGGATAAAACATACGGACCATATTCGTTCAGCGGAAGGATAAAACTAATTATCTGTCAAATCAGACATGAGCTAAGTGTTACCATTCACGAAATAAGCACTAGTTGAAAAAAAAAAAAACGTTAGATGGCGGACCCTTTATATAACATAAACAAAATTATCTTTCAACTACTTACATCAATGGTTGTCTCAATGATGCTATCTTTTAAAGGAACGCTAATGCCGCAGAGAATTATATAAAGAAAACGAAAAAGTAACAAAATGTAACATATACAACCCCTTTTTTTTTGCAATAAGAAAAAGGAAACATAAAAATCTACCTAAGATGTATGTTTTGTCTACCACACAATTTGACACGTTTAATCTTTTTTTAAATTTAAATATTTTATTTTGTCTTTTATTTAATTAATAGACAATTACTTTCACAAGCCGGCGACAACGCAAAATATAAGTTGTTTTAAAACACAATTTTGTTTTATGTATGAAAAATAGATACAAAAATCATCAATGGTTGATATTTTCATACGTCTTACTAGAGTCGTACTTTTTAGTAGTATCCGTTAGGCCAAAAACCTATATTTTGTCGGTTTTTTGATATCTAGAGGCAATGATGACAAATTTTGGTATTGGAAACATGTTTGTTGAGCCGATTTAAATCGATTTTGTGTATAAAACTTAAGAGAAATTTAAAAGTTCGGCCGCCGAACTATTTTCAATTTGGCCGAACTTTGTGTGGCCGAACAGTGAATTCATTGCTTAACTACAGACTTTTCTTCAAATTTGACACTCAAAATAGCATCTAATCAGCCCAATAAACATTTTTCCATCCGCCAAATTTGTCCATAATGCTTTAAAATACCGAATACAGGCCAAATGCATTTTCTGGACGAACTGTTCGGTCGGACACTACTTTTTAGTATAATTTTCCTCTTCACTACTACATGTTCACATGACGCGACATCTAATTCATTTTGCGTATATCTGCCAATCTGGTTGTCGTCCACACTATTAATGTGGTAATCAGCACAATTTTTTTTTAGCAAAATAAATAAGTAAAAGAGTAGTAAACTATAAGTAAAACATTGGTTCAAAACAGTTAAGTGCTGAATAAATATAACTAAAATTTTAGCTGAAAACATAATTTTAGCAAAAAATTTGCTGAAAAATAGTATACCTTATTTACAAGACTTTTTACTAACTTATTTTTTTGAGTGTAACTAATACATTGAGTGTACAAAATATAATAAATTATATATTTTATTCACGCACTTATTTATTTAAATTTAAAATTAGAAAATGTTGGATAAAATAATTAAACAGCCAAAAAGAAAATAAACAAGAAAACTATCTAAACAAATATTGAATGAAAAATTAATTGAAAATTTTAATTTTAAAACATCAAAAATAAAAAATTACAAATTGTTACTGCAAACTATGATGAGCGAAATAAATTCGATAGGACAACTTTTACTACACACAAAAAAGTTTTGGGGAAGTCAATTTCTAAAATAGATCTACACAAAGTATTTGTGAAACAAACTAACATTTACCCAGTTTTAAGCTGAAATAATACACAAAAAATTAATAATGAAAAGTGGTAAAGTGGATCAACTAAATTTTTTCTTCATAAATAAGGAAAAAACTTGCAAACTTTTACCAAGTTTTTAGCTAAAATAAGTTAAAACTAGGTAAATTGTTCAAAGAATTTTCATAATTTATGCAAACAAAATATTTTACTTAATTTTTTGTCTGAAATGAAAACCAAGTAAATGTTAGCAAGTTTTTTTTTGAATTTATAGGAAAATTTTATAAAAATCACAAAAGGAATGTTGCTATTTTACATATTTTTTTTTATTACGATTTACTGTGAGAGTGCCATATTTTTGTTCATAAGATAAAAAAAATTTTATAAATTTTGAATGCTGGCGTGAATTCCCTTAATGCTATTTAATTGTATAAAATTCATTAATACAAAACTAATTACTTAATGCTAAATTACCACTTGATTTCATAATTTATTTGAATTGTTGCTATCGTGTATATAAAAATAGAAACTCCCTATATACTGCGTATCATAACTATAGCCCCACTACAATTTTCGTCATATTTTAAGTGTAAACAATAATTTAATGAAACTTATTGCGGTTTCTTAAAGAGTACTTTTGCTTTTGACGAAATAAATGTATTTCTTAGTGATTCATAAATATAGCCGCACTTCGATTTGAATCAATATTACGTATTCAAATCAAAGTTTCGAAATCCACTAAAAAACTTATTTTGTTAAATTAACTTGCATTTTTATTTTCCAACAAAATGCCATGCATTAAATATCCCTATGGGGAATAAGGAGTCAATTGACCTAAAAGTAACTGGTTAAAAAAGGACTTATCACAGGACTGCTATAATTCAATACTGAAGTGGGTTAAGCAGTGGCAATTTTCTTAAAATTATCAATCCTGTGACTGGTAAAGGGAGGACATACCACTTAGCCAGAATGCTTATTAACAAGAAAAGCCAGTTGGCAAGAATTTTACCCATTGGAAGCTGTTTAGTTTTCGTTTATTTTATACGACATGGCCCTTTTGCGACAGTCTTGTGGTATGCCCATCTTTAGTTAGTCCTGTGGCATGCTACTATGTGGTTTAAAGCAGGACACATGACCCCCTCCTATGACAAGCCAATGTTAAAGTTGCTAGTTGTTTACAAAGGGTAGGGTTTAGCAGAGGACATGTCTCTGGCACGAAGGGACCGATCCAGGGGCACACGCAGAACCGGTCCCATTCCCCATAGGGCATGTTAATGAAATAAAAAAAAACTCAAAATTTTGCCCTTTTATGAAAATGTCGAAATTCCCGACAAATAAACAAATAGCCGAGCCCTAAAAATATCTGCAAGAATATCACGACAAATGCTTAAGTCTGTACTTAAGTTATTTCTTCGTCACAAACAAGTTCGTGTTTAGTTTTCAAAGAGCAAGTTTTTTTAGTTTTCAAAGAACAAAAACAAACAGAAAAAAGGTAGTTAAGCAAATAAGTGATTTTCGGGCTATTTGTACTATATTTTTATATTTTTTTTCTTTGATGAAAGATCCACCAAGAAAAAAAAATTTAAAAAACACATCATTATTTCCAAAATTAACTTTTCCAAGTTTGCTTGCAAAGTTTTCTTTAAAAACTACACCTTCTGTAATTGTAATTCAGAAAATATCAATTGAAATTTAGAATTTCTTTCTGAAATTCAGAAAATAACAATTGAAATTTAGAATTTTCTTCATAAATTCAGAAAATATCAATATCAAAAATAGAGATAATATGAATATAATTTTTTCCAAAATCAACTTTTCCAAGTTTGCTTGCAAAGTTTTATTTTAAAACTACAACTTTTGCAATTGTAATTCAGAAAATATCAATTGAAATTTAGAATTTATTTCTGAAATTGAGAAAATATCAATTGAAATTTAGAATTTCCTTCTGAAATTTAGAAAATATCAATATCAAAAATAGAATATAATTTTTTCCAAAATTAACTTTTCCAAGTTTACTTGCAAAGTTTTCTTTTAAAACTACACCTTTTGCAATTGTAATTCAGAAAATATCAATTGAAATTTAGAATTTCTTTCTGAAATTCAGAAAATATCAATTGAAATTTATAATTTCCTTCTGAAATTCAGAAAATATCAATATCAAAAATAGAGATAATATGAATATAATTTTTTCCAAAATTAACTTTTCCAAGTTTACTTGCAAAGTTTTCTTTTAAAACTACACCTTTTGCAATTGTAATTCAGAAAATATCAATTGAAATTTAGAATTTCTTTCTGAAATTCAGAAAATATCAATTGAAACGCAGAAAATATCAATTGTAATTCCGAAAATATTAATTGATAGTCAGAAAATATCAGAACACATCAATTTTAATTCAGAAAATATCAATTGAAACTCAGAAAATATCAATTGGTATTCAGAAAATATCAATTGAAATTCAGAAATTCAGATATTTTCTGAATACCAATTGATATTTTCTAATTATGAATTAATGTGTTCTGAATATGAATTGACGTATTTCTGAATTTCAATTAGTATTTTCTGAATTTCAAATGATGTTTTATGAATTTCAATTATTATATACTGAATTTCAAATGGAAAAGCTGAATTTCAATTGATGTTTTCTAAATTTTAAAACGGAAGTTCTGATAGTCAATTGATATTTTCTGAATTACAATTGATGTGTTCTGAATTTCAATTGATATTTTCTAAATTCCAATTGAGATTTTCTGGATTACAGTTGCAAAAGGTGTAAACACAAGCTGATTTGTGACAAGGTAATAACTTTGGTACTGAAAGCTTTTGTCGTGATTTCATTGTAGATTTAAACAAATGTTACGCTGCACCTATCAGTAATCTTCGAAAGACTTGTCATGGAATTGCATGCTGTAAAAAAATAACGCGTTTATCTCTCCTGGACAATTTTGAATTTGGGCAGAAAAATTTTTTCCCGACGCTTAATTATATTTCGACATTTTCACTTCATTAAGATTTGTATTTAACGCATGGCGTTTTGTTGGAAAATGAAAACGGAATTTAATTTAACAAAATAAGCTTTTTATTTGATTTCCAACTTCGATTTGAATACGTAATAATGATTCAAATCGAAGTGCAGCTATAGTTATGAAACACAACACTAAGATATAGATTTATAGACCGTGCTTCGTCAATTTTAGCTCCATTTTGCAAAAACAAAAGTACCTTTTTAACACATTAAGTTTTATTAAGTTATCGCTTAAACTTCAAATATGACGAAAAATGTAGTGCGTCTACAGTTGTGACGCGCAGTGTATAAACAATATAAAATTGAAAGGATTTGTGAAATAATAACTGCTGAGCTACAATTGATTAAAGCAACTGTTTATTTGTACGTAAAACAAACAATTTTTGTGTGTTTGTTTAGTTACTAATAGCCTTAACGGGATTTAAAAAAAAAAGTAATGGAAGAGTGCCAGGTATTGCCAGGTTAAATAAATATTTCAATATTTGGAACTGGGTACAATGTGGTGGGGTATGGCTCGATTAAATATACAAATAAGGTTTATTAAGAGCATACATGAGACTAATTAATGGAATGGATTAATTAATTGATAATTTCATTACAATTTCATTGATATCATGTGTAATAAAATTATTTTTATTCGCATTTTTTAATTAATGGTAATGAATTTAATTGATTTGATTTCATTGATTAAAGGTAATGATTTTAAATTTCATTACCATTAGTAATTAATTAATTAAAGGAAGCAAATTGCAATTGACTGAATGCAAACATGCTAGTTTTGGAAAAGATTCCGATAGATTAATTTTTTATGAAAAAAAAAAAAATTATTTGTTTATTCAAAAATGTACGTGAAAATAAAAATTTAATCAATCCGATAATAGAATGGAACATTGCTCCAAAATAGAACGATATGAAAAGATATGGAACGATTAGAATCGGATCACTGTACACATTTGTACTATCGGAAGGGGCGCTCTCTGTTAAGGTTTACAAAAATGTTGTCCGTTTTGCGATATCTTGCTTAGTTTTCGAGATACAAGCAATTTAACAAAATGGCGATATTATAAAATGTCCAGTAACTCCAAAACAAAGCGATATAGAGTAAAACGGACAAAATTTTTGTTCCATAGGATTATTAATATACTCTTATAACATAAATAGGCTAGGTCCGAGAGAGATCCTGAGTGATAATTTTTTTTAAAAAACAGTCACATGGTGATTTCATTATTTTACTTATTTATATAATACAAACATAAACATATGTTATCGGATAATAGAAAGTTAGTTCCTCGTTCCAATTCGTTTCCCGTATTCAGTGTTACAATTAACACTCCATTTTTTTTTTTTTCTAAACAAATGCTTTTTTTGCTCAATAGTAATTTGTTTTTCAGGCATTAGTGTGATTTAATTAGCATTAGTAGGACAAATGCTAATGCCAAAAAATTTCACTACTTAACTAATGCTAATGAAATTCCAATGCTAATGAAAAAATCCCAAGTTTGATTAAAAAACAGATAACTTAAATCAAGAAAAAATCAAAACCACCTTGTCGAAAAACCGGTTGGTCATCAAAGTGTCGAGAGAATCAGTAACAGTTTTTCCGACTCGGACAGATTTACCTGAATGACATTAATGCATTTCTGTATTGAAGCAACGAAGTTGCAAGTTTTCATAAAATTTTATGAAAAATTATTTTTTTTTTTTTTTTAAAGGAGAAGCAACACTCAGGAAATTCTTAATATTAATTAATGTGTTGCTTTTTTTTGGAAAGGGGATAGTGGAGAGATAAAGAAGTTTCGTTAAAAACTGGCTTCATAAATTGTAAGAAGCTTTTCATTAATTTAAAACAATATTTGTTCACTTTGTGAAGAAAAGTTTTATTAGTTTAGTAAAAATTTTCATCATTTTTCGTCCACTAAAATTCTCTCTGTGGACTTTGCTAATAAACGGACAAATCACAAAAAAAAACTTGGATGGTAACCGATTCGAATGAGGGTATGGGTAAGGGTAACGCTATTTTCTTTTATTTCGGTAACGGTATTTTACGGGTAACAATATTTCTGTTATTACGGTAACGGTTTAAGCCTTAACGGTATTTTAGTTATTTCGGTAACGTAATTTTAGGGATAACGATTTTTCAGTTAGTTCGGTAACGGTATTTTAAGGATAACGTTATTTTAGTTATTCAGGTAATGTACACCGATATTTTTAACCGAATTATGCCCAAGTTTTAATGACAGGCTAGTTTATGATCAAACTTTGGGAAAATAGATCTATTTATAGCAATTTTTATTTTCAGATCTTGTTAAATTAATTCGGTAACGGTATTTTAAGTATATCACTATTTAAATTATTTCGGTAACGATATTATAGCGATAACGGTATTTTAGTTATTTCGGTAACGGTATTTTACGGGGTATTTTTACAGTATCAATTACTGTAATTATATCGGTAACGATATTTTACGGATAACGGTATTTTAATTACTTCGGTACCGGTATTTTATGAATAACGGTATTCAGTTGAAAGGGTTTTGAATCGATAACGGTATTTTAGAGGTATTGCCTGCCATCCCTGCAAAAAAAATTGTTTTTATAACAGGAATATGTAATACGATTTTTTACTCCACAAAGCAATTATTTTCCATTATCAACCATGCAATTATTTGAAATACTAACAATATGAGTTTTTTTTTTTGGATTTTTTCCTTATCGAAGTTAAGCTGGAGCTTAATTATTTGTAATTCAGCAATAGACCAGAAAAAAACTGTTTTTGTAATGATAAAGTAAGTAACAGAGATTTTCAGAATAAGCCCATTTAAAAGCTAAACTAAACTACACTAAAAATAAAACGTCTGAAGAAATATATATATGTATTAGGCCGGGTCGATTTGTATGGAGGCAAAAAAAATCGCTCAACGTTCAAGGAAAATCGTATTCTAGGGATCTAAATAAGAAACTTTGCCGAAGGAACCATACCTCTAAAACGAATTCTGATGTCCCGACTTTTGACTCGTAGTGTCAAATTTTGAAAAATCCACTTTGACCCATTTAGAGTGTCCCTATTGAATCCAACCCAATCGAATACAATTTATACATTCATCTGCTAGAGCGTCTCCCGGAGAAGAAATATAGACCCTAATCTTGGAAAGACTCCTTCTACTTTCTGAAATATCTCTATCCCGAGATTTGTACATTTTGCTATAAAAACACGGCTAAAAACCCCTTCTTTCAATTTAAATTGTAACCCCTCAACGGTCACCTAGAATGATGATTTATGCATTAATCTGCTAGCGTGTCTCCCGGAGAAGAAGTAGCTCCCATAATCTTGGTGAGATTCCTCCTACTTTCTGAAATATCAAAGTGGGCTTTTTCAAAATTTGACCCTACGGGTCAAAAGTCGGGCCATCAGAATTCGTTTTAGAGGTATGGTTCCTTCGGCAAAGTTTCTTATTTAGATCCCTAGAATACGATTTTCCTTGAACGTTGAGCGATTTTTAAATCGACCCGCCCTACATATTATGTATATAAAAATATACTAAAGGAAAAAATTAAGAAAACTTTTTGCTAAAAATTTGGTGAAAATGACGTTGCAGGAAAAAACGCTTAATTTATCAGATTTTTTTTTGTTAAATATTAGTAAGAAAATAATAAATCAGTTGAATTTACAAAATTTTGTAATATTTAGTTAATTGAAAGTAGCAAATTAATCTGCAAAATCAGCAAAAAAAAAAAAAAAAAAAATTAGCTAAAATATTAGTATACTATAAATAGCCACAAAAAAAAGAGAAATTTTCAAAGTATTTTTAGACTTTTTTCTTACGTGAAAAAAATCAGATCTTCTAAAATCAGCAGTTTACATTTTTTTACAAATATTTCTGTTGATTTAAACAAAATATACAGTTATTTGCATTCAACTAAATTTAAGGTAAATATAGCAAAAATTTTGCTGAAACTCTAATAGTTTATTTTTTGCTGTTTTAATTTTGTCAAATATATATTAATTAAAAATTAATTGCGACTGTTTATATGACATGGTTTTTGCAGAGTAAATGATATTTTCAATTTTCTAAAATTCAACTCGAATATTAATAAAGTTTTGTAAATTTAACAGTTTTATTTTTGACTAAGGATATTATGTAGGTAAAGACGACAGCAAATGTAGTCAAAAACAAATGAAATTTCACTTGAAGAAAGGACGAATAGAATAACATTTCATTAAATTCAACTAACATTTTTCATTTGTTTTCACTGTTAAAAAAATTACTAACAATTGTAGTAAAAATTAACCAGATATGTTAGTAAAAAATAAACAAACATTTATTATTTTTTATTTATTGAAATAACAAAAAATGACTGTAAAAAATTAATGTAAAATCATAAAACAGTCATTTGATGTGGTTTGTTTTTTTTATTATTTTTTATTTTTTATTTTTTTAAATAACAAAAAATTACTGTAGAAAATTAATGTAAAATCATAAAACAGTCATTTGATGTGGTTTGTTTTTTTAAATTAACTGCAAGGTTAGTAAAAAATTAAATTTGTTCTACAAATGACTGACATTTGCATTAAAAATAAAGAAACTGTATTACAACCCAAACTACTATAAAGTAAAGTGCTCTGAGTGTATTTTGGTAATATTTAGAGTTTTTTTCTGCAACGTAGTTATCAACAAATTTTTGAAGCTTTTTTGATATTTCAACAGGTTTATTTCTAAAAGTGTAGTTAACTCTTATGCTCTTTTTTATAATTGCAATAAAATTGTATAATATACAATTTTTTTCAAACAAAATTTATATTTTGTAGAGTTGTGTCGTTCATGAACGAACTAGTTCAATTGAACGACTCACTCAATTGAACGATATGACTCGTTCACCAATATTCGATCTTGTCGTTCATTTCGTTCAATCGTTCATTTCGTTCTTTTTATTCACAGAACAATTGCATCTCTATTCAATTAAAACTGCTTGTAAGAGCAATAATTTTTTTTTTATAAAATAGTAGTAATATTGTTTCATATTAGGAAATGCAATTATAGTCATACAAATAAAATGTTTTTTACACAAAATAAATAAATTTTTGTTAGAAAAGTTGCAATTTTATAACACTTTTTGTCTATGTATTGTAAAATTTGTGAAAAAACTCGTAAAACATGAATAGTGCGTCATAATTGTCAAACGAACAACACAGTTCACAACACACAGTTCAGTCACAAGTCAAAGCAAAAAAGAACGATTGAACGATTTGAACGAACTAGTTCACTGACTCGAATTCAACGATACTGACCGAGTCACCAAAATGAACGATTAATCCCAACTCTAATATTTTGCTCTTAAAAAAATTAGGTTCTGATATTATTTAGTTCTACAATTAATATTACTCATACGCGACCCGATAAATACTGTATTGTATTAACCACTGCGTATGATGAATATTTAATCAATATCACTCATACGCTATAGTCATTCATTCGATACAAGGAGGTTTTTCTATAGAGCATGTTTCTTAAATATTAGCTTAATTTTTAAAAACTAAGCTTCTTTTCTTTATCTTTTTCCTTTTTTTTAACAAACGTTATTTTAAATATTAATTTTTTTTATGTTAATAAAATGAATTTATAAAAATTAAGGTTATTTTAGCTTTTTGCTTTGAAAATAGAGCTTTTACTGAATTTTTCTGAAAGACAGTATATAATATAAATAATTAATAATAATTAAAGTTAAAAAATGTATGTTACTTTAGTTTTAAAAAAACTTAAGAACAACCCAAATACAAATTTTTATAGTAATAGCGATTTAAACGAAAAATTTAAAAATTTGTTTTTTAATATTGGTTTTATAGCTTTTTTGGTTGCCCTAAAAATAATATAACATTGAACTTGAAAACTATTTACTTATTTCATATTAAAAAATGTGACGCTCAGAGTATAAAAGCTTTCATTGAATATAAATGAGCACTTGCAGCTTTTCATTCATAAACTGTTCATAGCATGCATTTTAAAACTTCCGGTTAGTATAGTTTGTATGTGTGTGTTAGCAATAAAATGCCGTATTACCCCTGTCGGAAACTGAGTTAACTTTAAATTAACTTTAAGCTAACTATTTCGCAACTATTACTGACTGACACTTGGATTACTTTTCAATGAAAGCAACTAACTATTTTAACATTGCGATGTCCTAGGCGGTAGTCAGTTGGCCGACTCTGCATTACTTTCCAACTAACTTCAAGCTAACTTTCTAAACGTTAGCTTTCAGTTAACTTTTTGTAGCTAGCTGTAACCTAACTGCTTTTCCCTTGGCTATAAGTAAGTTTTTTTTAATTAACTGTAAGTTAGTTAGAATTAAGGCAACTAAAAGTTAACTGTTTCACGTTAGCTGAAAACTAACTTTTTGTAGCGAGCTTCAAACTAGCTACATAATAAAAAAAATAATTTATTCAAAATGTTTTGATGTAATTTTTGAAAAATAATAATTTATTTAAAACTTCACTTTTGTTTACATATTTACATAAATATAATAAAATATTATTTTGATTGTTTTAAGCTAAATTACATATCTATGGAAAATTAAAAGAATTATTTTCAAAAAATTATATAAAATTCACTATTTTGTACATTTGTATGTACATACACTTATAGAAATAAACCTGTACGAATAGCAAAAAAAGCTACTAAAAATTTTTTAAAAATGATGTTGCAGAAAAAACTGCAAAAAAATTATATATTTAAAAAAAACTTCTATACCACGCGCGAGAATGTTTACTAATCAAAAGTCTAAGCTGTTAGCTTAAGTCGACGGCGTCAACTGCTAGGCGGCGACAGTGGCCGGGTAGCTGCATGAAACTGAATGAAGCCGATATTTAATAAGAACATACATAAAATAATTTTTAAATATATTTTAAAACATAAAACATTTAAAATTAAATAAATTAAAATAAAATATGTATGTCCTTATTTCACAAAAATATTTTACATTCATACATATATGTATATAAGCGAAAATACTTTTCAACAATGAGGTTACTTTAAATGCATTTTATTCTGACGGCTCAGCCGACGTTACTTACTGAATAAAACTTCCTTTGAGCGCTTTACTACTAATCAACTTTGGACTCTTTTAAAATAAAAATTTTCAAAAGAAGGGAAAAACCAAATAAAGAACACAAAGCGTACAACAACTAACCAAAACCAAAAAATTTACTGTGCAGAATATACACTTTGGTTAACGGAAAATTTGCATTGCGTAGTAGATAGCTTAAAATTAGTTCATAAAAGTTAACTTAAAGTTGGCTATTTTTGTAGTCAGCTACTCATTGTCCGACAGGGACAATACAAATTTATAAACGGTACGTACATGCACTTGTATGAGTGAATTTGTAAACTATTCAAAATTTTCGCATGAGTAAAAACCAGTGCTGCCAATGAATTTTAGTAGATAACAATTTTTAAGGTGAAAATATTGGGGGTAAAAAATACTTTTACGGCCTGTTTTTGTAAGACGTGTCACTTAAAAAATTCGTGTAAATAAGTGAAGAAATTAATTTTGGGGTTCTGTATCGTAAATGTCACTTTGAATTGAGTGAAAACGTAAGAGTTGTCGTTTTGGTCTCTTTTTTTTTGGTTTCCACATTGCGTTTTGAAATGTCACAAACATCAAAAACAGACGTTCACAAAAAAGTATTCGTCAAAGAAAAACGGCAACACAATTTAATATTAAAAAAAAAATACTTTTTAAAAAAAATTGTAATAAAAAAATCACTATCAAAACCCATGGCAATTGACCCGATCATTTTTATTTGTAAATGTTTTTGTTTCTTTTTTATACAAAATATTTATTTATCACCACTTTTATTGTTTTCTAAACAAAATGAATACAATATTTTTCCAAACAAATAACAGCTGTTTTTGTTTATATTTCATTTACAGTGTTGGGTTGCCATCTACCAACGAAAAATGAGTTATTTGTATATGAAAAAAAGTAAACAAAATGCGAAAAACATTATGTTGGCAATCTTACTGTTTGTCAAAACATAAAGCTTTACGTATTCAAACGTAAGTCAGACGAACGAATTATAAATACTCAATTCATTACGTATTCGTTCAGGTACCACACGTTCGTGTGGTAGTATACACGTCTTGTAAAAACAGGCCGTTAGTTTTTTTTCTAAAAATATTAATAGAGGAAATCTTTGGCTAATAAGGTTTCTTATTTTCTTGAACGAGAATTTTTTTACATTATAAGCCTATTAATTTCCATGAGACTGTTTTTAAATGACACATTTTCATTGAATGTATGAAACTTTTAAAAATCAAAATTACATTTTGTATTAAATTTTATAAAAAAATTGCATTAATTTAATAAAAAGTTTTATTGGCTGGATTTTAATGAAAGAAGATTTTAAAAAAGTTTTTAAAGAAAAAACAAATAAACAACAATTTAATAACTTTTAGTACTTAAATTTAAAAAAAAAAATAATGTTACATACCTTATTTAAGGCAGAATTAGTTTGTACGTTCTGTTCTGTTACGAATCAGCTGTTTTGTTTCTGTTCAATTGAAAGTCTATATGTGTGGTTAGTTTTCACTTTTTCGTTCTGTTCTGTTGGGGACAAATCTGTTGAAAATAGAATTCAACGTTAAGTGACAGCCTAAAGTGCGTATGGATTAGTTTGTTGTGAAATCTTTTTCTCAATATTTGAATCAGGGATGATAAAGTTGGTACTATAGTACTTTTTATGGTACTATTTGAACCTCAAATGTACCATGATACTCCTATGACTCATTTAGTACGATTTACAAATTTTTCTAAGTATGAAGTATTTTAAAGGGTCCAAGAAGACCCTTTAAAATTCCATAATTATTAATTCGATTTGCAGTCCCATATGAACAATGAATTAATTTGGAACCAAACGCTGTGAATTCAATCACATGAATTCACTGAGTGGGACTGATTACAGATTATTATATTAGAGTTTTAGTAATCGATTAAACCAATTATTGAATTCAATCACTAAGGGTTATAATTATTATTAACTAATTTTGATTTTCAAAAAAGTAAATAATAAAAATCTTATAAAAATGTGAAATTGACTATTAGCAGCGTGTTTTTAAAATCGAATTAGTTCACGAACAAATTTGTTTGCAACCAATCACAAGAATTCGCAAAAAACTGTGAGAAACGTAATTCATTATAGCAAGATATTAATAGCACATTCAAAAAATATTAAAAATTTGGTGAATTTAAGAAAAAATCTTAAAATTTTAATAATTTTTTAAATCAATATCGGCTAATTTTCTTAGTACGCACTGCTCATTTTTACATAGCTTTATGTACAGTTTGGTATTGAAAATGAGCAAAATCGGTCCAGCGGTTCAAAAGTAATGAGTGACAATGTAAAAGTACCTCTAAATTTTATATACAAATTGGTGTATAATGCACAGAATTCATTGTAGTGTCTGGTGTATAAAATATAACGTCATATTTTTCCACCAGATGCTAAGAGGTGAATAATATTTAAAATTCAGCGCAAATTCTTTTTTCTCCACAAAAAAAAATTTTTTTCACCTCAAAAATAGTTTTGTTACCTCAAAAATGTTTTTCACCACACACTTTATTTTTTTTCATTCAAAAAAGTTTTTCACCTCTTAACATATTTTTTTTTTAATATATTTTTGTTGTTTCATTTTGTTCATTTTGGAGGGTACAAAGATAAAAATTGATAAAACCAAATTTATCCATGCACTTGTTGTTTGTTAATTTATATCTAAATTTTTTTTTTTTATACTTTGGTTGCCGAAAAAGTACTATTTTATATGCAGGTTGGTACTATTTAAAATCGCATTTATCATCCCTGATTTGAATGTTTTTGGTTGGATTTTCTTTTACTTTGTAAAACAGCGGATTCCTTTCACAGAAAAAGTAATTACAAAATATTACCTACAGAACACAGAACGACACAGAACGGCAACAGAAAGTAACAACTAATGAGGCTTTTATTGTGGATTTAGGGCTTTTTGAACAATTTATATGGATTTGGAAAACAATACTTGGCAACTCTGTTATAAAATTAAGGCATTCTGTTAAACTTTAAATTCTTTACTTGTGTTCTGTAAAGTTAATAGAATAAAATTAACATCAACAGTTGTTGATATTACTTTGAACAGTTCGGACGGATAAACCTGTAGATTTTTCTATCGTTGAAAAATCGAAGAAATTTAATAAATATTTCATGTGTTTATATTACTGCAAGTGTTAAAATAATGTTAATAGTTTAATAAATTTCTTATAGCCAATATTAAATGCTCCACTTGGGGTAAAAAGTTATTACAATTTTAAATTACTGATTTTTTTAAGATTTTCCAGTAATCAAATCTGCATAAGATAAAATATATTAAATAAAATATTTAAATTCCCAACTGAAATTTGATTTATGAATTAAAAATAAATACATATCTTAAAAACAAAAGAAATTTTGTTAAAAATGTTGATCACATGATGCAATAAATCTTTTAACAAAAAGTTTAGTGTGTGGTTATTTTAAGAACTATTAAAAAAGTTTGGAGTTATTGAAAAAAAATAAACATATGGCTGTAAAATTTCTTCAAAATATCTAATGAATTATATTGAAGGTGTGTAAATATTTTTTTTAAAAAAGTCTTCGTATTCCCTACCTTATAAAACTACGACGATTCATATTTTAAAAGTAAGGGCAAAATTTCATAAACATAGCAAAATGTCAAGTGAATTAAAAAAAAAAATGTTAAAAAAATTTAATTAAAAAATTGCAGAAAAAAAAATTTCGCGGAAAAAATCTATAAAAAAATTACGGAAATATTTGGACTTGAGGTAGAACAATATTCTAACGAAATATAGAAAAAAAGTACGCTAAACAATCGTACAACTGATGATTAGTGTGATGCCTATGAAACAATTGTATTGTCTATCATGAAAATGATTAAATTTTTTAAAAGCAACAAATAAAATATAATATTTCATTTCATTTCTTTTGTTAAGTCTATGGAAACAAAAATTCCTTACAGACTATGATTAAATCAAAAATTTATTAAAAATAAATATAACATCTTTAATATAATATAGCTTAATTATAATTAATTAAGTAATTACTTAAAAACTATATTAAGAAACAGCTTAAATTCATCCTTGGACGTGGAAAACTCTATATAAAATTTGCGTTCATCATTCTGTTGCAGACTAAAATTGATTTCATTTAAATAAATAAACGTACAAGTTAGCGTACTATTAAGAGCATATTTAGTGCGATGCAGTGTCACATTAAAAAAATCAATGAATCTTTAACTTCTAGGAGGGACATAAAATGGAATAAGATACAGCAAATCAGGAGTGTCAGTTACACTATTTACTATATCAAAGACAAGTAACGCCGACTGGTATAATCTACGATATCCTAAAGTCTGCAAACCTAATAATAGGCATTTTGATTTATAACAAGGAATGGGATCAACAAAGATAAGTGACCTTAAAGCATAGATGCCCAGTAGTAGCTGATATCAGCAAATTAAACTCACACGTATACTTACGCTCTTTGTTTGATCGTCAATCAACCAATAGGAAATCAGCATGTTGAGAGGGAGAGACAAACTACACTTGCAGAAAGAATATTTAAAAGATTATCAATTTATTTTACACATGGCGTTTTTAACAGACATTTGTAACATTTTGAATGAGTTAAATTTGAAGCTGCAGGGAAAAGATAATAAAATTTCGGATATGTTTAAAATTCTTTCAGATTTTAAAACTCTGCTATTTTTACTTGCAGCTCAAATTGATTCTGAAGACTTTTCGGACTTTCCGAAAACTTCTGGTATTTACGACAAGGAGAAAATCTTGAAAAAGTTGGAACTTTGGAAATATTAGAAACGCTTTTTAATAACTTTAATGACAGGTTTAAGGATTTTGAAAATATTCAGCATTTACTGGATATTTTTCAAAACCCTTTTAAATGCGATATATTAAAGTACGAATTTCCAATTCAAACAGAACTTATTATACTTCGAAGTGAAATAGATTTGCCGGATAATTTTAACAATATAGAATTCTGGAAAAATCTGGATGGTACAATATATCCTGAAATAAAGAAGATTTCATTGAAGTGTTTATCTTTATTTCCCTCAACGTATCTTTGCGAACAAATATTTTCAGATTTGAATTATATTTGCTCAAAAAAACGCAATAAGCTGAATTCTTCTAGTTTGAGAAATATACTTTTATTGCGTAACTGCAATAAGAATATCAAGATAGAAGATTTCATTACTTTTTAATTGCAAATTGAACAATGATTAATTGAGGGAAAATTTATAAACACTTCGAAGAATCTTTTTATTATTTTTATGCTTTCGTCGCAATCTCGTTGACGACTAAATAAAATGAATAGCAAATTGTTTTCTTCCAGTGTTATTTCGTCGCTCTCACCAATACTACTACATTGGGCATCTATGCCTTAAAGCGAATTTAATGAAAATTCTTTGTACTCTCTCAACGCGAGTGACATGAGTACTGTTATAGGGATTCCAAATAACTGCAGCATACTCTAACTTTGATCTAACAAACGAGGTATAAATTAACCTCAAAGTATTGGGATCAGAAAAATCAGAAGAATTTCTTTTCAAAAATGCAAGCATTTTATAAGGATAATATAATCCACATGTGGTACAAAAGAAAACGACGACAATATCATATTTTTGTACTTTAGGTAGAACAATATGGTAAATAAATATATGAATATATAGAAAGTCGGAAAAAAAAATTTTTGTATTTTTATTCCAAATATTAAAACATTTTTGGAAATAATATTTAGCGATTTTTTTTATTAATATATTTATTAGATTTTTTAAATGGTAAATTGTCTCGGTTTAAAAAATTTCACAAAAAAATGCCCAAAATTTTTTTTTAAGAAAAACATTTTAGCGGAAAAAATGTCCGGGAGACAAATTTTTTGCGTTTTTTTCAATTGGTATATTTTTTAGCGCATTTGATAATGGTCCATATTTTAAATAATAAATTATTAATGATGGCAAATTGTATATGATTTCAATAAATTTTCGACACTGAGACAAAATATTTAAAATTTTTTTGGGCCACTTGAATAACCTTTTGTGTGTGCGTTAGCCGATGTGTAAGCGTGGCAAATCCATTTGCGCACAAATTATGGCGGTTTCAAATGTAAATAAAATTTAAAATATTAAAATTACAGTTCTTGATTGAATTTTATTAAAGTTACATGAATTTATAGATCTCACTGTATTTGTCAAATATAGGAAGTATTTCCTGCGTGTTGCTTCTCTTTTAAAAAAAAAAAAAAATATATATATATATTACACCTCCAAAAAAATAAAAAAAATACACTAAACAAAATTTTTCTCCTATATTAGAACTTAAAAAGAACCCGTGGTTAGTTTGGAAAACACGAATTGATTCCGGTTTTATGATATTTAATTAGGTTTAGGGTTACTTATTTGCAGGAAACCATATCAAATAGTTTTATATAAAGTTGCTTTTTGAGGTAATGAGAATTTTTATTATCATTTTTAATGCCTTTTCAATTTTTATTTTAAGCTAATTAAAATCGTTTGTTTGATGTGCATTTTAGCGGAATTCATACTGCGCTTTACTTTTCACAAAGCAAAATGTATTTGAAAAAAAAACTGCGGCTGTATTCGCTAGCAATGCAGATACAGTTAAAATAACTTCAATTCACATTTAAAAGCTGTAAACAAAATGTAGTAGAAACAAGTGAAGTTGTTAAAGTCAGCTGCCCCGAATTTTGTGTAACCTCCAGCGTTCGAGATGAAAAAAAAAAATTCAAAGACAAAAAATTTTACAATCACGCGGAAGGAAAATTTCTCAAAAAAAAAAAAATGTTCGCGGAAAAAAATTCATGAGCAATATTTAGCGAAACAAAATATCGATAAAAACTTAGTTTTCTTAAAAAAAAATTTCGAGATTTTTTTAATCGATATATTTTATATACTGAACGAGGGACATTGCTATAACGATTTTTCTATTCAGGCATATATGATTTATGAGGTCCCAGAATTTTGGACTTTAAGTTACAAAAATAATGACAAACTTACTTCGTGCACAGTGGGATGGAGGGTAAAAAAAAGAACTCACAACTACAGTCAAATTAAAATGCATGCAAGAAATATCTAAAAATGCCTCAACAATTGTACTTTTTAAGTTTTAAAGTTAATATTGGGTTTCAATATTAAAACAACTGCAATAACAGTTAAAATTAGAGACTTTAGCTATTCTAATGAATAATTGTCATGTAGTAACTGCATTTCTTCTCTGAGTGTATTAACTTCATAAAATTAAATGAAAACAATTAAACTAATTTGCGTGTTTGTATTCGTTTTTCATTTTCAAATAAACAAAAAAAAAAAATTGATTCTACTGGAATTTATGTATTTGCATTAAATTTGTAACCCAGTGTAGAAAAGCATTGCCATATAAGTGGTTACATATTTGGTAATGACATATTTACATATATGATAATGAAAAGAACTTGCAACTGTCATTGAAAATCTTATTACTTTCACATAAGAAAGTTGCGCAGAATAATGACACCTTATAAAAATGGAAAAATATTTAATTACCCATATGTTTACCAGTATGAACAAAAATAATAAGTATAAAAATATATTAAAAAAAACTAAATTTAATAAAAAAAAATTGCCCACACGGGATTCGAACCTGTGCCTCCAGATTGTCAGTCCACCGCTCTACCATCTGAACTATTTTGACATGTTATAATTGATAGATAAAAACAAAAAAGGCTTGCATGCACAAAATGTCATTACTTTCCAGCTGACAAAATATCAAAAATAAGTCTAAAAATAGATTTTCAAAAATTGTTTAAATCATTACTTTATATTTAAAACAATGATAAAAACAAGTATCCAGGCAGAAAAATACACACAGTGCTGGCAAAGCATCGGCAACGGTCGGCAATGCGTTGGCAGAACATGGGAATAACAATCTAGACAATATTGTCCTGTTACCGGATTGATAACAGTGGCGAACTTGTCACCGTTGGCATAACGTTGTTAATCCAACGTTTATTACACTGATAATAATCCATGCGTAAAATTACGAAAAAATGTCAAAATAACCAAATTTTTTGTAAAATAAACGAAAGTATTTGTAGTTTTGCCAATAATTTCGTATTTTTATGCATGGATTATTATGAGTGTAGCTTAATTAAATTAATTTTGAGAAACATGTATAATAAAACACATTTAAAAACAGGGACCGTAAATAATGATTATTGCTCGTTTTTTTGAATCAAAAAATCAATCACTTAGAAGAGACATAAAAAAAAATTTATTGCGCCATTATTATTATTTTTTGACAATCTTTGCATATCCGTCATGATTTTTAAATTTCTGATTTTTAAAGTTTTCTTCAATGGTAATGATTATTTTTGAGTAATAATAAAAAAAATCAGCCATAATCATTATTTTTAAGCAAAAAAAAATAAAACTCAAAAATAATCATTATTTATGATTTTTATTTTTTTCGCTCAAAATAAAACTCACTTTCAATGTGTGGTATGGACATATCTCAGGAAGAAGGAGGAGCTTATCGAAGATTTTGGTATCAATCTCTTCTTTGGAAGATTCTCTAGCAGATTAATGCTTCAATCATATTTGTGGGTGAGGTTTAAGGGGTTAATTTTTAATTTCAAAATAGGGCTTTTTTTGCCGTTTTTTGTGAAAGTAACAATGTGTGGGATGGACATATCTCAAGAAGGAGGAGGAGCTTATCCAAGATTATGGTATCAATCTCTTCTTTGAAAGATTAATGCATAAATCATATTTGTGGGTGGGGTTTAAGGGGTTAATTATTAATTTCAAAATAGGGCTTTTTTGCCGTAAAGTCAAAATCTGGAAGCTCGATTTTCACCGTAGACGTATGGTCTAGTGGACTTTTTTGCTCAGTACAATCCCAAGAATCAGAAACGCGAAGCGCCCATTAAGATTTTTTTCCTTCCATACTAATCGCCCTACCCTAATATGTATATATATTTACACCTACATGAAAGTGAGTTTTATTTTGGGCGAAAAAAATAAAAATCATAAATAATGAGTATTTTTGAGTTTTATTTTTTTTGCTCAAAAATAATGATTATTGCGGATTTTTTTTATTATTACTCAAAAATAATCATTACCATTGAAGAAACTCCTTAAAATTCATAACATAATCCTTATTGTGTAATTTTTATTATAAAACTCATAATGATTACGGTCCCTGTTTAAAAAGCTACAATACAGTTCGGTCTTCGTCTTTTACATCATAATTAAATGTGTGAAATATAATAAATATTAAAAAAAATAATAATGCTTCTAATTGGTTGTACTTGTAATATTGGTAAAAACAATATTGGCAACGACTTATGCGGGAGGTATTGGTCAAACACATGCTTTGAAAACAAATAGTGTTTTCCTATTATTTGTACCTGTGGTAATTTTTAACACGGTGGGTTTTACAAAAAAAGGCAGTGGTTTGACAGTACTACTTTCTTGGTACGGTTGGCTATTTCTACCTATGTACTTATGGGTAACGCTTTATTTTCTGTATTGAAATAATGTGAAAAGTGACTAGTTATTAGTAAGCCCTTATTATTTGTGTTACAGTAATGCAGATAGTGAGCTAGTGTTATTACTGGTAGTGAGAAAAGTAATGACATGTCATTACCGTTTCCACACTGGGAACCAACATGTTCCGCTCTTTTCATGGAAAATTTGTGTTTAATTTCTTTTTTATTTAAAATTTTTATGATTTTAAAATTTTCTGTTTATTTTATTTTTGGTATTAATTAACACTTCTGTCCTGTTTAAAATTATATCCCATCTGTTGTGTTTGTTGGGTCAAATGACCCAATTTTAAAATCATCAAAAATCATAATATAACTTTTTTGTAATTAATTTTTTCTTTCACAATTACAAATTTAGAACACTTTTAAGTGATAATAGTAAAAAATAGTAACATTAAAAAGAAAACATATATTAATTCTCAGGATTTTAAAAACTTGCTACAAAATTTTTGTTGGTTTTTTTACTAAAGAAAACTTAATAACTATTGAAATACTAATGGGATATTGATTTTCATCCGACCAGATAAAAATAAGTAACTAAAAACTTATATTCCAATTTTTGGCTACCACGGAATACCCACAAGATTAAATATGGTCATCACAATTGTGAAATCTTCAGCAAAATTAGCCGCTTATGAAATGAAAAAAACAAAATGTTCCTATTCCAATTTTAAAAACTTTACACACATTGAATGTTCTTAGTAAATTTAACAAAAAATTTATTTAAACTTTATTAAAATCTCTTTTAGTTAAAAACTTATAAGACATAAGCGTTATACAAGCAAAGAAAAAACATGGTTGAGGGAAACATACTCGAAGAGCATCATACATTGTTGGATTTATGATTGCGACAACCATGTTACTATGGTTGTGGCAACCATACTCTTATCTGCTCTGTATCATAATATGATAATTAGATTGCCATAATATGGTTCCAAATATATTCCAATATTATCATATTATGGTACTGGAAATTTGTATGAATTATCATAATATGAGCCCTACAGTATTCTCCCAGCATTCTGTTGAAGCTGGATTGAAAATATATGTGTGTTTTTTAATAGTATATTTATTTAATAATTCACATATTTAAATAAGCTTAGGTTTAAAATAATTTAAGTAATCAAATTGTCTTTGCGCTGAAGAATAAGCTTTGTGAAATATTGTCTCAGCTATGCAAGCTATACAATTTCAAAATACATTTATAATGTTCAAACCATGTTTGCAGCAATCATAATAATTATAACCATATAATAGTCATAGTTATCATATTATGATCATGGACACGAATTTCAGCATCATTCGTACTACATACTTAAAAGCACGTGCATTTTGTTTAAATTTTTCTTTCACATTTTTTTTCTTTAACAATATTTTTTTCCGTAATTTCAAACAATAAAAAAATAAATCACTTTTTAAGCAATAACTTTATTTAACGGGTGCGCGACAATTAAACTTTTGCCTAGACTTTCAGGGTAGACCGGGTTGAGACTACAAACTTATTCCTTCTTTCGCAAAACAGAACACCACTACGTTGTTTGTCCATTTTTAATGTCTTTAATTTGTTGGGGCTGGCTGTTTCTCACAACTTATTTTTACAAAATCTCATACAAGAAAACATCTCATACACTAAAAGAGCGAAGGCGCTCATAAAAAAACCGACTGATCATTTTATAGTTGGCGCAACTCTAATATAGCTGCAGTTAGATAGAGGAATATGATAATAAATACTATACTATGATTGTAGACAAAACAATAATATGATAACTGAAAAAAAGGGAAATTTTTACTACATTATGATAAAATCAATCATATTATTGGTGAAATATGATTGATACAATAATAGTTTAATTGAAACCATCATTTATTGCTGTAGGAAACATTGTTTTGTGGACGCAATCATATTGCAACCATATTTTTTCTCTGCGTGTATGGGAGTAAGAAGACGCTCGCTTAAAACATGATTTTTCTACAGATAAAATATTTTAATACGAGTACTATGACATATATTTAAAAGGAAAGACTTCAATTTATCGATCCTGGTCAAAAACTTTCAAATCGAAGCAAATTTAGTTGTTAAAATATGAAAATATAATATTGGGCCAAAAATGACCCAAAACACAACAAGTGTATGTAAAAAATAAATTGTCACTTAGAAAAAAATTGTATATTTTTAAAAGTTTTTTTTGCACACTCATAATAATCCATGCATAAAAATACGAAATTATTGTCATAACTACAAAAACTTTCGTAAAATGTACAAATTTTCGTTTATTTTACAAAAAGTTTGGTTATTTTGACATTTTTTCGTAATTTTACGCATGGATTATTATCAGTGCATAATTAGAATATATTTCATATTAATTATAATATAAAACTGCCATTTACTGTATGCAAAAGTTAAGGTATCTAATTTTGAACTCTGTTTTTTAAAATTGGGTCATTTTGACCCAAACAAGACCCTTGAGTTAACTTAATGCTGAGAAGAAAATATTTAAACAATGCAATTTAAACTAAATTATAAACAAGATAATTGCTTTGGAACATTTTTATAAAAATGTTTACGCTCAAAGTAAACAAAATTTCTAAAAATAGAAAAAAATTTAGATAATTAAATATAAAGGAATCATTAAGTGGTTTGTTTAAATCCGAAAAATTCTTTAAAAGAATTAAAAGAGATTGAAAAATTTATAGTTGATATATTAGATGAAATACCATGTGATTAAAAAAATAAATATAAATTTTATTACTTTCACGCTTTAATTTTCATTAAAGTAAGCGAGAAGGTAATGCACTATTTTAAGCAAAAGTGTAACTGCTGCATATTCTAGTTCTATATAATATTTAAAGGGCCCGCCAAATAACTTTTTTTTTTGAACTCCTGAACCAATTGGACTTTGTATGGTGTCATACCCAGATCTTTATGCAAAATTCGTCTCAATGATGTCTCCGAAATGTTCAATTGTTGAGAACGACGGTGAATTGATGTTGATGGCGCTTCACGCACACTTTCTGCCACATCAGCAATATTCTCGGGTGTACGCACTATTTTTGGCTTTCCACGCTTTGGTTTATCGATGAAGATGCCAGTTTCTTTCACTTTTTCACAAGATAACGAACATACGGACCATATTCGTTCAGCGGAAGGATAAAACTAATTATCTGTCCAATCAGACATAAGCTAAGTCTTACCATTCACGAAATAAGCACTAGTTAAAAAAAAAACGTTAGATGGCGGAACCTTTATAATAAACTAAAATCAGTTGGTAACAAAAATTACTTACAAATTAAATTTTTGTAATAGGGATAACACAAATTTTAGTTTTAAAAGGGTGTTCTAAATGTTTCGACTTATACCCAATTTCTAGATCATCTCAAAAGAACAAAAATTTAATTTCAGAAAATAATAGTAAACGCTTAATCTGATTAAATTTTATGAAAACCTTAATCAAATTTTGTTAAATGGAATAATACATCATATACACAGAAAAAATTATGGGCCAAAAATATCTAATTAATCGATTGTTTGATTATCAATGGCAATTTAAACAATTTTTTTAATTGATTCAATTAAAAAATTTATTGAATTTTCTAGTATATCCATACAGTATTGACAAAATGTAAACAACATTTTTAAAAATTTGGCAAACTATTTTTTTTTATTTTATTTAGATTAAATAATTAAACAAAGGTTTAATTATATCAATATATTATTTAATTTGTAAATAAAAAGAAAAAAATCGCAAATGATCAACTTTTAATAAGTTGAATAGTTTACCGATTTCAAACAAAAATTTTGTCTTTACTTTTATTTGATTTCTTATAATAAATTTTTATATTAAAAAGCTTTAATTTTATTATAAATAAAATGTCAATTTTATTTACAAACCTACATACATTTCTTTTTTTATTTAATGGGGGCATATAACAAAAATAAAAAATACGAGTTTTCAATTAAAACTACCATTGTTTTCTTCTAAAGTTTCAATTAAAGTTTTAACCAATTTAACGTAACTTTTTAATTGAGGTTGTAAAGAAAAACAATAACTCTTTTAATTGATATTATTATTATTTTAATTGAAAGAGTTTTAATAAAATGTCTGCAAATTTTTAATTAATTGTTTCAATAAAAATTTTAATTGAAACCCGTTTTTAGTTTTTTCTGTGTATATGAAACGTTTCGAAAATGTATTCACATTTTTTTTTTTTATAAACTGATGAATCTCTAAAAAATATGGCAACCCATTATGCAGTGTGTTATGCTTCCTTTCTCATTTATCACCTCCTTATCGCATAATATTGAGGATGTAATAAAAATGTTAATACATTATTTTTATTTTAATTATCCTCAAGATAAATGATTTACTGGATCTGCCCACGCAAACATTAACATGATTTTCTTCGTAATAAACATTTACAACTTTTAAGTAAATAATTAAATAAAAATGAAAATGTACAATCGACACCACATGCAGCTGAGAAATATGCAGTTAATCGATTTATAATTACAGTCATATTTATTTTAATACATTTCATATTAAATAAAGAATAGAAAAAATAGATAAAGAATAGAAAAGATAAAAAAAAGAAGATACGTTTTGAAATTTTTCTATATCTCATTGTCAAAAATCTATATTTATTCTAAATCATATATTATTTTAAACACTCCATCCCACTGTGCAGGAGGGTATATACATGTTTGTTTTTACGTTTGATGCTTATCGAAAAAAATTCTGGGACCCCATAAACTATATAGATTCTTGAACAGTTTGAATAGCAAAGTCAATGTAGCGATGCACCGCCATAGATCGCGATGTCTGTCAGTCCGTTTGCCGGTTGAAATACAAAATACTCCGAAAATATAACACCGAGGTTGCTATTTCTGGTCAAATTCTTTGTTAATATTACAAGCAGTTTGCTATTGAAAATACATAAAATCGTATGACGGGTTCAAAAATTACGAGTGAAAATGTAAAGTCACCACGAAATTTTTCATTCAAATTGGTATTATATGAGTAATTTAAAACATTTTCGATATCTGTTGAAACTGTTTTAGATGGCTCTTATTTTTTTAAGGGTTTTTGAATTTAGAGACACGATGGACAGGGTAACGTAGAATATACTTAAATACTATGATATGCAAAGTTTCACATTGAAAAGTCTTCACATAATGAATTGATGGAAATTTAAAAGTTGAAAAATAAAATAAATAAAATAACATAATTTTAATTTTTTATAAAAATTATATCAAACTTGTAAAAAATAAATAGTTGAAATTTTTAGTTTGTAACTTTCAGATTCTAACTATTACAAAATGGAGTATTTTTTTTTTTGAAAATGTATGTTTTTATGCATCTGACATTCACAATTATATTTGCAATTGGCTAGCGTATTGCATGAACAAAGTTTCTTACTAAACAGCACCTCTGAGTCAAAAAGGAATTCCATAATTTTTAAACGCAAACATTTTATGAACTTTTTATACGTTTTGCCAAATTTAGTTATTTTTTCGCCTTTCTTAAAAAAAAAACAAGATTTGAAAATATAGTTAGGTTTCTAGAGAAAATCTTTTCCACTAAATTGATAAAGATAAACCGTTCAAATTTCGCCAACTACTTTAAAATGTTTTGTCTGTTTTGGCTTATTTTGCTGATTTTTGAAGATATTGATGATTTTATAGTATGGCTTTTTATTCAAAATATTTTTCCCCGGGTTCATGTTTTCAAAAAGGTATATGTTTACAAAATAATAACAGAAAAAGTTTAAAAATTAGTTGATTTAACCAAAAAGCATAAAGTTTTGAAAATGTCCAACTTTACACCAACATTTTTCCTTGCCCTCAATAACAAATTAGACCATGAACCATTTTCGAGAATAGATCTCTCAAGAGAATGAAAATTATTATTTCGAAGTATTTTTTTTTTTTAATCAAACGTTTACCACACGCAGAGATAAGAGCATTATATTATGATAATTTAAGAGTATCATGATATGATTGCAATGCCTGTCAATCATAATATGACCGTAGAAATCATATTATGATCCTAAATGGCGATAAAATCGTACTCGATAATCATAATATTATCGGCCACAATCACATATATGATAATTAGGATTATAATATGATAATTTCGTGTCCCAATCGTGCTCAATCATATTTTTTCTCTTCGTGCACTTTACCTTATTGCACCGTACAATTTTACATTTGTCCCTTACCACTTAAAAATGAACTTAGACCATGAGCTTTTTTCTGGAATAGATCCCTCAAGAGAATTAAAAAAGTATTTGAAAAGCATTTAGCTATCAGAATAAAACGTTTACCACTTTACACCGTATTTTGACTAGTGTTAAAAATTCCGGTTTTATTGCTGTAATTCAAAAACGTAAATGCTAATGTTAGAAGGATATTATGATTTTGTATAAAAAAGTAGGGTAATGTGCGGTAAAGTGGGCAACTAATCTGACTAGAAAATATTGAAATAATATTTGTTTAACGGCTTTTAAGGAATCCATTCCATAGAGTAGTTTGTGTTTCAACTTTCTGCGTTATTAATATAAATTAATCCATATCGGGTTCCATTTAAACGTCCGTTTTATTTTAACGATTTTTAAGGTATTTAAAATGTCAGCCTTACAAAGAAAAAACTATAGTTGAGTTTTTAGTTTTATTCAAATTTTAATGAGCTTTCGCTAACTTTGAACAACTTTTTAGGTGACAAAGAAATAGAATTTGAGTATTAAAAAACTTAAGTTTATGTTAAAGTTTATTTAAAATTTAAGGGCGTTTGTTAATTTTAGGTGATATTAGAGTAACAAAATTATGATAATTTTGTATTTTTTAAAATTATTTAAAATGTCAGCCATACAAAGAAAAAATTAAATTTGAGTTGTTAGTGTTATATAAATTTTAAATGGTTTCGTTAATTGTGAGCAATTTTTATTAGGCAAAGAGATGGAAATCGAGTAATTTTTCACGATTTTATAAATATTTTAAATGCCAACCTTACCAAAAAAAGAACTAATGGCAACGTTTAAGTTTTATTTAAATTTTACAGGGTTTTTGTTAATTTTTTTCAGCCCTACCAAGAAAATAATAAATAAATTTTTCAGTTTTATTTGAAGAGGTTTCGTTAATATTAGCGATTTGTAGAGTAAAAAGGAAATACCTCAAAATAATAAGTGAGTCAAAAACCACTACTCGGCCTTGGAAAGCAAGAACCAGTGATGCATTTTGAGTTTTTTTGTTTTGGGCAAATTGACAATTTAAAAGGGCCAAAATACCATTGATAGGGCCACAGCGATGATAAAGCTAGTACTATAGTACTTTTTTGGTACTATTTGATCCGGAAAGTACCATGGTACTCCTTTGACTCTTTTAGTACTATTTAAAAAAACGTCTTTTTCACACAATTGCAATTAATACTATAATTAATATGCAATTTTATTTAATTTTAATTTTGAAAGACGTGGTAGAGAAGAATGAGTGTATTTTCTAAAAATCATAACTACATTGTAAATTTTTCAATTTTCCTGAATCAGACTGCGCAGTTTCTGATATTGAACCTTCGTCAGTGACCCTGTTTTTTGAATAATGTAATATTTGTTATGTTTTTATTTGTTCGATTGCGTCTATATGAAATTTTCTGTGCAATCACTGACCGTGGTATAGATAAACTGATTTCTAATGCCACATGCACTCGCACCACACGTTAGACAGAGCGCTTTAGCGCACTGATCTATCGTCAGGTCGAGGTTTGTTGTGATTAAAACTAGTTTTATTCAATACACGGTGTTTTTGTTCTTGCATACATAATCTCAGAAGTACAACTCCAACAACACAACAGTTCTATTTTTAGAAACTTTACACAAACTTCAAGATTCAACAATTAATTCAATTACCCATTCATAAATTAACATTTAGCAAATGTATTTATTTGGATCCCATCGTTGTAAATGGAATTGATTAAAGATGATTTTATTTGAGTTCGAGTAAAAAAAAAGTGTTCGAAAAGTGAAAAATTAATATTTTAAAAAAGTAAAATTGAAAAAAGGCCATTGCCAACATCTTCAAATTTGCATTGTTATTCTAATATCGAATGAGTAATGAAATAGATTTCCTTGCAAAATAGTCTGATAATTTTTATAAATGCTGAAACTAAAATCAACTAAATTTTACTTTTATATACAAATAAATTTAAAAACGTTAATTTATAATAAAAACTTGTATTTAGTACTATTAGGGTCGAAAAAGTACTATTTTTTATGCTGGTTAGTACTATTTGAAAATTCCATTTATCATCCCTGTAGGGCCATATTTTTTAAAAAATTCGATTATTTAAATTTTTACTAAAATAAAAATATTATTAATTTGTTAATTAGAGTTCGTCATTTTAATGCTTCTTTAAAAATGTAAGACAAACCCCTCTGACAATAAAGTTTAACATATTTTATGAATTCTCATAACTTATTTCCACTTTTGCGATAAGATAACATTTTTAAAAAGCCTCCAGAAACACATTTTTTAATAAAAAATGAATTGAAAAATGTTATCGTCCTGCATTCAAAAATTTTAAAACCTGACCTCCTGGTACGAAAATATATAATTTTGAATGCGATTTTTATAAAAAATTAAACAACTCCCCGTTTTTCAGTCTCTAAGGAACTAGCATATGCTCTCATCAAATAAAAAAAATCAGGCAAATTTCATAAAATTCTGAACTAAACGGTTTAAAGTAGTTAGTTCAATTTTGAGCTGAAAGGGCCAAAATAGATGAGAAAGTACCACAGGGCCATCAAGCAGTCAAAAGTGCAACAAATCGCCCTATTGTGCCACGTTTTGCATCACTGGCAAACACTCTAAAATGATTTTTATAATTTTAACCGATAATTTAAACCTATACCAATTTTGAAGAAATGAAAGGTCTGGTTGACAAAAATTACCTCATATACACTCAAAGTAATAAGTGTGTACAAGTCGGTTAAAGTACTGTTAACTGAACTTAACTATATTTGATTGTTGAAATACTTTAATCTCAACTTAATTTAGAATATTGTTAATTAATTTCGGTCAACAGCTTAAAATTCTCCTTAACTCCGAAAAACCTTAATTTTTTCAAATGAATTTTCTAAACTGAATGTTTAGTTTTATTTTAAAGTGCTATAATTTAAGTAACAATAAATAAACAATTTTATTAAATAAACAAACAAAAATATTAAAATTTTCATTTTACAACAAAAAAATATGAAAAACATTTTATTTAAGTTACTATCCAAAAACAAGAGACAAAGTGTGCGGAAACTCAACAACCATAATGACATGGATGGAAAAAACTTTATTCATTCATTCATTTCTACCCTAAAATTGGTATGTACTTAAGGCTAAATTGACACTTGATATCAAGTGGCGATGACGTCGATGATGATAGATTTTGTTTGACTTGGTTTTGTATTATATAAATAATAGGAAAATTAAAGTTTCTCAAGTTTACAAAAGCAAAAACATATAAATATAAATAATAAGGGTTGTATAATACAGTTGAAATGACCTATTTTAAATCGTAATTATAGGTGCCAAATGACCCTTATCTATTGAAAAAGACATATTGTTTATTCACACTTTTGTAACGACTACACACAGAAAAAAGTTTATCTATTTGTCAACTAAAATTCGGTTACTACGACGAAAATCTGTTGTTACAGCTTAATATTTGTTCTCACAACAAAATTCGGTTAACAGAACTGAATTTTAGTTTCAATACCCAAAATATACATCATATTTGCATATTGTTGAACTAACCGAATTTAATGCTTGTAACAACCAAAATACAATTTTCAATTAGGTTGACACTTTATTTTTCTGTGTGTATAATAAAATTTCAAATGAATACTAGGTACATAGAAAATAATTAAATTTAAAAAAAAATAATAGGGTTATAACTTTTTTTTTTGCAAAACTTCTACCTACCCCACTCGATGGACAATACTATATTAATAATATAAATCACTTCTTAGGGCCATTTTAAAACAAAAACCTAGCGTGTAAAGTGCAATTTCTAAAAATAATTTTTTATAACGTTTTTACTATTAAAGTTGCATTAGTGGACTTAAATTACTGCTCATCTTTTTTAGAATACTTTTTACGAAATTTGCTCGTTGTTCTGCAAAAGTTGATGCTCATATCGCGAAACGCCGCAAAAATCCTTTATAGCAAAATACTCGAGAACCGTTAAATTTAAAAGCTTTTGTGTTTTTTTTCACCTCGAACATGTACAATTGGACCCCGTAATTATTGAAGTTGCGAATGTGCCTTCAATTTGAAGTTAGCCTTTTAACGATTTTTAGAGTTTATACTTAGCTTTATATTTAGCGCTTTCACATAATAATATTTATAAAGATTTCTACCGTTCGAGACATATTTGACCCCATAATTCTTTAAACCGCGAATGTGCCACTCAATTTTGTGCTGCATTTTCTTTTTACATTTTAGGGGCAATTCACACGATATCCATCCATATATACTATTTCCCATCATTGGTGCTACAAATGTCAAATTAGTGGGAAATAGTAAGTATGGATGGACAGAGGTGGATATCGCGTGAATCAAGCTTTTTATATTTTTTTTAAATTTAATTAAATTTAAATTGATATAGAAACAAAAAATATTATCCGATCGATTTCATATTTACATATAATAATAGTTATGCTACTGTCTATCATTAAAATAAGTTTTGACCCCATAATTCTTTAAACCGCGCATGTGCACGGTTCGAATCATAATATATCTAACGTTATATGAAATGAGATATCATTATACATGCCATCATATTATTTTTTTACTCGTCTTGCTACAAATTAAATCTTTTTTTAATGCTTAATTTAAAAAATTACCTGAAACAATTAAACATTTAATGATTTTAAACAAATATATAATAAGAAATTTCAAGACAATCATTATTTTCTGTGTAAACGTTTTAATATAATCATGCATTATTTTATATAAATATATATGTTATTGTATGCCACATATAATTAAATCTTATTACATATTGACCAATATATAATCGTATATGACATATACAATCATATATGGTTAATCTAATTATATACGAATACATTTGTGTATAATTAGATATGACAAAAATCAAATTTATATAAAATAATATATAGAGCAATTCCATATGAAAACGATCAAAATTGGCAAATTTTTGGACGACACCTCTCCGATTTTAAAATAAATAGTCTCAATCGATTGCCCAGCAAAAAATAATGTACCTACATATTTTTTTTTTTTTATAGTGACTGGTTTAGTGGTGGTGTGCACCACTGTCATGTGACAAAATTGAAGAATTCTTCATAAGGGACCTCATTGAAAGTTGTTTTAAAAAAAAACTACGATAGCTCGTTGGAAAGGTATTGAATCAGGCTTTAATTGAAAAATAAAATTTTCCTAATTTTTCTCAGAAATTTACCTTTTTTCCCATGAAAATTAAATTTTCCCATGAAAATTAAATTTTCCGATTTTCCACAGAAGCTCCTAAATTTTCCGGCTAATTTTATTTTTTTTGGATTCCTCATAATTTTTGCTTTAAGAATCAGCAATAAAAAATGGGCCCCGACTCCTTGTTTGGACAGGAGAAGAGCATTTAAGAGACCACCTTGTTCTCATTGTTTTTATATTTTTTATAATTGAATTATTTTTAATTATTTAACAAGAAAAATTAGGAAAATTTTATTTTTCAATTAAAGCCTGATTCAATACCTTTCCAACGAGATATCACTCGTTGCGATCGCTTTAGTAGTTTTTTTTAAAACAACTTTCAATGAAGTCCCTTATGAAGAATTCTTCAATTTTGTCACATGTCATATGGAATTGCTATATAGTGACTGGTTTAGTGGTGGTGTGCACCACTGTCATGTGACAAAATTGAAGAATTCTTCATAAGGGACCTCATTGAAAGTTGTTTTAAAAAAAAAATACTAAAGCGATCGCAACGAGTGATATCTCGTTGGAAAGGTATTGAATCAGGCTTTAATTGAAAAATAAAATTTTCCTAATTTTTCTTGTTAAATAATTAAAAATAATTCAATTATAAAAAATATATACCTTTCCAACGAGCTATCACTCGTTGCGATCGCTTTAGTAGTTTTTTTTAAAACAACTTTCAATGAGGTCCCTTATGAAGAATTCTTCAATTTTGTCAAATGACAGTGGTGCACACCAGCACTAAACCAGTCACTATAAAAAAAAATATGTAGGTACATTATTTTTTGCTGGGCAATCGATTGAGACTATTTATTTTAAAATCGGAGAGGGGTCGTCCAAAAGGTGATCGCTTTCATATGGCTATATAGTGTAGTATTAAAAGAAATGTATTTTATTTTGCATAAAACGATATCTTGGCCTATTCATAGTTAAAAAAAAAAAAAAAATAAAGCTATATTGCTGCATTTAAAGCCTGATGTCTGTATATAAGTCTGTCCCGAATTTAAAAAATTTGCGAATTTCGTCACTTACTCAAACTTTTGAGTTGTTTATGGATAAAAACCAAACATTTTTTTGAGTTTACTAATAGTTGATACCCGCGGCCTTCGTAGTGAGTTTTTAAAATGTTTAGACAAAGTAGAGTTTAAATATTTAGTAATTCTGAGCATATCATGGAAAATTTCACAGCATCATTTAGTTTGAAACAAATACTTTTATTTATTACTTGCTTTAAATTGAAAGATGTAGTGGACCAAAAATTGTATAAATAGGTCTCCAAAAAAATGCTCTGAATTAATAAACGTTTGATCCAAATTTTGTAGAAAAATTCAAAAAAATGCCACGAACTATACGTATTTCCAACTTTTTTATTATTTCCATAATCATCTGGATTAATACGCATCGCTTGAGCACAATTACGTAAAATTGTTCACATTCGGCACACACTAAATTGTATTAAAAATTAAAAAAGGTTTGTACGGGAACTTTTGTGAAAACCGCAAAAGAAGTAATATGTTTACATATAACAAACAAGTTTTCAATTTATTTTTTGATCAATGGTGATAATCTTTTACTTCGAGCTCATATATATATATATTAGTTATCATGTAGTGAGTAAACTAGTTTATATGAATGTTTGATGTTTGCCATGGGATTGTCACTTCATTCAAAACGTGTTCTGATGATGGGAACCTAGAAAATTCCCGAAATAGATCTATCAACACATTCCTGAAAGGGTCAAATAATAAATTTGAAAACAAAAAAACTTCATAGATTATTTGTTAGGACAATATCCTATTAAATAAATATAGAGTATGGCTTGAATAGTTTTCATTTTCATAGTAATACACTCAGGGAACTTCTGCTTTAAAAATATGTAGTTGTTTGGGTTGTAATACAGTTTCATTATTTTTAATGAAAATGTAAGTCATTTGTAGAACAAATAAAATTTTTAACTAACCTTGTAGTTCATTTAAAAAAACAACTCACATCAAATGACTGTTTTATGATTTTACATTAATTTTTTACAGTTGTTTTTTGTTATTTAAAAAAATAAAAAAAAAAATTTTTGGTTTATTTTTTACTACCATGTGGTTCATTTTTACTACAATTGTTAGTCATTTTTTGAACATTAAAAAACAAATGACAATGTTAGTTGAATTTAATGAAATGTAAGTCGTCCTTTTTTTAAATGAAATTTCATTTGTTTTTGACTACAATTGCAGTCGTCTTTACCAACATAATTTCCTAAGTGTATGTTTCTTAATATTTTTTTAAGGACTTAACGGATATGATAGGCTAAACATACATTTCTATGAAATTGTGTATATATGCAAAATTTTACATTTAGTACAATATTATCAGACTAAGACCCATGTCTTATTATAAAGGGTCCGCCATCTAACGTTTTTTTTTCAACTACTGCTTATTTCGTGAATGGTAACACTTAGCTCATATCTGATTTGATAGATAATTAGTTTTATCCTACCGCTGAACGAATATGGTCCGTATGTTCGTTATCTTGTGAAAAAAGTAAAAGAAACTGGCATCCTCATCGATAAACCAAAGCGTGAAAAGCCAAAAACAGTGCGTACACCCGAGAATATTTCTGCTGTGGCAGAAAGTGTGCGTGAAGCGCCATCAACATCAATTCACCGTCGTTCTCAACAATTGAACATTTCGGAGACATCATTGAGACGAATTTTGCATAAAGACCTTGGCATGATGCCATACAAAGTCCAATTGGTTCAGGAGTTATTTGACGGACCCTTTATTTAGATGTATCAGCTTACATACAATCATATACAATTATATCAGCTCAAAATCCGTATACAAACATATCTGGTTTTTATATAATTGTATATATTTGTATCACTTTAGATATAAACTATAGATACAAAACTGATGCAATCTAATACAATTCTATCGGACCATGATTCGGATCATATTGTACTGGAAATTTATCTAATTGCATTAGATTGGATCTAAACCAATACAAATAAATATAATTATATGGACCCATACATCAGATGAAATTTTATAAGATTGTATATTACTTCATATAGAAATTAATATGTCTACATAAAGCTCCATACCATTTTTTTTTAATCGGGTACCTATATAAATACATATTTTACGCAGTTTTTGTGATTTCACAAGGGAAATTTTATGTTTTTTTGATATGCTTGCAAAACAACTTCTGTTAAAGTATTGTTTTCAGTGTAGTTTTCGTTTTTGTGAGATTTCTCTGTAATTATTTGATTTTAATGAAAAAACTATTTGGATACCCTATTAAAAAAAATGAATACGCTGCAACAAAGAAATGTATAAAATTTAATATATGAAACACAATTTGATCCGAAAAAGGGTGTATTATATATAAATGGATTATATTACATTGAGTTTGATATAATTTGATTACGAAATTGAATACAGGGGGATAATTTAAATTTAACGAACAGTGAAATTTAAATTTTATACGCTTAACAATCAAAAATGTTTATGTCAGGAGTTTAATATGTTAAACTGAGATGTTCATTTAAGATAATTTCAATAGACATTTTCAGTGAAAATTATCGAATTGATATTAAAATTTTGAGTAGGATGGTTATGGATTTCAAAACAAAAACGTAATTTTTCACAACTTTATATATTTATATTTTTTTACATGGGACATTACATCGTTTTGCTGAATTCTGCCAATCTAATTATATATTGCCCGTCTTATAATGTATGGTATAACATATTGCAAGATACAATGAAATATGCCGTTATACGAAAAATTACAGTGGCAAGTAAAATTGTATCTCACTACATTTGATGTCATACTTAACTATATTAAATTTTATGAAACTTGATCACATTATATAAGATTGTATAATATTATTTTTACTTGGGTCTAATAATGTATGGTATAACATATTGCAAGATACAATGAAATATGCCGTTATACGAAAAATTACAGTGGCAAGTAAAATTGTATCTCACTACATTTGATGTCATACTTAACTATATTAAATTTTATGAAACTTGATCACATTATATAAGATTGTATAATATTATTTTTACTTGGGTCTAATAATGTATGGTATAACATATTGCAAGATACAATGAAATATGCCGTTATACGAAAAATTACAGTGGCAAGTAAAATTGTATCTCACTACATTTGATGTCATACTTAACTATATTAAATTTTATGAAACTTGATCACATTATATAAGATTGTATAATATTATTTTTACTTGGGTCTAATAATGTATGGTATAACATATTGCAAGATACAATGAAATATGCCGTTATACGAAAAATTACAGTGGCAAGTAAAACTGTATCTCACTACATTTGATGTCATACTTAACTATATTAATTTAACGAAACTTAATCACATTATATAAGACTGTATAATATTATTTTTACTCGGGTAACTATAATTTGTTACAATCATTTCCCCATTCAGTCGTTATTTTCTTTTTAATAATTATTTTTCATTGCTTTTCAATTTACTTTTATCTTTGTGCATAACTTTGATTAAATTTTGTATAAACTTTTGTTTTATAAACAAACCCATTATGAATTTAATGCCTAAATGAACTTTTTAAGGTTTCTTATTCATATTCTTTTTGAAGTGGCTTTAATAAAAACCACATTTTATTTTCAATAATAAGAGTTTGGTATCAATTTCAAAGGAGTATTTAATGCAGGCACGTAGCTAGGAATTTGTTTCGGGGGGGGGGGGCTTTTCGATTTTTTATTTTGATTATATATTTTTTTTTTGCACACTAGAGTAACAGCTTTTTTTTTTTTTTTTTTTTGCTAAATTTTTACCTACACGTAATGGGAATCATGTATTAATAATAGAAATCGCTTTCTCAGGTCATTTTGAAACAAAAAACCACCCGCATAAAGTGCATTTCCTTAAAATGAATTTTTCATTTTTCATATTGTGTTCATTATTTTGAGAATTTTGATGTCTATATAAATTGGGGTAAATTTTGTGTATAAAATTATACACAAAATGATGCAATTAATTTTACTATTGTATTGATGTAATACATATTTACATCCAAAATATAATTGACAAATTTTCTAGTGTGACTCTGCATGGGGTAATATACAATTTTATCTAAAATAAAATTGTGTTTTTTTAAATATGATATAATATCAAAATATATATTATTTTGCAATGTCTAGGTATATAAATATAACGTAGTGATTAAGTTTAGCGTATTCTAATTATTAGTTATGCGTATTCTAAATGCAATATATAATTATACGCAACTATGATGTCATTGATATTTTTTCTACGAAATTAATTTTATATATGAGTTTATATAATTATGTCCGGTTAAATGCACTGGCAGACAAACCCTTATAAGTGTATATAAAATTATGTATTATTTTATGCAAATGTTTTAACTCGGGAAATTAAAGATTTATAACCGTCCAAAAACAAATTAAAAGCAAATATCCTATATAATTTGCCTGACACTCATAAGGAAGCTTTTCCGATGGGTTCCCTTTGAAATTAATGAAATTCGGATAGGTGATAAAGCAGCAAAAATATATAAAAAACGTATAAAAAACGTATCTATTTTTAAAATTGGTGGTGAAACTTAACACATCTTTGTATGAAAATATGTTTAAAGTTTAGGAAATTTAGACAGCGTTAAAATGCTCGAGAAAACACACATTTTGAAAACCATTTTGACACTATGTCGTGGACCCCGGCTGCCTCTTATTTGAATTATTTAAACAAATTATTCACTATTTTTTACCCTTTTTCATATATCCGACTTTTTTTAAGATTTGGGGCTATACTTCATGTCTTGTATTAAAAAAATCGTAAATTTTACAAGCAAGCGTGATTGTAGTCTAAAAGAAATAATAATAAAGAAAAAATATAAAATTGGAAAATTTAAAAATATACCTGACATCGCCTAGGTCTTATTTAAACTAAATTATGTATTTCCAATTCACTTTGATTTATATTTTGGACAGTTTCAAACGCTTTTAAAATTGTCTTTAATCAATTTTTTTAAATAAAAACCCTTTAAAATGTCTCAAAAAAACTACATCGTTATAACACAAAGACTGGTTTAACTGCTTGATTTTAAAATGTCGCATTTCAAGGAGCGCCGATAGAAATTTGTTTACATTTAGTCTAAAAAAAATTGAGAAAATTTGAGTCACATTGGACCACGTTAACACATTATGCATATCGATCAAAGTTTGAGGCTTAAATTTGTTTCAAAAAATTAAAAAAATATATGAGATATCGTAATATATATCGTAAAAAAATACTGAAAACTATGTCACCAGATGCGTGCGTAGCAAACCAAATTTAAATAAAAAGATTGCACTGTAAGTAAAGTACCGACTTTTACGGCACAAGTAAACTTAATTTTGAGTCCTAGTGGTATCTCCATTTTAAAAGATTATGTCAAAATACACAGAAAAAATCATTGTCAAAAAAATTTCAATTAAACTATTGTTCGATTTCAAACTTACTTTTAATTAACTGTTTAAATGAAAATTAATTTGGTATAAAAAATTTTCAGATTATATAACGTATAATAACAACATAGAAACAAATGCAAAAATTTTAAAAAATCGCCAAAATTAAAAAAAAAATCGTGTAAGTAGAAAATTCGCGTTTCTTTAATTTTGGTAATTTTTTTTAAATTTTTTCGAATTTTGGGGTTTATTTTGGGAGTTTTTTAAATTTCTGCAATTTTGAGGATTGTTTTTTAAATTTTGGCATTTTTTTTTTTTCAAATTTTGCGATTTTTTCAAATGGTCTCGTTTTTTTTAAATTTTGGCGATTTTTTTTTTTACAATTTTGGTGATTTATTTAAAATTTTGTAGTTTTTCCCAATAGTAAACAATCTTCAATTAAATTTTTAATAGATGTGAATAAAACTATATGTAATTGAAAATAATATTACTTAAATAGATACAAATTATTTTAGTTGTTACTACAATTGCATCAACACGGCCGAATTCAGTTAAACTTTTGCTGAATCAACAAATATTTTAATTAAAACTCAATTTTAGTTTTTTCTGTGTAGACATTTAATTTTTAGTTTGCATTGTCTCAAACAGTTTTTTGATTATATTTTAAGTCAAAGACTTTGAAATCTCTTATGAAAAGATTTTATTTATTGCTTTTTTCGAAAATCAACTCTAACAATGATAGCCGCCCATTTGCAGGCGATGTTTTCTTACGAAATTTTAAGATTCGAACCATATAAAACTATTTCCTATTTGATCCAAGTCAAAAATAAATATTTTCATATTAAATTTATCAATAACATTGTTACTTTCTAACGAATTGTATTAAGTTTTTAAATTTGTCAAATCATTTCGGGGGGGGGGGGCTCTAGCCCCCAAGCCCCCCCCCTAGCTACGTGCCTGATTTAATGTACATATATTAAAGGAAGAATGGAATCCTTCAAATACTTAGAAAGTGTTTTTTTAAAAAATAAAATTTAAGCGTTTGTGAGAATTTTATTGATCGTGTAAGCAGTGAAGCCCTTCATCTTTCCCCACCAATCATCTCTCCACTATCCACTTTCCGAAGAAAGCAACACATTAATAAATAGGAAGAATTTCTTGAGTGTTGCTTCTCTTAAAAAAAAAAAAATTAAATACGAAATAAAGTGAATTTAAGGGTCATATGAATAAATAAAAAATTTAAAATATCTTGGATTTATATAATTTATAATTTGATCCTTATAAACCCTTAATTATAATTCAATATTTAAAAAACTGCAGCGCAACTTTATTAACTTCGCGTTACACTAAAGAATAAGCCTGTAGGAATGGGAGAAAAAGCAAATAAAAATAAGTTAAGGGGGGACATGACATTGGCCGTTTTTTGAAATCGACTTTTTTTTATAATTTTGTATTTAAGTAAAGATTCTAAGAAAAAAATTCTTGGAAAAATTCCTACGGGTTCAAAAGTTACAGCCGGATTAGTGAGAGCGCATTTTTAATTTTCACGCTACCTAGCTACAGCATTGTATTTTTGCAAAGGAAATGATGAAAATCGTTTGAAATGCGCCAGAGTGAAGGCATATGAAACTTCAAAAGAAACCCGAATTGCTAAATGATTGCAAAAAACTGTAAGAAACAGCACAACACAAGATAACGAAGGCATACAGTACGAAGCAGGCATGGCAGATTGAAGGTAACCCTTTTTTTCTTTGTTCACAAACTTTGAACGCGTTTATCTCGAAACCATGTTTTTCGTACTGGTTGCGTCACTAGCGGGTTCATTTTCTTTCGAAAAAACACACTTTTAAATTTGGAACATCACCAAAAATTGAAAAAAAATTTAAAAAAAAGCTCATGTCATACGATAACCAAGTTTGTTAAGATTTAAAAAAGGAATTTTTTTCCAGATCGGACAATTTTTGCGACTCCCAGCGCTGCAACCACGAGGCCCCGTTTTTTTCTCTGCCGCCAGTTTGGAGCTCTATAAAATCATGTTGGAGTGAAAAATATATTTTTTTTGAATTTTTTTTCTTGTAATTTGTTCAATTCTCTACAAATTTGGAAAAATGTTAGTTTTTAACTGAGTTATGAATTTAAAAAAAGGGCTGTTTTATCTGCAGCGAATGTAATGCCCCCCCCCCCCCCCCCCCCCCCATTAAACTGACGTTGCAGATAAAACTGCTGAAATTATATAAAATTATGCTAAATATTAATAAAATAAGAACAGCAACAATAAAACTGTTAACTTTACAAACTTTTAGTTGAATTTTAGGTAATTGAAAACAGCAAATTACTCTGCTTAAATTAGAAAAATATTTGTAGATTAATATCAACAACATTTTTGATTTATTTACATTAAATTTAGTAGAATAAGAACAGTATAATAGCAGTATATTTTTGCTAAAATAATAACAGTATATTTTTGCTAAAATCAATAGAAATTTTTGCTGTCTTAAGAATGGCGTATTTTTATTCGACTTAAAAACAAAATATAAAAAAAAACTTTAAAATTTCTTTTATTTCTTTTTGTTTACTAATATTTAGCAAATTTTTTTGCTGATTTTAGCAGATTAATTTGCTACTTTTAATGAACTAAAATTAAGCTCAAATATAACTAAATATTTGTAAATTCAACTTCGGGTTCTGATGAGATCTTTAGCGAGATCGTAATACTAGTATCAACCTAGCTAATATGTTTGATTTGCTTTATTTTTGTAAATATACGGAGGTTGAAAGCTCGTTATAAATTAAAAATAACATAAAAATAATCTCGATGTATATAAAAACAAAAAACTAACAAAACTGTAAATCAACATATTTATGTTTGCTATTCTTATCTTACTAATATTTTGAAAAAAAGCGTTTGCTAATTTTAGCAGTTTTTTCTGAAACGTCATTTTTAACTAGTTTTAGTGAAAGGGTTAACTTTATTAGGCTAATAATTAAAATATAAAAAGCGTTTTGTCTTCAAAAAAAAATAATAATTAATGATGAGTTTTGCTTTTTAGGCTAGAATTGTAGTTTAATTTATTAAAAAACAATCATTTATTACAAAATTTTTCCTAACAGAAATATTTTTTTTAAAATAAATTTTTCAAATATTTTTCTTTTCATTTCAGAATATCTTCAGCTACCTATATACACATATAAGTTTTAATAAACAAATTGCATTTACTAAAACTACCAAAAACAGATGCCTAAATGCAAGAATTTGAAATCAAAATCTACTTAAATAGATACAAAACACAAAACCACTTACGAATAAAGAACAACATATTTGGATTTTATATAGAAAATTAAGATTATACGTGATATTAATGCTCAAGTTTTTGGTATTGTTACTTTATATGCACTCCATTGTATAAGTCGATATTGAGTTCAATGTACCATTTAACTCAATATATATAAATAATTGTTGAAGTGTCTGGAATTTGGTAAATTGTTTAGAAATGCAAAATACTATGAAATTATTTGTGATAATAAAAGAGATTATTAAGCCAAGTGGTAAGTAATGAATTATAAAATATTTTAAAGTAGTAACTTAATTAACGTGGTAAACAAATTTGGAAAAAATCGTGAAAAATTGTAAAACAAAAATTTTAAGTTAAAAATCGAGTCCCTGCTTGGGCGCCACTTTGATTTAAAACAAATTCACCAATAAATCAAAGCTATAGGTAGTGCATTTATAACGAATTATTTTTCAATATTCAACCTGAATATATTTCTTTCAATGTCCATTTAAATGACAGTTGTCTTTCATTTTTCAACAATTTCCATGGAAATTATTTTGGTCAATGTAAGGAGTTTTTAAATTCTTTAAAATAAATGAGATCTCAATTATAATAGACGCGTGATTTGTTAATTTTTTAGTGATATTTAATTTAATTAAATATTTATTTTGAATAATTTTGGAGTAAGAATACAAGAATACAAATAAATAAATTTAAAAAAATTAAAAAATATAGTTCTACACTCATAGAAATAAACCTGTTAAAATAGCAGAAAAAAATACTAAAACAAAAAATACTAAAAATTACGTTGCAGAAAAAACTGACTAAATTAACATACTTTTTTTGCTTTTAACAGCAAAATAAATCTCCTACTTTCAGAAATATCTCAATCCCGAGATTTGTCCATTTTGCTATAAAAACACGGCTAAAAAGGCCCTCTTTCAACTTCAATTTTAACCCCTTAACGGGCAGCTAGAATGATGATTAATGCATAAATCTGCTAGCGCGTCTCCCGGAGAAGAAGTAGCTCCCTGGAAAGATTCCTCCCACTTTTTAAAATATCGCAATTGCGACAAATCGTCCATTTGGAAAAAGTCTCCACAATCAGCTTCAATTTTAATCCCTATTACAGGTGCGAGGAGAAGTACTCCACAGGCAGCGTTGGATATCTTACTGCATCTATCCCCAATTGAACATTATGTGAGGAGTGTGGCTGCTAGGAACTTATTTAGGCTCTACGAGTCTGCGCTGGTAAGACCTAGGAGAGATGACCACACGAAAATATTGTACGAAGTAGGACTGCTTGATCATGGTAGTAGTCTCGAGGGAATATCGGATCATATGATATTGACCTTAGACTTCGGTGGAACACCTCCGGTGGACTTTCCGATTAGGGAGGTCTGGCGTGGATCCAATGTGCTGTTCGAAGGGTGGGCAGTATTCACGGATGGATCCAAAATGGACACGGGCACGGGTGCCGGTGTTTATATTGCTGGCACTGACGTGAAAAGATCATACAGACTCCCAGATGAGTGCAGTGTCTTCCAAGCGGAGATCCTGGCGATCTGGAGGGCGACGGAAGTGATACTGGGACACATCGTTGGGGGATCTAGGGAGACAATCTATGTCGACAGTGAGGCGGCGCTCAAAGCACTGACAAACTACACGGTGCGCTCGCGCCTGGTCGCACGGTGTAGGTGTGCTCTGAGGGAGCTCATGGAGGCATTCACGGTGAGGCTGTGTTGGGTACCCGGACACTGCAAGGTGGATGGCAATGAGTTGGCGGACGAACTTGTGAGGGAGGGTTCAAATCTGGACTTGGCAGTAAGAGACGGGGGGGTAAAGCCCCTTTATGTCACTACTTTGAGGTTATACGGAAGGGATTCCGCGAAACCGTTAACCAATCATGGAGGAACAGAATGGACTGCAGGGTGTCTAGGGCGTTATGGCCCGCTTTGGACGCAGGGGCAACCACGGTTCTTCTGGGACTGGACAGGGAAGGTCTCAGGACCCTTACGGGGTTCCTGACCGGTCATTGTACTGTCAGGGCTTTCACAAGCAGATGGGACAGGGACATACCGGATTTTTGCAGGCTGTGCGAGGACGTTGAGGAACTGGAGACGGTGGAGCATATAATGTGCCACTGTCCTAGGTTACAGGGTCTCAGACAGAAATGGCTAGGAGATAGATTTCACGACGAACTCGGGTGTGTCGCTGGATACAATCCAGTTGATTTGCTGAGATTTGTCAGGGAGATAGGACGGCTGTTTCTGGTTAGGGGATGTTAGGATCCGGTTTCTGGGGAGTAAATATATTTTCTACCTTTCTTTATATTTATCTTTCAAGCTATTTTTTCTGTCTATTTCTATTCTTTCTCACCGTTTTTTCTCTGAAGGGATTCACAATGGACCGTATTGTCTCCGAGTGGAGTTGTGCCCTTGGGCACATAACCCTTCCTAACCTAACCTAACCTTAATCCCTTAACTGGCAGCTAGAAATATAATTTATGCATTAATCTGCTAAAGCGTCTTCCGGAGAAGAGATAGAGACTCTAATCTTGGAAATACTCCTACTACTTTCTGAAATATCTCAATCCCGATATTTATCCATTTTGCTATAAAAACGCGGCTTAAAAGGACCTCTTTCAACTTCAATTTTAACTCCTAAACGGTCACCTAGAATGATGATTTATGCATTAATGTGCTAGAGCGTCTTCCAAGTGGTAAAGAAATAAAATAAAAACCTCTCCTATCTAAATTTAAATAAAAACTAACTAAAAAACTAAACTAACTTAACTTTAAAAAGTCTTAGTTATTTTCGAGGTGAATTTTTGTTAATTGAAAATAGCAATTTACTTTGCTAAAATAAGCAAAAACTTTAACTAATTTTAAGACTAAAAACAGTAAACAAAAACTGTAGTACACTCAGGGAACTTCTGCTGTAAATATTTAAAGGTTTTTGAGTTGTAATACAGTATCTTTATTTGTAAGTGATAAAACAGTCATTTGTAGAGGATATTTAAGTTTTGTTTACAAATGTAGTTCATTTAAAAAAAAAAAACAAACCACATCAAATTACTGTATTATGATTTTACATTCATTTTATATAGTAGTTTTAATTTTATTTAAAAAATAAAACAAATAAATGTTTGTTTATTTTTTATTGCAATTGTGTTTAATTTTTACTGCAATTGTGTTTAATTTTTTGAAGAGTAAAAAACAAATGAAAATGTTAGTTTAATTTACTGAAATGTAAGTCGTCCTTTCCTCAAGTGAAATTTAATTTATTTTTAACTACTTTTGCAGTAGTCTTTACTTACATAGTATTCTAATAAAATAGAATAAAATTGAATTGAATTAAAAAAAAAAAAAAAAAATTGTATGAACCACTTGTTTGCTATACTTTCATTAACACTTTCACTACCATACATATAAATCTCTTTTTCCCTAACAAGAATCTGAAATCAAAAAAAATAGAAATATATCCAAAAACAAAAAGTGAGTAATTTAAGGGTTAAATTTTGTAGAATGCAAATAACAGTATATTTTGCTAAAATCAACAGAAATTTTTGCTAAAAAATTGTAGATTGCTGATTTCAGAAGGCCAGATTTTTATTCGCATTAAAAAAATCTAAAAAAAAAACTTTAAACATTTTCTGATGATTTTTTTTGTCTACTAATATTTTGAATTTTTTTGCATTATTTTAGCAGAGTAATTCGTTAACTAAACTAAAATTAAGTTCCAATATAACTAAATATTTGTAGTTTAAACAGGTTTATTTTCTATTGTGGGTGCTGTGGTGTAATGGTTAGATCGTTGGACTGTTACACAGATGGTCCCGGGTTCGATTCCCGGTGACGGCAACATCAATTTAGAAAAATAATATGTATGAGTTTTCTATCCCTCATATATATCGCAGCTCCCACCTTCGGTGTTCCCATAGCACTTAACCCCACCGAAGTAAAATAATGAATCAGGGCTATGAACCAAAAAGCTTCAATAAGTTCGCCAAATCTCCATCAGGTGGCGAGCAACAACTGTTCTAAGACTTATCATCTCGCGCAATTACAGTGTTGCCATGCTTGAAGCCCTTCATCTTTCCCCACCTTTCATTTCTCCACTATCCAATTTCCAAAGAAAGCAACACATTAATACATAGGAAGAATTTCCTGAGAGTTGCTTCTCTTTAAAAAAAAAAAAAAAAAAAAAAAATTGTACTAATATTTAGCAAAAATCTGCTAACTTTAGCAGTCTTTCTGCACCGTCATTTTTAACTAATTTTTAGTAGTTTTAGCAAACATGTTTTCTAATTTTTTTCTACTAGTGCAGCTTAAATTATTTTAAATATGCTTTATTGCACAGAGAGAATTTCTTGGACGAGTTTTATTAAAATTTTTTCACTAATCTTATGAATGTTTCTTCACAATGTGAATGAAAAATTTCTTAAACTTTTTTATAAAATTTTATGAAAAACAGCATTAATTTAATGAAAAATTTCAAAGGACAATATTCAGTGACATTTCACAGGTCTAATGCAAAAATTCATTGATATCATGCAGATAGTTCTTTCAGTGTACTTTCAACTTTTTGAACCAAAAATCAATCTTTTGGTGCAAAATTGAGTTTATTTTAAAATTGGATGCCATATTTTGGGCAAATAATATTTCGACAATTTTAATGTATTATTTTCTTTCATTCAACACAAAAATATTCAACAACAAACAGATAAAGTGTTTGTTAAATCAATAATAAAATTATTTGTTCAAATCGGATCCCTGCTTGGGCGCCGTTTGTTTGGTAGTTTTCTGTAAAAAAAATCTTTGTAATCGTAGAACTTTATGCTTTTTTCAAGCTCTTTGAAATTAAAGAGATCTTAATTACAATAATACTTGTCTGTCGATATTTGGTGAAATTTTATTTTAAAAATTCGATTCAGGATAGGAATAAAATTAGTTGGAATAAAATCATCTTTTTGGAACAAACATCAACTTTTGAGTGTAAAATTTAACCTTGTTGGCCATTTTGAGGCGATTTATAGTTTTTTTCTAATTTTGTGGATTATGCGTGCAGCAGTTCCAATATCTATCATTTTAACACCCATATCATCTGTGTTTTTTAATCAAAGCTTAAATGCTACACTCAGCAAAAAAAATTTAGTAGGAAAAGTTTTCAATCGTACTTTACTATTTTTGTACTAATTTTTAGTACAATTTTTTTGGTTTTGTAAAATTTTTTGCTATTCTCATTTTACAAATAACTGAATTTTGTACAAATTTTTTGCCGATTTTAGCAAAATATTTTACTAATTTTTGAAAACCAGTTCTTAAGTTTAGCTAATCACAAAAATAAAACTTTTTATTACAAAGTTCAAATTAAAATGATGTTCAGCTATTAGGAAAAAAGTGTGAAGGATTGAAAAACTTAGTCGTTTTATTTTACTTTTTTAATTTTATTCTGTGGTGTTCTAAAATTAAGCTGATTTTTTTTTTTTTTGCTGATTTTAGCAAATTTTAAATTGCAGTTTACTGAAATTTTACAAAAATTTAGGCTACTTATTTTTCTATTAATTTCATTTTACTACAGTTCAGCAGACATGTGTTGCTAAATTTAGCAAAAAATACGATAATGCTTAAAATAGTTATATTTCCCATAATAACAGCAACATTTTCAGTAGCCATTACAGAGTCTTTTTTCTTAGTTTAGTTTTAAATCGTGTACCTGCTTGGGCGCCGTTTGTGTGGTATTTTCTTTAATATTGCTGATTTTTCTTTAAAACATCTCTGCAAAAGTAGTAAATATAACAAAATCTTTCAAATAAATATATTTGAATTACAATATTCCTTGTTTTATTAGTTTTATGTCGATATTTAATAAAATGTAATTATTTATTTTAAAAACTGTCAAATTCTATTTTTTTTTTTTGTAAGAGAAGCAACTCGCAGGAAATTCTTTTTATTAATTAATGTGTAGCTTTTCTTGGAAAGGGGATAGGAGAGAGGTGAAAGGTGGGGAAAGATAAAAGGCGAACATATTGAAGCTTTATAATTCATAGCCCTGATTCATTATTCTACTTCGGTGGAGTTAAGTGCTATGGGAACATCAAAGGCGGGAGCTGCAATACATATGAGGGATAGAAAACTCATATATATTATTTTTCCAAAAAGATTCCTTGTCGTCACAGGGAATCTGTGTAATAATCCAACGCTATAACCATTACACCAAAACGTCCTAATTAAGCAAGTTTTTAACTTTTTGTGCAAAATTGAGTCCCTAGTTGGGCGCCATTTTTGAGGATATTTAATTTGTTGATAATAACATTTAAGTAATACTCTGGTTTCATCATTAATTATGTAGTAAAATATTCTCATATTTATAGGAAAAAAGAAAATTTATGTCAATTGAAATTGTGTTAATAAATCATTAATTGCAATTTTTCCAGCTGCATGTGAAATTCAATTTCACAAATTTCATTTTATTTAATGATCTGTAAAATATTTATTTTTCAGTAAATTTGTATTACAGTTGTTTGTGTATTTTATTTATTTGTTGTGCGAAACAAATGTAAAAAGACTTTTACAATTATATTGAAAGCAAAAAACAAGCGATTAATCTTTTTGATAATTAAAAAATATACTGCGTTAACATTTTTATACGTTTCATGGCAAATAAGTACCATGAACATTTTTATGTTTCAATCTGGTCAATATTTTTTGTGCGTTAATTTTTATTGAAAACCATTTCCTTAATTAAATCATAAAAATTTAAAGTCCTGTTGAAAATGGGATCATGAATGTTGAAAGATATGAGATTTTATATGATCATATATGTGGATAGCTTATCATATCCCCCAAAAAAACGTTTTTCTATAATCGTGCAGTATTTTATATAAATATATATGTAATTGCATGCTATTATATGTAAATACATATGTTTATGTATGTTTACATATACAAGTTGTTTCCTTTAACTTTTTTAATACGTTGCCACATATAATTTAATTTTATTACATATCGACCAATATATAATCGTATATGAAATAAACAATTATATACCCGATTAAAAAAAAAGTTGACATGGATCTTTATGTTGTCATATTAATTTCTATGTGACGCTATATGTAATCTTATTAAATTTCATTCGAAATATGGGCCCATATAATTGTATCTGTTTGTATGGGTTTAGATCTAATCTGTTGCAATTAGATAAATACCTAGTACAATTTTATCCGAATTATGGCCCGAAAGAATTGTATTAGATTGTATAAGATTTGTATCTAATTGTATCGGTTTATGTCTAAACTTATACAAATAGATATAATTATATAAAACCAGATATTATTGTATCCAGATTTTGACCTGATATAATTGTATATGTAAACTGATAAATCTAAATATAATTAAATCAGAGTTTTAGTCTGGTAAAATTACACTAAATGTTACATTTTTGTATATGATTATATGAAAATATAAACAATTTCATACACAAATATATATCCTTTATTATATCCTTTCCGTTAAGTCAATAAAAAATATTAAGAAACATATTACTTTTTTGCGGTTTTCAAAACAGTTTAGGCATAACTCTTTTTTAAGATTTAATCGACATTGGGGTGTCCCGAAAGTTTAAAATTTTACGTACTAGTGCTCAAACGATGAGTATTGGGTACCGTGAAATAACTCCCAAATGAAATAAGTCCCAATTTTAAAAAATGAAATAACCTCCAAAGGAAAAATGAAATAAACCCCAACAGTTGGGAGTTATTTCATAGTAATAAAATAACTCCCAATGAAAAAAGTCCCAAAAAAAATAAAATAATTCCCAATTCAAAAATATCGAATTCTGCGATTCGCGGCCGTGGCCGTGGCCGCGCCTATAGGACGCGAACTACGGTAGCGCCGCGTTACGCACCGCTTTCCAGAGGCGACATGTCATAACGTCCAATGACATAATGTCCATGGACGTTATGTCACTCGAAAAGTGTCGTAATGTCCTGGGACTTTATGACAATTTTTAATTTGACAATTTTGGACTTTATGTCACTTTCAAATGTGTCATAGCGTTCAGACTTTTTAAAATAAAAAGATTAATAATATTTAGTATATCAATACAATTTTTTTAAATATATATATAATATTATGTATATCACAAACTAAAACTAAATTTATAAATCGTATAATCGCACGCAGAAAAAACTTTATTTCGCGAAGCCGCCTGCCGCGTTCTACGGAGGAAAAACTTATTTTTACAAATTACTTGATGTCTTAAAAATATAAGACTTCAACGGAGTCGACATCTTCTGGGTGGCGGCCTTCGGCCGCTCTTAGGGGTTTTTTTCCTCCGTAGAACGCGGCAGGCGGCTTCGCGAAATAAAGTTTTTTCTGCGTGCGACACAAAAAAAACTTCAAAATTACTGATCTGTTTCCACATTGGAGTATAATGTATATTGACCTTATGTCGTAACACGTATAATATTTTCTTCCTCTAGCTTCCGAATTTTTTAAATAAATTTGATTTTCGACTTTTACATATAACACTTTATTATTTCTGCTTTTGCCACTCATTATTTCAAATTCAAGATTTGCCATTATTAAATAATTCCCAATAAAAAAATCACATTTAAAAATGAAAATGAAATAAGTCCCAACAAAAGTGCAATAACTCCCAATAACAAAAAATGAATGAAATAACTCCCAACAAAATCTGGTTGGGAATTATTTCATTTGGGAGTTATTTCATAACGAAATAATTCCTAACTGAAAATTGTGAAATAAGTCCTAACGCATTGGGAGTTATTTCATAATGAAATAAATCCCAATTTAATATGGAAAAATTTTGGGAGTTATTTCATTTTTTTTTTTTTTTTTGGAGTTATTTCATGGTACCTGAGTATTATTTAGTTGATTATTAGAATACTTATAGTTTGCTACTTGTATTTTTAGTTTTTTGTGCTAAATTGGGCTCAAGTAATGCTGAGCATATTTTTTCTTAATCATATTTTTCAAACTAAAATACAGAATTTAAAAAAACTCCTTGAGTGACCATTTCAATTTTATCTTTAACAGTTTTTTATTGGTTATTACCCCTATTTATCATAACTGTTGTCATATTTACACCCGTAACATGTATAATACTAAACGGAAACGAAGATGACATATTAATTTTGCCAAATGAACCAGATGCTACATGTCCAATAGGATATTTTCAATGTAATAATACATTACAATGTCTACCACAACGTTTTGAATTGTGATGGTACGGCAAATTGTGATGACGCTTCAGATGAGTGGAATTGTGATAATGATGTTGATGCTAAATATTGGGATCATTTATATCGTAAACGACCATCTGGTATACGAGATGACATACCAATTGGAACATGTTGTAAGTAGTAATGATTGACAATGTCTAATATGTAAAATGTTAAATTGCAAGATATTTGCTTTTTAAATTTTTTTTCCCCTTTTTCTATAAGTTCAAAAAGTTAAATGGCATGTAACAAATTGTTTTCAGTTGTAATTACATTTTTTTCATATTTACATTGTTAAAGTGTCACAATTTCTTATGCTTGAACTATTTATAAATGTCATTGTTGTCATGTTTATTAAACTTTGAACTTGTTTTGTTTTGTTTTGTTTGGTGTTTTTTTTGTTGCAATTTTTACTTTGTTTGTTTTAAGTTGTGGTATAAATTTTTAATTCTTATATTTTTGTATATTTTTTAGACTGGCCATTGAACAATTTAAGTTGTCCCTGTCGCGGTAATGATATATTATGCAGTTGGCAACAATTAACAGCCATACCCACGAATTTACCCAGGACTGATGTGGCAATGCTGTAAGTTATTTAGTATAGTGCATTTTTAACAAATTTACACAGAAAATACTAAAATTCGCATAATATTCAATTTTGAACACACGCCAATATAAATGTTTGAACTAGTAAAGGCAATCTTGCGAATTTTGTCCATTGAAATCTCTTTATCACCCTAATGACTTCGCTGTGACATTTAATTTTACATGAAAAGTGTTTGAAATTATCCCCAGCTATTTGGTATTAAAAAGTAATAATATTTGCCGACGGATTTAAAAGTTTTGACGGAAATTGTAAAAAGTCACAATAGAACAATTTAATAGTATTTAGTTCTCATATTTGTTTAATCATCTACTTAATTTTCTGAAATTCTTATTGCTACATTTTGGACCGCTAAACTTCAGTAATAATTTAATTTATTTTACATTTTTAACAAATTTACACAGAAAATACTAAATTTAGCATAATACTCAATTTTGAACACACGCCAATATAAATGTTTGAACTAGTAATGGCAATCTTGCGAATTTTGTCCATTGAAATCACTTTATCATCCTAATGATTTCGCAGGGACATATAATTTTACATGGAAAGTGTTTGAAATTATCCCCAGCTATTTGGCATTGAATAGCAATAATATTTGCCGACGGATTTAAAAGTTTTGACGGAAATTGTAAAAAATCACAATAGAACAATTTAATTTTTTTTTTTTTTTTTAAAAGAGAAGCAACACTCAGGAAATTCTTCCTATTAATTAATGTTTTGCTTTCTTTGGAAAGGGGATAGTGGGGAGATGAAAGGTGGGGAAAGATGAAGGGCTTCAAACATGGCAACACTGTAATTGCGCGAGATGATAAGTCTTAGAACAGTTGTTGCTCGCCACCTGATGTAGAGTTGGCGAATTTATTGAAGCTTTTTTGTTTCATAGCCCTGATTCATTATTTTACTTCGGTGGGGTTAAGTGCTATTTGAACACCGAAGGTGGGTGTAACGATACATATAAGTGATAGAAAACTCATACATATTATTTTTCTAAATTGATGTTTTCGTCACCGGGAATCGAACCCGGGACCATCCGTGTAACAGTCCAACGCGCTAACCTTTACACCACAACGCCCACAAAAAATTTAATAGTATTTACTTCTCATATTTTTTTAATCATCTACTTAATTTTCTGAAATTCTTATTGCAAACATTTTGAAACGCTAAACTTCAGTAATAATTTCATTTATTTTGGGTATTTTTTATATAAATTTATTTTATTATGTTTATGTTTATAATTTTATTATATTAACCATATTTGGCACTATGGGCTTGATTTTTGAATAAATAAATTAAATGAAAAAATTAAAACTTCTGAAAAATATACTCTAAATAAATTATATTAAATAGTTTAATAAAACTGAAGAAATTATACACGATTTTCGTAATATTTGATCATATAAAAGTTATATTAAAAATACCTTTCTAGACCCTCTCCTTGCCACACGATTTTTGTAATCTTCGACCTTATAAAATTTACGTAACAAAATGTCTTCTTAGATCCTTAAAATGTCTTCTTAGATCCCTCGCGTTGAACTTTTGAACTCATAAAGTCAATCTTGCAAATTTTGTCCATTGAAATCACTTTATCGTGTTAATGACTTAGCGGAGATATTAATTTTTTTATAAAAAGTGTTTGAAATTTTTTCTAGCTATTTGGTATTAAAAAGCTGTAATATTTGCCCACGTATTTAAAAGTTATGACGGAAAATGTAAAAAGTCATAATATTAAAATTTTATAATTTTTAGGAAATCCGGAAAAAATATACTCTATTATTAAATAAGAATAAATGGTTTAATAAAACTGAAGAAATTATACATGATTTTCATAATCTCCGACCATATAAAAGTTATGCAAAAAATGCCTTTCTAAAAACTCTTCTCGCCACACACTTTGACCTTTTGAACTTGTGAAGACAATCTAGCGATGTCGCCCTAATAACTCGGCGAAAATATACATTTTTTTAAGAAAACTGCTTGAAACGATTCCCAGCTCTTTGGTATTAAAAACCAATATTATCGGCCGACGAATACGAAAGTTATGAAGGAAATTGTAAAAAGTCACAATAGTAAACTTTAAAAGTTTTTATTGAATCCTAAAAAAATATACTCAACTAATAAATTATATTAAGTAGTTTAATAAAACTTAAAGAAATTATACACGATTTTTGTAATATTGGATTATATAAAAGTGATATTTAAAATACCTTCCTAGACCCTCTCCTTGCCCCTCATTTTGACCTTTTAAATTTGTAAAGCCAATATAGCAAGTTTTGTCCATTGAAATCACTTTATCGCCCTAATTACTTGGCGGAAACATTACAATTTTTAACAAAAAGTGTTTGAAAATTTGCCCAGCTGTTTGGTATTGAAAAACAATAATATCTGCCGGCGAATTAAAATCATATGAAGGAAAGTAAAAGTTCTATTAAGCAATTTTGTATTTTTTATGAAACCCGGAAAATTATATTAAATAATCAAATAATACTGAAAAATACAGCACACCTTATGCATTTTTAAACCCTTAACCGTATATATCCTTCCGAAGCGGGTTTGAATTGTTTACGATTTCCGTAATTTTTTGACCTTATAATAAAGGGTCCGCCATCTAACTTTTTTTTCAACTAGTGCTTATTTAGTGAATGGTAACACTTAGCTCATGTCTGATTTGACAGATAAATAGTTTTATCCTTCCGCTGAACGAATATGGTCCGTATGTTCGTTATCTTGTGAAAAAAGTAAAAGAAACTGGCATCCTCATCGATAAACCAAAGCGTGAAGAGCCAAAAACAGTGCGTACACCCGAGAATATTGCTGCTGTTGCAGAAAGTGTGCGTGAAGCGCCATCAACATCAATTTACCGTCGTTCTCAAGAATTGAACATTTCGGAGACATCATTGAGACGAATTTTGCATAAAGACATTGGTATGACGAAATACAAAGTCCAATTGGTTCAGGAGTTCAAAAAAAAAAAGTTATTTGGCGGACCCTTTAGTTATGCAAAAAAGTCAAAAATAACCATGAACTTTTTATTTTTGTCCTTTAAAAGAAATTATTTTTACCAATTTTGAGAACTGCTAAGGGGTAAGTGGGACAACATAGAGATTTATCGTTTACTAAATTTTTGTTTCCCCAATTCTTCCCTAAAAATTAGCTTTAGACATATTTACTGTATCTTGTACCAACAGCTCTTGGACAAGCATAGTTGCCTGAGGTCGTTAAAGGGTTATTATTACGTGTTGCCAGATCATATTTTTTATATCCCCTCAAGCAAAAAAGTTTAACAGTTCCGACATAACAGTTGTTTGTGTAGTAATCAGTGGTTGTTGTTTTTAACTGTACTTACAGTTGTTTTTCTATGAAATGATACAAAACAACTATTATGACAGTTATTTAAAAAAACAACTGAAGAAAAATACTGTATTTTAGTAAAAGCTGCTTGAAGCAGTTATTTTATTTTAATAAACAACTACTTAAAAAGTAATTTTGCAGTAAACAATTAATTTCTGTTAGTTATTTAAAAATCGAAGATTATGTAGAGTTATTAAAAATACTAGTTTAGTATAGTTTATAGTTTTGTGCAATGTATAAAAACGTCCTAACTGGAATACCGTTTTAAATGCCGACTTTCTCACTTGAAGTGGGATGCAGGAAATATTTAAATAAAAGAAAAAAATATTAAAACTAAAATATATATTTATAAAACAAAGAAAAAATAACAGGTAAAAAAACAGTAATTTGTAAAAATTTGTACAGTTGTTTGAAAATTTTTGTAGTAAAAATTGTTAGTTATTTTTACGATATTGTTAGCTATTTTTACTGCATTTGTTAGTTGTTTTTCAACAGTTAAAAATAACTAAATTTTTGGTAATAACTTTTATCGCATTGTTAACTGTCATTTTCAGTAGATTCTACTGTAAAATTGTTTTGAGTGCGTAGTTAACCTTCTAACCTTACGGGGTTCCTGACTGGTCATTGTTCTGTCAGGGCTTTCACAAGCAGATGGGACAGGGCATACCGGACTTTTGGAGGTTGTGCGAGGACGTTGAGGAATTGGAGACAGTTGAGCATATAATGTGCCACTGTCCGAGATTGCAGGGTCTCAGACAGAAATGGCTAGGAGATAGATTTCACGACGAACTTGGGTGTGTCGCTGGATGCAATCCAGTAGATTTGCTGATATTTATCAGGGAAATAGGACGGTTGTTTCTAGTAAGGGAACTATAGGAGCTTGTTCTTGGTAGTATCTATCCGTTTTTTCTAGAGCTTTCTTTCTATCTATCTGTCAATCTATCTATCTGTCTATTCCTAATTTGTTCTTCCTTTTCTCTGAAGGGATTCACAATGGACCGTATTGGTCTCCGAGTGGAGATGTGCCCTTGGGCACATAACCCTTCTTAAGCTAACCTAACCTTCTAACCAACAAGTCTACATTTAGAAGGGGTTTCTTTATAAAATGAACAAAATATCCACCAAATGTGTATTTGAAGCAGTTTTAATAAAAAACTAATGGAGTCATTTCATAAAACGAAACGTTCAAGCTTTTACAAAGGCTTAATGAAAAATACTAGGTTTTGCTTTACATTTTTTTTGATAGTATAATTTATTTTCACGGAATATATGCGAAATGTCTACAAACATATTGATATTTAAAAGAAACCCCATTATTTTTTATGAAACGTTTCTAAACTTTGAATGTGTGCCTATAATTTTTTTTTAATTACTCGTAGAGAAGCCTTTTCGCGAAAAGCTAAAATTGACATATTTTGTTAAGAAAAAGCACAAACATTTTAGTTTTTAAATTGTTATTATATATTGGTACCAAGAAGAATTTATGCGTCATTTACTCTTAAAAATATTTAAAATGTAATATAAAGCTACATACCTGCAAATATGTTTGTTTATTTTTATATCATATACGAGCGGTTTCTTGAATCCCCTCAATTTATATGGATATGTAACAATATTCTTATCATAATAAAACTGATGAACGCATGTATTGAATATTTTTTGGATACTTAAAACTTTCATTTTTCAAAAATACTATCTGGAAAGAAGAAATTTGTAAAATTTTAATTAATAAATTAAAAGAAAATATTTATACTGTAAAATATATTTAATATAAAATATCATAAGCTTTTATTTAATATCCCTATGGGGAATGGGACCGGTTCTGCGTGTGCCACAGGATCGGTCCCTTCGTGCCAGAGACCGGTCCTCTGCTAAACCCTACCCTATGTAAACAACTGGCAACTTTAACATTGGCTTGTCATATGAGGGGGTCATTTGTCCTGCTTTAAACCACATAGTAGCATGCCACAGGACTAACCGAAGATGGGCATACCTCAAGACTGTCGCAAAAGAGCAATGTCGTATAAAATAAACGAAAACTAAACAGCTTCCAATGGGTAAAATTCTTGCCAAATGGCTTTTTCTTGTTAATAAGCATTCTGGTTAAGTGGTATGTCCTCCCTTTACCAGTCACAGGATTGGTAATTTTAGGACAATTGACACTACTTAACCCACTTCAGTATAAATTATACCAATCCTGTGATAAGTCCTTCTTTAACCAGTCACTTTTAGGACAATTGACTCCTCATTCCCCATAGGGATATAATTCCGATGAAAAATTAAACTTCTTAACACTTTCCTAACTAAGTTAAGTCTTAACATTGTTAAAAACAGAGATCTATGCTTAGCAATTATTTTTTTTCGATCTTGTCCCTTCACAACGTCCAGATATATAAAAGTAAAGTTAAAAAATTTCACCTAAATTAAGCCTAAATTTACCGAAAGATTTTTCTACTGATTGTTTCTTTTTAAGTGCAGTTTTTATTACTTAATTTTGTAATACCAGAATTATTTTTTTTCAGAGACTTGACTGGTAACAATTTTACACATTTAACTGAAAGGATTTTGGATAATTTACCTATGGCTTTGAACTGTAAGTATAAAACTAATTAAGACAATTTTTAATAAATGAATTATTATTTCTTATAAAATGTAAAATGTAATAAACGGATTAATGTATTAAAATACGAAACAATTTCAAAATAACAAAACTTTCGTAAAATAAACGAAAACATTTTACAAAAGTTTTTGTTGTTTTGACAATAAGTTAGTATTTTTAAACATTGTAATATTATGAGTACATTACTTCCATATTCCGTTAAAAAAAAAATTCACTTAATGTATTTGATTAACAAAACATTCGTAAAATAAACGAAAATTTGTTCGTTTAACAAATTTTTTTTGTTGTTTTCGTGTTTTTATACATGGATTATTAAGAGTATATTAATGAAAACATATTTTCATATTAAGTTTATAAAAAGTTCCCTTAATGTATTTGTTTAAAAATAATATGTTGGCAATTAAATTTTTAACGAATTTTCAGCTAAAAGTTTTTTTTTTAAATCCACAACTATAATTTTAAGCCAAAAATTTTTAATATTTATATTTAGTTACGGTCGTATTATTTTAAGTGTATGTAAATTTCCAGACAAATATCAGTAAAAGTTTTTAAAATTGCCCTTGTTCTACTTTATATGTAATAACTGAATGTATAATTTATGCTATTTCAGCTTATACAAATCAATTACAATCAGAATATTTAATAAAAGTTTTAAAATGTTAAATAATATTATATTATTAAAATACTTGGACAAAATATACAAAGTTACTTATAGGGAAATACATACAAATAAAATACTGCTGTAAGAAGGGATATTTAAAAAATAAAATTTAATTGTCGTTAAAAATATGTTTAATTTTCTTCGATCTTCTTTTATTATTTGATTCTTCTTTATAATCGAGCTTAAGATCTTTTGTTAAGTTATTAATTTCCAATATTTCGTCTCCACATTGGGAGACTTCTTCAGGGAAATTTATTTTAATTTAATTTGTAACAATTTTAAAAATTTAAATAATATTATATTATCAAAAAAAAAAAAAAAAAATTTAAAATTGTTACAAATTAAATTAAAATAAATTTCCCTGAAGAAGTCTCCCAATGTGGAGACGAAATATTGGAAATTAATAACTTAACAAAAGATCTTAAGCTCGATTATAAAGAAGAATCAAATGTCCTTAAAAATGTTAATAAATAATTTTTTTGAGTTTTTTTTTTATTATCTTTTTAAGGGTATTAAAATTTTGTTCAATTTCTTCAATGGATTCTTATGCCTTTAAACAGCTTTCATTGGTGCCCATTAAAACCTTGTAAGTATAAAATTAATGTTTCATATTAACAGCAAAAAATTATTGAAAAGTGCCATAAATTAAAAAAAAATTCTATTAAATGACAACATAGTTTTAAACTTAAAATTTATAGTTTTTCATTAAATGTTCATAAAATATTGTTAACATAACAACGTTCCTTAAATTTAACTCATATGAATAAACAGTAAGCGAAATTATAATAAATGCATTATTTTCTATTTTAATTCTTGCGATAATTATGTCAAATGATAAATTATGTCAAATGATAAATTATGTCAAATGATGGTAAATTGTAGAGGTAAAAAAAAAGAAATTGTGTTAAAAAAAAACAGTTTTTAGTTAAAAAAAAACTAGTTTTGTGGTGAAAAAAAAATTTTGAGGTAAAAAAAAAATTTTAGTTGAATTTCAAATATTATTCACCTCTTTACTGGTGCACACATTAAGGCCAAAGACTTTCAAGTATTTTTGTTATTAAAAAAATGTATTTTAACCCATAAAAGTTGAAAAAGTGCCATAAATTAAAAAAAAATTCTATTAAATGACAACATAGTTTTAAACTTAAAATTTATAGTTTTTCATTAAATGTTCATAAAATATTGTTAACATAACAACGTTCCTTAAATTTAACTCATATGAATAAACAGTAAGCGAAATTATAATAAATGCATTATTTTCTATTTTAATTCTTGCGATAATTATGTCAAATGATAAATTATGTCAAATGATAAATTATGTCAAATGATGGTAAATTGTAGAGGTAAAAAAAAAGAAATTGTGTTAAAAAAAACAGTTTTTAGTTAAAAAAAAACTAGTTTTGTGGTGAAAAAAAAATTTTGAGGTAAAAAAAAAATTTTAGTTGAATTTCAAATATTATTCACCTCTTTACTGGTGCACACATTAAGGCCAAAGACTTTCAAGTATTTTTGTTATTAAAAAAATGTATTTTAACCCATAAATGCATGAGGTCAGCACCCGGTATGGAGATCAAGCTACCCTTACATAAAGTCGCTCGCTGAACTCGAATTGGGCATTCATTTTCCTGGGAAATGAAAGAGAAAAAACAACTATTTTTGATGTGTACCATATATGGTACACTATGCATTCTATACATATAACTAATACAATATATATCACATTTGATCCTAGTTCATTATAATTAGCTAAAACTAAGTCCAAAATACTTGTTTCCACACCAATAATATATTTTATAACTTTTTTTAACTTTTGGAATTCACTTTTCAAATTTCGTGCAAAAAGTGCATACTCCCACTTTGGCAGCTTACTGACAATTAAAACAAATTCTAAGTGAGCTAAAGCGGTATTTTTATGAAGAGTAATATTGTTTTGAACAATTTAAAGGTAACGGCATCACTATTTAGTTTAATTAGAGGGATTGTCGTAAGATTAAATGCATGTACCATATATGGTACATTATGAAAGGGTTAAGTAATATTAAATCTGGCATTTTATTAAGGACTTTTTTTTTTTTTTTTATTTTTTTTTATTATTCTTCATTTTGTAATTTGAAAGCCTTTTTTTGGGCAATTAATAAATTACAATAATTCCACTCACTTAAGTTAACCTTAAACTAAAATTATAATTAAATAAACCCTGATAACAATTAATTAGCTACTTTAAAATAATTATAAATATTATTTTATTACTCAATAAAAATCACACTAATTGTTTTTTCTTCTTTTTTGCTAACCCAATTAGAACAGAACGCAAAAATATACACCATTTCTATTAACCTTGTTGTAATAAAATTATCAAAAATATTAAAATTGATGTTACTAATGAAAATGATTTAAAAGTTTTCCCTTATAAACATGATCGGTATAGTTAAAATGCCTTAAAAATGATGGTAGTGCATTATATAACAAAACCAAACGCCTTTGAAAAGACCGACTTACCCAAGGAGTATTAAATGGTATAATAAGCAAATTCGATCTAGTTGATCTAGTAAATCTAAAAAAGTTTGATACAAACAAAGGACATCTTATACTAAATACCCGATAAAAATAAAGCAGAAGACGTATACTTATAAAATCGTCAAACGATGTTCCCAGAAAACGATAAACATGTTCTGTAATATGTTCACGGATTCGCACCGAATATCATTTATGTTATAATCCCAAGTGCCAGAATATATCTCCACACAGTATAAAAAAAGTGGCATTATAGTACTATGGACAATTCTCTCCCTAACATAAACTGGAATAATCAAATTTGTATTATATAATCTCCTTAATATGAAAAATACTCTTGACGTAAGATATCTAATGTGATGTTCAAATGTTAAATTACAGTCCATCACTACTCGCAAAATCGATAAATGGTGTACAAACTCAATATCAGTATCATTGATAGATAAATATAAATCCTGAGCACAATGGTTTGAGTTGGAAAATAACATTGCCTTTGTTTTCATCGTATTAATGGATATGTAATTATCCATCATCCAGTTCGAAATACGGTCAGTTGAATAGTTTATCACCGTTTGTAGTACACTCAAATTATCCTTTTTACAACAAAACAAAATTTGTATATCGTCCGCATACCCGAACATATAACATCTTCCAACATTCAATATACTGAAGAAATCATTTATGAACATAGTGAACAGTAGAGGACCAATAACGGACCCCTGAGGGACACCACTTATAACCGGCAACACCTCAGAACATTCTGCACCAGAAGAAACAAATTGGCCACGATCCGAGAGATACGAGCATATTAGTGCAGCTGCAGTCCCTGAAAAATTGTAAACTTCAATAAGTTTCTTTAAAAGTAACTTATGACATATTTTATCAAATGCTTTGGTAAGATCAAGTTTATTATCCACATGGCTTCTTATAGTATCTGTAAGCCCCACCAAAAGTGATGTAGTACTATGGTTCTTACGAACACCAAACTGACTACTACTTAAAAGATTGTTACTATCCAAATATTCCGTTAGCTGATCTTTCATTAGCCTCTCCACAACCTTCGACAATTATACGTGCTATTTTCCACACATTTTACTTGTATTAAGCTAAAAATAATGCATAGCTATTTCTGATAATCGAAACCTTTCGGTTTTCATGAGACTTTTCCCTATTTTTCAAATAATTCAAAATGTTGGCAACTCTGCGTCCACTATATAGGTATCAGGAGGATGGGTATCAAAATTTCTGTTTTATTTAGTACTCTAACCCTGCCTACAAATAAATCTAAATTTCCTAAAATAAAGACAAGTTTTCATACAAAAACAAATGCATTTTTAACCTTACATTTTAACCCGTTAAACGTGACATTGGGCAGCTAAAAAAAAACTAGGTGTCTCTTTTCTTGCTCCCTTTACAACATATCCAAAGTTCATCAAAATCTGCGAGTTTGGGTAAGGATTGTAAGATACACATTATGTATGGAAAATTTAGAGGTACCATCACATTTTCAATCATAACTTTTCAACCTCTGCACCGATTTTGCTTATTTTCAATACCAAACTTTTCGAGAAAATATACATCAATCCAGGTAAAAATGAGCATTCTCTATTGCGTTTTATCGCCGTGATCGCCATTTCAACAGACGGACAGACAGACGGACGTCGCTAAATCGTCTTAAAACTGAATAAGGATCAAGAATATATATATATATATACTTTATGGGGTCTAAGACCGATATTTCGACACATTATTAACAAAATGATAAACTAATATATACCCTCATCACAATGTGTGGAGGGTATAAAAAATAATGCATCTATTAGAATTTCGCTTACTGGACTTTTCATTGTTGGTAATTATTTTCTTTTGAAATTTTTTTCTTTTTTTTTTATTATAGATATTTGGATGATAATAAAATTGATAGTTTACCAGAAAATCTATTTGCTAATGGAAATCATTTAAGAGTATTGTAAGTATTAAATTAAATATTTGAAAATAAGATTTTATATGATGAGATGTATAGTTTACTTATACACTTAAAAGAAATTGCCTGTTATTTAATAAAAATTGTTGCAACAAATTTTCAGTTAAAAACTTTAAAAATCTTGTGTTAAAATAAATACCTAGCCAAGGTGAAAATATTATTTACTCAAAGTTTTGTAATTTCACTAAAATTTTACTGAATTTGACTAAATTTCTATTTTTTTAGTGTAAAAACAGAATTTCATTTAAATTGCAACAGTTTATATGTACCATTACATTATCTGTTAAAATATTTAAATTGTATGATAAAACTTTAAGTGCAAAGTTTCATAATATCTAAATAAATGTTTAGAAATAATTTAAAATAAATTTTTGTTTTTTGAAATTTACTTTAAAATATTATAATTTTACTAGTTATAGTCAGAAGGAAATCAGATGGATTTGTTTGAATGTGATGTTCTTAATTGAACTTGAATGCTAATCGATGGCAAAACAATGCGTCAAAGCTGTGTGGAATCTGTAATATGATTAAAGATGAGAACAGAATGCATTTCCTGGGACGATGTCCGGCATTTAGGGAATATAGAGTTTTTATTTTGGTAAAGTTTTGCTTAATAAGGAGGAAGTTGTGAAAATGCTAACTGGTAGATTGACTGATTGGAAGCCATTAGTGAATTTTTTTAAAAATTGTATTAGCTATAGAAATTTTTGAATCAAAAAATTGAATTATAAGAATAATTTTCTTTGTAATATATACAATATAAATATATCTGCCGACCAAGGACATTTTTCAAGGTCGATTGCATATTTAAATTTCTTTATTTTATTTTTTGTAAATTATTTATGTATTTATTGATGAATTGTAATGAAAATAAAGAACTGCTACTATTATAGTTTAACTAACTAGTTTATAGTTTATAAACAGTTATGAGCTTTTTAAATTTTTTCATTAATAAACCACAATGTTATTTTGTCCATTAAACAAGTTTAAACATGTTTCGGGTTAATAGTTTATTTCGGCAGGTGAACGTATGAGTGGTTTTGTGTGTTTTTATATAAAGTATACGCCTAAGAGACTGACCAAACATTTCAATTATGTATGTTGGTTTTAAATAGGGTTGCCAGATTAAAATTTGCAAAATGCAAAAGTAGTAAGAAAATCTTTAACGTTTTTTGAAAATTGAAATAAATAAGTCTGGGGTCACTTGGGGTCGCAGGTCCACATGGGTTAATAATGTTCGAAATATTTTTATTTTAACTTTGAGTAATGCTTATAAAATAAAACTACAAAAGTTACAAAAGTAGCTAATTTTTGATTTAAAATATTTTATTTCAACAAAAAAGCCTTTTTATTACTAAAAAACACAATTTCCTAGAAATCCGTAAAATTTAAATCGTTGCCCTACCCAAGTGTACTGGGGGATATTTTTAAATTTTTTATATTTAATCTCTTAGATGTTTTAAACAAGTTTAAGCAATAAAAATCTAAATTTTTTCGATTTTGTTGAAGAAATTTTTTTAAAATTTGAAATTGGAGATTTGAAAAACACCCCAAAAATTTTGTTCGTTTTTGACATCACCGTAGGACAGGTAAACGCCATCCAAAACAAAAAACTTCTTTTATGTCTCACAATTATGAGTGTATTAAATAAAAAAATTATGTTTCAGTAATCAATTTTAAAAACGTTTAAAATTTGAGCTCGAATTTCTTGCTGAAGTGGCATTTGGCACAGTAGTGGTCTGGGGCATTATTTATTACTGGGGTAGTTCTTAACCGATTTTGGATTTTTATACCTTTTTGAATATCTTAATCTCGATTAATTTATCATCTAGAGTAAAAACTATTGCAATATTGCAAAAAAGCAGCAAAAACTAAAAAAAAAAAATATCCCTTTTTCCAATATAAACGCATGTTTCGATCTTTGAGGCCCTATCGGGTAGGGAAGGCGTGGTCGTAGGGGCGTAAAATTTCACATGAGTTATTTTCAAGACAAAACAATTTGAGGGTAGCGTCTCAACATTTCTAACATTTAAATTTGTAGAACACCTTGAGGGCACTCTAATGTGCATATATATATGATGTTTATATCAAAGATATAACTTTATCTTGGATTTGGTTTTTTGAACTTTTTTAATAGGATCTCATACACTGATAATAATCAATGCCTAAAAAACAATAATTGTTCATTTTACGGAAGATTTCGTTGTTTTTAAGCATGGATTATTATGAGTGAACATATTAATATCTTAACACATTTCGGTTGATACAACCGTAGATGGGCCATATATTAATATGTATAGTATATTATAACACAGTAAGTATGTCAAAACGACACACTAAAACCCCGGGTCACGTAAACTTAATTTTAGGGCGAAGACACGAGGTGTATACTCCATTTCAATATGTTAGGTCGAAATAAAAATATATTTCAATTTTAAGTTTGCATTGACGCAAGCGATTTTTTGGGTGTATTTAAAGTAAAAGACATCAAACTCTCATTTGAAATTACTTTATTTATTGTTGATTTGACTGGCCTTCCATTTTTAGGACGATACAATTCATTTATACACTGATAATAATCCATGCGTAAAAATACAAAAAATGTCAAAATAACCAAAAATTTTGTAAAATACACGAAAATTTGTTCATTTTACAAAAGATTTCGTTGTTTTGACATTTTTTTTTTGTTTTATTATCATGGATTATTATGAGTGTATACAATCCGAAACGTCAGGGTAATAAACTTTGAATTATACTGACAGCTGATAGTTCAGTGCCATATGGTTCGAATCTTCAAATTTCATTAGAAAACATAATGGACGGGCTTCTTTGTTAGTTTTGAGTTTCGAAATATAAACAATAAATAAAATAAATTTACCTAAAATACATTCAAAAAATCGCTGGAGTCAATTCAAACGTTATATTGAAATATCTTATATTGACCTAACCCATTAAAGCGGAATATACTCCTGGATTCTACGAACCGAAATTAAGTTTACGTGTCCCGGAGTTTTGCTGTGTCATTTCAAAAGTTTAAATTTTACTTATAGAGTAAGTATATATAGAGTATATATATTTTTATATGGCTTAATACAATATTACATATAATAGTGTATGCCATCATGTTAAAGTTTACAATTACATCGAATTATATTTTTTTAGGTGTGCCAGCTAAAGTGCACTTTTGCCGAATTTCGCTATAATTTTTTGCTACATTTACATATTTTAGTACATTTACATATTTAGAGAAATACAGTGCCAACCATAAACAACTTATAAATTCAGTTAGAACAACGATATTTACAGTAGATTTCTGAATATTTTTGTATTGCAACTAAAATTCAGTTCTGAAAACTAATTTTCATTTGTACAAACTGACTTAAAGTCGTAATAACCGAATTTGAGTCGTAGTAATTGAATTTCTCGTGGCAAATAGCTAAATTTTTTTCTGTGTATATTTGTCTAATTTATTTGTATTTCAATTAAAAGCGTTGTCAGAAAATATAACAAATTTAATAATTGGTTTGACACTAAATTCTTGATTTGGACTCCTGTTGTTTCTCTAAATTAGAAATTATTCAAAAGCTTTTTATATTAATTTCAATTGAAAAACCATAAATTACAACATATTCCTGATATTGTACACAGAAACTTCTTTTTTCCAGAAAAAATTATCAACCTAAAATATCTAATTAAAGATTTGAATTTAATTTGTTTCTAAACAATATTTAATTGAATTAGTTTAAATTTTAATTGACTTTTAAATATATAAATACATATTTTATTTTAGATGCAATTATCATATTATTTTTCTACACTGTATGCATAATTAAAAAATTTTCAGTATAAAATACCAAATACATTTAAAGTTAACAAACAAAACAAGCACATACACAAACAGACTCAGCATTGCAAAAAACACACATACCAACGTATAGATCACACACTTTTTGTGAGTATCATATTTTTTTTTTTGTAGAAGTTATTTATAACTTTTTTTTCCTTCTTAATTTTAATAAAAGGTTTAATTGATAGTATCATTGCCGTGATAGGTGCAAAATCAATTAAAATATTAGTTGATTCAATAAATTTTTTAATTGAAACCCGTTTTTAGTTTTTTCTGTGTATGTACTAAAACATCTGGTGCCATTTCTTCTGCATATTAAAAAAAAATTTTAAAGAAAATCTTCGAAATTCTGCACAATTTTTGCTGAATTAACTAATTAATTTGCTGATATTAGCAATTTTTCTGCAAAGATCCTCAAAGCAAAAAATGGTGCTGACTTCACAGACTTTTTTTTTGAGTGTAAAGTCTTTTTCACAAAAAGAATTGTTATTGAAAAAACTAATGAGATCAGTCTTTTTATTACATTTTTAACATGTTTTTTGGTTGGGCTTTAAAAAATCTTGATAAAACATATTTTTTCCAGATTCTTAATGAACACTAAAAATGTTTGTAAATCAAACGAAATCAGGGCCATCTGGCAACCCCAGCTTCAACTAATACTACATTTATACTGCAAACAAAAAGTAGTAGTTTTTGAGAACTTTTGGTTTCGGCTCATGTTTTAATTAAACAAGTTTTAACATGTTTTTAAGAATGTTTTTATTGTAGTGGTTATATTAAGTATACGCCTAAGTGGCTGGCCAAACATATTAATTATGTTGTTTTCCACCAACATTTGCTTGCATAGCAAGTTTGTCTGCTGATTAATGCAAAATTAAATTGAAAATATTTTAATTAAACTAAAGAAATTTAACATTGTTCACAAAATTACATATTTGGTATGTTAATTTTTAATTACCAACTCTTAAGCCTTTTATTTTTGGCTTTTAATTATTTGTATCAAAAGAGAAAGAGAAAGAGAGAAAAATTCAAGCAAAAATGTTTATGTTTGCAAAACGTTTTCTCAACAAACACCCAAGAAAGCAGGTTAACTTCGAACACTTTTGAAATACACAGAAAGAATTTTTTTTTTTAATTTAAGGCTTCAAGAAGTAGTTTCGCAAGCCACTTTACTTGGCCAAAATTACCAAAAAAAAGATTGTTATGTTTAAAATAGGATTTGCATGGAACTCATATTTATTTTATGCCTTATTTTATAATATTAACCCTTTAATGCATGTTTCTGAAAATTAAACTTTTGTTTGCTTATACACTCAGAGAAAAAAGTTTCATCATATTATTGATATTGTTTCATAAATAGTTTGTCATCAATTATACATTATATTTATAAAAGTTTTATTAATACGTTGAAAAGTTTCATACAAATTTTTGACAAATGTTTCATAGACATTCATCATTTCATAAAAAAGTTTCATAAACTTTGTGAACAAAAAATTTAGCTTACTGAAATTGAAATTTTTATTTAAAATTTAGAAAATACTATTTGCAGTAAAAGAATTAAACATAATTGGACCAACACCTGACTTAAGGCACTTGATTCAATTATGTTGCAGCCTTTAGACTTTTTGAAACTAAAAAACTACCACAAATTATTTGAGATTCTGAAACATCAACTAAATATCATTTGATGTGTTCTTAATTTAAAATAGAATTTTTGACTATATGAAACGTTACATAATATTTATGAAACATTTCATAAAAATGTATATAACTTTTATTTATGAAATATTTAATAGCATTTATGAAGAATTCCATAAAAAGTTATGAAAAGTTATATATGAAAAAAATCATATGTTAATGAATTAATACACTCTGGCAAAAAAACATTATCATATTTATGACGAACTTCATAAATATGATGAAAATTTCCATTGATTATTTGCTTAAAAATATGAAATTATTGTCAAAACTATAAAAACTTTCGTAAAATAAAAAAATGTTCGTATAATTTACGAAAATTTTGGTAATTTTTAGACTTTTTTGGTATTTTTATGCATGCATTATTTTCTTCCTAATAAAAATTTACATATATGGATTCATTCAGGAGCACACATGCTTCATAGATGTCACACACGCCTTCATACATGATTCATATGTGTTCATAAATGATTGATACATGTTCATATGTTGGACCATATATGTTCATGTCTGTGCATTAACGAAAATTGAGGTAATATATACATGTATGATCATACATGTCCATACATTTCAATACATGGTCATATGTGTACATTACATGTTTGATCGCATATGAACACCTATGAGCATATATGAATCACATATGGAGGCATATGAAGATTTATGAACTCGAATGTCTGCATATATAAAAATGAATGAATTCATACATGCAAATAAATGGATATATATATGTATGTTGAATTTTAACTGGGAGTGGAAATTTAAAATTTTTTCAAAGAAAAGTTGTCTTTGATATTATAGTGCAACGGTCAAATAAACCATTTTGGGTCATCTCGGATATTTAGGGCATAAAAGTGGAGTAAGAAAATCAAGAGAGAGAATTTCATTTGATGAAAAATAATGAAATTTTTCTATAAACTAATGAAAGTTGTTTTAACAAAGTAAATGAAAAATTTCATAAAACAAATGAAAAGTTTCTTTTTTTTTTAATTTTTATTAGAAGTTTTCCTAATCAGGCAAATAAAAGATTATTTAATTTTTCAATCCGACATTTCGTTGGGATTATTCCAATATCTTCAGGGATTTGATTGAATATATAATCTTTTTGTTAGGTTTACATTCAAATAAAAAAAATACGAGCAAACAGTACGACATTAAACACAAAATTATAATTAAAAATAAATGAAAAAAATTATTAAAATATCACAGATTGGAGCTTTTCTTAATGTATCACATTTGAAACTTTCTTGCTTTTTATGAAAATCGTTTTTTAATAAAACTTTTCATAAATTTAATAAAAAAAGATAAAAATTCCATGAAATTGGTGAAAAATTTCCTTAATCTACTAAAAAGTGAATAAAAGGATAGTTTTAAACTTTAATGATTTAGTAAACGAATTAAATATAATGAAAATTAAATATAATGAAATTTTTTTATAAATTAATAGAAAGTTTATAATTTATTTTTGATAATTTATTATGTATAATAGAAAAAGACACTGAAAAAGTTTTAAGACCGAATGGAATGTACGTAGCATGAAGAATATTGATGATGGTTGTAGCTGAGCTGAAAATGCATTCCATTCGGCTGGTGTCTAAAAACTTTTTCAGTGTCTTTTTCTATTATTCAAAGTAAAAAAAAAAAAAAATAATAATAAATTATCACAAATAATTTATAATTTTTCTATTAAATTAGAGAGAATTTACACGATTTTTAACCGAAGTGAAAACAACATCTCAACATCTCATCTCTTATAGATCCACTAAAAATCTTCACTATAAATAAAATTTTTCATTAATATAATGATATTTTTCACACATTTATATATTTATTTATTTTTTGAGAAGATTTTTTTTTAGATTTAATGAACAATTATAAAACTTTTCATTAATGCAAGGAATTTTTCTAAATTTTGTTCTTTTTATGAAACCTCTTCGTTGAGTGTATGAAACTTTTAATAAAATAAAAACTTTAATGAAATTTAATAAAATTTGCATTAATTTAATGAAAAGTGTAATTTTTGTTTGAGTTTAAAAAAACTTGTTTTAAAATAAAACTTCTTAAACAAGTGTATGAAACTTTTAAAAAATAAAATTTAAAGTTTTATGAAATTGATGAAAATTTTTGGTAATTTAATAAAGCAGTAATGATTTTATGTAAAAACTCATAAATAAACTTTTAATAAAAATGTTCATTAAATACATTTTAAGTTTCATTTAATCAATGAAATTTTTCATTAAATTAATGAAATTTTTTATAACTTTTTGCCTGAAAATTTTTGTAGATCTAATGAGAAATTATACATTTTTTTAATAATGTTAGGATTTATTTTTCATTTTGTGAATAAATGTTTCATTAATTTAATGAAAACTTTACTGATTGAATTTCACAAAAAATCCCTATGTGTAATGTAGCTTTTAGACTTAACTTTTACACTTTAAAACAAATTTTAAAGCCTCTTTTAGGTTTGAGAGTTAAATTCATGTCTGGGCACTGTGGTGTAATGGTTAGCGCGTTGGACTGTTACACAGATGGTCACGGGTTCGATTCCCGGTGACGGCAACATCAATTTAGAAAAATAATATATGTATATGAGTTCTATCCCTCATATGTATCGCAGCTCCCGCCTTCGGTGTTCCCATAGCACTTAACGAAATAAAATAATGAATAAGGGCTATGACACAAAAAAGCTTCAATAAATTCGCCAACTCTACATCAGGTGGCGAGCAACAACTGTTCTAAGATTTATCTCGCGCAATTACAGTGTTGATATGTTTGAAGCCCTTCATCTTTCCCCACCTTTCATTTATCCACTATCCAATTTCCAAAGAAAGCAACACATTAATAAGTAGGAAGAATTTCTTGAGTGTTGCTTCTCTTTAAAAAAATAAAACTTAAATTTTTAAAGCTTTTTCTTAAAATAAAAATTATGTTTTTATTTATGTCATACATCCAAATAAATGTAATAAATTTCAAAAATAATTACGCACATTAAAATGTTTATCATTTTACACCATGTTTAACAATAAAATGACGTACAGAATTTAAAAAACCTACATTTAAAATAGGGTGGAGCGATTTTGGAATTTGGTTGATGTATCAACAAAGGGAGGGGTGGTATTAAAACAATTTTGGAGAATTTTGGACAATTCTAATTTGATTTCAGATTTGATTTTTTATTTTAACCTTCTGAATTTAAAACAAAAAATTATAATTTAAGTTAAAAAAAAATAGTTTTATAAAAAATTTTTTTTTTCAACAAATATTTCAACTTTTTTATTTACAGAATTTTATCTCGAAATCGTATAAATATTTTACATGACTATGATTTTGTATACTTGGAAGAGTTAATCGAATTGTACGTTTAATAAATGTTGATTTTAAATATTTTTTTTTTATATTGAGTTGAATTTTTTCATATTTTTTAGAGATTTACGCGGCAATTGTTTGGAAACATTTAAGGCGGAAATATTTAAACCTTTAAAGAATTTAGAAGTTTTGTAAGTATTTTGAAAACCTAAAACTGAAATATTAAAAACAAATTTGCATATTCTGTATAAAATATATTATTATCAACATGTCCTATTGTTTGCTTTTATGTTAAACATTTATTTCTGATTTCCCTTAATTCAAACCACATTTTCTTTTTTTCTTTCTTAGATATCTAAATGAAAACCACATAAAACATCTGGAAGCTGGTATGTTTCCAACATTATACAATTTGCACACATTGTCTTTGACCGAAAACCGTATAACAAGTATTGAAAGAAATACTTTTACATTTCCACGTTTAAGATATTTGTGAGTATAAAAATTGTATTGAAAGTGAAACCTCAAATATTAGAGTAAAACAACAGAGTAATTTTCAAAATGTCACTATAAACACTATAAATAAATATCCAATTAAGGATTCCGTTTTAAAAGAAATTGAATTTTTCCGATCTCCTAACAAAACATATTGTAACCTACGGGAAAAGAACCGGTACAAGGTGTTAGGGACTAGTTCTAGGTTAGATCTTTTAAATGAATATACAGTAGTAACTCGATTCTTGCACATACTTGATACTTGCACACCTCGATTCTTGCAACATAGGAATATTTTTCATTACGCACTCAGTACTTGCGACATCCGAAAATTTTGAACTCGATACTTGCAACATTTTTATATTATAAAGGGGTGTCCCAAGAAGAACGCAATTTTTAAATCTGGCAACATTCGAAGTGTCATTGTTTGACATTTGAACAATTGTTATTGTTTGCTAGTAGAAGGTACGAGGTTAGTAAAAATGGAGCGCTACACGAATGAACAACGCATTCTCATTGTGAAATTGTTTTACCAAAATGGTGAAAGTTTTGCGGCTACAGTTCGCAAATTGCGATCAATTTGGGGTCACAATAATGCTCCAAAAGAGTCAACTGTAAAAAGATTAATGGATAAATTTGCCGAAACTGGGTCTGTTAGTGATGTAAAGACAACAACGCGCCATCGACCAGGTCGATCGACCGAAAATGTCGCAGCTGTACGTGATGATGTCGCTCAAAATCCATCCACCTCAATTCGACACCGAGCTCAGCAAATTGGTGTCTCCAAATCCACTTTGCAGCGAATTTTGACGAAAGATTTGCATCTTCATGCATACAAAGTTCAATTGACTCAGGAACTGAAGCCAGCTGACCATGGACAGCGAAGGGAGTTCGTTAATTGGGTATTGGAGAGACAACATAAAAATGCTGATTTTGCCGATAAAATCATCTTCAGTGACGAGGCCCATTTTCATCTTGATGGCTTCGTCAATAGGCAGAATTGTCGCATTTGGGGTGAGGAAAATCCTCGAGTGATTCGCGAGAAGCAAATGCATCCTCAACGTGTCACTGTGTGGTGTGGTTTTTGGGCTGGAGGAATCATTGGACCTTTTTTTTTATGAAAATGAGTCAGGTTAAGCGCAAACAGTCAATGGTGTTCGGTATCGTGAAATGATAACCAGTTTTTTTCTTGCCTAGAATTAAAGAAATGAATGTGGAGGGCATGTGGTTCCAACAAGACGGCGCCACATGTCATACAGCCAGAGAAACAATTCAATTGCTGCATCAGTCATTTCCCGGTCGTGTTATTTCGCGTTTTGGAGATCAGAATTGGCCGCCTAGATCGTGCGATTTAACACCATTAGATTTTTTTCTTTGGGGTTTTTTGAAGTCGATGGTTTACGCGAATAAGCCGACGACGACTCAAGCCTTAAAAGAGGAAATTGGACGCTGCATTAATGAAATACCGCAGCATTCATGCAAAACGGTCATTGAAAATTTCATTAAAAGATCGCGTGCATGCCAGCAAAGCCGCGGCGGCCATCTGCACGATATATTGTTCCATACATAACCTCATTCTGTCTACTTTACGATATAATAAAGTTTCACGATTTTTTTTAAATATCTGTGTTTTATTTAAAATTTAAAAATTGCGCTCTTCTCGGGACACCCTTTATATATCAGCGTTCAATATTTGCTTAGAATGGGCGGAGCAAAACAATGCTTCATTAGATGATATTATGATGCTCCAGAGACTAAGAAGCAGTGTAGTACTGAACAAGCGACTTTGGACAAAACAAACAAAAATTTTAAATTTCTTTAATTTCACATAAAATATGTATCTACTGTTATACAAATGCGTTGAACTTATTTGTTCTGAATTGAAATATTAAACTTAGATTCTAAACAGATGTATGTGCCTTTTATTTGTATGGGAAATTAATACTCGATACTTGCGACAACCTCGAAACTTGCACCGAGCCCGGTTTTCATTACGTGCAAGAATCGAGTTTCTACTGTAAGTGGTTACTTTAATATGGCGTTTTTATAGCAAGGTTTGATTAAAACATTTTAAACACCTTGGACGAGTTAGGTGTGTGTCAAAAAGATTGATTTCTAAATAACCACAACTTGGCGAAAGTAGTGTTCAATCAAAGAATCTTCTGCTTACAAAGCAAACGCTCAACGGACTTAGATAAAATTGCCTTTGCATGCTGGCTGGCTAACAGCAAACCTATAATTTAGCATGTGTGTTTAAGAGCAAACGAATTTTTCTAAAGTTAAAACAAAACAAACTAAAAAGAAAAAAACACTAACGCTACAAAAAGATATATAGCTCCAGTGTTGCCATGTCATGATTTAAAAAAAAAATATTTTACTCTTTTTTAAGAACTTTTTTCAAAAAATATTTAAAAATATAAGAAAGAGCGGCGTAATAAAAGTGATATGCCGATTTCGATGAAAACATATAAGAAAATATTTAAGAAGAGAAAAATTTTTCGTTTAATTTGAACTTTTTAACAAAAATTTTTTGATCAAATGAAGATATTTCCGCAATTGTAAAAATTTAATTATGCGGAAAATTAATCCATTCTTGTTTTTAATAAATGAGCTATTTTATACCAATTGACAAAGAAATAAAGGGTCCGCCATCTAACGTTTTTTTTTTTCAACTAGTGCTTATTTCGTGATTGGTAACACTTAGCTCATGTCTGATTTGACAGATAATTAGTTTTATCCTACCGCTGAACGAATATGGTTGTGTATACGCTTGAACAACGCTGGGAAATATTGCGACATTACTTTGAAAATCATGGTAATGTTGCAGAATGTGTGCCGATACACCCAAAACGAGTCACTGTTTGGTGCGGATTTTGGTCCAGAGGCATAATTGGGCCATTTTCTTCGAAAATGAGCAAGGAGTGGCCGTTACAGTCAATGGCGATCGTTATCGGGCCAAGTTGAACGAATTTTTGTTCACAAAAATTAAAGAGCAGGAAATACAGCTGCACACAATCGATAATGTGCTTAAAAATTGGACCGATCGTGTAGGCTACTGCATGGCCAGCCGAGGCAGCCATTTGAATGAAATTATTTTCCATTATTAACCGGAAGGATTGTACTTTCAAATAAAAATGAAATTTGAGAAAATATTCAGTAGTTTTTTTTTTATAGCATTTTCAAAAAAAAAAGTTATTTGGCGGACCCTTTATACAAATTAGAGCACTGCCACATATCAAATTTAAAAAAATGCTTTTTAATGAATTATTAAAAATAGAGAAAAATAAATAATTAAAAATGGTTGCAATTTTTTCATAGAAATTTCACTTATATAATTACAAAGTTTGAATTTAAATTGTAATACCGACATATCTTTTCACCAAGTTTTGTCTAAAAATTCGCACGGAATCTATGCTTGGTAAAAAATTGGTTAAATTGAAAAATTTCGAGCAAAAATAAAATCAATAAGAACCAGACTCTGTGCTTGGTAAAAAAATGGGTTAAATTGGAAAAATTTTGAGCAAAACTAAAAGCCAAAAAAACCTTTTAAACTACTTAGGAAACTAAAAATTACAAAGCAAAAAGTTAAGTGAAATTAAAAATTAGTTTCAAAATTAAGAAAACACAATTTACATGCAAAATAAACGTAAAGTCATTAAAAAAATGCGTGAAATATAAATTAAAATTTACAAAATTCCATATTAAATAAAAAGTATAATCAAATCAAAATAAAAAATATAAATCCCTTAGCTTGATTATTAGAAAAATTAACAATAATTGTTAATTTTCCAACAATTACACGGTGCTACAATGAAAAAAAACTTGGAAAACGACCTAGCGTGGGTTATATGTCTTGTTGAGTACATTACAAATTGTGTCAAAAAATTTCAGAAACACCCTCAAATTCAGAAGTTATTCTAAAAAACCGTTTCAAGTGATGTTCGTCAACTTATCGACCTGTTACTCAGTCAGTTTTTTGTCCGATTTACATTTTTTTAACGGGTTTGGAAAGAAAACTGATTAGGCTTTAAAATGACGTGCATTTCTTATACATTTGTAAGTTATAAGTATTGTTTTTGTTAAGAATATCTACAAAAAACAACGAAAATTATAAACTTTTTTGATTTTAGTAGCTTTTCATTGCTTATTTTAATATGAAAGCTTATAAAAATTTATACCAACGTATAAAGAAAATTTAGTTCTTAACAAAACATGGTTTTAATTTTTCAAATCGGATGAAAATTGTAAAAGTTATTCAACTTTTCATTAACACCTGTTTTTAGCATTTTCTCCCCCAGCGCAAACCATATGAATAAAAAAAAAAAAAAAATTAAACAAGCGTTTTTGTAAGTCAAGTGGTTTACCAGAAGAAAAGTCTGCAATCTTAATATTTTACTTTAGAAAAAGTTTAGTAACTTTTGCAAATAGAAACCGATTTTAACAAATAATATCTCGTTTTTTTCTATATAAAATTGTCTTTAAAGTACAGTGCAAAAAAAGATAGGTTTTCATAAAAAAAAAATTAAAATAACTCTTGTTGAATTTGAAAAATTTGGAAAAAAAAATAAAAAAAAGAGAAACTTTTGCTAAACACTTACCTAATGTCTTGGAATATATATTTAATGAATACATTTCATGAAAGCCTAATTCTTTGTCTTTCCAAAACTGTTTAAAATTTTGAAATCGGTCAAAAAATGTGTGAGTTAGAGGTACTAAAGTGCTACGACCTACCCTAAAACAGTTTTTTGAAAATAACTCAAAATTTTAAGGGTGTTTCAAAATTTTTGAAAACGGTTTTTGTATGTCCTCACCTAGGCCTACAACCCCCACTATGTCGGTTTTCAAGTTCTGACAAAAGTTTTTTTTTGTAGCAGTGTGTTATTAATATAAAAATAGCGAAAAGTTCAACATGAAATTAAAAAAAATATTAAAACGAAGAAAATAAAAAAAATCTAAAACGTCATTCACACTGAATCGCAAAACAGGTATTTTCGATTTGTTTTTAGTTTTCGGCTTTTAAATTCGATATAAATTTGGCGAAATTGCACTACACTCAAAAAAATAAGTTAGTAGAAAAGTTAGTAAGACGTCTTGTAAATCAGGTATACTATTTTTTAGCAAATTTTTTTGCTAAAATCGTGTTTTCAGCTAAAATTTTTGTTATACTTATTCAGCACTTAACTGTTTTATACTAATGCTTTACTAATATACTAATGTTTTACTAATTAATTTTGCTAAAAAAAAAATTGTGCTGATAAGCACATTAATAGTGTGGACGACAACCAGATTGAAAGATATACGCAGAATGAAGTAGATGTCGCGGCATGTCAAGATGTAGTAGAGAAGAGGAAAATGAAATGTAGACAGACTAAATTGAAAGACAAAGACACACAGACAGAGTAAATTGAAAGACAAAGACACACATCTTAGGTAGATTTTTTTATGGTTCGTTTTTCTTATTGCAAAAAGGGTTGTTTTTTTAGTTTCGTTTGTTTTTGTTTATTTTTTCATTTCGTTTCTATAATTATCTTCGGCAGTTGCGATAGCATCATTTAAACGATAGCATCATTTAGACAACCATTGATGTAAGTAATTGAAAGACAATTTTTGTTATGTTATATATATTTATTTCTATATATTTTCAGATATTAAATAAATTCATGTCGTCAATGTGGGAATATGAAAATTTTTATATTTCGTTATTATAGTTAATTATTTTTAAAAGAATCACAAAAATATGTTTTATGATTTTCAGCAAATAAATTAACTAAATTACAATTTTTCTACAAATTTTTTGTGTTTTTTTCAGTCTACTCAAATTCAGCAAAAAATTTATTAATTTTTAGCAAGGCTTTTGTATTTCTAATCTACTAAGTGTTAACAAAACTTTTGCTGAATCTACAAATTTTGTTGCTAAAAATCAGCTCGCTGATTTTCAGCAAAAGATTTTGCTGACATTAGCAACTTTTTTGCAAGCATCCTCCTGACTAAAATTTTGCTGACTCAGCAAAATTTTTTGCTAACTTTACAAACTTTTTTTTTTGAGTGTAGTTCATTGATAAGTTCTGCTTTAACCATTACGGGATAGTTCCTTGCCAATTGACTTCTTATTCCCCTTAGGATATAGCTAGTCTCTGTAAATGTCACATAAAATATTTTCCTGTGTATTTTTTGTTTTTATTTTAAATAAAGAAAAACAAAGCTCTTAGATAAAAAATAAAATTGTACTTAACATTCTAGTACAGAAAATTGGGTGACCAATTTTCTTTATTTTAGCAGTAACTAAAATTGTGATACACTCAAAAAAAATAAGTTAGTAGAAAAGTTAGTAAAACGTCTTGTAAATCAGGTATACTATTTTTTAGCAAATTTTTTGCTAAAATCGTGTTTTCTGCTAAAATTTTTTTGATACTTATTCAGCACTTAACTGTTTTATACTAATGCTTTACTAATATTATACTAATGTTTTACTAATTAATTTTGCTATAAAATATTGTGCTGATAAGCACATTAATATTGTGGATGACAACCAGATTGAAAGATATACGCAGAATGAAGCAGATGTCGCGGCATGTCTAGATGTAGTAGAGAAGAGGAAAATGATACTAAAAAGTACAACTCTAATAAGACATATAAAAAAATCAACCATGGAAGATTTTTGTATCTGTTTTTCATACATAAAACAAAATTGAGGATTAAAACAACTTAAATTTTGCGTTGTCACCGGCTTGTGAAAATAATTGTCTATTAATTAAATAAAAAACAAAATAAAATATTTAAATTTAATATGTATTTCTAAACTAAATGTTTATAGATTAATAATCTAGTGTGGTCAAATTGCAAACAAACATATACAGACATGTAGACAGAGTAAAGCGAAAGACAAAGACACACATCTTAGATAGATTTATATGGTTCTTTTTTCGTATTGCAAAAAAAGGGTTGTTTTTTTCGTTTCGTTTGTTTTTGTTTATTTTTTCGTTTCGTTTCTATAGTTATCTTCGGCAGTTGCGTCCTTTAAAAAATAGCATCATTTAGACAACCATTGATGTAAGTAGTTGAAAGAAAATTTTTGTTATGTTATATATATTTATTTCTATATATTTTCAGATATTAAATTAATTCATGTCGCCAATGTGTCAGATGAACATTTTTATATTGTGTAACGTATTGTAAATTATATTTTAAAGAATCACAAAAATATGTTTTTTGATTTTCAGCAAATAAATTAACTAAATTACAATTTTTCTACAAATTTTTTGCGTTTTTTTCAGTCTACTAAAATTCAGCAAAAAATTTATTAATTTTTAGCAAGGCTTTTTTATTGCTAATCCACTAAGTGTTAGCAAAACTTTTGCTGAATCTAAAGATTTTGCTGACATTAGCAATTTTTTTGGAAGTACCCTCCTGACTAAAATTTTGCTAGCTCAGCAAAATTTTTTGCTGACTTTACAAACTTTTTTTTTTTAAGTGTATAACTTATTCAAACAAAATCTAACCCGGTTATAATAAAAAAAAAATAATAAATTGCATCATGTTATAACATATTATAATAAATTATTTCAGAGCTATAATCTATTATACCTAATTATAATGAATTTAGATTTAGAATCCGATTTAGAACCCCTTTATAATATAGAACAATAAATTATAATCATGGCATAATACATTGTAACGAATTATAATCAGGATATAATACATTATAATGAATTATAATCATGATATAAAACATTATTATAAATTATAATACTGAAATAATAAAAAATATTATATTATAACCGCGTTATAATACATAATAATGAATGATTTCATTGGTTTAATATGTCATACATAATTATATATGTATAAAATATATCAACACAGTTGTAATTAAAAATTATATATGTATTATAATTTAATAGTAATGGATTATAAGAATAATATATAACTTATTATGCCAAATTATAACCATATTATAATACATTATAATGAATTATTTCCGTTATAATGAATTACAATTGTAATATAACTTATTATAGCAAATTATAACCTCGGTGTAATAAAAAATAAAAAATTATATTCAAGTTATAATGCATTATAATGAATAATTTCGCTGCTATAACCTATTATATTTAATTATAATGGATATAAAGGGTGTTTTTTGTAGATGTATAGAACTTTGAAATGGAATAAAAGAAAGATGCATTTTTTGAATTCAAATGAAATTTACCTTATTCGAAAGATAATCTTCTAGCATTATAATTTAAATATGACTTCTGGAATATGACTTCCACGGCTGGCTCGGACGTAGTCTAATCTGGAGGTCCAATTTTCGATGACTTTTTCCAAAATTTGTGTCCGTGAATTGGCAATAAATCGGCGAATGTATGTTGTCCTCCAAGTGGTCACTCGTTTCGGGCTTATCGGCGTAGACTAGCGACTTAACATATCCCCACAGAAAATAGTTCAGCGGAGTTAAATCGCACGATCTTGGAGGCCAATTCACGGGTCCGATACGTGAAACTTTGCGGTTACCAAACGTTTTCTTCAATAAATCAATTGTGGCACGAGCTGTGTGACATGTTGTGCCGTCTTGTTAAAACCACAGCTCCTGCACATCATGGTTGTTTAATTGATGAACGAAAAAGTCAGTAATCATGACTCTACAGCGGTCACCATTGATTGTAATGTTCTGACCAGCATCGTTTTTAAAGAAGTACGGACCAATGATTCCACCAGCCCATAAAGCACACCAAACATTTAGTTTTTCTGGATGTATCGGTTTTTCTGGATGTATCATCACTCCAAGTACGGCAGTTTTGTTTATTGACGTATCCATTTAACCAAAAGTGAGCTTCATCGCTAAACAAAATTCGCAAAAATCGTGAGCGATACGTATTTTGAACAGAACCATGATTTTCAAAATAAATTTGCAGAATTTTTAAGCGTTGTTCAGGAATCACTCTATTCATATTGAAATGCCAAATCAAACTAATCATAAATCACTTGACAGCAGACCAAATGGCAGCTAGTTAAAAAAGTGTTGCCAACTTAAAGTTATATACCTGTATAAAAAACACCCTTTATAACACATTCTACTAACGATTTTCAATCCCGTTATAATAAAAACTAATAAATGATAGTCATGGTGCAAACATAGTAACGAATTATAATCACGATATAACATATTATAATGAATTATAATCGTGATATAAAACATTATTATAATTTATAATCTTGATATGATAAAAAATAATAAATTATAACCACGTTATAATACATTATAATGAATTATTTTTGAGGTTTAAGATATCCTATATAATTATAATAGATATATAAAAGATTCCAACTTATTTACAATTTAAAATTATATAAAATAATACCATAATAACGGATTATAATCATGCTATAATACAAGATAATGAATTATAATCATGATATAACCCATTATAACAAATTATAACGCCATTATAATAAAAAAATAATATATTATAATCGCGTTATAATAGATTATAATGAATTATTTACGAGCTATAATATATTATACCTTCCCTATGGGGAAGGAGGAGTCAATTGACCTTAAAGTGACTGGTTAAAGAAGAACTTATCACAGGACTGGTATAATTTAATACTGAAGTGGGTTAAGCAGTGTCAATTGTCCTAAAATTACCAATCCTGAGACTGGTAAAGGGAGGCCATACCACGAATGCTTATTAACAAGAAAAAGCCAGTTGGCCAGAATTTTACCCATTGGAAGCTGTTTAGTTTTTGTTTATTTTATACGACATGACCCTTTTGCGACAGTCTTGTGGTATGCCCATCTTTGGTTAGTCCTGTGGCATGCCACTATGTGGTTTAAAGCAGGACAAATGACTCCCTCCTATAACAAGCCAATGTTAAAGTTACCAGTTGCTTACATAGGGTAGGGTGTAGCAGAGGACCGGTCTCTGGCACATAGGGACCGATCCTGTGGCACACGCAGGATCGGTCTCATTCCCCATAGGGTAATTATAATGAAGGTATATCACATAAAAACAAATTATTTTCCACATAAAGCTGAGCTTTTTTATGATTTTCTTTTTGAAATAAAAAATCATTTTAAAAAATGGCCACCCTATTAAAAAATTGTAAAGTGAAAAAAAAAACAAATAAAGGACACAAAAATCTTATCTACAGCATGTCACACATTATGTCGTGTTAAATTACAAAATGACATTACCATTATAATCAGTCATGTTGATTATGTTTTTTTAAAATGAAAGCTTGGGGGTTTAGTAAAAGGACTTACAAACTCTTTTCTGATCGAAATTAAATTCGAATTTAAAAATTTTATACATATTAAACTAAAATTAAATTTAAATTTCTTTATTTTTAGATTTTTGTCAGAGAATTTATTAATGGAAATAAAAGACCACACATTTTGTGATTTACATTTACTGCAAGGATTGTAAGTACTTTAAGAACTTTAAGTTAGACGAGATTACTTCAAATAAAAAATTTTGGTTTTATTTGTAGAAATTTAAATAAAAACGAATTGCTTAATTTTGATTTACATGCCTTCGAGTGTTTGGCAAATCTTACATCTTTGAAGTTAAACGATAATGATTTTCACACATTTGATTCAAGAATTTTACAAAATTTAACTAATTTAGATTATATGTAAGTAATTACAAAAAAAAATTTTTTTTGAAAAACTAGTTTGTTTAAATTTTCGTTTTATCATTTTTATCCTTTTAAAGCTACTTTTCTTGGTTTCATTTATGTCGTGCTGCTTTACACGTTCGAGTTTGTGAGCCACATGGTGATGGTATTAGTAGTACATATCATTTATTAGATAATCCTATATTAAGAGGCAGGTAAGTTAAAAAAAAAAAACATAATTTAAGATAAACCTTTACATATCTGTGCAATAAAGTGGGTCGAAACACAACAATTTTTTAGTGTCCCTCTAAAAACGAACTTTGACATTTTTTATGAGGAGTCCCAAAATATTTAATTTATTGCAACAACCGTTAGTGCGCCGCTCCATTTAAAAAAAAAGTGTATTTTTTTTTAATTTTTTTTCTTTTTTTTTATTATTTTTGTTTTTTCTTTAGGATGCGTTTTCAAAAGACCTTTCATTTGATACTCCTTTTGTATACACACTCACAATACTGAATACACACATTAAATTAACTGAAAATCAGTTAAAAACAGTACTACTTACTTTTCGTTTAAAACAATTGTATTTTAAGTTTATTCTCAACTGTTGAAAAATTAATTGACAAAATCCATAAAAACAATAGATTGTTTTACAGTTATATTAGCTTTTTGTTTTATACCCTGCAGGAAGCTTGGGGTCAAGTGTCTCCAAGTCTCCACTTTTGTGTGTGGTTTCTCCAGGACATTTTTGTTGACATTGTCAACTAAGCGTCTACACTTTTTACTTTATTAACTCACTAGTAAACTTTGGTTCCAATGTCTACATATGGTCCCATTAGAACTAATCAATGGTTCTTATGTCTACATGTGGTCCCATAAGAACTAACGAGTCACTAGTGAATCGTTGGTCCAATGTCTGCATATGGTCCCATAAGAACTACCTAGTCACTAGTGAATCTATGTTTCTAATGTCTACATATGGTGCCATAACAACTACCTAGTCACTAGTGAATTTTTGGTTCCAATGTCTACATATGGTCAAATAAGAACTACCTATTCACTACCTAGTCAATAGTTCTAATGTCACTAGTGATTTTCAATGACACGTACATGTTAAATGTCTATAGCAAATAACATTGCCTGGGGAATATTTGGTTAGTAGTACTGGTGACACAGTCAATAGTGAATCAATACTTTTTCACTATTGACATTTCCTGCAGGGATATACATCGAAATTATTTTTATGTTATTTTCAATTTATAACGAGCTTTCAACCTCCGTATATTTACAAAAATAAAGCAAATCAAACATATTAGCTAGGTTGATACTAGTATTTCGATCTGTCTAAAGATCTCATTAGAACCCGAAATTTTAGAAAAGCTAGAGCCTCCATAAAAGGCAGAACTTTAACTAAAAACCTATTAATCATCAATTTTGCTCCATTCTTGTCTTCTTAGTAATCAAGCACGTGGTTAGGTCTTTTCCTAACAAGCATCATGATGTTACTAAACTTTAAAAACTTTGTGTACTCTGGCTCAAGTAATATTTTTTCAAGTTATATTAGTTTTATGTTTTTATATTTTATGTTTTTAGTTTGAAACTAAGGGAATATCTTTTTTTACAGCTTTATTAATTTTTTGTTTTTATATACATCGAGATTATTTTTATGTTATTTTCAATTTATAACGACTTTCAACCTTCGTATATGACGGAAATAAAGCAAATCAAACATATTAGCTAGGTTGATACTAGTATTTCGATCTGCCTAAAGATCTCATCAGAACCCGAAGTTTTAGAAATGCTAGAGCCTCCATAATAGGCAGAACTTTAATAAAAATCATCAATTTTGCTCCATTCTTGTCTTCTTAAATTGTTTTCGTTTATTTTAATACTCAATATAATATAACAACTTTTTGTTTTAAATAGAAAATTTTAACTAAAAATTTTAACTATTACCGAAAGTCCGTTTTTTTTGTTTATTGAAAAACAGACAGATGGAAGAGGTTGAGGAATTTCGTCAGTGCGACGGAGTTCCTGGGGTAGGAAATAGACATGGGACCGATTTTTAGAGCGCACAACAAGCCTACATTCTGGCTTAAGTGTAAGTCCTCAGGGACTTGAGTCGGATTAGGGAAGCATTTCTGTTTTCGAATCCTCTTTTCGACCTGACCTAACCTAACAGACAGAAAGTTAAAAAGTATATTTCTTTGGTAATTTAACTGTATAGTCTATTGAAACAACTTTACCGAGTACATTTTTAAATAACTGCTGATTTTTTATGGAAAAGTTCTTGTGAGTGCAGTTTCTTGAAACGAAAAAAAAAAATGGTCCAGCTCACTAACGTTTATGGCAAAACACAAAATATTTTGGGAGTATTCTTAGAAAATGCAATCGGGAATATTCATAGAAAAATCAGGGAGCCACTAAAAATTTTTTTTAAAACGACCATCCTTAATGTGCAATAGGGGCTTCCTTAAAAACAGATTTGTTACTATAGCCCCAGTTTAATTGTAAATGGTTCTAAATGGAAGAAACCGATTTTGTTTTTCGGAAAACGTTAACCCATGTCGAATTTTATTTATTCAAAATTATTCAGATATGGAATTCTGACTTCATCAGATATCATTAAACCACTTAAGCCTAGAATCAAAAATTGCAAACGAATTTGTTAAAAATAAAAATACGTGTTTTATTTAAATTTATTTCCAAAATTTTTTTAAAATTCCATTTTTAGATGTCCATGGCTGTTTTTACAATAAAATAGTTGTAATTAAAAAGAAAATATTCAAAAATGATAATTCGTGATTGTGTGTGGTTTGTCCAGGACATTTTAGGAAAATTATTTTTTTGAAACAATTTAAATGTTTTCCTCAAAGTTTGCATAATTTTCTGAAAAATATCTTTTAATTTGGTTAGACTAAAATTATTTTTGCTTTTATTTAAAAAAATCTTTAACCGTTAATGGCCTGGGGACAAAAAAAAAAAACCGTGAAACTTTATTTAGATTATGACTACAAGAGTGTAAAGCATTTAAATTGATAAAAAAAATGTTCTTGATACAAATAATTATTTAATGCAATTCGATCCATATAGGGTTAATGCTTCACCTTTGACCAAAAAAGACATACAAAGAAATTTACAGAATAACTTCTATCAGAATTTGATTAAATTTGGACATGTTAAAGTAACGAACTTAACCTTGGATATGTTAAAGTAACGAACCTACCTTTATAGAACCCATCTTTATAGAACCTACCTTTATAGAACCTATCTTTCTTTTAAGGTTTGAAACGTGGGTTCAAAAATGGCTCTAGTTTCCTCTTTTCGTTTTTTTCACATTTAATCTAGAAACTATATCAAATTAAATGTATTTTAAATATCTATGTAACGATTTACCAAAAAAAAAAAATTATAGGGGTTTATGTTTATTTGTTTTTCCTGAGGCCATTTTGGACCCCATCTTTTTAACCCTTAAAAGTAAGATTGGTACGACAAAAAATTAAATTATTTCAGTACCCTTTATCCATATCGAAATTTAACTAAAATCTGAAAGAAGTCATTCTGTAAATTTCCTATCGAGTCTTTTTTTTTGTCGGAAGTGAAAACTTTAAACCTATATGGATCAAATTTCATAAGCTAATTACTTTTTTCAAGTTGAATTTTTTTTTATCAGTTTAAGATTAGTACGACAAAGAATTAAATTAGTTCAGTACCCTCCCTATGGGGAATGAGGAGTCAATTGACCTAAAAATGACTGCTTAAAGAAGGACTTATCACAGGACTGGTATAATTTAATAATGAAGTGGGTTAAACAGTGTCAATTGCCCTAAAATTACCAATCCTGTATCTGGTACAGGGAGGACATACCACGTAACCAGAATGCTTATTAACAAGAAAAAGCCTGTTGGCCAGAATTTTACCCATTGGAAGCTGTTTAGTTTTCGTTTATTTTATACGACATGGCCCTTTTGCGACAGTCTTGTGGTATGCTCATCTTTGGTTAGTCCTGTGTCATGCCACTATGTGGTTTAAAGCAGGACAAAAAAAAAATACTTTAACCCTATATGGATCAAATTTCATAAACTAATTACTTTTTCCAAGTTGAATTTTTGTTTATCAATTTAAGATTGGTACGACAAAGAATTAAATTAGTTCATTCCAATCTTGTTGTCATAATTAAAATTACGTTTCATGGGTAAATTAAGGTGATTTTTTTTTGAAAATTATGCAAAACGGTGATGAACTTTGTTCAACTTTTTTTTTTTTTTTTTAAAAAAGAGAAACAACACTCAGGAAATTCTTCCTATTTATTAATGTGTTGCTTTCTTTGGAAAGGGGATAGTGGATGTAGATGAAAGGTGGTGAAGGATGAAGGGCTTCAAACATGGCAACACTGTAATTGCGCGAGATAAATCTTAGAACAGTTGTTGCTCGCCACCTGATGTAGAATTGGCGAATTTGTTGAAGCTTTTTTGTGTCATAGCCCTTATTCATTATTTTACTTCGGTGGGGTTAAGAACTATGGGAACACCGAAGGCGGGCGCTGCGATACATATGAAGGATATAGATTAGACTATAGTGGCACTATGCACCGCGACCAGAAGTTGGTATTTTGTGCTGCCAGCGAATACACCCTATAGGTTCAGGCTCCCTACGAAGCCAACTATCCTACCAGGTAAACAGTTCCAAACGTCCGATGGCGTCACTATTCGACCACCAAAATAACGCACCCTCCTGTCGGAGAGCCTCGGACATTTGTAGAGAACATGCTCTGAGATCTCGGGTTCCAATTCACAAAACCTGCACGTATCCGTAGAGGATAGTCCCATCTTGTACAATTGATACCTAAGGCCACAGTGTCCCGTGAGGTAACCCGTCACGGTCCTTAGTTCGCCCAAAAAAAAATATGAGGGATAGAAAACTCAAATATATTATTTTTCTAAATTGATGTTGTCGTCACCGGGGATCGAACCCGGGACCATCTGTGTAACAGTGCAACGCGCCTACCATTACACCACAACGCCCAACAATTAATGAATTTTCATCAAATGTCCTGGAAAGAAATTGCTCCACACTCAAACACGAATTATCATTTCTTCTATTAATTTATTTTTGCTTTAATTACAACTATTGTACTATAAAAATATCTATCGATATCTACAAATTAGACAATTTAAAAAAAACTTAAAAATTATTTTGAAAAAAAACACACATTTTAGCGTAATTTTTGATTCCAGGCTAAAGTGGAATAATAACTTTGAGTGTATTAAAGGAACAAATAAAAAATTTAAATTTTTGAAAATTTCGAATTTTGAAAACTTTAAATAAAAAAATTATATTTTTTTTCGGCACATAAAAACAAAAAAATCGATGTTTTCCATTTGGAATCTAGCGGGACATAATAATATGCAATTACTTTCAACATAGATGCAACTTCCACGACGCTTCTTTACACGCATGCAATTCTTGCTTGTGGGCGAACGGTGTAGAAAGGCAGCCGTTTCTCTAACCCGTTCGCCCACAGATAATAATTGCATGCGTGAAAATACGCGTCGTGTAAATTGGCTCATATTCTACAACATAATTTTTTAACAATATGCTAAAAAATGTCTCCGAAAATCAATTTTTCTTCTTTTTTAAAATCTTTTTATTTGTTTTCTATTGTTTTGTGTTTTTTTTTTTTTACAGCGTGTGGGTTATGGCATCTATTGCCATAGTTGGCAATTTGTTGGTGTTAATGGGACGTTATTTTTACAAAACTCGCAGCAATGTCGAGCATTCATTATACCTACGTCATTTGGCTGCCAGTGATTTTATGATGGGAATTTATTTAGGTATAATTGCCTGTGCTGACATTAGTTTTCGTGGCGAGTATATTAGACATGAGGAGTCCTGGCGTCATAGTGCTATGTGTGCTTTTTCGGGTTAGTTTTTTTTTTTTGCGGTATGATATTGTTGTTTACTTGGAAAAACAAAACTATTTGAAAAATAAAACAGTTGAAAACTAAAAACAATTGAAAAATATAACCATAAATATTAAAGTTTAATTACATTTTTTTTTTGGCTTTTGTGTTATTTCAGGGTTTTTGAGTACATTTAGTTGCCAATCTTCAACATTATTGCTGACACTGGTCACATGGGATCGTTTAATGTCTGTGATGAGACCATTGCAGGCAAGAGATACAGGACGGAAAAGGTAAATTGTTATGATAAGGAAAATAGTAGAATAATCTTAGTTTAACTGCAGGAGCTCTATTAGAGGTGATAGTTTCAATTTCCCCCCGGTTTTAGCAATTTATTTTATACATTATAACTTTAAAGCACATTTTTAAAATTTTGAATATTTTTAAAATTTTTCTTCGCTTTTTATAGATTTTTAGCTTTTTTTCATTTTACCTACTTTGGTGATATACCTAGTTTTAAGAATTTTTTCTTAATTTTTGGGATTTAAAATTCTTTTGCGACTTTTTTTCAGTTTTAATAGTGCGTTAACCCACACCCTGAAAACAGACTCGGTATTAGCAACCGTATTTATTGCCAATCGAATACTTCGGTTGTTGCGACCGAATTTATCGGTTGTGACAACAGTCGTTCGATTTAAACAACCGAAATTCTGTTACGACAATAGCATTTTGCCTGCCTCAACAGAAATTTAGCGATAACTAATTAAATTCAGCGATAACTACCAAAAATTCGATAGCTACAACCGAGCCATTCGATTATCTACAAATACGGTTGCTACTACCGAGTCTGTTTTCTGGGTACAGAGATTAGAGATTTTTATACATTTTATAGATATTTTCATTCAAGCGGTTTTTTTTGTGTTAGCGTTTTTTATTTAGTTTTATGGTGGCGATTTTTTTCTTAGTTTTATAGTTTTATAGTTTTATAGTTTTTTTTTTTTTTTTTTATTAATTAATAATCATATAATTACAAATTATATACTATTACCCTAACCGAGCACTAGCTACTATGGCCTTCGGCGCGTTATAGCGAAAAACAAACCAGTGCCTCTGGTGGGAATCGAACCCACGACCCCCGCACAGATAAGCCAGCACGCTACCATCTAGCCTACCGGGGCGCACTTTTTTTTTTTTTTATTTTAGTGAGTTTTTCCATTTTACCTGTTTTATTTTGTAATATTTTGTGATATGTGTTAATACGTTGTATTATGTTTTTCTTAATTTAGGCTACATTTTTTTAAAAAAATAATGGAGTTTTAAAAATTTTATAAATTTTTCTTCATTTTAACGAATTTTTTATTTCAGCGATTTTTGATTTACTTGTCTAGGCAATTTTTCCAATTGTGAACATTTTTTCTCAATATTTATAAATATATTTTTTAAGCAGCATATTTTTAAAATTTCCTTAAAATTTTCCCAATTTGGGAGACTATTTTTAACATTATTTAGTAGTTTTATACATTTTTTTATTTAAGCTGGTTTTTCTATTTCAGGATTTTTTGATTTTTTTTTCTTATATTGGCAATTTTTCTGATTTTTACAAATTTTTAAAATTTATGTTTAGTTAAAGTTTTAATATACATATTATTTTAATAATTATTTTTTTGCGTTTTATCGTTTTTTGTTTGTTTATTTATGATTTAACCGGTTTTTTAATGGATCCTCTTTAATTTTTCCCATTTTGGAGTTTTTATTTAATTCAGCGATTTTTCTTAATTTTTAAAAATCTCTTTCTTTTTTCGAATTTTTATAGATTTTTATCCATATTATTATATATTTTACGCTCTTTGCTTTATTTTAGAGTTTTTGCGTTTTTCCTTATTTTGACATGTTTTCCTTATTTTGATCATATTTTCTCAATTCTAAAGATTTCTAAAATTTGTTTTGTAATTTTTTTTCCAAGTTTTAAAAATTTTGTATTTCATCGTTTTTTTTAGCTTTTTTTAATTTTTTGAGACTTTTATAAATTTTTCATTTAAGCGATTTTTGACACTTCATCGGCTTTTTCCACTTCTTAATTTTTTGGATATGTTTTTTTTGACGATTTTTGTTTTGATAGATTTTTTTCCAATTTTGGGGATTTAAAATTTTTCAAAGATATTTTTCTCAGGTTTATGGATATTTTTTTTCAAGCTATATTATATTTTCCCTTTTGATTTTTGTTTTAATAGTGTTTTTTTCTATTTAATCGACTCTTTTTTTTGCATTTTTAGAATTTAGTTTAATTAAGAGCGACTTTTGGCGACTTTAATAATAGTTTTTTTTTATTATAGTTTTTTTTCTTTGCATTTAAGTGGCTTTTCGGGTATAGCTTGTTTTTTATTTAGTGTTACTTTGTTAACTCTGTTTTATATTAAATTTTAAAAAAATTTAAGTTTTTGTAATACATTTTTTTGTAATTTGGGACTTCTACAATTTAAGATATTTTTATCAATTTATAAAATGTTACTTTTCTTTTTTTTAGCGAATTTTCTAAATTTTGAGTTTATATTAATTTCAACGATTTTTATCCACTTCAAAAACATTATTTAATTTAAGCGATTTTCTTTATTTTATGGTTTTCTTTTTAGTGATATTTCGGCAATTTTTTTCTTTTAAATTTAGAGATTTTACGAATTCTTTCCGAATTATTTTTTTTTCTTAATTTTGTTGCAATTTTTGATCAATTTAAAAGTTATTTTAGAATGGTTGAGGTTAAGAAGAAGAATAAACGTTTTTCTCTAAAAATTATAAACACTATTAATTTTTAAATCAGACTAAACTAGTTTCTGCCTTTTTATGGACAGGCTCATCAGTGATTTTCCATTTAAATTGTATTATTATTTGTGTCTTATAATTGTCTCTATATGATAAATTTTTCAACAACCTGCGGCTGTAAGAATCGAACCGGCGCCCATCTTACATTACAAACGTAACAATACCAAGTCATGACCGTTTAGCGATCACACCTAAGTATGGCCTCGAATCTAATGCGCTAAATTGAGGTTTTCTTTCCTATTAGCTTTTTCTGTTATTGTATATTATATATACATGTATATATTATATAACAATATATTATATAACAATATATTATTATATAACAACACAAATATTCTATTTTTAGATTTTTGTTTATTTTTCTAATCTCCTCCGTCTCTATTTCACAATGTTACCAGATTGACGTATGGTTTTTACGTTCAGGGTTGACAACTTTTACGTTTTTTTAAGTTAAGACATCGCCACAGGGCAAATTTTAAAATGTATTTTAGTACAGTGTTCATTTAAGCGATTTTCCTATTTTAGCGCTTTTTTTGTACAATTACAAAATTATTTTCTAATTTAGCGAATTTTATTTATTTGGGGACTTTTTATAAGTAGCAATTCTGATCACCTTCAAGGATATTATAGCATTTTAGTGCTTTTATTATTTCCAATTATTCTCCACTTTTTGGTGAGTGTTTTTTTTTATAAATTAAACGGTTTATTGTTTGGTTTTAATTTTTTTTATTTTATCCTTTTTATATTTTACTCTAATTTTGAGAGTTTACCAGTTTTTAATCTTTATTGATCTAGGTTTTTGACAATTTAAGCGATTCTTAGTATATTTTTCTGATTAAATACCTTTTTTTTTTGTTTTCAGACATGTTTTTTAAATTTATTTTTGTGGACATTTAAGTGATTCTTTATATTAAAACATATTTTTTCTGATTAAATGCCTATTTTCAGACATATTTTTTTAACGATTTTCTTAATTTTTAACGATTTTTTGTATTTCATCGACATCTTTTTAGTTTTTGAAGTTTTATTTATTTTTGTATTTAAGCGATTATTTTTAATTTTATTTACATTGTAGCGTGATTTTTTGTGCTTAAAATTTTGTTTTGTTTCGTTTTTGCAAGACCGTCATTTTTTGATAAGTTTTAGCGATTTTTTTTCCAATCCCAGTTTAAGAATATTAAGTTTTATTTTATGTTAATTTTAGCGATTTTTGGTTTTTAAATTGTTTTTTAAACATTTTAGTTTTCGAATTTTTACAATTTTTCGTTTTTTTTTTCCTAATTTGAACGATTTTTTCGATTCTTGCATTTTCTGGATTTTAGAAAGTTAAATAGTTTCTAATTTTTATCCGTATTACGAAAAATGGAAAACATGAGAAAAATCTAGAGTTTTTGCAATTCCTGGAAACCAAAAATTAAAATATCTATAGAGGGATAAGCAAGCAAAAACTTATTTAAAACGACCCTCTTCCTATTTTCAGCGATTGTTTAATGAATGGGCGATTTTTTAAATTTAAGTTACTTTAAATCTTTTTAAATCTACACCAGAATTTAAAATTTTCCAGTTCAATAACTTTGTTTAAAGTTTGAACTAACATTTACTAAATGGGCTCCCTGCAATATATATCTTTATTATTGAAACCAACTGTCATTGAACACTATATATAACCATAAACTACCATACAAAGTTATTAGTTATAACACTTCTCCCTCGTTTCTCATTTTTCATTTCATTTTACTGGACAATCAAAAGAACAAAATTTTTGAATTTGGCAACACTGCTAAAACTGCCCTAACGATTTTAAACTCTTACAACTGACTAGCGTTTCCCCTAAAATTGCGTTGCTCTAAAAATCCATTTGCTGGACACTCAAATTTTTTTTACTGGACACTCAAAAAAACAAAATTTTTAAATTTGGCAACACTGCTAAAACTCCCCAACCGATTTGAAACTCTTACAACTGACTAGCGTTTCCCCTAAATAGGCTAAAATAGCGTTCCCATATAATTAGCTGTAACTTCTGAATTTATCCATGGAATTTCTTGAAAAATATAATATTTTCTTAACATAAAACATCTAAAAAACATATCGCGACAGGGATGCGCAAAATGTTTGTATACTAGTGTAATTAACCATTCTAATAGGACCCTTATTTTTGTGATTTTCCATACAGTTTTTTTTTCGTATACTGATGATTTTACAAATGTAAAGTTTTCTTCGATCTTCCTTTATTTTATTCTTTTTAGTTTAAACGAGCTTAAGATCATTTATTTATAAATTATTTATTTCCAATATTTCGTCTCCACATTGGGTGACTTCTTCAGGGAACAAATATTACAATTTGAAAAAATTTTTCATATATTACAATTTTTTCAAATTGTAATATTTGTTCCCTGAAGAAGTCACCCAATGTGGAGACGAAATATTGGAAATAAATAATTAATAAATAATTGATGATTTTACTTTAATTTACGATATCTTACTAAAAAGTTATTCTACAAAACTATAGAAAACTTAAAATTCTTTTAACGAGGTTATAGTGTAAATATATTGCATTTTTTCAAGTATTTCCTTTCCACTTTGTTTACTTTCTTACAGAATTGTTGTACGCTTACTTATACTATGGAGCATATCATTCGCATTGGCCGCAGCACCATTATTTCCCATGCAATATTTTGGAAAACATTTCTATGGTACAAATGGTGTATGCTTATCATTGCACATACATGATCCTTATGCTAAGGTGAGTCTTATGTGTTTTTTAACACTTCAATGGTCATAGGTGTGTAGCCCTTAACTAACAAATAAATTACAGCTTGAGTTAAACCTAGCAAAGAACTTCTCCATTATGCTGAAGTCATTTGGCAGCCTATGATCCAATTGTAATATATTTGTCAGTTACGAGTTGTCAACTTATAGCCATCAAAGTGTTTAAAACACTTTTATGTGTTTTTTTTTAAGGATTTCATTGTAAGGATGAACAATTTTTGCAAATGTTTAAAGTTTATTGTATGTGGGTTTTTTATGACATTCTTTATTACATCTTTTTATCTTTTTGTTTGCAGGGTTGGGAGTATTCAGCTGTTTTGTTTATTTGTATAAATACATTTTCATTGATTTTCATTTTAATATCTTACACCCGTATGCTGCAAACTATAAAAAATTCGGGTGGTGGTATGCGTAGTACATTAAGTGGTCGTGATAATGTGGTAGCAACAAGGTAAGTTTTAGAAACGCTGGGTTTAAAGAGATCGATTTGCGGAAAACTAAATACTGAACATATAGTTAGTAGTTAAGGGGTTAAAAGTTCGTTTGATTAGCTTTCATAAAAAACTATATTTTAAAAAAATTTACAGACTTATTAAAAATGATATAGCTATTTAAAGCTAGTGTGTTTCACGACTTACAAAATTTTGAGTTCGATAGTGTTTACTACCAAATTTATTTCAAATAGTTTTAATCGCCCAGGCCAGATCGCCTGGGCATCGACAGGCGAGGCTGTTTATATCTCCCTCTGGGAAGAGGTCGCGGAAACTCTTGTCTATGACGACGGGCGAACTAAGGACCGTGACGGGTTACCTCACGGGACACTGTGGCCTTAGGTATCAATTGTAAAGGGTGTCCCAAGAAGAACGCAATTTTTAAATCTGGCAACATTCGAAGTGTCATTGTTTGACATTTGAACAATTGTTATTGTTTGCTAGTAGAAGGTACGAGGTTAGTAAAAATGGAGCGAAAATGACCATGGACAGCGAAGGGAGTTCGTTAATTGGGTATTGGAGAGACAACATGAAAATGCTGATTTTGCCGATAAAATCATCTTCAATGACGAGGCCCATATTCATCTTGATGACTTCGTCAATAGGCAGAATTGTCGCATTTGGGGTGAGGAAAATCCTCGAGTGATTCACGAGAAGCAAATGCATCCTCAACGTGTCACTGTGTGGTGTGGTTTTTGGGCTGGAGGAATCATTGGACCTTTTTTTTATGAAAATGAGTCAGGTCAAGCGCAAACAGTCAATGGTGTTCGGTATCGTGAAATGATAACCAGTTTTTTCTAGCCTAGAATTGAAGAAATGAATGTGGAGGGCATGTGGTTCCAACAAGACGGCGCCACATGTCATACAGCCAGAGAAACAATTCAATTGCTGCATCAGTCATTTCCCGGTCGTGTTATTTCGCGTTTTGGAGATCAGAATTGGCCGCCTAGATCGTGCGATTTAACACCATTAGATTTTTTTCTTTGGGATTTTTTGAAGTCGATGGTTTACGCGTATAAGCCGACGACTACTCAAGCCTTAAAAGAGGAAATTGGACGCTGCATTAATGAAATACCGCAGCATTCATGCAAAACGGTCATTGAAAATTTCATTAAAAGATCGCGTGCATGCCAGCAAAGCCGCGGCGGCCATCTGCACGATATATTGTTCCATACATAACCTCATTCTGTCTACTTTACGATATAATAAAGTTTCACGATTTTTTTTTTAAATATCTGTGTTTTATTTAAAATTTAAAAATTGCGCTCTTCTTGGGACACCCTTTACAAGATGGGACGATCCTCTACGGATACGTGCAGGTTCTGTGAATTGGAACCCGAGACCTCAGAGCATGTTCTCTGCAAATGTCCGAGGATCTCCGACAGAAGGGTGCGTTATTTTGGTGGTTGAATAGTGACGCCATCAGATGTTTGGAATTGTTTACCTGGTAGGATAGTTGGCTTCGTAGGGAGCCTGAATCTATAGGGTGTATTCGTTGGCAGCACAAAATACCAACTTCTGGTCGCGGTGCATAGTGCCACTCTAGTCTAATCAAATCTAATCCCCTAAAAAACATGTTTTTTCGGACCATTTGAAACAAATTGAAATTATTGTTTTTTTTTTTTTAATTATAAAAGAATCGATTTTCTTTGGCTTTTAAAAATTTTAAAACAAAAAACATAGTTTTTTTTAAAAATATTTTTTGAATTTGCGGGAAATTTGTAATAATTATTTAAAGTTATAATGTCCTCGAACCCGCAAACATTTGATGTACTACAACGCCCACAATTGAAGTGGCGATATTATAAGGATTTTTGAATGTTAATCAAATGCACGTTTAAGACCTATACAGGTAACCCTTGATTTATAACGCCCACAATGAAAATGGCGATGTTATCAAATTTTTTTTCACAGAATTTTTAACAATAAGGATTTTTGAATGTTAATCAAATGAACGTTTAAGACCTATACAGGTAACCCTTGATTTATAACGCACTTTTTTACGTGATTAAAATTGTCTAAAAACTCGTATTACTTGGTTTTTTATGAAATAAAAAAAAAAAATTGACGTAACTAGAATTAACACTGTTTTTGATTTTTTACAATCCTTTTTAACTGCGTTAATTGAGGTTTATTTGCGTATATTTTTGTTGAAAAAATCTTGGTCCATGTTAAATTTAAATGTCCACAGCTTTTGAGTTCATTGACCCAATTTTGAAAAATAAGTATTTTTTGCAATTCACATGTACTCTTAAACCCCATACAGATAAACCTAGGTTTATGCGGTTTACTTAAACTAAATAAAAAAATTATAAATTAGTAAAATTGCCGAATTAACTTAATTTTAGCCCCACATATCGGGGAATGGCTAAAATATAGGAATTTCCAAATTTGAATTACCGCGACTTTATTTTTTCCTGAACCCATTTAACTACATAAATTGAGAGTAACCTGTATTTTTTTATTAAGTAGATATTTTGTTTTTAATTTGGGAACCGCTGAAAGAAATTCTTGTGGCATTCTCAATTTAAATGGCTATAATTTTCGACTTCGTTCTTAGAATTTAAAAAAAAAAATAAATTTTCTTTAAAAGCTTTTCAAAAGTGCAAACAGCAAAAAAAAATTGTCATTTGTCAACTAAAATTTGGTAACCACGACTAAAATTGTGTTGGTATAACTAAATTTTGGTTTTCACAATAAGAGTCGGTTAATACTACTGAATTTTAGTTGCAACACCCAAAATATTTAGCAATTGCATTTAAATATCGTTGTACTAACCGAATTTATTGGTTGTAGCCACCAAAATACACTTTTCAATTCGGTTGACACTTTAATTTTCTGTGTGTGCCTACTTGTAAACCTTATACAGGTAACCGTTAGTTTACGCAGTTGTTTAAATACCTGAATACACAGAAAGAATTTTTTTTACGAAAAATAATGAAATTTTTCAGTATATCGATGAAACTTTTTTCACAATATAAACGATAATTATCTTTAAATGAATGGAAAGCTTCTTCCATTTTATGAAACCAGTTTATGATGAAACTTCTTCATTGATTGTAAAAAACTTTTAATAAATAAAATTATATTTTTCATACAATTTCATAAAAACATGCATTAACTTAACGAAAAGTTTCAATGGACGAATTTCAGTGCAATTTCATCTACTATTAAATGCGTTAATTAGTTATTTTGTTAAGTTAAGCCTAAAAAAAACTTTTGGAACATTCTAAATTTAAATGTCTATAACTTTTGAATCCTTCCGCAGAATTTTTTAAAATAAGTGGTTTTTGAAAGCAAGGCAAATATACTTTGAAATCCTTTATAGACTACCCTCGATATACGTGTAACTTAACTAACAAAAAAAAATATAGTAATTAGAATACCTTAATTCTATTAGAATCTGAAAACTTTTTTGAATTAAACTTCGATGGGCCTTCTTAAATGAAATTCCATTTATACGACAATAAAAGCAATCTGACATGTAATGAAAAATGATCGATTTTAATTCCGATCGATTTGGTTAAAAATCGAAATTTAAAAAGAAAATGCGAATTGAAATTATTTTAATTTGCTTCAGTTGAATCAGGAATATCGATTCACATCTTCAAATATTTATTAAATTAGACGCAATATGAAACATTCCGGATTGAATTTTTAAAAACGGTCGATTTGAAAACGATCGTTTTTAATCACATACCAGAATATTATAAAATCTTTGGGGGATTCTAAATTTAAACGGCTGTAACTTATGAATTTTAAAAATTAAGCTTTTCTGAAAGCTCGTGAAATTTACTTTGTTACAGGTTACCTTGTACGCGCTGTGATTCCAAAATTACCGAATTTTACATTAATTCCAGTTAGTTTACCTACAAATATCAAAAAAAAAAGGAAAATGTAAAAAAATCTTGGGAAATTCTAAATTTAAATGGCTGTAACTTTTGAATTTGCCGACCGAACTTTAAAAAATAAGCTTTTTTTGAAACCTGGGCAAATTTACTTTGTAACAGGTTACCCTCGATATACGCAGTACCATTCAAATAGTGTCTAATCCGCAAATTTTATCGTAATACCAAGAAAAATCACCTAAAAATATCGAAAAATAAAGGAAAATGTAAAATCGCACGGTTTTGATTTTTCGCTCTAATTTAATTACATAAATTAGGGGTTACCTATACCTTCTTTAGATTAGGCATATATTAGTTTATCAATTAACCTTCTGAGGTGTTTGGGAAAGAGTATTCACAAATAAGAAAATTATCATTTAAATTTTTTTTTTTTTTGCATAATTTTCCAGATTTGCTATTATCATAACCACCGACTGTGCCTGTTGGCTACCAGTAATAGTTGTTAAAATAGTTGCTTTGTCAGGTTTGTTGAATGAAATATACTGTACCATAAAAGTATTTAGCATAAATTTCCTTTCTATTCCTTTTTTAAGGCGTTCCTATATCACCTGCCTTATATGCATGGTTGGCAGTTTTAGTCTTACCGGTAAATTCAGCGTTAAATCCCATACTTTATACTCTAACAACGGCCGTATTTAAACAACAACTAAGACGTTATTGTCAAGCATTGCCCACCTGTTCAACGGTGTTCTTGGGTAGAGCTCATACACAATTAGCATTTGATTCGGCCATAAGTACTAGTCTAGGACAATTTGGTAGCAGTAAATCATATGCAGGACGTAAACGGTGTTCACAAAGATGCTCACACAGATGTTCACAAAATAGTTCAAAAAGGTGTTCCCAACGATGTTCACAACAATGTTCTCACCACTGTGCTAGTCGGGTATGAGAAAGGGAAACCGATTTCTATTGGAGTGAGACTATACTTTAATAAATTAATATATTCAAACTCTGTTAAAATGTAAATGGATGTGTTAAGGTACCAACCATTGTACTAGCAATATTATTGCGCAATTTCTCGTTCTTGTTTCTTATTCTATAATCATATGTGGTAATAGTTAAAAGCACAAAGTAAATAAATTGCGCAATAATATTGCTACACTCAAAGAAAACGCTTCATCATATGTATAAAATGTTTCATAAATTTTTGTTTAATGTAACGTTTCATAGTATTTATAAAACATTTTATAAAAAACAAAATCAATTTCATTATATTTATGAAATGTTTCACTCTATATGTGAAAGATATTTTGCATTAGTAATGATTTCATTATTTTTGTGTAGAAAAAATTCATAGAGAAGATTTTCATTATAATTATTGTTGTTTATGAAGTGTTTTATAAATATTGATGAAATTGTCACATTTGACAAAAATTGTTGCAACTTATTCCTGTTTTTCTCTGAGTGTAGTATATAGGTGACTTTAATAATATGCTTTGATAGAAAAAGTTTCATCATAGTTATAAAATGTTTTATTAATTTTCTTATAATAAAATATTTAATCATATTTATTAAATGTTTTATAAATATGACAAAACTTTTAAAATGACTTAAACCTTTAAAGCTTTTTTTTAACTAAAAAAGCTTTATTTTTCGGTGTAATAACTGTTTAAACGTTAAGGCGATTGTGATGTGGTCTACACCTAATCTTGTTCTAATAAGTATTATTTTTCTTTTGTACAAGACTTGTCTATAACTTCGAATTCCATCAATAAAAAAAGTTGTGATTTTTAAACTATTAAACGAGTAATTTTAAAACTATTTTAATTAGTTGTAGTTATTAAGTTTACTATATGAATAATGTATTATATTTTATTTAAAACTGTCAATTGTTTAACTATATCTGGTCATATTCTAACTTCAGATCTCAATGTTAGTATTTATTTATATGTCAAATCAATGCAATGTTTGGTGAATTAAGATTTTAAATTAATAAAATAAATATAAAGATTTTTAAAAAGATATTTCAATTATAAGTTAATGCCCAGTTTTGTAATATCACAAGGAGAAAGGATCGAATATATTTTGTAAATCAAGTATACTATTTTTAAGCAAACTTAGTGTTGCTTAAATTGTGCTTTCAGCTAAAATGTTAGTTATACTTATTCAGCACTTAACTAATGTTTTACTAATATTTTACTAATGTTTTACTACTTTATTTTGCTAAAAAAAAAATTGTGCTGATAAGCACATTAATAGTGTGGACGACAACCAGACTGAAAGATATACGCGGAATGAAGTAGAATCAACCATTGAAGATTTTTGTATCTGTTTTTCATATATAAGAAAAAAGGACGCCAACATAGTGTATACATACATTGTGGATTAAAAAACTTAAATTTTGTATTGTCACCGGCTTGTGAAAGTTATTGTCTATTAATTAAATTAAAGACAAAATAAAATATTTAAATTTAGTAAAGATTAAATGTGTATTTGTATTGATTGTCAGTGATATTCAAGTATAGTGATATTCATATAATGTGGTCAAACAAATATAAGTTCAGGTAGACAGACTAAAGCGAAAGACAAGGACACACATCTTACCTAATTTTGTATGTTTCCTTTTTGTTATTGCAAAAAAAGGTTTGTATATTTCATATATTGTAATTTTTTTGATTCGTATCTAGAATTACTGGATTTGTCTTCCTTTAAAAGATGCCATCATTTAGACAACCATTGATGTAAGTAGTTGAAATATAATTTCGTTGATGTTATATATAATTATTTCTATATATTTTCAGATATTAAATTAATTCATGTCGTCAACGTATACTCCCACGTTGACGACATGAACATGCACATTTTTATATTTTGTAACGTATTGCAAATTATTTTTAAAAGAACCAAAAAAAAATTTAGGATTTTCAGCCAATAAATTAACAAAAGTATAATTTTAATACAAATTTGTTGAGTTTTTTCTTAGTTTATTAATATTCAGCAAAATTTTATTAACTTTTGCTTTAGCAAAACTTTTGCTGAATCTACTAATTTTGTTGCTAAAAATCAGCGAGCTTACCGGCACTACATATTTTCAATGAAATTTAGCGGTTAAAAAATAGTAAGTAAAAACGTAAAGACACTTCTAATTGGCCATTTACAAATGGTGTAAAATCAGGGATTTCCAAAAAAGTTACCCAAAAAAAGTATTTTTTTAAGGGCAAATAAATGGAATTTGAAGCACTATATTTTCCCTTACAAATAAAATTTGTTTCAACAAAATCGGAGTAAGACTTGAGGAAATATTGCAATTTAATAATTTTTTTTGAATGCAAAAAATCCACTTTTGATAATGACTTTAAATTGACATATCTCTCTAGTGCGTAAGACTATTTTCGTCAAAAGTGGAAAATAAGTGGAATAGACATAGAAAAAATCTTTAACTTTTAGTTGATTAAATTTTTTTTTGCAATACAATTGTATCTAGTAAAGTTTTGGCAAGAAAAATAAACAACGATTGCATTTTTAAAATTTGGTTAAGGCGCTTTTCTCTTCTTAGCGCTTTTTCAATTTAGCCTTTTTTGCATCAAATGTTTTTTTTTAAGTTTGTGTTTATTAAGGTGTGTCGCATATTTATTATGGTGCATTTTATCTACTCAGATATAATGATTGCCAATAAAATTTCAATTAACTTTTGTTTGATTTCAAACTCATTTTCAATAAAGAGTTTTATAATATCTATTAAATGTTCAATTGGAAATGAATTTGATGTACACAAAATTTCTAGTTTTTGTAAACCATAATGACAACAAATTAAAAAAAATGCAAAATTTAAAAAAATCTACAAAATTAAAATTTAAAACAAAATTATCAAACTAAAAAGAAAGCTAAAATTATAAAAAATCGCCAACATTGAAAAAAAGTCCAAAATTTAAAAAAATTAGAAAAAGTTTATTGATTTTTTTTTTTAATTTTTATCCATTTTTTTTAATTGTAGCTGTTTTTTGTAAATTTGATAATTTTTATGTTATTTTTGGCGTTGTTTTGTAATTTTGGAGTTTTTTTTACTTTCTTCAATTATGGCAATTTTTTGCAATTTTACAGATTTTTCCAAATTATTTTAAATTTAGTCGATTTTTAAAATTTTTGCGATTTTTTCACTTTAGCTTTTTTGTTTTTCAATTTTAGAAATTTTTTTTTTAAATTTGGACGATTTTATTCCAATTTTATTCCAATTTTGGCGATTTTTTTTTAAATTTTGGTAACTTTTTTAAACTATTTGGCATTTTAGTTTAAGCGTCTTTTTTTTAAATTTTTCCAAATTTTTTGCAATTTTAATTAAATAAAGTAATATTAATAGTATCTACTAAAATTTGTTTAAAATTAAAAACAGTATTCAATTAAATTTTTAGTAGATATGATTAAAATCTTAATTGAATCTAAATTAATGAAATATTTACTAATTCTTTTAATTGATACTACAATTTCGTTAATGGGCCGGCATTAGGGTTGCCATAGTTGAAAAGTGAAAAAAAGTACATTGATGAAAAAAAACAGTACTTTTCAAAAAAAAAACAGTACATTTTTGTATTTATTGTTAACATAACTTTTTCTTCAATACATCACATATTTACTTAAAATAAGTTAATACACCGAACCAAATAGCGTAGGTAAAATCAACAAAAAAAAATTTGTAGATCTTTAACGAAATTTTGTCATTTTTTTTAAGATTTAACAAATTTTATTCAAATCAACAAAATTTCGTCAAGTTTACATCCTCTAAAGAAGTAAAATTGACTAAATTTCATCAAATTGACTAAATTTCGTCAAATTGGCTAAAATTATTAGTTTGGACGCCATTACTTTTTGCATTGGGCAGTGTCATCAAAAAAAATTGTGTTTACAAACATCCATTGCTTGAAAAGTAAATAAACCAAACTTATATATGTACAAAGAAACGAAGTGGAATTAATACAGGTAGATTCAAAAAATTTATATAAAAAACTATTGTACACACAAAAAAAAAACATGGTTAAAAAAATATATATTCTTTGTACACGCAAAAAAACTTGTTAATATAAAAATAAAAATAAAATATACAAAAAAAAACAGTACAAAAACAGTACAAATCCAAAAAAACAGTACTTTTGCGTACTGTTTTAGGTGTTGTGAATAAAACAGTACATTTTGCAAAAAAACAGTACATGTACTGTTTAAAACAGTACGAATGGCAACCCTAGCCGGCATGGAATTAAACTTTTAATTGCTTTAAAAATATTTTCATTAAAACTCGTTTTTAATTTTTTCTGTATACCAAATACACAATTGCTATAGTATTCATAGAGGAATTCTTAAGATATTTTCCTTGTTAGACAGTACATACAAAAAGTTTAGAAAATAAAGAGATTTCAACACTCTCAGTTACTGAGAAAAAATATTTAACTAGTGCCTACAAATAGGAAAGTAATTTTTTTTTTCACGACTTTAAATTGATAAATTGACTTTTTTAATTTTGCTGCTGATAGTTTTTGACATATTTGTTATGATTTGAGCAAACATTTTTTCAATTTAGCTTTGGTTTTCCTTAAAAACGGCATGTTTACTCTATGCTGACACAAGGTGGTAACAGAGCGTGAGAGTATTGCATACCCATTGATACATATGATAAGTCCTCACAATATAACTGTTAAAATTTCTTAAAAGTTGTCATCAGAAATTTGTACATACAATTGAGATCAACTCTTTTGATAAAATAACAATGATGACAGCAACAAAGAAAAAAGTTAAGTCTCTTTTTGTTGGTTTATGGTTTTATGTTATAAAAATTTATTTTGTAAAATTCTTTATTGCTTTTGTTATTTCATAACAAATAAACAAAATTATAACTTTTCCGTTTCTAGATTATATTCTAAAGGCTGAATAAGTCTTGCCGTTAAGTGCCGTAAGGAATCAGCTGTTTTGTTTTTGGTTTTTGGATGCATTTTTAAAAAAAGCACCTCCCATAAACCATGAACGAAACAGCTGATTCGTCACGGCACGGAACGGCAAGACTAAAGGCTGACTTAGTTTGTACGTTACGTTCCGTGACGGATCAGCTGATTTGTTTTTAATGTATGCAAATGAGTGTGTATGGTTAGTTTGTCTGTAATACAACGTTGCGTGCCGGAAGAACCTGTTAAAAACAGAATTCACTGTTCTACGTTAAGTGAAAGCTAAAAACTGCTGATTGCTCTCAAATAAAAAATTGACAACCAACACAAGATTTTTCTTTTTTAATTTTATAAGCCAAATTGTACAAAATTATATTAAAAAAAGCGTTTGAGGCATAAATAATAAATTGGATAATAAATTAATATTATATTTGCAACTAGTTAGACAATATATATATAATTCCGGAACAGACTAACCACATAAAACAGCCATCCGGAATGGCACGTTACAGAAACGTCACGGAACGCAAAGACTAAAGGCTCAGTTAGTCTTGCCGTTCCGTGCCGTAACGAATCAGCTGTTTTGTTTTTAGTACATGGATAGTGCGTTTTTCAAAAAAGCGCCTCACATAAACAATAAACGAAACAGCTGATTTATCACGGCATGAAACGGCAAGCCTAATGGAGCCTTAATGGAGCCTTAAAGGAACCTTAAGACAATGATCTTTCTCAGAGGAAAATTTATGCTCACAAAAAATGTATGCTCCTCGTAGATTTTTGGTATTAAATACAACTGCAACACATAATTTTAACTTTTAACTTTTTTAGCTCAATAAAAATATGGCGATGTTTTAAAGATAAATTTGCCATTATATTTTGTGTCTTATTTCACCTTTTGTAGAGCTTTTATATTTCCAACACACCACACACTATCTTTTTTTTTTTTTGACAAGAAAGACCGAACAAAAGAAAAACACCGACCGGCCAACTCGCAGACGCAAATTTATATTAATTTAAAATCGCCTTTTTCGTATATTTATAGTAAACATTTCAAAGATTTTTTAACAAAAAACAATTAAATGACACTTAAATTACGTTTTTAAGGCAAATTATAAAATTTTGTTGTATTATATTAATGAACAAATAAATTAAATATAACAACACTTGTACCGAGCAACCGCACCGTGAGAAATTTTCGCGTAAACTGAAAAGTGCAATGAAAAGGAGAGTATTGTAAAGTAAGTATTCAACAGGGCTGCCGATGATTTTCGATAAAAATCGTCACATTAACAAAAAATAAAAATCGTTTATTTTGCATACCAAATTAAAAAATCGCTATAATTGAAAACGATCGACAAGCAGCAATATTTCCGAATTAAAAAAATGGGAACATTTTCAAAATAATCTAAAAACGACAAACTAAAGCTATGTACAGACCGTTGTCAGATCTTACATATAGTCAGAAAAATGTTCAGAAAATGTCGAACAACAGTGTGGACTTACAACTTTTGTCTTGCCACATTGTCAGAAAAAGCATTGTCTGTACATTGTTAGACAATAATATTGTCAGACATCGGACATTCGTGTGAGCACCCTACGTTAATTGCAAGACATTGTAAACTATTTTTTATTGGCAGATGTGTTTACATTAATGCATCTGACAATGGCAGTATTGTCACAGAAATGTTTCTATTGGCGGCACTGTCCATAAATAATGAAAAAAAAACAAAAGTTCATATTAATAATATTAAAAATCAAAAGTGAAACAAAATAGGAAATCGAATTAAATAAAAAAATGGATGGCGACATTTCCATTAATGAAACCTACGTCATAGATTGCCGCTATAAGCCAACTGACTTAATGTTTCGTACCCAGTCGCCAACAGGCTCTAAAGCCGGGAAAAACCAACACCCAAACAAAGATCCTACCGCAAAAAGGTGAAATCCGTGTGTTCACACGAAAGTATTATCAAACTTATCGAGGAAGTTGAGGTACGGCGAAGTTTATGGGATGCTTGTTGCGCTGAGTATAAACTTTCCAAAGATATTTTATGGCAAGAGGTTGCAGATGCCATCCAAATAAGTGTGCACGATTGCAAAGCAAAATGGGCAAATCTCCGCACCTCTTTCAATTGCAATTTGCAAAAATATTTTGTCTTCATCCTCACTACTTTCTAATACATATGCAGCTAAAATCGTTGCAATTGCTTTTTTTGTTCCATGATAATTAATATTATTACTTTTTCAATTTAATTAAACACACAAGTTCTGGCAATGTCTAACAACAAATCTGGCAATTTTTGCCATACAAGAATCTGACAACCGTGTGAACTGACAATTTTCGTTGGCAGATAAATTTATGGTTGGACAATTGTCTGACAATGAAATTAAAAAGTTTTCTTACAATCGTCTTAACTGACAATTTACCTTTTGCTAAACATGTTTCATTGTCAGTACATTGCCAGCACATTGCCAGATCTTACAATATTGTAAGATCTGACAACCGTCTGTACATAGCTTAATGATTATTCTATAAATTATAATTATCAATAATATATGTTTCAATTTTAATTGATAAATATGTTTGAAATATAAAAAAAAAAAAAATGTTTGCCAAATTCACTTGGGCAAACTTTCCCAGTGTAGAAACGCCAATGACATCTCATTACTTTACTCACTATCAGTAATGACACCAGATTACTCTCTGCATAATTTTAACACAAATAATAATTACTTACTAATTACTACAGTCATCGAAATTTAAATAGTCGCATACAAACTTTATGGATTATTTATTTAATATGGTAAATTTTTGATCTTTTTGTATAAAATTACTCATTGCACTGTGATCCTAATCAATTTTTTTGGCATAAATTTGAAAAGTCTGGACAGAAATTTATTTCTCAATACATATTAAGCAAAAAAAAAAAAAAAAACAGTCAAACCATGCCCATATTAAGAATTTTGAAGATTAGTTTTTAGCAATTTTAGTAGGTATGGTATGTCTTGTCAAAAAATTTTTTTTTTCAAGTTTTATTTTTTTAAAAAATTGTTTAAAGTTAGTATGTTATCAAAAAAATTTAAGATTTTTGATTTTCACGACTTCTTTAAACCATTTCATAAGCATTTTAGTTTTGTATAATTTTAGTCTACAATTTTCTTTCAAATTTATGATAAGAATGCATAAATTTATAACATTAAAATTGTGTTAATCATTGAAACAATTTCCCAAAAATCACCAAATTACACATCCAAAATCGTTACCAAAACAAGTAAAACATCAGCTAAACAAGATATTTCGAAAAAAGCAATTAGCAATATACATTAGAAGGGCTTATTGTAAAAACTTGATAAGCCACATTTGATTTTTAGTTTGTTTTTGCCTTTTAAAGGTTAAAACAAAGCAACCAATATGACTTTTGCAGGAGCTTTATACTCTAGGTACTTGCAATAAGTGTTTAAGCAAGACTTCTGTCAAATATTAATTAATGGGTGCCTAGAAAACAACAAAAATCTATAAAACAGTAAATGTGCTTAACAAAAAAAAAAAAAAACATAATTTTTATTTTTAATAAAAATTATAACAAACTTGTATAAAAAGCAAAGTACCCGCCTAGTTTACTTCCCCTGTTTTGTTTACAAACTAAACAAAATATAAAAAGGAGAGAAAACCAAAAACGTGTATTGAATATCCACCAGAGGTGGACCTTGCACATCAAACAAGTTTTCAATTCGGTTTTTGATCAATGGTTCTAATCTTTAACTTCAAACTCATATGTATATTAGTTCTCATGTAGTGAGTAAACTAGTTCATATGAATGTTTGATGTTTGGCATGGGATTGTTACCGCTTTCAAAACGTGTTCTGATGATGGGAACCTAGAAAATTCCCGAAATAGATCTATCAACACATTCCTGAAAGGGTCAAATAAAAAATTTGAAAACAAAAAACTCTATAGATTATTTGTTAGGACAATATCCTAATGAATAAATATAGAGCATGGCCTCGAACTTGAATAATTTTCATTTTCATTGCACAATTAAAGGTCGAGAAAAACATAATTTTTGCTTTTAATAAAAATTATAACAAACTTAAATTTTATTTTATTTTTACTATAAGCTCTTCATTTATATTTTGATAAAATGTATCAAGTTTTTGAATTTATTATTCGAAAAATCATGTATTCAAATTATGTATATATTTGCAGAAAATCCACAGCCACTAGAAATATCGCCATAAAATTCGACCATCGCCATTTTAAAAATTTAATCATCAAACTTGTTTGAAAATCACCACGTTTGGCCAGAAATCGCCCTATCTGACAACCCTGATTTCTATGTTTATTACAACTCAAATATTGAGAACTTTCTTCTCATCTTAATATTTGCACTTAAACTCTCTCCCACGCTCATTCGTCTTTATTTGGAGAATCTCACTAATCAACGTACATTATTTTATTTACACTCTTTTATTAAAGTAAATTTCCCTTTCCGTTTATTATGTTTATATTGCCTTTTTCGCTTGGATTCATATTTTATTCTAGTTAGTTTTAAGATCGTATACGAATTAATCATCATTTATAAATTGAAACAATAAAAATATTTTCATTTTTGTATTAAAAATACAAAAATAGTTTTTTCAGACTTTCTATATTTTTATATATTTAGTTTAGTTCAACCTCAAGTTCAAAAAGATTGATAAAAATCATGATAGACAATATAATTGTTTCATAGACACCACCCTAATCTTCAGTTGACCGCAAAAGGAAACGATAATTGGCTTAACTCAAACCGAGATATTACATACAACATACAAAATCAACTGTATGAGAATTTATCTGCCTTAGTGTATAAAATGGCTGCTTTGGTACACTAAATTATAAAATCAAAACTTAATTATAAAATCAAAAGTATCGATTTCTTTTGTGGACAACTAAAGATTAGGTTGATGCCTATGAAACAATTATATTGTCTATTATGACAATGATCAAATTAAATATAATATGTCAATACCATATTAGATAAAGTACTTGAAGTAGAACAATATTCTAACTAAATATAATAAAAAGAGGTCTTTATATTAAATCCAGCATTTTTATTAAATTTTAGAGAAAAGCTTCAGTTCATATTTCATTGCCATCCACTAATGCTTATATTAACTGTTTTGTGACTAAATTAAAAATTTTCCTTATTTTTGTGATTCTAGCTGGCATATTAAATATCAACATAAAGTGTGTCCTTAAAATACACATTAAAAAAAAAAGTTATCTTAAATCCATGTATTAAAAGTTTTAATAGATACAAAAATTAATAACTATTGTAATTTAATGGAAATAGTTATTAATATATAAACTTTTGAAAAATAATGCTCAACTAATTTGAAATTAATTTAAATTATTTAAACTTTATCAAATAAATTGGGATGTTTTTTTTTAACCATATTTTACATTTTACCAAAATACTAAAATATACGAAATTTATATCAAAATAACGAACATTTTCGTTAATTTTACAAAAGTTTTCGTTATTCTGAGATTTTTTTCGTATTTCTATACATGCATTATTATGAGTTCAAGATTTTAAATTTTTATAACATTACTTTATAATTTTTACAAATTTATTTTTTTCAGTGTAGTTGTGTTTCAATTAGCATACACTACATGAATGCAAACTTCATAACATAATATGAAACCTAAAGGTAAATTCATATGAAATTTCTTTCATCGCATGTACTTTGCGCTACTTATGCTCGACCAACATTTTAGTCAACTCATATTAGATACACTCAAAAAAGTTTTCGAGATTACTGCATGACAGTTGTTTGTGTAGTAATTAGTTGTAGTTGTTTTTAACTGCAATTACAGTTGTTTTTCTATGAAATAATACAAAACGACTATTATAAGTTATTTTAACAGTTGTTTGAAGCAGGTATTTTAGTATTATGGTAAACAACTACTTAACAACTTAGTTATTATAAAATAAAATATTACATCGAGTTTTTAAAAATTCTCGTTTAGTTTGCATATGTTTTTATTGATATGAGGGCGGATAAATAAGCCAGTGACTTTTCGAACTTCTCTCGTAGTTATTTGAAATGCAACACTGCTCCCATCAAGTACCGCCTGTTAATAGACTACTGTTTTTTTTTTTTGAGCAAGTTCCGTCATTTACTTTGCGTTTAACAGCTGCTAAAAAAAAAAAAACTCGTGGATTTTTTTAAAAATGGAAAAAACTGAATTTAGAGTGTTCATTAAACATTACTTTTTGCAAAAAAAAAAAACCGTCAATCAAACCAAGGAAAATCTTGATAAATACTATGGGGACTCCGCACCATAGATTTCAATGGTAAAAAAGTGGTTTACTGACTTTCGCTGTGGTCGCACAAGTACATATGACGCTGAACGTTCTGGACGGCAAATTGAGGTCAATACACCCGAAAATGTCGAAAAAATCTACGATATGGTGTTAGCCGATCGAAGAGTAAAAGTGCGTGAGATTGTTGATATAGGCATTTCATATGTCAGTGTGGTTTCGATTTTAAATGATCATTGGGTTTAAGGAAGCTGTCTGCAAGATAGGTTCCGCGTTTGACCATAAACGTAATCGTGTGACAACTTCAAAGCATTGTTTGGAGTTGTTTAACAGCAATTCGAGTTTTTGTGGCGTTTTGTAACTGTGGATGAAATATGGATCCATTACAACACTCCGGAGACCAAGCAGCAGTCTAAACAATGGGTTTCTCCGGGTGAACCGGCTCCGAAGAAGACCCGGGTAAGTTTGTCGGCCAATAAGAGGATGGCAACAGTTTTTTGGGATGCACGCGGGATAATCCACATCGATTACCTTCAAAAGGGAGACACAATAAACGGCGAATATTATGCCAACTTATTCGACCGATTTAACGAGGATTTAAAAAAAACGACCCCATATGGCCAAGAAAAAAGTTCTTTTTCATCAAGATAATGCACGGGTGCACACGTGTGCAGTCTCAATGGCAAAATCCATGAATTGGGCTACGAATTGTGGTATTTAAAACCTAAAGAAATGGCTCGGTGGAAAGAGATTTAGCTCTAACGATGAAATTATTGATAAAACAAATGCCTATTTTATGGACCTCGAAGGGATACAAAAATTGGAGAAAGGTTGGACTAAGTGTATTGAGCTAAAAGGAGATTATGTTGACAAAAAATGTTTTTGTTTGCAAAAATAACTATGTTTTATTCAAAAAGTCACGGACTTATTGAACCGCCCTCGTATGTTCAGACTTTGTAAATAATTATTAGAAAATTTCATTGTATTCCCACTGCATAAAAACGTCATAACTGTAGTACTGTTTGAAATTTTGGCTTTGCATTTTAAGTAGAATGTAGAAAATATAAATTTTTATTAAAATTGAAAGATTTTTTTTTTTTAAATATTTTTAAAATACCGAAAATTAACTTTAAAAACAGTATTTACCAATTTTTACAGTAGTAAAAATTTTTTAGTTGTTTTTACGACTTTGTTAGTTGTTTTTACTGCATTTGTTAGTTGTTTTGCAACAGTTTAAAACAACTACATTTTTGGTTGTTTTAATTGTAAATTACTTTGTCGCCTATTTAATTGAAATAACAGTTGTTTTAACTGTCATTTGTATTAGATTCTACTTTTTTGAGTGTACTCTGTTCTGTAAATTAAATAGTATGCTACTGGGTAAAAGAGCTTCTATTAAGTTGTACAAACATGAAGCAAAACTAATAAAGAAATAATTTATGGTTGATATCCTTTGATGAACAGCAGTAACAAAAATTTAAGCATATTTTTATATAATAGTTTTCTTTTTAAAAGATACAAAATTATTTTTAAAAATCAGATTGATCGAATCATGCATTTTTAAAATACACTAAGTCAAAAATATGTCAAAATTTATTCCGTTTTCATTCAAAACATATAGCTTTCGTTCAAAAAAAGGGTCATAACTCAACATTTTATTTAACAAAAGGGTCATGAGTCCAAATCAAATTTTTGCAAAGCAGCATACAGTGGTCATCTCTAGCCACTGTAAAAATTTTAGATCGGTCTCTTTACTCTTCAGCGACAAACAAAAAAAACCGATATAATCATTTCACAGTGAGTAGAGATGACCACTGTATGTCGTTTTCATGCAAAAATGGATTTTGAGTTATGACCCTTTTGTTGAACAAGTGCGATATAAGGGCGATACAATAATGGCGATATTGTATTGTATTAAAAACCGCATAATTAAAAAAAAAGTTAAAATCGATTCACGCCAAAAAAAATTTAATTTAATTTATTTTTGAATTAAGACTTATCCATAAAATTATGAAAAATTTTATTTTATAAAATAAATTTAATCGTCTAGGATTAATATTCTGTCGAAGTTTCATCTTTGGTTGCTAATATTTCCACTAGAGCGCACTTTAAGGCAAAAATTATTACAAATATTTTTTAATGATTCACTCTTCCATATATCGGCAAATTTTGGTTAAAAATGTCCCGCGGATATATGGTGAATTAATGACTTAAAATACATTTTTTTTTTAAATTTCGACTTTAACTCTTTTTCAATTGAAGGGCTTTTTGTAAAAACTTTATAAGTCACATATATTGTTTTATGATTTTTAATTGTTTTCTAGTTTTCCATTGATTAATATTCGATAGAAGTCTTGCTTAAACACTTAGTACAAGCACTTGGAGTATAAACGTCCTGCTAAATTCATATTTTTCGCAGTTTTTAACCTTTAAAAGGCGAAAACAAATTAAATATAAAATATGGCTTATCATGTTTTTACAATAAGCCCTATAATTATAAGTGTTAATAGGATCATGAAATTTGTTTGAGCGAAAACGTAGTACCTAATCTATATTTTCTAACTAAATAACTTACTTTTTTTTTGAATAAAAATATAAAATTTTTTAAATTCACCACGAAATGTTAACAATTTTTTAAGACAGCCTTTTTCATTAGATGGTTGAAGGTTTAGATTTTATCATATAAAATCGCCTAAAGTAATCGATAATTTGAAATTTTAATTTTCTTTTCCAAAATTTTCAATATCAACCATGTTGTAAAACTATCCTTACAATTTTAATAAAACACATTACAGTGAAAAATTTACACTAACCCAGCAAAACTTTGGTAATGGGTAGGACTTATTTCAGACCTTCCAAAGTAATGACTATCCATTCCAGTTTTTGTTATTTTGAAGGTCCGAAATAATACCTTACTAATATGAATATATGTAACTGCTTATTTGTAAGATAAAAAACAACGCCTTACTAATATTGTGTTAAATATCTGCTTATTTGGAATAGCAAAAATAATAAGTTACTTATTATCACTTATTTCAGACCTTTCGTAGTAATGACTATCCATTACATTTGTTGTTATTTTGAAGGTCTGAAATAACACCTTACTGATATGAACATACATCACTACTTATTTTGGAAGCTAAACAATTATGTCTTACTAATATTGTGTTATATACCTGCTTATTAGGAAGGGCCAAAGAAATAAGGTACTTGTAAGGTAATAAGTAACTACTTTTTTGTAAGGTATATTTATAAAGATTCATAATATATCATAATTAATAATTTAAATGCAATTTATTTAAGCAAACAAATATATAGTTATACATAAACGACTCTCACAAAACAAAAGCTTATTTAGTAAATAACAAAATTAAGATAATTGATATTAAGTAGAAATTATTAAATTTTATTTATTAATACATTAAGAGTTTTTGGTAATAATTTTCTTATTTTCGAAGAATAACCGAGTATTTTCCTTTGAAGATTTAAAAATTTGTTGTCTAAAATATGAAAAAAAACTTTATTAAAAAAGAAATAGGCTTTTGAAAATATGTATTATATATTACGTACGTTTAATTTTTCATGAATGGAATGAATTTCCGGAATCAATATATATTCATTATTGTACGACATTTTAAGCACTTTAGCCAGAATGTTTTCTATTTTAAATAATTGTTCTTCTGAGCCATCATGTTCGTCAACCAAAGCAATATTTAAATCCAATGAATCCATGGGATCGTTGAAAAAACTTCGTAAGTTTGAAAATCTTTTTGCTAGAAATTCTTCCTCACTTAGGATTTTAGTGATTTGTAAAAAAGTTTTATCCTTCATAAGACAAATGTTGTCTGGAATATTTGTACTAAAATAGCCTTTTGGTAACAAAATTGACTTTGGAACTCCTTTTCTATACCGCAGTCCGTAAACTGGATTTTTAAGTAAAACTTTATCATTAGAAAATTTATTAAAAATTTGTTGGCAAAGGTGTTTGGGCATTTTTAGATTTTGTTTAATTTTTTGCATATAGTTTTCAAATTTATACGCAGATATGCTATTTAGATCTTTAAATTCTTCGACACATTCACATATGTGTAGAAGATTGTGCACATTATATGTTACACTATTTCGACCATATAGCGCTGGAAACATTTCAACAAAAATTTGAATCATTGCATGTGCCTTAATAATATCTTGTTTGGTTGGAGAAGACAAAAGAATTCTGTATGAACAATGAATTAAAAGAAAATGGTCGTACATTTCTTCCGGAACGAAATCTTTCAATGCAACTATAACTTTCAAAAACTATAAAAACTGTATAAAAGCTCATTGAGCAAAGCTTTTCCGAAATTAAAATATATGCGTTTCGAGGTAATGGTAAAATAGATAAAAAAAAATGAAAAAATAAACAAAGTCTTTTAATTTTTTTCTTGAGAAAATATTAATCGCTGTTCACCACTTATTACACTTCTTCCTGGTAAGCAGTTATTATAGTCCTTCCTTGTAATGACTAAAATCAGTAGTTATTTTAGGACCTATTAATAACTAGTTATAATTGTCCTTATTAATAACTAGTTATTTTATTGCCTATTAATACCTTCTTATTTATGTACATGTTAATACGTTCTTATTTTTGCATCTATAAATAACTACTTATTAACATCCTTACAAGAAATACGTCATATAATGGCTTTAAGCATTACTTTTTATGCTACAAATAAGAAATGAAATAAGTACTTATGTGTAACTGGTGATTTCACTACATATTTTGTAACGTCTTATTTTTGTCCCTATATGTAAGCACAAGGCAAGGCCTTGCCTCCTATGACACCCCCATGTTAAAATCAGGTGTTCTTGGCCTCAACTATAAGTACTTCTGATTCTTGTTTTCTTCTTCCATTTTCCATTCTATGGTAATAGCAAGTTTTCCTGGGAAGTTTAGTTTTGGAAAAACATTCTAGCTTAAAGTTATTTAAATTGTTGAAATATGAATTGCAAATTTTGTTTTATTTGCTTTTATTTACACATCAATTCATAAAAGGTTACAAAGGAAACACATCTGTTGCCAAAAATAGTTTAGGAACTATTTCTGGCTTAAAAAAAAATCTATGGAAAATTTTAAAGATTACTCTTGAAACATTATTATGAATGTTCCTTTAAAGTTATTAATCCCTTGAACACATTTATTAATAACAATCACAAAATAAAAAACTTCCAGAAATTTACAGAAATTTATAAAAAATTGCTTACACTTCAAAACTTTTATTTTGTAAATATCATGAAGTAAAATGTCAAAATAGCCAATACTTTATAAAAATAATTCAAGTTTAACTAATGTTTAAATTTACCTTTACGCACTGTTAACCTTTTAGGATTTCTAAAATTTAATTTGATAGGAAACATTATTTGCCAGATTTTAAGTTCACAAATCTTTCATTTACTAGGTGCGGTTTAAATGCGAACAAGAGCCTTTATGCCTGATGATTGGTTTGGTAAATATGAATATGCATTAGTGTTAACCACAATTGGTTCTAAAATGATTTAATCTAGGTTTTTTAATTTTAATTAATTGTTAATTTCTATTTGGAATTCATTATATAATTTTAAACTAAGCGAACTAAAACGAAGGGGTAGCAAAAAAGTCGACCGCGCTGAGTCCATTGAGAGCATAAAAAATATATAATTCAAATTCAGGGTACACTAATTTCGAAAAAAAAAATTCCGGAAAATATGTAACTTTTTTTAATTAATATATTTTTTAGCGCTTTTTTTAAATTGTAAATTGTCATTAATTATATAATGACGTCTTAATTTAAATAACTGTGATTTAAGAATTTGTATGCAAATTTTCGAGGTTACTATACATTTTAAGTTATAACTTTTCAATCCGTGAACCGATTATTCTAATTTTCAATACGAAAATGCTTATAATATCAACAAATAGTTTGCCGTAAAACTAGAAATCTCGCTCATTTCTTGTCGGAATATTTTGCATTTCAACAGACCGAAATATAGACGGTCATCACTAAATCGGCTTCATGCTGAACGAGAATATAAATACAAACTAAGCTATACCCTCCAGCACAGTGTGATGAAAAGCTTCAACATAATAATAAATAAAATTAAAAACATGTTTTAAAAATTAGTTTTTCTTTAAAAATTCATCTACCGTTAATTTATTATGTTTAACACATGTTTTATTTGTATTACTAAATATAAAACAAGTATAATTTTAACTTAAAATCTATAAAAAAAAATGTATAATCTCTATATAACAAAATTTTAGTCTTAAAATAAAAAATTTACAAGCATTTATTTAATTAGATCTATTTAACATACATCGTTCGTTCGCTGAGAGAGAGAAAGAGAGATAGAGAGAGGGAGAGTATTGTATGAACTAAAACTTAAACTAAATAAGAAATTATAAAAATTGTTTTAAGATAAAAAAGCCTCTAATAAAAACAAGCAGGTCCCAATTGTATACGGAATTGCTGATTGGCTTCACCTACATCACGGACAGCAATATCCACAATGGGTAAACGTAGGGATTTTTCGGTTGTATATGTTATAACAGTTTTAGCCCAAGTATTGGAACGTTTCTGAAAAGGAGCAAAATAGATAAAAACAGTTTAAATTTTTTTTTCTAAATTACAATTTAAACTTTCTAACTAACTTTGCAATCATCTAATTCTGCTTCATATCGTAATCTTTGTGGTCCTTTGGGTGTTAGTTCTGCATCATTCCAAGATAATAATTTCAAACCATTTCTATAAAAAAAATTCCATAAAATGTGGTATAAATCATATTAGTTGCTATGTTTTCTTATGTACCTGGAAGAATTCTTTTCATCATGCATATAAGCCACTGTATTTCTACAATGGAATGTTATTCTTTGTGATGCTTTTTTGGATAGTAATTGTAGGAAACCCATTTGATGTGAATCCGCCTTATAATTGATTTTCATTCCTCCGGCCATTTCACCCAACCAAACTTCCTGTTCGTTGCCACTATAACTTAATACATTTGATTCTTTGGGTTGTGGCATAACACAGGTAGCTCTAGTTTCCCTTTCACAATATACCAATATAGCATCACGTGGATCGGCTTCATTAGGATCAATCCAATATTCTCCTGACTTATATTCGGGATAAGCAGCGTATAGATCACGGCATGTTTTGGCTGGTGCAGATTGTTGACCATTGGGTCTACGTAAGCGATCAAAAGAGGCCTTAACATGCTCAAAAGCTTTCAAAACTAAAGCATGTTTTTCATCATCGGATAATCCATCGGTTAATTGATCAATCATAGGTTGATCACCAATTACATCTACACCCTTAGTTTGACCATGATTTAGAAGAGCTGTCAAAGCTGCCACATCATATCCTAAAGTTTCACCAGGAGGTCCGGGTGGTCCAGGAGGACCAGCAGGACCCATGGGACCAAATTTACCCTCATTGCCGCTAAAACCTCTGGGACCAGGTTGTCCGGGTTGTCCCTGTGGTCCGGGATTACCATCTCTTCCTTGAGGACCTCTCATACCCATATCACCGGGCTTACCAGGGGCTCCAGGTACACCTGGTGAACCTGTATCGCCCTTTAAACCGGGAGTACCGGGCATACCTTGTAAACCTATTAAACCTCTATGACCTTTAATGCCTTTAGGTCCCGGTTCTCCCGTTTCACCTTTAGGACCTTCTGGACCAGGTGGTCCAGATTTACCTCTCATACCTGTAGGTCCTTCAACACCTGGTAAACCGGTTTCACCTTTAGAACCACGTTCTCCATGAGGACCCAAGGGACCCATAGGACCTTGAGGTCCGGGTAGACCAGGATTTCCGGCTGGACCCTGATTACCTTGTTGACCGGGTGGTCCTTTATCTCCTGGGCGTCCTGCAATACCAGCAGGACCAGATTTACCGGGTGGTCCTTCGGGGCCTTGTTCACCTACTGGACCTGAATTTCCGGGAGATCCTGCTATACCTTGGGGACCAATAGCACCTTCCTTGCCTGGTTTGCCGGGTTGACCAGGTTCGCCTTGAGCGCCTCTTAAACCTCTTAAACCAGCGGATCCAGGTGGACCAGGTAAACCTGGCATACCACGATCACCTTGCGAACCTTGAGGTCCGGGATTTCCGAGTGGACCTGGTGGACCATCATTACCTGTTTCACCTTTTTGACCCTCTATGCCAGGTGGACCTTGCAAACCTGGATTACCTGGCATACCAGGACGACCAGGCTCTCCAGGATTTCCTTTGAGACCTGCTTGGCCAGCTACACCAGGTAAACCTTGACTGCCGGGTTGGCCCTGTAATATTCGGTATTATAATTAATAGTGTTATTTAAATATTTTATTAAACTTACAGCCGGTCCCGTATCACCAGGTCTTCCTGGCAAACCACTTAAACCTGGTTCACCTCTTAAACCCGTTTCACCGCGAGCTCCCTTAGGTCCTGTTAAACCTATAGGACCGGATAAACCTTGTTCTCCAGGATTACCTTGTATGCCAGTATTTCCTTGTTCTCCCTTTATACCCATCAAACCGCGATCACCTTTAGCACCAGGTAAACCAGCCAAACCAGGAGCTCCAGGGAAACCTGGAGGTCCAGCTGGACCTATTGGACCTCTATCACCAGGAACACCGAAGGCACCTTGTTCACCAGGTGTACCAGGATTACCAGGTTCGCCTCTTTCACCAGCCTCTCCAGGACCACCAGGAGGTCCTACATTACCTTGAGGACCACGATCACCGGGACGACCAGAAGGACCTTCAGGGCCCATAGGACCAAAACTACCACGTTCTCCTTTAACACCAGCTGGACCAGGTAAACCTTTATGACCGGGTATACCCATCATACCTGGAGCACCCATATGCCCTTTGTCGCCTGATTTTCCTGGTGAGCCCTAAATAAAAGTCATTATTTAAAAATTAACTAGTAAATTTAAAATATGTATTCCATTTACCGGTGGGCCATCATGTCCAGGATTTCCTGGTTCTCCTCTTTCACCGGGTGTACCAGGTTGTCCAATAGCACCTCTTTCTCCTGGATAACCTCTTTCTCCTCTTAAACCTGCTGGGCCGAGAGGCCCCTGTGGGCCGGGTGGACCATGACTACCATCTTTACCGGGACTACCCGGATTACCAGCTACACCAGGTAAACCTTGGAATCCTCTAGCACCGGAAGGTCCTACTTCACCACGAGCACCATCTTGACCTTGAGGACCTGGAGGTCCTTGAGCACCGGGTAAACCATCTTTGCCATTGTCACCGCGAGGTCCAGCCGGACCAGCTACACCGGGCTCACCAGTTTTTCCATGATCGCCAGGAATACCCTTATCGCCAGGGATACCCATAGGACCAGGTAAGCCTTGTAGACCTTGTGGTCCTTGTTCACCTGGCTTGCCATCAGCTCCAGAAATACCACGTTCACCGGGTGAACCTGTACGACCAACGGGACCAACACGACCAGATAAACCACGTAAACCTTGAAGACCGGGTACACCGGGAGGACCAATATCTCCGGGACTGCCTTTAACACCGATAGGACCTTGTATACCTCTGTCACCGGGAGTACCCTTAGGACCAATGGGACCATCTTGTCCTGGTAGACCTGGTAAACCAGGAGAACCACGTTCACCATTAGGACCTGCTGGACCAGTAGGGCCTCGCATACCACGCTTGCCACGTTTACCCTCAGGACCAACAGTACCGGGTAATCCACGAGGACCGGGTTGACCAGTTTCACCTTTAATGCCCTGGTCACCTAAATTACATTGACATTTGTTTAATTAATCAATATTAGGAATTTACTAAAGTAAAATTACCTTTGTAACCTCTTTCTCCGGGCTGACCAGGAGCACCTTTAATACCAGGCTCACCAGCACTACCTTGCAAACCATCTGGGCCCCGAGGTCCAGGAAAACCTTGAGGTCCCGTCATACCAGGAGCACCCATCGAACCCTTATCGCCAGTCATACCATCTTTACCGGTCGGACCGGGTAAACCATTTTCCCCTGTAGCACCAGGACGACCAGCTTCACCGCGAGGACCTTGTAAACCCTGATCACCTTTAGGGCCCATATGGCCCATATCACCTTTAGCACCAGGAATACCAGGAAATCCGGGTGAACCGGGCTTGCCAACGGAGCCAGGTTGACCAGGCGTACCAGGATTGCCATCTAAGCCTCTAGCACCCGCTTGACCTGGAGCACCTTCACGACCTCGTTCACCACGAGGACCAGCGGGACCCTAAGTAATAAAAAAATTTTAAACTCGGGACCTTTGATAAGAAAAAATAGGAAGTACAAACGTAGCATTCGTAGCAATCCGAAAATAATTTTTTTTTGGAAAAATGCTTTGAAAAAACTTTAAAGACAATGGATGCGAGGTAATGCTCCGAATCCCGTGGAAAAAAGTGTTTTGATTCTTTTGTCAGGCCCATTTGTTTTATAGAAATATGCGTTATATGAAACAACTTTCTGTACTACCGACTGCGCATTCAACATTTCTCAAAATGAGTTTATTAAAAGTTAAGCTGCTATAGGGGTACATGAATAACTAATTTTTTTTCTCATTACGATTTTTAAAATTTTAAAATATTTTTTACCAACTGTTTCTTATAACGAATTTAAGTTTCCAGAAAAAATCGATACATAAGGTAGTCAATTGAACAATTTGTTCCACTTTACTACCTTTATTGACTTTAATACAACCAAATTTTTTGCGGAGCATTTTCTGGAAAAAAATATTTCATCCCGCTAAACATCACAGCGAAAGCTACATTTGTAGTTCCTGGTTTCTATGTTCCTTGACTTAACACTCAAGGAACTTTAATTTATAAACAAAAGTCTTACTGTTGCTCCTACAGGTCCTACAGGACCCATACCACCACTGGAGCCCTTTTCACCGACAGCACCTTGATCTCCTTTAGTACCATCCAAACCGTTAAAACCACGATGTCCTTTTAAACCGGGTTGACCAGGCAAACCAGGCATACCACGAGGACCAGGAGTACCAGCTAGACCTTGGGGACCGGCTTCACCATCTTCGCCAGGCGTTCCATCTTTACCGGGAGCACCCAGTAAGCCACGAGGACCCATTGGACCGGCAGGACCTTGTAAGCCAGGCTCACCAGTTTCACCACGAGAACCTTGAAAACCTTGAGGACCAGAAGGACCCATATTACCGGGAGGACCACGAGAACCAGGTTGTCCAGCTGTAGCTTGTATAAACTGAGGAGCTACATACATTGGAGCAGTTGGCCCTTTATCCGAATTTGCATATTCTGCAGCTAATTGTTGATGGTAATAGCTCATATCAGGAATTGGACCAGGAGGACCAGGATTTCCGGGAATGCCAGGATTTCCAGGAGAACCAGGTATACCAGGATCACCAGATGGTCCCTGAGCACCAGAATAACCCTGTTCACCACGAGGGCCATTTAAAACACCATCATAAGGATTAAAAGAAGAGGTTCTGGGTTGAGTTGGAGTAGGAGTAGGAATGGGAATGGGAGTAGTTGTTATAGGAATTTCTTCTCGAGGTTGTTGCTCAACTACTTTCACATTGCGATTACAATCCGGCGAAGCTCTGCAAATAACTTTGCCTGCTTCACACACACAATTGTGTACACAATTATCCCGCTCACTAGTAAATTCATCATTTTCACGATACCAATTACCCTCGAAATGGCAAGAAAAAGCCCCAACTATATTATCAGCGGCACGAATACGAGGTGTTGAAGAAACTACAACTGCCAAAAAAAAAAAAAATATTTTAAATTAAGATTTTTGAGATTTGTCTCGAATAACTTACCTTCTTGATGTGTCGCAAAATTATCAACCTCCGCGGCAGTGTCTACATCTATAAGAAAAGATAAGAATACAATGAATTGACTGAACATTTAACATAGACATAAATCAGGCATTTATTTATGTCACTATTAATACTATGTATGAGAGTAACATTAAGTCCTCTCTATCACTAGGTCAAATATGAATCTATCTATGTTGGTACTCAAGTCTCGTTATGGTTTTTCAATTAATGTTTATTGTACCCATTAACTTTTTAAACTGAATTTCATTCTTTGACAAAAAAAAAAAAAACAATGCATATCAATTGATTGTTGTATGCGCATCCAAAGTATGCAAATGCTGTTGGCGCTAGCCTATCATCGTCATGTCCATGACGATAATAGCGCCATTTGTTACTAATTGAAAAGCATGCTTTTAATTCATACATTTCTATAGAACAATATGTTAAGGCAATATAATGATGAAAAATGAATTTATAAATAATCAAATGCAGTGCAAAGATATAAAAAATGAAGTTTAAAGCTTCTAAAAAGTAGGCAAGTTTTTCTTAAATGCACTGCATTCAAGACTGCCAGCTGGCTGCTGGTAAAGCGAAATATTATGACATATATTAAGGTTACTACATGCCGAATAAAATTTTAGTTTCTTTAAAAAAAAACTGGCTATATTTAAAACTGCATTTTTGTTTAACTACTGTACCTTTCTGATAAGTTACTAAAGTCCGTGCTATGTTAAAATTACTTTGATGAAAGTTACTAAAGTGCGTGCTATGTTAAATTTATATTAATTCCCCATTTTAAATAAGTAAAAGCTAACAAAATTTTTGTTTTATGTTTTACATCCTGGGTAAGGCCGGCCAGCTTGCTGCTGGTGAAGTGAAGTAGAGTAACATACAGAAAAATCAGGTATTTCTTAAAAATAAGCCTGACACATATGTTGAACTTCATTTGTGCCAAATTTTAAATCATCTACTAAAGTCCGTGCTATGTTAAAATTACCTTGATGAAATTTACTAAAGTATGTGCTATGTTTAACTTATGTTAATTCCCATTTAAATTTGTAAAATCCTATACAGAAATTAACACTTTCTGACTTACCTTCATCATAATTATTATAATCATAATTTTCCAAATCATCTAATTCGGCTGCTTCCGGTTTTGGTTCTTCAGCTTGTGGACGTTCAACTAACTTTCTGTGTGCTTTAACTTTTCTCAATTTTTTAACATGTTTTTCGGGTTCGGCAATTACAGTTTGTATAAGAAAACATGCGGCGATACACAACCAAAATAATTTTAAATGTTTTAAATGCATTTTTTGATTTTATTTTTTTTATTATTGTAAAAATTATAATAACATAAATCAAAGAAAAAAATTAAGCATTGGTGATAATCTAGAATAATAAAGATTTTGAAATTAACACAAAACTCTAATTACTATGAAATTAGAACAAAATCATAAAAAAATTGGAATAAAGTGATTAAAAATTTATGCATTTCGAATGTATGAAATAAGACAAGAATGATTGTCTGTTGAAGATTTTTTGTTAAGTATAAAACAGGGTTGTGGGTTGTGTATTTACTTAAGGGGGCAACAAATTTATAAGCGGTTTTTAGTTAATTTTTTTTAGATTTCAGTTTTTTTTTTATTTTGTTACGTTTTAATTCACTTAAAGTTTTTTTTTATCAAGTTAAACTTTTAGTTTTTTAAGTTGGTTTTTTTATAAAAATTTCTTTATAAATTAAAATTTTTAAATTTTAGTTTCTTTGTACTACGACTCTGTTATTTAGTTTAATCACTTTTTTAAATTTGCTTTAGAAAATGTTAGAGTTCACTTTGTTTTTTTTTTTTTTTTTTTTTTTTGATTATTTTTATTTCGATATTTTTTGTATTGTACTCACAGAAGGAGTGTTCTTATCTTCTAAGCTGAGCACAAAAAGAATTACTTCTGGTTTCTAATTTAAAAGCTTAATACAAAATAGTATTTAATATACATATTTTTTTTAAATTTTTTTATATTCTTTATTTCCTGTTGACATTGACATTTTTTTTAGTATTAAAGACACTTAAAATAGAAAAAGGTAACAAATTTTTAAAACCTATGCATTAGCAGTTAGAAATTTAAAAAAAAAATCAATGTCCCATTGTGTTTTGTCACAAGATCCAGAAGGAATAAATTCCCCCTAGTAAGACAATGATATATTTATTTACAAAAGAGAAGCAACACTCAGGAAATTCTTCCTATTAATTAATGTGTTGCTTTCTTTGGAAAAGGGATAGTGGAGAGATGAAAGGTGATGAAAGATGAAGGGCTTCAAACATGGCAACACTGTAATTGCGCGAGATGAGAAGTCTTAGAACAGTTGTTGCTCGCCACCTGATGTAGAGTTGGCGAATTTATTGAAGCTTTTTTTTTCATAGCCCTGATTCATTATTTTACTTTGGAGGGGTTAAGTGCTATGGGTACACCGAAGGTGGGCGCAGCGATACATATAAGTGATAGAAATCTCATACATATTATTTTTCTCAATTGATGTTGTCGTCATCGGGAATCGAACCCGGGACCATCTGTGTAACAGTCCAACGCGCTAACCATTACACCACAACGCCCACCACAGTTCGCAAACATTTTTCGGCTTCAGAATATAAACCTGTTCCGAGCTTTAATAAAAAAAAATTATTTAACAAAAGAATAGGTCCCATTGTGTTTTGTCACAGGACACAGTAACGTGTTATTTTTACGTAAAAGGAACTACCCTGCAGCAGTTTACAAACATTTCCTAGTTCTTAGGTGATAAACCTTTTCAGATTGTGGTATTCTACATAATTTCATGTTCTTCTGAAAGATCATCAGTAAAAAAAATTTACAAAAAAAAAGCACAAAAAAAATTAATGAGTCCCATTGTGTTTTGTATCACAAGGGATCAATTTTGCCTTGTATGACAACGCCATGTAAAAGTGATATGTTCTTAAAATATAAAAGGACCGATCTTGTGACAGTTCTCAAACATTGCTCGATTTTCAGGGGATAAACCTCGAGACATGGAAACTTTTTGCCATATGCGTTTAAATACAGCCCATAAACACCCATAGAAAATCTGGATTAACCATAAACTGGCAAGAGTTTTAAATTTCGAATTCGAAAAAGACTTTAATTTAGTTAATTGCCCGTATTTTTAAATTTTAGCAACGACATTAAAAGGCCGTATATAGGACCGAAAAAGGCAGTGGTATATTCATATGAATGCAAAATATTCAACTCTTTTTGAACTAAAAATCAGTGTTTTGCCAAAATTGGTTACTAAAATTTGTTATCGTTTTTTATTATTTATTTATTAATTAATAATCATATAATTACAAATTATATACTATTACCCTAACCGAGCACTAGCTACTATGGCTTTCGGCTCGTTGTAGCGAAAACAGACCAGTGCCTCTGGTGGGAATCGAACCCACGACCCCCGCACTGATAAGCCAGCACACTACCAACTAGCCTACTGGGGCGCACCGTTTTTTTTTATTAATTTTTTATAATTTTAATTAATTTATCAATTTTTTAAAAACTAATTGATTTTTTTATCAATTTTAAATGTTTTTGACTTAAAAAAAAATCTATCGATTTCTAAAAACATTATATTTTTAAAATCATGAGAAATTTTTAACAGATTTATCGAATTTAAAAAATTTTTTTTTTTTTTTTTTAATTAATCGATTTTTAGTTTGAAATGGTCAGGTTCGTGATCTTAATTAAAATAGATAATATTATTATAAATAGAAAACATTAATTGTTAATAAATGTTTAAAGAGTTTTAAAACTTTATAAATAAATTTTAACTCATTATTTACATAGTGTTCCCTTTTTGACGCAGTACATTTAAACGGTGATATTTTTTTTACTGGATGAAGATAATAAAGTGATTTAAAAACCTTAAAATAATTCAACACCTTGGCTATAATCGGGAATAAAAAATGTTTGGAATATTGTTATCCAGACCTGCTAAATAATTATTTGAAAAAATGTACTTTTTTACTACAATTTATATCCTGAAAAAGCTTGAACTTTGGTTGCAAATATTTTTACTATACCCAGCAAAAAATAGTGCTTACCCAGAAGCGCTTCCGGAAGGCATTATTTGATAACGAAGCGCTTCCAAAGCAAATAAAGAAGGCATGCTTTTTGTTCGCGATGCTCCACTTGGTATGTCTCTTTTAAAGCGCTTCTATCATGTGCTCTTAGAAGCAATAAACTCATGCCTTCTTAGGCACTAAGAAGCGCGTTTTGTATGTTAACAACATTAGTGCTTCATGGTATGCATACTTTAATGCTTCATTGTAAGCATTATTCACTGCTTCAAAGTAGGCATTCTGGGAAGCACGACAGAATGCCTTCCCTAATTGCTTTATAGTATGCAAGGCGGTGAAGCGCTATTTTGGAAGCATACAAATGTAGTTACTGCTTACCAAATCCAGGTTATTTTTTGCTGGGTAGGGAGCTTTAAGACAAAAAAAGTAGAAAAAAAATATGAATGAAGCATAGTTCTTCTATATCTGCAAAGTGTGGTTCAAAAATGTCCAGCCGATCTATGACCTGCCATTATTGAATTAATAACATTTTTAGATTTATATAAAATTTATTGATTTTTTTCAGGTTTGTCGATTTTTAACGTATTTACGAAGTTTATTAAACTTTTCATTAAACAAAATGATCTATTGTAAATTTTTTCATAAATCTTCATCGAATTTATAATTTTTTACCAAATGTTTTAATTTTTAAAATATTATCGATTTGTAAAAAATGTTTTGGTTTTTATAGATTAGGTCGATTTTTCAGTCGATTAGGTCGATTGATCAGATTTTCTTTAATTTGTTTTTCAAATTTATTGAGTGTTGATAGTTTAAACAAGTTTCGATTTCTTTTGAATTTATCGATTTTTATTTTATCAAACATATCGATTTTGATCTATTTGTATAAATTATTTAGTTTTTTTATTAAGATTATCGTTTTTAAACAAATTTATCGATTTGTGGAAAATTTATCGGTTTTTATAAATTTGATTAACTTTTTTAAAAATTATTAATTTTCTATCGATATTTTGATTGTTATTTTAAATTAATCGATTTTTATTCATGATTTTTTTAAAACAAATATTACGGTTTCTAGATTTTTACCTTGTGTAAAATTTTCATCGATCTTTTTTATTTATATTTTTCTTTTCAAATGAGCTTGAGCTCCTTTTTACAAACTATAATTATTTATTATTATTTCTTTTCAGTATATTTCGGCTCCACGAAACAATTGTTATGATTTTTCGAATCTCATTTTTTTGAAAACAAACAAGGACTTTTTATATAAAATTTATAATTTATTTTATTGTTCCCTGAAGAATTCGCCCAATATGAAGACGAAATATTAGAAAGAAATAATAAAAATAATTATAAGTTATAGAAGAAATCTCAAGCTCATTTAAAAAGAAAAATATTTTTTCTTTAATTTAAGCAATTTGAATAAAAAAAAAAGTAAAACACGGGGTTAAAGTCAACTAATAGGTTTATTCGAATTTATTTCAAATATTTTCACTCAAAACTTTTTTTTTATTTAATTTAATTTTTTATTTTCACTTTAGAAATAGTTTTTATTATTATTTTTTTTTTTTTTTTTTAATTCAATAAAAAACATTTTTCTTTTGTTTTTATAAATTTAAACAATTTTTGTCCTTATTATTATTTTTTTTTTGTTGCATAATTTAGTTTTTCAAAACACATTTTTTTAGCAAACAAACAAGGACTCTTTATTTCAAATTTATTTAATTTTTATTGTCTTAAACTTTTATGACTAAAAAGTTTTTCAGTTTTATGTTGTTTATTATTTTGGAAATTATTAAAAAAAAATATTTTAAAAATATATTTTTTTTTTTTAATTTCATAAAAAAATATTTTTTTTTTTTTTAATTTGGTCATTAGATATTAATTTTTTTTTATATAATGTAATCCAGGATATTTAATCAAGGACATTTTTTCAATAACGGAACTTCCTGAAAATTTCTTCATTACTTTAAACTTTAGTGCACAAAATAGTTGAAATTTTTTTACATTTTTATATTGTTTTATACTTTAGAAATTATTAAAAAAAAATTAATTTTTTGAGATTTCATACAAAATATATTTTTTTAATTTCATAAGAATTATAAATTTCTATTTTATTCTTTACATTTTATAAAGTTTTTTTTTTGTCATTTTCTTTATCGTTATTTTTTTACTTCACGAGTAATGAAATTGATTGGTTTTCAACAAATTCTTAATTTTGTTTTTATATTTAAAATTCTTATTCTTACTTTTGATCCTTTTTTTAATTCACAAAAATATTCACTCAACACTCATAATTTTCTTTTTATTCACCAAACACTTAACTGATTTTACCCGGTCCGTATTCTTTTTCAAAATTTCGATGTTAAAGGTTTTTTAAAATTTATTCAAACTGTAAGAATTTGAAGCTTGTCTCCACTATTTATACTTTTTTTTTTTGTTCTTTGAGAAGTTCATTTTAATTGTATTTGAAATATGTTTCTAATTCAGCATTAGGGTATTCAAATTCTCGACTTTTTTCAAACCCCAGAAATTGCAAAATTTATTTTAAACACTCCCGGGAGTTTCTGGGAATATTAAAATAATATAAATAGCATTTTTTTTAAAAACGACCAAATCGGAGTTTTGCAATAATCTGACATTTAATTCTAAACAAAAACAGTGGACATTAAAGTGAGGTAAGTTTCTAAAAATAGAACTGTTGTGTTGTTGGAGTTGTACTTCTGAGATTATGTATGCAAGAACAAAAGCACCGTGTATTGAATAAAACTAGTTTTAATCACAACAAAACTCGACCTGACGATAGCTCAGAGGGCTAAAGCGCTCTGTCTAACGTGTAGTGCGAGTGCATGTGGCATTAGAAATCAGTTTATCTATACCACGGTCAGTGATTGCACAGAAAAATTTCATATAGACGCAATCGAACAAATAAAAACATTACAAATATTACATTATTCAAAAAACAGGGTCACTAACAAAGGTTCAATACCAGAAACTGAGCAGTCTGATTCAGAAAAAATTGAAAATTTGCAATGTAGTTATGATTTTTAGAAAATACACTCATTCTTCTCTACCATGCCTTTCACAAAATTTTTTTTTGGCTCGATGTTTTATCAAAGGAAATTTTCTTAAAGATATGTGTTTTCAAGTAATTTTTAATCCCTGGAAGTGCCGACGAAAATTTTCGGGATTCGGAAAGTAAATCTTAAAATTTTCCGGGATACAATTTTAATTATATTTGTAAAAATTCGTAAAATGAAATTTATTAAATTTCCGGGAATCCCGAAAAGTGAAAAATTGTTAAAGTTGCCGGGAAATTGTCGCGTTAAAAACCCTATTCAGCATAGAAATTATTCAGCATCCATAGAACTAAATGTTGCTCTTTTTATATGTATGTTGTCACAATTAAAACGTCATTGCATATTCTAAGTGACCAAAGTGATCATATACAAAAATGTGCTCATATTGATAAGATTGTTTAGTTATTTATATTTATTAATTTTCTTTTTGGGAGCAGTAGCTAAAAACTTAAAGGGATAATTTGTTGTATGAAATAAAATTCTGGTTGATGGAATACATTTCTTATCTATTTAAGAAAGCCGGCCGGCCGGTTTAGTTATGAAATTTATGAATAAATTTATAGATTAATAGGTTTTAAATATTTTGTCATTTGAAGTGTTAAAATTAAGTTTGTTTATAAAACAAAATAATTTTTGGATTTTTATTGCCTTTTAAAAAAACTAATTGATATGAAATAGATGTAAAAATAATACATGAAATAAATACTTACGAGTATATATAAATATGATTTTTTTTTCTTTTTGTTAAATTAAGTTGTTCGAAAAAGCAAAGAAACTTTGATTTTATTAAGAGCTATAGATATATAAATATGATTCTAACTGTGCATTTTATAATTATTGCATCAGATGAATACTAAGGATCCTATTATGATCATGGGAGGATCTTCCCTGGAGTAAGTCACTTTGGGGAACGCTAGACATTTTCGAGCTCTCAAGGCGGAGCTGGTGGATTGGGCTGACACCATGCATTGGACCATCTGAAAGAATGTGGATGTTAGCAGGACCACGTTGATTCTCTAGGGAAACCCGAACAAGGACAGGACAAGGGAAATTCTGAATCTCAGTAGGAAGGAACTGAGTCTTTTGATGGAAATCCTCACGGCATTGAGGGCCCATCTCCACCGTATTGGTAGGGCGGACTCGGGAGAGTGTAGTGCCTGTGGGGAGGACGAGGAGGATGAGGAGACCTTGGAACACTATCTCTGTGAATGCCCGGCATTTGCCGGGATCCGGGTCGAAATATTATCCAGTGACCCAATATCCACATAGGGGGATCTTAGGGGCATAGGATGGAAGAGGTTGAGGAATTTCGTCAGTGCGACGGAGTGCCTGTGTTAGGAATATGACATGGGACCGATTTTTAGAGCGCACAACAAGCCGACTCTTTGGCTTAGGTGTAAGTCCTCAGGGACTTGAGTCGGATTAGGGAAGCATTTCCCTTCTACGAATCCTCTTTTCGACCTAACCTAACCTATGATCATGAGGACCATGCTATAATATCGTATTCTCAATCATAATATGACATATATTTTTCTGTGTACGATTTTCGATATCATGATTTTCTGTTTCTTCCAAAAATCGATCATCGGTAGAATTTCAATTCATTATTTGTTTGGTTAATGACCAAACTAATTTGTATATATTTTTTAAGATGAGCTTCTTACATCCTGGGGACTTTTAAAAATTGCGTTTTTAAACATTTTATTATCATAGCCCTGTAACGCTTTAGGCACTGTTATATTTTTAAAATGGTCAAATTTTAACTAGAATATAATTTCCTACATTTTTGTTAACAAATTTTTCATATACATATTTTGGTTTAGAAGGTAGAGTCAAAGTCGAAATTTTCACAATTAAAAAAAAAAATATTTTATAAAAAATCTAAATTAAAAAAGAAAAAAGAAAATAATAAACTTTACTTGAAGACGTAGGTAATGAATCCGAGAGTAGTTTGTGGCTCTCATCCATACAAAAAAAATATATTTGTGGTTAAAGAAATCACCGGAATGTACCGGCAGGATACGCTTAAAGGACTTCCTCTTAACTCGAAAACAGTTAAACAGATTTTAATGAAATTCAAATAATGGACTTATGTCAAAAGTTTTTAAATTCTTTGAAAATTATATTATTTTTCAATAAATTTCGAAGTATTTATATTTTAGAAAATCGGGTTATCGTTACACAAAGTTTAAAAATTTAAAAAAATCGTTTGAAACAAGTTCACTTTTATTTGTTCTTTATATTTTTTGTTTGGGCATTTCAACTTTTGGATTTCCCCTGGGTATAAAAAAATTTTTCCAACTCTTGAGAGATAAATTCGACCTTATTGGCGTTACCTTACCTAACAAATAAATACATAGTAGTTGAAAATTAAAACCAATTTTTCAGTTTTTAAATTTTTGGCATTGGAATTTATATGAAAAGACTAATGCCTCATTGCTAAAATCATAAATATGTTTCTATACAATAATACGCATACAACATGAAAATATTCAATACGCGCTTATAATTAAACATTTTGTGCCTAAATTACAAATTTGTTATGGTAAATTCAAATTTAAAGTACAAATGTTGTAAATTTAATGAAAATATTGACATTTATAAATTTTAAAAACTTAAGGAAATACAAAAAAGTATTCAAAAATAAATTTGTAACAAATTGGAGATCGTTTTCCTACCTATAAATATTATTTTATCCAATAAACAAGAATATACTCAAGATTACGATATGGATGAAGTCTCAGGCGACGTGGAAACATGTACATGATGAAGGTTTGATAATCTTATATTGCCAAATATGGGCATAATATTCAATTGTTCTGTTGGACCCACAATAGGGAATGAAAATCTGTGCGCACCAACTTACACGTTATATGAGTAATATTTTTCATTTACACAAACATAGTAAATTTACGCAATTTATAGTAGGAGTACAATGTTGTACTATAAGTTGGGAAATTTTAACAAAAATTAATTAGAGTGAACACAAAGTCAGAAGAGAAAATAAAAATAAAACAATTTAAAAGCTAAAATTATATGGAATTTTTGAAAATTGTAAAAAAATTGCATAATTTGTTTAATTTTTTTTTTTTTAACAAACAATGCTATTGATATATTTTAAAACCCTAGTAGCAATGCAAATAATTGATCGTCATCGCTAAAAAATCTACTCTTTTATCTAAACACGATTTACTCCTTTTTTTTTTTTTTTTTTTTTAAAAAGAGAGGCAACACTCAGGAAATACTTCCTATATTTAGTGTGTTGCTTTCTTTGGAAAGGGATAGTATAGAGATGAAAGGTGGGGAAAGATGAAGGGCTTCAGACATGGCAACACTGTAATTGCGCGAGATGATAAGTCTTAGAACAGTTGTTGCTCGCCACCTGATGGAGAGTTGGCGAACTTATTGAAGCTTCTTGGTTCATAGCCCTGATTCATTATTTTACTTCGGTGGGGTTAATTGCTATGGGAACACCAAAGGTGGACATTGCGATACGTATGAGGGATAGAAAAAACTCATACATATTAATTTGATGTTGCCGGCACCGGGGATCGAACCCGGGACCTTCTGTGTAAAAGTCCAACGCGCTAACCATTACACCACAACGCCCAATTGCGCGAAATTCTTTAAAATCAACATTAAAGCTCTCCAATGCTTTAACACAAAACCTGGTGAGCATTAAAAAAATTTGAGAACCCTGTTAAAATCGACATATATGGATCTATACATGAACACACATGCTTCATACATGTCCACACACATTCATATATGTTTCATATGTGTTCATAAATGATTCATACATGTTCAAATATTGGACATATTCATATATACATATCCATACATTCCCATACATGGTCATATGTGTACATTAATGAAAATTGATGTAATATTTACATGTATGATCACATATGATCACCTATGAGCATACATGAATTAAATATGGAGGTATATGGACATTTATGAACTCAAATGTCTTCATATGTAAACATAAATGAGTTCATACATGTCCATTAATGGAGACATACATCACTCATTTACTGCTAGACTGACATAACTCAAAAAACACGATTTTGCAGAAAACGAGTTTAAAGTTTTCAATCCATATCTGCTAGCTCGAACCTTTCTTTATTTATTTGGTCACGTTTTTATAAATAGGGGGTTTTTAATGTGTTTTTCTCTTAGTCAGAGCTGTGTGTGAATTCGCTAATTACGAGAGACACCCATGAGTAGTACAGTTTCTCTATTAAGTATATACTCTTTGCACAAACTTTAAAGGAAATATAAAATATATTATCCTCTACATGATATTAATATGAAATTTTTACACAATATAAAACATGATATAACTAATAAATCTGCATCATTAAAAATCTAATTTTTTGACTAATGACAGCCTTGAAGTAAATGAGCGATATGTTGATTTTTAACCGGGAAATAAAAATTTTCTGGATGAAATGAAATTTAGTTAGTTTTAAAAAGTATCATGTTAAAAAACTTCACTAAGTTAGAATTAACTTGTAGAAAATACCTTTTCTCTTTAACCGATGACGCTAAATTTAAATATAAACTCTAAAACAAATATTCAGTTTTTAATATCTCGTAAACCGTGAATTTAAATCAAAAATTATTTTTTTTAAAACACCACAAAATTTAATAAAGATTCTTTGAAAAGTACAAAATAAGGGAGCAAATTTCCATGAGAACGCCAAAAAATATGTGCGAGGTTTTTCAATTCAATAAAAAAATGTGGTTTTGAGAATTTTTTTAAATTTAAACCGCCATAACTTTTGCGCGACTTGCAGAAAGTGATTCACGAAAACGGATTTGAAGTAAATAAGTAGTGGATTATTATGGTGTAAAATACTATTAATGTGTCATAAAGTTTAAAAAAACTTATAATCCAAATTTAAAATATTTTTGAGAATAGGCCATTTATTTTGCTATAAATGTGTTAAGTATTACTTTTGTAAAATGTCATTAAAATCCGCTTAACCGTTTTTTAGTTAGGATAATGCCCTTAAACAAATCCTGTTGAAATCCCATGAATCCTAGGGTCAAAGTTGTAATTTAAATTTTAAAGAACGGACTTCAGTCTGTTGATCATATTTGACACCAAATATGATCACATTTGGCACCATATACAATTAGATATAATTACATCTGATATCGATTGTGTAAACAATGGTTTATATGATGTTATATAAAATTATATACAACAATTTATGGTCCAATCTGCCTTATAAAATTAGATATAATTATATAAAATTAAATTTAAACATTTTTCGGGTAGGATTATATATAATTATATCTTATATTATACAGATTTAATAGAATTTTACATATATATATACACCAATTTCCGTATATAATTATATATAATTTGGTATTGGCCCATATAAAAAATTTATTTGTTAAATTTAACGAAATTTTCACTTTAACTCTATTTGGCTTTTAAACCATATCCTGCATACGAAAGATGTGTTGACTGAAAATGTATGTAGAAATTTATGTTTTAACATATTTTATGTCATATTCAAACGAATTGTTTACATTTTGTTTTAATAAGACTTCAAAAAAAAATTTTTGTTTCAATAAAATTTACTGTATGTTTGATTTCATATACAAATAAGATTTAAACAGATAATCTAGATTAAACCTTAGAGAATAGAATAAGAAAATTACATCAATATGTAAATTCATGTATTCAGTTGTTTGTTTGTATAACAGATTTAAGGATTTGGAAATTTAAATATAAACAAACTCCTTTTTTAACACAGAGACTTAAAATATGTTTAACCCTTTAAGGCACAGAAAACCAGTGCCTCTGGTGGGAATCGAACCCACGACCCCCGCACTGATAAGCCAGCACGCTACCAACTAGCGTACCGGGACGCACATAAATCGTATTTAAATTCTGTAGAGCTAAGTCACCCAATTCTAGCGACAAATTCATAATTTTTTAAAATATTTTTTCAATAGAAAGTTTCATTGAAAGTTAAAGAAAGATCCTTAGAAGGTTAACACGTGAAATACAAATAAAGCACTTGAGCTTAAAGTATATTTAATAGGACGTTTACAGCAGACATTTTACTAAATAGAATTTTATAATTTGTCATATTAAAGCATAATCTAATTAAAATAGCCAGTTTTAATTTATAAACATAACTTTTCAAATAGCTTCTAAAAAAAAGAAAAAACTGTATTCAAGCAAATTGCAAATGTGTTATAAAAAGGACAATATTCACACAGGATATGTATAAAATCATGCTACAGCAAATGAACACATGAACAAAAATTCAATATAAATAATAAAAAAGTAAGTCTACATGCTGATTTTTTTTTATTCCCTGATTTTATTAACTTTTTAGAGGACTTAAGAGGATATTGTAATGGCAAATATTTGTTTTTTAAATACTTTTATCCTTTATATAATGCCCATATGGTTTGGTTATTAAATGATAGAAGACTATTTTTACAGTTCAATAATTTTATAATTTAAATGTATCAGCCTAAAATGATGTCATAAATGTCCTTGTAAAAATTTTATCATTTAATATTCTTGAACATTTTATACAAATTTGTTGTTTTTGTTCGAAAAGCTTAAATTTCGGAATGAGTAACGTAAGACATTTCTATCTCATGATTATAAAAAAATCATTTTTTTATATAAACACCTAGTCACAGAATTCACTTTCACACAAAAAAAAATCATTCGTAAATCTTGCATTTACGAAATCGATGTTCCAAGATACATAGAAAAAAAATTAAATCAATTATTTTGGCAATTTTTAAAATTTTGTCGATTATTTCAATTGTGGCGGTTTTTTAAATGTTACCGACTTTTTTTATTAGCGATTATTTAAGCGATTTTGTTTCTAATTTTGACCAATTCTTTCCCAAGTTTTGGCGATTTTTTTCTAATTTCAATTAAAGTTTAAATAGTTGCTAAAATAAATTTGTTTAAAATTAAAAATAGTATTAAATTATTGTTTTAATATATATGAATAAAATTTTAATTGCAGCTAAATCAATTAAATAGTTACAAGTTATTTTAATTGATACTACAATTTCCTTAATAGGAACGAATTCAAATAAGCTTTTAATTGAATTAACAAATATTTTAATTGACACTCCAGTTATGCTTTTTCTGTATATACAGAGATGCAAAATAATTATTTTAAAAAATCCTTTTTCTTCCTCGTAAATGAGCACTTTGAAACAACTTTATATTTGGACATTTTTTTTTTTTGAAAAATTTGGCAGAGACAAGGGCATTGCCAGACTGCTACAGTTTTGTACCAGTCAAGGACTCGTCAGCTATGCGTCAATTGATCACAGAATTTTAAATTGTCGATATGGATCGGAGTACCACCTCTTAACAATACTTCAAATCCTGTAGATGGTTGCTGGTTCGATTCCTGGTCATAGCATACTTACATTTTCTAGAATAAAAGTTTTTCATTTATTTATTTTAATTTTCATATTTTAAGAATAAAATTATGCTCTTTGTTTTTGTTATTCATTTTGTTTTGCTTTAACAACAATTATCTTTAAACTGTTAGCTTCACTTTCATTAATTGTTGTTGAAAAAATTTTAAAATTCCTCTTTTAGCATTTGAACAACAGCGGATGTTCCCACATATGGTTTTGCTAAAAATTTACCTCATTCCATTAAGTTGGTAGATTTTTGCAGATCCATCTATTTTTCCATTCATATGTTTGGTTAGAATATTGTTAATACTCTCTAATACCCTGTTTCCAAATGACGTTTTGCTTCACACGAACGAAAAAACAATAACAAAATACATGTCATACAAAAAATACATGTAGTCACTCATTCGTGTAGCGGCGAATGGCTTGTAGAAACTGGGTATTAGTTTTATCTCTCTTCTATAAAGCATCTACATTTTTAAACATTACATATATTAACTCTTTTTGTCATTGTTTTTTACTTCAAAATCAAGTTTAACAACTTGTTGCAATAAGATCATCAAAAGAAAGTGTATCTTGTTAACAGAATTTAAATGAATGCTGTCGTTTTAAGATGAATTGCTTAAAAATATATTTATATTATTTCAAAATTTGATTAATTTAATCCAGACATCAATTTAATTCATCACTAACATGCATTATTTATTAAAATTGTTTTTAATAATTTTAAATGGCTTCTTAAAAAAAAATTTAATTACAGAATGAATTTATTTAAAGGTCTGATTACATCATTCTTTATTATCTTTATCATCATGACAACTATGCCAATATATAACTTTTTATACAGGTAAGTGGTACCCTAAACATTTCATTCCAATTTTAAATTTACAATTCCAAAAAAAAATCTGAAACTACCACTTTTCTAAATTCAGTTAAAATGTCATTTGGATAAACAAATCATTTAACTGATACCCGACTTTATTTGTTCTGTTATCTTGGACTTGCGCTTTATATTGGAAAATCATAAATTGCACAGCAAACGCTTTACAGTCTGAACTAATGTTGTTTGTGCATATTGACTAGCTAACAGCAAAGTTATATTTTTTGCTTGTGTATTTATTTTTATAATTAAGGCTGTCGTATCATTGCATATTGATTGTAGTTTGTAGTTTTAACAAAATAAAGAAGCCATTCTATTCACAACAACTGGGAATAAATCCATTGATTGTAGTAAAATGGAAAATTAAAATCATACATTTCTACTTTGGGGCTAAAATCTGGCAACACCGGTACACATTTTTAACATTGCCGTAGCTATTTACGCAGAGATTATAGTTGACATAGTTGATATAGAAAATAGAAATTGATTTTCGTATGTAAAACTTAATTCAATCTTACATTTTTAACCCTCTAAAGCGCAAGCATGATTTTTGGCACTGTTAAATTTAAGGGTATATTTTTCTAACTTACAATGTTCTTAAAGGAGTTGATAGAAACATTGTTTTCTACATTTTTGGTCCAAAAATTTTCCGTGTGCAATGTGCGGGCTTAAAATGAGAAAGACTCAAAGTCGAAATTTTGCAAAGTAAAGAAGCAGGCAAATTTTTAAATTTTTTCTTTATACCCTCCACAATGAACCCTTACTAATGAAACAACAAAAAATTGTTTTAAAAAAAATGTGTTAGAGGTGAACACCAAACTTTGTGTGGTAAAAAACATTTTTGAGGTGAAAAACTATTTTGTGGCAAAACAAAAAAAAATTGTTTGTGGTAAAACAAAATTTCTGGTGAAATAAAAATTTGAGGTGAATTAAAAATAGTATTCACCTCTTAGCGTATGGGGGAAAAATATGACGTTATATTTTATACACCAAACGCTACTTTGCAATTGTAGTAATATAAACCAATTTGCATGGACAATTTAGAGGTACATTTTCACTCATAACTTTTGAAACGCTGGACCGATTTTCCTTATTTTTAATACCAAAACTTTTGGGAAAATGTGAATCTTGAAAAAAAGTTTCAAACCTTATTACGTTTTCGCGCCGTGACCTCCATTTCAACAGCCAGACATCGTTAAATCGTCTTAAAATTGAATAAGGATCAATCACAATTATATACTTTATGGGGTCTTCGACCTATATTTCGGTGCGTTACACACGGAATGACAAACTGTCACAGTATATGGAGAGTATAAAAATATTTAAAAATTAAATAAATAATATACAAAAATATTAAACACAAAATTAGTTTAGATCTCTCCTTTTAAAATAAACTATAATTTTAGTTAAAGGACATTCAGATTATTAGCAGGATACGCTTAAAGTATATATTCTTAAATCGATAAGGAGTAAACGGATTTTAATAAAATTTGGGAGAACAAGTTTGTTCTTTTTTAAAAAATTTGGTATGTCTATATAAGTTTTTTTTATGTCTATATAAGTTTAAGTTTAAGGAGGGCGGTGAAGCTTATCAATGACAGTAGTGTATGCAACTTTATTGATTCATTGGAGCATCGTCGAAATGTGGGTTGTGTGACACTTTTCTATCGATATTACCATGGGAGATGCTCATCTGAGATAAGTGAACTTATTCCACGAGCCCGAAGTTTTATTCGTAATACTCGCTTATCTAGTAGAGCACATCCGTTTGTAGTTGATTGTCCTGTGTTTCGCACAACGCATTACAGAGAAAATTCGTTTTTTAGTCGAACGATATGTGGAACAAACTTCCCGCAGAAGTCTTCCCTGTTACTTACAATTTAGAAAAATTTAAATCAAATATCCACAAACACTACTCAATCTTTCCTCCTTCCCATACCCTATTTTCCTGATCAATACAATGCACTGCATGAGTAGAGGGCATCCCCTGAGTATTAATTAAATTATAAAAAAAAAAAAAAAAAAAAAAAAAAAAAAAACAAGTTTTTCAATCAAATTGTAATAATTGTTCCTTGAAGAAGTCTCCCAATGTGGAGACGAAATATTGGAAATAAGTAATTATAATTAATAAATAAATGATCTTAAGCTCGTTTAAAATCAGAAGAATTAAATAAAAGAAGAGCAAAGAAAACTTAACATTTTTAAACAAACATATTGAAATTTTGTCAAATTTCCGATCAATATCATTATCTTTTCAATTAAGCGATACAACGAATTTGTAAAAAAACATTCGCTATTTGTTCTTTCTTCCAACATATATTTTAAATTTCATTGCAAATAATTATAAGGCTATTAAAGGGTTAATAATCTTAAAACAAAAGACTTAAGAAACAAATTTAAGTTACACCACTTAACGAAATTTCTGCTGCCTAAATTCTTATAAGTAATTTTTAGGGTCTTTAAGGTTCAGATTTTTAATCCGGTTTTAAAATGTTTTTATCACTTCATAATAATAGCATTAACCAAGTTTTTCCTGCATAAAATGTTCATTGAAAAGAACAAATACTATTTAAACTCTAACTTCCATAATTTTACAGACTGCACTGTGCAGACTACTCCAACTCACTCTCTCTTTGATAATAGTCATTTAGCAACATTACAAAACTTGTCTAAGATATTACCACCAACCAGACCACAGCTTTATGATCAAAACAATTTCCCACATCAAATTATTTTGTATTTAGCAGTGAAAAGGAAAGCATACAAACGATAAATAAAAATATTTTCAAACTAATTTTTTTAATCAGAAGTAAAAGTTAAGAAAAGAAAAGAACATAGAAAAATATACTTAAAATAAATATATAAAATACTTAAAATAAATATTTCTAATTTAACTAAACCCAGAAAAATTCGTTTTTAAAGGGTCAGTGCCAAAAATTTTAAATTTTCAATATAAATTTGTTTGACCTTAAAACATTTACAACCTCTTTAGTGTTATTTTTAAAATAAAACTAAATCGGGAAATAAAACGCAACAAATTTTAAATATATTACAATTAAAATAAATACAATTTATAATTTACGATTAAAACAAAATGCTAAAGAAAGTTTTATCCCAAAAAAATCATAAAAATCAAAGAATATGGATTTCGTTAGAAAAACTTGGGGCTTTTTTAAATGTTGCAACATTTTGTTGCATGTTTATGATATTAACGATGACCTCTAACTTAATAATAGCAGCTCCATATTTAGCTACTGATAATGCATTGACTTTAACTCTTAATCACGCGGCCTGGCCTCCTATGAAACATTATGATATTTGGAGTGATGACAAACGGGATTTTGAAAGAACAAACCAAAGATTTGACTGGTATAATGCAGATGATCAGAGAGAAGTGGCGTTTGAAAATGAGCCACTTTCACGGCAAAACTTAAATGAGAAAGTTGAAGATGCATTAAACCCGTTTTCCAGGGATTCGGACTCGGATTTGAATTTAAACATTACGCCATCGATTAATATATCGAATACTTTTAAAAGACAGAATAAAGGTAAGATTTGTTGTTTAAAATACAGAACCATGGCTTAACAATACAAGATAAAGGCATAAGGGATAATTAGGGTTTTTCATTTGACATTATAGGGTTTTCTGTTTACTTTTTGTATGGATTTTTGACATTTTGTTTTGTAATCGAGAGAACTTTTTTTTTAATAAGTCTACCAGGTATTGTTATGCCACGCACAGAACAAATACAAGATACTTTTTGGGAGTACGTGGCGGCTAAGGTCACATATTATCTAATAAACGTTCAGTACTGCATCTAAACCTCTGATCTCTTACGTTGCCATCGCCTGAAGGCCAAAGTTTAGGCAGTCAAGAGAAGTATAAACAAAAATCTAAAAATAGAATACTTGTGTTTGTTAGTTTTGTCACTTCTGAGTATCATATACGAGGATACTCTCAAGAGAAGTATAAACAAAAATCTAAAAATAGAATATTTGTGTTTGTTAGTTTTGTCACTTCTGAGTATCATATACAATAACAGAAAAGCTAATAGGAAAGAAAAAATGCATTTTAGCTGCATTACATTCGAGTCCATATTTGGGTGTGATCACTAAACCGTCATGACTTGGTATTGTTGCGTTTGTAATGTAAGAAGATCGCAGGTTTGATTCTTACAGCCGCAGGTTGTTGAAAAATTTATCATATAGAGAAAATCTGACAATTATAAGACACAAATAATAATAAAATTTAAATAGAAAATCACTGATGACGCCTGTCCATAAAAAGGCCGAAACTAGTATAGTCTGATTTAAAAATGAATAGTGTTTATAATTTTTAGAGAAAAACGTTTATTCTTTTTCGTTTTGCATATTTTGATATAACTGATGTCGGCAGAACGTACCCGGGGCTAAGAGACTTCCAGAATGAGCTCCCTCAGATTTGGGAATTTCAATGAGAGTCGGGGGAGACGACCTAAAGGGTCACATGATCAACCCGATTGCTGGGATCGCAGATAGGATTTATCGAAATAGATTTTTGTTACCTACTTTGAAATTAAGTTTCTTAATAGGGGCATATGGACCAGGTAATCTTGAAGCCGAAGAATGAGCCCTCAGGTATAGTTTACACATACTTTACACAGGAAATATTATTACCAATAAAATATGAATTAAACTTTTGTTTGATTTCAAACTCTATTTGATTTTGTATGTCTTTCATGATATAAACTTTTGTCTTTCATTTGAGGCATTAGATTATAATTTTGGACTCTTTGTTCAAAAGTTATGGTCATTTAGTAGCATTTCTTTTGCATATTTTGAAATTAATGAACAAGTTTAGAGGTTAATTCAAGATTAATAATATCTATTAAATGTTTAATTGAAAATTAATTTGGTGCACATTAAATATCCAGTTATTACAACCCATAATAACAACAAATTGAAAAAATGCTAAAATTAAAAAAAAAAATTACCATAATTAAAAGAAAAAAAAAACTGATCGCTCAAATAGAAAAATCGATCATATATGAAAAAATTACTAACTTTGAAAAAAAACATTTACAATTTTATAATGCGATTTTTTTAAATTTACTACAGAGGAAAAAGGGATGTATTTAATGAAATTTGAACTTGACATTCGAATTTCTTTGCAAAAACTTTAAAATTAATATTTTTAGTTACACACAATGAAAGGGTATTGCCAACTGAGAATAATGAATGCTACAAAATTATTTGATATATCGCGAACCGCTAAAAAGTTATTAAGGTATCAATTTTGTAAAAAAAAAACAAAAAAAAAAAATTTTTTAACACACACAATGAAAACGTATTTTGAGCTACGAAAAATGCTACAAACATTTTGGATATATCGCGGCCCATTAAAAAGTTATTAATTAATAAAAATATTGCAGTTTAGTAAAGACAACATTTTAAAAACGTAATAACTTTTTACTGGGTTACCATAAAGCGAAAATTTTTGCACCATTTTTCTCAGCTGACAATTGGATTGTGTGCTATAAAAAAATACTTTATAAGTTTTTTGAAAAAATTTGCTTTTTTCCGACCAATCTATTTCCCAAATTAAAAACGGGGAAATAATTAAAAAAAAAAAAATTGGTGTGGAGTATAAAGGTGAATTCAAATTTCATATAAATATTGCTCTGTAGGAAAAGGGACCCTAAATCAGCGTTTTTGACCGCCGAGCTCATGTGAAAGGAGTTGGAATTTCAAAGTAATAACGCCATTTTTTATATTGATGCAAAAACATTTAAAATAGTGATGATGTCACAAAATCAAAGAAATTTTATACGTATTGAACACAAATAATCTTGATAAATTTCGGCAATTTTTCCCCAATTTTTGTAAATTTGTTTACAATTTTATCGTTTTTTTATTTTGTGATTTTCAATTTTTTTTTTAAATCTGGTATTTTTTAGTTTTGACCATTTTTTTCCAATTTTTGCCGATTTTATTCTCAATATTATCGTTTTTTTTTAATCTTTTGCGATTTTTTCCAATTTCGGTATTTTTAAATTATGGCGATTTATCTAAATTTTTAAGATTTTTTAATTTTTCAAGATTTTTTCAATTTTTACGATTTTTTAAAATTTTGCTGAGTTTTTTTAATGTTGGTGATTTTTCCAAATTTTATAATTTTTTTTAATTTTGTAATTTTTTTTTCAATTTCAGCAATTTTTAAATTTTAGCGAATATTTTTTAAAATTTTTTGCAGTTTTAATTAAAGTTTTAATAGTATCCACTAAAAATTTGTTTGAAATTAAAAATAATATTCAATTAAATTTCTAAAAGATAGATTAAAATCTTAATTGAAATTAAATCAATTAAAAAGTTAGAATTTATTTTTTTGAACTAACAAATATTTTAATTGAAACTAGATTTTAGTTTTGTCTGTTTTAAGACTCGGAACAGGCGTCTTGAGGTCTGATATATATCTCTACCCTTCCATTTCCTAAAGCGAGTTTTTTGCCATTTAAGCTTGAGCAGAGGGCCTACGAAGGGGCACAGTTAGACCTCACAGCTACAACCTTTCTGGCAGTCTGGCGGCACGTTCAGACACTTAACCAACTTGGTAGAAGCAATTTGCTTACACTGGTGTGGATTATTGACCGTGAGGGGCATGAGGGTAAATATAGGACATACTACCAGAAAAATTGCTGAGCCGGTCGACTCTTCATCTCCCCAAAACCTTTCTGTGGAGTACCCATGGGGTATGTTAGGAAGAAGCTCTGGTTGTTGGAGGAGTCCGAATTCTACAAGTACTGGACAAATTTTCTTGGCCAACTTTAGGCTAAGAGTTATATTTCTCTGTCCAAAGTGAGGCGACTAGGCGACTTTTGTGTTTGGCAGGATTGCTTTAGAGACATTGATGACTATATGATCTCAGTAAGAAGTGTCGGACGTTTTGTAAATTGGTGTCGGATCATGTTCTCTGCAAATTTCCTAAGCTTTGGGATAGAAGACTTAGGTGTATGGGTACACTTATCTAGTTCAATCTTATCTAATTCCAATACTATCTTATATTATTCCAGTAATCCATTTATTTCCTGTACCTGTGGACGGCGAATGTTTAGCAGATGATGGCCGACGTACCGGTACATGTTTTAATGCCTATGAATGCCGTAACAAGGGCGGACAAGCTAAAGGCGAATGTGCCTTAGGATTTGGTGTCTGTTGTATATGTGAGTAAAAGTTAAAACTTCATAATTTACATATATAATTAATTATGTTCATATTTTCAATTTGTAGTTATCGCCACTTGCAATGAAACTATAAGCCAAAATATAACCTATTTAGTGTCTCCCAGCTTTCCAAGCTTCATGCCTAATAATGTGACTAATTGCAATATAAAAATTAAATTATTAAATGATGATATAAGCCAATTGCGTATAGATTTTTATCATTTTATGTTGGGACAACCTAATCGTCGTACGGGTGTATGTGATGGTGATGTTTTCAGGGTCTCTGGAGGTCCAGGAGGACCTTTTTCATTGTGTGGCCAAAATAGTGGACAACATAGTGAGTTATATGATTTTTACTTAAGTGACTTAATTAACGCGTTTTATTACTTTCAGTGTATTATGATGTGGGAGGTCGTATGTTGCCACGCCAAACTTTATATGGTTCCTTAAGGCCGTTACGTTATGAAGATTTATATCCGGGACGTAATGGTACAAATGAGACTTCTATGGAAATTAATTTAAATTTGATATTAGCACCAAGATTTTTACCAACCAGACTGTGGGAAATTCGTATTGCTCAGATTCCCTTTAGCCAAAGAGCTCCGGCCGGTTGTTTGCAGTATTTTACTGGGAAGGATGGTTTATTTCAAGTAAGTTGACTTAATTGGGGTTTGTATCAAGTTTACCACTTGACAAAAAAAATTTAGGCATATTTCAATAAAATCTATGGATAAAATCCAAGTTTATAGCTGTGGGCGTTGTGGTGTAATGGTTAGCGCATTGGGCTGTTAAACAGATGGTCCCGGGTTCAATGCCGGGCGACGATAACATCAATTTAGAAAAATAATATGTATGATTTCTATTCCTCATACGTATCGCAGCGGCCACCTTCGGTTTTCACATTACACTTAACCCCACCGGAGTAAAATAATGAATCAGGGCTATGAACCCAAAAGCGAACAACAATTGTTCTAAGACTTATTATCTCGTGCAATAACAGTGTTGCCATGTTTGAATCCCTTCATATTTTGACCATTTTTAATCTCTCCTCTATCCCTTTTCCAAAGAAAGCAACACGTTACTAAATAAGAAGAATTTCCTAAGTGCGCTTCTCTTTTAAAACAAAAAAGAATATATTTTAAAGTAATTAATTTGAAAATAGTTTAAAAATTTCAAAATTAAAATTGGATTTATTGACTTTCCTAGTTCGACTATTGAAAAATTACTGTGATAAATGAATAGTTTTCAATTCAAACTTTCAAAGTAATTGAAATTTTTTAATTAAATTTAAATTTCATTTTCAGACTTTTAATTTTGCAGATAATGGACGTCATTTGGCTAATCAAAATTATCGTATATGCATGAGACAAGAAGTGGATATGTGCTCTATAATCTATCAACCCTGTGATGAACAATCGTTTCGTATAGGAACCGGTTCCTCGACAAATGGTCAGTTTTCTGGTGCTACTAATGGTGGTGGAGGAGGTGGCGGTGCTGGGGTGGACCCTTTGAATATGGGAGATGTAATGCCACAAATGGATATCATAAATAACCAATTAATGGATCAAATGCAAGTGTTGGCAGATGATACAGGAACTATGCAAATGGGTGTATTAAGCACGACAGCTACTGCAGCAACTACAGCACAGGGTCCTACAACGACTACCGCTCAAGTCACTAGATTAACAACAATGGCAATAAGCTCTACTACAGCAAGCACTAGTAAGTTTAAGCCATCAAACATGAAAACCGATCCTAAATAAATTTTTTTTTCTAGCTTTGGCTTCCCCGTCTTCCAGCGATGCCCCAGCAGCTGATGATCCCGCCGATAGTTCTGCAGCTTCAATTTCCAGTTCGGTATCCCCGCCAACTATATCCTCTACAACTGCCACTCCTTCATCTACTCCCCTTAGCGATGATGTCGAAGGTTCAGGAGGAGATGATGATGATTCCGATAGTACACGATTTCGTCCCACTCCTGGTACGTCCAATGTTTCTCGCCGTCCCAGACCTACCAGAGGCGGGTTTGATTTGTTGGGGTTTTTAAGAAGTGCTTTCGATTTCGGTTTTCGTAATGGTAGGCAACTGAAGCCATTAAGTGAGAGACAAAAGCGACAATTCTTCAGCAGTTGCAGGGATCGTATAACAATGCCTTGTATTGTTGAGGATTTTATAGGTACCGGCTTGGGTCCTCTACCCGGTTGTGAACCCGTTCACTGTGGTATGCAATTTTGTTCTAATGGCATTTGGCCTTGTCGTATTGAATCCACGGTTACTCCGTTTTATGTGGGAATACATTTTGGTGATGGTGCGGGAAAGGGAAGTGCAGAGGACAATATTGGGGCATGTTTAAGATTTCAACAAGTGCAATGTATGTGATAAAGAAAGAAAAAAATAAATAAAATTGGCTAACATTTAAATTGCTTTTCAATTTTAAATATAGATAGCGATTCCTATTCTCACCTTCACCATTCACCTCAATTTTTGAATCGCATTCTATTTCGTGTATTAAATTTATGTCCCATTTTGATTTCTGATTTTTCAATATTTGTTTATTGTAAAGACGATTGGACAATAAAAATTTATAATTTTTTATAATTTAGAGAAAATGAGGCTCGAAAACTGAGGTGAATGGTGAAAGTGAGAATAGGAATCGCTACCATATTCTTTAGCAAAAAAAGATTTTTTCAGAATGAAAGAAAAGTTCAAGAAATGTTCGTCAAATTTTTCAATTTTTGAATAGAGGTTCAAAGATTAAGTTTATTCGATTATCCAAAAATTTGTAAAACTTCGTTAAAATTTGTACTGAAAGGCTTTCGTTTACGCAAATACTCAGTAAAAGGAAAAACGAGAGTGTAAACTGACAGTAAAGAGACATTTTGATGCCAGAGAAATTACAAGTTTTTAATGGATACATTTTCGCAGGAGGAATTTGTAAGCAGAAAAACATATTATTGGAAAAAATCTGCCCTTATTTTTAGTAAACAAAAACAAACAGCTGTTTAATCTATTTAACTAATTCTTACATATATTCCGTTCGTGTAATTTTTTGTATAGTTTTCTTTTTGTTAGTAAATTTGGTCTTACTCTCTGTAATTTTGCTACTGAGAATATTTTTTACTGGGCTTTACTGGAAAATTAAGAAAACTGATATATTTTCAGTATTTTTCACTGACATAATTCTGTCAGTGTACCTAACTTCTCTTAAATGCAAAAAAAAATTAATTTTAAGTTTGGTTTATGCAACTTTTATGACAAGCAAATTTTTACTTTTCGTAATCATAAAAAATCTGTTTGTGGTAGTTATTGCTGTTGTAACATTTATTACATATTGTATAAGAGGTAAGTGAAGTGTTAAAACTAAAATACCAACAAAATACAGCTTTTTGTTAAACTTTTGATTGAAATGTTATATAAGGTTTATACAATTACCAAGAAATTATGAATATAAATAGTAAGAATGTTTAGAAATTGTGTTGTATTTATTTTCCTATTTTTGGCATTACACAATTTAAAACATTTTTTCAATCAAGCGGAAACAATATTAAAGTAAAGAGAAACAGCTTTGAATTCAGGCTTTGAAATCAGGTTTGTTTTATTTTTAAATTTAAATAAGTGTTAACTTATTTTTAAAACGCGTAGTAGAATATAGTAACATGACTTTTTTCAGAGTAGTATTAGTGATTTTACGTACACGCATGGTTCTTAAAACCACTATACCTACACTCAAAAAAAATAAGTTAGTAGAAAAGTTAGTAAAACATCTTGTAAATCAGGTATACTATTTTTCAGCAAATTTTTTGCTAAACTTATGTTTTAAACCAAAATTTTAGTTATTCTTATTCAGCACTTAACTGTTTTGAACTAATGTTTTACTAATATTTTACTACTGTTTTACTAATTTATTTTGCTAAAAAATTGTGCGGATTAGCACATCAATAGTCTGAACGACAACCAGATTAAAAGTTATACGCAGAATGAATTAGATATCGTGGGATGTCAAGATGTAGTAGTGACGAAGAAAATTGTACTAAAAAGTACAACTCTAGTAAGACATATAAAACAATCAACCATGGAAGATTTTTGTATCTGTTTTTCATACATAAAACAAAATTGTGGATTAAAACAACTTAAATTTTGCGTCGTCACCGGCTTGTGAAAGTAATTGTCTACTAGTTAAATAAAAGACAAAATAAAATATTTAAATTTAATATGGGTATTTTTAAAATGGGTATTTTTAAACTAAATGTTCATAGAGATTAATAATCTAGTGTGGTCAAATTGCAAACAAATATACACCAGGTAGACAGACTAAAGCGAAAGACATACATCTTAGGTTGATTTTTATGTTTCCTTTTTCTTATTGCAAAAAAAGGGTTGCATATCGCACTTGATCAACAAGAGGGTATTAACTCAAAATTTTAAAATTTTCAGTGGAGTCAAATAACTGTTTATGGCCACATTTTAACAGAATTTAAAAATTCAAACATATCATAATAAGCAAATTCCATTTGAAAATATATATACATTGTTTTTGTTTTAAATTTTACCACTCATTGCAAAAAAAAATCTATTTTGTGAGTTAATACCATTTTTTTGAAATTTTATCGATTTTTTTTGGTATTATTTTGAATATTTTATCAACAAAACAGTATCAACTCAAAATACAACCAAATATAAATAAAACAGTTTGATTATTTTTAACATAAAGAAAGGCTCAAATCAAAATAATACCTTTTTATGTAAATATACGATTCATTTATATTTGAACTTTTGTATTAACTCGAAATAATACCTTTTTGTTGAAATAAAGGTAATCACTACATTATCATGAAAACGGTCTCAAAAGTGGTTTTCGAGATGAAAGAGTAATCGGAATACGTTGAAATTTTTACAATAGATAGATATTGATGTTGTTAGTTGATTTATTGAAAAAAGTGATATTTTAAAAATTTTGAGTTAATACCCTCTATGTTACATCTTGTTATTTTTTCGTTTTGTTTCTATAATTCTCTGCCTTTGAAAGATAGCATCATTGAGACATTGATGTAAGTAGTTGAAAGATAATTTTGTTTATGTTATATATACATAGTTAAATCTATTGTTTTTACATATTACATTAATTCATGTCGTCAATTTGGGAGAATGAACATTTTTATATTTTTTAAAGTATTGTACATTTTTTTAAAGAGTATCACAAAAATATATTTTTTTAAGACTTTCAGCAAAGAAATTAACTAAAAAATAATTTTTCTACAAATTTTTTTGATTTTTTTTTTAGTCTACTAATATTCAGCAAAAATTTTATTAAATTTTAGCAATTTTATTAGTTAATTAACTTTTGCTGAATCTATTAATTTTGTTGTTAAAAATCAGCTTGCTTATTTTCAGCAAAAGATTTTGCTGACATTAGCAATTTTTTTGCAAGTACCCTCCTGACTAAAATTTTGCTGACTCAGCATAATTATTTGCTGACTTTACTAACTTTTTTATTTGAGTGTACATGAAATAAGGACACACTATCAATTTTTTAATGAGTCGGGTTACTATATTATACTTTGGCCATAATATCTCTACTAGGGTATTCAATCGGTTAACCGTTACTCGATTAACCAATGAATTTTAATCAAACACTTGCTCGAGTAAATTAAAATGACCAATTTCGAATAATTTTGGTCCATTAATAGAGCTAATCGAGTAAATAAAAATATTTTAGTTTATATTTTCTAAAAAAATATTTTAATTGCTTCGTTTTTTTTAAAGGAATTATTTTTTTATAAAATATAAAGCCATGTGTCAGTTACCGTTTAAATGTAAATATGTATTATATTTTTTTAGTAGGAGTATAACTTTTTTCCGAAATGGTCAATACTGTACATATAAAAGAACTATTATTATTTTGAAGCAAAAACGTTCTACACCGAAACCTGTGACTAAAATATCACATTTTTAGCAATATCTAAAGATATTGTTAATATATCGTAGAACATTTATAGACATTATTATACTCAAATGAAAGACTAGTTGAAATAGACATCGAAACTATAAAAAAAAATTAATATCAGAAGGTCCGATTTCCAGAAATTAAGCGAAACTTTTAAATACCTAAATATTCAACAACAAAAACTAGCAACAATCGCAAAACTATTAGATTGTGTTAACATTTTGGATGGGACTGTTATGTTTCAACATTTGAATCTATCTATATTCAACTTAAGCACATAAATAAAAAAAAATTATCTATTTTGGCAAAAAAAAAGTTAAAAAGTTAAAATCTAACAAAAATCTGACTTTAACGAATTTGATGCGGACACGTTTTTAACGACCGTGAAGAAGTTGCATATTTAGTTCCATCAGATTTCAACAGGAGGCGCTTCAACTATTGGATAAAGCTATTTGAATACAAAAGTTTTGGTTATTTATGTCAATCGGTAACGCGGTATTGTTTACATGTTGATGGCGGCGGGTTCAAGTCGCATTCAGGGAGATGTCAAAAAAAAACAGAAAAGTAAAATAAATAAATATGAAACAGGGAACCAATAATTTTTTTCATTATAATTCATTTAATAAAAATATTTCACTTTCTTTGGAAACTTTATAACTAAAAAAATCATTATAATTATGATGGATTTAATTAATATGACGCAGAAAATTCTATTAGTGTAGTACAGTCTCATATTAGCGTCTGTTGTACAAAATATTAAGTCAGATTTTAAGTTCACCTCAATTTTTTTTCACCTCAAATCTTTTTCACCCCAAAAATAGCTTTCCACCACAAAAATGTTTTTTCACCAAACATATTATTTCCTGAATCCAACAAGTTTTCACATTAAAAAATTTTTTTTTCTCCATAATTTTTTTTATAATTTGTTTTCTGCTTTATTTGTAGCATGCAGCACTTTGGAGGGTATAAAAAAAAATGTAGCAAAACCAAATTTAACGCATGTACTCGTTTTTTTTTGAAATTTTCAATCAAGTATACTTAATATAGTTCTGAAACAGGCAACATCAAACCTACACTATACGGGAGCAATGTTATTTTTTACAATACGCCATTTCTAGCAGAATAAGTTAAATTATCTTTTGTTTTACTTTATAAACTTTATTTGAACAAATAGTTTTTTTATTTTTATCCTAAAATACACAAGATTTCCTGAAGTGTGAAAGAACAAAGAATTTTTGTTATAGAAAGTAAAATGTATAGTTAAACTTTTTTGAAAAATTGTTTTTTCGGCTTTTTTATAAAACTTATTTTAACACATTTGCAAGTAGTATTTATTAATTTATTACTCAAGTTTATTACAAATTATGCAAAAAGTGATGATTTTTGTTATTCGTTATTTTCTTTTATTTTAGTATGTAAATTTTATTATTAAAAAAAAAATAAAAGTGTTGTCTAAAAAAGACTACTTAGTGCGTAGTCTTTTTTAGATACATGTTAGAAAAAAATCTGGCAAAGCGCTTGCTAAATATTGTCAACATTTTAATCGAAAGCATTTTTTTTACATGTTTTATAAGATAAAAAACCACAGAAACATCACTGAAAATTTTCAACAAAAAATACAATATATTTTTAGATAACCATTTTCGCGGAAAAGGATTTGTAAAAAACTTCCACTGAAGAAAAACTTCTTGTAAAACAATGTTTGCTAAATTTTTTTCAAATGTTTTACTTTTAAATTTAAGAAAATTAAAACCAGAAGTTTATTTTTCGATCTTTTATCATAAATTATGAAATGAGTAAGATTATTCAAGATCAAGATCATTGCAATGTTTTTTTTATTTATTAAAAATGTCTTCATCCGCTAAATTAATGCAGACAGATCTTTACATGTTTCACTTTTTTTCCATAAATTTGTTTCCGCGAATATTGTTTTAGCGAAATAGTTTTAAACATATTTTTAGACAAAGATGTTCGCAGAAAAAGATTTAAAAAAAATTGTCAAAATAAATTTTTGCTAAAAAATTGTTTTTCAAAAATTTGATTCCACGAAAAAAGTTTTTTTTCTCATGCTTACCAAATCCCGTATTTTATAGCGCTTCCTACACTGATAGAAATTTGTGCGTAGTATTAATGAATTCCTTCATTAATCCAATGAATTTTTTCATAAAAAAGTCCCCAAAGAAACGTCAATGAAATGTGTTTCATTAAATCAATTTTAATGAATGGTTTCATTGACCCAATGAAAATTTCATAAAGTATATGAAATTTTTTTCATTAATCCTAGCCTAATCGTTATGAAAGTTTCATGTGTTTAATGAATAAAATTCGTAGTTTGTATGAAATATTTTCGTTGGTGGTTATTGAGAAATTATCATTCGTTGATATTATTTATAAGGTCTGGTCTGGTCCAATTTTTATTTATTTCCGTTTTTATTGTTTTATTTTTACAAAATTGTTCAATCTTTGTGTTAAAAGATTACATATTTTCTTATACGTCGGTACAAAATATGTAATTTTCTATCGATCTGGCTTGGAATTCTGTAGAACGATCGACGATTATAGTCCTCTTTTTGTTGTTAATTTACGATCATATTAGATAAAAATGTTAAATATTGTTAACAATGTTGTTAAAAACAAAAATTTATTATCTTTTAGCATAACGTTTTTGTGTAACATCGTCAAAACGATAACAATTTAGGTCTCGTTTTGAACAAAACTATGTCGTTTTTCTTAGAGAATCTGTTCCCTGGAATTTAGTGACCAACTATTTAAATTCGTCAAAATCTGTTAGCTCTAGGCAAATTTAATAAGAAAATTTATTTATATCAAAGTTTTGTTTAATTCTGTTTAAAAGTAAAATTTCAGTTTTTTTTATTTCAAAATGATAGTACAAAAAAAAAATTTTTTTTTCTTATTACAAATTAAAATTTTTATTGAAAAAAAATTTTAAAATTTTTCATTGATTTAATGAATTTTTTTTATGAAGTTATGAAAAAATCATAAAAAATGTTAATGAAAAAAATACCAATATTAATGAATTCTCATTCCGTTAATGAAATTTTTCATTAAACCAATGAATCGATTTTAATGAAATCGTTTCATTAATACTATGAAGGAAAATTCTATCAGTGTAAGAAATTTACAGAAGTTACCCTAATATATTTCCACTTCAGCCCAAAACGTTATGTTTCGACCAATTATGTTAAAACCTAATCAAAAGACCACATGTAGTATATTGCTAAGGCAGCCAAGAATTAAGTAAATATTAAAAATAAAGGGCTTATTGTAAAAACTTGTTAAGCCACATTTACATTCGCTGTTTTCTAGGCGTCCATTGATTAATATTTAATAGAGGTTTTGCTGTTAGTGCAAGTACTTAGAGTATAAACTTGCTTGCAAAAAAAATAATGGTTGCATTTTTTTTAACCCTGCAAAAAGAGAAAACCAACTAAAAATAAAATGTGGCTTGTCAAGTTTTTAAAATAAGCCCTTCAAAAGTATTAATATTTTTTTGTGGAAGGCATTTTCTAAGTGTACGCTATTTTAACAATCAATTTAAGAAAATATCATTGTGGTATCTTTAAGAGTGTAGTCTAAATATTTATCTTTATTTCAAATCATTAGAAAGAGTCAAATGTGTAATAAAAGCCTTCAAAAAGTACCGAAATAGCCATTTTTGGCAACTTTAAAAGAGGTTTTTTCAAAATTATGACGGACTTGGAATCAAGGCATCTAGAACGATGTATTCATTATTATTAGCTTAAACCAACTATAATACCAGAATTAATTAAATACATGTGATGCAAGAAACCTCGCTAATAGGTTGGTATTACGGAACATGTTACCTGGTAATGAGTTAAACTCCTGACTGCCCACTAGTAACAGCAAATTCACATGTTAAATTGTTTTTATGGTATAATAAGTTCGTTTTTACATAAAATTTAATATAATTAAATGTTTACTAATAACTTAACAATTTTAAAATAATGTTTGATTTTTACCCCCAAATGACTTTATTTATTCTGGAGTAAAGTGTTTGTAACCGTCATATAATGACAGAAAAATTTTTTAGTAAGATTTTTTTAGGAAGAAGAAGAAGAAAACATTTTGATTGAAAAATTTAACGGACACAATGGATATGCCAGACTGCCGCAGTTTCGTTCCCTCCAAGGACTCGTCAGTATTTAATTTATGATGTGTGCAAAGTATTTTAAATTGTGAAATTGCTCTATATGAAAAACTTTTTACTTTGTAGTGAGTTTCAAACCCACAGCCATACAGAAGGCTATTACTCGTAGCATCACCTCTTAGTGAGTTGGAGCCATGGTCGATACAGCGATGAGTGTGGCTAAGTGGAGTTTTGTCAATCACAGCATTCACAATGTACTATTTTAATCAGAAGAGACAGAGTTAACTAATACCTATGATCCATTTTTTTTTTTTAATTATATTGCTATCTCTTTTTGACAAATATTTAACACATTATGATACGCTTTGTGTACATTCATTAGTTGGATACCAAGTGTATGTTAGCGATAGAGTTGCCGCTGGGCAAATTTTTCAATTGTTTCTGGGGCAAATTTATATTCCTGGCGTATAATTAATATTATTTATTTTATATTAATCAATCGCCTCACTTGTTTTCTTACAATAAATAAAGATGATATTTAAAATCCATATAAATTGTGTTTGCTTTAGTTTTAAACAATGAACTTACAAAATTAACATTGTAAAATGAAAACCCTCGGCCTTAAAGTAAATAATAAATTTACCACAAGGAATTAAAGTTAAATCTCTTTGTCTTATATTCTATTATGTTATCATTATTATCATTATTATATCTAGCTTTTGAGTTAAATAACATCGTTTTGTGTTAATTAAAATGAATGTCACTAACAGATATAACAACCACCATCATACATTTCCAATTTGCGACAGAATAATATTTAACAAATACGGCTTTGGAGTACTACAAACTATTACTGTTGCGCCAAAGACATTTATGTAAATTTTTGATTTGATGAGCAGATAATTACTTGCTTCTGTTGTAGAACTTGCTCTGAAAGGAATTGTATGGATTTTAGAGAAAGTAATATTAACAACTTTTCTTTTTCAATTCTGCTTCGTTTTAGTTTTCAGAGTGATTGTTTTCTATCACACAGAAAACAATTTAAATCAAGCAAATCTAAGAACGAGCAGAAACAACATTTAATTAATTAGAATTAGCTTTGAAATCAGATTATGTTAGTTTTCATTTTTATTTAAATTTATTACTACACATAGAATATTATGTAGGTGAATACCACTGCAAATATAGTTAAAAAAAATGAAATTTCACATAAAGAAAGCACGACTTACATTTCAGTAAATTTAACTAACATTGTCATTTGTTTTTTAATATTTAAGAAATGACTAACATTTGTAGTAAAAATTAACCACATGTTAGTAAAAAAAAAAACTTTTTTTTTAAATAACAAAAAACTACTGTTAAAAATGAATGTGAAATCATAAAACAGTCATTTGATGTGGTTTGTTTTTTTAAATGAACTACAAGGTTAGTAAAAAATTTAATTTGTTCTACAAATGACTGACATTTACATTAAAAATAAAGAAACTGTATTACAACCCAAGCAACTATATAAAGGGTCCGCCAAATAACTTTTTTTTTTGAACTCCTGAACCAATTGGACTTTGTATGGCGTCATACCAAGGTCTTTATGCAAAATTCGTCTCAATGATGTCTCCGAAATGTTCAATTGTTGAGAACGACGGTGAATTGATGTTGATGGCGCTTCACGCACACTTTCTGCCACAGCAGCAATATTCTCGGGTGTACGCACTGTTTTTGGCTTTTCACGCTTTGGTTTATCGATGAGGATGCCAGTTTCTTTCAATTTTTTCACAAGATAACGAATATACGGACCATATTCGTTCATCGGAAGGATAAAACTAATTATCTGTCAAATCAGACGTGAGCTAAGTGTTACCATTCACGAAATAAGCACTAGTTGAAAAACAACGTTAGATGGCGGACCCTTTATTTTTAAAGCAGAAGTTCCCTGAGTGTACTTATTTTCAAAATGCTAAAATGTAAAATTATTCTCGTGTATGATGAATATTACTTTCGGTCGAAATAAAAATTTTTGTCAGTTAAATATGCTATGTCATAACGAAACATGATATTTGCGGCATATTACAATTTAAAATAAATGAAAATATAAAAAATAATATTAAAAGAACATATAAAAATAACTAAAAAAAAACATTTTAGTGCTATTTTCATGTGGTCAAATGGAATAGGCAAAAATAAAATGAAGTACAAACAATAAAATTATCAGAGTTTTCGGTGTCTGAGACCTCGGAGCATGTTCTCTGCGAATGTCCCAGGCTTTGTGATAGGCGACTTAGGTTTCTAGGTGATCGCTTCATTTCGCCTTCCGACATCGCGAATATTTTGCCTAATAAGATAATTGGCTTTATAGGTAGCTTGAATCTATAGGTAACTTTAGACATCACAAAAGACCTACATTGGTCGCGGTGCATAGTGCCTTCTGATCTAATCTAATCTAGAGTTTTCGGAAAAACGGTACTATTTCGGAAATTTGTCTGAATTGATTTTCAGGAGTTTTTACAATTTCTTTGAAAATCACCGTATATTTATCTTTGAAGTTTTTTGCCCACTGTGGATATATGGGGCGAGCTTGGTCCATGAAATAATTTTTTATGGGAAGTACGAAATTGATTTTAGCCATTTTTAAAATTTTGTTTGAATATTACCGCATATGTATCTTAGAAGTTTTATGCCCACTGTGGCTATATGGGGTGAGTTCGGTACATGAAATATTTTTTTATGAAAATTACTTTAGTTGTTTTAATCAAGACAGTAAGCATTTGTCCGAATTGATTTTCAGATATTTTTGAAATATTTTTGAATATCACCGTATATATGACAGAATTTGGCCCATAAAATAAATTTTTATAAAAAAAAAATTTTTAATAAGTAATTTATTTGCCTTAATCAACACAGTAAGCCGTTTGTCTGAAATGATTTTTAGGTATTTTTGAAATATCTATGTATATAGATAGATATGGGAATAGAAAGCCTTCAAACATAAAAATGTAAAGCTATGAAACTTTCACGACTTGATTTAAAATATGGTTAATAAATTTTCACGTTTAGCACATGTCCGAAGACGAACAAATTTTGATCTATGGAACTGCTAAAACTTAATTTCCAATATCATTCACTAAATTTTGCTGTTCAACTTTTTTCAAACATCAAAGACTCCAAAATAATAATAAATAAAAAAGTCTTCAAAACTTAATTGCCAATAACATTCACTTAACTTTGCTGTTCAACTTTTTTCAAGCTTCAAAGCTACCAAAATGCTTCGAAATTATGAAGCTTTCATAATGAAACTTTCACAACTTGATTTAAAATATGATTATTACAATTTTGAAGTATAACATATGTCCAAATAATGAGTAAATAACGATTTTGAGCTATGAAACTTCCAAAACTTCAAAGCTTCTAAAATGCTACTAAATAAAAATGATCAGATATGAAACTTTCACAACCTGATTTAAAATATGATTAATAACATTTTGCCCAAATAACGACTAAATAATTATTTTGAGCTATGAAACTTTCAAAACTTTAAAGCTTCAAAAATGTTTCTAAAAAAAAATATGCAGATATGAAACTTTAACAACTTGATTTAAAATGTGATTAATTAAATTTTGTAGTATAACAAATGCCCAAATAACGAGTAAATAACAAATTTGAGCCATGAAACTTCTAAAACTTTAAAGCTTTCAAAATGCTACTAAATAAAAATTTACTGATATGAAACTTTAACAACTAGATTTAAAATATGATTACAAAATTTTGAAGAATAACACATGACCAAATAACGAATAAATAATAATTTTGAGCTATGAAACTTCCAAAACTTCAAAACTTTCAAAAAGCTACTAAATAAAAATATGCAGATATGAAACTTTCACAACTTCATTTAAAATAAGATTAATAACATTTTGCACAAATAACGAAAAAATAACTATTTTGACATCATGTAGATATTTTTCTCAGTGTATGAATAATAATTTTTCAAAATTTATAAAACGTTTATTAAATGAATTTTGTATGAAAATTAGTTTTTAATACTATTTATAAAATTTCAAAATTGATTATGTATACATATATACAAATGAATGAATAGTTCGATTTTAGCCACTGAATTTGTTTGTACTTGTCATCGAATTTCTGTTGAGGCAGTCGAAATTGTATTGTCGTGCCGGAATTTCTGTTAACCGAAGCATTCGATTGGAAAACAATACGGTTGCTACTACCGACTCTATTTTCTGGGTGTACGGCAAATCTAATATTATCTAAAGCTTTAAAATTTAATAAAGAGAAAGATCTTTCTCAGTAAGAGCTTTTTGTTCTCAAAAGCTTTTGTATGAAAATCGCAATACAATATAAATTATAATAACAACTTACATTTTTATCTTTCCTTTTCCTCATAGTTTTTGTTAATAAATACAATAAAGCAACAGGTAACAACTTAAGCCATAATTTTTTAGATAACTTGGAAAACACTAACACTTTTTTTATTTAAGGCATACATATTTTTTTTACATTTTTAGCTCAACAAATATGGCTTTTTGCCTTTTTATATTTTGCCTTTTTTATTTTTTTGCCTTATATATTTTTTATTTAACCTTTTGCAGAGCTATTACATTTATAACACACTACACCATCTTCTTTTTTTATGAAACGAATTAACGAATGACCGAACAAAGACAAAAACACCGACCGGCGAATTAACGAATGGCCAAACAAAAGAAGAAACACCGACCGGCTCGCAATTTTATATTCAATTTAAAACACTTTTTTCTTACAATTTTTGCAATAAATTTAATAATTTTTTATGAAAAAACAATTAAACTACACTTGAATTATGTTATTATTTAAAAATATAAAAATTTTCTATATTATTTTAATACAAAATTTAATTTAATTGGAAATACATAAAAAAGACTACTTGCGGACATCCGAACCGTGCAAAGTTTGAGCGTAAACTAAAATGTGGAAGGAAAAGATAAAATAAAAAGATAATAAGTACAAAAAAAGTAATATGGTGTTGTTGTTATTAGAGCTTTACTAAGCTGAGTAAGATCTTCCTGTGTTGCCAGATCTGACGGTTTATATTCATATCCCCATTTTTTGTGACAAAAGTTAGGATTAGCGACTGTGTTGTATTTATAACTAATTTCTCTTTTAATTACAGCAAATTAGAAAATTTTTCACGAAGTAATCAAAAATTTAAATGTGTACATAAGGATTGGCAAACATGTAACAATTTCGTTAGTACCGTGGTACTAGCGCGTTTCATTTGGTGCTATTTCAAATTTTTCCAATCTTTAAATTTTTGTAAAGATAACATCTTGATGTAGCGATTTTTATGCACTAAAACATTTTCGCCTAATATATGTGCGCTCAAGGTACGTACTTAAAAGTAAATATACAGTACAAACCAAAGAATAAGCACTAAAAATTATAAAATATGCAAAAAAAATGCACTTTAAAGCAAAATATGCCATTTTGTTGAAAATTATTTGAGTCTAAAAAGTATTTAGTCACCCAGAAAAAAGATAACTTGGAGTTCGGTCAAACCCATTAAAATTTATTTGACGTAATTTTTTTAAAATATTGTGCTGGTAATTAAAAATAGGGAAAAGGAACTAAAAAAAATGCTATTATCCAACTATTGAAATGAAATTCGTTTCGTAATTATGTAAGGTAAAAGCTGCCATTTAACAAATTTGTTAAAAAATTGTCGATAATCAAAAGTGGTATCTGCAAATATGGGTTTACCAATCAAATATGCCATTAAATAAGGGTTTCAGTGGAACCAAACGACGTAATAATATATATGTGGAATATAATATTGAATGAGACAGCTGAATATTAGCTTTTACGACTAAAAATATAATTTTATATGAATACAATTTTCGTAACCGAGCGCTTTTTACAGTTACTTTTTCTGTTCTAGACGTTGTTTGGAATAATAATATCAGTGCCTCAAAAACAGTACAGAATTTTTTTTATTTGTTAAAATATTTGTTTAATATTATTTCAACTGTAATTGCAGTTGAAAACAACAACGACTGCTTTCTGGTTGCAATCTAAGAAAAAACAACGGAGAACACATTTATGGCGTTTTCTTTTCTGACAAAAAAATGTTGCATTTTTATAAGTGACATTTAAATAATGTTGTCATAACCCTCTTAATATGTTGCCATATTCATGGTCACAATAAAACATAAATTTATACAAAAAATGCTGCCCTACTTTAGAACAGCTGATTTGTGTATAAAAGAAAACAAGTTGAAAAATAAAAAAGCGGCAAATTGCAAATTGGCATTCAAATTGTTTTTAATTAATTATTTTTTTTTATTTAAAATGGATTCAGGAATTGATGCAAGCACAATATTTTGCTCCTGCAGAACACACATTTCCTCTTCATCTGATGATGAGGAAGAATCCATTAGTACCCCAACAACATTGTTTACGCATATCACTACAGCAGCTTTTTCCATTTTTAGCAATATAAATGTATATTTTTTAAAATTATTATAATTTATGAAACAAAATTTGTTAATTTTCGTCTTTAAATATTTTTTTTTTTCAAAACAAAACTATAAAATCAGCTGTTTTATAGTGCAACATTTTCACCCCATCATTTTATAAAGGGTGAAAATGGCAACATTTTTGCATGTTAATAGGGCGACATATTTTTAAAAGAACATGATTCCTTTTTAAAGTGCTGTCAATTTTTTAGAAAAGAACACAAAAAGTGCAATTTTTTAGAAAGGGCAAACAAAATGTTACATTTTTTGCCAGAAAAGAAAACGCCATTAGTTTTTGAAAATTCTCATTTACCAGTTTTCTTGGCTTTATGGTTTTATATACATCGAGATTTTGTTGGTCTTATTTTTATTTAGTTATAATGAGCTTTCAACCAGCGTATATTTACAAAAATTAAGCCCGTTGAATATATATAAGTTAGGTTGATGCATGTATTTCGATCTGGCTATAGATCTCAAAAATGAAGCAAGTAAAACACATATTTTTGAAACATAAAAAAATATTGTCAAAAATTAATGAATCATTAAAGACACAAAATTTAAAAACAAATTACTAAATCCATTTCTAACTAATTTTTGAGCTTGTTTGCTAGCGGGGATATCAAATTTATTTTTGTGTACGAGCCAAGAAAATTTTTTTTTCTAAAAAAAAATTATAATGAGTAAACTTTTTGTAGCAAATTTGGTTTTTGAAAGTAAAAAACCCGTTAGCTGGTTTTCGGTTACGGTTTTGGAAGAAGTTAAAATCGTTTGGAAAATATTTAATATATTTTTGAAAACTTAAATTTCAGTTGAAACTTAATTTTCAGTATTTTCTGATCGAAGTGTTTTTCTTCTTTTAAATTTCTAAATATTTTTAATGTAAATATTTTTTTTTTATTTAAATTGTGTTTAGGCTGCAAAGTTTTATGTTTAAAAGTCATTAAAGATACTTGATAACATATTTCAAGACTTTTCACCCGCTTTTCGAAAAAAAAAAATATTGTTATTAAAGAGAGCTATAAAAAGTACTACATTAGAAAAAAAATGTAAAAAAATAGGGCTTGAGTTGCTCACGGATTATTCTAATCACTGAAGTGTTGAGCGAAATAAATTAATTAATTCATTTAATGTAATTTAATAAAACGAACTGCTAAAATAGCACTAGTTCGTTTTAAAAGAAATCGAACAGCAACAAATGCGAATTAAATCAATTCAATGATTGGTCATTTTTGAATTGAATTCGTAAAATTTTAAGTTTAAAAATTTAAATAAAAATTAAAATTTTCGAAAAAGGAAAAATCACTTATCTTGTAAATTATATGGGCTTACATGTGCTTACATTTTCGATCTTATAATTTTTTTAAAATTTTTTTATAAAGTTTTTCAGTATTACATATTTTGTTTACATATTTATTTTTTTATTTGGCATATATTTTATTTTTAATAAGCACTGTGTTTTTAATACACAACAACTAATATATCGATTACTTTTTTCCCCACTACACTAACAACCAGTGTTTCCACATAAGACTAGGCCCAAAAGAGGACATTATAGCTACGGTTTGAAGACAGATTTTTTAGTAGAATTATTTGGAGATTTTGCGAAATATTTTCGAATTTCACCCCCGTTTTTAAACAATTTTCAGAATTTATAATTTCGTTTAATAATTAAATTTGTTCACTTAAAACTTGTAAATTTAAACAGACTATAATTAAGACCGAAAAGAATTTTTAGTTTTTAGTAGGTTTGCTAAAAATATTTAAGAGTTCATTCAAAATATTTAAATTATTTAAAAATAGCGTTTTACAAAAAAATAAAGGATGTATTTTGTACCTCTAATTTAATTTTTTTTGTGTATTGAAGGAAATTTATACTTTGCGAAATGGGGATATGAGCTAAACATTTTCTGGCAACACAGACTGTGAGTAATTTCTAACTTTTATTTCTATCAATATCGTGACTTCCAGTCGAAGAGAAATAAAAAAAAGAAATGCTCTATGCAGTTAGATTGCTTTGCTTACTAGTGTCATGTGTATTCAGCCACAGTGATTTTAATACACCACTACTAACACACCGAACACTTTTTTTTTTGCTCTACACTAACAACACAATATCAAAGCTAGTGGAGCCCTAGGACTCCATTAATATTGAATTTTTTGCAAATTATTTATTCTTATTATTTCACTATTTCTTTTACACTTTTCATTAATCTTTTACGAATTTATTGATCTACAATATTTAAGGAATGTTTTTAAGTAAAAATATTAACACAAACGATATTATTACCACGGAAATTTAATCAAATAAAATTGACCGACACAGAATACAACCGTCTAGAAAAAATTACGAGAAGCAACTAAACAGTTTTGGCACAGACTTAACCGAGATAAAATGCATTGCCAGATGTGAATAAAAAACGATTCTTCTTTTCGACGATTTTTTGTGGCAACAATAGATTATGATTAACGATTTATAATAAGCGATTTTAAAATTATGGTTATATCTATAACAGCAAATTATCAAATTTTTAATAAAGTATTATAAACTGAAGCATGCACATTAGGGTGTCCCGAGAAATGTTTTTTTGGTAAATTATTAGCTTAATATGGAAAATATTCAACAACAAATTTTTAGAGCAGATTTTTCGGGTAGTTTTATGCCGTTTTCTTCCGATTGTGTTTGTTTAGAATTGGGTGTATTTAAAATAAATAAATTTTAAGTTTGATATAATTTTTATTAAAAATAAATATTATGTTTTTTCGACCTTTAATTGTGCAATGAAAATGAAAATTATTCCAGTTCGAGGCCATACTCTATATTTCTTTATTAGGATATTGTCCTAAAAAATAATCTATAGAGTTTTTGTTTTAAAATTTATTAATTGACCACTTTCAGGAATGAATAACAATTGTAGTAAAAATTAACCACATATATTAGTAAAAAATTAACAAGCATTTACTTTTTTAAATAACAAAAAACGACTGTAAAATCATAAAACAGTCATTTAATGTGGTTGGTTTTTTTAATGAAGGTTAGTTAAAATTAAAATTTGTTCAGCAAATGACTGACATTTACAATAAAAAAAAACCGCACAATTAAAAAAAATAAGTTAGTTGAAAAGTTAGTAAAACGTCTTGTAAATCAGGTATACTATTTTTTTAGCAAAATTTTTTGCTCAAATCGTGTTTTCAGCTAAAATTTTTGTTATACTTATTCAGCACTTAACTGTTTTATACTAATGCTTTACTAATATTATACTAATGTTTTACTAATTAATTTTGCTAAAAAAATTGTGCTGATAAGCACATTAAGAGTCTGGACGACAACCAGATTGAAAGATATACGCAGAATGAAGCAGATGTCGCGGCATGTCAAGATGTAGTAGAGAAGAGGAAAATGATACTAAAAAGTACAACTCTAATAACACATATAAAAAAAATCAACCATGGAAGATTTTTGTATCTCTTTTTCAAAGATAAAACAAAATTGAGGATTAAAACAACTTAAGTTTTGCATTGTCACCGGCTTGTGAATATAATTGTCTATTAATTAAATAAAAGACAAAATAAAATATTTAAATTTATTTTTTGAGTTATAAATGAGAATATTCAAACTCGATGTTTGTTTCGCAAAAACTTGGATAATTTTTTTTTAATTTAAAAAATATTTTATTTTTATCTCAATCTTACACTAATTAAATTTAAAAAAAATATAAATATTAAAAAAAGCAGGGTTGGCATTCAATAACTTTTCATAATAACGATTGGCTATCACAGTAACACTAATAGCGGAATGGAAATTTAAAAAAGCGATTCCATTAAAGACATGTTTCTTCTTATGTAAACGGTTTTAGTTTTCTATTTAACCTGTTTGATTTTGAAATATCTTGAACTAGTTAAAGTCAAAATAACGCTAAAATACCGAAACGACGATTTATAACGTTATTTTGTTGATGTAACAAAATTTAATGGGTAGAATTTTGAAATAAACCCTGTAAAGACACATGCCACTATTGGTGTGGCCGTGGCAGGCAACTGCGATTGTAATGAAAAGGTTGTGTTTGCCAACCATGAAAAAAGTAAGCACATACTCAGGGAACTTCTGCTGTAAATATTTGTCGTTGTTTCAGTTGTAATACAGTATCTTTATTTTTAAGTGAAAAAACAGTCAGTTGTAGTTCATTTAAAAAACAAACCACATTAAATTACAGTATTATGATTTTACATTCATTTTATACAGTATTTTTTTTTTATTTAAAATAATAAAACAAATTAATGTTTGTTTATATTTTACTGCACTGACTGGACCACTCATTAATAATACAATAGTAGTTAATTTTTTGAACAGTAAAAAACAAATGACTATGTTAGTTGAATTTACTAATATGTAAGTCGTTCTTTTTTCAAGTGAAATTTCATTTGTTTTTAGCTACATTTGCAGTGGTCTTTACCGTTATTAAGTGCAGACCATAAATTAAAATAAACCTAACATGAATCCATAAAATAACTTTTTTGCTAAACTTTCAATAAAAAATAGTTTTTAATTTTAACGGAAACATTAAAATCCAAAAATAGATCCGGTGATTTTTTAATAATAGCAAATACACTTGTTTTGTTGACATATTAAACGTTTGTCAAAAAATCGTCATTTTGGAAGCAAAAATCGTCAAAGCGTCATTTAGTAATTTAGGTACTAAAAATCGTCAAAATGACGATAAATCGTCAAACCTGGCAACAGTGATCGCAACCTCCAGTCGGAGAGAAAAAAAAAAGAAATGCTCTATGCAGATAGATTGCTCTACTTACCACTGATGGGATTTGTGGCACAATTGTGCAATTTTGGGGACAATTACAAGTTGAGTGGTACACTGGCACACTGTATTTTTTTGGCACAATCTGATAATAATTAAACTTACTATTTATTTTCCAGTAAATTTAAAAAATCTATTTGGTTTTAAAAATAATTTTTTCAACAAACAATAAAAATTAAAAAAAAACTATTCAAACACTACTTAATATTGCAACTATGATGTTTTTTTTTGTCATTTCATTAGCTGTCAATTTATTGTGGATGTCAAAAGAAATTGTCAAGCAAAACAGAACAAGAAGTTCAGCGGCATATTCACTCGTTTTTTTTTTTTTGAAAAAAGTGAATATTAAAATTGTTATAAATCTTAAAAAAAAATTAACATGTATAAATTTGTTAAAGGGTAAGAATAAAACAGTTGTACCATTTTATAACTATAATTACAAAATTCCTTATTTCAGAAAAAAGAAATCATCTGAATGTGAGTCGATTTTATCTTCACAGTTAAAGGTTAATAGAAAATTTAATAGTGAATGGATAAAAACTAGTGTCCGACCGAACAGTTCGGCCAGAAAATGCATTTGGTCTGTATTCGGTATTTTAAAGCACTATGGACAAATTTGGCGGATGGAAAAATGTTCGGCCAAACTAAACTTTGGCTTTTCTCTTAAATTTTATACACAAAATCGAATTAAATCGGCTCAACAAACATGTTTCCAATACCAAAATTTGTCATCATTGCCTCTAGATAGCAAAAAACCGACAAAATATAGTTTTTTGGCCGAACTGTTCGGTCGGACACTAATAAAAACTTACCCTTGGTTAAACGAAAATGGAAAAATGTGTGTTTTGTGTAATACTAAAATTTCTGGAAGCCAATTTCTCATCCCAAGGCATGGTGAGTCGGAGGCATATAAAAAATTTGAAAGCCAAGCTAAATCTACACCAAAAATGTATCACTTCATTTCAAAAGTGTCAGTCTCCGATTCAGCTTATAATAAGGCCAAGAATTTGGAAATAATGGTAACAAATTTTGCGGCAGAGCATAATTTACCATTTGCCGTTTTAGACCATTTAAATACGCTGTTAAAAAATGGAATAAGCGATTCCAATATTGTCAAAAATTTTAACATACACCACAAGAAAGCTACCAAAATTGTTACAGATTGCACTGGTTCGTCCAACACAAAGCAATTGGTTGATCTTTGCCAAAAACAATACTATTCTATTATAGTGGATGAAAGTACTGATTGTGCTGTGTCGAAAAATTAGGCAATTTTGATTTGTCTGTATGATAAAGTATGTGTTGATCGTTTTTTAACATTGATTCAAGTTCCTAATGGATCTGCCATTTCTATTTTCAATGCGATCGTAAAAGTTTTGGAAGATAATAAAATTCCAATTGAAAATATGATTGGCTTCGGTGTAGATAACTGTTCAGGCTTTGTTATAGGAAGTCCAACCAACGTTTTACGTAAGTGGCTGCATTTGTCAAAATATAAATTTAGCTTATCAACATGCAGCTGTTGAGTTATTCATCGCCTTAAAACCTCTTGCTAAAGTTGATGTTCTGAAATTTAAAAAGGCTTTTATATATTTTTGGAGTATTTAAAAAAGCAATATAACTATCAAGATTATTTCTTAATTGGTTTTCTTTAGTTTTCACCAGATGGTGAAACTAAAAGCATTGTACCTTTTGTGATTAAGTTGTTCCCGAAAGAAGCTAAAAACGTTGAACAAATTAACAGTGAGTACAGGGCAATATCAGAATTGGAAGATTTACAAAAATTTAAAGACGAGATTTCAAAAATTAAAAACAGTTTAAAAGAACTTTTATTCACGAATATTTTTCGTATTATTCAAGGTATTCTTTCCATTCCTCACTCGTCAGCAAGTGTGGAGACAGTATTTTCTTTACAAAATTTGATTAAAACCAAATTTAGGAATAGACTACAATTAAAAACTTTATCATCTTAAATCCAAACAAAAGATTATTTGAAATCTAACTCCAGATTTTTGTTATGACAATGATATTCACAAATTAATAACCCATTAAAATGTAAAAAATTCTGATATAGAAAACGATGCACTGTTAGACTAAATATTTATCATGATGTGAGCAAGATTATTCAAGTTCAAGATCATTTGATTTTTGTTTGTTTTAATTTTTTAAAATTTAAAAGCAAAACATTTAAAATTTGACAATTTTGATTCGTCTGTATGATAAAGTGATAAAGATAACACATGTTGATCCATTTTAACATTGATTCAAGTTCCTATTGGACCTACCATTTCTATTTTCAATGTGATTGAGGATATATTTAAAAAATTGCAGAGTACTGCAAAACTGATTCATGGTCCTAATACTATAGTCAGAAAGAGTTGTTGTTTATTTAATAAACAATAACAACACAGTGTATTATGACTAGAGATTCTAGCCTATACACGACCAATGTTTATTAGTTAAAAATGTTTTATTTTTGATTTGAATTAGTTCAATTCTTCCAATTTTGTTTTTTACTTCTCATCGGGTAAATAAAACAATACGGGTAAAACGTTGATGTTTTTCCTTAAAAATTTGGGTAAAAATATTCTACCCCTTCTACATAGGTTCTCTGATGATTTTCGGTGACGCGAAATGAAACATGTAAGGACCTGTCAGTAGATAAAATCTGCTTTAAGTTAGCGGACAGAAAACTTTTTTGATTAATAAATAAACATTGCATGGTTTTTGTTTAACAAAAAACAAATGATCTTGAACTTGAATAATCTTTCTCACATCATAAGTTATGATAAAAGATCGAAAAATAAACTTCTGGTTTTAATTTTTTTAAATTTAAAGGTAAAACATTTAAATATTTATCTTAATTTAATTTGATTTTTTTTTTTCTCATTGTAATATAATTACAATTTTTTGGTAATACCATATACAGTGCAAGCCCGGTATTCGCGACTACCCATTATCGCGACGGCCCGGTTATCGCGACGGTTCCATTTTCGCGATTTTTATCTGTTTTTTTAAATTTGATTACAATATCTATAACCAAAAAAAAAGGAAATCCCCGTGTTTTGGTATATTTATCTTTTTGGATGATTTTGGTCTTCAATTTTATCAGTATATTCATGTCATTTGTTGTGTAAATACATCTCTTAATATGGAAAAAGTTCAACATATTTTAAAGCCAACGATTTCTAAAAAATTAGAGATTTTAAAAAAATTTAAAAGTGGAGATTCCATAAATTCAATTTGCGTGAATTACAAGTTGCATAAGTCTTCGGTTTACCGCATCATAAATCAAGAAAATTCATTAATAAAGTTCGCACGTACAACAGAAAGTGTCCCTGGCAAAAGTTGCACTTTAAAGAAAGCTGAGTACCCAAGAATGGAGAAAATGCTTTATAAGTGGTTTGTAAAACAAAGGGAAAAAAATTTTCCAATATCAGCAGAGATTTTGCGATCAAAAGCCAGTCATTTGTATTCCAAAATTTATCAAACCAATTCAGGTTTCAATGCCAGTGAAGGATGGTTAAAGAAATTTAAGCGTCAACATGGAATAAGATTTTTAAAAATTGCGGGCTAGAAATTGTCTTCAAAACCTCTTCTTATTGATTAATTTGTGAAAGAGTTTAAGGACTAAGTTGATGAGCACGGGTTGACTCTTCACCAAATCTACAATGCCGACGAATCCGGTTTGTATTATAGGATGCTTCCAAGTCACACGGCTCCCGGACGCGACGTGTCACCCAGTTGAGGAACTAAAAAGTGTTGATGGTTTAATTATAGCAATAAATCTACCACCCAATTGCACTGCGCTTATTCAACCGTTAGATCAAAACGTTATCAACTTGGTCAAATTAAATTATAATAAACAACTGCTCACTCACTTGCTTGGCGAGAAGGGAACAAATTTGGAGCTCAAACTAAAAAGCTTCAATCTCAAAAATGCAGTTCAGATACTAGCTACGTCCTGGGATAAAATATTAGTGTCCAATATCCGAAAATCCTGGAACGCCTTGCTCGAATTCGATAGTGAATGGAGTGAAGAGGATAACATGCCCTTAAATATTTTACAAAATATAATTCAGGAAGAAAACGAAGATCTTTCCACTATTTTTACACTTGTAGCTCAAATTGGTACGGAACATCTTTTCACGAATGCTGAGATAAACAACTGGATTCAAAAAGAATAATGAGGAGCAAATGGAATTATCAGATACGGAATCGGAGGACTTATACGATAGTGGTCATGCAGACAGCAAAATTAAAGTGGACGATGCTTTGGAAAATGATAACCCGACAACAGCACTATATGAACTACGTGATTCAGCAGTTATTTTAAAAAATAGTTTGACAAAAAAGCAACTCAAAATCTCCAATTTCTATAAAAATGTTTAAAATGTAAATATGTCAATAAAAACAGTTCTAATTTTAAAAAGTACATACAATTTTTCAATAAAATGTTGGGTCCTGTCATCGCGAAAATTCAGTTTTCGCGACAGGTTGGTTTTTAATTAATCGCGAAAGTCGAGCTTGCACTGTACCATATAGAATATGATAGTTTAAGACTTAATTTTTTTTAAATATATAAAAAAAATATTTTCAATTACATATTAAATATGTATATCTTAATGAATTAAAATACAGTTTTCGTTATGTTTTCGTTATATTTTAATAATATAAAATATTGTTTTTTTGTGTGTTGTGAGGGCGGTGTATGTAGGGTTTAAATATAAGTTTGGCTCAATATAAGCTGTTTTGGTGCAATTAAGCCAATAGTTCGGCACAAAATACAAATTTCCGAATCTCATCACTGATACTTACTACTGTTATGTTTACTCAGCCACAGTGATTTGAATACACCAATACTAACACCGTGCTAACACTATTTAGTTGCTTTTCCTAATTTTTTCTAGACGGTTGTGTTCTGTGTCGGCCAATTTTGTTTCATTAAATTTCCGTGGAAATAATATCGTTTGTGTTAATAGTTTTACATAAAAATATTCCTTAAGTATTGTAGATCAATAATATCGTAAAAGTTGAATGAAAAGTGTAAAAGAAATAGTGAAAAAGTAAGAATAAATAATTTGCAAAAAATGCAATTATCAATGGCTTTGGTATTGTGTTGTTAGTGCAGAGCAAAAAAGAAAAAAGTGTTCGGTGTGTTAGTAGTGGTATATTAGAAGCACTGTGGCTGAATACACATGATACTAGAAAGCCTACACTATTTCTCATCTACTGGAAGCTCATTTAGTCTTAACGTTTCGTGCCGTAACGAATCAGCTGTTTTGTTTTTGTCACTTAAACATTGAACGAAACTTACTCACAGTCAATGTTGCCAGAAAATTCTTAGCACATATCCCCATTTCGCAAAGTGGAAATTTCCTTTAATTCCCTAAAAAAAAGTTAAACTCCCTAAATTTGTTCCTTTTCGTAATAAAACATGACAAATATAATAAATATGTAGTAAATTTAATGTTAAACGTTTATTTGCTGTAAAATATAAAATTATAACAAAATTTTTAGAGTAATAAATTAGAGATCGAAAATTAAACTTTAATTTTTTATAAAAAGCTATTTTTAAATAATTAAAATATTTTGAATGAACTTTTAAATATTCTCGAAAATTCTTTTGATAACTTTATGGTCTAAAATAATAAAATAAAGTTTTAAGTGAACAATTGTTAATTATTATACGAAATTAGAAATTCACAAAATTGTTTAAAAACGGTGATGAAATTCCCAATATTTTGCAAAATTTCCAAATAACTTTACTAAAATAAACGGTCTCCAAACCGTAGCTATAATGTCCTCTTATGGGCCAAGTCTTATCTGGAAGCTCTGGTAGTTAGTGTAGTGAGAAAAAAGTAATCGGTGTATTAGTTGTTGTGTATTAAAACCACAGTGCTTATTTAAAATAAAATATATGCCAAATAAAAAATAAATATGTAATATTAAAAAGCGTCATAAAAAATTAAAAAAAAAAAAAATTGAATCGAAAATTTAAAGACATGTAAGCATTATTTAACTAGGTAAGTGATTTATACTTTTTTTAATTTTTATTTCAATATCCAATTACTACGACCAAACCAAAAAGAACCAATCATTGAATTGATTTAATTCGCATTTGTTACTGATCGATTTCTTCAAAACGAGCAGTTCGTTTTACTAAATTACATTTCATTAACTAATTTATTTCACTCAACCGTTTAGTGTTAAAAAAATTGGTGAGTAACTGCAGTTTACGAGCAAAGCCCCTATTTTTTATATTTCTTTCCAATGTAGTACTTTTTCAGCTGTTTTCAATAATAATATATTTTGTCGAAAAATGTCGCGAAAAGAAAAGTCTATGAAATATATTAGCAAGTATCGTAAATGACTTTAAGATATACAATTTTCCAGAATATTCTTATTTTGGAGTCTAAAAACAATTTAAATAAACCAAATATTTTTATTTATTCTTCTTCTTAATCTCAACATTTCTAAATTAAAATTTGTCAAATGCATATTAATTAAAAAATTAATTGCGACTGTCTATATGACGTTAAAATAACACTGTACTAAAGTATTTTTACGTTTAAAAAATAATTTGCCTAAAAAGACATCAAGGAAAATTAGGAACAAAAAACAATTGGATCCAAAGATTTATGCAGAAAAAAACTCATATAACTATAAAGAAGTAAACAAATTTGTTTAAATTTTCGATAAACTGATATTTAAGTTTTCAAAAAAATATTAAATTCTTACCAAATGTTTTTTAATTTTTATACTTAGAGTGTCCAAACCTGTAACCGAAAACCAGTTAACAGGTTTTTTTTTATTTTGCATTTTCGAATATTCGAGAAATCATTTTTAAGGGTCGGTTAAGCGGTTATTTTTTGAATACGATATTTTATTTGAAAATATAACAAAACCTCTAAAAATGCGTTATTTTTATGCGATATTAAAAATTTTAAATGTTTTTCTTAAAATTTTTCGCCATTGCGGACATTATAGGAAATTTTATTCAATTCCACAATTTTACACAAATTTTGCGTCAACTCAAAATTGTACTTATGTATAAGCAAGTAGACCCCTGTTACCCTTATTACCATTAGAAACAATGTTTATTGAATTAATCATGAATAGAAATCGAATTATAAAAAAAATATATTTAGAGAATTGAATTTCTTTATAATTTCCCACGTTTATTTTGTATGAAGTCGAACATTTAATTTTCAAATACGACAACCTTAACTCAACCGTTTAGTGATTAAAAAAATCGGTGAGCAACTGTAGTTTAAGAGCAAAGCCCCTATTTTTTATAATTCTTTTCAATGTAGTACTTTTTCAGCTGTTTTCAATAATAATATTTTTTGTCGAAAAATGTGGCGAAAAGAAAAGTCTATAAAATATATTAGCAAGTATCGTAAATGACTTTAAGATATACAATTTTCCAGAATATCCTTATTTTGAAGCCTAAAAACAATTTAAATAAACCAAATATTTTTCCAGTTATATTAGTTTTTCGTTTTTATACACATCGAGATTATTTTTATGTTATTTTCAATTTATAACGAGCTTTCAACCTCCGTATATTTACAAAAATAAAGCAAATCAAACATATTAGCTAGGTTGATACTAGTATTTCGATCTGGCTAAAGATCTCATCAGAACCCGAAGTTTTAGAAACGTTAGAGCCTCCATAATAGGCAGAACTTTAACAAAAAACCTATTAATAATCAATTTTGCTCCATTCTTGTCTTCTTAGTAATCAAGCACGTGGTTAGGTCTTTTCCTAACAAGCATCATGACGTTACTAAACTTTGAAGACCAAAAATGCAGAGACCGAAAATAACAGTTATCCAGAAAACTTTAACTCAAAAACTCTCTATGCTAGAGTCAACGGAGACGTATACTATTATATACCAATTGATTCGTATTGAAGTGCTCTTTCAGAATCTATGGTGATCTTAAGAAAACGATCTCAACTCCACAGTTAAGAGTTATTTTTCAACGAAAAAATAAAAGATCGGATGAATCTCTTAAGAAGAGAGTTTTATTTCGCCTTCATTAAATAAAACTCGTTTGAGGAGTTTTATTTTTTCCGTCTGAAATAAAACTCTTTTGAGGAGTTTTATTTTTCCCGTCAGAAAATAAAGCTCATTTGAATAGTTTTATTTTGAAAATCATTTAAGGAGTTTTATTTTTCCGTCTAAAATAAAACTCATGTTGTTTATTTTCTTCTTTTTTATTGACTTTATTTGCTATAATGTGTGTATTTTTTTAATTTAACGAACATAACTTTTTCAAATTTTCTGAGGAAAGATTTGAACGCAGGCCGCTTAATACCAATTTAAGAGCAGAGAATGCTCTTTCCACGCTTACCTGGGTTGCAGGTACACACTGTATAGTTTTTGCCAATGTATACAAGTACGAATAGTGTATTCTTTTAGCCTCCCAGAACTCAAAAAGAGGTTTATCAATCGATAAGGGCCTTGGAGAAAAATTGTCGATTTCATAGAAAGCTTTTTTTCATCCTCATTATCACTTCCTTCGCTTTCTTGTTCCATATCTACATATATAAGAAATAAAACAACAACCATTTAATAATAGGAATCAAACAATAACAAACTAAAATCCCACATGTTTTCATTTTAATGACAATTGTTTCAATTGCAATGCAAGTGATTAGATTACACTGCCTTACAAATTGTAATGATCTGGCAAACGGCAAGCTTTGAGTGTCAATTTACATAAAATGAGTTTTATTCTCTGACGGAAAAAATAAAACTCCTCAAATGATTTTATAATAAAACTCCTCAAATGAGTTTTAAAATAAAACTCCTCAAATGAGTTTTATTTTAGACGGAAAAAATAAAACTCCTCAAAAGAGTTTTATTTTATGAAGGCGAAATAAAACTCTCTTCTTAAGAGTTTCATCCGATCTTTTATTTTTACGTTGAAAAATAACTGTTTTGGATGTTTTTTTTCTTTTTAAGCCACAAAATAACTGTTATAAAGGAACTTTTTTGATATCACTTATAACCGTTACGGTCCCTGCAAAAATGTTCTATTTATATAAAAAAAATTTAGTTTGTACTCTGGCTCAAGTAATATTTTTTACAGTTATATTAGTTTTTTGTTTTTATACACATCGAGATTATTTTTATGTTATTTTCAATTTATAACGAGCTTTCATATTTTTACGTTTAAAAAATAATTTGCCTAAAAAGACATCAAGGAAAATTAGGAACAAAAAACAATTGGATCCAAAGATTTATGCAGAAAAAAACTCATATAACTACAAAGAAGTAAACAAATTTGTTTAAATTTTCGATAAACTGATATTTAAGTTTTCAAAAAAATATTAAATTCTTACCAAATGTTTTTTAATTTTTATACTTAGAGTGTCCAAACCTGTAACCGAAAACCAGTTAACAGGTTTTTTTTTTATTTTGCATTTTCGAATATTCGAGAAATCATTTTAAGGGTCGGTTAATCGTTTATTTTTTTAATAAGATATTCTATTTGAAAACATAACAAAACCTCTAAAAATGCGTTATTTTTATGCGATATTAAAAATTTTAAATGTTTTTCTTAAAATTTTTCGCCATTGCGGACATTATAGGAAATTTTATTCAATTCCACAATTTTACACAAATTTTGCATCAACTCAAAATTGTACTTATGTATAAGCAAGTAGACCGCTGTTACCCTTATTACCATTAGAAACAATGTTTATTGAATTAATCATGAATAGAAATCTAATTATAAAAAAAATATATTTAGAGAATTTAATTTCTTTATAATTTCCCACGTTTATTTTGTATGAAGTCGAACATTTAATTTTCAAATACGACAACCTTAACTCAACCGTTCAGCGATATTAAAAATTTTAAATGTTTTTCTTAAAATTTAAAAAAAATTTTTTAGAAATCTAATTATAAAAAAATATATTTAATTAATTTTTAAATACGACAACCTTAATCACACCAAATATTGCCATTTTCAAAATTTCGGATTAACGATTGCTGTGATTTTCTAGAAGGTTGCAGAGGTTCGGTTTAAAAATAATTTAATTAAAATTAACAAATATCTAAACATTTATTATAAAGACTAGAAAATTACCTGTACAAAATCTGTGAACATGAAAACATATTTTATATGGAGTAGGTTCATTAAGTTTTTTAACGCAAAAATAACATTCATAAACAAAAAAAACCGAAACAGGTTTTAATCGGGTTTTTAACAAAAAACCGTAACCGTTCTTTTAAAATCTTTAAAAATCAGATACATTAAAAAATATACATTATACTCATTATATTTTTTTAAGAAACAAAAAAAAAATGTTTGCATTGTACACAAAAATAAATATGAGCAAACAAGCTCAAAAATTAGTCAGAAATGGATTTATTAATTGTCTCAAAATGTTTGTGTTTTTAATGATTCTTTAATTTTTGACAATATTTTTTTATGTTTCAAAACTATGTGTTTTATTTGCTTCATTTTCGACTCATATAATAAAAAACCTCAAAAAGTGTCAACACTCTGCTGGCTATAATATTTATTTTTTAAATGATCTAAAAACTATAAACACAAAATCGAATTATATTCTAATTTCATTAGATTAAAACAACTAGTTTGGGGATTTAAAAAAAAAAATTACAGTCAATACTTGACAGTTGTTTGTGTAGTAATCTGTCGTTGTTGTTTTTAGCTTTAATTACAGTTGAAATAATATCAAACAACTATTTTGACAGTTATTTAAAAAACAAATTAAAAAAAAAATTACTGTTGTGCTTTAACAGTTTTTGAAGCACTGATTTTATTATTTCAAACAACGTCCAAAATAATATGTCTGCAGTAAATAGTTAATTTTTGTTAGTTATTTAAATACAAATAAAATACAAATTTTTATTGCAATTAAAAGGAAAATATTTTTTATTATTAGAAAATATTTTTACAATACATACAGAAAAAGTAACTGTAAAAAACTCATTTTTTTGCAATTTTTACAGTTGTTTCATTAATATTAAAAAACTGTCTCTTATCTTTAGGACGTCGTTAGTTAATTTTACTGCATTTGTTACAATGCGATTTTTGTCGGCTTTTTAACTGAATTTACAGTTGTTTTAAATGTAATTTTCAGTAGATTATACTGTCAAATTTTTTTTAAGTGGGTCGGTTGCGACTACTAATATATTCATATAAAATTATATTTTTCGTCGTAAAAGCTAATATTCAGGTGTCTCATTCAATATTATATTCCACATATAATTTAAGGGCATATTTGATTGGTAAATCCGTATTTGCAGATACCACTTTGATTCTCGACAATTTTATAATAAATTTGTTGGATGGCTGCTTCTACCGTACAGAAGTGAATTTTATTAGTAAAGTTTATTAAAAATACAAATAGTTGGATAATAGGATTGTTTTTAGTTCATTTCCCCTGTTTTTAATTGTCAGTACAATATTTTATATTTATTAATCTATTAAGAGTGATTCCAAATAAAATTACGGCAAATAAATTTTAATGGTTTTGACCGAACTCCAAGTGATCTTTTTACTCGATGACTAAATACTTTTTCGACTCAAATAGTTTTCCACAAAATGGCATATTTTGCTTTAAAGTGCATATTTTTTGCATATTTTATAATTTTTAGTGCTTATTCTTTGGTTTGTACTGTATATTTACTTTTAAGTACGTACCTTAAGCGCACATATATTAAGCGAACATTTTTTAGTGCATAAAAGTCGCTACATCAAGATGTTATCTTTCCAAAAATTTAAAGATTGGAAAAATTTGAAATAGCACCAGCTGAAACGCGGTAGTACTACGGTACTAACGAAATTGTTACATGTTTGCCATTCCTATTGTACACATTTAAATTTTTGATTACTTCGTGAAAAATTTTCTAATTTGCTGTAATTCAAAAAAAAAAAATAGTTATAAATACAACACAGTCGCTAATCCTTATTTTTGCCACAAAAAATGGGGATATGAATATAAACCGTCAGATCTGGCAACGCAGGAAGATCTTACTCAGCTTAGTAAAGCTCTAATAACAACAACACCATATTCCTTTTTTTGTACTTATTATCTTATTATCTTCTTATTTTATCTTTTCATTGCACATTTTAGTATACTCTCAAACTTTGCACGGTTCGGTTGTCTGCAAGTAGTCTTTTTATGGTTTTCCAATTAAATTAAATTGTGTATTAAAATAATACAGAAAATTTATATATTTTTACATAAAAACATAATTCAAGTGTAGTTTAATTGTTTTTGCATAAAAAATTATTAAATTTATTGCAAAAATTGTAAGAAAAAAGTGTTTTAAATTGAATATAAAATTGCGAGCCGGTCGGTGTTTCTTCTTTTGTTTGGCCATTCGTTAATTCGCCGGTCGGGGTTTTTGTCTTTGTTCGGTCATTCGTTTCATAGAAAAAGAAGATGGTGTAGTGTGTTGAAAATGTAGTAGCTCTGCAAAAGGTTAAATAAAAAATATATAATGGCAAAAAAATAAAAAAAGGGAAACCATAAAAAGCTAAAAAAGCCATATTTATTGGGCTAAAAATGTAAAAAAATATGTTTGCCTTAAATAAAAAAAGTGTTAGTGTTTTCCAAGTTATATAAAAATTTGTGCCTCAAGTTGTTACTTATTGCTTTATTGTATTTAGTAACAAAAACTATGAGGAAAAGGAAAGATAAAAATGTAAGTTGTTATTATAATTGATATTGTCTTGCGATTTTTATACAAAAGCTTTTTTGAAAACAAAAAGTTTCCACTGAGAAAGATCTTTCGCTTTATTAAATTTTAAAGCTTTAGATAATATTAGATTTGCCGTACACCCAGAAAACAGACTCGGTAGGAGTAACCGTATAGTTTGCCAATCGAATGCTTCGGTTGTTGCTACACAGAAAAAACTAAAAACGGGTTTCAATTAAAAATTTTATTGAATTAATTAATATTTTAATTGATATTGCACCTACCACTGAAATGATAGTATTAACTAAAAAAATTTTCATACAGTTAATTAAAACTCTTTCAATTAAAATAATAATAATATCAATTAAAAGAGTTATTGTTTTTCATTACAACCTCAATTAAAAAATTTTAGTAAAATTGATTAAAACTTTAATTGAAGCTTGAGAAGAAAACAATAGTAGTTTTAATTGAAAGCTCGTATTTTTTATTTTTGTTATATGCCACCCATTAAATAAAAAAAGAAATGTAGGTCTGTAAATTAAATTGACATTTTATTTATAATAAAATTAAAGCTTTTTAATATAAAAATATATTATAAGAAAACAAATAAAAAAAAGACAAAATTTTTGTTTTGCTTGTCTTGAACTTTTTCTTGTAATTGAATTGTTTTCTTAAAAAAATCACACACAACTTTAAAATGATAGTTTAATGACACTTATACTTATTGAAAATTTAATTATTTACAAAAATAATAGTTTAATTGTCCTTTTTCGATAAGGTTTATTTAAATCCACATGTGCACTTTTATTACCACAGATCAGAGAAACAAGCCGACCCCAAATTATCGGCGGCGGCGGCGCAGCTATTTATGGTCGGCGGCAGCGGCTTTGACGGCTTATATCGGCTTGAAACGGTTTTTTTAAAATCTGCATTAAGTTGCGGATGAAGAATTTTTTGATTAATAAATATCGTTGCACGGTTTTTTGTTTAACAAAAAACAAATGATCTTGAACTTGAATAATCTTGCTCACATCATAATTCAAAATAAATATGTTTAAATGTCGCAATGCAAATTTTGCATTTTATTAGTTCATATCTGGTTTAAAAAGTTAAATTACATTTCATGACATTAAAAAAACTAATAGAGATCTGACCATTGATTATATATATTTCGCGCATGCTGATTTTAATATCGTACTTAATTTGTTGATCAATGGTACATATTTCGAGAAAAATGTGTTTAAAGTTGGCGCTTTTGCAAGACCAGTGTTTATAATTATGGCTCATACAAATTCTGTACTATTGATCAACAAATTAGGTACGCCATTGAAATCAGCATGTCCGAAATATATATAATTGATGGTCAGGTCTTTATTAATTTTTAATAAGTAACATTTTGTAATGCTGTGTTATTATTAAAAAAAAAATATTCTACGTTTTTTACATAAATGAGCTAGTACTTAAGACTAATTTATATTGTTTTGGTTCACAATCTTATAATTGTCATGAACAAACAGTTGTTTTTTAACTGTAGATGGGTGCAATCTGCTTCTTTTTGTGGTTATACAGGAACCAGCAACTGAAAATGCTACTTCTGAAGAAGCCGAAGTAGCGGGAATTCCAAAACAACTTTTGCTACTCTGGGTAAAACCTTAAGAGTAAATATTAAAGGATATTGGTTAATGTATTTTCTTATACAAATAGGCGGCGCAGATGATTGATTCGGCGGCTTCGTTTCAGCCGGCTCATTTTTCCAGCCGATTCGAGCCGCTTAAAGCGGCGGCGGCGTGATATGTGAAAATATCGTCGGCTGCGGCGCGCCGCCGATTTCGAGCCGATCGGCTTGGTTCTCTGCCACAGATAAAACACGAAACTAAATTAAGTTTTCGTGCGTACACGAATATCTCAACAAAAGTGAAATAACTACGATTTTGCGTGTATTTGAAATCGGTAACTTTTCAACTTATTAAAAGTTAATCATTTGCGATTTTTTTCTTTTTATTTACAAATTAAATAATATATTGATATAATTAAACCTTTGTTTGATTATTTAAACTAAATAAAATAAAAAAAATAGTTTGCCAAATTTTTAAAAATTTTGTTTACTTGTTGTCAACACTGTATGGATATTAGGGTAATAACTTTTTGCTTTTTTTGCAAATATCAAATCTCCCCAGACAAAATCGTGTAGGGCATGGACAAATATTAAGAACTGCGTTTTTAGTTTTTCGCTATCGTTAAAAAAGGGTACGCACCAAACGCGTTAAAATTTCGAATCAAACAAAGTAAAAAAAAAACTTTTTGATGCCTCAACGTCTGACCATCACAACTATATAATTAAGGCATGCTGATTTCAATAGTAAAGTCCATTTTCGAGTCAATGGAATAGTTTTCTTCCAAGTTTGCTTACTTACATATGTATAAACCATATTTTAAAAAAATTGTTATTAAAAAAAATTTAAAAAATATATATTAAAGGCATTTTAGAAATCGCTGTCGGTGCGTACGGTTTTTTTTACCAAATTGAACTGAAATAGTTTTTTTTTGGTCTTCAAAGTTTAGTAACGTCATGATGCTTGTTAGGAAAAGACCTAACCACGTAGTTGATTACTAAGAAGACAAGAATGGAGCAAAATTTATTATTAATAGGTTTTTTGTTAAAGTTCTGCCTATTATATAGGCTCTAGCTTTTCTAAAACTTCTGGTTCTGATGAGATCTTTAGCCAGATCGAAATACTAGTATCAACCTAGCTAATATGTTTGATTTGCTTTATTTTTGTAAATATACGGAGGTTGAAAGCTCGTTATAAATTGAAAATAACATAAAAATAATCTCGATGTATATAAAAACAAAAAACTAATATAACTGTAAAAAAATATTACTTGAGCCAGAGTACACACTAAAATTTTTTTATATAAATAGAACATTTTTGGTCTTCAAAGTTTAGTAACGTCATGATGCTTGTTAGGAAAAGACCTAACCACGTGGTTGATTACTAAGAAGACAAGAATGGAGCAAAATTTATTATTAATAGGTTTTTTGTTAAAGTTCTGCCTATTATATAGGCTCTAGCTTTTCTAAAACTTCGGGTTCTGATGAGATCTTTAGCCAGATCGAAATACTAGTATCAACCTAGCTAATATGTTTGATTTGCTTTATTTTTGTAAATATGCGGAGGTTGAAAGCTCGTTATAAATTGAAAAAAAAAAAAAAAAAAAAGTTTTTTTTCTCATTAATACAATATTTGCCATTAGAAAACCCCTGGGGAGAATTTTGTCCAAAAAAGTTATCACCCTAATGGATATATTAGAAAATTCAATAAATTTTTTAATTGAATCAATTAAAAAAATTGTTTAAATGGCCATTGGTATTCAAAAAATCGATTAATTAGATATGTTTGGCCCATAATTTTTTCTGTGTACCGAATTTTTTTGTTTTGATAGCAATCTTTCAACTGAATTAACAGAAATTCCGCCACGACAATAGACTCAACAGAAATTCGATAACAAGTACCAACAAATTCAGTTTCTAGAATCGAACTATTCGATTGTCAACAAATACGGTTGGTACTACCGAGTCTGTTTTCTGGGTGTACAAATTTGTCTCTTCATACTGTAGGGAAAATTTAAATAATTACTCACACATTAATCGTTACCAAGTAATTAGGAGCGGTTTAACTAATATAGATTTTTCACATAAATTATTAAAAAATTAAGTACAAACACGTAAAAACTTGTCAAAATGTTCTACACTCATACAAAAAGTTAGTTTAAAAGTCTGTAAAACGGGTTCCAATTCAGTAAAAGTTGTTTTATCATCTGTTAGCCTTAATATCAGTTATTTAGCTAAAGTTATTAGTTCTGTTATTTTACAGCTAGAACAAATTTCATTTTATTTTTACGTTCTAATTATGGTCAATTAAATATTAAGATGAAAATAAAACTCAAATTATTACATCCTTTTCACTCGACGTTCCGTTGACGGTATTTCAACTTCTTCTGGAGTGTGAACTTTATTAATTTCTAGCGACAAAAATATACAATAACATCACATTAATTTAATATTATAAACTTAAATACTAGTATCACAGATTAACTTACGATTTTATTAACATTGTCAAGTATTCCTCAAATTTTAAATATTCCTCAAATGTTAATAAAATCGTAAGTTAATCTGTGATACTAGTATTTAAGTTTATAATATTAAATTAATGTGATGTTATTGTATATTTTTGTCGCTAGAAATTAATGAAGTTCACACTCCAGAAGAAGTTGAAATACCGTCAACGAAACGTCGAGTGAAAAGGATGTAATAATTTGAGTTTTATTTTCATCTTAATATTTAATTGACCATAATTAGCCCGCACTCAGGGAACTTCTGCTTTAAAAATATGTAGTTGTTTGGGTTGTAATACAGTTTCATTATTTTTAATGTAAATGTAAGTCATTTGTAGAACAAATAAAATGTTTAACTAACATTGTAGTTCATTTAAAAAAACAACTCACATCAAATGACTGTTTTATGATTTTACATTCATTTTTTACAGTTATTTTTTGTTATTTAAAAAAAAAAAAAAAAAATTTTTGGTTTATTTTTTACTACCATGTGGTTCATTTTTACTACAATGTTTACTACATTTTTTGAACATTAAAAACAAATGACAATGTTAGTTGAATTTAATGAAATGTAAGTCGTCCTTTTTTTAAATGAAATTTCATTTGTTTTTGACTACAATTGCAGTCGTCTTTACCAACATAATTTCCTAAGTGCGTAAAAATAAAATCTAATAAATAAATATTGGTCATAAATCAAATTCAAAAAAAAAAAATTTCATTTGTAGTTGAACGAATTTGTGAAGCTAATATTTAGTTATTCGTGATTGTCGAATTCAAAAATTTTCCGGTTAATTAAAACCACAATTGTTTTTAAACAATAATTCTTTGTGTCTTCACTATCAATATCTCTTGTAAATAGTGTTATTTGCTCAAATTGTTTATTTTACAATCATATAATTGGCTATATCTCGAAAACCAAGCGAAATAAAGCAAAATAAACAACAAATGTTACTCCGTGCCTTTAAATATCAACCATATCAACCATCAACACACTTATGGCCTATGCATAATCAATTCTGCAATTTTATAAATGGTTTATAAAACAAGTTTTCGTACAAAATTTATTTACTAAACGTTTTATAAATTTTGAAAAATTATCATTCATACCCTGAGAAAATTATCTGCATGATATCAAAATTGTTATTTATTCGTTATTTGGGCAAAATGTTTTTAATCAAGTTGTGGAAGTTCCATATCTGCACATATTTATTTAGTATCATTTTGGAAGCTTTGAGGTTTTGGAAGTTTCATAGCTCAAATTTATTATTTACTAGATATTTGGGCATTTGTTATACTACAAAATTTTATTAATCACATTTTAAATCAAGTTGTGAAAGTTTCATATCTGCATATTTTATTTAGTAGCATTTTGAAAGTTTTGGAAGTTTCATGGCTCAAAATTGTTATTTATTCGTTATTTGGGCATGTGTTATTCTTCAAAATTTTGTAATCATATTTTAAATCTAGTTGTTAAAGTTTCATATCAGTAAATTTTTATTTAATAGCATTTTGAAAGCTTTGAAGTTTTGGAAGTTTCATAGCTCAAAAGTGTTATTTACTCGTTATTTGGGCATTTGTTATACTACAAAATTTTATTAATCACATTTTAAATCAAGTTGTGAAAGTTTCATATCTGCACATTTTTGTTTAGAAACATTTTGGAAGCTTTAAAGTTTTGGAAGTTTCATAGCTCAAAATTATTATTTATTCGTTATTTGTGCAAAATGTTATTAATCATATTTTAAATCAAACTGTTAAAGTTTCATATCAGTACATTTTTATTTAGTAGCATTTTGAAAGCTTTGCAGTTTTGGAAGTTTCATAGCTCAAAATTGGTATTTACTCGTTATTTGGGCATGTGTTATACATAAAAATTTTATTAATCATATTTTAAATCAAGTTGTGAAAGTTTCATTGTGAAAGCTTCATTATGTCGTAGCATTTTCGTAGCTTTAAAGTTTGAAAAAAGTTGAACAGCAAAATTTAGTGAATGTTTTTGGCAATTAAGTTTTAGAGAATTTCTTATTTATTATTATTTTGGAGGCTTTGAAGTTTGAAAAAAGTTGAACCGCAACATTTAGTGAATGATATTGGAATTTAAGTTTTAGAAGTTCCATAGCTCAAAATTTGTTCGTTCTTTGGGCATGTGTTAAACGTCATAATTTTATCAATCATATTTTACATCAAGTTTTGAAAGTTTCGTAGCTTTACATTTTTATGTTTGAAGGCTTTCAATTCCCAAATCTATCAAATATACATAGATATTTCAAAAATACCTTAAAATCAATTTAGACAAACGGCTTACTGTGTGGATTAAGACTTTTTCGATTTTTTATTTTGAATACGTTGTTTTTTTTTTTGTAACCCGGGAAAACTTACGAAAATATGTGCACACTAGGGTTTCAACGTGCCTATCAGTACATAATGGGCAATAATGTATTAGTAATAGAAATCGCTTTCTCAGGTCATTTGAAACAAAAACCTCCCGCATAAAGATCATTTCCTTAAAATGCATTTCGTTAAATTTTGAACGTTAACTTTTTACTTATTGTGTTCGTTATTTTGCTAATTTTGACGTCTATATCGCGAAGCAAATCGAAAATCGAGAAACACGTCAAATTTGAAAACGTTTGTGTCCTTTCTAACGATGCATATCGAACTATGCATCGTTATTGTCTAACTACGTAAAAATTTTAGCTAAATATTAATTATTAGTTTAATTAAACAAAAAGAAGATTATGCGGAAACCTTTTTGAAAACAGCGAAAAATAAAATTGCGTTGCTTCTGCTTAAAAAAATTGTAGATGTTTGGGTTGTAATACGGTTTTTTTTTATTTTTAATGTAAATGCCAAGCATTTGTAGAACAAATTTTATTTTTAACTAACCTTGTAGTTCAGTAAAAAAACAAACCACATTAAATGACTGTTTTATGATTTTACAGTCGTTTTTTGTTATTTAAAAAAGTAAATGCTTGTTAATTTTTTACTAATATATGTGGTTAATTTTTACTACAATTGTTATTCATTCCTGAAAGTGGTCAATTAATGAATTTTAAAACAAAAACTCTATAGATTATTTGTTAGGACAATATCCTAATAAAAAAAAATATAGAGTATGGCCTCGAACTTGAATAATTTTCATTGCAGAATTAAAGGTCGAAAAAAACATAATTTTTATTTTTAATAAAAACTATATCAAACTTAAAATGTATTTATTTTAAATACACCCAATTCTAAATAAACTCAATCTGAAGAAAACGGCATAAAACTACCCGAAAAATCTGCTCTAAGATTTTGTTGTTGAATATTTTCCATATTCATTAAATTCACAAAAAAAAAAACATTTCTCGGGACACCCTAATGTGCATGCTTCAGTTTATAATACTTTATTAAAAATTTGATAATTTGCTGTTATAGATATAATCATAATTTTAAAATCGCTTATTATAAATCGTTAATCATAATCTATTGTTGCCACAAAAAATCGTCGAAAAGAAGAATCGTTTTTTATTCACATCTGGCAATGCATTTTATCTCGTTAAGTCTGTGCCAAAACTGTTTAGTTGCTTCTCGTAATTTTTTCTAGACGGTTGTATTCTGTGTCGGTCAATTTTATTTGATTAAATTTCCGTGAAAATAATATCGTTTGTGTTAATATTTTTACTTAAAAATATTCCTTAAATATTGTAGATCAATAAATTCGTAAAAGATTAATGAAAAGTGTAAAAGAAATAGTGAAATAATAAGAATAAATAATTTGCAAAAAATGCAATATAAATGGAGTCCTAGGGCTCCACTAGCTTTGATATTGTGTTGTTAGTGTAAAGCAAAAAAACACAAGTGTTCGGTGTGTTAGTAGTGGTGTATTAAAATCACTGTGGCTGAATACACATGACACTAGTAAGCAAAGCAATCTAACTGCATAGAGCATTTCTTTTTTTTTTATTTCTCTTCGACTGGAAGTCACGATATTGATAGAAATAAAAGTTAGAAATTACTCACAGTCTGTGTTGCCAGAAAATGTTTAGCTCATATCCCCATTTCGCAAAGTGGAAATTCCCCAAAAAAATTTTAAATTTCCTAATTTGTTCCTTTTCTTAATAAAACATGACGAATATAATAAATTTAACGTTAAAAATGAATTTGTTGTAAAATATAGAGCAAAAAATTAGAGGTTGAATATTCAACTTTTATTTTTTATAACAAGCTTTTTTTAAATAATTAAAATATTTTGAATGAACTCTTAAATATTTTTAGCAAACCTACTAAAAATAAAAATTCTTTTTGGTCTAAATTATAATCTGTTCAAATTTACAAGTTTTTAGTGAGAAATTTGAGTTATTAAACGAATTAGAAATTCTCAAAACTGTTTAAAAAAGGGTATGAAATTCCCAAATCTTTTGAAAAATCTCAAAATAATTCTACTAAAAAATGTCCTCTTTTGGGCCACTGGTTGTTAGTGTAGTGGGAAACAAGTAATCGATGTATTAGTTGTTGTGTGTTAAAACCACAGTGCTTATTAAAAATTAAATATATGGCAAATAAAAAATTAAATATGTAAACAAAATATGTAATAATAAAAAGCATCATAAAAAAAATTTTAAAAAAATAATGAAATCGAAAATGTAAGTTTAGCACTATTTAACAATGTAAATTTTCTAACTGCAAATTTTACGAATTTAATTCAAAAATGAACAATCATTGAATTAATTTAATTAGCATTTGTTACTGTTCGATTTCTTTTAAAACGAACTAGTTCAATTGTAGCAGTTCGTTTTATTAAATTTAATGAATTAATTTATTTATTTCACTCAACCCTTCAGTGATAAAAAAAAAATCCGTGAGCAACTCCAGTTTACGAGCAAAGCCCCTATTTTTTATATTTTTTTTCCAATGTAGTACTTTATTTATCTGCCTTTAATAACAATATTTTATTTGTCGAAAAGCGGGGCGAGAAGTCTCTGAAATATATTATCAAGCATCTTTAATGACTTTTAAACATAAAACTTTCCAGAGTTTCTTTATTTTGCAGCCTACACACAATACAAATAAACAAAAAAAATGTTTACATTAAAAAATAATTTGACAAAAAATTTTAAAGGCTTGAAGGAAATTTACAAACAGAAAAACAATTAGAAATTTAGAAGAAGAAAAAACACGTTGATCAGAAAATACCCATATAAAAAAAAGTAAACAAATTTGTTTAAATTTTAGATCAACTGAAATTTAAGTTTTCAAAAAAATATTAAATATTTTAAAAACGCTTTTTTACTATTATACTTAAAGTGTCCAAAACCGTAACCGAAAACCAGTTACCGGGTTTTCTATTTTCAAAAACTGAACCGGTGTCATTCGGTAATAAGTTGGTGCAAAAATGTACTCATTATAATTTTTTTAGAAACAAAAAAAAAATTTCGGTTTCTACACAAAAATAAATTTGATATCCCCGCTAGAAAACAAGCTCAAAAATTCGTTAGAAATGTATTTAGTAATTTTTTTTTTTAATAAAAACTATATCAAACTTAAAATTTATTTATTTTAAATACACCCAATTCTAAATAAACTCAATCGGAAGAAAACGGCATAAAACTACCCGAAAAATCTGCTCTAAAAATTTGTTGTTGAATATTTTCCATATTAAGCTAATAATTTACCAAAAAAACATTTCTCGGGACACACTAATGTGCATGCTTCAGTTTATAATACGTTATTAAAAAGTTAATAATTTGCTGTTATAGATATAATCATAATTTTAAAATCGCTTATTATAAATCGTTAATCATAATCTATTGTTGCCACAAAAAATCGTCGAAAAGAAGAATCGTTTTTTATTCACATCTGGCAATGCATTTTATCTTGTTAAGTCTGTGCCAAAACTTTTTAGTTGCTTCTCGTAATTTTTTCTAGACGGTTGTATTCTGTGTCGGTCAATTTTATTTGATTAAATTTCCGTGAAAATAATATCGTTTGTGTTAATAGTTTTACATAAAAATATTCCTTAAGTATTGTAGATCAATAATTTCGTAAAAGTTGAATGAAAAGTGTAAAAGAAATAGTGAAATAATAAGAATAAATAATTTGCAAAAAATGCAATATTAATGGAGTCCTAGGGCTCCACTAGCTTTGATATTGTGTTGCTAGTGTAGAGCAAAATAAAAAGTGTTCGGTGTGTTAGTAGTGGTGTATTAAAATCACTGTGGCTGAATACACATGACACTAGTAAGCAAAGCAATCTAACTGCATAGAGCATTTCTTTTTTTTATTTCTCTTCGACTGGAAGTCACGATATTGATAGAAATAAAAGTTAGAAATTACTCACAGTCTGTGTTGCCAGAAAATGTTTAGCTCATATCCCCATTTCGCAAAGTGGAAATTCCCAAAAAAAATTTAAATTTCCTAATTTATTTCCTTTCTTAATAAAACATGACGAATATAATAAATTTAACGTTAAAAATGAATTTGTTGTAAAATATAGAGCAAAAAATTAGAGGTTGAATATTCAACTTTTATTTTTTATAACAAGCTTTTTTTATATAATTAAAATATTTTGAATGAACTCTTAAATATTTTTAGCAAACCTACTAAAAATAAAAATTCTTTTTGCTCTAAATTATAATCTGTTCAAATTTACAAGTTTTCAGAGAAAAATTTTAATAAAAAATTAAATTCCAAAATATTTCGCAAAATTTCCAAATAATTCTACTAAAAAATCTGTATCCAAACCGTAGCTATAATGTCCTCTTTTGGGCCAAGTCTTATCGGGAAACACTGGTTGTTAGTGTAGTGGGGAAAAAAGTAATCGATATATTAGTTGTTGTGCGTTAAAAACACAGTGCTTATTAAAAATAAAATATATGCCAAATAAAAAAATAAATATGTAAATAAAATATGTTATAATAAAAAGCGTCATAAAAAATTTTTTGAAAAATAATAAAATCGAAAATTTAGAGTTATGTAAGGACTATTTAACAAGATAAGTGATTTTTCCTTTTTCGAAAATTTAAATTTTTATTTAAATTTTCAAACTTAAAATTTTACGAATTCAATTCAAAAATGAACAATCATTGAATTAATTTAATTCGCATTTGTTACTGTTCGATTTCTTTTAAAACGAATTAGTTCTATTTTAGCAGTTCGTTTTATTAAATTACATTAAATTAATTAATTTATTTCGCTTAACCCTTCAGTGATTAGAAAAATCCGTGAGCAACACCAGTTTACGAGGAAAGTCCTATTTTTTTATATTGTTGTCTAATGTAGTACTTTTTTTTTAGCTGTCTTTAATAACAATATTTTTTTTTTCGAAAAGCGGGGTGAAAAGTCTCTGAAATATGTTATCAAGTATCTTTAATGACTTTTAAACATAAAACTTTCCAGAGTTTCTTTATTTTGCAGCCTAAACACAATTTAAATAAAAAAAAATTTTTAAATTAAAAAATGATTTGCCAAAAAATTTTAAAGGCTCCAAGGAAATTTAGAAACAGAAAAACAATTAGAAATTTAGAAGAAGAAAAAACTCTTTAATCAGAAAATACTCATATATAAAAAGTAAACAAATTTGTTTAAATTTTCAATCAACTGAAATTTAAGTTTTCAAAAATAAATTAAATATTTTCCAAACGATTTTTAACTTAAACGAAAACCAGCTAAACGAAAACCGAACCGGTGTCATTCGTTAATAAGTTGGTGCAAAAATGTACTCATTATAATTTTTTTTAGAAACAAAAAAAATTTTCGGCTTGTACACAAAAATAAATTTGATATCCCCTCTAGGAAACAAGCTCAAAAATTAGTTAGAAATGTATTTAGTAATTTTTTTGAATTTACTAATTTTTTGGAAAATTTTGTGTCTTTAATGATTCATTTTGACAATATTTTTTTATGTTTCAAAAATATGTGTTGTATTTGCTTCATTTTCTAAATCTTTAGCCAGATGGAAATACATGCATCAACCTTACTAATATATATTCAACATGCTCTATTTTTGTAAATATACGCAGGTTGAAATAAAAATAACATTAACAAGATCTCGATGTATATAAAAACAGAAAGCCAAGAAAACTGGTAAATGAGAATTTTTAAAAACTAAATGTGTTCTCCGTTCTTTATTATTAGAATGCAACAACAAATCAGTTGTTATTGTTTTTAACTGCAATTAAAGTTGAAATAATATCAAACAAATATTTTGACAGTTATTTAAAAATAAAATAAAGAAAATTACTGTAGTTTTTTAACCGTTTTTGAAGCAGCCATTTTATTATTGCAAACAACGTCCAAAACAATATTTCTGCCGTAAACAGTTAATTTTGGTTAGTTATTTAAATACAAATGAAATACAAATTTTTATTGCAATTTAATATAAAAATATTTGATGGCGCTGTTTTGGTTTAAAAAATAAAAAAATATTTTTAAAATACAGAAAAAGTAACTGTAGAAGGCTTTTTTTTTGTAGCAATTTTTACAGTTGTTTCACTAATATTAAAAAAAAATCTGTTATTTTTACGACGTCGTTAATTAATTTTACTGCATATGCTACAGTGCGACCTCTGTCGGCTTTTAAATTTACAGTTCTTTTAACTGTAATTTTCAGTAGATTCTACTGTCAATTTTTTTTTGAGTGGGTCGGTATATATTCTTTTAAAATTATAATTTTAGTCGTAAAATATAATATTCAGCTGTCTCATTTAATATTATATTCCACAAATATATTATTACTTATTACGTCGGTTGGTTCTACTGAAACCGTAATTTAATGGCATATTTGATTGGTAAAATCGTATTTGCAGATACCAATTTCTTAATAAATTTGTTAAATAGCTGATTTTACCGTACATAATTACGAACCGAATTTCATTTCAATAGTTGGATAATAGGATTGTTTTTAGTCCCTTTTCCCTACTTTTAATTAGCAGTACAATGTTTTATGTATATTAGTCTATTACGGGTGATTCCAAATAAAATTACGTCAAATCAGTTTAAATGGTTTTGACTTATTTCCAAGTAATCTTTTTTTCTGAGTGACTAAATACTTTTACGACTCAAATAATTGGCAATAAAATGGCACATTTTGCTTTAAAGTGCATCTATTTTTGTACATATTTTATAATTGTTGTTACTTATTTTTGGAGCTTATTCTTCGGTTTGTACTGTGTATTTACTTTTAAGTACGTACCTTAAGCGCACATATGTCAAGCGCAAAGTTTTAAGTGCATAAAAGTCGCTACATCACGATATCAATACAAAAATTTTAAGACTGGAAACATTTAAAATAGTACCAAAAGAAACGCGGTAGTAACACTTACTAACGAAATTGTTACAAGTTTGCGATCCCTGATGTACACATTTAAATTTTTGATTACTTCGTGAAAAATTTTCTAATTTGCTGTAATTAAAAGAGAAATTAGTTATAAATACAACAAAGTCGCTAATTCTAATTTTTGCCAAAAAGAATGGGGATATGAATATAAACCGTCAGATCTGGCAACGCAGGAAGATCTTACTCAGCTTAGTAAAGCTCTAATAGCAACAACACCATATTACCTTTTTTGTACTTATTATCTTTTATTTTATCTTTTCCTTCCACATTTTAGTTTACGCTCAAACTTTGCACGGTTCGGTTGTCCGCAAGTAGTCTTTTTGTGTTTTTTTCAATAAAATTTAATTGTTTTTTAAAATAATATAGAAAATTTATATATTTTTAAATAAAAACATAATTCAAGTGTAGTTTAATTGTTTTTTCATAAAAAATTATTAAATTTATTGCAAAAATTGTAAGAAAAAAGTGTTTTAAATTGAATATAAAATTGCGAGCCGGTCGGTGTTTCTTCTTTTGTTTGGCCATTCGTTAATTCGCCGTGCGGTGTTTTTGTCTTTGTTCGGTCATTCGTTAATTCGTTTCATAAAAAATAAGATGATGAAGTGTGTTATAAATGTAATAGCTCTGCAAAAGGTTAAATAGAAAATATATAAGGCAAAAAATAAAAAAGGCAAAATATAAAAAGGCAAAAAGCCATATTTGTTGAGTTAAAAATGTAAAAAAAAATATGTATGCCTTAAATAAAAAAAGTGTTAGTGTTTTCCAAGTTATCTAAAAAATTATGGCTTAAGTTGTTACCTATTGCTTTATTGTATTTATTAACAAAAACTATGAGGAAAAGGAAAGATAAAAATGTAAGTTGTTATTATAATTGATATTGTATTGCGATTTTCATACAAAAGCTTTTTTGAGAACAAAAAGCTCTTACTGAGAAAGATCTTTCTCTTTATTAAATTTTAAAGCTTTAGATAATATTAGATTTGCCGTACACCCAGAAAACAGACTCGGTAGTAGCAACCGTATTGTTTGCCAAACGAATGTTGTTGCGACCGAATTCTTCGGTTGTGATAGCAATCATTCAACTGAATTAACAGAAATACCGGCACGACAGTAGAATTTCGACTGCCTCAACAGAAATTTAATGACAAGTAGCAACAAATTCGGTGGCTACAATTGAACTATTCTATTGGCAACAAATACGGTTGGTACTACCGAGTCTTTTAAATAATTACTCACACAATAATCTTTACCAAGTAATTAGGAGCATTTTAACTAATATAGTTTTTTCACATAAATTATTCAAAAATTAAGTAGAAACAAGTAAAAACTTGGCAAAATGTTACACTCATACAAAAAGTTAGTTTAAAAGTCTGTTAAACGGGTTCCTATTCAGTAAAAGTTATTTTTTCTGCTGTTAACCTTTAAATCAGTTACTTAGCTAAAGTTATTACACTATAAAAAATGATTGTAAATTTACTACTATAAAACGAGTAAAGTTTCATGTATTATTACGCAAATTCGGTAAATTTATACATAAAAATGCGGAAAGCTATTTTGCGCACACTTATAATATACAATAATACCCACTTACAGTATTTTTACCAATTATGTGTCTACAATTAAACACATTATGCCTAAAAGTAGTATTATTTTGTTAAATAAAATTTTTACGCATAAAGTTTGTAAATATACTAACTTATAATAGTTATAAATATTTTGACATTTTTAAAATGAAAAAAATTAAACAAATTAAAAAAGCCAAAAAATCAAAAAAATTAAATTTATTGAGAATTTTAATGAAAAACAAAAAAAAAAAATGTATAACTGTAGTATTTGTGATAGGGTTTAGTTCATAGTTCATTTCCAAGTGCTTGCAGCTTAATTGTGGAAAAATATTTTCAAAATATAGTATATGAACAGAGCTTTAAAGAATAAAATTCTTCATTCGATTTATTCAGTCAGTTTTTACTCCTTCGATTTAAAAATATTGCCAATATTGAAAAATTGCCAAAATTATAAAAATCGCCAAAAATCGCTAAAATTGAAACAATCTTAAAAAAAAAACGTTAAAATTAATAAAAAAAAAAAATTGCTAAAATTAAAAAAAAAAAAAAAAAAAAACGCTAACATTTAAAGAAAATTGCCAAAAATTAAAACAATTGCTAATATTAAAAAAAAAAAAACGCAAAAAATTAGAAAAAATGTTCAAATTGGAAAGAACGAAAAATATTGCCGAGAAACTCAAAATAAATATATCTTTATTAGTTTTCGAAACACAGGCGATATTCCAAATAAATTCTCTTTTTGCTGTGCGATGCTTTGTTTTCCAGAAAAACGCGATCTAAGAAATTTAGAACCGGTATTGGGGTTGAGTTTTGAACACCGATGCAAACATTTTTCCAGTAGCTCTTTTATTTTTTGAGTTATGGGCGGTTTTTATTTAGTCAATTTTTAAAAGGCACATATTTCGAAAACTAATAGAGCTGGAGGCCAAATGGTTGCATCATTGTTCAAAACTCAACCCCATTACCCCTGCAACGATCCTAAATTTCGCTTTGATTAGCTGGATTCGTAAATCGCGTTTTTCTCGAAAAGTAAGCATCGCAGATAAAAACGAGTATTTATTTGAAACATCGAGTATGTTTCAAAAACTAACAGAGATAAATAAATGACACAGACAACTTTTTCCAATTTGAGCTATTTTTTTTATCAATTATGGTGATTTTTTTTAAATTTTCGCGATTTTTTACTTTTGCCGTTTTTTTGATTTTGAAGTTTTTTTAATTTTGGCGATGTTTGCACTTTTTTTTTGCGATATTTTTATTTTTGGCGATTTTTTTAGTTTTGGTGATTTTACAATTTTGACATATTTTAGTGATTTTTTTTTTTAATTTTGGAAATTTTTTTAAATTTTGTCGATTTTTTCAATTCAAGTGATTTTTACATTTTTGGCGTTTTTTTCAATTTTGGAGATTGTTTTAAATTTTTGATGATTTTTTTCATTTCAACGATATTTTTTTTAAATTTTAGAGTTTTTTTCAATTCTGGTGGTGTTTTTCAGTTTCGCCGATTTTGGCAAATTGTAAATCGATTGAGTAAAAAATAGATTGAATGCCCAATTATTGAATTAGCAATGATTGAATTCCCAACAATTGACATCCCAACGATTGAATTCCTAATGATTGAATTCAATAATTGATTCTTAATTAATAATAATAATTCTTTGTTTTATTTGAAACATTTTTTGGGCTATTTTTCTTTCTTATCACAACGTAAATATACGCATTTTTAGGGGGTTCTTACGCATATAAAAATGTATTTTTACGCATTTTATCCGTATATTTACAAGTAAAGCATGTTTTTTTTTACTCAAAAATTCAGTAAAATTGTTCATTTATTTCTAAATTTAATTACATTTTTACGCACTTGCATAGTACATTTACACGATTTTTGTTGACCAACTTACACGTAATGTGTGTATTTTTTTCATTTACACACATAGAGTAAATTTACCCAACTTATAGTAGGAGTATAGTTTCCTACTATAAGTTGGGTAAATTTCAACAGAAATTAAATAGAGTGTAGTTCTGTTATTTTACCGCTAGAACAAATTTCATTCGTATTTGATCGAACTTTTGAAGCTAATATTTAGTTATTCCTGATTGTCAAATTCAAAAATTTTCCGGTTAATTTTAAACACAATTGTTTTCAAAAACGATTTTTGAATTAGATTTCTGAATATTTTGGGTGTTGCAACTAAAACTCAGTTAATTTAACTGAACTTTGTTGTGAAAACTAATGTTAAGTTGTACCAACCGACTGAAATTCGTAATAACTGAAATTGAGTGTTAGTAGTCGAATTTCAGTTGGCAAATTGCTAAAATTTTTTCTGTGTGTATGCATAATCAATTTTGAAATTTTATAAATAGTATAAAAACAAATTGTCATTTATTTTGTCATTTAGTAAACGTTTTATAAAATTTTAAAAACTATTATTCATGCACTGAGAAAATTATCTGCACTATATTAATGAATTTTTCTATTAGATCTATGAATTGTCACTGAAACTCGTCCATTGAAACTTTTCACTAAATTAATGCAGTTTTTATAAAATTTAATGAAAAATTTTATATTATTTATTAAAAATTTCATACTACTAATGAAAAAATTTCATTAAAAATAGTTTTATTACTACTATGAAGCTTTTTCATAAATTTTGGGAACAACAAACTCTTTCAGTGAATTCTCTCTGTGTATGGGGTTCAGAATATTATGTACGTTATGTAAAGACCACTGAAAATGTAATTAAAAACAAATGAAATTTCACTTGTAAACATTACCACTAACATTTCAATACATTACACTGATAGAATTTTCCTTCATAGTATTAATGAAACGATTTCATTAAAATCGATTTATTGCTTTAATGAAAAATTTTATTAACTGAATGAAAATTCATTAAAATTGGTATTTTTTTCATTAACATTTTTAAGGATATTTCATAATTTCATAAAAAAAAATCATTAAATCAATGAAAAATTTTAAAATTTTTTTCAATAAAATATTTGACTTGTAATAAGAAAAAAAATTTTTTTTTTGTACTGTCATTTTGAAATAAAAAAAAACTGAAAAATTTCTTTTAAACAGAATTAAAGAAAATTTTGATATAAATAAATTTTTTTTATTAAATTTGCCTAAAGCTAACAGTTTTTGACGAATTTGAATAGTTGGTCACTAAATTCGAGGGAACAGATTCTCTAAGAAAAACGATATAGTTTTGTTCAAAACGAGATCTAAATTGTTATCGTTTTGACTATGTTACACAAAAACGTTATGCTAAATGTTAATAAATTTTTGTTTTTTAACAACATTGTTAACATTATTTAACATTATTTAACATTTTTATCTAATATTGTCGTAATTTAGCTACAAAAAGTGGACTATAATCGTCGCTCGTTCTACAGAATTCCAAGCCAGATCGATAAAAACTACATATTTGGTACCGACATATAAGAAAATATTTCAATCATTAAAGGTCTTAATATACATAATTTAAAAAAAGTACAATAATCAAAATATATATTTTTTATGGATAAAAAAATTTTATTTTAAAATTTGTAATTTGTATGCTAAAATAATCATAAAAAGTGCAAATTATTAAATATCACGAAAATATGTTATACAAACTATGAATTTTATTCATTAAACACATGAAACTTTCATAACGATTAGGCTAGGATTAATGAAAAAAATTTCACATACTTTATGAAATTTTCATTGGGTCAATGAAACCATTCATGAAAATAGATTTATTTTATACAAACTATGAATTTTATTCATTAAACACATGAAACTTTCATAAATGATTAGGCTAGGATTAATGAAAAAAATTTCACATACTTTATGAAATTTTCATTGGGTCAATGAAACCATTCATGAAAACTGATTTAATGAAAAATCTTTCATTGACTCAATGAAACATTTCTTTGGGGACTTTTTTATGAAAAAATTCATTAGATTAATGAAGGAATTCATTAATACTACGCACAAATTTCTATCAGTGTATACTTACATTTTCATTCAGTTTTTACTGTTACAAATGTAGTAAAAATATATTTTTACTAACAAAATGAATAACATTTATTTATTGTAATTTTTATTAAAACAACACAACTGCATAATATTAATGTAAATTCATACAACAGTAATTTGATGTGGTTTGTTTTTTGAAATGAACTAAAAGGTAGTAAAAAACCGAAAGTCCGTTTTTTATGTTTATTTTTTTTATTGATTAACAGACAGAAAGTTGAAAAATATATTTCTTTGGTAATTTAACCGTATATTCCGTTGAAACAACTTAACCGATTAAATTTTTAAATAACTGCTGAACTTTTATGGAAAAGTTCTTGTGAGTGTACGTTTTAGAAGGAATTGGTTATAATACCGCTGTATACATCTGGTGGGAAATCTGATTTTCGCATTTTGAGGGGTATATCTAAGCTTAGAGAAATTCCTAAATTTTTGGAGAATCTTCATACCGATCATCACACTTACCAAATGCGCTCGATTATGACTCCGTTACAACACGGCTTTCTAAATGCCAGATCTACTGTAACGAACCTGTTGCAATTTACGACTCATATTTTTGTTTTGTTAAGGGGAAGTAGACTGATGATATACACAGATTTTTGTAAGGCATTTGATAGGGTCGATCATAAGAAAGTTTCATTGAATTAATGAATTATTTTCATTAAATGAATTACAATGGGAAAAACTGTTTGTTTCTTTTATTTAGATTTTTATTTTTATATTTATTTATTTCACTTTTCTGTTTGTTTTTTTGACAACTACCTGAATGCGACTTGAACGCGCAGCCATGGTTGGTGCACCAACCTGTAAACAGTACCGCGTTGCCGATTGACCAAAAGAAAATGATGTGCTTATTTAGGCCTTTGTAATAAATTAGCTTTTTCCACTAATTGAAGCGGCTTCTGTTGAAATCTGATGAAACTAAATGTTTGGTGTACAAAAAATATGTATATAAAAATAATTACATATTTTAAGGAGTAACCGAAAACATTTTATGAAATTTTCATTTAGTTAATGAATTTTTCATGAATTTAATGAAAATTATATGAATCTAACTTAATGAAAGACATTCATTAACAGTATGAATGGAAATTCTATCAGTGCATTTAGTGAAAAAGTAACTTATATTAAAAAAGTACCTTTGATTGAAAAAGTACCTTTTATTAAAAAAGTACCTTTTATTGAAAAAGTACCTTTTATTGAAAAAGAACCTTTTATTGAAAAAGTACCTTTGATTGAAAAAGTACCTTTTATTGAAAAAGTACCTTTGATTAAAAAGTACCTTTAATTAAAAACCTACATTTTATTTAGAAAGTACCTTCTGGTAAAAAAGTACTTTAAATATTACAACATTTTCAACAGAAAGTTTGTGTAATATTTTTATGTTTTATGGTTTCAAAAACTTTTGGTCTGTTTTCACTAAAAAATTGCCTAATATTTAATTTTTTCATATTTAAAATCCATATTCAATATGACTAGCAACCAAACTTTAAAAACATTTTGTGGTTTTAGGCAATATGTTACAATTTTTAGTTAAAAGTTTTTGAAGAGTATACTAAATATTTTTTTTTAAACAAGTTGTGGTGTTAAGTTGTGTTGTGACAATAGTTTTCAGCCTACAAAATTTAGGTCAGAAATTAAAACAGTTTTACAACAAAAATTTTAAAAACCAACCCTTTACAAAAGTTGAGTTCATATAAAAAAAATCTATTTTATATTTTAAGCACAGTGGCAATTTTTTTAAGATTTACTAGGAAAAATTTACAAAATTTCTTTTGTAAAGTACAGGACCTCTGACACTTGAAACTGAGATCGTATATGAACATACATGGTCCGACATGGTATTTTATATGATCATATATAACTGATTGTATATGGCCATATATATTCATATGTATTTTATATGTTAATATATAACTGATTGTATATGACCATATGTTTTCTAATATATGACCATATATGGTACAAATCCGACATTTTATGTACAAATCCGACATTTTATGGTATTAGACTTATGACCTTTATGTATATGATCTTATATAAGCATCAAGAAATCATATTTTAGAATATATAAACATGTACGGTAGTTAATATATACCACATATAGTAATATTTTGAACTTTATATGATTAAATATACCCATAAATGATTATATATATTCATATACGATCCCATATTTCACTGGTGTATGCATATAAGAGAAATATTAAATGTTGAAATTAATTTAATAAAATTCTATGAATTATATTATCCCAGTGTCAATGGCCATAGATAAAATTTACTATTTACATTTACAATTTTTCTATATCATTATTAAATACTAATTTTGTTTACTAAAGACAAACATTATAATACTCTGTTTAAGACTTAATTATTCATTGCAAAAGACAATTTAAATAGACTATGAAGACATTAGTAATTGACAAAATTAAACAAATAATTATTACAACGCGCCCTGTTAAAAATCGACATATATGGATACATGCATGAAAGCACATGATACATACATATCCACATGATTCATACATGATTCATATGTGTTCATAAACCATTCTAATATGTTCATAAAGGGAATCATATAATTATCTTCATCTGTGTGCATTAACGAAAATTGAGGTAATATTTACATATATACTCATACATGTCTATACATTTACATACATTTATACATATGATTGCATATGAACTCTTATGAACACACATGAATCCTATATGGTGGTATATGGACATGTATGACCACGAATCACTTCATATATGAGCATGAATGATTTCATACATGTTTATAAATGGATGCAAATATGTTAATTTTTAACCATATATATGATCATATATGTATGATCATATAAATTTTTTTTATGATCATATATGGTCATACATATTCGTACATACTAGAAAAATTAACCTACATCTTCCTATATGGACAAATACGGTCATACATGTTCATGTATTATTTTGTATGGTCATACATTATACATTTTTGTAATTTTTTTAAAAAAAATTTTGTATTTAAAAAACTGGTTTTATAAAAAATTCAAATGGCAAAATATGTAAATATATTATGTATTTGTGCCAGCGCAAACATTCTATTTATTATCGCATCAGAATGAAATATATACCAAAAATACAACATTTTAAACAACATTAAAATAAAGTATAATGCGACCAAATTAAATTAAAATATTGTGAACAAATTTAAGGCTATACGTTTTTTAAACAGGACCACACAGATGAAAATACGACTTACTCAAAACGTTCTATTACTAAAAATTGTTGTAAGTTGTTGTAAGTTTACATTTAAATTGTTGTAAGTTTACATTTTCATTTAAAATTTCTAGGTTACAAGATTATACTTAAATGTTAATGTTTTTCACATACATTTAATAAAAACTTTGAATTTTCTATTTAATAGTAAGATCTAATTATGATCTTGTATCTTAGACATTTTATTTAATATATACAATTCGTACAATTCATACTAATACTTTATCTGTGAGGTCCTGTTTAAAAAAAATTCTTAAATTTGTCCACAATGTTTTCATTTAAGTTACGGTTATACTTCCATTTGCTCTTCATTAGGTTAACAATAATTACCGAAACACATTTTTCTTTATAATCTTGAAGTTATAATTTCAATAAGGTTTCATGGGTCTTTTCTGTACCCCAGCCAATAAGGGTTAAATATGTTGTTGAATAAAAGTAAATATTTTTTATTTATTTTTTTTATTTTAATAATTAATAATCATATAATTACATATTATATACTATTACCCTAACCGAGCGCTAGCTACTATGGCCTTCAGCGCGTTGTAGCGAAAACAGGCCAGTGTCTCTGGTGGGAATCGAACCCACGACCTCCGCACTGATAAGCCAGCACGCTACCAAGTAGCCTACCAGGGCGCACAAATGTAAATATAATTTTAGTCATATCAAATGTAAGTGATATTTTTCAAAAAATTATTAAATGTGTTATTCTGTAAATTTCCTAGTGGGTCTTTTTTTTTTGACCAAAAGTGTAAAAATTAACCTTATATGGATCAAGTTATATAAAATAATTCTTTTTATCAAGTTGAGATTTTTTGTTTTATCAATCTAAAAGCTTTACAATTCTGTAATCATAATTAAAATTAAGTTTCATGGCTCTTTTTTGTCCCCAGGCCACTAAGGGTTAAACATTTGTTAAATAACTATAAAGTTAATTATAGTCTTAATAAATTTAAGCGACATTTTTTAGCAAAATATGCAAACTTTGATGAAAACATAATTTTTTTTCAATTTTTGACAAAATAAGTTATTTTCAAAAAATGTCCTGGAAAGGAGTCGCTACAAATACAAACTCGACTTATTGTTTTTTCATTTTATTTTTTTTTTTTTTTTGGTTAATAACAACTATTATATTATAAAATAGCAATCGACATTTGTACATTAAGCATTTAAAAATTTTTTTAAAATTAATTTGAAAAAAAAAAAAACCTTTCTGCATTTTTATCAAATTTCTGGGTCATTTTGGATTCCCGGCTCAAATGGGTTAATGATATCCGATGAAGTCAGAATTCCATATCTGAGTAATTTTGAATATATGAGAATTAAAATGAAAAGTAAATTTTTTCGATATTTCGAATTTTGGGAATTTTAAATATGAATTGCAATAAAACTGAGTGGTGTAATGTATAAAAATCAAAAAATCATCATTTTAAGGAATATCCTAATGACCATATTGTGAGTCCTTTTTAATGTATGCAATCACAAATACTTCCATATATGCCCATATATGTAATATATATGTCCATATTTGTCCATAGACACAACCATTTATATTTGTATATATATTTGTACATAAATGAATTTTTAACCGGGAATAGAAATTTAGTACACTGTCTTTAAATACGTACAATTATGTTTACAAAACTTCTTTTCCTTCCAAACATAACACAGTTCAACAAAATCAAAACAATTTGATGTATCGGGTTTGCGACCTATCATTTCTGAAATAGTTTTCGACGCAAATGGTGACTATGGCCTTAGATTTTTAAAGTTAGCTATATTTACTTAATTTATGAAAGCATTCGCGTACTTTCAATTTGAGTTTAAGAAACAAATTAACTTAAACTACAAACATTTTATATACGAGGGCGGATCAATAAGTCCGTGACTTTTTGAATGAAACACTTTTTTTTTTGCAAAAAAAAAAATTATTTTTCGACATAATCTTCTTTTAGCTCAATACACTTAGCAACGTTTCTCCAATTTTTGTATCCCTTCCAAAAAATAGAATTTTTTGAGGTCCATAAAATAGGCATTTGTTTGATCAATAATTTCATCGTTGGAGCTAAATCTCTTTCCACCGAGCCATTTCTTTAGGTTTGGAAGTGCATTATCTTGATGATAAAGAACTTTTTTCTTGGCCATATGGGGTCGTTTTTTTTTTAATCCTCGTTAAATCGGTCCAATAAGTTGGCATAATATTCGACGTTTATTGTTTTTCCCTTTTGAAGGTAATCGATGTGGATTATCCCGCTTGCATCCCAAGAAACTGTTGTCATCACCTTATTGGCCAACAAACTTACATTGGCCTTCTTCGGAGCCGTTTAACCCGGAGAAACCCATTGTTTAGACTGCTGCTTGATCTCCGGAGTGTTGTAATGGATACATGTTTCATCCACAGTTACAAAACGCCGAAAAAACTCATTTGAATTGCGGTTAAACAACTTCATACAATACTTTGAAGTTGTCACACGATTACGTTTATGGTCAATTGAGAGCAAACGCGGCACCCATCTTGCAGAAAACTTTCTTAAACAAAACTGATCATTTAAAATCGAAACCACACTGCCATATGGAATGCATATGGCATCAACAATCTCACGCACTTTTACTCTTCGATCGGAAAACACCATATCGTGGATTTTTTCGACATTTTCGGGTGTATTGACCTCAATTGGCCGTCCAGAACGTTCAGCGTCGTTTGTACTTGTGCGACCACAACGAAAGTCAGTAAACCACTTTTTTACCATTGAAATCGATGGTGCAGAGTCCCCATAGTATTTATCAAGCTTTTCCTTGGTTTGATTGGCGGTTTTTTTCGCAAAAAATAATGTTTAATGAGCACTCGAAATTCACTTTTTTATTTTTAAAAAAATCCACGAGGTTGTATGTTTTGAACAGCTGTTAAAAGCAAAGTAAATGACGGATCTTGCTCAAAACTTGACTGTAGTCTATGAACAGGTGGTACTTGATGGGAGCATTGTTGCATTTCATATAACTACGAGGGAAGTTCGAAAAGTCACGGACTTATTGATCCGCCCTCGTATTTTTATGCCTTAAAAATATTGGAGTCAGTGACAGATCTTAATTAATACAATTCAGTTAAAAACATTCAAATATGTTTAACACATGTTAATTAATTGAAGCGCGTTTTCTTAAAAAATAGCGATGTTAAATAATGAATGCTTAATAATGTATTTTTTTTTATTTTTCCCATAATAACGACATACAAAATTAATTAAAAAAATAATGTAAAAAATTTTTAACCTCAGATTGAGTTTTCGGAAGATTTTGATAATGAAAGCAATTGTTTTTCCGCTGAAATTAATTAAGCGGAATATAAATTAACTTCATGTGCCAAAATTTTCCAAATTCAATTAAGTGGTTTTTTAATACTCACAAACAACAAAAATAAGTGAAGTTTTCACTTTAATTTCAAGGATATAATACATCCTTCACACAATCGCAATTAATTAATATGATTTTTAATGCTCAAAGTTCTTTATCAAAATACTTTAAACCCATATTAAAAGTTATTCGTAATTTATCCAGGAATTAATAAGAAATTTAAAAGAAAAACTGGATTTTTAGTGAAAGTTAAACTCGCAAATATTTTGTTGTTTAACAGTGTAATTAATATCTAAACTTATAATGGTTTCCAAGAACACTGCACTGAGAGAATTATCTACATGATATTAATGAATTTTGGCATAGAAACAATGAAGTTTCACTAAAGCTTGCGAATTGAAACTTTTCATTGAATTCACGCATGTTTTCATTAAATTTTATTAAAAATAAAATTCTAGTTCTTAAATGTTTCATTTACTCAATGAAGAAGTTTCATAAAAAGTGTGAAGCTTTTCCTTAATTTTAAGAAATTGTTCATTATTTTTCGTTCCCTTAAATTCTCTCTATGTGTAAAACAAAAACACATTACAATAGTATAGTCATTCTATCACATCAAATATTAAAAAAAAACTTTTTGCTTAAATTTTGTTTATAAAGAGCAGTACCATAACTTCTAATAAGTAATAAAGTTACTTTAACAAAGGCAATTAATCCTTAAAAGGGACAATCTTTTTTGCAATAAAATTGTTATGAAGTGATATTTTGTTACAAAAAATATACAATAAATGTGCTTTTATTTCGTTTTAATTTCGTTGAATTGATTTTGAAGATATGGGCCGTGAAAGTTTCGAAGTAATTCAATGAAATTAATGCTGAAGAAGTAAAATGAAGTTTTACTACACATATACTGTGTAGTAAAGCATCGAAATATAGGTCTATGTCCCCAAAAAGTATATATATTCTTGAGCCTTATTCGATTTTAAGACGATTTCACGATGTCCGTCTGTGTATCTGTTGAAATATCGATAACGACGCGAAAACGCTATACGGACTGTTAATTTTTACACAGATTAATGTACGTTTCAACGAAAAGTTTGGTATTGAAAATGAGAAAAATCATTTCAGCTGTTCAGAAGTTGCGAATGAAAATGTGAAGGTACCTCTAAATTATCCATACACTGTATATTAGTACAAATTTATAATAGCTTCTGGTGTAGAAAATATAACTTCATATTTGGACACTAGTCGCTAAGAGGTGAATAATATTTAAAATTTACCTCAAAATTTTATTTCACCTCAAATTTTTTTTTTCACCACAAAAATAGTTTTCTACCTAAAAAGGGTTTCCATATTAATAATAATGTTGTATCTTATCTAAAGTTAATAAACGAGTTTCAGCTAAATTCTCCTACCCTTTTTCTTATTTTTATTAATGACCTTCTTGGTCAGACTTTCAATCCTATCTACTCTTTTGCAGATGACAGCAACATTTGTCATTCATTTTCATTCTATCACAGGCCAAGCTCTTTGGAGATAGAGGGCATGCGGCAGAACATGGATGACACACTCAATCAGGACCTTTCTACAATCTCCGAGTGGGGTCGCGCGAATAAGGTCGATTTTAATGTTAACTCACAGACGGGCTGTGGAATTAACATTGTCATCTGTAGCTATGGATGGTATAGGTATTGAGGAATCGGATACTCTTGATGTTCTGGGCATGAGAATACAGTGTGATGTCCATTGGAATAAGGACGTATTTCAAGTGTCGAAAGAGGCATTCAAGTGTCGCGGTTTTCTAAAACGGTACAATACTTACTTCACTCCATCCGATCTCCTTACTATTTATACCAGCTATATCCGGCCAAAAATGGAATACAACTCTCATATATGGGCAGCGGCTCCACTGTCTATTCTGAAGCTTCTGGACCGTGTTCAAGGGAGGGCGGTGAAGCTTATCAATGACAGTAGTGTATCCAACTCTATTGATTCATTGGAGCATCGTCGGAATGTGGGTTGTGTGACACTTTTCTATCGATATTACCATGGGAGATGCTCATCTGAGATAAGTGAACTTATTCCACGAGCCCGAGTTTTTATTCTTAATACTCGCTTACCTAGTAGAGCACATCCGTTTATAGTTGATTGTCCTGTGTTTCGCACAACGCATTTCAGAGAAAATTCGTTTTTTAGTCGAACGATTCGTATGTGGAACAAACATCCCGCAGAAGTCTTCCCTGTTACTTACAATTTAGAAAAATTTAAATCAAATATCCACAAACACTACTCCCTCTTTCCTCCTTTCCATACCCTATTTTCCTGATCAATACAATGCACTGCATAAGTAGGGGGCATCCTCCGAGTATTGGTTAATTTATAAAAAAAAAAGATCTCATCAGAACCCGAAGTTTTAGAAAAGCTAGAGCATCCTGAATAGGCAGAGCTTTAACAAAAAAAAAATTGATAATTAATTTTGCAAAAATAACCAAACAGCTGTTTACGAGATAATCCAAACCGCATCAAACGCATGTGAACAGTTTAGGGATAATTATAAATGTCATAGCTAAATCACTTACAAAACCTGATTGTGAATAGGGTATAAATTCATGTACTTGTTTCTTATTTATTTTTATTAGCTGGACTGGGACATTACATTTTTGGTTTTTCTATGGATGATATTTTTTAAAATGCTTAAATTGTTTAGTTTTGTAATTTTCTTTGGATGCAATTGCACTCCTAAGCGTATGAGTATTTATGAATATTAATAAATACTCATACGCTCATACAATGATTTTATGTAATTTCTATATTTAAACTTTCTATAAACCTTATGTTAAGAAATGCCGGTTAGAGGGCTTAAAAATATAATTTTGGTTTTTCTATTCGTCATTATTATATCATGTTATATTTATTTGTATAATTGCTTATAATTTAACACTTAATGTGACGAATTTTATAAGCAGTACATTTGTTTTATAAACCAAAGATAAAAAGCCAATACATACATTTTTTCAATATTTACAAGTTTAGTTTTTAAACAAACGATTTCATATGTAAAATGCGAAAATTTATGCAAAATTTCTATTATTTAGAGTATTAAATATTGTTTTAAAACATATTTTTAAATTTATTTATATGCGAATATACACTCGTAATAATAAATGCTAATAATACGAAAATAATGTCAAAACTACAAAAACTTTCGTAAAATGAACAAATATTGGTTTATTTTAAAAAAAGTTTTTGTTATTTTGATATTTATTGGTATTTTTATTCATGGATTATTAACCGTGTAGGACTATTCCACAGATAAACTTCTTTACTTTAGAATATAAAGAATTTTTTCCCAAAGTTTAAATTTTAAAGTAGGGATGACCTCCAATCGCCATCATATATGGAGAAACTACGTAAATTTGAAAGAAAATGCCTCAGAGCTTGCACTGCGTTATGCAGGTCATCTAATAGTAATTACACGAAATATATAAGTAATCAGAAACTTTATAATGCGTCCAAAATTAGCAGAATTGACAATTTTATTATACACCTAATTAGAAACCACGTTAGAAAAAGCTCCGACTGCTATGACAACAATTTAATTATGGCTCCATATTATGTCAATGATGATTACATAATATTAACGTTGCAAAATGGCTATGTACCACCCGAAGCCTTCGTATATCTCGATAGAGAAGGCTTTATACAGGACGAAACAGGCATACCTATATTTTTTCATATATATAGAAGGGCCAATATAAAAGCTGTCACTAGCAATCAACTTACAACTGAGAATAAGAGATTCGATACTAGCTTTTTTCGCGAGGATAGAAATATTCTTCCAAATTTGGATATTAGTAAATACTGGTGGCTGAATTAGGTACCGGAATTGCTTTTCTTTTTATTTTACTTGACTTTTTCTTTTATCGTGTTCAATAGAAAAGTAAGGTTTTTCAAAAATTTTCTTTACATTAAAATTATTATTAATACAGATAATATTTACTATGTATATAATTTGTACAGAGATCATAATTAGATTTAAAAAATGTATATAATGTATATATCGTTATGCTGTTAAGAAATATACTAGAGAGCTCGATTATGGGACAGTGTATAGTAATAAGTTATATAAACTATTGTTTTGTTTATTTCTAGTTTAACTATAAAAAATTATTGAAATAAACGTTTAAAAAAAAAAAAAAAAAAAAAAAAAAAAAACGTAGAAACTTTAGACCCTTTTTGTTAAAAAAACTGTTAAATTTGTTAAATTATCCATATTCTCTTCATTTTCCGTAGGGATGTCATATTTAATTTAAGTATTAAAAAAAAAAAAAATGTCAGCTACGAGGTGTCAACATATCGCTCATTTACTTCAAGAACGTCACAACTCAAAAAACATGATTTTTGAGTTAATAACGCAGAATTATTCGTTATATCACGTTTCATATTGTATAAAAAAGTCGTATTGATATCATGTATACTCCACCTGGTAAGAGAAATTATGTCGTTATTTTTTTCTTCAAGGTAGGAGTAAATTGAAAACTTTAAACTCGTTTTCTACAAAATCAAAATTTTTGAGTTACGACGTTATTGAAGTAAATAAGCGATATGACCATAAATATTGCAATTTTTTAATTATGACATTGATTTTAAATGAGAGACAATTATGTGCTTTGAAACCGTATTCCTCTTTCATAAATTCACACCACATATAAATATCATCCAAAACTAGGCTTGTTAATCCTCCAATGACTGATAATTTTTCATACGTTGAATGACTGACGACGTCCTTCGGTATTAATTTTATTAATATAATACATGATAAGTATTAATTAATTAATTTAATAGGCCAAAGATGTTGCTACATATTTAAGTTACAATGATACATCACAAATAATATTGTCGATTTTTACACTCAAAGTAATACATCGGTAATTAAACAGCAACATTTCTTATTTTAAACTATAAGTTAAATTTGTTGAAATTTACAAGTTTTCAAATATAAATTTGTAAAATCACATAATTTGAAGAGAAATGTATTTGAAAACGTTTTTAGACACATCACCTAACACATCACAAGGTATCTAAAATGTGTTAATTGACCCCTTCCTACGACAGCGACATGTTAAAGTGACCGGTACCTTTCATATTAATGGTTAATTCAGAAAACAGTAGATTTTTCTATATATTTAATTAGCTATTTTTATGTTTTAAGTCTGAAACATAGTTTTAGGCATAGTTTTTAGGATGTCAGTTAAACTTCGTTTAGCTAAACCGGCAACGAATTTTGTCCACCATTTCCAATTTCATTAACCAACATTTGACGGAACAGCTTCTCCTTGTTCAGAATTTCGGTCTTTACTGAGATATAGCAAAATAATTGAAATTCTAATAGCAGTATTCAAGTTACAAACTGCGTTAAACTAAGATTAAAGATAATCTAAATCCTAAAAACTTGGCCATTAGTGTTATATAACACACACATATTTTAAATATTTTTTCCAATTATTTAACTGTTCATATTAAATATATGTTAAAACATTTATCATAGAACATTTATTCTATAATCCGCTTAAATGAAAATTTATATATTTTTGAGAACACTTCATTACCCATTACCTTATATAACTTTTATACCCAATATTAATTTTGTACGTAAATTTAAAATTTAAATATTGTGTAACTAAATAAAATCATAAAGTCTATTTAAGTGTATTATAATTTCGAGTGCCTTTATAAATCTGTTTCAACTAAATGATTGTTAATAATTGAGTCTTAATCCAATTAGATGCTCAATTAATAAAGCATACAAGAAGTTTCCATAATGACTAAAATGGAAATTCATCTAATGCTTATACGCCGATTTAATGAAACTTACAAGGAAGGTAATCCCCTTTGTCTGCCCCCCATTTCGATGAAAACTATATGATAGCTTAGACAAATAACACAGTACAACATTTTTCAACGCATGATTTTGAGACTCAATTCTGGGAATTACACGTGAAAGTAGCCCCCAAAAATAAAAACTTCTGCATCATTCGTTTTGTCAAGTTGGCTACAGTAATGACTTAATGGCCATAGGAATTTTTTGGCTCAAGGTGGATTTTAAGCACTTTTTTATATTTTAACACGGTTATATCTCTGTATACCATACGGAATATATCTTTTGTGTCTGAAGCAAAGTTGTAGATATTGAATAGGAAAAAAAAAAAAAAAAAAAATGCGGAACAATCCTACCCGAAAAAAGTGCACTCAGTGCCTTAAAAATCGCAAAAATGTCAATTATTCACCTTTTTTGCTCAATAACTGGATTACAAATCCAGAAATATGCTGTTTTTTTTCTTTATAAAGTTTATTTTGCGTGAAAATAAAAATTCCGATTTTTTTTTCCATTTTTCAATTATAATTGAAAATGTTTTAAATTTTGTTTCCATGCATAGATAACGTATACAAATCTCATATTTTCTGTGTAAGAATAACTGTAATATGAATCGGAATTTTTATTTTCATCCAAAATGAAGTTTATAAAGAAAAAAGCAGCATATTTGTGGATTTGTAATCCAGTTATTGAAAAAAAAGGTGAAAAATGGGCATTTTTGCGATTTTTAAGGCACCGGATGCACTTTCTTCGGGCAGGATTGTTCCGCATTTTTTATTCCTATTCAATATCTACAACTTTGTTTCAGACACAAAAGAGGTAGGCTATACAGAGATATAACCGTATTAAAATATAGAAAAAGTGCTAAAAATCCGCCTTGAGCCAAAAAAATTCGTATGGCCATTAAATTATTACTGTAGCCAACTTGACAAAACGAATGAAAGTTTTTATTTTTGGGGCTACTTTCACGTGTAATTCTCAGAATTGAGTCCCAAAATCATGTGTTGTACTGTGTAATGGACCATCCTAATCTTATTAAAATAAAAAGTATTTTCTATAGAAAACATCTCAGATTTTGAAATACTTCTTTCTTCAGTATAATTGTGGGGCTTAAAGTCATATTTTTTTCTAAAAGTACTCATATTCTTAGATATTTTTTCTATAGAAAACTTGTCAGATTTTAAGAAATGTTTTGTGTAGAAAAATTCACGAATGTAATATTTTTTTTTTTTTTAATTCTCAGATTTTGAGACATTTTTCTGATAAAAAAAATCTCAGATTTTTAAACGTTTTTTCTATAGAAAAAATTATCTGCATTTTTCTCAAGACAAAAACTCTCAATACTGAGACATTTTTTTATAAATTTTTTTTTTAGTTTCAAACATTTTTCTTTAAGTCAAATTGTCAGATTTTGATAAATTTTTACTATAGAAAAAGGTACTGATTTGAATATGTTTTTCCTATAGAAAAATTCGCAGATTTTTATATTTTCGCAAAAGAAAATTTATTATTTTCTGAGTCGTTTTTCCTATTGAAATATATTTAGATTTTAAGACATTTTGCCTTAACAGAAAATTCTCCGATTCTGAGACACTTTTCACAATTTTCCTATAAATTTTAATATATTTTATTGGGTTTTTTTTAATGAAACTATATTATTTAATGAAACAATAGGAAAACGAAAATATTAAAATTTCTGAAACAAAAAAGTTTATTTTTTTACAACTAATTTTACAGGAAAATTATTGAAAAAATTTAACGGACGCAGTTTCGTCCTATCCAAGCACTTGGCAGTGGTTATTTTATGTGTCAATTACACAAAGTAGTTTATATTGTTAAAGTGCTCTATCTGAAAAACTTTTTAATTTGTGTCGTAGTGAGTTTCAAACCCAAAGCCATACATCAGGCTAAGACTCGTAGCATCACTTCCTAGCGAGCTGAGCCAAGGTCGACAGATGAATGTGTCTAATTGGGATTTTGTCAATAACAGCATACACAATATATTGTTTTAATCAGAAGAGACAGAGTTAACTAATACCTATGAACAATTTATTTCTCAACTATAACACTTCTTCTTTTTAATCCTATTGTTATCTCTTTTTCACAAGTAATTATCACATTATGACGCGCCTTATTTACATTCAATAGTTGAATACCAAGTGTAAGTTACAGATAGAGTTGCCGCTGGGCAAATTTTACAATTGTTTCTGGGGTAATGTTTCGATTAGCTTTGAAACCCATTTTATCCCTCTAAATATGAACTTTGACATCTATGTTTATTACCAAAAGATTATTACTTTTGTCCCCTCAAAATAGGAGAGGACCCCCTAAATAGACTCTCCTTGTAAGTACATATTTACATTTTTTTTAAAAAACCCCTTGTTAGCAAAGAAATCAACAAATATAGGTACATCAGTTGTGAAGATATTAATAATACTTGTTAAATAAAATTAACCCTTTAATGCAGTAATGTTAATCTTTTGGGCTTGATTATTAAAATTTAAAATATATTGTTAAACAGTAAAAATATGGGTTAATAATATTATGTTATTATTAGAATTTCGATTTTAGCATAATATGATCCTTATGCTAATAAATACGATCCTTAATGACTATACTATAATTACTGCGGCTTATATATTAATTATGGATCATATTATGATTACTAGGAATATTTAATAACGGAATCATGCTAGTTAACCATCATCATGTTATTATTAAAATTTCGATTTTATCATAAATATAATCCTAACTGACAATACTATGATCGCTGCGACTGCAATTATGAAAACTAAGGTTCATATTCCGATTATTAGGAACATTCTATAAAACCAACGTATTTCCAATTATAATATCATGTACTCTACAAGGAAACTACATAGTGGCGTAACCCACAGATCTTAATGAAACTTGGATGTGTTGTAGGGGACCAAAAACTATGGAACAAACAACTTTTTTATGAGCTCAATTTCATGTTTAAGGCATAAAATGTGTGTTCACATCTGACACCATTTTATGGTTTTTGCATTTTACAATGTTGGCTTTAAAGGAGATATATACAAATTGGGTTTCAACTGTTCGAACTGTAGATCTATCCTATGAGAAAAACGATAAAAAAAATACACAAACAAAAAAGTTTCGTAAATTTTTTTTTAGAATGAGACAATACTTAAGAAGTTTTTAAAAATATTAAATTTAATTCGTAAGCATTTATAATAAATTACAATTTTGATCGAAGGACTCGCAGAAAATCGCCAGGATAAAATCATGGACATTAGTTTAATTCGAAAAGGGGTAAATTAATTTTATTAAAACTTGCTAAGAATAATATACTAGACATAACAAACCGACTTTTTAGGATTTCAGTTAAACTTGGTTTAGTTAAACAGGTAACAAATTTTTTCTGTCATTTACAAGTTTAGTAGCAAAAAATTTTCGGAACTACTTCATCTTGTTTAGAATTTTGGTCTTTATCATAATCAACAAAAAAAAAAAATAAAAAAAAAAATAAACCACATTTCAGTAGCAGTTTTCAGTAAAAGACTTGGTTAATCTAAGTTAAAAGATAATGTACATACTAAAAACTCGACCTAATTGTTACAATATTATAATTTACAGTTTTTGATTTATCATCTTCTCTCGTTAAAAGTTATAATTGTAGTTAGCAATAAATTTCTCAATTAATTTCCAACTTTTTCGGCCATTATAACCAAAATGAAGATATGAAACAAAATCTAATTTAGTGATTTATTTTTCTTAACAGACACATAGAGTAAGTTTCTTCACAATCAAATTGTCGTACTTTAGGGGGTTAATTTGTTTAAAGCTTTTTGCAAACACTTTTAAAGTATTTACAAGAGCTCTCATTAGAGCGTATACGCGATATATTTGCAAATAATATCAATCATACGTATAGGATGTCAAATTTAAAAACATACACAGAATAAACAATAGAAAAATAAAACATATAATTCTCTACACCCTCTTCCATAAGTACTTTAATTAATCCCCAACAGGAACAAAATTCAGCGTAACAGATTAAAAATCAAAACAAAATTAAAAAAAAAATCATGACAAAAATAATAACAATTTTTAAGGCATATTAAATCAAGAAGCTTTACGGTGCTTTTCAGATTAAAGCAAAAGTTTGTTATAACAGAATTGAGTTAAGAAAATGACAAATTTTGTCTGTCAATAGTCAAGAGCAACTTTATTATACCGTTTCCTAGAAACACAAACAAATAGTAACTAGCAAATATCTATTGCGGTAGAACTTTACTTTGTTAAAACATCTCATCATTAGTAAATATTTCCTTTGATTACATGAAATCCATGAAATTCTATTAACAACAACACAGGCAAAATATTGCCAAAAATGTTAGAAAAAAATAAAAATTTCAACCTCCGTATATTTACAAAAAAAAAAGCAAATTAATTACTTTAGCTAGGTTGATACATGTATTTCGATCTGTCAACAGATCTTGTAAGAACCTGAAGTTTTAGAAAAGCTAGAGCTTCCAGAATAGGCAGAGCTTTAACAAAAAACCTATTAATCATAAATTTGTCTCCATTCTCAGCATTTTTAAACATTTTTTTAGAGTCTGGACGTTTTACAAAAAAATTTTTTTTAAAAGACTTTCTTTAGAAGACTTTTCCATATTTTGAATTTTTTTTTGCAGAAAAATCCTTTTAGTTATAATAGTACTTTTTTTGCCTGGGTACCTTTAAGTTCCCCAATTAAGTTAAAACACATCTTACTTACAAAGGGGGTCTGCCGATGGGTTCTCTCCGATCATAATGAAATTTGGATATGTGATAAAGAAACAAAAAAAAGTAAGGGACACGTATTTTTTAGCGGCCCAATCTCATGTTTAGGTGTTAAAAAGTGACCCCATTTTTGTTTTTTTCAGTGTATTTTGAATAGTTGCAGTTACATGTGGTACCAAATGACACAGCTTTTGAAGACTCATTGACTGGTAAACGAAACATGTCCGATAATTTTCAATTATTTTTGTAATAAAAAAAAAATGTGTTTTAAGTGATATTAAAACTGGCGTTTTGTTAAAGAATTATAGTTGGATTATGCTGAAAAATATGTATATTTATGCCTATTAAATTTAATCGACGGGGTGTCTGTGCTTTTTTCGTCATTCGCAATTGTTCGGCTTTCATGCGACCTTTTCCGAAAAGCTTTTTAATCTTTTTTTTTTTAACATATTTTAAAGAAATGGTAACCCTAACACACTACATAGGCAATATTGGTATAAAAATTTGTGTTTTCTCGAGTACATCAAAGCTGCGTTAAAAAAAATCTAAGTATCATTAGTTTCTGACATTTTTTCCTACAAAAATATATTAACTTTGGACCCACATTTTAACCCTGAAACTTGAGATAGGACCACTAAAAAACTACGTGTCCTTATTTTTTTGGTCTTTATTACATATCCAAATTTGTTTAAGATCGGAGAGAATCCATCGGTAGACTCCCCTTGTTAGAGTTTGTGTGTAGTGTAGTAGTCCATAAACATTCACTTTAGTGCATATTTTAGTACTTGTTTGTGTTAATTTGGTTGGCAGTAGTCCATAAACATTACGACCTAATAAACTTATGATAAGTAAGAAAATTTCCTTAAATCTATATTCACTACGTATAAATTTCCAAATCATATAAAAGTGTGGTTATAACCTTTAACTTTTAAATCGTAATGAAATTAAAAGAAAATATTTTTCCCAATTATATGTATATGTTTAATAAACTAATTTGTATTTTATAAGGGAATGTTCCCTAAAGTGGCCCACACCTAGAATTTGGGCTATATAAAATAACGAAGTGAAGTATTCCTAATCCAAATACATAAACTTGTGGGTCAACTGCTTGGGCATTTTTCGGCAATAGATAGTTTTCTTGTGCGAACTTATTTAAAAAAGTTATATAACAATTTTCAAAAGAACTGAAAAGGGTCACATTAGGGAACATGTATGGTAAATTAAAAAACTCTCTAAAAGCGTAGAAAATTGTTAGGGAATAAAGTAAAAAAATTTATTTTTAATTTGTTTATTAAAACGTTTAATGTATAGTTTAAAGTTGCTTAAGGGGTTACCATATGCCAACGAATTTGAACAATTTAAAAAAAAAAAAAAAATTTAAAAAAAAAAATCAAAAAAATAACAAAAAAAGACATGGGTCCACTTTAGGGAACATGATGAAAATTCAATTTTTCTCATTTTTGTTTTATTTATTATGTTTTGTTTTTATTTTTATTAAAATTGTGAATAAAATTCTTACCGGTTACAAAAATCCGACTTGGAAAATTATGTAAACCTTGTTTGGTCTTCACTCTTTATGTTTAAAAAACTTTTATATTGCGTTTTTTTGAAACGACACAATAAACTCAAGAAAAACGTTTGCATTCAAGTCGAAACTTTTTTAAAATTATTAAACTAGTGATGGCAGAAATTAAACTCGATGACAGCCCTGGTAAACATTTGAATATGGAGTTTAATATAATTATATACATTTGATAAGTTCATATGTATATACACAAACAAATTGTTCCTAAAAATGGGTAATCTACATGTATCTAATTATATCAAATTAGATAGAATTTGATACCATTTTATCCGAGATTTGTCAATATCCGCGACATTAAATTATATCAAATTAGATATAATTTGATACAATTTTATCCGAGATTTGTCAATATCTGCGACATTAAATTATATCTAATTAGATATAAATCTATCTGATTTTATAAAATTTTAACCGATAGTAGATGAAGTAAGATTTGGAGACATATAATAATATCAAGAATCATATCAAAAATATATAATGATATAAGCCGCAATGTGACTCCATACAAAGTCAGATATGACTAGATTTAACTATTTTTACCCTAGCTTTGACAGTTTTGACGTATTGATGCACAAAAACAAAAGAAAATTAAAGGTCCACTTTTGGGAACATTCCCTTATAAGTTTAATTATTATATTGCGTACTCAGAATTATTGTTAGTTAGGGTTTGAAATGGTCTTGTGGTAAAACTTAATAAAGTGCGTATTGTTGGTTTATAATGTTGAAATATTCATTCTTATATTAACAGCTCAAACAACACTTTAAATAAACTCTTGCAATGAAATTACAGAATTATTAAAGACAAATTCACTGGTATATAAAATATGTATATAGACTCTCAATAATTCATGTTATTCAAAAAATAATTAATGGTAATGGTGAACATTTAATTAAATCTAGGGGTGGCATTTTCCGTTATTCTGTATCATTTGGTATTTACGTAAAATTTACCAAAAAATCATTGATATCAAGCAGATAATTCTCAAAGTGTACATAACATTTTTGTAATTTGTTTGCCTTCAAGAACCCTGTAGTGAATATATTAGCAACAAAAGTTGACATTTTGCCGGAATATGAATCCTAGATTTTTACAGAGAGAATTTTCTTAGAAGAGTTTTAATGAAATTTTTCATTAAAATAATGAAGTTTTCTTCACAAAATAAATGAAAAACTTTTTTCATGAAAAAGTTGCATAATTTTTATGATTTTTAGTGAAACTTTTTTATTGAGAATTCAATAGACGAATTGCTGTGACATTTCATAGAACTAATGCAAAAACTCATTGATATCATGCAAATATTTCTGACTGATTTATTTTAGCTGTTTTTATTTTACTAACATTTAGCAACAAAAATTAGGAAATTTTTAGCTATTTTTCCTGCTACGACATTTTACAAATTTTTTGTAGTTTTAACAAAAAATTCTATTGACTTTATTATGGCCATTTGCTAACTTTTACCTAGAAATTTGTTATAATTATATTTTGGTACATTTATATTTTCTGCCACTGTTTTAGAACTTTTAGTACTTGGCATGGTTTATGTATCAAATAATTTCCCTTTCAGTTTTGTTATTTTTAACGTAGCAAAGTCCACAACCTGAAAAAAGAGTTTTAACAGTACTCTGTTAATAATGTAATGCAGGGAAATAATAACATATAGTGGGTAAGTTAAAACTAACGGAGAATTGTTAAAGTCTAAACAGTAGTGTGAATCACGACTTTCCGTTTTGTACTAAAAGTCTTTAGTTTTGCCATAACAGTTTTTCAAATATTTTAACGATTTTTCCAATTTAAATTTCTTTATGTTTCTTTTTTCACAAACAACGTTTTTTTTAGAACATTTATATGGTATTAAAAATATTACATATTTTCACTTTTAAACTTCTTTAGGCAACACGGCAAACCCCATGTTCATGTTTTAACTATTTTAATTCAAATATTTTCTAACATAACATTTATGCATCCAAATGTCACACAAATATATTTTTGGTAATTTTATTAGTGATTTTATCTGTTTTTTCTTTGATTTATTTTAAAAATGCATTTCTATATTAAATAAATCAGTGATTCCAAAATTGTGCTTAGTTGTACATTAAACTCTTTAGCTAACAAAAAGTACATTTAATATGTTTTTCATAATTTCTTTAACATAAATCGATATTTTTCATAAATATATTCAGTGAATCCAAATTTTAATACTTTTTTCCCTAAATTTGGTTAACATATTAGCCCACAAAATTTGTCGTTTAATTATGTTTGTGTTTCTTAAACTTCCTAAACTAAAAGTTGTATGCAAAGCAAATGCTTCTAAATATTGAGACCTTATATTCAATATTCTCTATGAATCAATTTCTTTAATGTTAGCTTTATCTCTGATAAAAATTTTAGTCAGCAAAAATCAGTTTTAGTACTTTTTTTTTAATTTGTTATTTCTCTATCAACCATACAATTTATTTTTGAATGCAATAAACTCTATCAACAATATTAAGGTTTTCGACTAATGCACAATGTATAGAGATTCTACCCGGTATTTACCCATATAGTGAGTATATTCCTTTTTGGGGAATTTATTTGGGTATTTATAAAAAGCACTTGAAATGTAGCACCTGTCAGTCACTGATATGCCATTTGAAATGACTCATTAGTTAAATGTTTTCAAAGGCACGTGTGCTCTTAAATACCAACAAATTTAATTAAAACTGCATTAAACTGGATAAAATTGAGTTCAAATTGTGGAGAAGGTACACCACACTCATAGAAATAAATATAAACACTTCGATTATAGAATGGAACATTGGTCCGAAATTGTATGATTTGGAATGTAACAGGGAACGAGTGGAATCGGAACACTTTACACATTTATGTAATCGTAACGGGTTACTGAGATACCAGTCTTTTTATAAAATTAAATATGTCCGAAACTTAACGAATAACGGCAAAATAGACAAAATTTGTTCTCCATAAGAGTATTTAATAACCCATAATACAAATAGGCTAGGTCCGGGACAGATTCCGAGGTATTCATTTTTTATAAAACAGCCACAGGGTGTCTTAATTATTTGTTTACCAATATACATAGTTTAGAATACAAATTTAAACACTCCGATAATAGAATGGAGTATTGATCCAAAATGGAAAGATATGAAATGGAAGGGAGTACGAGTGGAATCGGAACACTTAGCACATTTGTATCATAGGAAAGTGAGTCAAGTTTTTGCAAGAATTTTGTCCGTTTTGCGATATCTCGCTTAGCTTTCGAGATACTAGCCATTTTATAAAATGATATCTTATTAAAATTTCCGATATCTCCGAAACTGAATGGTAATGAAAAGGTCCCATGTATGATAAAATTTAACATAAAAGTCACTAAATTATTCCGTCCAATGCGTTTGTTCTCAAAATTTTCAACAGCATAGTTTATACCCACCTTTTTGGTAAATACCTGTGGATTCACCCTTTTGGTAAATACCTGGGAATTTACCATTTTTACCCATTTTATTGGGTATTTTCCAGTTGGGTTTTACCTCTTTTAAAACTCTAAAAATGTATATATTAAAAGAAGTCGTTTCCTACAACTGTACTCAATATAGATTGAATCATACTTTAAGAGTTGTGTCATAAATCAGTTTTTTTCTTCTCCAGAAAAAAAAATGTGTTTTGTTTCATATAGGGTATTGAAATAAGCAAAATTAATTTAAGTTTTTCATTACTTCTGATAAAAAACGAATTTTTAATAATTTTAAAAGTGATTCCAAAATTTTGTTAAGTTCAGTCCAAATTTTGGTACTTTCGTTTTCTTGAAAAAATCTTTCGTACAAAAATATTTTTTTAAAACTGTCTTCATATTTTGCCTATTTCACCCTTAACTTTCCGAATAAACCTTTTATAGGAAATGAGCATATTTTGAGATTAGTTTTTCTTTTAATGTCGACTTCTGCAAGATTTTTTTCAAATTCCAACAAGGATAGAACTTTTGGTAAAAAATATATTGACCTAAGTTGATATTTAGTAAGGGTGTGCTTTGAATATATTAAATTTTTTTTTGTTTGAAACTTTTTTGTTCATGGCATAAATATTTTTAAAATACCTTTCATCTGATACCCAATTTCTATATAATTCTTAAAAAAAAATATGAATAATAAAAACAAAGATGAATAATCACATTAAGTCAACTTTCTAACCCTTTAACGCAAGATTGAGGCGCCAAATAGATAAAAAAATACTTAGATTAGATTAGATCAGAAGGCACTATGCACCGCGACCGATGTAGGTCTTTTGTGCTGCCTAAAGTTACCTACAGATTCAGGCTACCTATAAAGCCATTTATCCTATTAGGCAAAATGTTCGCGGCGAAATGAAGCGATCACCTAGAAACCTAAGTCTCCTATCACAAAGCCTGGGACATTCGCAGAGAACATGCTCCGAGGTCTCAGACACCACCTCACAAAACCTACACATATCGGTGTCCGATTGACCCTTCCTGTGCAGATGGTATCTGAGATTACAGTGTTCAGTTAAGTACGACGCCAGGGTCCTCAAACCCACCCTTTCAAGCGACAAGAGTTGCCTGGACCCCCTATGGAAAAAGAGATCAATCTCTTAGCCTGGCGCTGACCAAGAGAGTTTTCCCAGTAACCGGAGAATTCAGACTCCCTTCATGCCCTGAGCCTTTCCCTAACCCCGCAGGTATTCCACAGAATGGTTCAGGACCAATAAAGGGCTTTTGGGCCCCGCGGTTGGCAAGACAATCTGCCCTCTCGTTGCCCTCATGCCCCTCATGACCAGGAATCCACCCCAAGGTTAGAGAGTTGCCCCCACCGAGCCTATTGAGAGTCTGAATGCATTCCATGACCAACCCAGACGACACCTTATAAGCCATTAAGGCCCTCAGTGCAGCCTGACTGTCAGAAAAAAATGTAGATGCGAGATCTGAGCGTTCCCCTTCGCAGGCATTCCCCTGCACTGACACAGATGGCACAAATCTCTGCCTGAAAAATGGACGGATATTTTCCCATAGGTAAAGCACGCTGGAAGCCTGGTCCAAAGACGCCCGCACCCGTGTTCCCATTCGACTGCTTAGAGCCATCAGTGAACCACAACTGAGAACCATCTTCCGGTTCCTAGGATTGATTGGTCCACATGTCTCTGTCAAACAACAACACATCAAAATATCTATCAAAGATCCACTCCGGTGACACTCTGCCCGCAACCTTATAAATCGAGTCATCTATTAAGATGCGCGCGATCCTCATGTGACCCCTTAGGTCGCCCCCCTCATGCCACCGAAAATTTACAACAGCAAAAAAAATTAAGGAACTGCAAAGTTCTGATTTAGAACGCTTTGCCAACGTTAGTAAAAAATTCTTTTTAATAACGTAAACTTGATTTTAAATTTAAAAAATGTACGACAAAAAAATAGTGAAATTGTGTTTTTTTATGTTTGTGAAAAATCTTTTTGCAGATCAACTTATTTTGTTATTTTCAAGCTTTGGAAAGTAACTTCCAACCAACGTTATTTCACTTGAAAACTGGCACAACCAATGTTATACTTTATTTACGTTTTCAGCTATCAAGTATTACGTGTTGCATTAGCTCAGTCAATCTGGCGGCCAGGGTTTGAGTCAAGGCAGGAACGAAAAAAAATTTAAATGAACTTTTTTTAAATTTTATTTTGAAAAATCTAGTTTATTTGTTTTTGTCAGTGTTTCGCCAACGTTGGCAATTTCATTTAACCAGTGCTTTGCCAAAGCTGTTAACAAGGAACGGCCAAGCCCTGCCTGGTGTTATCATTTTGGTGTTGACAAAGCACTTAAATTTTCAGAAATCCAACGCTAATATCACGGTTGGAAGCACTTGGCCAATGCTTTGCCGTTCGCATTTTTCTGACTGGGATGTTTTCATGCTCTTCCAAGTAATCTTCAGTAGAATGTCAATGTCATTATTTGATTAGTTAATAGTAAAACTAATTTATAAATATAATATTTTTCAGATTGTCAATCATTTACAAGAGTAAGTGGTACTTTAAGAATTTATACACAAAATATCAGACTCAAAACCAAGCTTATATTGAAAACTTTTTAACTTTGAAATTTCAAAAATTCAATTTACACATATTTGTATTTATCTTTTGGAACTTTACATAAAGCTCAGATTTGTTTGTATAGATCTTTAAAATACCTATAATTTGGTACCCAATTTGGGTAAATTTCTTTGGCGCAAACATGAACGAAAACTATGAAACCAAAATCGGGGTCCTTTTTAGTCCCACTTTTTATCCATCAAAAAGATAAGCCTGCTTATTCGTTTTGCAGTTCTTGAACAGAAAATTAAATTTATTAACCGCCATAGGTAATGTGAACTATTAATATTACATTTTCACGCTCTCCCAAGTGATCCTCAGTAGAATTTCAATATCATTATTTGTTTATTTAATAGACAAATCGACTTTTTAAATAAAACACAGATCTATTTTTTTTTAATTTTTATTTCATAAGTTTTCAAATGTTATATTTATTTGTTTTTTTATATATAATTTTTTTTTTTGAAAGATAACTACATATTTATAATGGTTTTTTTTTTTAAATTTTATTTAAACTGTTTAACTAAAAATATTTAAATGAATTCAATTCATTTCTAAAATTAACTGCCAAGATAAAAAAATCGGGATTATTCAGATTAAACCAGAAAATTAAACCAAAGTTATAAAACAATAAATTAAAAATAATACAGGAGGAAAACTTTTATAGTAATACAAATAATTTATATACACAAAAATTAAATTATTATAAATTCATAATAATTATATACACTAATGACTAGGGCAAGGAATTTCATGCAACTAAAAAAATAAAATATGCGCTTATAATTATGCAGTAAAGAATCCAAAAAAAAAAATGCACTTAAAATATGCATTTAAATTGAAATGTTCACAAACTATCATATAATAAGCACTAAAAATCCAAAAATATGCACTAAAAATCAATAAAATATGCGAGTATAATTTCGATTTATTACGCGAACTTGTTGGTTTAAAAATTAAATCCAAAAGAAATGTCGTAACAAATGACAATTAGATGCTTTTTTCAGTGTTACAAATGAATTGCTTATTGTAAAAACTTGATAAGCTACATTTAATGATTTATGGATTTTCACTGTTTTCTTAACATCCATTGATTTATATTTGATAGAAAGTCTTGCTTAAACACTTATTACAAGTGTCTACAGCATAAACGTCCTGCAAAAGTGCAAATGTTTGCATTTTTTCAACCTTTAGAAGGCGAAAACAAACTAAAAATTAAATGTGGCTTATCAAGTTTTTACAATAAGCCCTTCAAATCTTTTCAGTTTATTTATTTTTAATGAAAACTTAATTAAAATTTTTTGCAAAATATGAAAAAATGTGCAATTAAATTGAAAATATGCAACAAAAAATGCCAAAAAAAATATGCATTTATAGCAAAATATTCAAAAATATGCATTTATAACAAAATATTAAAAAATATGCAACAACACATCAATGCCAGTTTGTTGCAAATTCTTTGATGCGGAAAAGTATTTGGTTAAAAACGATTTTGGGCTATTGACTACAAACATGCATTTGCATGAAATTCCTTGCCCTACTAATGACCCTACTAAACTTTCATAATATGAGGATAAATATAAAATCTCAAAAAAAAATTTAAATAAATGAATAAACAGACGTTTTTATAACCTTCGTTTAGAATTTACACAGAGAATGTTGGATGTTTAAATTAAGTTTAAAAAAATGAAACTTAATTTTAAAAATTTAGTTAAATATTATTAATATTTTACATATATTTAATATTACAATGATATTTTATGTTATAATTAATTATTTTTTAAAAAATTTTCTAAACATCAGTCTTTAACTTATTTTTTTTTTATACTTTTATATATAAAAGAACCCCAATAGGAAATTTATTCAACAAATTTCCTTTAGGGTTATTTTATTTTAATTATTATTTTTTTTTTATTATTTTTTAGACTTCTTAGATTAGGAAAAAAAAAAAAACTCAAATATCAACTAATTTGTGACTTTAGTCATACTATACAAAAATTATAATATATTTTTTTTTAAATATTATTTTAGTTATAAATTTAATGACTTTTATAATGATATTGAAAAAAAAGTAATTTTTACTTAGAAGGCACAATTCTTTTTTTAAGATATTTATGTTTACTTATAATTAAAATAAATGGTTTGATTAAAACTAAAAAAAAAATAGGATAAATATAATACAGGAATATTGGTTATTATAAGGACTTTAGAACTAAAATCTTTATAATTTTAGAAATATATTTTTTATAATTAAAAATAATATGACATTATTTCTATGAAAATAATAAGATAATTATGACGATAAGTAGTTTCGTTGAATTCAAGTACCATTTTCTTTTGAAGGGGAACACAATGAAGTAGTAGCAGTACCAGTAGATAGAAAATTATAAGTTCAATAATAACATTTTAAATTTTTTGGCAAAAATACTGGTTATCTAGGTACCAGTATTTCTATGTATATTCAAAATATTTGGTAATTATTAAAAAACTATTGTTTAAAAGCCAGTATTTCCTGAAAAATGGCTACAAAAACAGTTCTAGAAAATTCCCAGTATTTACTATTGTACATAAGAATATAAGCAAAGAAATGCTGCCTTCAAAAATACTTAGATTTATATAATTATCATTAAATATCTTCAATTAGAATTGTCAATAAATAAACCAGTATTTGTAAAATTTTCATTAAAAAACTCAAAACATATTATAAATAAACTAAAAAACTGCCCAGAATATTTAAATAATAAAATGTATGTTTAGAAATGTTGAGGTTAAGAAGAAGAATAGACGTTTTTCTCTAAAAATTATAAACACTATTCATTTTTAAATCAGACAAGACTAGTTTCTGCCTTTTTATGGACAGGCTCATTAGGGATTTTCCATTTCAATTGCATTATTATTTGTGTCTTATAATTATAAGTTTGTCTCTATATGATACATTTTTCAACAACCTGCGGCTGTAAGAATCAAACCTGCGCTCATCTTACATTACAAACGTAACAATACCAAGTCATGACCGTTTAGCGATCACACCCAAGTAAGGCCTATGTTTAGTTAATGATTTTGTTGCTTTTTCTGTCATTTTTAATGAAAGTTGTATTTATTCGACCTTTCAGTTTTAATTAAACAAAATAAAAATGCTCGAGCTCGAGGCCATTTGTAGTTAATATAAAAATTAATTTTTTTCTCAATATTTCGACATTCGTCGAATGTCATCCTCAGGAGAAGTATCTATAAGATTTAACAAAATAAAAAAACAATAGAACAACAATCACTACAATAATTTAGAACAACATTAAGTATAAATATCAGCAAAACTCCAATTATAACATAAAATACAAAAATCGGTCATACGAAGCATTTACATATATATGCACACACAAACTTACATTTAATGTTTACATAAAAACACAGCTTAGAACTATCGTTCATTGTTTATATTAACTACAACTGGCCTCGAGCTGGAAATACTGGGATTTTTTTTAAACACTAATAGTTCAGAATATATAGTCAGAAAAAGTGTTTCTTTTAAAAAACACATATTGAGCAGTTGTTTATTAAATGTCATAACTATACAAAAGAAAATCTAATTTCCCAGTATTTTTTAAAAAATATTTTTATTAACAAAAATAGGCTGTGTGATTAAATTAATCAAAATTATAAAAACGTCATGGTTTTCTTGATTTTCTTGTAAATTATTTAGAAATACAGCTCTTTTCAAACACAAAATCTTGTGTAGGTACTTTGACAATTTTAATTAAAATATTTTAAAATTTAAATTTCCCAGTATTCTTAAAAAATAGCTTCTGTTATGAAACAAAATAGTTATTATTGTAGTTATATGAACAAATATAAACAAATACTAGAATTAGTATTATAACAAAAAATGTTGTGCCAAAATAAGCTGCTCTGAAAATCAAATACTGGAAATTTAATCTGTAAAGCATTTTCATAAAATTTTTTAATTCAAAGTACAGAATTTTAGAAATAGAAATTATATCGTCTTAACAGCCCGTAGTTTTTGAACATTTACCATAATACTGGGTTTTTCTAAATAACAATGTTTGAGGAAGTTTTAAAAAAGAACAAATCTTCCAGTATTTTACTTTAAAGCATAAACTATAGTCATTGATATGAAATATCAAAAATATTTTCATTTTAAATTTACCACTATTTTTTTTTATAATATTTTGTGCAAAAAAGTTGTGGACTGGATTTAATTATTAAATGTCACAGAAGTTGTTCTTCTTTCCTTTTGAAATAGCCGTTATTTTACACTTTTTCAAAAGTGTAGGGGTTTGAAAATATCAGAAAATTAGAAAATATCAGTATTTTAGGAAATACTAGTATTTTAGAAAATACTAGCATTTTAGAAAATACCAGTTTTTTTTAGAAAATATTAGTATTTTAGAAAATACCAGTATTTTAGAAAATACCAGTATTTTAGAAAATACCAGTATTTCAGAAAATACTAGTATATTTGAAAAACATTGCATATTAATAACAGTTTTTAAGAAAATATCAATATTTATAATTTATATAAATGCCAATTTGAAGTAAGCAAAAATATATTATGAACAAATTATAAATCAAACAGAATTTTTTAAAAAATAATAAAAATCTACAATAAAAATCACAATAACTGTTAAGAATGATAATAATTTAAAGTTGATGAATTTTAAGAGAAATTTTTAATGTATGCCAAAGTTTTTTAAAACAGTTATAAACATTTTTATTGAAAATCCCAGTATTTTTGACATACATTTTAAAAGCTTTGCTACTTTCTGTTTAATGAACCTAATTTTGAAAGACGAAAAGAAGAAATTTAAAAAATATACATACTAATTAAAGTTCTCAATATTTTTAGTATAAATTTAAAATATAAATTTAAAAAAATAATTAAAAAATATAAATTTCAAACCAAAGTAAACTCAGGATTTAAATCTGTATTTCCAGGCAAAAATGGGATCGCTTCTGATAATATACTGTAATATATGAACTTGTATTTGATCATGTATGTTCATTTATAGTTCAATATATCGCACTTGTTCAACAAAGAAGTCATAACTCAAAGAGTACAGAGGACGATCTAAGATTTTAACAGCGGGTAGAGTGACCACTGTATGTCGTTTTCTTGCAAAAACAGGAATTTAAGTTATGTCCCTTTTGTTGAAACAGTGCGATATGATCATATCTAATTATCCATATGACAAAATAGGATATAATGCAAAATTTTAGTGTAGGTATATGACGATGTATGAATGTGTATACATTGTATAAATCATATAAGAGTATATATATAAATCATATATGAGCATATATAATTCATATATGACCATGTATAAATATTATATGAGCATATATATGACCGTCTATAAATATTATTGACCATATTTGATCATATACAACCTTCAAATTTCGGATCCAATTATATATGGCCTCATATGAGACAATATATGGTGATATATTGAATTATATATTGATATATAACATACATGATCATATAAAAGCAATTTAATGAGCATATATGTTTGTATTTTATGTCTCGCTTAATATTTCGATAATATATCCCATAAAATTTCTGAATTTTGTAAGTTTATGAAATTTAATTCATGTTTTTTTCTAATGATTATTTATAATTCCCATAACTTTTCACTTAAGTTACTATCACCTATTATAATTTATTGTAGTAGATTTTAATAAATCTTGATTATTTTCTTCATTATCAGTAACCAGCGATTCGGTAACAATTTCATAGTTATCTACAATATGAACTTTCTTCTTCTTTTCTATAGATTCTTCGGTTTGTTTAATACTAATGCTACTGGTTGTGGTACTTACTTCATTTTCCTCTGTATGACCCGCCCTAATGCCCAACCAAGATGGTATTGTTAGAGACCACCAAAGATTTGGTGATCACCGTTCTGTTGAATGAGTCGTGGAACCAAAACCACTACCATAAGTGGTAGCCGAAGAACGTCTAAAGAAACCTAAAGTTTCTAAAGTTTTAACAGAACGCCTTACTAATTCTTCTTTATATTTCCATATTGTTTTATCTTCTACCGAATTTTCTCGATATTCTTCACAAGATTTTTTCAAAGTATTTACACAATCCGCTCTATAATGCTGAAGATGAGCATCTTGTATATCTACCGGATAGGATTTACAAACACCGCCTAGACAGGCTAAAGGAAAATGATTGTGTAGTGTTAATACTTTTTCCGGATTATGGAAACATTTAACATATTGATTGGGTTTCGTATAATTTTTCGCTCGGTGTACATGTTGCAACATATGCATATACTTGGGTATATCTTTATGCCAACCATGTTCATGTTGTTGATCATCCAAAAAGTAGACATTACGAAAATTAAAACTATGGTAACCCTCGGGTCGAGCTTTTAAAGATTCTGGCATTACTTTCTTCATAAGTTCAGACCATAAAACAAAGTTACCCTTTGGCATGATAACTTCATCGATATCGAGTAATGCTATATAATCGTAAAGATATAAATTCTTATACAAACAGTCATTATAGGGTATAACCTCATTTTGTCGTTTGTGATTGGTTTTTTTCGTTAAATATAAATGTTGAAAACCGGGTACATTTGGTTGTCCTCCGGGCAAGGTTAAAGGTATAACTTGTACTTTTCCCTCTTGTTCATAATGACTTAATACTTTTGAGATATTAGGATGTACTTGTAGATTATAGAAAAAGATTTTATCGGCGCCCAAAATATTTAACATTTCAATCCATTCTATTAAGCGTACCGATAAATCATCATAAAGGAAATCTAAACCCTTAACACAAACTGCAAATCCCTTCTTTTGATCATCTGGTGGACGATTGTAGATGACTCTTAAATTATTAGTAGCCGTATCGCATTCCTTTTCTACCATCGATACAGAACTGGGTACTACACCATGAAAGGGTTTAGGTATTTGACAAGCTATTAAATATGGCTGATAGATACCTTGCTTATAATTACCCCATTTATTATACCATATATATTTATATTCATAGGTTTTTACAATAAACGGCTCCTTTTGACCATCAAACCAAAATTGACAATATGTCTTAACCTTTGGTTCGATACGATCAATCATACCTAATATACGTACTGATGGACCCAATAGAGAATTCTTACGTATATCATAGTAGGCTCCAAATAACTGGAATGTACCATTAGTGGTACGCATTGTTTGCCAATAAATATTATTGAATTCCAATTCAAAGATGGAGGGATATTTGGCACATGTTGATGATTTTTGTTGTAGAAAATTTTTATTTTTACTCCAGTAAGCTATGGGCAGGGAAGGTATACGAGATTCAACATCTCGTACTAATTGTTCATCGTCCATGGCTAAAAAGAAAAAGTAAGAAAAGAAAAAGAGAAAAAGGGCAGAAATAAATGATGAATTTAAGATTAGTATAATAGAAAAATGTATCAAATTCCTGATAAGGTAAATAAACTATTAAATTTTCTCATTAACTTGGCTGCCAACTTATTGTCAGAGATCTAATACGCTCCCAACACGAATTGAGACACACTTCCCTGAGAGTCCACCTCAGCGTGCAATACTTGTACGGTTCAGTGTGTCTACACTCAGAAAACAGACTCGGTCGTTACAACAGTATTTGTATCCAATCGAATGGTTCGGCTGAAGCTATAGAATTTTTCGGTAGTTATCACCGAATCGAAATTCTATTGTTGTATCAAAATGACTGTTATTTCAATTGAATGATTGTTATCACAACCGGAAAATGCCATCGCAGCAACCTAAGCATTCTATTGGCAACAAGTATTGTCGGACATTCTCAGGGACGTTTATGTAATGAGGCAAAGAAGGACTATGAAGGAAGGACAACAACGACTGTTTGAGCAATCGTCTCAGTTATAAGGTACCCCCGCAGACCAGGATTTCTTATGAGACCAGATAGCTCCTTCGGTCGAGAAAGCTGTGCAGTCCGGATACTCACTTTCCGTGATGCTGAGATGACATACCGTGTTCCGTTGAATGCAGTCTCATCGACTGTAATTCATATAAGAGAGCATATTAGGTCAATACTAGAAGGACTCAAAATCCATGTCTTCCAAATCAAAGGGGACAGACGTCATTTTCCCGGTCGCTTTTGCGGAAGTCCTTGATGGCTATTGTGCCATTGCTGCTTTGTATATTTACTGGTAGTCTGGCACCCTCGGAATAGAGGTCGGTGGAAACGGCTTCAAGTGATGTTGTCGATACAATTGAGGATGCTCTTCACAACTGTGAGTGTCAGAAATGGATGTCTGAGTGAGATACTCGATACATTTGAGCATGCTCTTCATAACCGTGATTACATTTTGGCATCTTCTGGATATGGAGGAATATACCAACATAAATATATATCATCGAACCAATGAAGCTTTAGAATGTATTGGTACTGATCAGTAGATGATTTTGAGGATGGATAACATGATTAGGATCAGGGCGATAAACTCGAATATAGTGATTGGGATAGCGAAGATGGTATTGTGGGCCACATCTCAAGGGTTGAGGGGGAAATTCTCCTCTTTTGTGGAACTTTGTGATTAATGGTATCCCTAACGCGATGGGCAGAATGGTGACAAATGTTTTGGTATACGCTGACGCCGTTGTGGTACTGATCAGGTAAAACTGCTTCAAACAATCAGTGATCACATGGAATAAACACTTGTGAAACTATCTACATGGGCCAAAGAGAGCCAAATTTCATTCTCAAGAAAATACACACTTGATAAGTTTAATATCCGTAGAATTAGTGGGAAACAAAGCTCCTAGGACTCTTCCTGGAGGAGAAATATCGAGGAGGAAAAGGCCTTATGTGGTTTTTATACCTACAGGTAATATCGAGGAGGAAAAGGCCTTATGTGGTTTTTATACCTACAGGTAAGCTTTTGAAAGGAGGCGGAGTCTACAGTAGGGGGATATAGTTTCACACTGTGTGAGATTGGTGATGATACTATTTAAATTGTACCGATGGCGAACTTTCGAAGAGATTTTGATGCCAATGTACCGACCTATTAGAAGTATGCCGCTGGCTCCTTTATTTGAAGTGGTGAAATCTCGGTCTATACGGACTGTTACTCGGAGTGGCTGACTTTATTATTTGGACGGTTATTCGGAGTAGTGAAATCTCGGTCTTTAAGGACAATTCGAAGATGGAGACGAGAACAGGGTCAGGAGTTTATTTTGATGATCTAGACATTCTGGTTTCAATGCGGCTTCTAGACTATTGCGGCACTTTTCAAACAGAAGTCTAAGAAATTGATAAACCTAAGCGGATAATTAAAAAACGTGATATGAATTAGCATATTCGTGGTCAGTTTTGCGGCTTTAAAAGCCCGATATGATTTTATTTGTTTGCGTGTGTGACTGTATTATTTGCCTTGGTCAGATTCGTCGGTACTCAGTCAGACTGACATAGGTTTTAGGACACGTTGTCATCGTGGGAGCTGATATGGAAATACTGAACGGCATTGACTGATAGTAGGATATCTCGAACCCTATGGAAGTTGCTCAATCTAAGGAGAACGAAAATTCCTCTGGGACTTGGTAAGCTGCAATCAGGAAATCTAGCAGGACCCTGCGCAATATGTCAAATGGCTGCGCTGGGTCACTCCAGTGTGGATTGTTATATAGGAAGTGAAAAACGTAGGATGAGTCAGAGCAGCCTATTTAAAAAACAGGTTCTTCGTTGGTTCAGGATCTGCGTGGATTTTGGTTGAGGTTTATCAAAATTGAAGCTGTTTTTGGTAATATTGTTGCCATTTGTTTCGAAAATGCTTTTAGCGCTGTGGACAGTTGCTGCTTATAGAACAATAAGAGTTATAGCGGCAGTATATGCAATGACTAGGTTTCTATGAGCTGTTCCAAAAAGGAACTTCCGAAAAACTAACATTTTAATACCTTAAATCATCACTTTTTTAACTTACCCGTTCGATTATCAACCAATATTTCCGATGGATCAAATTTATCTGTTGTCGTTGATGTTGTTTCAGCAAATCTTAGCATATCCTTTTGTAACAAAATACGACCACTCAATGGCATTGCGGCATATTCCTGTGGTACTATATTTGTGCCATGCATTTTAAACACGCCAATAATTACAAAGGACCAAACACATAAAGTGAAAAGGATTTTTAAAATTATTTTTGTGCGCGCCATTTTTGTGTGAGTGTGTTTGTGTTGTGGTCTTTTTGTAAGTCACGAGGTTTTTTGTAAAGAAAATGAGGAATAATTTATACAAATTTAATTAGAAAATTTGTACACAAAAACTATTAAATAAAGAAAGGGTTTACAATGACGATGGCAAACAACATTGGTGGAAAAAATATATTTTTAGGCTGCAAAGAGATAAGAAAATAAAGATGAAAATGTTAATGTTTTATACTAACTAAATAGTATAACAAAAAATCTTAATTAGTTTATTGTTTGTACAAGAAATATACGAAAATGGCTAAATGTTTATAGAACTTGTTTTTTTATAAGGGTCTTTGGGATATCTTTATTATTTTGCAATCATAAAAACTTCCTAATTACCATAGGAGCAAAATAAGAAACAAACAGTGGAGAAAAAGGTCAAAATGTTAGGGAAAAGGGGAATGAAATATAAACATTAATGACTTTGGTCTATACAAATTTTTTTTGGCTTTGTATTTTTTTTTTGTTCAGAAATGAATGTAAAGAATGAAATTGTTACTGTTGTTTGGTTTATTATTATAAAATGTTAGCATTTCCTTTGGCGACTATTTCCGTTTTACATTTTCTATTTCCTGTTGGCCTTAGCCAAATTTAAACCAATTGTTTTGTTTCTTTTTTTGCTTGTTAAATGTCTCGTCAGTTTGCGTAAATGTCAACTAGAAAATTGCTCAATAATTTAGATTCCCTTTATTCCATTTTGTCTTTGAAAATTACTTTACTTTGTTTGTCTAACACCCAAACCATTATTATAAAAATGAACTGTATACTATTTTTTAATAATATGGACGACCAACTTTTTTGTGATTCTTGTTTTGGTTAAAATAAATTTATGTAGTTGTTGTTTTTGAAAATGTTTTAAAGGACAAAGTATATAACGAATGATTATAATAAAAAGACCTGCAGCTAGACAGTATTGTAGACAAGTATTTAAACTAGTCGTGTTTTAAGACAAAGTGACATTTTTTTTAAAGGAGAATATAATGCTGGTTAAAGCTTTTTTTTTGTTAATTTTTCTTTGAAAGGTAGAGGAGGTGAGGGTAAAGTTGAATAACTGGTTTGTTTTTAGTTGTTATGTCAAGTAATAATGAAAGCTTTTAAAGCTTTTAAAGTTTTAAAATTGTTTATTTTTGAAGCTTCTAAATGATTTAATGAAAGCTTTAGTCTTTATGAGAAAACTTTTAATGTGTTTTTTAAAGCTTTTTTCGTTCAACAAAATATGAAAGCTTCAATCTCAAAGTGTCATTTTTTAGAGAAGAAAATAAAGTTGGTTAAATCTTATTCTTTTTTGTTTGTCCTTTTGAAGCTTTAAAAACAAAAACTTTAATTGTTAATATTTAAAAGTTTCAATCGAGATAAAAAATATGAAAGCTATAGAGAAGAATCGCATTAAAAGATAAAACTGATAGCGAAAAAAATTCACCATACATTTTGTATGAGACTCAAAAATTTGACTTGCTGCTGACTAAAATTTGGTCGGAATAAAATAGATTCTTGAATCTCAAAGTGAGAAGAAAATATTACTGGCTTGGTGTGGGTAATGTTAAAGTTATAATAAGAAAGCTATATAGGATATAATAAGAAAAACTATAGCAGTTTTCAAAGTGTTATTTGTTTTTACATAGATTTTTTAAACCATTGAACTTATGAGAGCTGTAATACTCTTTGGTACAAAATATAAAAGCATTAGTTTCGAAGTGTCATATTTAAATGAAGCAAATCAAGTTGGTTAAAGCTTTTTCTTGTTTTTTTTTTATCTTTTTGGTGTAAAGAAGACGTATAAGCTTTAAAAACACAATATTAAAACTTTTTGACATGAGTCAATAAAAACTATAATATTTATAAAAAAAACGTATATGGCTTAAATCGAGTTACAAAATATTACATTTTTTAAGAAGAAAATATTTTTGGTTAAACCTTTTTATTTCTTGTATTTTTAAAAGGTACAGCAGATTCGAATAATGTGGAATAGCTTTATAGTTTTAAGCTGAGGCAATGACGAAGGTTTTGCTTTAAAAGCTTTTAAAGTGCTTTTTTACATGATTCACTGAGAGCTATACTCGTTTTGAAAGCTCTTAGTAACTTTAATCACAAAGTGACACATTTTTGTAAGGAACATAATGTTGGCTTAAAGTTTTCTGTTTTTTGTGCGAGTAATAACCTTAAATCTCGGGGTGAAATGGTTGTGAATAAAATAATGTTTGATAAGCCCTTTAATGCTTCTGGTTTTTTAAAAACATTCATGTAATGTAATATAATCGCAACAAAATTTTTTAGAACTGTTTACCTTTGAACCTATTCCAGACAGGCGCGGATCCAGGAAAAAGTTTTGGGGGGAATTTAGAGTATTTTTAATTAATTTTTTAATCTTTTTTACATTTTTGTATTGGGAAATACCACACCACCCCTTGAAACAGCGTCTGACTCCAGAACAGCTTATTCTATTACCGGTTACATGGAACCAGTTTTAGAACAGGTTCTTGTGAGTCCAAATTTAAGGTTTCACTGTCATAGGACCTGTTTTATAACTGGTACTAGTACCGCTTCTAAAGCAACCAGTTCTTGTTTGGAGGTGAAGAACTTATTGAAAATAGAACAAACTCCATACAAAAGGAATCGATTGTAGAACATAAATTAGAACCTGTTATGATACAGTATAAGTTGTTCTGCAATCTGTTATTTGGATTTTACTATTTTACTGGATGCTTAAAAATAAGATTCTGATTAAAAAGCTTTTATTGGAGTTCAATAGTGGTTTAAAATATGAAAGCTTTAAGCTCTGTTTTGATAAAAATTTATTAAAATGTTAACCAGATTTCATAAAAGCTCATATTTTAAAGTTTGCAAATGTTTCGTATCGCACACCTAGTACAAAAGTGACTTAACTCAAAATTTTTAATTTTTCTGAAATCGAAAAAAAATATTTGCAACTTCATATCAATTGAAACATAAAGAAAGACAACTGTTTTTTAGCAACAGTTAACAACAACAAAATACCAAGTATATTGTGCATAGTTTAAGCATATAAAACCGAAAAATTAAAATTTTGAGTTGAGTCACTTTTGAACTGGGTGTGCGATATGTTGTCTATGCCTGTGATGAATAAAAGGTTTTTAAAGCTTTTTCTGCTTCTTTCTTTTTAAAAATGTGCGTGTAATGTAAAAATCAACGCAAGCTGTAGAATCGCACAAAGTGCTAGTTTAAAGCTTTAAAACAAGATTCAAGGAGAGCCATAATCCTGATTGAAACGCTTTTATAGGGGTTCTTCAAAAGTTTAGTCGCGGCTTAAAATATAAAAGCTCTTATCTGAGATTGGATAAAATTTATTATAAAGTTAAACAGATTGCTTGTATCTGGATTTTGTAAAAGCTTAATATGTTATTTATGTGTTTTAAAAGCTTAATTCGTGGTTCAATTAATACTCATATAAAGTTGTTACCGTTTTTTCTATGAGATCTAAAAACTTGATTAGGCGAAGGCGTAATAGTTCTTTTTTAAAAAGCTATAATCCTGGCTTTACAAAAGTTCCAATTACAAAATTACTTTCTTAAAACACTATCTTGATTTCCCATAAAAAGTAAAATTTTCAAATTGCTTTTCCCAAAAACATTCTTAACCCCTCATTAAACTGTAAACCAATTAACAGTTCAAATACAATTTATACAGGTCATTGGCCTTTTAAGACATTTTCATTTTAAAATATATACAGCAAGAAAATTTCAGCAGTAAATACAACACCATATCTATAAAAAAAAAAATAATAATAATAAAAAAAAAAACATGTTGCTTCAGTTATTATTGATTTGTTTTTATACATTAACTTTTATTACACTTTCCAGGCATTAGATTACAAATTCAATTTAAATAAATTTAGATATAACGGTTTTTTGTTTGTTTTCCTAACGGAGTATGTAGAAAAATCTAAGAATCTTGACCTCAATTCGTTTACGGGTATAACAAAACAAATTGTGATTGTTTTTATTGAAATAAACACTTAAAGAGATAAAAATAACATTAAAAATATCTGTAGAATAACAAATTTTAAAATTCTAAGTACGATTTAAAAATTGAGTTCTATATTTTGCGATAAACGAGACAGCAGACATGAAACTTTTAAGAGATAATTTTATACACCTTAAGACATTTTATTCAAAAGGGTATTTAAATAAAAAAAACTAGTTTTTGTTTTTTTGCTCAAAGAATTTATGCAAATTTTTACTATATTTTCTATTTTTGTTCTTTTTTTTTTTTAAACATGAATTAGGTCATTTAGCTATTTCTGGTTATTATTTAAAGACAAATTACTTACAAAAAAACATATTGGGTTTATCAATTCAACAGTGGTATGGGCTAAATACAATTTAGTGCAAAAATTCCTACTAAATTTGAAATGAATAATTTTTTTTTAGATTTTTTCCCATTTTTAATGTTTGTATAAAAAAAAAAAAAAAAATCATACAGAAAATTTCTTAGTTTTTGCGAAGCACTATTGTCTTGAGCACAAAAAGCTTCAAAGTAAATTCTCTTTCAGTTTTCCGATAAAAAAATATATAACAAACGTGGATTTCAAATCAGCATTCTAATCGTTTCTTTTATAACAATTTCGAAAACGCTCTCTATACAATCGTTATTAAGGTACCAAATTATAAAGAGCTTTCTACACAAATGTGAATTTCTTAAGGTGTCATGATTTATAAAAGTACTGAATTCTTAAAAATTCCAAAAGCTTTCGATTTAGAAGCTCAATTATAACAATTGTTTTTAAAAGCTTTACAAACACTGGGTTCTTAAAGTGCCAAATTCTAAAAAGCTTTCAAAGCAGTCGCGGGTTTTTTATTCACTATATTCTAAAAAAAAAAAATGTAAACCAACCGCGAGATTCTTAATGCGTCAGATTCAAAAAAGCTTTTAACATAACCATTAGGTTATGTACTTTAATTCTAAAATGCTTTCTACATAATCGTTTGTTTCTTAAGATACAAATTCTTAAAAGCTTTCTAAGCAATTATAACTTTCTTAAAATATCAAAATCGTAAAAGCTTTCTAATCAATTGTGAATTGTCTAAATATACCTAGTTCGAAAAAGCTTTCCAAACATTAATTGATTTTTTAAGGTACGAAATTATTAAAAGTATTTTTTGATGCACCAAATTCTAAAAAGTTTTCTAAGCAATCGTACGTTTTTAAATGTATCGTAGTACACAATAAAAAGTTTAATACACTATCGTGAATTATTTTAAAAAGCCAATTCTTAAATCTTATCTTTAAAGCTTTTGACACAATCCCTGTTTTCGTAAAGATTTTTGCATTTTAAAGCTTTACAAATATGCTTGGATTTTGAAAGTTTTAATTCATTAGGAGTTCTGAAAATAATCACACTTTTTAGAAATGTGAAATTTTAAGAAAGCATATTCTCATGAGCTTTCCACACATCCCTAGGGTTATGTACGTAAAAAAATTATAATGCTGTTTACACAGTCGTGATAATTTTTAAATGTTTTTAATTCTTAAAAGTTTTCTAAATATTTCTGATTAATTACAGCACCAAGATACTTACAGGTTTTTCTACAATCATAAGTTTCTTAAGGCATATATTTATTTAATTTTTTTTACTCAGTTGAAGGCAATTTTTTTTAAGCTTTCAACATTTTTAAAAGCCCTCTTGACAATTTTAAATTTCTCAAGTCACCAAATTATCAAAAAGCTGTTTAAATAAACAAGACCCATCAAAGAAGTTTAAGTTTATAAAATCTTTCAAAATTTGAAAATCTTTTTTTTTTAACTTTTATTTTTTAAAAGTCCCCAAAATTTAAGCATTCTTCTTTGTTGTGAATTTCACTTTTGACTGAAATTGAAAACTCAATCGATTATAATTTGCTTCAGAAAACACATAATCGAATAAAAACCTTTAAAAAATCGATTTATTTAAATAAAATATTTCAATTTGTGACATTTAATGTTGTTTTAAATTTAAATGTTGCGAAATAATGATATACACATTTTTAATTTCGATCGAAATTGAAATTCGTCACATACCAGATTTTTAGCAATTTCGGAAAACTTATGTTTTTTTTTTTATTATATTGCTTATTTAGAAACGAAATACCATAAACTTGTTAAACATATATTACTAATACAACTTTTAGTTTTTTTAAAGCTACTAACATTTAAAAAAGCTTACTATCTTTTTGTAACATTAACGAAGTTTTAGTTTTTAAAAGCCTACAACACTTAAAAACCGTTTACAATAGCGAAAATCGAAAGAGGTTCTTATTGACTTTAAAAGCCGTTTACAATAGCGAACAAGTAAAGAGATTTTTATTGACTCTTTTTCTTTGGGTACGAATTCAAAAAGCTTTCCAAAGTAATATTTTTATTAAATCAACTTCTAAAGGTGCTAAAGAGATTGTACTTTTTTTTAAAAGGACCATGATTAGGTCTTAAAGGTGGTAAAAGCTTTAAAGGATATCTCAGAACTTTGAGGATTCGCAAAATTACCAAAATTTATAAAGTTTTTTATTCAATATTGAATAATTAAATAGTGCTTCAAATTAAAAAAATTAAAAGCTTTTTTTTTTTACTATTTGGAGACATATAAGAATATTATTGATTTTAAAAGGCAACAAAAGCTTTCTTTGCAACTCCTGAGACATTTTTTTTTATATAATACATTTTTCAAGTAATATTGTTAGAGGTACCAAAATCTTAGAATCTCACCACAATATTAGTGGATTTCAACACTTTTTTTTTTTTTTTTTAATTTTGTGCTTAATCAACCCACTGTGTTATAACACATAAAAGTTCTAACCACATCCAGTTCTTGTAGACACTCATAACTTGCAAAGCTGCTGGTTGATTTTGTAAGAAGAAAAAAATGTGTAGGCTTGGTGTTTCTTAAATGTTTACGGCTACCATGCAACCATAATTTGTTTACTTGTCGATCTTTATAACTACCTTAACTATTAGCTTAAAAATAAATTTGTTTAGAATATAACACTTATAACAAATTTTGAATGAATGACATAGATTAATTACAAAAATTAGCATATGCAAATAAGTATGATATTGTATGCTTTTAACAAAAAAGCTCTTTTGTTATAGTTTAAAGCTAAGTTGGAATAATATCGTTGGAGTGCATATAAATGCATTTTCTTAACATAATATTACCAGTTTTGCTGTCTTCAATTTCATTTTAAATTCCCTTGTTACTTTTAACACTTTCTTCACATTTTTTTTTTTCTTATTTGATCTCCTGTATATTATATGCTGGCTGCTTGGCGTTACCTTGATCTGCATAATGTCTGCATTTTACTTTTAAAACATCTTCTTGTTTCATCTTTTAGCCTTCATAAGCAGGCATTAAAGCATTTTACTCATCATAATTTTTGTTAAGTTAGCAACCAACTGAAATTTTGTGTAAACTATATTATGCAATTTCCCTTGACATTTTCCAACACCTTTTGCTGATTTTGAAATAAAAAATGAATATGCAAGTTTTTCCTTTTCCGTTTATTATCATTGCAGAGTAAAACGTTAAGACATTTTTTATAAGAGGAATTCAGATTTGTGTATGAGAAATTAAAACGTAACAGATGATAAGTGAAAAAGCTTTATTTGCAAGTTTTTTTTTTTTTAAAAGCTGAAAGGAATAAAATTAACATTTTGGCTCAAAGTTGCAGATATGTTTTTGTAAAAGTGAAGAGTGATGTTATATTAATTTCGAAATATATTAACATATTTTTATTGCACAATTTGAATGCCCTAATACTTTTTTTTTAGTCAGCGTATACATTTTGCTCAATGGCCTTTTCCATTTGGTTCTTTTTCTTCGAAATCTTTTTAAAATATATTATATACATCATACTTTTTGTCTGTTTAAGTAAAGATGCAAAAAGCTGTAGAGTAAGATAAAGAAAAATTGCATCATTATAGTATTTATGAATATTTTACATTTCACTATGTAAAAGGTTGGCTTAAGTTTTCAACAAAATTTAATGTATCATGGGAAAATATTAAAATATTTATATAAGTGTTTTTTTTTTTTCAATAAGGATTATAAGGGAAATAAGGATTTCTTGTAGATTAAGGAATAAATTTAAATTTATGAATATATGCAGTAATTTCGAAAAGTTGCGGTGCTTTACCTAAGACAAATGAATACTTGAAAAGAATTTATGACTTTGCAATGGAGGTGCGTTCAAATTGATACAAAATTTAAGAAAATATTTAAATTTATCTCAAAAGTTTTCTACATAATCGTGTGTTTTTAAGTGTACCACTAAGTGTTTTTTAAAGTGTAGATTTCTAAAAATATTTCTACAAAAGTCATCAATATTTTAAAAGCTTTTGACAAAATCATTATTTCTTAAGATCTTAAATACCTTTTTTTAAAAAAAGCTTTTGACGAATTCGCGGATTTCTGAAATTCTGTTTTACACAAACCCGAGTTTCTGAAACACATCAGAATAAGCTTTTTGTATTATCTTCGATTTCTTAAAGTTTCCAATTTAAAAAGCTTTTAAGTCAATCATGGGTTTCTTAACAAACATAAAAAAAACTTTTTCTAAAAAAAGCTTTTCATAAACTACCTTTAAAAGCTTTTTATCAATTAAAGAACTCTTTACACTTGACAAAATCCTAATTAGTAATTATTAGAATTTGGAAAATTCCATTTTACACAAAACTTGGATTTATAAATATCTTGGATTTCCTAAGGTTTCCAATTCAAGAAAGATCGATGCTAAAGCCAACTAAAAAGGTTTTGACGTAATCATGGTTTTCAGAAAAACTTAAAAAAGTTTACTTTAAAAAACTTTTTATAAACAACCTTCAAAAGCTTTCTCTAAAAAAGCTTGTTATTAATTAAATGTACCAAATTCTAACACTATAAGCTTTCTGCACAATTAAGTGTTTTTGAAGCACCACATTATAAAAGCTTTTTCTAAAACAGATTTTTATTAATTTAAAAAAATCTTTACACTTGATTATGTTTTTTCAGGTACTTTCAAGGTACCAAGTCTAACCTTAAAAGCTATTTGCACAATTGTGTATTTTTGAAGTAGTTTAAAAAGTTTTAAAAGCTTTTACAAAAAAGCTATGTATGAATTCAAAAAATTATTTCACTTGATCATGTTTTAAGAGCTTTCTATAAAATTTTGGGGGTTTCAAGGTACCAAACATTGAAAGCTTTCTGCACAATAATATGTTTTGAGGTACCAAATTTTAACTAATTTTAAAGGATTTCTGTAAAAAAAAAACTTTTTATCAATTAAAAATATCTTTGAACTTGATAATGCATTTCCAGCAATTTTTTTTTTTAAATCTTTCTATATAATTTCCGGGCTCTCAACGTAGCAAATTCTAACAAACATTGACAGCTTTCTGCACAATTATGTGTTTCAGAGATAACAAATTTAAAAAGCTTTCTAACTAATGGTAATTTTTATAGGTGCTATATTCCAACAAATTTAAAAACTTTTCTACCTAATAGTGAGTGTTTAAGGCTGCCAAAGTAGAAAATAAAAAAGCTTTCTTTAAATCTTTTAATTTTTTAATTTTCAAAACTTTGGGAACTTCTATCGTTGTCGTGGATTTCTTAAGGCATTAAGATCTGGAAAGCTTGATTAAGTTTTCTACACAACCTTGCGTTTTTATATGTAGTGCACAATAAGCAGTTTTATACAATACATTATCTGAAATTGTTTAAAACAGCCAATTCTAAAAGCTTACTAAAAGTTCTTATATTCTGGTGTGGAAAAAATCAAGACCTATACCTATTCTCAGATTTTGGAAAGCTTTATTACATTTAGAGCTTTTGAAATAATCACCGATTTCTTAATGTTTTAAAAATTTTATAGCTTTTTACATAAGTGTGAGTTTTTAAAAAACAATGTTTCAAAAAGCTTTTACAAAATCTAAAAAGCTTTTAATACAATCATGGGATGTCTAGAAATTCTAAACATTCCAGAAGCTACAACAAATTTATATTATTTTGAACTTATATATTAGAAGGTGCCAAAAATTAAAAAGCTTTTTGTAGTATTTCTAACTCCAAATAAATATAAATAAAATCGAAAAGGTTTTTTACACAATCATAGAACTATAATATTCTTGGAACTAAAATTTACGTTCCCTTTATTGACTAACAAATAATTCCTAAGAATTACCCTTGAGGGTACCAAACTTTTAAAAGCTTTCTTTTAAACAATTAAATTTACAATCACGTCGTTCAAAAAATATTTATTTACGATTTTTGGTAAAGTAATGAACATTTTACTACCTTAAACTTACAGTTACAAAGTTACAGTTATTAATTGCTATTTTTCTTAATTTTATCAAATATTTAATTACCATTTCAATGTTAATTAAAAAGAAATATATATTCTGTTTATTACAGTATTAATAATCAAAAATTATGTATGATTATAATCAAGAGCCAGTAAAATTAGTTCAAATATATAAAAAAAATTCAATCAAACTAAAACAGAAAAATAACCGTTTCTAGAGAAATGGGCTAAAAGACTACGTTTTTATGGTTTTTTTTTACAATAATGAATATTTATAGTTAGTTAAACTAGATTTTATACGAAAAATACACAAATGAACTTTTATGAACTCTATATGTGGTAGAGAAATAAGAAAGTAAACACCATTTCTAATTAAATATTAAAAATATTTATTGTGAAAGGCGTGGTAGAGAAGAATGAGTGTATTTTTTAAAAATCATAACTACATTGCAAATTTTCAATTTTCTGAATCAGACTGCGCAGTTTCTGGTATTGAATCTTCGTCAGTGATCCTGTTTTTTTTTTTGAATAATGTAATATTTGTTATGTTTTTATTTGTTCGATTGCGTCTATATGAAATTTTCTGTGCAATCACTGACAGTGGTATAGATAAACTGATGTCTAATGCCACATGCACTCGCACTACACGTTAGACACTGATCTATCGTCAGGTCGAGTTTTGTTGTGATTAGAACTAGTTTTATTCAATACAAGGTGTTTTTTGTTCTTGCTTACATAATCTCAGAAGTCCAACTCCAACTCCAACTCCAACACAACAGTTCTATTTTTTAGAAACTTAACTCACTCTAATGTCCACTGTTTTCACATATGTTGTAAGTGATGCCACATCTATATATATTTCTTTTTATATTCTATAGATGGCGCTTACGTAGTTAGGGAAGAATTGTCAGAGAGCAAAGTTTTTATTTTAAATCTAAATCGTAAAATTTTTATATTCCTTAAATACTCGTTTAGAAAATTTGAAAGTGAACTTTCGCAAATGGATTTTTTAAAAATCTCATATTTTTTATTGGGAAACGGTGTTTTATGAAAAAATCAAAGAATTTTTCTATATTGTTCGTATAGCTTTATGATTTGCGGTTCAATGTTAGATTTTTTCTAATTACATATACCGTCGTTGTTTCAATAGAGACTGTTAGAGAAATTGTACATTGAAAGATGAGGAATAGAAAATAAAAACTTGAATTTCCATGAAATTGATTCTAAGGCCAGGAAACAATTGGCTGGTTTTAATGGTTGAATTTTTTTTTTGTTCGTTTTAGATGTTATTGAGTTTAAGTTTTCGCTGGGTGCCAGTTTGTTGTTGTTGCTGTTGTATGTGCTATTTGGGCTAGTTTTAGCCATTAATACTAGCAATAACATGTTAGAGCATGATCATGAATGTTAACACTATTAACGGTAAAATGCGGTTATTTTGGTTAGCTTTTATGACCATTTTTTTTCTTCATAAACTGGTTTTTTTTTGGTTTATATACAAATAAAAAAAAATCTCCTTTTTTAAAAATAGTTTAACCCTCTAATATGAACATTTTCAAAACATTTGAAATGGGTGCCTAGTAGTTAAAAGCTTTTAAAATGTTGGTAGAGTTCTTAAGGTACTAAATTGGTAAAAGCTTTTCACTTAAAGTGGAGGGTGTTAAGGTAATTTTTTGAATAAAGTTTTGTATTTTAAAGGTATTAAATTGTTGAAAGCTTTCTATAAAATCAAAACCTTCTCAAGGTTCCAAATTATTAAGAAATTTCTTCGAAAATGTGGATTTCTTAAGGTACAACATATTTAACATCTTTCTATACAAGCGAAGCTTTCTGAAGAGAACTAATTGTTAAAAGCCTTTTACACAATCTTGAGTTTTTTAATTTACCAAATTCTTTTTTAAGAGATTGTGTGTTTTTTTTCATACCAAAATTTTGAAAGCTTTTTACACAATTGTAAGTTTTTGAAGATTACTAATTGGTAAACGTATTTTCTGCAATTGGGGTGTATGTATTAGGTATTCGATGAATTGATAAGATACAAAATTGTTAAAAGCTTTTCACAATTATGGGACATCTAAGAACTGTTTAAATTGTAAAAGTTATTAAAACTAAAAAAGCTTTATGCGCCGAAATTTTATAACTCTAAAGGTTCTAAAATTTACTGAAGTTTAAACAAAATTTATACACAATCCTCTGACATCTAAGAACTTTTTGATTTTAAAAAGCCAATAATACTCAAAATTTTTAAGACTTTAATAGGAATAAAAATACATGCATGTAAGAAGTTTTACGATTCAAAAAGACACAATAATCGAACAAAAAAGCTAATTGGAAACCATGGAACCTATTCTAACTTTTGGAATTTGAAATTTCATACAAAATCTAAACAAAGCTTTCTGAACAGTATATAAACAGTAAACATTTTTTAAGAATATAGAAGATAAATACATCTCAAAAAGCTTTAAACAAAATCGAATAATAGCAAAAAAATTAGGGGACTTTTAAGTCTTAAAAGCGTTCAATACATATTAAAACAGTTATAATTTTTGAAGGGTTTAAAAGTTATTATACTTTAAAAAGCTTTATACGTACTCGTAGGACAACTTTAACAACTTAAAGTTTGAGGATTTGAAATGGCATACGAAATATAAACAAAAAATATTTTGTACAATAGTGGACAATTAATAATGATTAAGATTTTACTTCTCGAAAAGCTTTTCTTATAATCGAGAAAGATCTAATAATAATGATCGAGAAAGATCTAAAAATGTTTAGGACTAAAAGTACATAAATCCTAAAAAGCTTTTACAGCAATGCTGAAACGTCGTAGAATCTTTGGAACACTAAAAGCTAATTAGTTGTTAAGGCTTTACATATATTCGTAGGACAACCTTAAAACAAACCAAAGTTTGAGAAAATTTTGTTATAAAGGAGAATGTGAAATCTAAAAATTGCTGTCCAGTTTTGTCATTAATTTCCATTAGATGGTTAATAATGCACTCAAAAAGTTATTGGAAAGCATACTAAATCCATAATTTAAAAAAAATTGCTAACATTTAACTAAAATTCAAATCTTAATCTATAACTAATAATTTTGCAAACCAATCTTAGTGGCCATATCCCACTTATAAATGACCTGATTTTAGTGATTATCATCTACTCCAAAGAACTTCCTTTAGTATCTTGAGATTTTAAACATCCGCTCTGCAGCTGCCAATAATAATTTAATATTCTTGTAAGATGATCTTTTTGTAAAATCAAAATCTCGTTTTACTTACAATTATTTTCCTCTTTATTAAACCATTCAAGATAAATATGATCCAAAAAAAATAATTGCTTTATTTTTTGCAGTTTATACAAAACAAAAATAAATGTATGCCTTATTATAAATTTCTATAAAGATCATGTTAAGGATCATAAACAATATACGATTTGTTATTTTTTTTTTTTTTCTTTTTAAATTTTTAGTTTCTTTGGTTTAGCGATTTTTTTTATGGTTTATTATTTCAACATAGTTATAAAACCTAAATATACATTGCTTTTATAAACAGTTCACGATTTTTGGCTGGGATTTAGTAATAAGGGGGATTCACTGAAGGTTGGAAAAGATCATAAATATAGCTCTGAGACTGACTAAAAGATTTCTTGAGATTGGTAAAAGCTTTCTACAAAATTTTAGTTTCTTAAGGTACACAATTCAGATTTTCAGATAATCTTTTGTTTCTTACGGTTGAAAAAATGTTAAAAACTTTCTATAGTCCGGTCAATTTAGACAATTGAAATAACAAAAATTCCGACAGAGCCAAATTTTGGTGGGGACCTTGGGATTACCCTAAAAAATAAAAATTTTAAAGTATTCAGTATTACAAGAAGAGCCGATGCCACGAGTAACTGAAGTTCTTTCAGCAAAAGATTTTGCAACCAAGGCTCATGTACCTAAACAGTTTTATCAAAACACTGGCGTAGTAGGATATAGCAAAATAAATGAACGAGATTTTGATTATGAAAATGAAACAAAAGTAACTTTCCTAAAAAAAGGGGATGTCATATGTTCTATGGAAAATGCATAAAGACAATTTTTATAGAGAATTTTAAGATCTACAACTTTGGTTTGAAGTATTTTCGTGATAAAACTTACCGTTTTCGAGAAAAATCCAAAAAACCTGAAATTTTGACCTTTGACCCCGAATAACTTTCTGAGTTCACATTTTAAATTTTTATTTTTTAGGGTAAACCCTAGGTCTCCACCAAAATTTGGCTCTGTCGGAATTTTTGTTATTTGACCACTATTTTTATGTCTAAATTGACCGGACTACTTAATGATTTTAGGTTTATTTAAATACCAAAACTTTAAAAGCTCTTTTTATTTATTTATTTTTTGTTCTCATTTCTATTTATTAGATCTTCACAAAATTTTAGTGAACTAACAATAATTATTCAAATCTTAAAACTAAATATTGACGTGAAATCTAGCCAGTGCCAGACAAAACTTCAAGGGCTCAGCTTAAAGCTCTTTTTATGGATGCATGGAAAATAAATGTTAAAATATTAATTAAATAAAATAAAAAACATTTTACACATCATTACATAGTCCGAGAAATACCTTTCTTTGGTCAATTATTAACTTATTAAACATAAATATTAAACATATCCTAAGTACCAAGCTTAATGTCTGCAATCTTTTTTCATGAATATTTAGCAAACATTCTGTGAATACCCTTATATATTTTGGTATACTCTGAATATGATCCTCTTGATTTCATAAGCTTTCAGAAAAAACAATCATCTGCCGTCCTATTTGTATTGTAATTATGTTGGAAGGCTTATTATTTTTAGTTTTAGGGTGAACAGATTTTTGAAAAGTTTCTTAAAGTTTTAAATTTTTGTCTAATTATAAATTTTTTAAATTTATCATACATTCAAAATATACTTCTTCATAAAATGAACCAAACATTAGAGATATTTATAACAATACATTTAAAACATTATAAAAAGATATCATTGAACATCACATAAAAAAAAATACATCAGATACACTGAAAAACTAAAGTGGAGTTTCAATTAAAATATTTGTTAATGCAATTAAAAGTTTAATTGAATTCGGTCCTGTTAAGTAAATTGTAGTATCAATTAAAATAACTATTTAATTGAATATTGTTTTAAATTTCAAACAAGTTTTTAGTAGATACTATTACAACTTTAATTGAAATTGCAAAAAAATCTCCAAAACTTAAATAAATCGTCTAAATTTTAAAAAAAGCCACAAAGTGGAAAAAAACATCAATATTTAAAACTTAAATTGGACAAAATCGCCAAATATGAAAAATCGATTATATTTAAAAAAATTGCCAAAATTTCTAAAAATCGCTAAAGTTTGGAAAAAAAAATTGTTTAAAAAAAAATCGCCAAAAATTGGGAAAACACAAAAATTAAAAAAAAAAAAAAAAAATAACCAAAACTAAAAAAAAACATCGCCCATATTTTAAAAAAAATTTACCAAATTGAAAATAAAAAAAATATGCCAAAATTTTAAAAACATTTTGGCACATTTTTTTTTTTAAATTTTAAAGGTTTTTTTTTCAAATTTTGGAGGTATTTCCAAATACTAACGAGTTTTTTTTTTCAATTTTAAAGTTTTTTTTTTAATTTTTGGCTGTTTTTTTTTTTAATTTTTGGCGTTCAGTATTGGTGATTTTTTAAAATTAATAAATTTTGGCTATTTTTTAATTTTATTGATTTTTTTGTTCAATTTTGGCGATTTTTCAATTTGTTGTCATTATGGGTTACAAAAAGTTGAAATTTTGATATTAGATATTATTACACTTTTAATTGAAAGTGAGTCTGAAGTCAAACAAAAGTTTAACTGATATTTTGACCGTTTAAATTTTCGAAGTGGTCGCACACAGAGAAAAATTTAGCTATTTGCCAACAGAAATTCTGTTACTACGACTCCATTTCGATTATTACGAATTTCAGTCGTTTGGCACAACTTAACATTAGTTTTCAAAACAAAGTTCGGCTAAGCTAACTGAATTTTAGTTGCAACATCCAAAATATTCATGAATCTAATGTAAATATCTTTGTACTAACTCAATTTATAAGTTGTTACCATTAAAATACACTTTTCAATTCGGTTGGCACTTTATTTTTCTGTGTGCGAGAAAAGTCGATTTTACCACAAAAATGCGCCAAAATCAAAGTGTTTAGGTTGCAATATCTCCCTTAGTAGCGCACGCGTAATCAGCATTTGTTATAGCTTCTTTTCTAAACCTGTTCACCCTAAATTCAATTACATACTCTTCCCTATTTATTTTCAAATAATTTCATTTCTATTAAAGAATACAGTAAATCACGATTTCTATTTACTTGATGTTTTTCTATCATTGTAATAATGCTAAAAAACTATAAATTGTTAAGGCAAACATAAATATGATCGTTTTTCTATGAAAGATGATTAATGAGGGTGAATCGATTATAATATCCAATATTTTTTGTGGTTTTCTATACAATACTGAAGTTAGGTTACTATACTAATGATTTTAGATTTAAAATTGTTTAAATAAAGATATTTCATAGATGATAGAAAAAGTAAAATAATATGATTTGTGGAATTTGTGAAAATCAGTTGTTAGAAGATAATAACAGAAGTAATTCTGGGAAGAATAATCATCATTATTATATTGTGATGGTAAAATTGTGATAAAAAATTTTGAAAACTTAATCAATATTTTTTAACATTACGAAAATAATTGGCAACAAATTTAAAGTTTACTTAAGAATTTTCTAAGAAATATAAAAAAAAAAACTTAAAGTATAGGTTGCATAGTTCCATCTCTGGATCTGTTAAAAATATATTTTTTTGAACCTGTCATATTTGCTTAGTTTCTGGTAAACAAAATGACTTCCAAAATGCCACTTTTGTAATAATAAAATTTAGGTGCGTATGCTTAATATTTATAATTAATATTACGCATACGTAAATAAATTTCAGTAATGGATAAACAGATTACAAAAAAGTCACAAAGCAGTGATACCAAAATGCAGACCATTTGATAATATAATAAATAGAACCTACTTGCCGAAAGAGCCCTGATACAGCGCCAATTTCTCTAAAGTGATTTTCAAAGTTATTCCAATTCTGTAGGATATATAAAATCCAAAATATTTCTACTTCTCATAACTTTTTTAACATTTTAATAAATATTAAATAAGTTTTTCCTTCCATTAAAAGAAAAACTTACTTTGTTTTTGTTCTTGTACAAAAAGTTATAAATTTTTTTTTTTAATATTATATTTTGATTAATGACTACATTTTATGAATTTGTTGTTACATTTCAGTGTTTTTTGTACTTTTTTGGTTTATGTTGTGATATTTTTCATGTTCATATTATTGTTTTTGTAATTTTTTTCGTTGTAGTTTTTTTGTTTTTATTATTAAGCCTAAGAGGAAAAACTGTCACTTGTTGTCAGACCAAAAAGTTACTGACTGATGACTAACTGACTATTTGTTTAAACATCCATCATACTCGCTTTCATACTAAATATACTATACAGATATGGAACGAACGAACCTACAACAAAACAAAACAAGTCAAGTGAGTGAATGACTGTGAACAACATAACTTGTAAAACTTAGCATATCATGTACTATATCTAAACTAGGATTTAAAAGTATATAAAATTTTTAACAAAATTTCCAACTAAAAATAAGTTATCGGACCTAAAAGTAGGTAATTTTTAATAAAATTTTTTGGTTTATTGTTGCCAAATATTCACATTTATGGTGAATATACTCTTTTCTCAAATAACGTTGTAAAATGTAAATGACGATGTTTGTTAATTTTTTGTTAACGATGTTTGTTAATTTTTAAAATTTATTTTAAAGGTGTTCTTAGTTTCTCTTATTAAATAAAAAGTACTCGTCTATCTCACCTAATTCCCATCTATAATTTTTAGTTATAATAATAAATAAAACTTATCAGTTGCTAATATAAAAAAAGCACTTGCCTATCTCTCATATTAAGTTATAATAAGAATTTAAATATTCCCAGCCATTTTTCAAAAAATTATTTTTTAATATCTTAAACTTTTTTGCTAAAGAAAACTTCTCAGTTGTTCGTATAAAAAACACTCGCCTATCTCCCATATATAATTTCTATTGGAATTCAAATATTCTCAGTAACAAAACAATTTTTTTCAGTTTCTCATATTAAAAAACTGTACTCACCATTATATCATATAATTTTTAGTGTTAAAAAGAATTCAACAATTCTCAGCACCTTTTTTCTTTAAAAAATAGCTTATTTTTTAAACTTTTTTTCTAACAAACATTTCACATGACTATCTCCCATATATAATTTTTAGCTATAATTAGTATTTTAAAACACTTTTTCACAGAAATATTTTTTTTTGTTAATTTTTCTAAAGAAACTTTTTCTTTTTCTAAAGAAACTTCTTCACTTGCTTATTAAAAAAAAAATTACTCGCCTATCTCCCATACATAATTTTTAGTTATAAGAATAATTCAAAGATTTTCAGACATTTTTTAATAGAATTTTTTTTTTGTATAATTTTGTAAACGATTTTTTCTTCAATATACTTCTAAATTGCTAATATTATAATATTAAAAAAAAATAGTGGCCTCTCTCCCATATATAATATTTTACGTTGAACTTCGAATTCACAAATTCTCAGACATTTTTAATAGTAACAGATTTTTTTTTAATAATTTTGTAAACGCTTTCTCGGCAAAAAAAACTTCTCAATTGCTGATATTAAAATTATTAAAAAAACAGAAGCCTATCTCCCATATATCATTTTTAGTTATAATAAGAAATCAAAGATTCTTAGGCAGGCATTTTTTAATAGAAACACCTTTTTTACGTTTTTTCTATAGAAAATTTGCTAATATTAAAATATTTAATAAAATAGTGGCCCATCTCCCATATATTATTTTAAATTAAACTTAGTATTAAAAGATTCTCAGACATATTGTAATAGAAAAAACAAATTTTTATTAATTTTTTAAACGTTTTCTCTACAAAAAACTTCTGAATTAATAATATTAAAAATATATAAAAAAAATAGTGGCCTATCTCCCATATATAATATTTTAAGTTAAACTTAGAACTCACAGATTCTCAGACATATTTTAATAGTAACAGATTTTTTTTATTAATTTTATAAACGCTTTCTTTGCAAAAAAAACTTCTCAATTGCTGATATTAAAATTATTAAAAACACAGAAACCTATCTCCCATATATCATTTTTAGTTATAATAAGAAATCAAAGATTCTCAGGCATTTTTTAATAGAAACACATTTTTTTTAGGTTTTTTCTAAAGAAAATTGTTAATTTGCTAATATTAAAACATTTAATAAAATAGTGGCCCATCTCCCATATATCATTTTAAATTAAACTTAGAATTAAAAGATGCTCAGACATTTTGTAATAAAAAAACTCATTAATTTTTTTAAAACGTTTTCTCTACAAAAAACTTCTCAATTGCTAATATTAAAAATGTAAAAAAAAACAGTAGCTTATCTCCCATATATAATTTTTAGTTATAATAATAATTATAAGTTTGATATAATTTTTCTTAAAAAATAAAAATTATGTTTTTTTTCAACATTTAATTGTGCAATGAAAATGAAAATTATTCAAGTTCGAGGATATTGTCCTAAAAAATAATGAAAATTATTCAAGTTCGAGGATATTGTCCTAAAAAATAATCTAAAGAGTTTTTTGTTTTCAAATTTATTATTTGACCCTTACAGGAATGCGTTGATAGATCTATTTCGGGAATTTTCTAGGTTCCCCCCATCATCAGAACACGTTTTGAAAGAAGTGACAATCCCATGCCAAACATCAAACATTCATATAAACTAGTTTACTCGCTACGTGAGAACTAATATATGAGCTTGAGGTTAAAGTTTATAACCATTGATCAAAAAATAAATTTAAAACTTGTTTGTTATGTGCAAGGTCCACCTCTGGTGGATATTTAATACACGTTTTTTGTTTTTTCCTCCTTTTTATTATTTTTGTTTACTTTCTTCAATAACAAAAAAGTCAAAAATGACTATTTTTAAGGTACAAAGTGGTCTTTGTAAGCTATTTTGGATGCCTATACACATTCAGATTGTATTGATATGTTCACAAAAGTTATTCAGATTTACAATGGCTACAATATTGTCATATATTGTTATTGAAAAATTATGAGTCCCTGTAAGTTATGCTGAAAAAGCAAAAAAAAATAATAATTTTCTCCTATATTTTTCCAAAAAAGTGTAGGAATAAATAATGTCTTGCACATAAAATGATTATAAAATTTGTTCAGTAGACTCTTCACTACATTATTGCCAAATATAGTTAAGCAATATAGTCAAGTCTGAATTAGCTGTAGGCCGAAAACTGAGGATACCTTTTTTTGATTGGTGCACTGATTTTCAAAATCTTTTGAGGTCCATAAAAAAAAATTGGTAGTCAAACTGGCCAAACCGAGTACAGGGTTTTACTTACCTTTGGTAGTACAATCGAACCTATACTGTCGAGTCCGTGCATTTTTTCAAAAGTCTACATTTGTTGCACTGTGTTATCAAACATTTTAGAATTTTTTTTACAAGAATCAAAACTTTGACTAAGAAAAAATTCGAATAAGAAAAACTTTAATTTAAGAAAAAAAACTAAACATTTTTTTATTCGAAATTTTGATTTTTTAGGTAAATGGATATGAAAATACAATTTTTTTTTACTTTTAAAATAATAATTTTCGCTACTTTTTGAACACAGTGTAATACCGCATGAATTAAGACTATTTTTTTTTTGTTATTATTATAGTTGTGGTTATTGTTTTATTAGATGATTTTTTAAACAATAAACACCACAACTTACAACGCTTGTTACAGTTTTATTTTTTGTCATAAATGTTAGTAGTTGATTTATATGGTTTCATATGGTAACATTTTGTTTTCATTTTAATTACAAAAAACTTTTAAGGTGACAAGGAGAAATGGCAACAACAACAAAAATTGAAAATTATATGAAAAATTCTTAATGGAAAATGTTAATTAAGGTGGGAGGTAAACAAGGAAATACATTGTTCTAAATAAAATTGAACTATAAATTTAGAAAAAGTTCTAAAAGTTTATGTAATAGAGACAGAATTGACACTACAGGCGACATGAAATGCTAATTTGATTAAAAATATCATGTAGACAATACAATTGGAAAAGAAAGTTAAATAAAAGTCGAAATATTAAGAAGTTGGTCTTAACTTTTAAAGCGCTTTAAAAGTTAAGACTAAGAAAAAAGTAACCTCTTCCCCAAAAATCTAGATTTTTTAATTTTTGTTTTGGTTTCCATTAGGGCCGCCTTAAACTTATAATAATTATTTAAAAAATTATGTTTTATAATCCGCATATGATAAGTTTGAGGCGGGCCACAATTACTCTAATAGTTGAAATCTAAAAAAATTAGCCTTGAAGCATATTTGTTGTAAAGAATTTTATAATTATAGGATATTTTAGTATAAATTGGAAAACTGTTTGTTTTTTTATCTCTAAAAATCTATGTATTTCAATTTTAGTTTTGATTTTCAACATATTTTAAAATAAATCAGCAAACTATTCGTTATTTTTATTTCTAAAAATCTACATTTTGAAATTTTAGTTTTGATTTTCATAATGGCCCACCTCAAAACTATTATAATCCTTTAAAAATAATGGCCTGAGTCCTGTTTAATAAAATTTTTATGCGGACGCCAATCACATTCTAAGTTAAAATCTTAAAATGTACCATATAAAAAAAGTATTTCTGTAAAAAAAGTATTTTTTTAGCAGATTTTAGCATATATTAGCAAACTATTTGTTTGAATGAGGAAAATTATTGACGAAGTATTCAAAACAACATTTATAGCTGTGGAAATTTGCTTAGGATTTAAGTATTTACAGGGAGTTTAATCGGAATTGCCAAAAAAATTGCATTCACAGAAAAAAAAAAATCGATTTTGCTACATTTAATAAATTTTTGAGGCGGGCCATTTTCAAATCAATAGTAAATATATTAAAAAACTATAATATCATTGCATTTACAAGTAAATTTTTTTGCATTTTAAAAATATTGTGAGGAGGGCCACTTACTGGTCAATATAAAACATTTAATAATATAATACAATTTAAAGAAATAAGTGATAAAAAAAAACTTAAAAATTAACATCTGAACAATAGTTTCATATTTATCCGAAATAAGTGAATAAGGTTGCAAATTTTTTTTCTTATTACAATTCTAAATTCTTTATCAAATAGTCAGCATTTTAAAAGTTTTTATTACAAAATTTCTTGTATTTTCTTATCTTTAAATTTCTTGTTAAAATCGCAATCCTTTTTAAATCCTTCAATTTTAAATATATCCACCACAATCAAATATCTATGAAAGTTTAATACAAAACCTGATGACTCAAAATCATTTATATAAAAACAGCAATTGTAACACAATATTTATGTTCTAACACACACTTGTACAATTGAACATCATATGTGAACAATTTAAAAAAGAATTTTTCTTATTTCTAAAAAAAAAATATTGATTTGATTTCCTCGTCACGTAACTTACTAACTACTAACTATATAAAGAAGCTCGGATGTTCCACATTCATACTGTATAAGGATGAACGATTCTTAAAAACGACAATAATATTGAAAATCACATTATACAAAAAAAAAATCCCAGCAAAATTTACCAAAAAAACTAAAATTGTGCTCAAGATCACGGTTTAACGACATCGAGGTATTTTATAACATGATTTCAAGCTCTCCAAGCGATCTTCAGTAGAATTTTAAAATTATAATTTTTATTAAAATTTTACTGACGATCGCTTGGGAGAGCGTGAAATTTGTTACATAATACCACAATCACGGTTTAACGACATCGAGGTATTTTATAACATGATTTCAAGCTCTCCAAGCGATCTTCAGTAGAATTTTAAAATTATAATTTTTATTAAAATTTTACTGACGATCGCTTGGGAGAGCATGAAAATTTGTTACTTAATACCACAATGTCTATAGCTTTTAATAAATATTTGAAAGAGCTAAGCGATCTTCATCGGAATTACAATATCATTATTTATTAAGTTCAATTATTAATATATTAAAATTATATTTTCAAAATTCAAATGTCAATATATAAAATTCAAATATATTATATTCTTCTGAGGATCACTTGGGAGAGCGTGAAATCCTGATACGGACCACAAAGATGTCTATAGCACTTAATAATATTAAAAAGAGTTTAGAAAATTAAATTTATTAAGGCAGGCTTGGATCCAGCGGGGTGGGGGGAAAGGTCATTCCTCATATACATTTATTTTACGAAACATTTTTTCATTTCGCATTCAAAAATTAAAAAAATACAAACTTGTGTTTTAAGAGAAATTACACAGGAGGACAAAATCATGACTTTAAAAAATTAATAATTAATAATTCTATATATTTCAGGCATGCTGATTTTAATGGCGTACTTAATTTTTCGATCTATGGTACAGTTTTCCACAAAATTGCTTTAAAATTTGGCGCATTTAAATTCAGTCTTTTACATATATCCTTTTTAAAATGCAATCAACCTGGCTCCTTTCTGTTCAAATGTAAAGACAAACCCCAGTATTCTTATTTAAGATACACATTTTATTCACAAAACTGTAGATTAAACCTATTAGGACGAGGTGTTTCAGCAAGAAAACATTTATTATAATATGATGCTCGATATGTCAAAAATTTTATATGGCAGCAAAGCTTTCCAAAAATGAACCCAGAGTCCAACTTCTAGTATAATATGTGAATACCTTTGAAAAAAATATGTACAAAAAATCAGCTGAAAACTTTTATATTAGTGAAAGATTTTCTAACAAAAACACTACTTTTGTGACAAATATGTACCAAAACGGACGTTTTTATTTTGAAAACTTTTGCAAATTTAAACATGTCTAGCTAAAAATTTAGAAACATAATTTGGAAACCTATTTACATATCATACTAAAAAGCTGGACATTGAGGTCATCCTTAAAAGCTTTAAAGTCATGTAAAATTTTAGAACAAATCGGGAATTTTGCATAAAAAACGCTTTTATAAAATAACATTTTCCTTACTAATATAACTCCTCTTAAATGACTCTTGCCACTGTGTGAACATTTGATTAGCTCAATTAATTATTTAGCGATAGAATTCGCGAAAACCGAAAAAAATAGAAAAAACGCTTAACAGCGAGTTTGATTTTAAGCTTTGGGAATCAATTTTTGTGCGTGTAGTTTTATGACAAGTAATTAGCTTTTCATTAATTTTAGGAAATTTTTAATTTTCTCTATGAAGAAAAATTGCATTAGTCTACAAACCATTTTCCTTATTTTTCATCCGCTATAAATACCATATATTCTTGACATATGAAAGAAAAAATTTTTTATAAGTCAAAACTTTTCAATCAAAAAATCTGGATCCGCGCCTGTATTTAGAGCTATAGATATTGTGGTATTTTGTATCATGTTTCACGCTCTCCCAACCGATCTTCAGTCGAATTTTTGTATATTTTTTTAATTTCAAATATCAGTATATTAAAATTCTACTTGATAAGAAAATGCTGCGCAGTAAATTTGAATGAATTCTGTTCAAAATGTATTTGAAAATCTATTAGGATTGTGAAAAACTTGTAAAAATTCAACCATTTTTATATCACAACATTTTTGCAAATAACAAACGAATTTGTTATTGGGGATGCCTGTAAGTCGTACGAGTATTTTTAAATATATAAAAGCAGAAATCTATAACGAAAAATTTCATATTCTGTAAATAAATGATGCCTTCATACATATGCTAGCAGTTATAGATATTTGGAGTGAAATCTGTTAATAATGCACTCTTCGAATAGCAAACATATAATTCCCTTTAAAGGTAAAAAAAAAAACATTCTAAATTATTCCATGACATGAGCTTTCGTTGGCTCTTCTAGACTAATTGGAATATAAGAAATGGCTTGCATTTCAAGAAGAATCTGATATTTTCAAATATTTAATTTGTAGTCACACTGTTGCAGAACAGGGCGAGCATCAGTATAAAAGAGTTAATCAAATTGAGTGTGAAGAGGCTTTTGAAGAGCGTAATTTCTTGCATTTTTAACCAATTTGAATAATCTTTATTATTCAACAACGTTTGTATTGAGTGATATTTAAAATAAATGTATTTAGAGTCACCCTGTTAACACATTGTAGAACTAAAACGACTATCTTAACCATAAAAATGCTTTTGGGCTATACACTTTATATACGGACATATATCTAAACATCAAAAACATTAACAAATGTTGCAAAGAAATAGATGAACATACATATTTTATTATTAAAAGTCACCCTGTTAAAATTCTGGATGAACTAAAAAATCCCAATTTAATCGCATCTATTGTAAAAATGATGTCAGAGATTAAATATATATTTTCTTCTACGTTTATACAATTTCAACAAAATTTTGCAAGGATCTGTTCGATATTTAATATAATGTATTTAGAATCACCCTGTTACATCCAGGCTAGACAAAGTTGAATATTTGAGGCATAAACATCCTTTTAGACTGTACAGTGGAGCTTTAAATCCAAAATTTTAGTTAAACTAAAAAAATTTAAGGCTGGCAAACTTGACTCCACAAGTTTATTCCAATTTAGATTCTCCTTTATTGTAAGATTTTACTGTAGTTACAGGAATGTTGTTGGTTGTTTGTGCATAGTTGCAAGTTATACATATTTATCTGCAGTCGTCATATTACCAAGTTTAAAGATGAAGACTATGTCGTCAACGATTGACTTTGATTGCAAAATGCGCGTGTTGCATATTGAATACAGTACATTCATTGTATTCTATTGATGAGTTTGGTGGTTGATTTCATACATTCGTTGTTAGTTGTTCAAATGAAAGCGCATCGACAATATGAACGCAAATAAAATAAGAATTCAATGAGAACAAATTTTGTTGTTAGTAATTCAGAAAGAAAAATTTATGTATAGAAGAATATTTTACAATTTGTAAGGTAAAAGTAAAAAATCAGGAGAAACCAAATTTGAACATATAATTGCTAACAAGTCATAAAAATACGGTAAAGGAAAAAATTCAAGGAACATTAGTATTGATTTGATTGCATTCAGGGAACTTCTGCTGTAAAGTTTTTTTATTTTTAAGTGAAAAGGCTGTCATTTGTTGAACAAATTTCAGTTTTGACTATATTTGTAGTTCATTCAAAAAACAAACCACACCAAATGGCTGTACTATGAATTTACACTCATATTATCAGTATTATTTTTATTTAAAGAAATAAAACAAACGATTGGGAATTTTTTTTACAACATTTGTGGTTAATTTTTACTTTTTTTTAATTTTTTTTACAACATTTGTGGTTAATTTTTACTACATTTGTGGTTCATTTTATCAACAGTAAAAATAAATGACAATTTAAAAAAATTGAAGTCGTCCTTTTTTCAAGTGAAATTTCATTTGGTTTTGACTACATTTGCTGTGGTCGTTACCTACATAATACTGTAAGTGTGTGCAAATAATAAATAAATTATTAACCCTCTAACAAGTAAGGCCGCCTCAGCCTTAGCCTTTATACAATTTACCACAAATGCGCCAAATGAGCGTGTTATACTTAGAAATGAATATATTCCGATAGAAAATTAAATTTGCTAAATATTTTATGAAAAAATAGTTCGTGTGCCGTCCACGGTTTGGAAGCGAGAAAGCTTCAAAATTTCGTAAAATTTCAAAAACTAATTAATTTAAAAAAAATATAGTTTTCAAAAATCTAAAAAACCAATTTTAGTTGATTAAAAACTTTTTATAATAAATTATAAGTAAGATTGAAGCTTTATCTTTAATAAGAAGTCCTTACTTTAGTCCAAGGACACACAGGATTTTATCAGGATTCCTCTAAAGGACATCGTCTTAACTTATAAACTAATAGAAGGATTTTTATGAAATTTTGCAGAAAGAAGACATTAAGTATTAATAGCGAAGCGTTGAAGTTTGAACAATATAAATTGAAGTTTAGATACTTTTTCGCCTTATTTTCATTATGGCACTCCTTAAAAATTATTATAATTATGATAAATTATGTCTAATGTCTTACCTATGACAGTTTTGAGGCGGGCCCCAATAACGTTGTCTGTTGTAAAAAAAATATTCCTAATAAATTTAAGTGCAAATTAGAAAATTATTCATTATTTTTGTTTCTGAAAATCTAGATTTTTTAATTTTAGGTTTGGTTTTGAATTCTGCCTTGAACTTATAATAGCTATTTAAAAATTATGTGTATGACAATTTTGAGGCGGCCCATAATCACGTTTTTAGTTAAAATCTAAAAAATTTGCCTCAAAAGATTTCTTTTGTAAACAAGTTTACATTTCTAGAATATTGAGTAAATTAGCAAGCTATTCGTTATTTCTATCTTAGAAAATCTTAATTTTAAAGTTTTAATTTCGATTCTCATTATGGCCCGGCTCAAAATTATTATATTTATTTAAAAACTATGTACTATTTCCCACATATGACATTTTTGAGTCATGCAACAATCATGTTCTAAGTTAAAGTCTAAAAATTTACTCTTGAAAAACTTCTACTTTAAAAAATTTTATTTATTGCAAATTTTTGAAAATTTGCAAACTATTTGTTTGTTTTATCTAAAAAATTATTTAAAAGCTAAATTCTGTATTTCATATATGACACTTTTGAGGCGGGCCACAATCATGTTCTAAGTTAAAATCTTGAAATTTTCTCTTAAAGAACTTATGTTGTAAACAAAATTTATTCACAATTTATTTTAAAATAAATTAGCAAACTGTTCATTACTTTTATCTCTAAAAATCTAAATTTTTTATTTTAGTTTTGTTTTTCATTATGGCCCGCCTTAAAATTATTGTAATCATATAAAAATAATGTCCTTTGACCCAATCACGTTCTAAGTTAAAATCTAAAAATTTACCATTTGAAGAATTTCTTCTGTAAAAAATAGTGCTTCTGGTAGATTTTAGCATAAATTATCAAACTATTTTTTAAACTGAGGAAAATTATTGACGGAGTATTCAAAACAACATTTAAAACTGTAAAAATTTGTTTAGGACTCAAGTTTTTATAGGGAGCTTAACCGGAATGGCTAAGATATTACTTTTACATTAAAAATATCAAATTTGTTACATATAGTAAAATTTTGAGGCGGGCCATTTAAGAATCAAGAAGAAATTACAGTAAAACTGCACTGTCATTGAATTTATGGGGGCTATAACCTATACGCAAATATCTTGCTATTAAAAAATTTGTGAGGAGGGCCACGCACTGTTCAAAATTAAACATTTAATAAAATAATACAATTTAAAGCAATCAGTGAAAAAAAACTTCAAAATTACCAACTTAGACCTGTGAAATATCATATATTTAAATTGCCTAATATATTAGATTGTTAACACGCAAAATAGTACTTAATCACATCATTGTCCATCAGTTTTCCTTAATTTCGATTTTGCATTAATACGCTGATTTTTCTGTAAATTTCATAACTTTAAATAGTCATATAGACAGACAGCTTAAGATAAAATATGTTAAAAAAACAAGACTTCCTATTTCATAAAAAGCAACAACCCAAAGAAGTTATCATCTGTCAACGCCATTTTTTGTATTTTAAATCCAACAACTTAAATATGAAAATCACTATGTATGACTGACTGTGTCTGTCTGAATACCTATTATAATATAATGAAAAAAATATGATTTTTTATATTTATTTTTTACTATTGTTGGTACACAAAAAATCAAGAGAAAAAAAAGCAGTGGCTCAGCACTTTAGACAAGAAGAAGAAACTTCAACAACTCCAACTACTTTGTATAAAATAGATTGGATGAATACTTACATTTATAATAAAAAAATTATGATTATGAAGTTGATAATGATGATGATTATGATGATGTACTACTACCAACAGCAGAAGCAGGCAACAGACATTGTTAGATTATTTACTTTTTGTCATCACAATTCAACAACAGCCAACAACCAACATCATTTTATAAACACACACTGAGTATTCAAACAGATATTTATAAGGATGGCAAATATTTTCGCATTAGAAATTTATAAGGAATAAGTTAAGGCAGATCAGGATAATAAATTAAAAAACCAAATTTACCAAATTTTGTAGGAAATTTAAGAAATTTGAGGAGGGCCATAACAACAACAACAAAAATTTAATTGAGAAATCTATATTTCGCATAAAATAAGTATAACAAATTCCTATTTCTGGTAGATTTAAAAAAAAATAAGCATTCGTATGGCTGAAACACAATTGGCTTAAGTGACTTAAGTCAGTTTTTGGTAATGAAATGAAAATTTAAAAGTACAATTATTTATATTTAAAAGATTTTAATTTTCGTTTAATACCAACATTTGCTTTAAAACACTTAAGACCATTGTGTTTCAGCTTTTAGTCTCAAGATGAAAATCTGGCAGACAAATTACCTATTTATTTTTAAACTAAAAACAACTGACTTAGTCTGGAAAATGATAAAAATGGAATTTATTGAATTTAGACTGACTTTCGTAAGGGCGGCAATTATTTAATAAATTTTAGTATGCGAGGAGTGCAATTTGTCATACCCCAATAATATGTTTTAAACTTTAATTTAGATAAACCTTTACAAGTAAGAAGATTTTCAGGCGGGCCATATAGAGATAGAAGGTTTAAAATCGAAATAAAGCATTTTTAAGTATAGGTGATTTAAAATTCAAAAACAAAAAACTAATATAACTGTAAAAAATATTACTTGAGCCAGAGTACACACTAAAAATTTTTTATATAAATAGAACATTTTTGGTCTTCAAAGTTTAGTAACGTCATGATGCTTGTTAGGAAAAGACCTAACCACGTGGTTGATTACTAAGAAGACAAGAATGGAGCAAAATTGATTATTAATAGGTTTTTTGTTAAAGTTCTGCCTATTATATAGGCTCTAGCTTTTCTAAAACTTCGGGTACTGATGAGATCTTTAGCCAGATCGAAATACTAGTATCAGCCTAGCTAATATGTTTGATTGCTTTATTTTTGTAAATATCCGGAGGTTGAAAGCTCGTTATAAATTAAAAATAACATAAAAATAATCTCGATGTATATAAAAACAAAAAACTAATATAACTGTTTCAGCATTTTTGTTTGAAGTTAATTGATTCTGTAAAATGCTTAATAATTGAAACTGATTTTCATTTAAGTTACAATTATTTAACAGCTATTAATATATGAAAGCATTTTTCCATTCCACAATAATCAGTTTAAGTTTTTAATTTAGTAAAATCTCTGCATTTAAAAAGTTTTGAGGCGGGCCCTACAGAGATAAAAAGTTAGAAATCTAAATCATGTATTTTAAAATATAAGTGATGCAAAACAATGTTTTACGGGAGTTCACGTGTTTCCGCCTTGTTATTGTAGAAAGTTTAATTAGGAAGACAATTATTTTACAACTTCTAGATACGATTAGAGCCATTTGTCAACCCGCGAAAGTTTAATATAGCAAAACCTCTGCAAATATGAATGTTTTGAGGCGGGCCACACAGAGATGAAAAGTTAAGAATTAAAATCATACACTTTTAAATATAAGTGATGTAAAACAATGTAATTTCTTTAGTTTTGAGAGAATCATCTGAGTCTGACTTGTTAATATTAAAGCCATAAAGTTTAAACTTTATTTTCATTGGAAGACAATTATTTTACAACTTCTATAATACAAGAAGTGCTATTTGCTTTCCCACAATAATCAGTTTAAAACTTGAATTTAGCAAAACCTCTACATTTAAGAAAGTTCTTAGGCGGGCCACGCAGAAATAAAAAGTTAGAAATAAAACAAACAAAAATGGCGAAAACTATGCGCACTTTTTTGTAGTTTTAACGGAATTTACCTGATTCTTTCTTGTAAATGTAAAAATTAAATTCTTACTGTTTAACCTGATATTCATAAGGTTGTCATTATTTAATATACAATGTGAGTAATATGTTGTTTCCCGCAACCCCATTTTAAACTGAAATATAGCAAAACCTTTACAAATTCCATCATTTTGAGGCGGGCCATAGTAGAGTGCAAAATTAAATCTTAAAATATTGTATGTTATTTCGAAAAGGCGAAGTAAGTAATAAAAATTTAATAAAAAAATAAGTAAATATTAAAAATTTTAGAAATTCTTATTAAAAAAGTTGATATTTAGTATGGTATCGGTTTAATTTTCACTTTAAATATATGATGAACGCAATCCTGTATACCAGGAGTGCCCAAAAGTTCCTTATGGAAGAGCAAACACCAATACATTTAAAGAAAAACTAATTTTTATTCAATATTTTTTGTTGTAAAAACCAATACATACAAAGAAAATAAAAAAAAATATTTCAATGTTTACCAGCAAAGCATACGAAAGTGTTGTTGCTTTGCGCTTGCGTGTATACAGTGAAGAACGACAAAAAAACTAATAAGACAAAGTTGTTTGTGTATTTCGTATTGCTAGTGCTGAGCGCTCTATATGTGTATTAAAACACACAGCCTATAGCTAAGTGTTTTTACAAAAACAATTGAGTACCAAGCGCATAGGCCGTGGGCACCCCTGCTGTATACAATAAATTAAGCCTCAAGCTTTATGTGTTTAATTAAAAAAATTTTAAGGCGGGCCAAAGAGATACAAACATTTAAGTTTCACTATTTTTGTTTCACTAGCAGTTTGTTACATGCATTTTTAGGGAAAATTATATAGAAAAATATTTTAAATTTAATATAAATTGAAAAATTCTGAGGCGTGCCATGCGAAGGCAAAACAATGTGATATTATTTTCTTGGGAATGTAACTAGTTATAACAAAACATTTTGAGTAAAACAAATTTTGCTCAAATTAGTTAAAAACAACAAAATTTCGAGGAGGGCCATATGTTACAACATAAAAAGTAAAGTAACAATATAAAAAAACTTATTTTTAAAAACTTGCAATGCAAATTTTTATATTTTTAGCAATTTTTATGAAAACCCTATTAAAAAATCTTTTCTTCTTTATTCTTTATAATAACTACTCCCCTAATACCCATTCACATGACTCTTATTTTTATAGAAAACTAGTCATTCAGTAATAAAAAAATCATATATTTTTTTTTAAACTTGTCATATTTTCTTTAGAAATTTTCTTTTTATAAGCATTTACTTTATATTTTTTTTCAAAATGTTTTTATTTCCACAATCCCCTATCTTATCATAAGTAGACATTGTATTTTAAATAGTATTTTATAATAAAAATAATGTACATTTAGTTTTGCAATTTTATAATTTTTTTTTTTTCGTTAGTAAATGCATTTTGAGGAAAATTTTTATTTTATTCAAGTGCATATGACAATGTTAAAATAAATTCTTAAAATGATTATGAAGATGAAAACTTATGAATTACATTTTAAGTGTTAAGTATACACATATGCTTCTTTAGAGATCTAAGAGTACTTGGAACAAGAACAAAATTACTTGAAACATGAAATGTTTAAGAGCGAGTCTTTTTTTTTTTAGTAAAAAACTATTAAAGGAAGGATGGCTTATGGGAAAATTATTTGTAGGAACATATTAAAATTAAAGAAAACATTAAGATTTCAGTGTTTGAGTTTGCTAGAATGATATTCGATGCCTACAGCTCATATGGTTTAAGCAGTATTTCTAGGAAACCTTCCTCTTTTTTTTTTTAACAAAACTAAACTAAAGTTTTGCAGTACTTTAATACAAAAATTTAATTAAAAGTGCAATTAAGACAAAACTTATGGAAATTGATCTGAGTAATTTGCAAAGAAACTTCTTTTTGCATATATTTTTTTAACAAAATAATACTATTTTCTAAGTAAAAAAGAAGATTCAAATTCGTACATAAACAGAACTACTAAAATTTAAAAATAAAACCAAAAACTACACTTAACCCGATATATAATTAGATTTTAACCAGAGCAGAGCAAGTCTTGATACCAAAATTTCCAATTTTAAATTGAGTCTGTGCAAATATGACTTAAATTCAAATAGCTTGAGGCGGGCCATAAAAAAATTAAAGAATTTTTTATTTTAAAATATTGTAATGAACAAAATTTTATATTTTGTGAAATTTTGTTATAAACAAGCTCTGGTAATACAGAAAAAATCTAATGAAATCAAGAATCTTTTGGACCATAATTTATTTTAGTTTTAAGTTTTAAATAAAAGGCGAAATATCTGTAATTTGTGCAGAATTACGGTAATTTTAAAACTATTTTATTTATTACTTTTAACTTAAGAATTATCTTAGAAATTATTTTAAAACAAAAATATTTAGTTTGCAATGTTTGCATAATTCTAAAAATTTGTGGGTGGGCCACGGTTAAAATTAAGGTTTTTATGAAATAAGATGTTTTTATAAAAATATGCTATAAAAGCGGCCTTCAGACAAACAAATTAAAGCATTTTTTTTTATTTCAAAGAATTATATTGAAGAAAAATTTCTATTTTAAAACGAGAATTAAGAATACAAAAAAAAAATGAAATTAATATTATATTTTCCATTAAATCAGGCGGGCCACGGTTAAAATTAAGATTTATATGAAATAAGCTGTTTTTATAAAAAATAGCGCAGTTCGGCATAAATAAGAATGTTTTCAGTAGGGCCATCTTTATTGAAATTTAAATTTGAATGATTTAATTTTAGCCTATTGCGGTCCTTAACATAGAAAACATTTTTTATTTTCCAGATTTAAAATTAAAACAATTTTATATTTTAGGCAATTTTAATATAAATGAGTTTTAATAGAAGGTGGCCCGCTTCAGAAATATGCATAAAATGTGGAGGATTTCTAAAATTTTAATAAAAACAGAATTATTTATTACTTTTAACTTTAGAATTAATTTAGAAATTCGGTTTTAAACAAATATATTTAGTTTGGAAATATAATTTTCATAAAACTGAAAAACTCTTGCTTAAATCTGTACATTTATAGGCACATTTAAAGGTAATAAGCTGGTTTTACAAAAAAATGGCATAATTCGGTATAACTGAAAATTTTTTAAAGCGGTCCATTTTTACTTTATTTTAAGTATATCTTTTATTAAAAAAATGTGATATAAACTCGGCTTTGAGACAAACATTCTAGTTTCACTTAAATCCAAATAGCTTAAGGCTGGCCATACAAACAAATTAACTCATTTTGTATTTTATAGAATTATAATAAAAAAAATGTTATACTTTAAGCAATTTTATTATAAACGAGATTTAATAATACAAAAAAAAACACTAAAATTAATATTATATTTTGAATTAAATTTTCCTTCAGTATGAATTTTTGAATTAAAGGTGGTCTGCCTTCGAAATGTGTGCAATTTGTGCAGCATTACTGAAATTTGCATAAAAAAAGTTTTATTTATTACTTTTTACTTTAGAATTCTCTTATAAATCAGTTTTAAACCAAAAATATTTAGTTTGAATATATTATTTTCTTAAAACCATCATTCTGAATATTTTTAGGAGGGCCAGATACTATTCAACTGTTAAAATTTAAATGTAATAAGATGCTTTTCAAAAATGATCTCAATGTGGCATACATTTTGGAATTTTAAGAATATATTTTATTAAAAACGAAATGTCCTTAAGACAAACATTTAAGTTTCACTTAATTTTAAATATATGGAGGCGGGCCATAAAAACAATTTAAAGCATTTTTTATTATAAAGAATTATAATGAAAAACAATTTGTATATTAAGCAATTTTATTATGGACGAGTTTTAAGAATACAAAAAAAAAACTGTGACATTAATATTCTTAAATTTTGCCTTAACTTTTAAATAAAAGGTGGCCCGCCTCAGAAATGTGTGCAATTTGTGCAGAATTACGGAAATTTTTATAAAAACTGTTTTATTTACTACTTTTAACTTTAAAATTCGCTTAGTACTTCGTTTTTAGAAAAAAATATTTAGTTTGAAAATTATATTTGTAGGCGAACAACATACTATTCAACGGTTAAAATTTATAAAAATAAGCTCAAGTAGTTGCAAATTAGAAGTTTATGAGGCAGGCCATTTTTAATTGAAATTTTAAAATATAGTTGATTTCAAAAAGGACACAGCCTTTAGAAAAATATTTTGGTTCTTTGGATCATTTGGTTTCTTTAAATTATTGAAGTCCTGCACAACTTCAAGAAAACTAAAATTTACATATTAGTAGAGTTGGGATTAAACGTTCATTTTGGTGACTCGGTCAGTATCGTTCAATTCGAGTCAGTGAACTAGTTCGGTTCAAATCGTTCAATCGTTCTTTTTTCCTTTGACTTGTGACTGATCTGCGTATTGTGAACTGTGTCGTTCGTTTGACTGACAATTATTACGCACTATTCATGTTTTACGAGTTTTTTTTCACAAATTTTACTGTACATAGACAAAAAGTGTTATAAAATTGCAACTTTTGTAACAAAAATTGATTAATTTTGTGTAAAAAAACATTTTATTTGTATGACTATAATTGCTTTTCCTAATTTGAAACAATATTACTACTTTTTCATAAAAAAAATAATTGATCTTTCAAGCAATTTTAATTGAATAGAGATGCAATTGTTCTGTGAATAAAAAGAACAAAATGAACGATTGGACGACAAGATCGATTATTGGTGAACGAGTCATTTCGTTCAATTGAGTGAGTCGTTCAATTGAACTAGTTCGTTCATGAACGACACAACTCTACATATTAGAATGTACAAAATTTTAAATTACGATTTCTATATCAGTTTTTTTATGAAAATTAGTTGAATTTAGAAAAAAAATTTTAATATTTTGAGGCGGGCCATTTAGAGTATAAACAAATCTACACTTCAAAGCAGGCGTGGATCCAGGAGGGTGGGAAATGGGACATTACCTGTATTACCAATAAATACTAAAATCAGTTTAAATATTAAAATCAAATTTTCTTGATAATGTTAAAATTGAGCACAGTTTGAAAAAGTTCAAGGCGGGCCATGTATTGGTCTAAAATATAAATGTATATAAGGTGTGCATTTTAAAGATAAAACAATTAAATGTGATTTAAACTTAAAACGAGGGATATCTGTATTTACTCAGGTGTCTTTTTTTAATGTAAAAGGAGTAGAATCTAACATATTTTAACTTTAGGTCTTAAATTAATTGTTATGCAACTTTTGAGGCGGGCCTGTTGAAAATTTATATTGTAAAAAACTTAAACGTAACTTATTTCAAACCTTAAAAACTGTTCATTTTTTGTTTTACTTGTTGTTACTATTTGAATGTTTATATTTTATCTGTCAGTTTCCTATTTTTGATAGTTTTAACTTTCTTAAAGGAAATTGATATTTCGTTATAAAACTTTTTGGTAAAAACTTTTAGCACAACTTTAACTGAATTGAGTTTTTTTTTCATTTATAAATAAAGTTTTCATTATTGTTATTGTGGATTTCAATGAAAACTTAATTATTATGATAAGGAAAAACTTACCTTTTTCAGGGCACTTAGGAAACACACATTATGTTAGAGATGAACAAAAGAATTTGACTGTAAATAAATTACAAAAATAAAAATGAAAAAGTTAGTTAAAGTTAAAACCAAAAACAATAAAAAGAGTTTTAAACATAATTTTAAATAAATGACCTTGACTTGAGCTAAGTTTTGGTTTAAAGTATGAATTTAAAGTTTAAGCTAATTCGTTAAATCTTAATTTTTTTTCTGTATTTTTGGCCAACAAGTTAATAACGCACAGTCATTGACTTTCAGTCATTGGTTACTTGACTGAACACTGAACAAAAATTCAAGTTCAAAATACAGTTGATGGTTGGTTGGTTGTCAATGAATTGTTTTCAAGAAGAAAATACGGTTGGTTGGTTGATTGTCAATGAATTGTTTTCAAGAAGAAGACGATGAAGAAAAACGAAACGTTTGAATTTGAAATTAATCAGTTTGAATGATATTTTATTATCTTTGTAGTAAATTATTTATTAATTGCAGATATATTTTGTTTTATTATCAATTTTATATATGTTTTGCTGGTTGTTGGTTTCTCAAACCTGTTGTAGGCTTTTTTTTATATCGATTTTTAATCATTTTTAAATCTTTACAACTGTGTTTGTTAGTAAGCGGTTGAATCATGTGGAATTTATTTAAAAGAAAGCAATTAAATAACAATTACTTGGAGATTTTTATATTTATAATTCCCTACAATAGAGTACAAGGTATTATGGGTTTGGGTCGATGAATGGTTAGACCCGGAAGATGTAGAAATTGGCAGTTAGTTTTGGGAACAGTTTGTTTCTAGAAAAAGCTTTAACCTAAAAAAAAAATTGTATTCACGATTGAGCTTTTAAAAACACTTCAGTTGGCTGCATAATTGAGATTAAATTAAGACTTTTTTTGGAGTTTAAAATTGAGCTTTTAATAAGCTTTATAATTTGATCTATGTTTGAGTTTTAATGGAGACTTTATTTAGAGCTTTTAACTACACTTTAGTGTTCTACAATATTGAGCATTACTTGAGACTTTTTTTTTTTTTTTAACGACTGAGCTTCTGACAAGCTTTAACGTTGATCTACGACTAAGCTTTAATTAAGACTTTAATGAGTAGTAATTCGTTGCACATATAACCTTTTAGTGAGACTTTAATTGGTTGATAGATTAAGCTTTTATTAAGATATTATTTTGATTAAAAATTAAGCTTTTTTTTAGACTTTAATTTATTTGATTTGAACTTCGCCATTAATTTTGAATTAGGCTTAAAAATAAATACATAATTGGGTATTAGTTTATACTTAAACTCGCATTTATTTGATTGATCTACGATTGAGCTTAGGCTTTAGGTGACAGCGAAAAAAAACATTAATTTAGCTTATAATTAAGTCAACAATTAAAAGTTTATTCAGAATCCTATTAAATGCACAATTGAACTTTTATTAAGACTGCAATTGGATGCAAAATTTAGCTTTTATTTGAGCTACGAAAAGATAATTGATCTAGTTTTTTTTATATAGTCAAAAAGTAGGTAGATTTCGAATTAAGCTTATTTTTGATTATAAAAACATCCATGATTAACTTTAAGTTTGGAATAAAAGGAAATAAAAGATATTGACAATTGAGCTATTATTTTGACTATAAAACAGCCATTAAACTTAAGCTTTAACTTTGACAATAAATTGCGTAACGCCTAATTTGACAATAAACAAATTCACGACAAAGCTTTAAGTTGAAAAGTGGCTCTATTAACGATTAAGCTTTAATTTTTTTTTAACAGATTCACTATAAAGCTAAAATTTTAATTATATATAAAATAGCTTTTATTTAAACTTTAATAAATCCACAATTGAGACAAATATATAAACAATTAAGCTTTAATTTGAATCATGTGTAGATAAAGCTTTGGTTAAGAATATAAACAAATTATTTGGTACTATCACGATTTAATTCACGAATATATAAATCTATAAACAGATTTATTAGAAAGCTTTAATTTGTGTAATAAAAGGATCCCAAATTTTATTTATATTTGGACTAAATAAATTAAAAATTTATTTAGAATGCGAAAACACCAAAGTTGACCAAATTTATATAACAATTAGATTCATGATGAAGCTTTTATTGATTCTGATTAAATCTGTAAATATATCCCACATTTTGATTAAATAATCATCTTTTATTAAGACTCAAAAAATGCCGCAAGCTTTATTTTAAACTATAAATAGATTCACGATTAAGCTTTAATTGGAACAAATAAGAATAAGAATATAAGAATAAGCTAAGTATTATTAAGAATTTAAATAAGTTAACATTTATTCATCCATTTGAACTAAAATTAATTTACGTTTAAGCTTAAATTGGAACTGTGAGTATTTTCCAAACAAAGCTTCACAGAGATCCCGATTTGGTTTTGATATCGACTAAAACACGAATTAAAAAACCAGCTTTTGTTAAAATATTAAATATTATAATGTTAAAGATTTAATTTTAACTGAAAATACGTTCTGGATTAGGCTTAAATTTGAACAACAAATTGATTTCTGATAAAGCTTTAAAATATTGATAAAAGCTTTCAATATATTCCCAATATGTTATTTATTTAAACTATAAACAGATTCACTATTAAGCTTCACGATAAAGTTTTATATTCTTGATATGGTTTTTATTTGATTATTATATAGACTTACGAATAAGCTTTAGTAAAGACTTTAAAATTATCAAATTTAAACTTGAATTCGAACTATAAATATATTTACGATTAGTCTTCAATTGGAACAATAAATATATTCATGATAAAGTTTTGAATAAACACCCGATATGGCTTTTATTTGGATTATAAAAAATTTCAGAATAAGCTTATATTATGACCTGTAAAGGACCAAAGCAAAAGCTTTAATTTCAATTATAAATTGCCGCATGGTTAATCTTAAATTGGACCAAAATATGTATTCACGATAAAGCTGCATTAGATTGCGTTTAAAGTTTTAAATAGATAATGTAATAGATTCCCAATATAAAAATAAAATTTTTTTAAAAGTAAAATCTTTTTTTTTTGGAGTAAAAGCTTTTATTTGAACTTTGGTACAAAAGGTTGTTTGCTTAAGCTTTTATTAAAGCTTTTAATTAAAATATGATAGAGTTCACAATAAAGCATTAATTACAAATATAAAATGATTCATTATTGAGCCTGTCCTAATACCTTAAAGCTGTATTTTAGACTATAAATTGACCAACTATTAAGGCTATAAATATCTGTAAAATTAAGCTCTGAGTGTGACTTTAATTAAATCAACTACTAAGCTTTTATTAGCATCTGTCATTAACAGCAAAATTAAGCTTTGAGTGTGACTTTAATTAAATCAACTACTAAGCTTTAGTTTAGGTCCACGATTAAGCTTTGTTTAAACTAACAAATATAACATCATTAAGGCTTTTATGTTTCATTGTCAGTGTGTGTTAACTTTACTTATATATTTTGTAATAAAGTCATAAACAAGTTGCTTTAAGTGTATAAGAATTTCCTTTTTGAACTCATAAAACTACTTTCAAAACAAAGTGCTGTTTAAAATGTATTTGAAATTTAAACTTTGTATGTTGAACACCAAAGTCTATGGACTTTTGTTTCGTACATTAATATTGTTAGTTAGATGTTGCTGTTTGATGTTTTAAACTTAAACAAAACTCAAAACAGCCATAATCATAATTTCTATTGCTTAGGTGAAGCTGTATGTGGAAAAAAATTGCTTTTGTGGGGTCATTAACATTTGATACTCTAAAGATTAATAATAAATATAGCAGAGTAATTAATAGTTTGTATGTCTGAATAAATGTTTCTTTATAGTTTTATATATTTTATTGTTGCCTTATTTAATGGTCAAAAGAGTTACACATAAACAGCTGAAATGTTTATTGTTTTGTTCAAATTAATGAATTTACAGATGACCCCTGAAAATTAAGCTATCTTTCGTCATAAATTTTTAATTCATCGACAGAGTTTAGTTATTTTGATGGGCAATTTACTAAGGGAAATTACAAAATAAATTTCTTTAAATTTTAGCATTCCTCTCAATTTTTTTGGGTTGTAATAGTAAATTTTTAGGTTATGCTACAAAAATGTATGAAAATTTGTAATGCCTAGTTTTCATCCCAACTTTTGACCCTGTCGACAGATTTTCGTCATTTTTAATACCAAACTGCTCAAGCGAGTATTTAATAGTATCCTTAAAATTTCCAAATCCCCACCCACTCATTAAGGGCGTGAATGCTATTTCAAAGAGGGGGTTCAGTAAAACTAAATTCTCTTTAAACTTTTAGCTTTATCTGTGCTTTAGTAGGGATAACTGTCCACACATTTCAGCATATTGTAGATCATGTGTTATGTTAACATGTCAGATGAATAACATATATTATACAAGTGTTTTATTTAAATGACCCAGGAAATTACTAATACGAGTATGTATTATAATAATTACGTATTAGATTTGTATAACATACACTAAAAAATGTATTTATTTGTAGATGAAATCATCTGGACTAAAACAAAGTATTAATTTGTTGAACATGTTAGAATTCCATTCATAAAACAGTGCTGAAATTTAAATCAATTTTAAACAAAAAATAATGCAAAGTTTAAAAACTGTATAGCTTTTTTCTAATATAATAAAAATTTATATTATAATGAGTAGGATGAATCATTTAAGATTTTTATATTGCAGATTAGAAAAAATTATGTGGGAATAATTGTTTCTTTTAAAGAAAAAATTTCAAAACTTTTTGGTAAATCCAGTTTTAATTAGGTTGTTCCAATATATATTAAATGTTTTTTGTCGAAAATTAATTTCTATTGAATTAACCTTAATCTTAATTTTTGCTGTTCATCACATTTCGTTGGGCGCCATTTTTTTTGCCATATGTCAAAGTCTTCACTACAACCTGAATTTGAAGGTTTAAACTAAACATTTATCACTGAGCATTCTCTTTTTATCTAAAATAATGTCATATAGACAAAAGAATTTTTCAAACAAACAATAAAAATTTTCACCAGTAGCACACAACAATCCCAGCAAACAGCGATTTTTTCCGCAATATTTGTTTAGACAAAAAAATGTGAGCGGACATTGACAATAATACACCAAAGAGCAAGATACAAAAAAAAATCTAAATACATGTACCAAGTATGCTTTGAAAGGCAATATGAACGAGTACAGCAATAAGTTTAAAAGAATGAATTCATAGGAAATTTGTAACATTTAAATCAATACGTATTATGAAGCAGATCTAAGAGAAATTTATTGTCTAAATTCAAAATAAACAAAATAATAAAAATCAAACAAAAGGGGTAATTTAATCCGGGTGACATGTCACCAAACTGTCTGTTTTAGGCTACATCGGTGACGGATTGTCGTTAAGAGCTGTGTTTTTAAATTAAAATTAAATTCTGTTGAGATAAAACTCAATTTGCCAAGTTTTTTGTGAAGATAATTTTTGTTGTGCAGAGCAAGGAAAACAAGTGTAAAAATCGAAATTTAGTAAAATATTAAAAATATTTATTTTAAATCGAGAACTAGTTTTAAAACAATAAAAAATATTAAACAAGATTGCAAACATTGATATTAAAGTAAAAGTAAGACTGAGTACCACTCTTTTGCTTAGCTTAAGGCATAGTATGTTTTAGCGGCTTCAGGGCCTAAGGAGAAGTGTTGATCGAATTCGGCATTTGGAGAAATCTTGCTTAGGGCAGGGTTAGGCAAATTGCGGATATATGTAAAAAATATTAATGAATAGTTTCGGCCAAATCGTATTTGTCTCGACATCCGCTTTTTATCTGAAAATCCAAAATGTTTGAACAATGTAAAATTTTTTTGTAATCATAATTTTTTTACGAAAAAATGTTCTTTATTCTCACTTATCAACGATAGAAAATGCAAATTGCGATAGGCCAGAATTCTAAGTCAGTCCCGTCAGTCCGAAGAGAATTCGAAATCAGCGAATTTATGGTTCAATTCGAAGATCAATTTCGATTTGAGGGTTAATCTCTAAATTCTTTCTAATCTCTGTTTTTCAAATACATACTTATATGAAAGTCTATGGCCTGTTAGTGAATGGCTTCGGCAACTTTACTAAACATATCCGAAATAAAAAAAAACAACCTCTATGTACTCCTCAGCATACCATAAAATATGTGTGTAACATATTGTAGGAATATATTTACAACTGCAGAGGAAAAAACCGGCTAGACGCGTTTTCTAAAACTGCAATCAACCATTGTCAAAGATATGTAAAAAAAGGCTAGAAAAAAAAAAATTACTACATGTATCTATTGAGCAAACAGAAAAAAAGTGGCAAACAGTTTGAAACAGAAACAGAAAATAACAACCAAGCCTGACAAAGTGCACTCAATATATTAAATGCTAAAAGAGCATTTTTTTTTGCTTTGTTTGCTGAAGTGCACTTTAAGCTTGTAGACTACAAGTTATAGTCTACAACTTGAAATTATAAGAGGGAGACTTTATGCGGCGATACGATGCATAAATGAATACAAGTTATTCCCTATAGTTAGGTCGACTGACCAATCCACCCTCTATAAACTTTTTTTTTGTAGTCGACTTAGTAAGGGCATTCTGGTTTAGATAGGTCATATTAGACCATTTATGTTTGTGTTAGAAATTTGAGAGTATAATGTCGTATATGATCATTTATGTTTATATATGCTTGGTCACCATATATGGACATATATGATCATAAGCGAAACAATTTATACTTGGGTATGCATTTAGTATGTTTTTTTTTCAAAAATTGCTCCTCGATGAGCCGTTTAAAAAAGTCGTGTGTTTCTGGAATTTATAAATTTCCAGGCCAAAATCTGATTGTTAATGATTATATATGATTATATATGGCCTTATATCTGGTATATAATGTACAAGGATATACTATATTATGTATCCGTCGTGTGTTTCTGGAAATTATAAATGTCCAGTCTAAAATGTGATCGTTAATGATTATATATGATCATATATGGCCTTATATCTGGTATATCATGTACAAGGCTATAACATCTTATGTATACGACTAAAAAAATTGGTATGACGCTTTATATAATTTTATTCACATTTATCCCAGAAATGGGCACATATAATTATGTAAGTTTGCATTAGTTTAGTTACAATTTAATACTATCAGATTAAATTACATCCGAATAATGGCTCGATATAATTTAATCAGCTTTTATATAATACTATAAAATTATATATGAACTGATACAAACATATACAAAATCAGTTATAGTTGTATCCTATTTTTGTATTAAAAACTTCATTGATATATTTGCCAACAAAAATTACCCGCAAATACGGGGTTTGCATCCTTTCAGACCTTAGTCACTTACAAAAAGTTCACGGGAGTATGACTTGTACAAAAATTTGTAGAAAATTTTTTTCCATTTGGAAATTTAATTTTATTCATAAAATTCTGTTTAAATTATCTCAAAAATAAAGTTGTTTGAGAAAAGAAAATTTGAAAAAATTAACTAAGATTTTATGGGATTTTGTAACTTACAACTTTGAATAACAAACACGGAATAAAGTTACAACTTAATTTAGCTTTTTGTGCGCCCCGGTAGGCTAGTTGGTAGCGTGCTGGCTTATCAGTGCGGAGGTCGTGGGTTCGATTCCCACCAGAGGCACTGGTCTGTTTTCGTTACAACGCGCCGAAAGCCATAGTAGCTAGTGCTCGGTTAGGGAAATAGTATATAATTTGTAATTATATGATTATTAATTAATAAAATAAAAAAAAAAAAAATTTAGCTTTTTACATTGAAAATATCTAAAGCTAAAGTAGTAGTATTACAAATGGAATGTTGAATTACTCTCCTAGACAAGGTCAAAAAAAAATTCATTGAGCTTGTGATGTAAGCTAACAAATATCTCCAGAAGTCCTAAGAACATTGTCCCCTAAATATTCCCTTCGACAAGAATGAAATCCGGATAAGAACCAGCCTACAACAAGTTAATTTTTGCAATTTATTAAATAAGTGTTGCGATTTTAGCGTATTTAATTACTATAACGGCAATTAATGTTTATCTCGATAAAAATTTATTTTAACAAGTTTTTTTTCAACAGAAGATTAACAAATTTTCTAGTGTGACTGTACAGGATAATATACAATTTTATCCAAAATTAAATTTAGTTTTTGTCTTTAATGATATACTATATAAATATATATTAGTTTATATTTTACAATGTCATATTTAATTGAATAAATTTTATCTAATCCAATTAAAAAAAAATGTGTTTTTCTTAAATATGATATACTATCTAAATATATATTAGTTTGTATTTTATAATGTCTAGGTATGTAAAATGTCATATTAAATTGGACTAATTTTATCTAATTCTACATGCAATATGCAATTATATATTGATTGAGATGATATACGATGCGACCATATATGACATCATATTAAAATTTTTGGACAAAAATAATTTTATATATGAATTTATCTAATTATGTCCGTTTAAATAGACTGACAGACAAATACATGCAAGAGTATGTAAAATAATGTATTATTATATACAAATATTTTTACTCGGCTCAATCTTTTAGCATATATGTTCTAATCTTTGAACATATATATTACGATACTTAATTCGGGGCTATATGGCCGTGCTTGATAATATATAGTCTATTATAAACATATATTAACAAAATAAATAAAGATATGAGCGTACCTGAATCAGATATGAATCATAATATACATATATTGGAATATATGAATCATATATCCACACTAATTTATGATTCGAACTCATATATCGCTCATTTACTGCAAGACTGACATAACTCAATAAACACGATTTTGCAGAAAACGAGTTTAAAGTTTTCAATCCATATCTGCCTCGCTCGACCCTTTCTCTATTTATTTTGTCACGTTTTTTTTTATAAATAAAGGGTTTTAATGTATTTTTCTCTTAGTGGGAGTTGTGTGCGAATTCGCTAATTATCGATAGACCCATGAGTAGCACAGTTTCTCTATGAAGTATATACTTTTTGCACCCACTTTAAAGCAAAAATAGAATATATTATCATCTATCTCGCAAAGTATACATGATATTAATATAAAATTTTTACACAATATAAAGCATGATATAACTAATAAATCTGCATAATTTTGCATTTTTTGACTTATGACAGTGTTGAAGTAAATGAGCGATATGTTCGATATATAATATATTATTTGCTCATAACTATATTGAACTATTTATAACTTTTTATTACTACGAAACATATTTTTTTTTTATTTTTTTTACTCGGGTGCTTTATTTTTACAAAACTTGATAAATCACTTGTAAATAATGCCGGCTTACAAAAAAAAAAATACCCGCATTAAAAGTTCTTAGCTTAAGGGGCTCTTTAATGATCTTAAGTACAAATTACGCTTTTCCCCACTTGTACACACAGAGAATAAATTGGTTGGAATTCCATTGTAACCAACAAAATTTAATCATTATTCAATAATTTTAATTGTACTCAAAATTCATCATCTGAATAATTAAACTATATTGCAAACAGAAAATATATAAAATTAATCAAAACACAGTCACATCATTCAAACTTTTGGTTTTCCTTATCAATATTGATAAAATATTATCTTCTAGATTACCTTTAATACCAATAACCAACCGCTTTTCGGAGATTTTGTTCCTTGAATAAAATATTTTCAGTTAAAATCGAATATTAGTTTCGCCTGCAAAAAAAAAACAATCACTCTATCTAAAATATAAGTTTTCTTTACCAATTTTAAAATAATATAAAGTTTTTTTATAGTTTTGGTAAATCTAAAAAAATATTAAGATTAGCAACCCAATTTCTATAGTACATTCAAATCTATTTTTAGACATTAATATTTAGACATATATATAAAAAAATATTCAAGGTAGAAATTTAAAAATACAAATTGAGTTTAGGCTAGAGGCAAAGTAATTACCTGACAATCAGAAGGTCGCCAATTCTAGCCCAATTCGCGGAAAAGAATTTTTTTATCAATAAAATAATTTTAAAATAATATAATTTTTTTTATAGTTTTGGTAACTCTAATAAAATATTGAGATTAGCAACCGAATTTCTATTGTACATTCAAATCTATTTTTAGACAAATATTTAAATTTGAAACAAAAAAATATTCAAGGATGAAATTTAAAAAACAAATTTAAATTGGGTTTAGGCTAGAGGTAAAGTAATTGCCTGACAAACGGGAGAAGATCGCCGGTTCGAGCCCAGTTCGAGACATATTTTTTTTTATTGATAAAATAAATTTTTGTCCATAAACATAAACTATTCAATTGTTACAATAAAAATTCGAAATTTGTAAATAAATGTCGGTTGTTACAATAGTATTAAAATTTAATAATAGTGATAGTACGTGAAACCACAAAAATTCGGTTGGCAAAAAATTCGGTTTGTAACTACAAAACTGTTTTCTGTGTGTAACCTCAATATCTCAAGAAATAGACAGGATATGGGCATAAAATATAATCCGTTAGATACGAAGGTCTTCGTTATGCGTTTCAAAACTAAATTTTAAAAATGTTTCGATGACAAAGTGCCATTTTCGGAACAATAATCATTGAGATTTCTGTTTTCTATAGCATATCAAAGCTTTTACCAAAATCGGATACTACCACTTTTTGCTTACATTATTGTGATTGCCCCTAATATTTTTTTTTTGCTTTATTTGTATTTATTTTTGGTTTTTTTTTTTTTGTAACACTTCAACAGCATTGGTAACACTTTCAGCAACAACAACATATATTTACTGTCGACTTTTACATAAACTTGAACTTGTTTGCTTTTGGTTTTTTTTTTGCGCATTTTAACAGTAAAAGAGTAAGAGAAATACAAAACGTGATAAATTGCAAAAATTTTTGTTAACGTTTTTACACACAAACCCTCTTGCGTCAGTATTTAGTGAAAAATATCATATAACTAACATTCATGAACTCTTAGAACAACACGTTTTCTGTGGGTGAGAAGGTCGAAAAGGGGTAAAAGAAACTAAATTTAAAAAATTTTTGTAATTTATAGAAATATTTATTAAATTAATGTATTTCAAAATTTGATAATACTTCAATATAAATTAAATAAACTCACGTTTTCGTGAAGTTTTTATTTTTAACAATTTAATTTAAGGCGTGCTAATTTTGATATTTAATAATCAAAAATTTCAAGTTTACATATTTCTTGTACAACTTTTTAAAGAATTTGAATTGAGGTATTCAAATAAATTTACATACAGATATGATGCTAAATATAGCATAAACTTAAGACTTTTTTTTAGAAACAGCTTCAAGTTCTGATTCGGATTTTTTTCCATTGCAGCTTAAGAGTTGGCCATGACAAAAAAATGGCGCCCAACGAAATGTGATAGTCATCATGAAATAATCAGAATTTAAGATTTTTCCAATTCAGGATTTGTTAATATTAATTTCCCATGAAAGAAACAGGATCCAATATGAACATATACAAGACCATATATGATCACATATGTTCTTATGTAATCCCTCTTTCAATTTAAGAAATTAGTATTTGTAATTTCAAATAAAAATTGAAGCAAACTTAAATTCTGGCTGTTTCTAATACTTATCGCAGTTGGGCGCCATTTTTTGTGGCGTCATAACACAATGGTATAAGAAGTTTTGAAAAGTTCATACAGGGATTTTACGAAAAGAAAAATAATTATTTTATATCAAATTTCAAATTCTATATTTTTAATCAAATCTGTTGAACATCACTTGCTATCATCTCAATTGTTATTTTTTTACCTTTTGTGATAATTTTATTTCTCATCAAAATTCTCATTAGTTTTTACTTCCTTTTTGTACATTTTTATGGCAAATCACATCAATGAACATGTTTTTGTAATTTTATTGTCAGTATGTATATTTTTATAGATACTCTATTATGATAAATAAATATTGTCAATTTTATATAAATATTTTTTTAAAATTGTTTTTTTTTTTGGAAATATTGATTTATTACCATACCTTAATGATGAAGTTGATGTTGATAACAATGATGACAAAGTAAAATTTACCTACACTCAAAAAAAGTCAGTAAAGTCAGCCACATTTTTGCTGGGAAGATCCTTGCAGAAAAATTTGCTAATATCAGCAAAAAAATTTGCTAAATTCAGCAAAAATTTCGCTGAATTTACAAATTTTTGTTTGCTGGTATAGTGAAGCACGGTTTTAACGAACTCGTTGGGACCTGACAATTTTTTCTTCCTTATAAGCGAAGTTCGCTATAAGCGTAAACATTATAAAAAAAAAAATGAATCAATATTTAAACAATTCTTCCATTAAATTGCGATTTATACAGTTTTTATTTCTTTTTGTTGAATTTTTAAGTAAAGGGTGTCCCAAGAAGAGCGCAATTTTTAAATTTTAAATAAAACACAGATATTTAAAAAAAAATCGTGAAACTTTATTATATCGTAAAGTAGACAGAATGAGGTTATGTATGGAACAATATATCGTGGAGATGGCCGCCGCGGCTTTGCTGGCATGCACGCGATCTTTTAATGAAATTTTCAATGACCGTTTTGCATGAATGCTGCGGTATTTCATTAATGCAGCGTCCAATTTCCTCTTTTAAAGCTTGAGTCGTCGTCGGCTTATTCGCGTAAACCATCGACTTCAAAAAACCCCAAAGAAAAAAATCTAATGGTGTTAAATCGCACGATCTAGGCGGCCAATTCTGATCTCCAAAACGCGAAATAACACGACCGGGAAATGACTGATGCAGCAATTGAATGGTTTTTCTGGCTGTATGACATGTGGCGCCGTCTTGTTGGAACCACATGCCCTCCACATTCATTTCTTCAATTCTAGGCAAGAAAAAACTGGTTATCATTTCACGATACCGAACACCATTGACTGTTTGCGCTTGACCTGCCTCATTTTCATAAAAAAAAGGTCCAATGATTCCTCCAGCATAAAAACCACACCACACAGTGACACGTTGAGGCTGCATTTGCTTCTCGTGAATCACTCGAGGATTTTCCTCACCCCAAATGCGACAATTCTGCCTATTGACGAAGCCTACAAGATGAAAATGGGCCTCGTCACTGAAGACGATTTTATCGGCAAAATCAGCATTTTCATGTTGTCTCTCCAATACCCAATTACTCCATTCCATCCATACTCCATTCGTGTAGCGCTCCATTTTTACTAACCTCGTACCTTCTACTAGCAAACAATAACAATTGTTCAAATGTCAAACAATGACACTTCGAATGTTGCCAGATTTAAAAATTGCGTTCTTCTTGGGACACCCTTTAAAAAGCTTAAGTTTTCAAAATTTGCAGCACATTTTTCATACAAAAATTTTGAGTTTTAATGTGTTTGTTATAAGCGTAAACATTTTTCTGAAAATTCGTAAAAGGATCCAAAAAAATAGTTCGTTATATAAAAAGTTCGCTATAACCGTGTATTCGTTACAACCGTGTTACTTTGTATGAAATATGTTAGTAAATGCGTTGGGAGTAGAAAAATTGTTCGTTATAAAAAAAGTTCGTTATAACCGCTGTTCGTTAAGAGCGTATTCCACTATATTAACAGTTTTTCTGCAAGGATCCTCCCAGTAAAAATGTTTGCAGACTTTACTGACTTTTTTTTGTGTGTACATTCAACACATTTGCATCAATAACGTCATCAACTATTACCAATATTTTAATGAGTTTCTTTTTTGGGTACACCATAGAGATGGCAGGGTGGGTAATTTGTTAGTCACCTGAAGTGATTTGAGTTTCGGTTTTAATCCATTACTTTTAAACGAATGTGTGTTGTTACTGGATATAATAATTATAATGGCGAGAACTGCATTTTTCATAAAAACTACTTGTAATATGCAAAGAAAAAACATGGTTGAGAGAAACATATTCGAAGAGCATCATACATTTTTAGATTTATGATTGCGACAAAAATGTTACTATAGTTGTGGCAACCATACCATCTTTTCTTTGCGCTGAAGAAAATGCTTTGTGAAATATTATGTCAGCAATACAAGCTAAATATCTGATTGCAGCATAAATTACGCAGAATAATATTGTTAAGAATACAATTTCATAAGACATTTATAATAATCAAACCATGTTTGCAGCAATTATAACAATTGCATTATAACCATAGTATAGTCCTTCTTGTCATAGTATGATCATGGACAAGAATTTCGTTATCAGTTATTACCATATTATGATTATTGCAAACATATTATGATTATTTCGTAGTACAGAATTAAAAGCACTTGCATTTTGTTTAAATTTTTCTTTTATATTTTTTTCTTTAACAATATTTTTTTGCGTAATTAGAAACAATTGAAAAATAAAGCACTTTTTTTATATCATATATAAACTTAATTTGTAACACTTTTATGTCCATGTAATAAAAATACCTTCATTTAAAGGGTGCGCGACAATTGAAATTTTGCCTATACTTCAAGTGTAGACCGGGTTGAGACTACAAACTTATTTCTTCTTGCGTAAAAGAAATCAGCATTATAATTAACACCACTACTTGTTTTTCTATTTTTAATGTCTTTTTGTTTAATATTATTTAATTTATTGTGGCTGACTGTTTCTCACAACTTCTTTTCACAAAATCTCAAACAAGAATGAAACTAAAAGAGTGAAGATGCTCATAAAAAAAAACCGACTGATCAACTTGTAGTTGGCCCAACTATAATATGGCTGTAGTTACATAGAGGAATATGATAATAAATGTTATATTATGATTGTAGACAATACAATAATATGATAACTGAAAAGAAAGAGAAATTTTTACTAGAACATGATGAAAACAACCATATTATTGATGGAATATGATTGATACAACAATAATTTAATTTAAACAACCATTTATGGCTGTAGGAAACATAGTTTTGTGGCCGCAATCATATAGCAACCATATTTTTTCTCTGCGTGAATGTGGTAATTTCTACCTATTAAAAATACCAACTGCGAAAACAACTGCAAAAAATGGTCAAAATAACCCATATAATATAAAATAATACGATAAATGTAGTTTTCATAACTACAATTGTACGTTTCATGATGACAACTGTAGTTTTCATAATGACAAATGTAGCTTTCGTTAAAATTAACATTATTATAGTAATTTATATTTATATTTTTTCTTGGATAAAGATAATTCAGTGGTTAAAAACCCATAAAATAATTTAACATGTTGACTAGTAAATTTAAATAAAAAATAGGTCAACATTTATTTCAAAAAACCAATGTTTGGCTTATTTTAAAACTTATTTAATAATAAATAAAAAAAAATTCTAAACTTTTACAGTTTTTAGTGATGCATACATAGAATAGAAAATAAGAAACTTATTTTGTGTTAAAAACTACACTCATAAAAAAACCAGTACAAATAGTTGAAAATTCAGCTACGACAACAGAAAATAGTATCTGAATTTTCGCCAGCAGAATTTTCAATGAAGTTTAGAATCACAGTCTGCTAAATTTAGGTGACCTAAATTTTAGAATAACTAAATTGGAGTTGACAGTTGTAGTTAAATTAACTAAGAATTAAGCTAAATCAACAAAAAAATTTGCTAAAAAGGGTTTTCCGGATCTGACAAGAGGGTCCATAGGTCCATATTTATTACCAGGATTACTCAAAATAAAATAATGGTTTGAAAATAATTGTGGTTTAAATTAACTGGCAAAATTTATAAATTTGAGACTCACGAATTACTAAATTTTAGGTCGAAAAATTAGTTCAAATACGGATGAAATTTGTTCTTTTTTTTCATTTAACCAATACGCAGGAGATGCCCCCTACTCATGCAGTGCATTGTATTGATCAGGAAAATAGGGTATGGGAAGGTGGAACGAGGGAGTAGTGTTTGTGGATATTTGATTTAAATTTTTCTAAATTGTAAGTAACAGGGAAGACTTCTGCGGGAAGTTTGTTCCACATACGAATCGTTCGCCTAAAAAAAGAATTTTCTCTGTAATGCGTTGTGCGAAACACAGGACAATCAACTACAAACGGACGTGCTCTACTAGATAAGCGAGTATTACGAGTATTAAAGCATTAAAAAATCGAAAATGCGCTTAAGATATGCAAGAGGGATATGACAAGAGGGTCCATAGGTCCATATTTATAACGTAGTTAATAAAGAGTGCTATTTTTGGTACATTTTGCTCTATCTCGCTTAGTTTTCGAGATATAGCCTATTTTATGATTATTAAAAGATATGAGAAAATAACGCCATCTACAAGTGAGACTGATAGCGGATACTCAAAAAAATAATGGTTTAAAAATAATTGTGGTTTAAATTAACTGGCAAAATTTATAAATTTGATCATCACGAATTACTAAATTTTAGGTCCAAAAACTAGTTCAAATACGGATGAAATTTGTTCTTGAGGTAAAATGAGATAACTAATAACCAGGGCAGCGACTTTAAAGCATTAAAAAATCGAAAATATGCGCTTAAGATATGCAGTAAAAAATCAAAAATATGCGGTTGAAATAAAACCTTCGATCATAAACCCAAAAATTATGCATTAAAATTAAAAAAAAAAAAAAAAAAATATGCTCTTAAAATTTGTGGATTTTAAAAACTTGATGTTTTACTTGATATCGCTTGTTTAAAGATTAAGTCTAATATAAATGTCTTCGAAATGACAACTAGATGCTATGCAAATGATTTCTTTTGTTTATTTATAATTAAATCATAATTTTTATTTGTATTAAATATGCAATTAAATTCAAAATATGCAAAATATGCAACAAAAGTGCCTAACTATGCATTAAAAAAAAAAAATATGCCAAAAAATCGATGCTACGAGTATTTCGTTGCAATTTCTTTGATTCGGAAAAGTATTTGGTCATAATCGATTTTAGGCTACTGACTACAAACATGCATTTGCCAGAAAGTCGCTAACCTGCTAACGTTTAAATCGGTTAGCATAATAACCGATTTAAACGTTAACAACAACAAAAAATTAGCTCAACTGAATTAGAACCCGTTCCAGCAAAAACAGACATTACCAAGAAGTTAAGCGTGTAATTAGCGCACAAAGGGTTTCACTAGTTACCATTATATTTACACGCTTGATTACTAGTGTCCGAACGTAACGTGGTAATCTTTAAGTTATTTTTATTTTTAAATCTTGATAAAAAATTTAAAATAACTTTAGCTTGAAAAATTTACTTGTAAAAGTGTTTAAAACAAATCAAAAATATGAAATCGATACTAATGTATCAAAAATATGAAATCCATACCAATTACCACTAACTCATTATTTTGCAATTACATATAAGTACTTATATAACTCATTATCAGTAAGTAAGTATTTTAAAGTAAATGCCTATCATTACTTGGTAAACTATACGGTAATGACCTGTCATTACCAAAAACTTTTGCACTATTTTTTTTCATAAGTGTAGTCAACGCTATAAAGAAGTTTAAAAAATTTCTTAGTTTCTCTAAATATCTGCAGTTTGGTTGAAAAATGTCCACCAAACCTGAGTTTACCCTGAAAAAAAAAAATATCATAAATTTTTTTGATTTTTTTCGTATGAGAAGAAATTGCAAAAAAATTGCTTCCAAACTAACTTACCAAAAATAACAAAGTAAACAAGATATAATAATTTTTCTGAATTGTTTTTTAATTAACATTTTTACTTTAACTTTATTAAATCACTTAAAATTTCTGATCAATTTTCCTTTTCTAATTAATAGTAACACTGTTATATAAAAATATTATTGCCAAAATGTGCTTACTCTTTGGCTTACCAAAAGTTACAAAGTAAGCTAGATTTAACTTTATTGTCATTGAAAAAAGATTCATTAACTCTGACCTACCAGTAGTTACAAAGTAAGCTAGATTTAATAATATATATCTAAATTTGTTTTTTTTTATGTTACAATTTTTACTAAATCTTTCTTGAATCTCTTAAAATTTTGTCTCACTTTCCCATCTCTAATTCCTAGTGACATTTTTCACTGCGTAAATATATACTATTTTGTGAGTTTATTGTATCATATATTTTTTTAAAAAAGATTTTGTCATATTATTTTGATTGTGTAATTTTGCATAATACAACACCAACACAGTTAATTTAAACAGAAAATAAGCAAAATATTATAAATGCAAATACACTGAAAAAAATAAACCTGGAAAAGTTACTAAATTTTGGGACTAGAGAATGAATAAGAAACAAAATTAGTTTTATATTAAATAAATTCTTATAAAAAATTTATTAAAAAACTTTTATAAAAAATTCTCGAAATAAAACTTCCGCGGAAAACCCGTTTTTCAGTCGATGTGCTTTTCAGCGTTTTTAAGTGGTAAATTGTCATTACTTATACAATGACGTCATAAATTAAATAACTGTGAATTAAATAAGTTCCATTAAAGCAAATTCAATTAAACAAAATTTGGGAAAAAAGAATTCGAAAAACAAAACTTTCACTAAGAAACATTTTCGCGAAAAAATATTTTAAGGAACACAATTTTGCAGAAAAATATTTTACGTTTTTGTAATAGACATATTTATTTTGGTTTTTAATAAAATATTTAATTTGATGGGGTTTCTGCATTGCAATTGAGTGGTTCGCAATATTAAAACAATTTTTAATTTACTTTTTGTTTCGTAATTTTAAGTTAACTAGCTAATTTTAAAAGACGTTTTGGTTGTTTGTTAAAATTGTTCTAGTTTATTAAAAATGGAACAACGAGTCAATCGACCTCAGTGGACTTAGCCCGTGACAGGTAAGCCGAGTGCATATTAAATCACTTTTGAGTTTTTTCTTGGTAACATTTTTCGTTTTAGGTACAAATGCAACAAAAAGTCATTTGACTTTAAAAGACCTATCCCGTGATAGGTCAAACCGAGTGCATATCACTGTATCTCAACTATAGCGTTTTATTTTGGTAGTTTCTTTTACTTTTTTGTACTATTGTTTTTTCTTTTTATTTAAACACACACGTAAAAAATATAACTTTGCTGTTAGCCAGCCAATATGCATAAGCAACAATAGCTCAGACGGTAGAGCGTTTGCCTTTTAAATACAAAATTCTGTTTACACCCTGCGGGAAATGAAGGGTCGATTGATCCAAAGTGACGATTTTGTGATATATTATGGGTGGCACGTCACGAAACTGGTGAAACCGAAATTGTGGTGTACCAAAAAGTGTTAATTTGTGTGAAATGACCAATCACGTGACTATAGTAATGGTGACAAAACATTGACAAGTTGGTATCAGGTATATCATGTAACTGGAGAAAAAGTAACATAACATTATAGTGTACTGAAGTAACTAGGGCCGATGCAGTTGAAGTTCTTACTGCTCATTGAACTGGTTCAATCCCGTTAGCAGTTGATGAAAACATGGCAATTAGTGCCAAAGGATTCAGTCCCTTGACTGCTACAAATCGGATATAACACTGAAATAAACTTATTTTAAATTTGATTTTTGTTGTGCCTTTTTGAAGGTTTTGTGAACGCTGTTTTGGGGAAGTTTAGTGACTGGTTCCGGACGGACAATTTAGCAACAATATAACACACGGTGAATAAAAAGTAAAAGGTTATTTGCTAATTATTTTTCGCATACCCGGTGACATGTGCTCCCTAGACCAGTGCAGTGGAACTTCACAAATCTAATCCATTCAAACTCCTCAGTAGCAGCACATATTGCGCTTAATATGAGACTAGTTTTCCATCAAAAGCTGTTCTTCAGTTCTGCGATACGTACACCTACACCAGTCACGTGATAATTATTTTCCCACTGGTCCAGTTGCATGTCACATAAATCCTAAAATTATCCTACTTTAACACTGTCTACTTCTAACTTGTCCAGTAGCTTATTCATTTCAGTCGGTACGGTGATAGGTAACCATCGTCAAGTTATTCTCCACGTCACAAGGTGCTCCAAAGGTAGCAATTGCCACCTCCTATGACAAGCCCATGTTAAAAGTACCGGTCACTTTTATATAACAGAACCGAAACCAGGACAGGTTCATACACACAAAGCTCTAGTCACGTGACCATACTAGTGACTGGATTATTTCCCGCAGGGCAACCTTAATATAAATACAAAAAAATGTCAAAACTAAGTTTCGTTCATTTTACGAAAACTTTGATTATTTATTTTTATTTCTTTGCTTGGATTATTATGAGTGTAGTGCGCAAAGTCGATTTGTTTAAATTTTTAATTTTTATGTTAATATATTTGGAAATCTATTTTCAGACACATCACTTAACGCATCCCAAGGTGTAAATAGTGTGAAAAGGGGCCGGCCCTTGTATAAAAAGTCCTACTAGGGACACGTCCCAATGTGTTAAAAATGTGAAAAGGTACCGGCCCCTGTATACTAGGGACGGGTCACCTATGGATGTGTACTGCGTGTCACCTGGCGCCAGTTCCTTTGTTCAAAGCGGGAATATTAACCACACATTGGAAAGATAAATTATTGCTATTTCTTTTTTGCCAGTGTATTATCACAAAAGGCAACCCTCTTATAGTGCAATCATGATTACTCACAATGAATTATGAAAATAAATAAAAAAAGTCAAAAGTATTGCACGTTTACAAAAAGCTGAAATTAGCACTTCAACCTAGATTGTAGGCGTTAAAACTTTTATGATTATAAAATATATATTTTTTACCGTTACAAAGAGCTGATGATGATGATGATAATAGTGATGATGCGGTTATATTGTTTATAACCTAAACAAACGTTTATTTAACATAATTTTACAAAAATGGCAAAAAAAAAACCATAAAAAAACTGAAATGATTTTCACACAACACTTTTAATTTTGTGTGCAAATTATTAACATTCACTTTCATTAGTAAAGCTCTGATCTCTGTGGCTCTTTGCAAACAAAGCGGTTTAAATGAAGTCAACAAACTTTTTGTTTGAAAAACACACAGAAAACCGGCTTTAAATTTTTATTGTTTAATATTTTAGGAATGTTACACATCATTTGTGTGTTTTTAATGATTTTAATTGGTTCTACTTTCCTTAAAGTTTTATTTAAAAATCAGTTTTTTTATTACAGTTTTTGAGCAGTTTTAAGTTTTTTTTTTGTTAAACGAAAGTAAAAGTTTAAAGTTTATGTGAGTTAAAAAAGTTAAATTTTTTTTTTGTTGAAATCATGTTTTACCCAAAAAAAATTTAAAGCATTTTTTTTAAGATGATGATGTTTTTGTTATCTAATAGAAATTTGTCATAATTTAAAAAAAAAAAATGTTGAATGTCATTCAACATAATAATCATCATATAATTGTAGAGCAATCTGTATAGGTATTCACAATTAAACAGAAATGCAATTAGCAAAGATACTATAATCTCGATGTATATAAAAACAAAAAACTAATATAAATGTAAAAAATATTACTTGAGCCAGAGTAAAGACTAAAATTTTTTTTATATAAATAGAACATTTTTGGTCTTCAAAGTTTAGTAACGACATGATGCTTGTTAGGAAAAGACCCTAACCACGTGCTTTAATTCTAAGAAGACAAGAATGAAGCAAAATGAATGATTAATAGGTTTTTTGTTAAAGTTCTGCCTATTATGGAGGCTCCAACTTTTCTAAAACTTCGGGTTCTGATGAAATCTTTAGCCAGATCGAAATATTAGTATCACCCTAGCTAATATGTTTGATTTGCTTTATTTTTGTAAATATAAAGAGGTTGAAAGCTCGTTATAAATTTAAAATAACATAAAAATAATCTCGATGTATATAAAAAAACTAATATAAATATAAAAAAGAACAGTTTATTTAAAATAAACAAAAAATTGTAAAGATTTTTTTTTTCTAATTTATCAAAATAAAGATAATGGGATCTAGTCCCCGTAAAAGCTCCAATTTTTTATGAAATACTGTTTAGTTAGTCAAAGTAGCAAGTGATACCATTTAAAAAAACTTTAAGAAAAAGCTTTTTTATATTAACTAAAAGCTTTTTTTTACAAATGTTGAGGTTAAGAAGAAGAATAAACGTTTTTCTCTAAAAATTATAAACACTATAAATTTTTAAATCAGACCTAGTTTCTACCTTTTTATATACAGGCATCATCAGTGATTTTCCATTTAAATAGTATAATTATTTGTGTCTTATCATTGTGAGATAGATTGTCTCTACATAATACATTTTTTCAACAACCTGCGGCTGTAAGAATCAAACCTGCGCTCATCTTACATTACAAACGTAACAATACCAAGTCATGACCGTTTAGCGATCACACTCAAGTATGGCCTCGAATGTAGTAATGCAGCTAAAGAAAAAAATCTAATGGTGTTAAATCGCACGATCTAGGCGGCCAATTCTGATCTCCAAAACGCGAAATAACACGACCGGGAAATGACTGATGCAGCAATTGAATTGTTTCTCTGGCTGTATAACATGTGGCGCCGTCTTGTTGGAACCACATGCCCTCCACATTCATTTCTTCAATTCTAGGCAAGAAAAAACTGGTTATCATTTCACGATACCGAACACCATTGACTGTTTGCGCTTGACCTGCCTCATTTTCATAAAAAAAAAGGTCCAATGATTCCTCCAGCCCAAAAACCACACCACACAGTGACACGTTGAGGATGCATTTGCTTCTCGTGAATCACTCGAGGATTTTCCTCACCCCAAATGCGACAATTCTGCCTATTGACGAAGCCATCAAGATGAAAATGGGCCTCGTCACTGAAGATAATTTTATCGGCAAAATCAGCATTTTCATGTTGTCATGTTGATAAAACAATTTCACAATGAGAATGCGTTGTTCATTCGTGTAGCGCTCCATTTTTACTAACCTCGTACCTTCTACTAGCAAACAATAACAATTGTTCAAATGTCAAACAATGACACTTCGAATGTTGCCAGATTTAAAAATTGCGTTCTTCTTGGGACACCCTTTATATTATACTCAGAAGTGACAACACTAACAACACAAATATTCTATTTTTTTTAGATTTTTGTTTATTTTTCACATCTCTTCCGTCTCTATTTAATTTGTCCACAAATGAAATGTTTCATAAAAACGATGAAATGTTTTATTAAACAAAGCTTATTAAATATTTTTATAAACTTAATAAAACTTTGTATATTTGCTTTTTCATTTAGTTGAGCTACAAATACAAGAAGCTTTAAAAAGCTTTAAAAAGCTTTAAAAAGCTTAGTTTAATAAAAGATTTCATCGTTTTTATGAAACTATTATTGTAGGAAAAATTAAAAAACTTTTCATTAATATGAAAAGCTTTTGCTTACAGTTATTTATTTGGTATCTCTTCTGCAGATCAGTTTGTTATGAAATTTGAGATTTTTATTATATTTTCCTTGTGAATGCCCTTAATATTTCAGCTGACAATAAACATTTTATAATTTTTTTAAATAAACACCCAGCAGTAGGTTAATAAGACTTTATATTGTTGTTTTATAATGATTTTATTGGTAGTACAATTGCTACTAGATAAATTTATAGACTACTGTGTTGCTGAGGTTATAGTATTACAAAGTGATGATATATATTATTTTGAATTCGGCATGACTTCTGATATTTATTTCTTTTTTTAACAATATTTATATTATCCACATATTTGTTTAATTTTTTTGTTTTTGGTGGATTTTGTTATAACTTATTAAAGTTATATTTTTAGGTAATAATATTAGCTGTGGTTGTAATTTGGTAATAAATGCAATGATGAGTTAATAATAAGGAAATACCAAAAAAAAAACTATAAATTATATAATATTGTGAGAAAATGTTTTATGTGTAAAAAATCATTCAATACTTTATGAAGAAATAAATTAAGGCGATTGGGAAATTAAGATAAATGAGAAAAATTTTTTGATTATTAGTAATCTGTTTTAAAGAAATGACAAACAAAATACTAATACAAATGATTTTTTATATAAATAAAGTAGCTTTAAAAATTAAGGTATCAGTGACTTAGACCATATTACTGGGAATAAATATTTAAAATTTCAAAATACTAGCAAAAGGAGTTTGGGCAGCTCGGTAATGGGGAGACTTTGGTAGTTTTGGAAAGTGTTTATATACCGTCAGATAGTTCTTTTGAAAACCTTTTATTTGATATATAATTATCTCTCTAGCCTGTGATGAAAAACAATCGCTTTTGAAATTTCAATACTAAATTGTTCTTAGTATACTAAGTTTAAAAAAGGACTAAACCGTGAGCATAGATTTTCTGATTAAACTAAAGCAATTAAAAATAATTTTAATTGTCCTTTTACTTTGTATTTACTTTTAAGGTATTAGTAACTTAGCCCATATTACAAGGAACAAATATTTTAAATGTCTGATTTCTAGCAGTAGGAGCTTGTGCAGGACGTTAATGGGGGAGATTTTTAAACTTTTTGCAAGTGTTTTATACACCTTCAGTTAAAGTTATTTAATGGATCTATTAAATAACTTTAATTTGATACCAAATTTGATTATATTTTACTTTTTACTGCAAAGCCGGTCAAAATTAAAATGCAGAAATTTAAAATCAATTCCAATTAAAATTTTATTTAAATTTTAAAGAACAATCAAATAAATTTGCAATTATTTAAGAAAAAAAAAAAAACTTGTCATAAGAAGAGGTTAATTGACACAATTTTATCATATTGTGACGTATTAGGTAGTGTGTCTAAAAAAAAATTTTTTTAAGAAATCACAAATTTAATTTCAAATCCAATTAAAAAATTACAGAAAAATCGGTTTTAAAATATCAATCCAAAATTTTTTTTAGTACTCGTATATTAAGTTTAAAAGGACTAAACTATGAACATTGATTTTTATTCTCCTTTTTCTTTTTATTCACTATTAAGGTATCAGTGACTTAGCCCATATTAGAGGAAATAAATATTTTAAATTTCAGATTTCTAGCAGCAGGAGTTTGTGCAAGTGTTTTATACACCGTCAAATAGCTCTTTTTAATATCTTTAATTTGATACCTAATTTCATTATATTTACTTTCTACTGGTAAGACGGTCACAATTAGAATTTAGAAATTTTAAATCAAATTAAATTTAAAAAAGCTCCAATTGACATTTTGCATAAACTTTAAAGAAAAATCAAATAAAGTTGCAATTATAAAAATCATAAGAAGAGGTTAATTGACACATTTTTGTTATCATGTGATGTATAAGGTGGTGGCCACAAATTGCATTTAAAATCCAATTCAATTTAGAAAATTACATTAAAAATTAAAAAAAGAATTATAAAAGAAATTGCAAAAATTTAAATTACATAAAAAATATTATAAAAAAGAATTAAAATAGCAGAAATATTAAACAAATTAAAAAACAAAATATAAAAACATTATTTCGAAGAAAAATAAAGCTTTCTGCGCTCTTTAGATGTGTCCCTTTTTACCAGTCACGGGACCAGTTCTTTTAATTTGCTATGGCAAATTGAGCTAACAAGTTTTATGACAAGTACCTCCAACTAGAAATTCAAGATTATTTTAACGACCCCATGAGAAACTCCAATCTTGTTTTCTTCTGGAATAGTCTTTATAACTTTCAAATTTGCTAATAAATTTGGACTCGTAAAACCTATAATTACTCTATACACTCTAATGAATAAAACTTTTGGTATAATTTTCCCAATCCATTTAGTGGATCTATAAATATTTTAAACCAAACCAAATTCAAAAACTTTTGCCACTTACAATAACATTTTTGCCCCCTTTTCTACCAAAACTATTATATTTTGTATTTGGTACTAAAAAACGGTATTATTGCTTAAATTACACAGTGCAACACATAAATTGGTTCCTCTTTCGTACCCGGTTTTTTTTGAAGTGTATATCGAAACTAAAAAAAATCCGCAAAGGACTTGGCCAGATTACATCGAAATTTTTTTTTTTTGGACACCCTAAGTTTTTGCACTCAAACATGATTTTTTTAAAAAAGGAAAATTTTTATGGAATCCATATATCATAAACCGTTCGGAATTTTGTTTTTATGTCTTTGGCAAAGTTGTAGATCCAAACCAAAGCAAAAAAATTCTCATATGGACCGACCATATAGTCTTTCTTTGTCGAAACGACAAACATTGGCTATGCAAAATAAGTGTGAGCAAAAAGATGTGCTTTCTAGGGTTAAGGAATGTTCGTATTAAGATGACATGTACTAGAGAGTTGTTTATATTGTTGTTAGATATAATTTAGTTGAAGAAAGATTTCTTAAATTCCCAGTATTTAAGCCATTTCAGGACAAAATCATGAAAAAATCATAAAAAAATAGCATTTTTTCCCAATTTTTTGCAATTTTGATGCAGTGGATGCAATTTTTTTGGGTCGGTCCATATGAGAATTTTTTTGCTTTGGTTTGGATCTACAACTTTGCCAAAGACATAAAAACAAAATTCCGAACGGTTTATGATATATGGATTCCATAAAAATTTTCCTTTTTTAAAAAAATCATGTTTGGGTGCTAAAACTTAGGGTGTCCAAAAAAAAAAATTTCGATGTAATCTGGCCAAGTCCTTTGCGGATTTTTTTTAGTTTCGATATACACTTCAAAAAAAACGGGTATGATGGAGGAACCAAACGATGACCTTAAAAATGCTGCACTGTGTTATATTCAATACGCCAACCTTTGACCCCTGTACCACTTTTTCTTATGATTCAGGGGACCAAAGTTTGATACTAACTAAATCTCATTATAGAATGAAATATATTATAAAAGTCCAACCCTGAACCACCGTTATTTTTTACTGTTGCGATTCGGACTGGTTATAAAGGTTGAAATTTTATGTAAAATTTGCATTTTAATCAATAAGAGCTAATTAAATTATAGCATTGATTAAAAAATATCAGAAAACCCTTCTTTGGCACTGAATATTTTTTACTTTTAATATGCAGGTGGCCAAAGTTAACCTTTTTGTCTAAAACTTGCATTTTGATCAATTTAAGCTAGCATTAGGCACCTGTTACTCGATTTCCTTGAGATTCAAAATATCAGAAAAGGCGAACCTTTGGTCCTACTGTTTTTTATTTTTTGCTTAAGAGGCAAGCGTTGATTTTTTTCTCAATTTGAGCTTATTAAATAATGGTGCAGATTGAAAATTTTTCAGAAAAGGCCAACCTTTGGCAGGTGTTATTTGGTTTTCTTAAGATTAAGGGGTCAAACGCTAAATTTTTTGTCTACAATTCGATAAATTTGAGTTAATTTTGTTATACTATAGAATTGAAAATTTCAGGAAAGACCAATCTTAGGCCCTTGTAATTTTAAGTTCTCAAGATTTAGGGGACAAATGCCTTTGCTGAAATTTTCAAATTTATGCAATTTGAAACTGTCACTATCATATATCATTGTCCTGGAAGTGAGTTTATTGTCTTCTAGTGACCTGTCACAGAACTGACCTAGATTATATTAAAGAAGCTTAATTAACACTTTTGCTTAGACAACACTGTTAAATTGACAAGTTGTTCTAGTTGGATAGCTATTTGAATTATTTAATTAGATCAAATTAAATATTTATGTCGAACTATTTGTTACAACTTTTTACCATTTAATTAATTAACCATCGGTCATAACACATAATCAATTTATAAGCCATATTAATATTGTTGTAACATAAAACGGCGCTCCCCCCCCCCCCCCCCCCCCTCAACATTTAATAAATAACATATAACGCAAGAGTAGAAATTTATTTGCAGTCATGTGTAAAATACCATGAAATCATGGACATTTATTAAATTATACACAACTTTAGGCAAATTTAAAAAAAGATTGAAAAAATAAACAATTTGTAAAATGTAAAACAATGGATATTAAATGAAACTAAATTTGTTTGAGATAATAGCGAAACAATCAAAAATCAGTGATATGCAACAGTTAATATTTTATAAATGAAAACGAAAAAGACTACACAGAGAGAATTTTCTTGGACGAGTATCAATGAAATTGTTCACTAAACTTATGAAGTTTTCTTCACAGAGCGAATGAAACATTTTTTAAACTTTATGAAAACAATTCATAATTTTTGTGAAACTACGAGGGCGGATCAATAAGTCCGTGACTTTTTGAACGAAACACAGTTTTTTTTTGCAAAAAAAAAAATTATTTTTCAACATAATCACCTTTTAGCTCAATACACTTAGTCCAACGTTCTCCAATTTTTGTATCCCTTCCAAAAAATAGGATTTTTCGAGGTCCATAAAATAGGCATTTCTTGGTCATATGTTGGCATAATATTCGCCGTTTATTGTTTTTTCCTTTTGTAGGTAATCGCTGTGGATTATCCCCCGTGCATCCCAAAAAACTGTTGTCATCACCTTATTGGCCACGACGTTTATGGTCAATTGAGAGCAAACGCGGCAGCCATCTTGCAGACAGCTTTCTTAAACCCAACTGATCATTTAAAATCCAAACCACACTGCCATATGAAATGCCTTTGGCATCAAAAATCTCAAGCACTGTTACTCTTCGATCGGCCAACACCATATCGTGGATTTTTTCGACACTTTCGGGCGTATTGACCTCAATTGGCCGTTCATCGTCATATGTACTTGTGCGACTACAAAGAAAGTCAGTAAACCAATTTTTTACCATTGAAATCGATGGTGCAGAGTCCCCATAGTATGTATCAAGCTTTCCCTTGGTTTGATTGTCGTTTTTTTTTTTTTTTCAAAAAAATTATGTTTAATGAGCACTCGAAATTCACTTCTTTCAATTTTTAAAGAAATCCACGAGGTTGTATGTTTTGAACAGCTGTTAAACACAAAGTAAATGACGGAATTTGCTCAAATTTTGACAGTAGTCTATTAACAGGTGGTACTTGATGGGAGCAGTGTTGCATTTCATATAACTACGAGGGAAGTTCGAAAAGTCACGGACTTATTGAGCCGCCCTCGTACTTTTAATGAGACGTCTTCATTAGGTGTATGCAATTTTTAAGAAATAAAATTAAATTTTTCAGAAAATTTTATGAAAAACTGCATTGATTTAATGGACGAGTTCCAGTGAGACTTCATAAATCTTATGCAACAGTTCAGATAATTTTCTCAGTGTATGAAGACTGTATGACAATATGTCAATGTGACAGTTCGCAGAAGAATAAGACCCAAAAACTATAAACGGATGCTATAACAAATTAATGAATCACCCACACACACAACACATAAATTGGAAGTAGAAAACCCCGAAAACTACAAAAAAAAATATAGAATACAATACTTTTAATGAATGAATGGAATTATTCGGATGATTATGATACGCCTTACTGATGATGATGACATTTAAACATGCAATGAAAGTTTCTGTTTTTGTGTTTTAAAGTATTTTTAATAAAAAAATAAATTCATTGGAGTCAATTTTTTTATGATAAAATCATCATTGAATTTTTGTTTTTTTTTTACTGATTTGCAAATATAACAATATTATTAAAGTTTTCATTTTATGTTTTATTTTGTGAGATTGTTGAATTTGTTATTCGGTAACAGTGGGTTAAAATATAAATAATTTTTTTATTAAAATACAAGAACGAAAATGAAAATTATTCAAGTTCGAGGCCATACTCTATATTTCTTCATTAGGATATTGTCCTAACAAATAATCTATAGAGTTTTTTGTTTTCAAATTTATTATTCAATGGTTCAATGGTTATAATCTTTGACTTCAAACTCATATGTATATTAATTCTCATGTAGTGAGTAAACTAGTCCATATGAATGTTTGATGTTTGGCATGGGATTGTTACCGCTTTCAAAACTTGTTCTGATGATGGGAACCTAGAAAATTCCCGAAATAGATCTATCGACACATTCCTGCAAGGGTCAAATAATAAATTTGAAAACAAAAAACTCTATAGATTAGTTGTTAGGACAATATCCTAATGAAGAAATATAGAATATGGCCTCGAACTTGAATAATTTTAATTTTCATTGTACATTTAAAGTTCGAAAAAAACTTAATTTTTATTTTTAATAAAAATTATAACAAACATATACAAGAACATTTATTTTAAAAATACTATTTAAGAGCAGATTGTAATAATGGCTGAAAGCATGCGGGTTCAAAACTCACAAAACAATTTTCGTAAACAAAATATTTGTGAGATTAATAAATATACAATGGAGCTTTAAATTAATTAAAAAAGCTAATATAAAAGGCCTCTTATCATATTTAGACATAATTTGTTAACCTGTCGATTTTTTTTTTATAGTCCAGTCAAATAAGGCAAAAAAAAGGGGTCAACCTCCGAATTCCAGGTAATAGGCTGAAAACTCAAATATGGTTTTATTTTGGTGTTCTCAATACTGTCTCAAAAGTCTCGTGTCTGCGTCGTTTAGTTATTCAAGGTCAAAGGTCACAAACATCAAATAAAATTTTTGGCGATTATCTCGGTTTCTATAGCTCCAATGATGTCAACATCTATTATAAAAATTGTAGATCATGCAATTTGTAATAAATTTTGTTACATACATTTTTTTCATGCGCTCAGCCGTTTTCGAGATAGAAGGCAGAGACTCCGGAGCGCTGACCCCTACTTGTAATAATTCAAGGTCAACCGTGAATCTCGGTTAACAATATCTTATATAAAGTAATTAAATTACTAAAATATCACTAACGATGAATAATTTATATTATTTATTAGATAATACAGCGGAGTACCGTTATAACGAACTTTTAGGGAACGGACAATTAAGTTCGTTATAAGCGAAGTTAGCTTAAGCATGGTGAACATATTTAAAAAAATTAGAAATTCTCAGAATGTTTTCTTAAATTCTCTTAATTTGAAAATATTTGATTTTTGTGACCTTTGACCTTGAATAACTCACGACGCAGACACGAGATTCTATGAGACTTTTGAGACAGTATTTAAAACACCAACATAGAGACATATACGAGTTTCCAGCCTATTACCTGTAATTCGGAGGTGAAACCCTAATTTGACTGGACTATTAATACCAAACTTCTTAAGACTTTTTACTATTTAGAATCTCTGCCCATTTATCAGGTGTTGGTGTTGAATTTTTTAGATACAATATAAATCAATACAAATTTTAAATTATTTAGTTTTATTAAATTTTCATAATTTTTTTAAATTTTTACAATTTTTGTCCCACTATTCAATTGTTTATTATAAATAGCGTGACAATACTTGTAAACCTTTTTTTAATTTTAAATGCAATGTATATTTTATATATATATTTTTTTTGTTATATTGTATGACAATTGTCATGAAATATTTATTGAACATCGTTTCAATGCATCCTTTAATTTAGGTCAATTTTAATGAGAATTTTATTTGAATAAACATTATTTATAATTTAAAATTAATTAAAGTTTATTAAATGGCAAAAGTAAAATTTTTTTGCAAAACATGACACTTTATTCGTATAAAAGTAAAATAACATTAAGTACAAAATATTGAAAATTTTTTTAAATCAAAAATTTAAAAACAAAGAAAAAGTAAAAAATATGGCCATTAGAAAAAATTGCTTGATAAAACATTTTAAAGATTTCCGAAAATACTTAAAATCAAAACAACATTTTCAGATTTTATAACAGTTTTTCTATAGAAAAATTCTTTAAAAACTTTTTTCAACTATTCTTTTTTAAATTAATAATATAATTTTCCGCTTGAATTTAACCTTTAAAAGTTTAGTTTTTAATGTATTTACTTTTTAACATCTATTTTTATTTACACACTACAACAATTTCTTTTCATTTCAGGTAAGTTCTGTAATTCGTCACAAGGTGTCTTAAACGTGTCAATTTCCCATTCCTATGACTACGTTTATTTTTAAATTATTTGTCCCTTTAAAATCAAGTGTCTGAGAGTTGCTGCCACTGGTTCATTATCCAAAGGTATGTAATTTAAACTTTTTTTCTGTTAATCCTGGGCAAATTGTCCCTGATATTACGAATGCTCGAATTTGGAAGGAAATCCCCCAGTTTTGTTTCATTTGGTCATAAATGTAAGAATTTAAATATTTCAGTGGTCGGCATATCAAATTTATAATGAAACTATAAGATGCACGATTTATAAAATTAATTAAGCATTTTGAAAATTTTCCAAATTTTTGGGAAATTTTGGACCAAAATTCGTACATTTGTGGCTAAATGGAAAAAAATTAAGGTCTTAGTATGGAAATTTGACAATTCGTAATTTAAGGGAAATAATTGAAAATTTTCGAAATTTCGGGATATTTGAACGCACATTCGTACATTTGCGACTAAATTAAACAAAAATGAAGGTAAAAGCATGGAAATTGGACAATTCGTAATTTAGTTGACACATTAATAGGCATGCATGATCATATACAGGTGCTGATTCAAGAGGGCGGGGGTGGTAATGGGATATGATATGATATTTTTCAATACAAAAATGCAAAAAAGATTAAAAATATTAATTAAAAATACTTTATGTTTCCAACCCACACCGCCCCCCCCCCCCCAAAAACCTTTTCCTGGATCCGCGCCTTTCATATATGACCATACATTGTCTTCTATATAATCATATATCTTCGAATCCGAAATTTGGGAGTATGTAGCAATTAAGAAGTCCCTTAAATAACGTTTTATTTATTTTTATTCATTAAACCCCTTAGTTTTATTTTATTTGGTGCGAAAAGATAGTATTCAAGTTTTTTTTTGAATGAAAAACATCAAACCGTGCAAATTTAAAATCATATATATTAATAATCACATTATATATCGATATTTAATCTTATCTAAGTTCATCTTAAAATTGGGGTATCCAGTAATATCCAACTAGACCCTTTAAATATATTTCTGGATCAAATTATATCAAAATTTAGGGGATCCAATAATATCTAGTTAAGAAATTTATACACAGAGAGAATTTTAGTGGACGAAAACTAATGAAAATTTTCATTAAACTAACGAAAGGAAAAAATCATTAAAATTAATGAAAAGTTTAATGAAACTAGTTTTTTATGAAACTTCTTCAGTGAGTAAATGAAACTATTTAATAAACAAAGTGATATGTTTCATAAAATTTAATGAAAACTTGCATTAATTTAATGAAAACTTTCAATGGACGATTTTCAGTGAAACTTCATTGCTTCTATGCAAAAATTTATTATTATCTTGTAGAGAATTCTCGCAATGTAGATCCCACAATATCCCATGCGATTACGGATAGGTCTAATTGGATCTAAATAGATCTAAAAAGATAAGTTATTTTTGATGCATCGTATAAAATATTTTGAGATTAATTTAGATCTACTTAAATCCCATAAAATATTTATTGTTGAATAAAGTTTAAAAAAATTAGAAAAAAAAAATAATTCAATCAGTAGGCGCTTATATAATTACTCAGCCAAAAATTGCCAACCGTACAAAAAAGATAGTGATGGCAAAGCACTGTTATTTTTCTAAAGCCCACCCTAGTAGAAATTACCAAGACTAAATATACTATTGTAAGGGAATGGTCCCTATTGTTGCCCTTCACATGGTATTTGGGCTATATAAAAAAATAAGTGGAATATTTCAAATCCAAATAAGGCTAAAAAGCCAATGCCAAATTTAACCCAGAACAGTTTCATAAATGTAATGCTGGCCAAAGTCACTATGAACTCATTTATAAAAGTTAAAAATAAAACCTTCAATGGCAATTTTCTCAAAAGTGAATATTTTGACATTGGCTCTGTTAGCTCCAAGCCACAGATGTAATGCTAACTTTTTTAATTGCGGTTAACAAACGATATTTTTTTATTGTTGTGTTATTGTCTATAGACAACAGACAAGATCAGGTAATGTGTAAACCATTTCAAAATGACTAAATCTTGCCAAAATCAAAAAAAATAAGCAAACATAGCGAACATTATGAACATTTATTTAATTTTTAAAATTTTTATTATTTATTATATTTTTTTATGAAATCAATTAATTTTATTAAAATTGTGAATCAAATTCTTGAAAATTCCAACTTGGAAAGTTCTTTAAAACTTTTCGTTTACTTTTTGTGTTAACGAAAAATTATACTTCACAATGCGTTTTTTAACAGGCGATATTATAAAATCAGTAAAAACGTGTGTATTAATGTCGAAACTTTTTTAAAATAAAGATTGAGGAAATTAAACTTGGTGGCTGTTTCGAGATATTCAGGAAACAACAGAAAAAAAGAAATGTCCACTTTAAAGAACAGACCAAATTAGTGAACATTACCGTAATGTTTTTGCGAAGATAAAATAAATGTGTCTTCGTTGATTGGCATGTCCTCTTTTAACCAGTCACACGAACAATTCGTTCAATATAATTAACACTGTTTAACCTACAAAAACTAGCAAATTATACTAGTTCTGTGATAAGTCCTGCTTTTACCAGGCCCGGAAAGGGTCATATGAGAGCAATTGGCTCCATATTCCTCGTAGAATACTTACACTAAAACTGGCTTCATAAAATTGACCAGAAATCTGTCGAATGCGTGTTTTATACTAAGAAATCAATATATTCCGATAGAAAACTGTTTTGCGAAGAAATTGTTCGCTGAAATGTTTTATTTTTGGAAATAGAAAATTAATTTCAATATAATTAACACTGTTTAACCTACAAAACAGGCAAATTATACTAGTTCTGTGATAAGTCCTGCTTTTACCAGGCCCGGAAAAGGTCATATGAGAGCCATTGGCTCCATATTCCTCGTAGAATACTTACACTAAAACTGGCTTCATCAAATTGACCAGAAATCTGCCGAATGCGTGTTTTATACTAAGAAATCAATATATTCCGATAGAAAACTGTTTTGCGAAGAAATTGTTCGCTGAAATGTTTTATTTTTGGAAATAGAAAATTAATTTCGAACGAAAAATTACGATCACAAATGCCGTAATTCGACCTTGATTAAAATGGAGCCCAAACTGGTTTTAGATATATTTTAGTCTGCTCTTTCTATTACGTATTGCTAATCTTTAAACAAAATTGGCGCCCAACCTAGGGCCTGATTGATTTTTAAGCACTACAAACTCTAGCGTGTTTCGAAAAAAAAAAAATATCAAATATATTTGTGTATTAACCATTAATGTAGTACACTGAAAAGACAGAAAAAATTGCTATGATTTATATTCAATTAAATATTTTAAGGAAAAAATATTAATAAAAAGTTCTTTTAAACTTGTATATTTAATTTTACTGGCAAATCACCTGTTTTCCCCCTATACTAAAATTGCTAAAATTAATTATTATGAAATTTATATTACAGGTAAAATTATATATTTTTACCCTTTTTTACCTGTTTTTTATTTGTGTAGTCCCATGAAATTTAATATTTTGCAACATGGCCAGGGTTTCAATAACAGCATCAGAAGCAGCAGCCTAGGCACTTGTTTAACTTATTTTACTTGTACTCTCATCATCTCGTATTTATTTTACTTTTTTTTTTATTGTATTAACTTGTTATTGTTTTTATTATTACGGTAAAAACGATACACTTTTTAATTATTATATTTTTTTTTAACCAAAACAAAAAGTTTTTTTTTTTTTTTAATTTTTGTTTACTGCAGTATTTTTACAATACACACGGTGGCAATGTGTAATAAAGTTGTGGTAATCAATGTAATATGAGTACCCTTTTAGTTTATTCGTGTATTTTTTATTAATATTGCATATACCCTACAAGACAACCCTATGGAAGACAAAATTAGTTTGGAACAATATTTTAAAAAAATATAGGGAAAATGAAGATAAGATGTTTTACTTTAAAAGGAATCTATTCAGTTCTCTCTCTGTCGAACTGTAAGCTAAGCTTGAAGTCAAGAACATAAATTAACTTTAGCTGTAATGTTATGCATGAAATTAGAAGCAGTTTGGTAATGACTTGTTTTGTGATTACTCGTAAGCGAGAGTGTAAGTAGGTTTCTTTAAAATTTCTAAATTATAACGGTTTTTTTTGTGTCAATAGTATTCATTAAAGCCATTGCTTTATCATTTTTATTACCGGTAAGCGAGAGTGTAAGTAGGTTTCTTAACAATTTCAAAATTATAATAATTTTTTTGCCTGAATAGTTTTTATTTAAGCCATTTCATTTATCATTGTTATTTTTCCTAAGAAAAGTACTTATTTTGTGGTTACTGGTAAGCGAGAGTGTAAGTAGATTTCTTGAAAATGTCTGAATTATGATAAATTTTTTGTGTGAATAGTTTTCATTAAAGCCATTTTTTTAACATAGTTTTTCTCTAAGAAAAATACTTATTTTGTGGCATCTTGGTAAGCGAAGAGTGTAAGTAGATTTCTTGAAAATGTCTGAATTATGATAAATTTTTTGTGTGAATAGTTTTCATTAAAGTCATTTCTTTTATCATTGTTATTTTTCGTACGAAATTTACTTATTTTGTGGTTACTGGTATGGGAGAGTGTAAGTAGATTTCTTGAAAATGTCTGAATTATGATAAATTTTTTGTGTGAATAGTTTTCATTAAAGTCATTTCTTTTATCATTGCTATTTTTCCTTAGGAAATTATTTATTTTTCGGTTACTGGTAAGCGAGAGTGTAAGTAGATTTCTTGAAAATGTCTGAATTGTGATAAATTTTTTGTGTGAATAGTTTTAATTTAAGCCATTGCTTTTTTCATTGGTATTTTTCGTACGAAAATTACTTATTTTGTGGTTACTGGTATGGGAGAGTGTAAGTAGATTTCTTGAAAATGTCTGAATTATGATAAATTTTTTGTGTGAATAGTTTTCCTTAAAGCCATTTCTTTTATTATTGTTATTTTTTGTACGAAAATTACTTATTTTGTGGTTACTGGTATGGTAGAGTGTAAGTAGATTTCTTCAAAAAGTCTGAATTATGATAAATTTTCTGTGTGAATAGTTTCCATTAAAGTCACTTCTTTTAACATAGTTATTTTCTACGAAAATTACCTATTTTGTGGCTTCTTGGTAAGCGAGAGAGTAAGCTGATTTCTAATAAATTTCATTTCCTTCATTTCCCTAGAAAAATTAAATCTTTTCAATTTAATACAGCATTTTAAAGTCGCTTAAATTGATATAAAATTTTCTTTTTTAATTGTAATTTAATTATTTTTTTTATTTGTACTTGTATTGTTAATTGTGTTGAATGTTATAAATTCAGGTTTTTTTTTCACATGCAGTCAAAACAATTATCAAGTACTTATATAGTCATTGTAATGATGACGACTCTATGACCATACTATCAGCAGCGATAAGTTTGTATGAAGTACGTGTAATACAATACAAGTACTTACAATTAATTAAATACAATTCTATAATAAGTTTGAGAGTTTTCTTCGAAATAGAAATATAAAAAAACGTAAAAGTTTTAAGGAATTTTAATGAAAAATATAAAACAAAATTTTTAATTTCATTTTCGGTTCACTAATTTAAGAACAAAAAATCAGTTAAAAAGTATTGACTGAAAGTAGGCGAATTTTTCATTTTAATTATTCAGTAGTTAAGTACGAGTATTTACAGTCAGGGAGTTATGTAGACAAAAACAACCACAAATTACAGTTAAAGTAACCTTTTTTGCATTCAAATCAACTGCAATATGACGACATATTTATAACTTGAGAAATTTTTGAAAAACATTATTCTCTCAAATATTTTTACTAAAACTTTGTTTTTATATGCGAAATATTTGTTCAGAAAACAACCACTTGAAAATTGTTATTTTAGCAGTTGTGTGTTAAAAAATATGAAGTAACTCCATTAAATAATCTGTTAAAAACATTTAAATTCTCCATTATAAATAAAACAACTACAATTGCAGTTAAAATGACTGCAAATAATATAAATAACTTTTATATAGTAACTGCAAAGCTTTCTTTAGGCAATTTTAACTTAAAATAACTTTGCGTTTACTAAATTGTCTAAAAAACTAACAAAAACATTTTAAGTCATTATTAACTATTTTAAAAATAACTACATTTTAGTAAAAGTAACTAAAAGAACAATAAAAAATAACTACTCTACGGGAAATGAAGAGTCAATTGCCTTTAAAGGACTTATACCGTGACAGCTTAAAGCGGGACTTATCAACGAACTAATGAAATTTGCCATTGTCTTGATAATTATATTAACCCTTTGACGACCGAACTTATTCTTGCTTATCAATTTAACATTTCTAAAGAAAAGTGTCGTCAAAAATATTTGTTTACAACTTCTGTGAAAAAATCAAAATGACAACTAATGCACTTTATGAATTCCGTGATTTCCAAAATAATTGCGGTTTGCTTTTTAAGATGTAATGTATGATTTTTGTTCAGTGTTTTTTTATATTTTTTGGTAGTGTAACATATATTTTTAATTGAGACAAGTACAATGAGATCTTTAATTAAATCCAAGCTAAAACAGAAATTTTAATATTTTTAATTTTCTTTAGACTTAAAACCACTCTAACTTTTGGGCCGTTAAAGACAAATGCTTAGCGCAAATACATATTGCATGCTTAAACATCGGATAACACATACACAAAAGTTTATTCATGTCATACAAACAAATTTTGAAAAATATTTTGTCTCAGTGTCGAAATTGTTTAAAATTCCTCATATATTTTTTTATTTTTAGTATTTCTTCCTTTTCTATTCATTTTCTGATTTTTTTTGTTGTATTTGAGTTGCTTTCTTTTTTTTTCTTTTATTATAAAACATACAAGCAAAAAATACAATTTTGCTGTTAGCCTGCTAATATTAACTCTGCAAAAAAAATACTCAGAAGGTAGAGTATTTGCCTTGTTAGCAAAATCTTCTGTGATCGTAGTTTTTTCAATTTATTTGAGAACCCATTTTTAGACACACCACCTAACACGATGCAAGGAGTCGAAAATGTGCCAATTGTCTCCCTCTTATAACAACGACATGTTAAAGAGATGTGTTCCTTTCTGGTAAATAGTTCGACCGAGAACAGCTGCTTGCCACCTTAAGACCTATCCCGCGTGTCATTTGGGGCTGGTCCCTTTGACCCTAGAGTTGTTAATTTTAAACTTCATTTTAGCTTATTTTGGTTAAAATTTCCTTAGTAGAAATAAAGTATAAATGCAAAAACATCAAACCAATGATTCAATTGACCTCAAATATCCTATCTCGTGACATGTCACTGCACTTCAACTATATATTTTTTGTAGTATATGTATTTTTTGTTTTGCTTAATTTTTTCTTTTCCATTTGAGACACACACAAACAATATACACAACTTTGCTGTTAGCCAGCCAATATACGCAAAATTGGCTTATATTGTATTTTTTGTTTTGCTTAATTTTTTCTTTTCCATTTGAGACACACACAAACAATATAACTTTGCTGTTAGCCAGCCAATATACACAAAATTAGCTTATGCGGCATAGAACTTCTCTCTTTCTAGTAAAATTTTATTTAAAGTTTTTTTTTTTTTTAAATTCAATTGAAAACCTACTTTTAGATATACCACCCAACACGTCACAAGATGTCTAAAATGTGTTAATGACTATGACAGGCCTATGTTAAAGTGACTAGTCACCTTTTTTTATAAAAAGTCCGACCTCCTCTCTCTTTACTAAATCAAACTATTTGTATTAATGAAATTTTTTTTTGTACACTCACAAGAACTTTTCCATAAAAAATCAACATTTATTTAAAAATTTAATCGCTAGATTTGTTTCAATTTAATATACCGTTAAATTACCAAAGATATATATTTTTTAACTTTCTGTCTGTTATGCACTAAACAGAATTACCAAAAAAACGAACTTTCTTCAATAGTTAAAACATTCAGTTAAAATTTTCTATTTAAATCAAAAAGTTGTTATGTTGTATTGAGTATTGAAATAAACGAAAACAATCTATTGTTTTTTATCGATTTTGTCAATTAATGTTTCAACAGGTGAAAATAAACTAAAAAATACAGTTGTTTTAAACGAAAATTAAGTAGTCCTGTTTATAACAGATTTTTAGTTAATTTAATGTGTATATTCAGTAGTCTTTACGGAAAAAATGTTGTGAGTGTAGCAAAAAAAATTTAATTAGTTAAATTCTTGTATATTTAGCTTTTTCTCAATATTTACCAACTTGTTTAAAATAAAAGTAACTTTTGTTATTTTTATCTAAACACTTGAAGCGTTGATTTTTCTAATTTACAAATTGACTAAACATTTATAAGTTTGTAACCATGTTCTATATATTTTTATCTTAAATAAATATAATTTGTAACTAATGGCATTAAAGTTTTTTTTTTGTTTTTAAGGTGAAAAGTTTATAAATAAAATATTTTATTGCCAACAAGCCAATAAAAATTATAATACTTTAGCTATAACTAAGTATACAACGACGTCAAAGATTATAATAAGTTTATAGTGTACTTAGTTTTTTTATTTTATTGTTAATTTTTCAATTTTAATTGACATACAAGTCAAGCCATACTACCTGTTAGCAGTCATGGTCAAGCTGTAAAAACATAAACCTTCTAAAGAATTAAAAATATTGTTTTTTTTTTTTTAAATTAAAACTAACAACAATTTGGTAGATATGAAAAAAAAAAAATAATATTTAAATATGTAAAAAAAAATAATAATAAATATAAATAAATATATGATGATGTTTTTATAAAACAACAAATATATAAATAACCCTATCAACAGGTTGTTTAAATATACAAACGTATTTGCTGATGGCTGGACAGACTTACAATTTAACACTTTAAGGGACGATCAAAATGGCGCCCAACGTAAAGCTTAAACTCGAACCCCGTATTCAATTAAACAGCACTTCGTATACATTTTAGTTAAAACACAACTTTTAGCCATAAAACTGTATTCATAAAAGTATATTAACTTTTACACAAGGTTTAAAATAGGTGTGTTAACCTACACTGATAATAATCCATGCGTAAAATTACGAAAAAATGTCAAAATAACCAAACTTTTTGTAAAATAAACGAAAATTTGTATATTTTACTAAATTTTTTGTAGTTTTGACAACAATTTCGTATTTTTATGCATGGATTATTATGAGTGTAACATTCGTTTATGAATACAGTATTAGTTCTTAAAATGTGTTTTAACGAAAATGTATTTGAAATCGGAATTAAGAATACGAGTGCAAAATTTAATTTTCGTACATCTAAATTGTATTTACATTCGCCACTTAAAGCAAATGTAGGCTCCTTTTAATCATTTTAAATATTAGCCCCTATATTGGGCGCCATTTTTAAGTAAATGTTTATTCTATGTACTTAATAAATAATCATATCTTTTTTTACATCTTTTTTTGATAACGCATTTTAACAATTATATTTTATTATCTCTTCAGAGGGTTAATAACAATTTAATATTTTAATGATTTTGCAAATAACTACCAATCAAAGTTTTATGAGTTGTGCCAACAACAGATAAATTTTTATTTCATTTAACTACCAACCATTTATTCTAACGCGTATTTCTTTTATTTTATGAATATTTTTGTTAAATATTTAATAATGATAAAAATACAAAATAAAAAAATCATTAAAATAAACAATAGAAATGATTTTTGTTGTTGTTTAACATTAAATGTATACTTAAGGATAAACAAATATTAGTCATATTATATTATACATAAAATATGTTAAATAAAATTAAATATTTTTGTATAATGTTTTCGAACTTACCTTAAATTTGTTTATAAATTTAGTTATTAATCCTGAAAAGATAGAAAAAAAACTGTAGTTAGTATAAATTTAAAAAAATGTATTAAGGGCTGTTAAAATGTTAAAGAAAGTTTTTAGAAATTAAAAGAAATTTGGCTCTAGGCGAATAGCTACTCTATAAACTTTTAAGAACAATTAAAATGAATAAATAAATAAATTTGAATAAATGAATGATAAAGAAAGAAAAAAATTGGCAGTTTTTTAGATTTTTTAACATTTCTTAAAAAAAAATTTCACAGAAACTGTATACAAAAACAAAAATATATTAATGGAAAGGTATTGTTGTTTGATAAGAAAAATATTAAATTTGTTTAGTTTTATATGGAGATGTATACTCCCATGACTCTCAAAACTAACATCCTACTATTACTTATAGAATTTCACCAAACACTTATTTGTAATTTTTTCGATATTTACTTTTTTGTATTTAAAGGAACTTTTTCCAAAGTCCTTTTTTTTTTGTTTTTTTTTAAAAAAAAATTTTCAAGCTTGTGAAAAAAATAAGCTATAGTTTTGCGTTAGCAGTTTCTGAAATGCTAACAAACAAAAACAAAGTTTTAGACACACCACCTAACACGTCATAAGGGGTCTAAAATGTGTTAATTAAACTCGTCCTATGACAAGACTATGTTAAAATGGCCAGTTGCTTACATATAAAAAGTTTGACCAAAAACATATTTCTCTAACATTGGTCAGCTGTGATCGCACAAAAAAATATTATCAATAAAAAAAAAAACTTTTAAATTTACTTTCAATTAAAAGTTTAATAATATAAAATGTTTAATTGAAAATACATTTTGTGCACAGAAAATTTCCAGTTTTTATAATACATAATGACAACGAATTGAATAAAGTGATAAAATTGCAAAAAATCACCAAAATTTTAAGAAAATAATTGTCCAAATTCAAATAAATCTCTAAAATCAAAAAAAAAAAAAAATCGTCGGAATTTTAAAAAATTACTAAAATTAAAAACACCATAATTAAAAAAATCGCTATAATTACAAAAAATCTTCAAAATTTAAAAAATCAAAAAAAAAATTTAAATGTTTTCGAGTTATAGACGTTTTAAAGTTTAGTCAGGTGATTTTTACAATTATAGTGATTTAATTTTGCAGTTTTTTTAAAATTGTTATAATTTTTTCAAATAGTAGCAATTTTTTAAACTTTCTAGATTTGTTCTAATTTAAGCAACATTTTATTTAATTTCAGTTTTTTTTTTAATTTAATCAATTTTTGGCGATTTTTTCACATTTTTTCGGTTTTTTTTATTTTTGAAATAAGAATTGAAAAAATCGAAAGCGAAAATAATAAAATAAAAAATTTATGAAAAGCTTCTTTATATGCAACCATATTTCTTTACTTCTTCACTGAGTTTATGAAGCTTTAAATAAATAAAATTATGTTTTTCATTAAATTTTTTAAAAACTTGCAAATTTTGTTGCAAAAATTTATTAGGGAACGTTTTGGTTATAAATCAAACACAAAACCGTTTGAGATAATTGTGCATGTACGTTTTATATTGGCTGGCTAACAGCAAAGTTATATTTTTTGTTTGTGTGTTTAAATACAAATGAAAAAAATATGAAAATAACCAATTAAATAAGGAAAAACACTAACTCTACAAAAAAATATAAAGCTGAACTGCAGTGATATTTCCTCCGTATATCTGTCACGGAACAGGTTGTTTTAGGTCAATTTAATTAAAATTTATTGAAAATGGAATTAAAATTTACAAAATTCCATTTACATTAGGAAGAAAAATTAAAAAAAAAAATAATTAAATGGAGCAAAAATTTGTATTTGTTGTTAAAGCTCTGCCTATTCTAGAGGCTCAAGCTTTTCTAAGACTTCGGATTCTGATGAGATCTTTAGCCATATCGAAATACATGTATCAACCTAGCTAATATGTTTATTTTTGCTTTATTTTTGTAAATATACGGAGGTTGAAAGCTCATTATAAATCAAAATAAAATACATTTTAATTGTTTAAAATAAAAAAAAAATCATTTAAAAATGCTGAAATCATAAAACTTTAAAACCTAGAGTTCAAAGATAAAAAAATCTTAAATAATAAAAGTTCAAGATATATATAATTTATATTTTAATTTATAATTATAAGCTTTGAAATCAAACTCACAACGGAGGTATGCAGACCTGAACCCGCGGTTTTCAATGAACTTTGTATAGTTAAGTTGTATAGGAGCACAAAAAAATAGACACGTATTTTTTTAGCCGTTTCGGTTTAAAAAGTGTAAAGAAAAATCGATTTGTTTTTGTACAAAACCATGTCTAGTTATAAAAAATTAGATTTATTTTATCACAGGGCTTATAAACTCAAAAAACAACAATTTTGATAACCATATTGCCTATATTGTGGACCCAGAGAGACCACATTTTTTAATTATTTGAAATATAGGAAAAAAGGCCTTTTTAAAAAGTAGCAAAAACCGAAGGATTACGAATATCAAAAACAGCTCAGACACCTGCTCGATTAAATTTGCATTTGATTTCAGCGACTAGTTTTTCGATTGTCTACGATTTTGATAACATTTTGTGAGTATTTATGGCAGTAAACGCATAATTCTAAAACTATATTTTTAATTTTTTTTATTTTGAAAACTGTGGCAACCCTGAAATTTTGAAATATCGAAAAATAAGGGGCAGGGACATCATTTAAAGTGTTATAACTTTTGTAGTGTGACAGGTATTAAAAAAAAATTCTTCTTCAACATTTTTTAAAATATTAAAAAAAAATCAATGGTATTTGTGAAAAAATCCCCTTTTAATCTTTTTTGTATTTTTTACACAAATAACACGCGTTCTAAACAGCCAGAAAAGTTCAGAGCGGAGTCTTTACTACTTTTCGAGTTTTGTGTAATATGATACATAAAATATGTATATGATTCAATATATGACCAGATATGGTTCAATTGTCATATATTAAACCATATATGGTCAAATATAATCAACGATACCCATATATGATTATAAAAAAAAAAACATATATGTTCATTAGGGCGGGTCGATTTAAAAATCGCTCAACGTACAAGGAAAATCGTATTCTAGGGATCAAAATTAGAAACTTTGCCGAAGGAACCATACCTCTAAAACGAATTCTGATGTCCCGACTTTTGACACGTGGGGTCAAACTTTGAAAAATGCCACTTTGAACCCATTTAGAGTGCCCCAATCGAATCTAACCCAATCGAATATAATTTATACATTCATCTGCTAGAACGTCTTCCGGAGAAGAAATAGAGACCCTTATGTTGGAAAGACTCTGAATATCTCTATCCCGAGATTTGTACATTTTGCTATAAAAACACGGCTAAAAAGGCCCTCTTTCAACTTAAATTTTAACCCCTTAACGGTCACCTAGAATGATGATTTATACATTAAACTGCTGGCGCGTCTCCCGGAGAAGAAGTACCTCCTCCTACTTTCTGAAATATCAAAGTGGGCTTTTTCAAAATTTGACGATACGGATCAAGAGTCGAGACATGAGAATTCGTTTTAGAGGTATGGTTCCTGTGGCAAAGTTTCTTATTTTAGAATACGATTTTCCTTGTACGTTGAGCGATTTTTTTGCCTCCCTACAAATCGACCCGCCATAATATTCATATATGGTAATATACGATGTCTTTTTTACTTGGGTATAAAACATTTATGTTAAATTTTTTTAATTTTTTTTGCCAATATTTAAATTTAAATATATATCAATTTCCAATACAGATTTTCCCCCCTCCTCCAAATTAAATTACACCGAATTTCAACTGTTATTAAAAAAATTTTTCACTTGAAAAATCGTTAACAGTTGTTAATACAACATTTTCATATTTAGTTATGCAAATTATTTTGCTTGTTCGAAACAATGTTTTCATGACACGTGTTCAAAATCAACAATAATGGCGTCATGTGTTGTTTACAAACACACTCGTTTACTGCCAGTGTGACAATCATAACACAACAACAAAGTGTGTATGACCTGACCCCCCACTTATGACACTTATTATGTCAATTTTGTATACATTTCTACCATATAAGTAGGTGCCTTTGTTTATTTTTCTAAAAAAAAAAAAAAAAAAAAAAAAAACATGAAATTGACACACATTTTTGAAACATAATTCATGTGACAACAATTTTAGAGTAAATTTGTTATAAACATAAAATTTATTTTTAAATATCATACTGTTAGACATAAAATTTTATTACAAAATTTCCTAGTTTTTTTTCTTTCTCGACAATAAAACATTTAAATATAATTTATGTCATATTTAGGAATATGTAAAATAATTTATGATAATAACTTTTTAATTTCATTTTAACAAAAATATATCAAACAATTTGCTTAAAGTTTGTTTAAATATAAAAAATAAAAAAAATGTTTTTCAAACATTTTTAACATTTTCTTATAATTTTAATTTTTTTTTAATAAATCTCCATAAATCTTTCGCTGTCGTGGATTTCTAAACTGTTAAAATAAAATCCGGAAAATTAAAATATTTAAAAACTTGGCGCTTTGAGATACATATTTTAATATATCAAGCAATTTTTTGTAGTTGTTTTTTTGTATTGTAATGTGAATATATCTAGTAGGCGTTTGTTATTTCAACCTAATGAATTTATTATTATCATAAATTCTTTAACAAAAAAAGTATATGGGCTTATGTCAAAATTTTTAAATCCTTTGAAACTGATATTATTTCGCAATAACCTTTTCAATTTTTATATTTTAGAAAAGCGTGTTATACGTTTGGCTTATCAACACTTTGAGTCATAGGAGTGCAAAATTTTATTGCCATAGGCAGGGACCGTAATCATTATGAGTTTTATAATAAAAATTACACAATAATGGATATATTATGAGTCTTAAGGATTTTCTTCAATGGTAATGATTATTTTTGAGTAATATTAATAAAAAATCAGCCATAATCATTATTTTTGAGCAAAAAAAAAAAACACAACTCAAAAATAATCATTATTTATGATTTTTATTTTTTTTCGCTCAAAATAAAACTCACTTTCAATTTATGACTTTTTTGTGAGGTTTTTTACCAACATAGTTGCATATCCTCATAAAACAAATCCAATTGAAAGTGAGTTTTATTTTGAGCGAAAAAAAAAAAATAAAAATCAAAAATAATGAATATTTTTGAGTTTTATATTTTTTGCTCAAAAATAATGATTATGGCTGATTTTTATTAATATTACTCAAAAATAATCATTACCATTGAAGAAAACTTTAAAAATCAAAAATTTAAAAATCATGACGGATATGCAAAGATTGTCAAAAAATAATAATAATGGTGCAATAAATTTTTTTTTATGTCTGTTCTAAGTGATTGATTCTTTGATTTAAAAAAACGAACAATAATCATTATTTACGGTCCCTGGCCATAGGTTAATTATTATTTTTACGCAAATTTGAAAAATCGTTTGAAACAAGCTCACTTTTTATGTTTTTTTTTTTTTAGTTCGGGGAATTCTATTTGGTAATACAAAAATCTGCCATCACCTTAAAAACAATTGTTAGTTTATGTTGTAATTCTGGACAGTTTGAGGTATGTCGCGTTCATGTGCCCTTAACAGATAAAGAGTACGACCGTCACAATGGTTTTATTCAAAAAGCAGTTTTCCCGAGGCACATTAGCTGTTGAGTTTTAAATAGTTCAGTTTGCTGTGTGAACTGATTTTTTTTTTGTCATTTTACAACACAAACTCAGAGGATCAAAAAAAATATTTAAATGCAAAAATTTTATGGACTTTTTGAAAATTGTACAAAAATTGCTTAAACGGTTTTTACATTTTTATATAGCTTACAATAATATTGACAGATTTTAAAAACCTAGAAATAAAAGTGGTCATCACAAATTTTTTATCTAAACACGTTTTGCTTCGATACATCAACAGCATTGAGCGAAATTCGTCAAAATTAACATTATTTGTGTGATTTCTCAATGCTTTAACACAAAACCTAAACCAAAATCATAAATAAATTTAAAGAAAAACATATTTTATTGACCATATGAAATTTAGTAAGTATTAAGAAGCATTATGTTAAATAAACTTCACATAATTGGAATTAACTTGTAGAAAATACATTTTCTCTTCAACTGATTACGTTAAATTTAAATATTATCTCCAAAAGGCGTAAACCGCGATTTTAACTAAAAAATTAAGTTTTTTGAAATACCACAGAAATAGGTAAAGATTTTTTGGAAAGCACAAAATAAGACAGTAAATTTCCATGACAACACCAACAAATATAAGACAATTGTATACATATCGCTCATTTACTTCAAGAACGTCACAACTCAAAAAACATGATTTTTGAGTTAATGACGGAGAATTATTCGTTATATCACGTATCATATTGTGTAAAAAAAACGTATTGATAACTTGTTTACTCACCTCTTGTGAGAAATTATGTCCTTATTTTTTTCTTCAAGGTGGGAGTAAATTGAAAACTTTAAACTCGTTTCCTACAAAATCAAAATTTTTGAGTTATGACGCTATTGAAGTAAATGAGCAATATGTGAAATTTTTTAGAATTTAATCAAAAAGAGTAATTTGGAGAATTTTTTTAACTTTTAAACCGCAAACGGATTTGAAGTCCTTAATCTTATTAATGTGCCATAAAGTTAAAAAAAAAATGTAACCTTACCTTTTAAATATTTTTGAGAATAGCCCATATATTTCTACTTTTCAATACGCTGTGTTCATTATGCCTTTTTAAAGTTATTGTAGTCTAAGAAAAATAAAAAAAAACGTTAGGAAAATTCTGTTGAGTAACATATGCATTTTGTAATTAAACACCTTTAAACACAGCGGGTTAAACTTAAGAAATTTTATATAAGCATCATATAACACAATAGGGTAACCAGGTGTTTGAAATAAAAATAACAAAAACTTCCACTTAGTTGTTTAAATAGACTTTGTTAGTTGTACAATTGTAATAATAAGTTTAAATAAGGAAATTAATACAGATGTTTTATAAATAATATTTGCGAAATGGAATGAAATCAACAATATAGCAAAAATATGTCAGAGTTTCCCAGTAATATGAAATAACATATATTTCTATATATGTCCATATATGAGAACCTTTTCCGTGGAGGTGTATGACCATATATGAGTACCGTTTGCATATAGTGAATCACATACATTTCCATATATGCCCATATATAAAACATATATGTCCACATTTGTCTATATACCCAGAAAAAGGTTTTGGGGAGGAAACTTAGTGTATTTCTGATTAATTTTCTAATCTCATTTATATTTTTGTATTGAAAAATTTAATTTTTATGGAAAAAATATCCCATTTTCCCTTCCCCTGTATCCGCTCCTGAGATACGCAACCATATATGGCCATACATGAACATATGTGAATTTTTTTAACCGGGTTGTGGTTATATGTCGGTTACAAACACTTTAACTAAATTTTATTTTTCTCTTTAACTGAAATTGACTTTTGTATCTAAATTTTCATTGTAATTTCCGAAATTTTAATTGATTTCTGATAATTTCTGTGGTTTTTTGCATTTAATTTGTGTTTTCTTAATTTAATAACAATTTTAAATTTCAGTTTACTTTTTGATTCGTTATATTTAGTTAATTTTAAAAATAATTTCAGTTTAATTTTTGTCTAAGTTTTGCTATTTAAATAAAAATGACAAAGCAACAAACAAATGAATCAATTGATTTTAAAGTACCTATGGTGTGGCCGGCCAACCCCCAGGCATCTCACGGCACTTCAACTATATTTGGTTTTGTTTTTATTTTTTCTTATTTGCCTATTAGCACACATGCAAAATATATAACTTCGATGTTAGCCAGTCAAAATGCACAAAAGACAATAGCTCAGACAGTAGAGTATAAGCGGGACGTTCTATGTGATCAATCCCAAATAATGCCTATTCCTTTTTTTAATAATTTTTTTTTATTTTAATTGATTTTTTTTAGAATCACGATCTTACACTCCAGAAGGTATCTAAAATGAATCAAATCATCCCCTTCTATGGCGAAGGCATGTTAGAGTGCCCTGCCTCTTTTATTTAAAAAGTCCGATCAAGAACCGGTTCCTGAAACCTCGTGATATTTGGCCTAGGAGCGGTCCCTTTGCCCTTAGAGTTGTTCATTTATTATAAAACCTGTTTTAGCTGGTTTTTTGTTAAAATTTCATTATTTACATTAAAATGTAAAAACACCAAACAAATAAATCAATTGAACTCAATGGAACTATCCCGTGACAGGTCAACCGAGGCCATATCACTTCAAATCTGCTATATTTTGTTTTTGTAGTCTTAGTGTTTCTTCTTCTTGTCGTGTTTGTTTTATTAATTTTTTCTTTTGTATTTCAACACAAAAGCAAAAAATATAACTTTGCTGTTAGCCAGCCAATATGCACCAGCAACAGTAGCTCAGACGGTAGAGTGTTTGCCTTGTAAGCAGAAGGTACTGTAAACGTATATTTTTAGGCGGACCACCATACATGTCACAAGGTGTCTAAACTGTAGCAATTAAATCCTTCTATGACGTCATGGTAAATAGTCAGTCCATAGTAGCGGACTGTTTGCGTGAATCTAGATGATTTGAGATTTCTGCTGGTCGTTGTTTTTCCCATGTGGATATAAAGACCTTTTAACCTAACCGAAGTCATACTTTTACAAGTCGTTGTCTAAAGAAGTTAAGGATATATCCCCTTATGTGTTAGCCTGCAAATCCAAAGAGTTACTCATGATGTTTAACCTAAATTTGGTAACTCTGTGAAACAAATTAGTGTAATAAATACAGCAAATTTTTATTTAAATAATTTGGTAATCGTTGATGAATCATGTTTACAAAACGTAACAAAACCTTATGGTAGAAACACACAAATTTTGTTTTTTTTTTTGTGTGGGGTTAAATTAAGTACTACAATTTCAAGAAAAAAAAAATATTATGTGTTATTATAACTGGAAAAAATTTAAAATTAATAATAACATAAAGTTCAAGAAACTGTTGATGGGTGTCATAAAAAGTGCAAATGTAAAAAATAAAAAAAAAAAAATGTTAAATAACTGAAAAAAAAAAATATTTGCTTAGCAGCTGAATTAGGTAAATTAAATTGTTGACAGACAGGAATTAAGAAAAGACACACAAATTTTGGGAAGATGAATTTGAGGAAGAAAAAAATGGAAAGGGATATAGATTGTATAACTGCTGTCAAATAATTTCGGTTGCATTCACAAATCATTAGACTCTAAGTAAAAGGGTAAAGTATAAGGGCCTTTCATTGGGCGCCATACAAATGTTGAATGATAGAACTGGAAATGGATATGATTAGTATTCCTGGGAAGTATTACTGGTCTCAAACATATTTAGTTGGATAAGTGGAGTATTAGACTCTTAGTCAAAAGGTTAGGTTGGCTTAGTTTCGTTGGGCGCCATTCAAATGCCAAATTTTAATTTTTTTTATTTTTTTTATACGAAACGACCCCGCCAATCACTTACTAACCCTTACCGACCGAGATGGCTCGTCCATATAACGTGGAGACCGCGCACACATAAGAAAAAAAATGGAATAAAGTATTCTTTAAAATGATCTACAGATTAAATCATCAGATGATAATAATAATACCAACAAGATTATTACACTCTAAACTAAAGTGTTAGGAAGAAAAGGGCCGAGCTTTTGTTGCATATTATTTTTAAAGGGATATTTCAAAAAATCATTTGAGACTTGTATGGCGCCCAACGAAATGCCCATATTCTTTACCCTTTAACTAAGTAATTCAATGATTCCCAGTTTATTAAATTAGTATTCCGGCCTTTCGTTTGGCGCCACACAAGTGTGTGTCATGCTGAGATATGACCTAACAGTTTCTTATCAAGAAGATTTTATGTAGATTATTTGTTAAAATTTGATTTGGGAAGGCAAGTTAAAGTATTTTTAGTTAACTTTTTTACTCTCTTTTACATGTTTGCATTGAAAATTGTTTTTTTGGGACAGGAATGTCCCATTTTCCCTCTCTCAGGATCCAATACAAGTCTGTTCTTTCAACACGTGTTTCTTTAAATAAATTTTAATAGAAGCCCCTTAAAAATTCTAGCATGTGTTAACAAATTACTTAAAATTCGTCTAGAATTTATAATATCATTATACATCATTTCAGAGGGGATTTTATAAGGTTTCATACCTTTATTTAATGACTTTATTATAAGTTCTACTGCTTCCCATTTATTTTTCTTAAAACAAAAAAGTTAATTTAAATTATTTATGTATGTTGCCAAAAGATATCAACCACCCTTATAATTACAAAATAATTTGAATAAAGTATGCAAAAAATTTATAGCATAAATTTTTATAATGAGTGTTTAACAAAAGAAGAGAAATACAACACAAAAACGCTAACATTATTCTTAAGAGTAATAAATTATGACGCTAAATTAATGCGATTGTTGTTATAGAACAAAAACAAAAATCAAGTTATACAAAGGAAGGGATACTTAGAACAATTACAAAAAATATTTTAAGCAATTACATTTTGAAAATATTTTTTTACAATTAAAAATATTTTATAGAAATTTTATGCAAGCATAAAAGTCGGCTGTGGTGAAATTTGTATGCGCTTTAGGCATTGAAAGAAATTTCACAAAAAAAAGGCGCCTTAACAATTTGTAAACAAATTTTGAAAAATAAATTTGCTGCATAACATTTTCAAATCACAAAAAATTAATTTCGTGGAAAGAAATTCGAGGCAAAAAAAATTTCCAGTTGTTTTCAATCAATATATTTTTCAGTAACTTTTTTTTTTTTTTTTTTTTTTTTTTTAAAGAGAAGCACACTCAGGAAATTCTTCCTATTAATTAATGTGTTGCTTTCTTTGGAAAGGGGATAGTGGAGAGATGAAAGGTGGTGAAATATGAAGGGCTTCAAACATGGCAACACTGTAATTGCGCGAGTAGATAAGTCTTAAAACAGTTGTTGCTCGCCACCTGATGTAGAGTTGGCGAATTTATTGAAGCTTTTTGTTTCATAGCCCTGATTCATTATTTTACTTCAGTGGGGTTAAGTGCTATGGGAACACCGAAGGTGGGCGCAGCGATACATATTAGTGATAGAAAACTCATACATATTATTTTTCTAAATTGATGTTGTCGTCACCGGGAATCGAACCCGGGACCATCTGTGTAATAGTCCAACGCGCTAACCATTACACCACAGCGCCCACATATAAGAATTTAATGGAAACTAAAGTTAGATGTGCTGAAATTAGTATACTCTTCACCTACTAAGCTAAAAACAACACTTTTTGAAAACAAATTAAGGAAAAAGAAATTTCGCGAAAAAAATTGCAAAAATAATTTTGAAAAAAAATCGAGATTTGACAAAAAAATTTCGAGAAAATAAACGGAAGGACAAACTGACAAAAAAAATTTGAGAAATTGAAAAAAAAATTTGGTCAGAAATTTCGATAAAACTTCGCGTAAAAAATATTCTTGGAAAAAATTTAGAGTTTTTTTAAACTATATGAAATTTCGCGAAAAAATATCGGAATATAAACATGTGGCAAGAAGAAATTTTGTGTAATTGACTGCGCTATTCGTGAGTTTTTTAACCGAAATAAAATCGTGGTAAAAACTTCGCGTAAAAAAAAAATTGTGGGAAAAATATTGCTTAATTGTTTTGCTATTAGTTGTTTATTATGGAGTCCTAGAATTTTTTCCATCTGTTACAAACGGAATGACAAACTACCAAAAAAAAAATTTGACAAATTAAAAACAGAATTTGCTTGAAAGAAATTGCGCGGAAAACATTTTTTAGTTTTTTTAATCGATAAAACTTCGAGGAAAAGAAAATTTTTCGAACTATATAACATTTCGAGAAAAAATAGCGAAAAATAAACATTTGGCAAAAAGAGATTTTGTGTAATTGACTTCGCTATTCGTGGTTTATTCTGGGTTTCTATAATATTTTTGAGTTTAAAATTAAAGACTATAAAATTTAAATTTAAGCCTAAGGGGGAAAAAGTACTACAGACATATTTTCAAAGTCAGTAAATTGCAATTAAATGTTTTGTTTTTATCCTGTTACTTTACTTTAGACAACTGCCAAATTGCTGCTGTCATTGTCTGGTGAATATATAAGTAGTCTTGATGCTACAAATTTTGTAAAATATAATGATACAAAAACTGAAAATCGCTTAGAATGCATAAAAATACAATTGTTAAAAGTATCAGTAACAATATCCCTTTTTAAAAGTGTTGATATGGAGTGGAGTAAGTACTTCAGCAGACAATGAAAACAATACAGTGGCAGTTGTTAGTAGTCCCTGATATATGGGGAAAGTTGTTTCTCAACTCCCTGTTAATGTTTAATGATACCGTCATCATCTGAAACATCCCTTATAAAAACAATTTTTCAATACAGTTGTTATTTAATATTGAATAAATAGCCTAGACGTCATGTTGTTTATTCCTATTTTTATTATAAAATTTCTAAGAGTAATCATCATCCTCATTTACTGTTACTACGCAATATACTTTTCATATTAATAAAAGTATATTTTTTCTATATTTTTCATTTATATTTTTCTATAGGAAACATGTAAAGGTGTTTGCCATAAATCCATGTCACAATATTTTATTGTTTAACACAACATGAACAAATTCTAAACATGACTTTTTTCAAAAAAAAAAAAAAATACAACTCTGCCCTTCTTTTTTTTTTGCTTTTACAACAAATTGTTTCATTTCATTTCAATTTTTCTTCCTGTTTGTCAAACATCCTTTTTTGTTCTGTAACATCCAAACACTCTTAACTCTCTTTGTATTCAAGGCTATCATAATGATTAAAATGTTGCAGACACGCAGCATGTGCTTCAATTTACAGAACAAAAGGCTCTCATACTGCTGTTTGTTAAAGTAGAAATTATAATGGAAGATTGTGCATACAATCCCATTTTAAAACTTTACAACACTTAGAGAAAATAAATTGTTTTAATAAAGAAACAGTTTGATGGGATACTGTAGTGAAAAATACAAGTGTGCTACAAAATGGCGCCCAATCAGGGACTTATTTCCAGCTGAACATATCGACAGCAAAATTATTAACGAAATGATAAATATTAAATACTTCAAAATAAAACTAGACTGGAAAATCAAACTGCATTATAAATGACTTCCAAAAAGGGAGTAATATTAAAAAAACACAGCTAGTAGGAAAAATCAAGTATCAATTAAATAGAAGCTGTGAGAAGTAGCTTCTCAACTAAAGTAGAAAGGAATACACAAGTTTATTAACAGCTGCGCCCGAGCAGGGACAATCTTCTAAAAATGAACCTAGTATAGTTACAGCGTAGTGTTCGAAAATCTTCAGCGGAGGTACCCGGCACTCTCAGGGAACTTCTGCAGTAAATATTTGCATTTGTTTGAGTTGTAAAACAGTATCTTTATTTTCAAATGAAAAAACAGTCATTTATAGAAGACATTTAATTTTTGACTACATATGTATATATATTATATTATGTCCTGTGGTTCCTATTGGGAACAAAGGGCCATATGTAGTTCATTAAAAATATGTAGTTCATTAAAAATAACTAACTGCACCAAATTGCTCTATTATGATTTTACATTCATTTTATACAGTAGTTTTTTTATTTAAAAAAATAAAACAAATTAAAGTTTGTTTATTTTTTAATACATTTGTGGTTAATTTTTACTACAATTGTGGTTAATTTTTTGAAAACTAATAAACAAATGATAATGTTAGTTTAATTTTCTGAAATGTAAGTCGTTCTTTTATCAAGGGAATTACATTTGTTTTTTACTGCATTTGCAGTGGTCTTTACCTACATAGCATTCTAAGTGCACGGAAGCTCAACCAACGGCAAGTTCACTCAGAGGCCATAAAACCCATCGCGTTTCCCTTAGTCTTGTCCGCATACACATGGAACAAAATACGACGTCAAAATAACTTAGGGCTGCTAAATCTGCTTTGGCACGCATTTTGCTGATTATCTAGGTAATCGAAGAACCTGCTTCCCACATATCCCGGATACTCGCAAAGTGTCTAATCGTTTTCATACCCCCTGCATTAATGCGAACGTCATTGATTCCACCGCACATCAATTAGGCCTATTGCGCAGTGGCATACAAGCATACTGATCGTCCACGGCCATAGGCTCCAAGATTTCTACAATAAGTCAAACTTGCCATTGTCTAACTATCCGATGTGTACTCTAATATTGTACTCTAATATGTGTACTTTAATATAGCAACTCAGACATTCAGCTGAACCGCGCTTCCAAACGGCTCAGAGCTCTTTCTCGCCCTTCATCCAACTCGTTTCCAATGATCCCAACTTGTCCTGGGACCTAAGTCTACCTAAACGAGTGCTGACGAATCTCAGCAAGCGATTAATTGCAGTCCCCCATTTTTGCCCATCAGTCTAATCGATCCCAACGTGTCCTGGGACCCAAGTCCACCTAACTGAGTACTGACGAGTTCTGAAAAGGACTTACATGCAATCCCCGTATCGAATTCCAAAGCATTGAAACAAATAAACTGCATACGAAAATGCTAACGAATGATGCTATCCGCGTGGCTTTTTAAAATGCGTAGAGTTTTGCCTGGAAAATGCTACAATCGTCTGGAAGCCGCATAATGACTGAAATTTCAGTTCTCTAGGTTAATCTTCCGTTTTAATCCTATCTTCGGTCTTCTTCTTACAATAACGTTTAGAGTTCAGAAGACACCTAGAGCCTTTGTCTACTTCGAAAGTTTAAAGTGGCCCCATCCAGTCTAGAAAGAGCAAACTTCTCCAAAGTGTATATCCTTGTGAACAAATAAAGTTCGGTTTTCGTCGGATTGACCGCAGACTTTTCTCACTTTCGTTTGATGACTTCGTGAGCTCAATGATATTTTGAAGAAAATTCCCTCTGAATACAAATTCGTCGGAGTATACCACACTATTCGTCCCCGTTCTCACCTCATTTCAAGGATTATATTAATCAAAAGGTTAAACAGAAGAGGAGTAATAACCCCTTCTTCCGGAGTTCCCTTGTTCCAAATTTCGCGGCCACCTTAGCTGGACTACAATTCATCATTCGCCAACTCGCTTCCAATGCGAATGTGCCTTGCAGACCGTATAAGTACACACGGAGAAATAAAGTGCCAACCGAATTGAAAAGTGTAATTTAATTGAGACAGCTTATAAATTCAGTTAGTACAACGATATTTTTATTAGATTTCAGAATATTTTGGGTATTGCAATTAACATTTAGTTGAATTAACCGAACTTTGTTGTGAAAACTAGTCTTCAGCTGTACCAACCCACTGAAATTCGTAATAACCGAATTTTAGTCGTAGTAACCGAATTTCAGTTGGCAAATAGCCAAACTGCCGTTAGAAGATATTAAACATGTCTTTTACACTCTTTTATCCTAGCATATCGGGTTCCCGGCTTTGGATGATGAATTCATATCCAGTTTTATTATTATCCTTGCTGATCTACTGCTTAAATAAAGTTCTGCTTGGAATAGCCACATTAGCTCGAACGTTGTAATGTCTAGTTCCCCTGAATAGACCCCACGCCTTGTCCCTAGCTCAATTCTTAAACCGTCTGTGGAACTCGACACCTAATCTTTCTTAATAGAGTTACCGACACAGTCTTTTCCGGTCGGTATTCTTACATTAAGAGTCCGCGGAAAGTTCTTGCTGTGTGGAATGTAGTCGGAATCAATCAATAAAATAAAGGAAATCCTAATATCTAGCTTCCTTGAATAGACTACTGAACCAGTCTCCATCTCAATTTTCAACCTCATCTTAAAACCGGGATCTCATCCCTCTGAAAGTTTCGAGTCTAGAAAAACACCCAGTTACCTAACCTCCCTTAAAAGTTGCACAGTGGCTGCATCAAAATAAGGGAGCTCAAGTTACTTCAGAATTATGCTCTGTGAACAACAATAGTGCGATGTTTGAGGTAACAACTCACAGGCCGTCCTACCGTGCTGATTCCATAAGATACAACCAACTTCATGACAAAGCCCTATAGTTATTCAAAAATTGCATTGATCACAGAGAAAACGGTACCAATATATATGACGCCCTACATTGAGCCTGAAGATTTCTTTATTGTATGCTTTGAAATGTCAATGTGGCTGTTAAAATGCCAGTGCTTAAGTTTCTAAGATTTTCTTCTACTAGCATAATCCAAAGAAATCTTAGAATGTGTTGGGCGCCATTATTGTAGTTATCCGTAAAAGTAGGACGATATATCAACTTTTACAAAATCTACAATAATTTCGCACAACGCGGGTAAAAATTTATTTTTCTTATGCACCGAAACGGGGATATTTAAGTATTAAAAAAGGATTGGTCCAAATTATTGATACGCTGAATAGGATCGAGCGGGTTTTAACCAAATATTATGTATATTCAGTTTCAGACTATAGTTTGTCGAAGTAAAGACTATATTCTTAGGTATACCCTTTAGTTTCAATAGGCCTATGGTACTGCTGAAATTATGTAACCTCCATTGATTCTGCTAACCCTTCTAGACTATATAAAATAGTTTTAAACCGGTGAAATTCTTAGTACTAGAAATCTATTGATTTTTAAGACGACTTAGTAGAAAAAACTGCCCAAACAAAAAAGATTTTAATAGACATAAGCTTCTCTTGGAAAAATCAATTGAATCGCTTTAAATCTACAAAAATTTCTGTAGTGAATATTGAACTTTTAAATTTTAGTATTAATTGCATATATTCATCCTTATTTTCTTTAGGTGCACTCCATATGAAAAGTGAAATTATAAATAAGTTTAAAATGCCATTGGCATAACTTTCCGTTACTTTTGCATTGTGTGAGTGTAGTAATTTTACAAAAAACGGTATAGCTGTAGGTATGACTTTAGCAACTAATGGTGCTACAATAAAACAGTTGGTGGCTGTGGCCAAGAACATGGTAATAATCCATCACTAAAGGATGTTTGTTCTATCTTGTGAAATACAACAAACTTTTTTTGTAGCTGCTGCTGTTGTTGTATTACTTTTGATAATTAATTTAATGTTTTTCATTAGATTACTTGGCACAAAATTTGTATGTTTAAAGTTTTAATGGAAAATATCTAACAAATGTACAAATATTGAAGCAGCAATCGCAGAATGCTTCTTGCTTGCATCATCCTACCTAATGATTATTTAATTACAATGGCAAGAGGATTTTTTGTTAAATCAATTTTAAAATACGTAAAGCTAATTGTTGTTTTATGTTTTAGACTTAATTTTAAGAATGCACAAATTATAGAAAGGTTCTTGGTAACAAATATTACATTTAGAATGGAATAACTATTATGATTTTTAATATACGAAGATTCATATAAGAAACGACTTTTGAGAGATTTTAGATATTTTCACAAGGTAGATATTGTGAATAATTACCCTCTGGCTTATCTAGAAGTACTAAAATTAGTTATCACAGGTAAGCGAGGGGGTCAACACTGCTTTACTACAATTTAAAACTTTTTAACAAATTAGAAATTTTAAATTTTCTGGATTTTTAAATTTGTTAAATACTATGTGAACATAATCACATAATTACTTTTGTACTCCTAGGTAAGCGAGAGTGTAATTGTAATTGCTTACACTCTCACTTATCTAGAAGATCACAAATCTGTGATTATGTTCATTTGTATTCTGAATTTTTGGTAACTTTTATAAAAATCGACATAATCACTGATTTTTATACTCATAGGTATGCGATAGTGTAATTGTAATTGCTTACACTCTCACTTATCTAGAAGATCACAAATCTGTGATTATGTTCATTTGTATTCTGAATTTTTGGTAACTTTTATACAACTGGACATAATCACTGATTTTTATACTCATAGGTATGTAATAGTGTAATTGTAATTGCTTACACTCTCGCTTACCTAGAAGATCAAAAATCTGTGATTATGTCCATATGTATTCTGTATTTGGAATCCTTTAAAGAATACAAATGAACATACTCCCTGATTTTTGTACTTCTAGGTAAACGAGAATCTAAGGTGTAAACAAACTTTCACTTAACAAGAAGTACAAAAATCAATAACTATTTTCATATGCGTTTTGAAATTTTGGAGACATTTAAAGAATACAAATGGACATGATCACAGAGTTTTGTGCTTCAAGGCAATCGAGAGTGGAATTGCAATTCTTTATAATCTCGCTTATATAGAATCACAAAAACCAGTGATGGTGTATAGTACGACCATAACGACAGTTTTCAGTCAAATTTGCCTCTAAATATTCCAAATTTTTGCTATCTTTCACTTCTTTTTAATCGTATTTCTCCCTTTTCAAATATCAATCCATTTTCTTTCCCTTTTCAATTTAATGTCTAATTTAAAATTCCATAAATATTTACAAATCCCATCAATTGTTTTTGTCATAATAATCGCCATTAATATTTCATTGATATTTGAACCAGGAAGTATTAGAACGAAAGAAAAAAAATAAGCATGCCATTTATGGATTTGAAATTAAAAAAAAACATATACTTCACATAAAATATTATTATGAACCTCACGTTTTAACTACGTTACTCTTTATTTTTCGTATGCGAATATGTCATACAATACCCCACACGAGTCATATTGAAAAAAATAAGAAATTTATTTTCTTGACTTGTAAAAGAGATTTAAAATCAATAGGGGCATTCAGAAAAGAATTTCTGAATCACAGGGTTTGTGCAACAATCGGAACACTTCTTAAGATATAAGCACCCTAAGATTCTAGTAATTAATTTTTAAAAAGATATCCTCACATTTTTTTGGAATTATAAGGGATTTTCATAAAAAGTGCGCTGTGAAAATTTGGAGCATCATCTTAAAGTCAAAGTTTCAAAAGTTTGGAATATACCAAAACAAAGAAAATGTATTACATTCTCTGTCACATTATTTATTATAACATTTTTATGTTGAACACAAATATGAGAACATTTTTGAAATCGCTTAAACAATTTTAAAGATTTCATGATTTTTTGTTTAATTTTCCAGAATCGAGGAAAAATTTCGATTTTCAGGTACATTTTAACGATTATCTCGAAAACGGTTCAAGTAATTTTTCAAAAATGTTTTAATATTTGCGATAAGAAGGCCAAATTTTAATAAAAAAGATTTGTCACAAGACATAAATAAAAAAAAGTTTTACTAGTTCTAAAATTCTAAAACTTGGACCTCAAAGGTTTAAAAAAACTCAAATGTCCACCTTATAAGTTCTAGACTAAATGGCGAAATAATCCGCTCGGATTTCGTTAAAATTGGAGAAAACATATTCCCTAATATATTTGACTACACCCTAGTGGACACATATGATCAAATGTGCCCATGTATGATAATATGTAAACATGTGTTACCAAGTATGATAATACATGATCATATGTGACCATGTATGACCATATATAAACCAATATTTTACCATATATAATCCCATTTTCAGCAACCCATGTCAAAAAAGGTCCACACATAATCCCACATATAAACATTAGGGTGTCCCGTTAATAAAAAATTTTAAGTAATATCACCCAAATGATGCATTTTGAAGAGCTGAATATGGAACATATAGTAAATATTTTTTGGATGGTACTTTTGGGTTACTTGTTATCGAAATAGGACTCCAAAGTTTCGTTATGTGGAGCATGGTTGGTTGGTTGGTTTAAGTGGCAGCTCACGCAACTCGTGAGCATCAAGTAGAGTCAAAAAGCGACTCCGTTTTGAAGAGACCACACTACCCGTAAGGAACTAGTATCCGGACTACTAGACCCACCCCGTTCGGTTAAGATAACGTATGAGATCACCGAATCCCACACGTGATATTACCGAGAGGTCGTCCAGTATATGGTCACCCAAGATCTGGAGTCGAATATTCTGCAGCGCCGGACAATCGCAGAGAAGATGCTCCACAGTCTCCTCGTCGCCCGGTATGCCGCAGCTGCGACAATGCGAACCGCGTATGTGGAGCATATTAAGAGAAAAATATTAATGCATTTTTTTAGAACAGTTTTGGTACACCGCAGAATATTTAAAGTGTTTTGTGTTTTTATACTAAATTTATGTACTAAACGAAAACTTAAAAATGCTGCTGTGGACCAGACAAATTTATACATATTCTTCTTATAATAAGCTCTACATAACGAAACTTTTGGACCATATTTCGATAAAAAGTAAGACCACTTTTCTTTTTAACAAAACAAACCAATTGTGGCATCTTCAAACGCGTGTCGGAACCTAAAATTACCCTCTAAAAAAATGTTTGTTATATTTTTCGTATTCAGCTCTTCAGTACGATCCGTGGGAGTGCTGATTAAGCTTGCTGTTGAAACTACGACCATGGCTTTTATAAATATGCAGCGTTACTGATTTTTATTCAGCTGATTTGATAACGCCTTAAATAGTTTGGTATTGCAAATTAGTTAATTCTGCCAAGCAGTTTAAAAGTTATAGCAAATATTCTAAAGTAGTAAAAAAATTTTGGTAATTTTAAATACAAATTTATTATTTACTGTCAAGTGAATATCCTTAAATCATATTTTGACAGATTCGAATTTAAATATATATGTTTATAATCATCAATAACTTCTCAACAATTTCAATAGATTTAAAAAATGTGTATGACCTAAAAAATATGCTACAAAAACTGGTTAGAATTTCTTCTCATGATAGATTTGAAATTTATTTTTTTCAAAAATATCTTTACAATTGTCTATGAATACATTACTATGTTCGAATATAAATTGGTATGGTAAAAAAAAAATAACGTACGTGATTGTCTCAATGCAAAAAAAAAATTTACGTATTGTTTGGATTTCTATACTTTATACATATTTTTTGGAATAAAATACCACAGTAATTGTATAAACAATTCTTGTAAATTTTTGCTTAAATGTCAATTATTTCATGGTTTTATATCAGATTGTCTTTTTTGTGTAGTACAGTAAAATGTTGAAAAATAACAAAAAAGTGGTAATGGTAGTAAGGGTTTTATATGTTAAATACACCTATAACTCAAATAACGACGTTTTTTCTTTATAACAAATAACTTTGCTAAACCTTAAAGGAAATTTTTAGTAGTATAACGAGATATGGAGTTCAATTTGGGTTTTTATAGTATATAACATATTACCTATAGCTTAGTTTATCTTTACCGAGGTGTTTTTGAGCAAGGGTGTTTAATATATAAATTTGCATTAGTTTTAGTTGGTTATACACTCAAATAAAAAAATTAGTAAAGTCAGCAAAAAATTTAGCTGAGTCAGGGAAATTTTAATCAGGAGGGTGCTTGCAAAAAAATTGCGAGCTGATTTTTAGCAACAAAATTAGTAGATTCAGCAAAAGTTTTGCTAAAACTTAGTGTATTAGAAATTAAAAAACCCTTGCTAAACATTAATAAAATTTTTGCTGAATATTAGTAGACTGAAAAAAAACTCAAAAAAACTTGTAGAAAATTTTTACTTTAGTTAATTTATTTTGCTGAAAATCATAAAACATATTTTTGTGATTCTTTTTAAAAGAATTAACAATACGTTACAAAATATACAAATTTTTATACTCCCACATTGGCGACATGAATTAATGTAATATCTGCAAATATATAGAAATAATTATATATAACATAAACAAAATTATCTTTCAACTACTTACATCAATGGTTGTCTCAATGATGCTATCTTTTAAAGGAACGCTAATGCCGCAGAGAATTATAGAAACGAAACGATAAAATAACAAAATGTAACATATCCAACCCTTTTTTTGCAATAAGAAAAAGGAAACATAAAAATCTAGCTAAGATGTATGTCTTTGTCTTTCGCTTTATTCTGTCTACATTTCTGTATATGTTTGTTTGCAACTTGACCACTCAATTTGACTACAAATACACATTTAACCTTTTTAAGTTTAAATATTTTATTTTGTCTTTTATTTAATTAATAGACAATTACTTTCACAAGCCGGTGAAAACGCAAAATTTAAGTTGTTTCAATCCACAATTTTGTTTTATGTATGAAAAACAGATACAAAATCTTCCATGGTTGATTTTTTTTATGTGTCTTACTAGAGTTGTACTTTTTAGTATAATTTTCCTCGTCACTACTACATCTTGACATCTAATTCATTCTGCGCATAACTTTTAATCTGGTTGTCGTTCACACTATTGATGTGCTAATCAGCACAATTTTTTTTAGCAAAATAAATTAGTAAAAAATTAGTAAAATATTAGTAAAACATTAGTTCAAAACAGTTAAGTGCTGACTAAGTATAACTAAAATTTTAGTTTAAAACATAATTTTAGCAAAAAATTTGCTAAAAAATAGTATACCTGATTTACAAGATGTTTTACTAACTTTTCCACTAACTTATTTTTTTGAGTTTAGCATAATATGTAAAACAATTACACAGAGAAAAATAATCATAGTTAAATTAATGATTACTAATATTTTTAAATTAAATACGAATCTTATTAAAGTAAATATGATTTAAGTTAAAAAAAAAATGTAAAGTCAACTTAATTTGATTTCAAAGTTAATTCTTTTTAATTTAATAATGTTTCTAGTGGATTTTAAAATTTTTTAAGTGTAGTAGCAGCATTTTGCTATGTGCAAAATAAGAATATAATAATGTCTCCAATTTTGTTTATAATGAATTTTTTATGTATTTTTAATGTATGTTTCATGCGTATGATAATGATCACATCATTATCAATTGTTGTATACGGTTTTATTCAGTTGTTACTGGTATTTATTTATTTTTTTTATTTTGGGTTCCAAAATCTGGGTCAAGTTATGTGAGTAGAAAAAAAAAAAATTGGATATTTTTTTGAAAACTGACCGCCTTTTTGTGAAGTTTTTGGTTGGTGTTTTTTATATTTTTTTGTTCTTCAATAAAAACTCACTTAGAACATTTCATAGATTGTACAATAGGCAGCATGTTGGTGTGATTGAATGATCGACTTATATTTTCATTTCTAAATGATTTTAGAAAGTTTTCTATAGGTTTATTGTGTGGGTTTTTTTGTTAACGAGTTTTGAATAACAATTGAATATTGTCTATTTTTTTCTCCTTTTGTTTTCTAATATTGATTGTGTGATTTGGATTTAATTTTATTGCCTTTTTATAGTAATTTTTTCAAAATTATAACGAATATTGTAGTTCAATAAACCTATAAATAGAGGAGTTTCAATTATTTTGCATAGATTTGATAATAATCTATAATTTGAATAATAATTAAAATAAAAATAATTATTTGGATGGTTTAACTTGTTAGTATACTTTGTGGGAAAGTAGCGGCAAATATAAATTCGAAGCTCTGTCCTCAACCTGTTCCGTAACCGGTGAAGACAGGACAGGTTTGGAATAACTTACCTAAGGACTAGTACGAGGGCGGATTATTAAGTCCGGGACTTTTGGAACTTCCCTAGTAGTTATATGCAATACAACACTGCTCCAATCAAGTACCACCTGTTAGTAGACTACTGTCAAATTTTGAGCAAGTTCCGTCATTTACTTTGCGTTTAACAGCTGTTCAAAACATACAACCTCGTGGATTTTTTTTTTCGAGTGCTCATTAAACGTTATTTTTTTTTGAAAAAAAAAACCGTCAATCAAACCAAGCAAAAGCTTGATACATACTATGGGGACTCTGCACCAACGATTTCAATGGTAAAAAAGTCGTTTACTGACTTTCGTTGTAGTCGCACAAGTACATATGACGATGAACGTTCTGGACGGCCAATTGAGGTCAATAAACCCGAAAATGTCGAAAAAAATCCACGATATGGTGTTGGCCGATCAAGGAGTAAAAGTGCGTGAGATTGTTGATGCCATAGGCATTTTATATGGCAGTGTGGTTTCGATTTTAAATGATCAGTTGGGTTTAAGAAAGCTGTCTGCAAGATGGGTGCCGCGTTTGCGCGCCTGGTAAAAAAGTGGTTTACTGACGGTGAAATTATTGATCAAACAAATGCCTATTTTACAGACCTCGAAAAATCCTATTTTTTGAAAGGGATACAAAAATTGGAGAAACGCTGGACTAAGTGTATTGAGCTAAAATTAGAATATGTTGAAAAATATTTTTTTTTTTTTTGCAAAAAAAAAATCTGTGTTTCATTCAAAAAGTCACGGATTTATTGATCAACCCTCGTATAAGTAGTGTCAACCTGAAAGATCATGTCATGAAACCTGCTTCGCGGCCGGTAAAACCAGGACCGGTCTGGAAGAACATACGACGTGACTGGTAAAACCATGAACGGTCTGAATGTAAAAATCCTGTCTCTTATCCCTAGACCGAAGAAACCAAAACAGAATCGGGCTATTATTTTTAATCTTACGAAATATAGTATTAAATAAAAGCAAAATCTGTGAAGCTGGTCAAGAGTTATGGCAAAAAGTGTTATTGGACTCGAAATTGATGGACTAGAAATTGACGACATTGTGCATACGACGCGACTGATAAAACATGAACGGTCTGAATGTAAAAATCCTGTTTATTGTACCTAGACCGATGAAACCATAACAGAATCGGGCTAATACATATAATCTTACGAAATTTGGTATTAAAAACCAGCAAAATCTGTGAAGCGGTTCAAAAGTTATGGCAAAAAAGTGTTATTGGACTCGAAATTGATATAGAGACATTGGGCTGACTGTTGAAATCGAGATCACTCAATTAATAAATAATTCCCATTGCTAATTTTTATCCTGGCAATTATTTATAATCATAAGAAATTTAGTATTAAAATGCAGCAAAATCTGCGGAAAAGTTCAAAAGTTATAGCGAAAATTGCTATATCACTCTAAATTGATATAGAGCTATTAGGTTCACTGTTGAAATCGCGATCACGCTTTTAATAAACAATCGGCGTTGCTAATTTCTATTCGGACCATTATCCATTATCCATAGTCTTTAGTTATTTGGTATTGAAAATTATCAACATCTAACGAGCAGTTCAAAAGTTACAGCGAAAATGCTAAAGTAGTCTAATTTTTTTTAATTTAAAAAAAAAAAAATTGTTAATAATATTTCACATAAGAATATGCTGAAGAAATAGTATGTTTGTCTCACTTAATAAATATTGTAAACAAATATGCTATCAAAGTGTTAAAGACGATAGATCTTATTAATCAAATCTGTGAAAAAGAAGGTTTATCTTAAATTCAAGGATCTATCCCGTGACCGGTGAAACCAAGACCGTTTGTAGTTTTTGATTTTTATCGCTCAGGAAAACTTGATGTTAGCACTTTTAAATTAAAGTTCGTTCCAAAAAGGCGTAAATTACATTTTTTACCTACTAAAAACATAATTTTAAAGTCAATCACTTTTAGATAGTGAAAAACTAAAATATCATTTATATCAAAAGCTTTTTTTCTCAATAAAAATTAAGTGTTCAGACATCACCTCTGTTTTTAATAATAAAAAAAAAACATGTTTTAAGTATTTATTTAGTTTAAATATTAGTTGTTATTCAAGTTTGATATAATTTTTATTAAAAATAAAAATTGAAAGGGTGAAATAATAAATTTGAAAACAAAAACTCTGTAGATTATTTGTTAGGACAATATCCTAATAAAGAAATATAGAGTATGGCCTCGAACTTGAAAAATTTTCATTTTCATTAGTTTTATACTTAATTAAAGTAGTTTTTGTTTTATAATTTTCAAGTGTCGTTTATGTCAAATTTTAATTACAATGAGTTATTTATAAAGGTTTTTATAATAACTATTAAAAACTATCAATATTAAAATTCCTGGCATGTGTTTAAATAATATTTGTACTACCCGATCAAAAAAAAACAAAGAATTTAAATATAATATCATATCTCATTTGATATAGGTCAATATTTAATTTTATCCAAGTTCATGTCAAATCTGGGGTATCCAGTAACATACAACTAGATCTCTCAAATATATTACTGGATTAAATTAAATCAATAATAGTAATATTAACCCTCTAATGCCTGAATTTTGTTTTGCAATGGAATTCATACCATGTGTCGTCTCGAAAAATAAATACTAATTGCTTTTACAAAAACGATTTTCGCCACCTACTTAAGTCGATATGAGCAAACAAAACTTTAAATCCATCTCGAAAACTAATGCAAGTAAAACAAAAGTTTTTACCAAAAATTATTGTTCTTACAAAGATATAACAACAATCCAAAAATAAACTTTTTTGTGCTTCTTTTGAAGAAGATATGGAGGTTTTCGCTTTTTGAAAAAAGCGAAATTGGGCGAAAAAGTGCCTTAACTTCAATATAAGTAAACTAAAATTTAACACTTTGCTACTACTACTTATTTCCTTCCTTACTCCAAATTTCAAAAAATCCAGCCATTAGTTTAAAAGTTAAGAGGATGTCCTTTCGAGATATCCTGGTAAAATCCTGTATGTCCTTGGACGAAAGTAAGGACTCATTATTAAATATAATGCTTTAATCTTACCTAGGATTCATTATCAAGAGTTTTTAGTCAAATTTAATTTGTTTTTTAGATTTTGAAGTCTTAGCTATTTAAAAAATAATTATTTTTTGAATTTTTACAAAATTTGGACTTTGACATTTTTTTTCCCAAAACTAAATTAGTTCTATATCGAAATATGTCAATTTAATTAAGCGTGACAAAAGGCAGCCTCAGGCATTTGAGGTTTAAGATCCCGAAAGATCCAAAAATATCACATAGTATTAATTTAGATCAAACTGGATCTAATTAGATCCAAAAAGATAAGTAATCTTTGTTGAATCGGACTAAATATTTTGAGATTAAATTATTTATACTTAAATCCAATAAAATATATAATTTAGAATAAAGCCAAAAAAAAGTTTTTTTTTGTCAGTAGGCGCATATATAATTCTGTATGGGGATATATATAACAATATATAAGATGAAAATACCATAAGACCATATATAATTTTTTTACTCGGGTATTTTTTTTTTATTATTTTATACTTTATTATGGTTTGTATGTATTTTTAACACCATTATAAATTAAATATTTTTCAATGTACAGTAAAAGCTACAATCGATTTGTCGCCAAGTTAACAAGCAATATTTTTTTTTTATAGCCAAACAATTGTTGACTTCTTGCATATTAATTGTAAGCCAGTATTTATTTTTAAAGCTTCTTTGTTAAAAAAATAATTAACCTTGAATTACGATTAAAGTTTTTGAACATTAATCAATGTTAAAATTGTTTATAGACATACAATACTTAGTATAGAGTGAGGTAATAATTTTTAAAATATTTAAAGAATTTTAAAACGAACAAAAATTGTCTTTGATTAAAATGCAATATATATTTTTGTCAATATATTTTAAAATGTTCATTGTTATCGAAATAGCGGCCTACGAGCGAACTAATTCCTTTATATAATTCACGCAAAGTTGATTGCCTATTATCAGGCTGGCTGTTGAAATTACGATTACTCCTTAATTAGATAAGCGGCTTTTAATTACACTGAAAAAACAAGAAAAAACATCCCGTACCATTCCATAGACCATTAGTAGACTAAAACCCCCAAAGGGTTTTGAAATCCTTGCTCTTGTTTTGTTTTTTTAGACCCTTGAAGTTGACTCTTTTTTTTAGCAATTTCGAGGTGAAAAAAAAATTTCGAGGTGAAAAAAGTTTGAGGTGAAAAAAAAAAATTGTTGAATGAAGTACCTGAGGTGAATATTCAACACTATTCACCTCTATATATATGTCTGGTTACAAAATGGACAATTCACGTAATTTAGTAAAATTCGCACAACAATTTTAAGGCAGCCATACATTTTCACTCATAACTTTTTAAGCGCTCTACCACACTTCTAAAGAAGCTACCAAACAGTCTGTGTGAAAATGAGCATCCTCGCTTTCGTAGTTATTGCATTTTATTTTTACCCATTTCAACATTTTATTTTCATCCATAGTAAAAAAAGAGCAAAAATATGCTAAATAGAGTCAACTTCAAAAGCCTATAAAAACAAAACAAGAGCAACGATTTCAAATCCCTTTGCGGGTTTTATTCTACTAATGGTCTACTTTCATTTTCCGTTGGAATGGTCCGGGATGTCTGCCATGACCCGAAATTTGTTGCACAGTGTTATATTCTTAAATAGTTTGGTATTAAAAATTAGCTATATCTATTGATTGGTTTAAAAGTTATAGCAAAAATCTGAAGTGATCTATTAAATCTCATACGACGCGAAGTTGATTTAGCGATTTTCGGCTGACTGTTGAAATCATGTTCACGTCTCGAATAAATAAGTGGGCATGTTGATTTTTATTTAGGTGACTATTCGCAGTCTTTAGTAATTTGGTATTGAAAATTTGTTAAATCTACCGAGCAGTTCAAAACTTTCCATCAAAAACCACTCATTTTCACTCATTACCAAATAATGGGTGAAGTAATGTATCGACATATGGCTCCACGCATTACAATACAGCCTACTGCACTGGTGAATTTTACAGGCGATGAGCCTAAAAGTAATGGGTGGACTCATTACCTAGTAGGGGCTAAAGTAATTATTTACTTGTGCGCCCCGGTAGGCTAGTTGGTAGCGTGCTTGCTTATCAGTGCGGGGGTCGTGGGTTCGATTCCCACCAGAGGCACTGGTCTGTTTTCGCTACAACGCGCCGAAGACCATAGTAGCTAGTGCTCGGTTGGGGTAATAGTATATAATTTGTAATTATATGATTATTAATTAATAAAAAAAAAAAAAAATTATTTACTTATATGGTTACCAGGTTTGGAAAAGAAATGTGCCTATAAATAAATTTTCATATAAAAAATTCATAAAAAAAATTATTACTAATATTTTTTAATTAAATAAATAACCTGCTCGAGCTGAGATTCGAACCTGGGGTCTCTGGTTTTTTTGGAAAGAACTCTACCAACTGAGTTATCGCCACATATAGCAATGGGTTGTTTAAAATATAAATTAATTGTTGTGCTTCGGGTTATCGTTTGTGATGTAAAAAATATATACCTTACCATTATGCTTACAAAAAAAATATAAAGTAATGTGTACATAAATAGATTTTCAAAAATATATTTGAATTATTGTTAAGTTTTATTCGATCTTCTTTTATTTTATTCTTTTTAGTTTAAACGAGCTTAAGATCATTCTATAAGTTTTTTTAATATTTGTTCCCTGAAGAAGTCACCCAATGTGGAGACGAAATATTGGAAATAAATAATTAATAAATAAATGATCTTAAGATCGTTTAAACTAAAAAGAATATTTTAATTATTACTTTACGTTTTTATTTCATGTAATTGATGGTTGGTCAGTTATTATCACATGTTTTGAAATAATGTAAAAGGTAATGATGTATCATTACAACGTAACCCATTAGTATCCAACTGTTGGTAACGCATTACTTTATGTTTCAAGATAATGTTGAAGGTAAGGAGCATACACTAAAAAGTAATGCATTGTGTAATTATGTTGGTAACTCAATACTTCATGTTTCGAAATAATGCTGAATGTAAGGAGTACTCATAACAAAGTAATGCATTATGCAACCCATTACCGGTAACTCATCACTTTTAGTTGAAAAACAATGATACAGGTAATGAGTATACATTGTAAGGTAATGCATTACTTTATCGCACCCATTACCAAAGTTTTCATGGGTTATAGCGGAAATTCTAAAGTAGTCTCTTAAATGCAAATAAAATTTTGGTTAAAACTACTTTAAATAAAAATGGCATTATTTGTTCGTTAACTTGGAGAACATTTTACAGTATATGATTTTATATGATCATATATGCGCAAATCGGATTATATATATCTATTTATATATGTCATATATGGTCTTATTTATGGTCTTATTTATGACGACATATATTTTGGTCCAAAGTTTGGTTTATATATAAACTATAATATTATGATCATATATGGGCAAATAGGATTATATATGTCTCTTTATATATGTCATGTATGGTCTTATTTATGGCCACTTATATTTGTTTCCAAAGTTTGAGAGTATATGGTCTATATGTAGACATATATGATCAGGTATACCGATATAAAATCATAAACAAGCCCATTTATGACCACATATATTTATATATAATTCCATATTTACCTGTTCAGTAAATAAATTGAAAATAATAGTTGATAGAGATTTTATCAGGTTTCTATTATATGGGACAATATACGTTTTATTCAGCTTAATTGGGCTGTCTGTAAAAACACGATAAAGTCTAACACAGAAAAGTGGGGATGCTGATTATTAGCCTGATGATTATTTGAAGTGCTAGCAATACGATATTATAAATTACCAAAATCTTCCGACAGGTTCAAATGTTATAGTAAAATATCTAAAAAGGCCTCTAAAATAAAAAAGTGCCAGAAATATTTTAATTGAAATATCATGCATTTGAAAGAGGATCTTCTTCAAAAGGATATAATTGTTAGTAAATATTAATATTCCTAAATTGTTAAAAACACTTAATAATGGAACTTTCAGGCCTTTCTCAAATTGGCCAATTTCTGTTTTATTACCGTAATTGGACTGAGTTTTAAATTCCCTATCAGTACTTAAATTGATAAGTGTGGTTTTATCATACACTAAAAAAAAGTCAGTAAAATCAGCAAAATTTTTGCTGTGAAGATTCTTGCAGAAAATTTGCAGATATTAGCAATGTTGCTGACTTTACAGATTTTTTTTTAGTGTAGTGCTAATTAATTTGATACTAAAAATTATCAAAGTCTGCTTTGAGGCTCAAAAGTTATAGTGAAAACTCTAAAGAGACCTCTGTAATTAAAAAAAAAAGTATTTATGGAACAATATTTTAATTACAATATCCTGTTTTGGAAAGAGGGGTTTCTTTAAAAGCTTATAGTTAATATAGAGATTTTTTTTAAAAACTATTCTGGCCCCTCTTTATTTGTCCAATTTCTGTATTATTAAAGTAACTACTCTATCTGTACTTTGCTTAGATGTAATCTTAATCTTTGTTTTATCTTTTTATTATAAATAATTAAATAATTTTTAGTTTTTTTCATGCTTGAGCTAGTATAAAAAAACTGTAGTTAAATAATAGAAAATTATACAAAAAAAAAACTTACTTCCGCTCATCAAACTAAAAAAACAGCAGTAAACATAATTAACGTAATACTACTTAGGATAGATGCTTAAACAAGCTATATGCTAAAATAATAGTTTTTTCGACTATTTGTTGCTAAAAAAAAAAAAAAAAAAAATTATATAAAATGAAAAAAGTTCTTAAAGAAAATTATAAGAACAAAGTAAGTTACAAAGCCAGCAAAATTTTTTAATTAAAAAAACCCGATGTAAAATAACTTTTTTTTTGCCTCAGAATTTAAAATACTTGTAGTTTTCTTACTGAATAATTTAAGACTGAAACGGGGTTTTAAATAATTCTGGTTAAGTTCAACTTTTCATTCTGATTCCGAACCATTCAAATTGGTTATGGGACCGTTTCTAAAAGAACTTCTTTTAAAAAAGCTGACCGAATTGAAAAGATTTTTATAAGCCATATCAAACTACATATAATTAGATACGGAAATTAGCTGATATAATTATATATAATTATATTAAATCTGATGTAATTTTATATAATTATATTAAATCTGATATAATTATATCAGAAAACTTAATATATCTGTAATTTATACACTCACGATATTTTGTCGTTAAAATCAAATTAATATCTACTTTAAAACTACTAAACAAACACACAGTTAAAAACCGGTTTATTCCATTTTCTTTTTAATCAGATGTTTTTTTTCATTTATTTTTAACTACTAAAAAATTACCTAAGGATTTTCTTTTATTTTAACTATCAAAAATAAAATAAAAAAAATTTAAAAAACTTCCAAATCCGTAAAAATAAACGACTTTACTTTAACTATCAAAAATTACCTAACAAATTATTTAAATAACAGTTTTTCTTTTGTTTTTACTATTACTGACTTTTTGGTTCAAATAAATAATGTTTTGTAAAAAGAAAATTTCAAAGCAAAATAAAAACTGGTACAGAAAAACAGTATTTATGTGTGGTTTGTTTTTTAATAAATGGTAAAATAAGTTTAAAAAAATGTATCTTTGTAGTTTTAATGTATATTCCTTAAAAACAAAGTTTACTGATTACTTTTTAAATAAACTACAATCCCTTACTGTTAAAATATTATGAGTGTACAATTATATAAAATGATATCTTGCATCATATATAATTTTATATGACACCATGTAAACAAATTTTTGATTCATAAATACTGGATATAATTATATAAAATTATATATAACTATATATACAGGGTGATTTTTAAGAGCTTTCGGATTTGATTTAAAAAATAAACACATAAAATTTGGAGAAATGTATGAAATATTTATTTGAGTGGATACAACGATCTATATAATTCCATGTTTTAAGATGATTTCATGTAAATGTTGACCGCGGCTACGCCTCAAATGGTTCATACGATGGGCACACTCTCTGCAACATATCGTGCGTTATCTCATGAATAAATTCTTCAATATTGGCTTCCAGTGCGTCAACCGTTGCTGGATTCTCCCTATAAACATAAGCCTTAACATAGCCCCACAAAAAATAGTCTAAATAGACCGGCTCCTAACGTCAAAAAAACTGTTCACCGAACTCTCCTCTCAATTGGGTCATTGTTTCGATTGCTGTGTGGCATGTGGCACCGTCTTGTTAAAACCACATGTCACCCAAGTCCAGCTCTTCTATTTTGGGCAAAAAAATAATTTGTAATCATCGCACGGTAGCGCTTGCCATTCACAGTAACATTCCTGCCTTCGTCGTCTTTGAAAAAGTAAGGTCCAATGATGACACCGGCCCATAATCCACACCAAACAGTGCATTTTTTGGGATGCATTGGCAGTTTTTGCTCTTTGGCTGCTCTTCACACCAAATTCGGCAATTTTGCTTGTTCACATATCCATTCAATCAGAAATGAGCTTCGTCACTGAACACAATTTGCACTTTCTTAACCGAGCATGAATTGTGATAACAAAAATCAATAATCTGCCAGAGTTGTTCGTTTCTAATTTGATTCATGGTTAAATTATAGACCAAACTGAACATGTTTAACAGTAACATGTTACACGAAAACAGTTGTGCTGCCAAAAACAGTGTTGCCAAAAAGAAAGTTGCTAAAAAAAACACCCTTTAATTATGTATAGACTTTTGTACTCGGGGTGCTAAAACACGTTTTAAAAAATGTATCTAGGAAAGACCTAGGTTAACTTTTATAGGATAATGAACTTCAAAAATTTAAAAACTTAAATAATTTTTTAATTACTTTGTTCGTGGTTTCATTTTGTTTATGAACAAAATCTAATTAATTAAATACCCAACAAAATATAAAAACATAATTTTTTTAACATCAATCAACAAAACAAATTAAACCAACTTTTTTAATAATATTAAATTTATACTTGAAAAGGTTTAAAAATGTTCAGATGGTTTTCATATAAAGAAGCTTAACAAATCTTATATAAAATGTTTAAATAATCTGCTGATTAATCGTTAAAAGTTGTTTGTTAAAACTTGTACTTCAATTTTTTTTAGTATATTACAGTACACTGAAAAAAAATTACACAAACTAATAGTAAATTTTTCGATTCTAAAAGAGAGTACATATAACAGTTTAAGGTAAAAACTAAGTTTTAGTAAAACAATTTCATAGTCGAATAGTAAAGTGGGTCAAAAAACAAAAACAATTTTTTAGTGGCCTCCTTAAAAATGAACTTTGACGGTTTTTATGAGGATTCTCAGAATACTTAAATTTTAATTTGTAAGCTGGACTATTTTGAAGAAAGTGCATATTTTTTTTTAAATTTTGTTTATTGAAAATGAATATTATTCAAGTTCGAGGTCATACTTTATATATCTTTATTAGGATATTGTCCTAACAAATAATCTTTAGAGTTTCTGTTTTCAAATATATTAATTTACCACTTTCCGGAATGTGTTGATAGATCTATTTCGGGAATATTCTAGGTTCCCATCATTAAAACACGTTTTTAAAGAAGTGACAATCCCATGTAAAACATCCAACATTCATATAATCTAGTTTTCCCACTAAATGAGAACTAATATATGAGCTCGAAAACGTGTTGTGATGATGGGAACCTAGAAAATTCCCGTACACATTCCTGAAAGTGGCAACGACCCTCCTTAATTAAAAAGTATTAAAATTACTCTTAACATTTTCTGTCATAACTTTTTCATTCGTCGACAAATTTTGCTCATTTTCAACACGGTATTACTAATGAAAATTCCACACAAATTTACTTTAAAAATTTGCATTTTAGCTTGATTTTTAAAGCTGTAATTGTGATTTCAATATTCAGACAGAAACCGCTTAAAGCTAGATAAATTGAAAATCAACTCAATCGATAGATTAGATTAGATCAGAAGGCACTATGCACCGCGACCAATGTAGGTCTTTTGTGCTGCCTAAAGTTACCTACAGATTCAAGCTACCTATAAAGCCAATTAACCTATTAGGCAAAATGTTCGCGATGTCGGAAGGCGAAATGAAGCGATCACCTAGAAACCTAAGTCTCCTATCACAAAGCCTGGGACATTCGCAGAGAACATGCTACGACGTCTCAGACACTATCTCACTAAACCTACACATATCCGTCTCCGATTGACCCTTCTTGTGCAGATGGTATCTGAGATTACAGTGTCCAGTTAAGTACGACGCCAGGGTCCTCAAACCCCCCCCCCCCCCTTTCAAGCGACAAGAGTCGCCTCGACCCCCTACTGGAAAAAGAGATTAATCTTTTAGCCTGGCGCTGACTAGGAGTTTTCCCAGTAACCAGAGAATTCAGACTCTCTCCATACCCTGAGCCTTTCCCTAACATACCCCGCAGGTATTCCACAGAATGGTTCAGGACCAATAAAGGGCCTTCGGGCCCCGCGGTTGGCAAGACAATCTGCCCTCTCGTTGCCCTCATGACCAGGAATCCACCCCAAGGTTAGAGAGTTGCCCCTACCGAGCCTATTGAGAGTCTGAATGCATTCCATGACCAACCCAGACGACACCTTATAAGCCATTAAGGTCCTCAGTGCAGCCTGACTGTCAGAAAGAATGTAGATGCGAGATCTGCGAGTTCCCCTTCGCAGACATTCCCCTGCACAGGCACAGATGGCCCAAATCTCCGCCTGAAAAATGGACGGATATTTCCCCATAGGTAAAGCACGCTGGAAGCCTGGTCCAAAGACGTCCCCACCCGTGTTCCCATTCGACTGCTTAGAGCCATCAGTGAACCACACCTGAGAACCATCTTCCGGTTCCCACGATTGATTGGTCCACATGTCTCTGTCAAACAATAACACATCAAAATATCTATCAAAGATCCACTCCGGTGACACTCTGTCCGCAACCTTAGAAATCTGGTCATCTATTAGGATTCGCGCGATCCTCATGTGACCCCTTAGGTCGCCCCCCCCCCCCCTCATGCCACCGAATTAATTAAGTCTAGAGGAACCCATACTGGCAACCTCCATTACAGAAATATGCAATGGTGGGATCCCCAGCATAACCCCCAAGGCATCCGTCGGGCAAGTTCCGCCGGCCCCTGTAATGCCAACACACGCAAGACGGTAGATTCTCTTTAGAGCATCCCTTGCCTTACTCTGCTCAACTTTTGGCCACCATGCAAGGGCAGCATAGGTGATCATCGGTTTAACAATAGTATTGAACGACCAGTAGACCATTTGTGGCCTTAGACCCCATGTTCTCCCGAAAAGCCTCTGACAGGCATAATATGCCCTGGTGGCCTTCTTGAAGACGAAACTCAATCGATAGAAATGGTGTTTAATGATTTGTTAAAAAAATTTTTGTTAATTATAACATTGTTAAATATTGAAAAGCAGTTTAAGGCAAAAACTAAGTTTTACAAAAAAAAAAAATTGTAGTGAAATGGTCTTAAAATGACTCTTAACATTTTCTGTCGTTACTTCTTCAGTCGTCGACAAATGTTGGTCATTCTTAACAAGCAATTACTAGACTAAATTGTATAAAAATTTACTTTAAAAACTGTAATTTTTAATTAAATTTTTTAAACCATAACTGTGATTTCAATATTGAGACAGAAGAAATCGCTTAAAACCAGATAGATAGAAATAATTTGAAAATTAGCTTAATTTAATTTAACAAAAAGAGGTGTTTAAAGATTTGTAACAATTTCACAATTAAATTAAATAAAATTGCATATTAATTATAGTATTAATTGCAATTGTCTGAAAAAGACGTTAAAATTCAAACTCAAACAAAAATCAAACTTTGCTCTCTGGAAATTCTTCCCTAACTTCGTAAGCGCCATCTATCGAATATACAAAGAATATATCATAGATATGGCATCACTTACAACATATGGGAAAACAGTGGACATTAGAGTGAGGTAAGTTTCTAAAAATAGAGCTGTTGTGTTGTTGGAGTTATACTTATGAGATTATGTATGCAAGAACAAAAAAAAACACCGTGTATTGAATAAAACTAGTTTTAATCACAACTAAACTCGGCCTGACGATAGCTCAAAGGGCTAAAGCGCTCTGTCTAACGTTTAGTGCGTGTGCATGTGGCATTAGAAATCAGTTTATCTATACCACGGTCAGTGATTGCACAGAAAATTTCATATAGACGCAATCGAACAAATAAAACATAACAAATATTACATCAAAAAAAAAAAAAAAAAAAAAAAAAAACAGGGTCACTGACGAAGGTTCAATACCAGAAACTGCGCAGTCTGATTCAGAAAAAATTAAAAATTTCCAATGTAGTTATGATTTTTAGAAAATACACTCATTCTTCTCTACCACGCCTTTCACAATTAAATTAAATAAAATTGCATGTTAATTATCGTATTAATTGCAATTGTCTAAAAAAGACGTTCAAATTCAAACTCAATTTTTTTTTTGTTTAAAAAAATTAATTCATTATTGATCGATTTTCGTTTTTTCAGTGTAAAAATGTATGGCTTTTTAAACATAATCATTAAATTGACTAAAACGTAAATATTATAGAAATATTTTTTTTTTTTTTTAAATATTTATTAACTTTAACGTCAATTTTATTTTAAATTTATTATTTAGAAGCTGTTTTAAATTAAAATTGACTACTAAATTATACACAGTTTACTAAAGTCTTTATCACGTAAAGTTAAATTATGTTAACTAAAAATAACTTGGTAAAATAAAACTTTAGTATAAATAGTTTGAAATGAATGACAAAAAATTGTATTTAATGATCTCATCACTAAAACTAATGATGAAAATTTTTAAACAATAAAAAAAAAACTATAATTAAATGTATTCTTTTATAGTTATACAATATAATTATTAAAATTATATTACAAAATATACAAGAAAGAAGAAGAAGAAGCAGTAAATTGTAATTAACACTAGAACAACCTTTCGAATTTCAGTCCGAATTGATAAATAAGTTATCTCTTGGCTTGTACTTTTCATTATAGAAGACTCACTATATGTGGTAGTGGGGTACTTAATAGGGATGTCACTCGAATAAAAATTATTCGATTAATCGAACGCACAAAAAGAAAATTCGAACGAACAATTTAAGAAACATGATTTTTGAATAACGAATAAATTCGGACAATTAATCGAATAAAACGAATAATTTAACATATACTTCTTTTTTTAAAAATTTTGAAAAAATTTGTATAAAAAATGATAATAGACAAAATAAATCAAAACTCTGTTGAAGAAATAACATAAATTTTAAAAATTTTATTACTCGTTTTCCAAGATATGTTTAATAATGGCTAAAGATATATGATTTGACTTATAAGCAAGCAAGCAATAGAAGGAATTTACAAATTATATGATGTAGTTGAAATATAGAATGATTTTAGAAATAAAATATGTTCTTAACATCTCGATATACTAAAACTATCGCCGATATGTATTTAACTTTTCCATAATTTTAAAAATTATAATTTTTTTGATCTTGATATAATGCCAAATGGCGTACGATTGAGAAATATTTTGGCGGTAGTATTCCAGTTTATGAAAAAATTCTTAACATTATAGGGTAAAATCCTTTAAATATTTAAGTATTTTTAAAATGATTTTTTATTCGATATTTGTTCGATTAATCGAACAATTTCTAAAAATTAATTGTTTGATCGTAAGATCAAAAATTGTTTGATCGTTTATTCGAATGAAATACAAACTCGAATAAATGAACAATAATGAACAATCGGCTCTACTCCGAGAGGGTGACTGACCTTAGGTGGGCTAATGGCGTGACTTGTGTGGTGACAAGGCACATCTGGCCGGCTCTGGGTCTGGGGCGAACGAGGGCGCATCTGTCGCTTTCCCGGGGGGGAATCTCTGACATGGTGGCGGTGATAACCGGTCACTGTCTTATTGGCAGGCTCGCTCGTAGGTTGGGGGTGTTATCGCCTGACTTCTGTAGGAGCTGCGGGGACGAGGAGGAGGAGGAGAGTATTGAGCACTTTCTCTGTTTATGTCCTGCGCTGGCGCTACGTAGGAGGGCCTCACTTGGATCGGCGTTTTTTCACGATCTTGGGGATCTTTCAGGTGCTGGTATTCCGCACCACCTTAGCTTCGTAAGGAGCTCTAACTGGTTCAACGGTGGAGTCTGATCGTTTCGTATCATCCGTCAGTTTCGTGGCATCACTACGGACATCAGAGTCTAAGTGTGCTGGTGCTCACGGAGCCGGCTACCACTCCGACCTAACCTAACTAACAGTTTAAATTATGTTTCATGTGCCTTTTTTGTCCCCGGCCACTACGGGTTAAATATTTTTGAATAAAAAATACAAATAATAATAGTGTTATAAAATTTAAGTGATATTTTCCGAAAATTGTGATAGGTGTTATTCTGTAAATTTCCTAGTGGGTTTTTTTGTTGGCCAAAATTGTAAAAATTAACCCTATATGGATAAAGTTACCAAACATAATTATTTTTATTTAGTGAAAATTTGTTTTATTATCAATTTAAAGGCTTTAAAATCTTTAAGTCACAATTAAAATTAAGATTCATGGGTCTTTTTTGTCTCCAGGCCACTAATGGTTAAATATTTTTTAGATACAAGTAAAGATAATTATTGTTATTATTATTTGTGGGCCCAAATTGTAAAAATTAACCCTATATGGATAAAGTTAACTAACATAATTATTTTTATTTAGTGAAAATTTGTTTTATTTAAAGGCTTTAAAATCTTTAAGTCACAATTAAAATTAAGCTTCAAGGCTCTCTTTTTTCCCCAGGTCACTAAGGGTTAAATATTTTATATGCACAAGAAAAGATAATAATTGTCTAATCAAATTTTTCCGCAAATTATTCAAACTGTAATAAATAAAATTTGTTCAATATTTGACAAAAAAAAAAAAATGGCCTAGAAAGGAGTCACTCCAAGCACAATCTCTAATTATCATTTCGCCAATTTATTTATTTTTCCTTAATAACAACTATTATTTTATAAAAATAGCAATCGATATCGATAAAAAAAGATGTTTTTGCATTTTTATCAAATTCGTGAGTCATTTTGGTTTCCAGGCTAAAGTGGGTTAAAGATATCTTATTTAATTAGAACTGCATATCTGAATAATTTTGAGTATTAAATAAATACATTTTTAGAAACTTCGAATTTGGTTAATTTTTAATAATAATATACTTTTTCACAAGTTTGTTATAATTTTTAAAAATAAAAATTATGTTTTTTCGACCTTTAATTGTGCAATGAAAATGAAAATTATTCAAGTTCGAGGCCATATACTCTATATTTCTTCATTAGGATATTGTCCTAACAAATAATCTATAGAGTTTTTGTTTTCAAATTTATTATTTGACCCTTTCAGGAATGTGTTGATAGATCTATTTCGGGAATTTTCTAGGTTCCCATCATCAGAACACGTTTTGAAAGCGGTAACAATCCCATGTCAAACATCAAGCATTCATATGAACTAGTTTACTCACTACATGAGAACTAATATACATATGATTTTGAAGTTAAAGATTATAACCATTGATCAAAAAATAAATTGAAAACTTGTTTGTGTGTATGTCTACCTTTGGTAAATATTCAATACACGTTTTTGTTTTTTTCCTCCTTTTTATGTTTTGTTAAGTTTGTAAACAAAACAGGGGAAGTAAACTAGGCGGTACTTTGCCTTTTTTCACAAGTTTGTTATAATTTTTAAAAATAAAAATTATGTTTTTTCGACCTTTAATTGTGCAATGAAAATGAAAATTATTCAAGTTCGAGGCCATATACTCTATATTTCTTCATTAGGATATTGTCCTAACAAATAATCTATAGAGTTTTTTGTTTTCAAATTTATTATTTGACCCTTTCAGGAATGTGTTGATAGATCTATTTCGGGAATTTTCTAGGTTCCCATCATCAGAACACGTTTTGAAAGCGGTAACAATCCCATGTCAAACATCAAGCATTCATATGAACTAGTTTACTCACTACATGAGAACTAATATACATATGATTTTGAAGTTAAAGATTATAACCATTGATCAAAAAATAAATTGAAAACTTGTTTGTGTGTATGTCTACCTTTGGTAAATATTCAATACACGTTTTTGTTTTTTTCCTCCTTTTTATGTTTTGTTAAGTTTGTAAACAAAACAGGGGAAGTAAACTAGGCGGTACTTTGCCTTTTTTCACAAGTTTGTTATAATTTTTAAAAATAAAAATTATGTTTTTTCGACCTTTAATTGTGCAATGAAAATGAAAATTATTCAAGTTCGAGGCCATATACTCTATATTTCTTCATTAGGATATTGTCCTAACAAATAATCTATAGAGTTTTTGTTTTCAAATTTATTATTTGACCCTTTCAGGAATGTGTTGATAGATCTATTTCGGGAATTTTCTAGGTTCCCATCATCAGAACACGTTTTGAAAGCGGTAACAATCCCATGTCAAACATCAAGCATTCATATGAACTAGTTTACTCACTACATGAGAACTAATATACATATGATTTTGAAGTTAAAGATTATAACCATTGATCAAAAAATAAATTGAAAACTTGTTTGTGTGTATGTCTACCTTTGGTAAATATTCAATACACGTTTTTGTTTTTTTCCTCCTTTTTATGTTTTGTTAAGTTTGTAAACAAAACAGGGGAAGTAAACTAGGCGGTACTTTGCCTTTTTTTCACAAGTTTGTTATAATTTTTAAAAATAAAAATTATGTTTTTTCGACCTTTAATTGTGCAATGAAAATGAAAATTATTCAAGTTCGAGGCCATATACTCTATATTTCTTCATTAGGATATTGTCCTAACAAATAATCTATAGAGTTTTTGTTTTCAAATTTATTATTTGACCCTTTCAGGAATGTGTTGATAGATCTATTTCGGGAATTTTCTAGGTTCCCATCATCAGAACACGTTTTGAAAGCGGTAACAATCCCATGTCAAACATCAAGCATTCATATGAACTAGTTTACTCACTACATGAGAACTAATATACATATGATTTTGAAGTTAAAGATTATAACCATTGATCAAAAAATAAATTGAAAACTTGTTTGTGTGTATGTCTACCTTTGGTAAATATTCAATACACGTTTTTGTTTTTTTCTCCTTTTTATGTTTTGTTAAGTTTGTAAACAAAACAGGGGAAGTAAACTAGGCGGTACTTTGCCTTTTTTTTCACAAGTTTGTTATAATTTTTATTAAAAATAAAAATTATGTTTTTTCGACCTTTAATTGTGCAATGAAAATGAAAATTATTCAAGTTCGAGGCCATATACTCTATATTTCTTCATTAGGATATTGTCCTAACAAATAATCTATAGAGTTTTTGTTTTCAAATTTATTATTTGACCCTTTCAGGAATGTGTTGATAGATCTATTTCGGGAATTTTCTAGGTTCCCATCATCAGAACACGTTTTGAAAGCGGTAACAATCCCATGTCAAACATCAAGCATTCATATGAACTAGTTTACTCACTACATGAGAACTAATATACATATGATTTTGAAGTTAAAGATTATAACCATTGATCAAAAAATAAATTGAAAACTTGTTTATTTATCAATGGTTATAATCTTTAACTTTTTGATCAATGGTTATAATCTTTAACTTCAAAATCATATGTATATTAGTTCTCATGTAGTGAGTAAACTAGTTCATATGAATGCTTGATGTTTGACATGGGATTGTTACCGCTTTCAAAACGTGTTCTGATGATGGGAACCTAGAAAATTCCCGAAATAGATCTATCAACACATTCCTGAAAGGGTCAAATAATAAATTTGAAAACAAAAACTCTATAGATTATTTGTTAGGACAATATCCTAATGAAGAAATATAGAGTATATGGCCTCGAACTTGAATAATTTTCATTTTCATTGCACAATTAAAGGTCGAAAAAACATAATTTTTATTTTAATAAAAATTATAACAAACTTGTGAAAAAAGGCAAAGTACCGCCTAGTTTACTTCCCCTGTTTTGTTTACAAACTTAACAAAACATAAAAAGGAGGAAAAAAACAAAAACGTGTATTGAATATTTACCAAAGGTAGACATACACACAAACAAGTTTTCAATTTATTTTTTGATCAATGGTTATAATCTTTAACTTCAAAATCATATGTATATTAGTTCTCATGTAGTGAGTAAACTAGTTCATATGAATGCTTGATGTTTGACATGGGATTGTTACCGCTTTCAAAACGTGTTCTGATGATGGGAACCTAGAAAATTCCCGAAATAGATCTATCAACACATTCCTGAAAGGGTCAAATAATAAATTTGAAAACAAAAACTCTATAGATTATTTGTTAGGACAATATCCTAATGAAGAAATATAGAGTATATGGCCTCGAACTTGAATAATTTTCATTTTCATTGCACAATTAAAGGTCGAAAAAACATAATTTTTATTTTTAAAAATTATAACAAACTTGTGAAAAAAGGCAAAGTACCGCCTAGTTTACTTCCCCTGTTTTGTTTACAAACTTAACAAAACATAAAAAGGAGGAAAAAAACAAAAACGTGTATTGAATATTTACCAAAGGTAGACATACACACAAACAAGTTTTCAATTTATTTTTTGATCAATGGTTATAATCTTTAACTTCAAAATCATATGTATATTAGTTCTCATGTAGTGAGTAAACTAGTTCATATGAATGCTTGATGTTTGACATGGGATTGTTACCGCTTTCAAAACGTGTTCTGATGATGGGAACCTAGAAAATTCCCGAAATAGATCTATCAACACATTCCTGAAAGGGTCAAATAATAAATTTGAAAACAAAAACTCTATAGATTATTTGTTAGGACAATATCCTAATGAAGAAATATAGAGTATATGGCCTCGAACTTGAATAATTTTCATTTTCATTGCACAATTAAAGGTCGAAAAAACATAATTTTTATTTTATAAAAATTATAACAAACTTGTGAAAAAAGGCAAAGTACCGCCTAGTTTACTTCCCCTGTTTTGTTTACAAACTTAACAAAACATAAAAAGGAGGAAAAAAACAAAAACGTGTATTGAATATTTACCAAAGGTAGACATACACACAAACAAGTTTTCAATTTATTTTTTGATCAATGGTTATAATCTTTAACTTCAAAATCATATGTATATTAGTTCTCATGTAGTGAGTAAACTAGTTCATATGAATGCTTGATGTTTGACATGGGATTGTTACCGCTTTCAAAACGTGTTCTGATGATGGGAACCTAGAAAATTCCCGAAATAGATCTATCAACACATTCCTGAAAGGGTCAAATAATAAATTTGAAAACAAAAACTCTATAGATTATTTGTTAGGACAATATCCTAATGAAGAAATATAGAGTATATGGCCTCGAACTTGAATAATTTTCATTTTCATTGCACAATTAAAGGTCGAAAAAACATAATTTTTATTTTTAAAAATTATAACAAACTTGTGAAAAAAGGCAAAGTACCGCCTAGTTTACTTCCCCTGTTTTGTTTACAAACTTAACAAAACATAAAAAGGAGGAAAAAAAACAAAAACGTGTATTGAATATTTACCAAAGGTAGACATACACACAAACAAGTTTTCAATTTATTTTTTGATCAATGGTTATAATCTTTAACTTCAAAATCATATGTATATTAGTTCTCATGTAGTGAGTAAACTAGTTCATATGAATGCTTGATGTTTGACATGGGATTGTTACCGCTTTCAAAACGTGTTCTGATGATGGGAACCTAGAAAATTCCCGAAATAGATCTATCAACACATTCCTGAAAGGGTCAAATAATAAATTTGAAAACAAAAACTCTATAGATTATTTGTTAGGACAATATCCTAATGAAGAAATATAGAGTATATGGCCTCGAACTTGAATAATTTTCATTTTCATTGCACAATTAAAGGTCGAAAAAAACATAATTTTTATTTTTAAAAATTATAACAAACTTGTGAAAAAAGGCAAAGTACCGCCTAGTTTACTTCCCCTGTTTTGTTTACAAACTTAACAAAACATAAAAAGGAGGAAAAAAACAAAAACGTGTATTGAATATTTACCAAAGGTAGACATACACACAAACAAGTTTTCAATTTATTTTTTGATCAATGGTTATAATCTTTAACTTCAAAATCATATGTATATTAGTTCTCATGTAGTGAGTAAACTAGTTCATATGAATGCTTGATGTTTGACATGGGATTGTTACCGCTTTCAAAACGTGTTCTGATGATGGGAACCTAGAAAATTCCCGAAATAGATCTATCAACACATTCCTGAAAGGGTCAAATAATAAATTTGAAAACAAAAACTCTATAGATTATTTGTTAGGACAATATCCTAATGAAGAAATATAGAGTATATGGCCTCGAACTTGAATAATTTTCATTTTCATTGCACAATTAAAGGTCGAAAAAACATAATTTTTATTTTTAAAAATTATAACAAACTTGTGAAAAAAGGCAAAGTACCGCCTAGTTTACTTCCCCTGTTTTGTTTACAAACTTAACAAAACATAAAAGGAGGAAAAAAACAAAAACGTGTATTGAATATTTACCAAAGGTAGACATACACACAAACAAGTTTTCAATTTATTTTTTGATCAATGGTTATAATCTTTAACTTCAAAATCATATGTATATTAGTTCTCATGTAGTGAGTAAACTAGTTCATATGAATGCTTGATGTTTGACATGGGATTGTTACCGCTTTCAAAACGTGTTCTGATGATGGGAACCTAGAAAATTCCCGAAATAGATCTATCAACACATTCCTGAAAGGGTCAAATAATAAATTTGAAAACAAAAACTCTATAGATTATTTGTTAGGACAATATCCTAATGAAGAAATATAGAGTATATGGCCTCGAACTTGAATAATTTTCATTTTCATATACTTTTTTTTAAAATACACAGAAAAAACTAATAACGGGTTTCAATGAAAAATTTTATTGAATCAATTAATATTTTAATTGATTTTGATATTTTGATTTTGATATTTGATTTTTGATTTTAATATTAATTAAAAATTTTATTGAAATTAAAAAGAAAAAAAAGTTATAAATAACTTCGACAAAAAATATATGATACTGACAAAAAAAGTGTGTGAACGATACATTGGAATGTGTATTTTTGTTAATGCTACGTCTGTGTGTGTGTGTGCTTGTTTTAAACTTCTAAACTACAAATGCATTTGGTATTTTATACTGAAAATTTGGTGTTTAAGCTACAGTGTATGGAAAAAATAATTTGAGAATTTGTCTAATATAAAATATTGCACATCCAGTTCAAAAGTGACTCAACTCAAAATTTTAATTTTTCGGGTTTATATGCTTAAACTATGCACAATACACTTGTTTATCTATAAAAAAGATATCAGTGTATTTTGTTGTTGTTAACTGTTGCTAAAAAACAGTTATGTCTTTCTTTATGTTTCAATTGGTATAAAGTTGAAAATATTTTTTTTCGATTTCTGAAAAATAATAAATTTTGAGTTGAGTCACTTTTGTACTAGGAGTGCGATATGTATTTATATTGATTCAATTAAATATTTGTTTAGAAACAAATTTAATTCAAACCAAATCTTTAATCAGATATTTTAGGTTGAACATTTTTTCTGTGTATATGATTTTCGGCCGACGTTCGCTACGGGTTAGCGTTAAAAAAATCGATTTCTTCCATTTGGAATCATTTATAATAAAACTGGGGGAGTAAAGACAAATCTAGTTTTAAGGGACACCGTAATGATCATATCTGGGGTTGTATATATGCTCATATATGCTTTATTTGACCATAAATATATAACCATATATGATTTCATATATCAAGAAAAATTAACCAAGAAAAAATAACCAAAACCAAATAAAAGTATATTTTTTAACCACCACAAAGGTTATTATTTGAAAAAGGGGCGTTTTAAATAGCTATCAGAAATTCATGTGTAATTTCCAAAAAAATTATATATTTTAGATGTTTTCTAAAACACCCTTTTTATAGCTGAAAAAATGTCAAAACTTTGCTTGAAGTCAATAATAATAATTCTAAATTGTATGAACCAAGTGATTTTTTCTTCAAACAACTTTAATATCTATTTAATAACAAAAAAGTATCTACTAATTACTTTCGTCCCCTAACACTTTGGCGAATTCAATTCCCATAAAAAATAGTAAAAGTGAATTCAAGAACAGCAAGACATATGAACAAGTTTTATTTTTTGCGGAATCGAATTCCAGAACAGAGACGAATATGGCCTTTTAAAATCACACATTTTTAAATATTTTTATATAAGCTAAATGTAAAAAAAGCTACCGTTTACGAAGTGTCAGGCTTTTAAGCCATCCCATGTTTTATCATAAAAAAAATTACAATTAATTTAGTGTACGGATATTATCATTATCCACAAATTCCAAACATTATAATCGTTTTTTCAATTAAGTGCAATCAATTAATGATTTCAATTTAAACACTTTCAATTGTAATTTATAAACATAAATCATTATAAAACATAAAACATATTTTTTTATTTTTTTTTTTAAATCATGTTACAAATGTAAAAACCATTAAATAACGAATGAGAATAATTTCAGGAAAAAAGAATACACAGTGCTTTAAAAAATTGAGCGCACAGCTAAAAATATGCAAATTTAAAGCCTTTTTAAACCAAAAATTTTCATATGAAGCAAATTATTATTCAATGGACATGCTTTAATGCAATTTTTAAGGTTATGCAGCAAAAATACTTAAATACATTTTTTTTGAGGTCACTTGACATTTTTAGCTATAACTTTTTAATTCCTGGGCAAATTTTTCTAATTTTCAGAGTTAAAGTTTAGGGGATAATGGCAAATATTATAAGTAAAAATCACAAACCGTAACCATATAATAAAGACATAATGATGATTTAAACAGAAAAACACAAATTGCTACATTGCTTTATTATATTTAATAACACTGTGCAACAAATGAAGACTTTTGGAAAAATGCACGGACTCGACAGTATAGGTTCGATTGTACTACCAAAGGTTAGTAAAACCCTATACTCGGTTTGGTCAGTTTGACTACAAATTTTTTTTTATGGACCTCAAAAGATTTTGAAAATCAGTGCACCACTCAAAAAAAGGTGCACTACATTATTGCCAAATATAGTTAAGCAATATCATCAAGTCTGAATTAGCTGTAGGCCAAAAACTGAGGACACCTTTTTTTGAGTGGTGCACTGATTTTCAAAATCTTTTGAGGTCCATAAAAAAAAAAATTGGTAGTCAAACTGGCCAAACCGAGTACAGGGTTTTACTAACCTTTAGTATCACAATCGAACCTATACTGTCGAGTCCGTGCATTTTTTTCACTGTTGCACTGTGTAATTTAAGAGAAAGATTAAATGTAAATGTTTGTAACGGGTTTTTCAATAAGGACTTGACAACTTTTTTTTTTAAATGAAACTCAAACCATTTGAGATATTTTCCAAACTTTATTATCGACTTGAAATACAATCAAAACATTTATGAATGGAACTCGACTTCGTTCATATGGTCACAGCGGGCACGTTGGCGGCGGTCGATACGTTGGACCCAATTTTCAAAGAGTCGGCCACACATTTCGGCCGTAACGGCCGCTATTTCGCGTTCAATGTTGGCTCTGAGTTCTTCCAACGTCGTCGGCTTGTTGGCATAGACCAATGATTTGACATAGACTCAAAGAAAAAAGTCTAGAGGTGTTAAATCGCACGAACGAGGCGGCCAATTGGCTGGTCCATTTCTTGAGATAACACGCTCACCAAACTTACTCTTCAATAAATCGATAGTAACGTGTGTGGCTTGTGGCACCGTCCTGTTGAAACCACATGTCGTGCAAGTCCATGTTTTCTAATTCGGGCCAAAAATAATCGATAATCATGGCGCGATAACGATCGTCATTCACAGTAACGTGACGATCGTTATTGTCGACGAAAAATATGGCCCAATGACGCCGCCGTCATGCAAACCGCACCAAACAGTTATTTTTTATTAATGAAGTGGTGATTCATGAAACACATGTGGATTTTCATTAAACCAATAACGCATATTTTGCTTATTGACGAACCCATTGAGCCAAAAATGAGCTTCGTCACTGAAGATGATTTCGCAATGAAATTCGCTCTTAAATTTCGGTAGTTCATTTTTATAATTTGCATACGTTGTTCGTTCGTGTACTTTACCATGATGAAAATGTTGGGTTTACTGAAAAAAAGGAAAGTAACAGTTAGATGATCAGTGAAATAGTGCGTTCGCAAATTAAATTCAAAGTTGTCAAATACCTATTGGAAAACCCTTTATTAAAAATGTCTTTCGGTCTTTAGTTACATCTCCAATCGATTAAATTAGGATTACATTTTGATGTACGTTCATTTTTATGACTTACTGTGACTATGCAGATAATATTTCTTTTACTATTCATTTTCCTTTACAAATATTTAAGTCATCTTTTAGGGATGATATATATCGTCACCTATAATGCAAAAGGGCGTAACTAACAAAGTTTGTAAAATCGGTTTTATTGATGAGTATGATTCATTTGGCTAAACTACACGCCTACACAAAATTTTGGACTTCTACGATAAAAACTAGGGGTTTTATAAATAAAGTTTGAATCTTACATGTTTTTGTTTCCGCCCATTTTTTTGGTTGCCCTGTAAAGTACTAAAGTCGAGTGGAGTGATTATGAAGCACTGTATCGAACTACATTTCTCCGCAAAATTTGTGGGTTCTATGATTAAAACTATCAGTTTTATTAACGATATCTGTAAGCATTGTTTGCTTCTCCTGTAGAAAAGTAAATTTGTTAGTTACGCCCTTTTGCATTTTAGGTGACGATATATATATGACCAAAAGTTATAGGAAACGAAAATTCTGTTATTTATTTAAAAAATAAATAAAAAGCAAACAGCAAAACAGGTGTTGGATGTGCAATAATATGAAAACCCTTTTTCTATATTTTGTATACCACCCAGGGGTTTGGGTACGATATATCGTTTTTATTATAACTAGATTTTCAACTTTCACAGCACAGAAAAGAAATACAAAATTGGAGGTGATTGCCACATATGTTACGTGCAGCAAAAGAAAAATTACAGATATTGGTAAGAGATGGTAACGTAGGTGTTAAACCAGATAGAACAATTTTTCTGTAAAAATTGTCATGTTTTCCAGTCTGTTTTTGTGCTAAACATATTGTCATTGCGCAATTTTCCATGAAATATGATGGTGCTTGTTAAAAAAAAAAACGTGTTTCAATATCAAATTTTATTTTTAAAAAATCGACAGACTGTATAGAATATTAATTGTACAATTGTTCAAGGTTTATGCACCTAAGGAGAATATATCATAAATTTGTTTGCCAAAATGTATGATTCCAAAAAATATGTCAATAAAATTATAAATTCTAGTAAGTGTTTTAAAAAATAAAAATAATATGTTTGCTTACAAGGAAACTATATAGTGGTGAATCCGTAGATTTATATGAAACTTGGATATGTTGAGAACAAAAAAATATCGCACGTTTATGGTTTAAAAAGGGGAATCAAAAATTACAAAATTTTTGTAAGAAAATATTTTTAAAATTTAAGAAATAAAGATTTTTTTGTACGCAGTGTTAAAGTACTCGAGAATACAACAATTTTGATATCCATATTGCCTATGCCGTGGGTCCAGAGTTTCCGTTTATTGCAAATATTTAAAATATGCCTTATAAAAGTTCTTCGGTAAAAAGTCGTATTAAATCGTATTAAATACGAAAATTAAAAAAAATCCAGACACAATCTCAATTAAATTAACCCTTCCTTGTACACTACAGTGTGCACATTTTTACAAAAATATAAAAAATATGATAATGCTTTAAATCTTAACATTTTTTGTTAAAATATGTTCATTAGAATATTTGTCACTGAAAAAACATAAATTTACACGCAATGTAATAAAGTGCCAATCGAATTTAAAAGTGTATATTAATGTAACAACTTATAAATTCAGTTAGTACAACGATATTTATATTAGATTTCTGAATATTATGGATCTAAAATTCAGTTGAATTAACCTAACTTAGCTGTGAAAACTAATGTTTAGTTTTACCAACCGACTGAAATTCGTAATAATCGAATTTGAGTTGTAGTAGCCGAATTTCAGTTGGCAAATATCAAAATTTTTCTCTGTGTGTATGCATAAATTTTTGATCAAGGCAATATAGTCGCGATATTTTTGAACAAATATTCGAAAAACAGAGCGTTTGGTGTATCTCCTAAATTAACAAAATCGAAATTTGCCATGTAGTTTCATCAACGAAATCATTTTTGCTTATTTGACTGTTTTAGTGGTAAAGATGGGCTGAGAAGTTACAAGAATTCAATTTTCAGAGCAATTTTTCGGTGGATAGGAGGGGGATGGTGCATATATATGTAAACCTTGTTCTTTTTACAGTTTTGTTAGTTTTTTGTTTTTCACCACATCGAGATTATTTTTTTTTTTTTTTAATTTAAGGACTTTAAGGATAAACAAAAGTCAATAGTGAAAGGCTGAAATAGACATTTTTGTATGTTAATATGAGCTCAAACAAACAAGAACTTCCCATACAAATGTGGCATGCGAAAAAATTGTTTTTTAAATAACAAAAATGTTCGGACGTGTACGGAAAAGTTTTATATACCAGTGGCTGGGTCTTCAAATGATACGAAATTTGCTTTTATTTAGTTTAATATATTATATAAGAAATATATTTAAAATTTATCAAATTGGGTAATTTTTAACCTCATTTTTTATTTCCTCAACTTAAGATTGCGCACCTAAAAAAAATATGTATCTAATATTATTTTGTCCTTTACAACATATCCTAGTTACATTCAAATCTGAGGATTCACCACTGTGTAGTTTCCTTGTTAGATTATAGATTTTTCAAAATATATACGAATATTTTTAGGATTTATAAATCTTAATAGAAATTTAACATATTTTTACAGTTTTATTAACGCGTTAACCCTTTCACTACCCTTGTACACTACAGTGTACACTTTGAAAAAAAAAAATAAAAAATATGACAATGAAATAAAACTGTCTTTATTGGTCATTAAAAAAAAAATTATATGCATAAACTGTTCATCATGTCTAAATAGTGGCGATATTTGTTAACAAAATGGGATTTTTTTTTATAAGCCTTTATCTCCGAAAAAAGGGGCGTTTGGTGTATCTCGTAAACTAACAAAGCTAGAATGTCGAAATTTAGCACGTAGCTTTATCTAACGACCAGAACAAAACCAACTATGGTTACTCAAATGTTTTAGTGGTCAAAAAGTGCTGAGAAGTTCCAAAATTTTTAAATGAAATTTAAGAGCTTTTAAGCAGCTCAAAAAAACTCACCAAATCCAATAAAAAGCTTGAAAAACTCACCTGAAAAGATATAAAAAAAAAATCAATAATTAAGTTAGAGTATCAACAACAGATGTAAATATAACATATATGATTATATATGGTATTGTATATAAACGAGTAAAAAAAATATATATAGTCTTATGTTTTTCATCTGATGATATATATTGCATAGCCATATATTATTATATAATTCTTATGTGGTAAAATATATAACGATATATTATTATATATTGACCTTTATTAAATTAGATATTAAGTATATCGCACTTGTTCATTAACACGGTCATAACTCAAAATCCATTTTCTGTAAAAATCTTAGATCGGGTTTTTTTTTTTTTTTTTATTGTTAAACTAAGATTTTTACAGTGGGTAGAAGATGAAAACTGTCAGTAGTTTTCTTGCAAAAAATGGATTTTAAAAAATTTTGAGTTATGACCCTTTTATTGAACATAATCGGATATGATATATCTATTGTCGTTTTTAATAATACATTCACATACATATATAACACAATATGTAATCATTACGGCAAGGAATTTCATGCAAATGCATGTTTGTAGTCAAGTCAGTAACCCAAAATCGATTTTAACCAAATACTTTTCCGATTCAATGAATTTTCAACAAAATGGCATATTTTATGGCATATTTTGACAGTTTTTGTTGCATCTTTTCTATTTAATTGCATATTTTCTGAAGATTATAGTAGTGTAGATATGCGGTTTCTGCGCCAGAGAAAATAAATTTTTGAGAAAGATAAATTTTGGCGAAAAATAAAATTTTTTTTTTATCCATATGGTAAAACTACATTGCTTTTTTTAAAACTTTTTTGGCCTTATGGAAAAAATACATGCACCTTAAAATGCTTATACTTGCATTTTTTTCTGAAACTTTTTTAGCCTTATGGAAAAATAAGTATTAAGTTTTAATTAAAAATAAACCAAAGAAATCATTTTTAAATTTTATTTAAAATAAATTTATTTTATTGGATTTCAGCAGATCAACTTAATCTCAAAATATCTTATTCGATACAACAAAAATAGCTTATTTCTATATAATTAGATCCAATTAGATCTAAATTCATGCCATTCAATATTTAGGGAACTATCAGGATGATAATTAATTATTATTGTATTCCAAATTTTAATCCCTAATTATATTTGAGGAATCTAATTCTATATAACTGGATACCTCAATTTTGAAATTAACTTGGGTAAGATTAAATATCGATTGAAATCTGATTTATATTTGAGATGTTACTTTCTTTTTAACGGGTAATCACATAAATATAGCTGACCATATATACCCATATATACTTCAATATATAGTCATATATAATATATATTTAAATATGATCATATATGATTGAATATACAAATTCAATGCATATATGATCGTAAACACCAATATATGATCATATATAATAATATATGTTCATATATGGACCCAAAATTTCATGCTATATGGCCGCAGTAATATAATATCGCATTTAAAAACAGCAGTTTTGGGAAAACTCGGCTACTATTTAGAGAGTAATTCACAGGGAAGATCTTCTCAAGGGAAGCCACGCATCATAATAAAGCCTTAATCTTATTTTTAAGAGACTTTCTTAATAATACTTTAAAGCATGAATACTTCAGACATAATATTTTAAAATTTTCAATACATCCCATTTCAATAAATCCAAATATGTACTTAAAATTCCTTTGATATTCTTTTGTTGCAAATATATATCGAGTACTTATTGTTAACATTTTCTTTTCCTCGACTACTTTCACATGCAAAAAAGAAGCATTGTATATCAAACGTGCTCTTAAGATTTTTAATCTAGTTTTTCCGATTTCACCTAATGACCTAATACTTCAAGGCCTGATTTTCATCTCTTTTGTTTTTATATAGAAAATATTTAACACTTTGTGTTTTTTTTCTTTAAATATTTCTTTGTTAACTCAACCTTAATGAACTTTTTTTATTTTACTATTCTAATGTAAGTAGTATTGTACATGCCTTTGTTTAAGCCATACGACAACATATGACATTTAGTTATGGCTTTGATTATTAACGCTTTAGGGGGTTCTTACCAGGTATAAAGAGTCATAAACAGTATGTAATATTTTAATGACAAAGAAAAAAAAAAAGCAAAAGTAAATGTAAGTAATGTTTTTTTTTCAAGACTTTTTTTTTTTTTTGCTTTATAATAATTTAAAAGTAGGCTGACTTGTCTTGCCTTACAGCATAAAAATAAAACCATAGAAAATGTACTTGAGTTTAGTTTTTATTTAAAGAAAACCAGGTTGATCTTGATTTAAGTTTTAAACAAGAGACCCGGTAGGTTAGTTGGTAGCATGCTAGCATATCAGTGCCGTGGTCGTTTGTTCGATTCCCACCAGAGGCACTATAGTAGTTTATCTTTTATTTAAAGAAAACGCTTCTGATCTTGATTTAAGTTTTAAAACAAGAGACCCGGTAGGTTAGTTGGTAGCATGCTAGCTTATCAGTGCCGTGGCCGTGTGTTCGATTCTCACCAGAGGTACTGTAGTAGTTTATTTTGTATTTAAAGAAAACGCGATTGATCTTGATTTAAGTTTTAAAACAAGAGACCAGGTAGGTTAGTGGGTAACATGCTAGCTTATCAGTGCCGTGGCCGTGTGTTCGATTCTCACCAGAGGTACTGAGTAGTTTATTTTGTATTTAAAGAAAACGCGATTGATCTTGATTTAAGTTTTAAAACTTAAATTAGTTGGTAGCATGCTAGCTTATTAGTGCCGTGGTCGTGTGTTCGATTCCCACCAGAGGCACTGTAGTGGCTAGCGCTCGGTTAGAGTAATATTATGTAATTTTGCACTTATATGATTATTAAGTAATTAATAAAATAAATAATAAGAAATATATAAAACTATAGAAAATCAGAAATTTTTAAAATTATACCTCCAGGTTTTACAAAATAAAAAAAAACTTAAAAAAAAAAAATTATGGGAAATGCGCAAATTATTAACACTACAAAATTCACAGCTCACGGCTGACAACCCAGTACTTTGCATGATTTACACGAAACTTTGCTCACATAATATTAAATTCTTCATCAAACAGTTATATAGAAAAGGATATATGGGAGATAGTCGCGACATTGTGTTTAAATAAAATTGTATACAGAAATGTCTACTGATTTTTATTGTAATTGGATTTATTTTTTAGTAAGGATTTTGCTACTTTTTAGCACATATGGGCAATAAGAGTTTCCTTGATTTTAATATAGCAATGTCTAGCTTGGACGGAACTTCGCACATACTACCAGTGAAAAACATTATTACATTAAAGGATATATGTATGATAGCCGCATTGTTATATTTAAATAAAATTGCATACATAAATGTTTACTGATTTTCCTTGTAATTTTAAATGATTTATATTTTGTTTCTTAGCACATCTGGGCGGTAGGCGTGTCCTTAATGCTTAATAAAAAATTCATATATCAACGGCTTCAATTATTTTGTCTAATTTAGACGAAACTTCAAACATAAAATTGTCTTAGCTATCTTCTGCAATTACAATTAAATGTAACATCGACCCCGTGTAATTGAAACTGGTTTTAAGCCACAGCAAAACTCGACCTGACCTTAGATCAAGTGGTTAAAGCGCCTGTCTAAAGTGTAGTGCGAAGTGCATGTGGCAAAGAAAGCAGGTTCAAGCCACGGTCAGGATTGCATTTAATAAATAAACATCTCATAAAGATGCAATCAAACAATAAAAACCATAACAAATAATTACAGTATTGTCAAAAGGATTACTGATGAAGGTTGTGTTACCAAAAACTGCGCAGTCTAATTCAATAAAAATTTACAATGTAGTTATGATTTATAGAAAAGTATGCTTAATCTTCTCTACCACGCCTATCTCAAACAATTGAAAAATATGTGCATATTAATTATAGTATTAATTGCACACTGTCTAAGAAGACGATGAATAAAATTCAAAAATCCCCAATAAAATATTCAATTCTCCTAAAAAGAAATTCATTGATATCTACCAAAAAATTCGATTGCTACAACCGAACTATTCGAATGATTACAAATATGGCTACTACGCGTAATTTTTGTGTGTGCATGTATTAGTTCTTAGCATATATGGACGATAGGAGTGTCCTTGATGTAAACACAAAATTGTTTTGGTTGTAATAGCACATACAATATTGAAAATAATAACAAAAAAAAACTAATATCGATTTTCAATTCAAGTATTTGTTAAATTAATTAATTCGGGTCTATTAAGGAAAATGTAGCAGAAATTAAAATAATTTGTAGCTATTTTATGAATTTTGTCTCAATTAAGATTTTAATCATATAAAAACCTTAACATTTTTCATATACGAGGCGGGCCAATAAGTCCATGACTTTTTGAATGAAATACAGTTTTTTTTTTGCAAAAAAAAAAAATTATTTTTCAACATAATCTCCTTTAAGCTCAATACACTTAGTCCAACGTTTCTTCAATTTTTGTATCCCTTCCAAAAAATTGGATTTTTCGAGGTCCATAAAATAGGCATTTCTTGGCCATATGGGATCGTTTTTTTTTTAAATCTTCGTTAAATCTTTCCAATAAGTTGGCATAATATTCGCCGTTTATTGTTTTTTTCCTTTTGAAGGTAAACGATGTGGATTACTCAGCGTGCATCCCAAAAAACTGTTGGCCACGATTACGTTTATGGTCAATTGAGGGCAAACGCGGCACCCATCTTGCAGACAGCTTTCTTTAACCCAACTGATCATTTAAAATCGAAACCATCCTGCCATATGAAATGCCTATGGCATCAAAAATCTCACGCACTTTTACTTTTCGATCGGCCAACACCATATCGTGGATTTTTTCGACATTTTCGGGTGTATTGGCCTCAATTAGCCGTCCAGAACGTTCAGCGTCATTTGTACTTGTGCAACCACAACGAAAGTCAGTAAACCACTTTTTTACCATTGAAATCGATTGTGCAGAGTCCCCATAGTAATTATCAAGCTTTTCCTTGGTTTGATTGACGGTTTTTTCCACAAAAAAGAATGTTTAATGAGCACTCGAAATTCACTTTTTTTTTTCATTAAAAAAAAATCCACGAGGTTGTATGTTTTGAACAGCTGTTAAACGCAAAGTAAATGACGAAACTTGCTCAAAATTTGACAGTAGTCTATTAACAGGTGGTACTTGATGTGAGCAGCTAGAGCTGGGAGTAATCGTTCATTTTGGTGACTCGGTCAGTATCGTTCAATTCGAGTCAGTGAACTAGTTCGTTCAAATCGTTTAATCGTTCTTTTTTCCTTTGACTTGTGACTGATCTGCGTGTTGTGAACTGTGTCGTTCGTTTGACAATTATTACGCACTATTCATGTTTTACGAGTTTTTTTTCACAAATTTTACAGTACATAGACAAAAAGTGTTATAAAATTGGAACTTTTCTAACAAAAATTTATTTATTTTGTGTAAAAAACATTTTATTTGTATGACTATAATTGCTTTTCCTAATTTGAAACAATATTACTACTATTTCATAAAAAAAATAATTGCTTTACAAGCAGTTTTAATTGAATAGAGATGCAATTGTTCTGTGAATAAAAAGAACGAAATGAACGAATGCACGACTGCACGACAAGATCGAATATTGGTGAACGAGTCATATCGTTCAATTGAGTGAGTAGTTCAATTGAACTAGTTCGTTCATGAACGACACAACTCTATGAGCAGCATTTTATATAACTACGAGGGAAGTTCGAAAAGTCACGGACTTATTGAGCCGCCCTCGTACTTTAAATAAATATTGTTTTTAGTTTCAGACAAATTTTCAGTATTTAAAAATCATCAACATTAAAACCAAATCTAGAATATTAAATGAAAAATACGTCAAAATTGGAAAAAAAATCAACAAAAATGGAAAAAAAAAATCAAAAATAAAAAGAGGCGAAAAGGGGAAAATCCATATATCACAAAAAATTGCACTAAAAGGAGTCTTGTCATTACTACTCAATACTTGTCATTACCTTAAATTTAATATAATTTAGCTCGTACTGTAATTTTTGTAACTTTTAGAAAGACAAATTTCAAAAGCTTTTAAATGATATATGGAAAGTAGACGTATGACATTCATCATCTTCTTTTGCCTCTAAAATTTAAGATAGAAACGATACTAAACAGTTAAAATTATAAATGTACATTTTTTATAATTTCAGGTTTTAAAAATATTTCACAAAAGGTATATGTGAAAGAAAGGCGTGTGTATTTTTAAAGGATATATGAAATGTAGGAAAGTGAACAACATATTCTTTTTAGCTCTTAAAGTTATGTATGACTTATGATAAATATTTCTTGAAATACTTTTTAATTATACTTAATTCATTTTTATATATAATTTAGACAATTTTGTCCAATTCCATTTCAAATACCTTTTTAATTTTTTTTTTTTAATTCATTCACTTCTTTAAACTTTATACTGCAGTTTTATAAATCATAAAAGTTTTATATAGTTCCTTGCTACATTATTATTTCAATTTCCTTAAAACATATTTTAAATTCCATTGGTTTGGCTTCTTCAATTTCTAAACCTCTTCCCCCAAAAAGCATTTTCTTGTTGTCAGTCATGTTTCAAAAAATCCACTGCATTACAAAAGAATAATCAACATCACTTTATAATGTGTCGCCTGTATTAATTTGCAATTTTTTTTTATACTTAAAAAAAACTTTTACTGCAAAAATTTTGGGAAATTTTCTTTTTGATTTTTCAAACACAAATTTTCCCAACCCCAAAATTCAATTTGAAGCCATCAACATTGTAAATGACAACATTAAATGTTAACGCATAAAAAGACTCAATGAACTGCAGTTTTTTTTTTTTTTTTGTCAAATACTTTGCCAGACAAATGGCAGCCGAAAAGTTAAACCAAGCCAGCCACCTAGAGGTGCAGTATTAAAATCATCTATCTACCCTTTTGAAAATCAGTATGCAGAAAAGCTATTAAAGTTTTGCACTTCGTTTAGTATGGTCTATAAAATTAAATTGTATGTTTTCTGGTAAGGCTACTAACAGTTTAAGATACACTAATAGAAAAAACTTTGTTAACATTTTTGCTAAAACTACTCAAAATTAGTTAAAAATAACGCTGCAGAAAAAACTGCTATTATTAGCAGATAATTTTTAGTAAATATTAGTTAGATATGATTACCAACAATGATTTTTTTGAATCTATAAATTTTTAGTTATATTTAAGTTCAATTTAAGTAACAAATTCATCTGCTAAAATCCGCAAACAAATTATAAAGCTTTGTAAAGCTTTTTTTTTAGATTTTTTTCAATGCGAATAAAAATATGCCCTTCTCAAATTAGCAGTCTACAAATTTTTACTAAAAATTTCTGTTGATTTTAAGCAAAATGTACTGTTACTTGCATTCTACTAAAATTAAGGGTAAATATAGCAAAATTATTGTTGAGATTACAGTTTTTGTTTTCTGTGTTTAGTCTACAAATATTAAGTAGAAGATTTTGCTAATTTTAGCAGAGTAAATTGCTATTTTCAATCAGCTAACATTCAACTTGAATGTAACTAAAGATTTGTAAAGTTAACAGTTTTATTTTTGCTGTTCTTTTTTTTTTTAATACACTCAAAAAAAAGTCTGTAAAGTCAGCAACATTTTTGCTTTGAATATCCTTGCAGAAAAATTGTCAATATTAGCAAACAATTTGCTAAATTCAGCAAATTGTTTGTTAAATTTTCTATTTTTGTTGCTGATATTAACAAATTTTCTGCAAGGATTTTCCCAGCAAAAACATTGCTGATTTTAAAGACTTTTTTTGAGTGTATTTAACATAAAAAATATGCTAATTTTGATAGTTTTTTCTGCAACGACATCTTTTTTACAAATTTTTAGTAGCTTTTTCTGCTATTTTGACAGTTTTTTTTCTATGAGTGTAGACACTCAAAAAGAAACCTATTGGTTGACAGTTTAGGTTAATTTAACTAAGAGTTTTTAAACAATTGCAAATTTTATACATAAAGTTTACAACAGGTAACTGTTTTAATAGACTCTTCTTTTGTTTGTTACTAAATGATTGGCAAAAGAGGCCGTTATTAAAGTCACCTCTACAATATGTTGAAGAGGAAACCTATAAAATGTAATCACTTGTTATACGTAAAAAGTTCATTGTAAGTTTTTTTTTTTATTTGCATGTTAATCTTGCATTACAGTGTCATTTTGTGTTAAATATGGAATTTATGTTAAAATGTAGTTGGGTTTTTACAAATTTTTAATTTAAGTAGATCATTTAATAAAATAGGGTTAATATACGATTAGCCAAATATGGCTATTAGAGAGAATAATGGCATATTTAAGCACTTTTTACAAGACAGCCGATCTCCATAAAATATAACACACTGCTACAAAAAAACACTTTTTGTCAGAACTTGAAAACTGACCTAGTTTGGGTTGCAGGCTTAGGTAAGGACATGCAAAAACCGTTTTCAAAAATTTTAAAACACCCTCAAAATTTTGAGTTATTTTCAAAAAACTGTTTTAGGGTACTTCGCAGCACTTTAGTACCTCTAACTCACACATTTTTTGACTGATTTCAAAATTATAGTTTTGGAAAGGCAAAGAATTAAGCTTTCATGAAAAGTATTCATAAAATATATATTCCAAGAAATTAGGTAAGTGTTTATCAAAAGTTTCTCATTTTTTTTTTCCTAATTTTTCAAATTCAACAAGAGTTATTATCATTTTTTTCTATGAAAACCTACATTTCTTTGCACTGTATTTTAAAGACAATTTTATATAGAAAAAAACGAGATATCATTTGTTAAAATCGGTTTATATTTGCAAAAGTTACTAAACTTTTTCTAAAGTAACAATTTTGGGATTGCAGACTTTTCGTTTGGTAAACCACTTGACTTACAAACGTAAATTAAAATCTTTAAAAATAGCTTAACCTAAGTTAACATGTATAGTTAAAAACAGGTGTTAATGAATAACTTTTACAATTTTCATCCGATTTGAAAAATAAAAACCATGTTTTGTTAAGAACTAAATTTGCTTTATACGTTGGTATAAAGTTTTAAAGGCTTTCATATTAAAATAAACAATGAAAAGCTACTAAAAGCAAAAAAGTTTATAATTTTGGTTTTTTTTTAGATATTCTTAACAAAAACAATACTTATAACTTACAAATGTATCAGAAAATGCACATAATTTTAATGCGTAATCAGTGTTCTTTAAAAACCCATTAAAAAAATTTAAATCGGACAAAACTGACTGAGTTACAGGTCGATAAGTTGACGAACATCACTGAAAACGGTTTTTTTTAGAATAACTTCTGAATTTGAGGGTGTTTCTGAAATTTTTTGACACAATTTGTAACGTACTCAACAAGACCTATAACCCACGCTAGGTCGTTTTACAATTTTTTTTTCACTGTAGCACCGTGTAATTTTTTTACAACTTTTATATCAGAATTTTAAAACTCTGAATGGCGGACAAGTTTTAAACAATGATTGTTCTAGTACATGCCACAGACCTAATCTAGGACACGTCACCTAACTATCCTTAAATAACCAGTTAGGTGACATGTCAGCGAACTGTCCTATAATAACCAGTTAGGTGATATGTTCCAGGTTCATTAAGTGACATGTTACAGATATATTTTTTCCTCATATTTAAAACGACCATGTCATGTATAAGGGAAAGTAAGGTCTTGATTATATAAAAATTCCGGTATGGAGTCAGTTCGTACAAATTTCCTGTACGGTGTCCTTATAGCAACAAACTTACAGTGGGGAGCACTTTTGAGTACATGTAAGTACTTTTTACACCTAAAGATTTAGGCCGAAAAATGTTTGACACTAGAACTAAATTATACTTTTCTAAAGGTACAAGGTACGCTGAATCCAAATCTGGCCTTAGATTCACTCTCCGACATCAGGCGGTCGAACTATATTAACGAGAAAAGTGTATTTTTTGATCAAAATGCTCCTATTTTTGACCTTTCTGGAAATACATTTTTCATAATACTTGGAACGTCACCTGAACAAACTACTGTTACCATTTTTTTCAGTTTTTCAATTTTTAAGATAACTTATTTCCTTACGACATTATTGTAAATTGAAATTGAGGTTGTAACAGCAATTTTAAAGTCCCGCAATTCAAAATTTTAAAAAATTCAAATTTATTATCAAGTTCAACCGACGATAATGTCGTAAGCAAATAAGTTATCTTAAAAATTGAAAAACTGAAAAAAAATGGTAAGAGTAGTTTGTTCAGTTGACGTTCCAAGTATTATGAAAAATGTATTTCCAGGAAGGTAAAAACTCGGAGCATTTTGATCAAAAAATACACTTTTCTCGTTAATATAGTTCGACCGCCTGATTTGGGTTCAGCGTACCTTGTACCTTTAGAAAAGTAGAATTTAGTTCTAGTGTCAAACATTTTTCGGCCTGAATCTTTAGGTGTAAAAAGTACTTACATGTACTCACAAGTGCTCCCCACTGTAAGTCTAAACAAAAACATTTGTTACTATAATATCAAATGTCACGAGTTCTATACCTCACAAAAATCTAAAAATTCTCTACAATTATAAATTAATATTTAATTTAACAATTTTAAGAATTTCTTTAGACTAATCGCAACTTGAATGCAGTTCTATAATCATGATTTAAGTGATTATAGACATGACAATCATTGTTTATAATTACTTAACAAAAAAAAAAAATTGCATAAACAACCTTGTATTGACGCATATAATTAACAGGTAAATAATAATTCCTTAACAATTTTTTTTTTTTAGTTTAAAATGTGTGTGTCCATTGTAACGTAGTACTATAACTTGAAAATACAAAATTTTTATTGAAGAGAAGTATCCTAGAAAATTTAAACGATGTTTGATTGCAGCTGTCAAAAATTTCTTAACTCAGATGATTTTTTGAATGCTTTTAAACATGAATGGAATGAGTTGAATTATTTGAATCAATTGAAGGAAACGTACAGGTACCGTGCAATTAAGGTTTTTAAGCCGGGAATCGTTGAAACGCAATTCCTGGGAATTTTGTCGATTTTTCGCTTCACGATGATCTCAAACCTGACAAGTCAAAAAAGCAAAAAAAAAAAAAAAATCAATGAATTTATTCCATTCATTCAAGATAATAGTTCGCAAAATCAGTAAATTCTCACATTCAACCTTGTTTTAAATTTGTCGCCCGATTTTACTAATTTTTTATACCAAACTTTAGGGAAATATTGACAAACAAAAAAAAAAAAAAAAAAAAAGCAGAAAATAGTCTAGTCTAATTTAAACATTAATAGTGTTTATAATTTTTAGAGAAAAACGTTTATTCTTCTTCTTAACCTCAACATTTCTTTTGGAAGATTTTTAGAAACCCCGCCTATCAGTTTGATCGTTATTTGGACAAAAATATCGGTATTCGTTAAGTCACTGTATACCCCCATTCAATCCAGTTAAAAAGTCTAGTCACATTTTTAACTATAACTTTTTAAATTATTCACAGAATTTGCTCATTTTGAATGATTTCCAAAGAAATCACAATTTTTGTAATTTATAAAGTTTATCGCTTCGCTTACCTTCCCCTGTTTGTGTAAATAAGTGTGTAAAACTGTGTAAAGGTACATAGCATGTACTTATGGATACGTACCTACCTTAATATGCATTGTTTATGGTTAACTACTGCACCTATTGTGTTGTACATATTAAAGAATTTCTGAGAATTTAAGGTTTTTTCTTTGTACGTTTTCTTGTTCAAAAGTTTCGTATCGAAACAAAAAATATTTCTTAACGGCCATAAGAAACCTTACAAAAAAAAACAAAAGTAAAACAACAAGGTGCACCACCATCATAATTTTAACTGAAAATAGTACTCAGATATTGCAACATTCAACAAACAGTCCTGCTTATACAATTTCATTCTTCAAAAAGAAAACATAAATGGCAAGTAAATATTAACCTTTGAAAGGGAAACGGGCCAGAAAGGAGAATTTTATTTACTTAAAACTTTTATTTTATTTAGTTTAACTTTTTATCGACATTTTTTTAAGTAGTCAGTTATAAGGTAATGGGTTCAATTCCTAGCCACCAGACAAAATCATTCAATAAGTGTTGATATAAGTCATTGCTTATTTTTCTGGACCATATTGACCATATTGAAAATTTAGAGTTACCAAAGGGTTAATTAAGTACGAGGGAGAATGTATTCATAAAAACTGCAGAATATTTGATCTGGTTTCAGTTAGTGGAAGCCAAAAGCAGGTAATTTTAGCTGTTTGCATTTTTTTTGTAAATAAGTTTATGGTATTATATTAAGGGTGCTGAGGTATTATTTAAACTATTTTATTTACAATTTTTCTTTTATCAAGCAGTTTTGTTCTTTTTTTTAGCCAATTATACAATTTCTTGTAGTTTTTAGGGGATTTCTAGTAGGGGATTCAGTATTACCTAGCTAATTGAATAAGATTTAATTACCAAATATTTCTCATACGTAAAAGTAAAAAAATTTTAGGGAAAAATAGGCCAATATTATAAAAATCTTAAGTAATAATAATTTAAAAAAAAAAATTAACTTTAAAACCCCCATACTTTGAAATCAATGGATTAATGTATTGACATTTAAGTAGAGTTGTGTAGTTCGTGAACGACCTAGTTCAATTGAACTAGTCTTTTCTTTGAACTAGTAAGCTGGATCACAATCATCAGCTCTTTTAGGTCTTTCGCTCTTTTCGTTCTTTTTGTCTTTTGAGTAATATTTCTTTTCTTTATGTTGCTTTTGAGTTTTTTTAATGTTGTCAGCTCAATTTTTTTAACGTTTAAAGGAGACGATATTTATTTCTTCTTTCTTTCGAAAAATCGTTACCTAGTTCTTTGAAAAATACAATCATTTCTGAAAATTAATAAAAAAAATTCAATTTTGAGTTTATAAAATGTCTGGAAAACTGGATAATTACGTACCAATTTATGATTTAACAATCGTTTTAAATATATTTTAAAGTGTTGAATTATTTTCCGATTTGTTTTGCATCAGCTGATTCAATTCACTTCAAATAGTTCGTGTCGCACAGCTCAATTTAGGATAAAGAGCTGTTGAACTAGAAGAGCGAACTAGTTCATTGAAAGGAGCTGAACTGTAAAGAGCGATTTTTAAAAAGACCTAAAATGCCTAAGCCTACATTTAAGAATCTACAGTGAACTTTTGCTTAGTTTTCAAGGTTCTTGATTGATTCTTTTAAAATGTTATGTTTTTTTTTTCAGCATGTTTCTTATATTTTGTTAGATATCTTTAAATTTTATGGTTAAACAATTATCTTGACAATTTTCTTCATGTTTCTTCTTCACATAAATTAACTAATGTATTTTTAATTAATAGTATCTTCGCAAAATAAAAAATCTATACCAAACTTGACAAGTTTCTTCATGTCGACATAATTTAACTAATTTGTTTTTTTAATAAATAATATCTTCGCAAACTAAAAAATCTATACCAAAATTTGTTGGCTGATAATGTTATAAAATTTGAAAAAAAAAATTAAACTAAAATTCGTTTACAAAGTCTCTTCACATTTTTAGTCATAACTTTTGAATTTGTCGACAAATTTTGCTGATATTTAATAAAAAATATTTGCAAAATAATGACATATACTTTTGGAAGATTTCAGCAATTCCATCCGTTAATTTCAAAAATGATAGTTATTTTAACAGAGAGATATATATTCTTTAAATCAATGATAGCTCCCATTCAAACTAATCATAAAAACTCATCTAATTTTAGCTATAACTTTTTTATTTGTCAACATATTTAGCTTATTTTTTATACACACAGAAAAGAGAACCAATTGCTGCAACTGAATTGTTTGCCAACCGAATTTTGATAGTTACATTAACTAATATTTATGTTACTTAGAAATTCAATTGAAGTCATAAAAATTTAGTTATGAGTACTGACTATTTAATTATGCCTACGGATTTAAAAAAAAAATACTTGGTGTCACAACTGAATTTATTAAGTCGATCGAACCGAATTTAATTAAGTAATACACCGTATCCAATGTTTTTATTTTTATTTATTAAAATAAATATTACAGTCAATATAAATAATATACAAATAAAGAGTAGACTGGTCTACTTGTAAGAACCGGTTAGCGCTATTAGAACAAATTATGTTTTGCATAAAAACATAAACAAAAAAGTAGCTTTTCTCAAAAAAGTGTATTTTTTACAAAGAGGTACTCCTTCTTCAAAAAAGAATTTTTTCACAAAAAATATCCTCTTTCAAAAAAATAACTACTATTTTTTAAAAAAATATATTTTTCTTAAAAAGTACCTTTCTTTAAATAAACTACCCATTTCAAAAAAACTACCCTTTTCATAAAATTATCTTTTTCATTAAAAAAAGAATAAAAATAAGTATTTTTCTCAAAAACAAGTATCTTTTTTAAAAAGATGACTTTTTAAAAAAATATATTTACAAAAAAAGTACCATTTCCAAAATAGTACCCTTTTTTTAAATAAGTACCATTATAAAAAGAAAACCTTCTTCCAAAAAAAGAAAATTTAAAAAAGTACCCTGATTGTTTTAAAAAAGTACTTTTATAAAACGTATTACGTAAAGTATTTCTTTCCAAAAAGTTTTTTTTTTACATCAATAAAAATAAATAAATTAAAAAAAAATATCTTTTATAAAAAAATTTCTTTTTCAAAAAGGACCTTTTCAAAACAATGCCTTTTTAAAAAAAGTATTCTTTTCAAAAAAAAGTAAACTTTTCAATAAAAGTATCTTTTTCAAAAAAGTACCATTTTAAAAAACGGAGTCTTTCAAAACGGTATTTTTGATAGAGGGTAATTTTTTTAGAGAAAGTTTTTTTTTTGAAAAATTTACTTGTTTGAAAAGTTTTCTTTTTCGTGAAACAATTAACTTTTACTGTAAAAAGATACCTTTTCAAAAGATTAAAAAAAAAAAAACTTTTTTGTGAAAAATGTACATTTTTGAAAAAGGTACTTATTTTAAAAAAGATAATTTTTTTGAAAAAATGTTTTTTTTTGCAAACAGATACTTTTCTTTAAAGTACTTTTTTTGAAATGCGTTCTTTTTTTGCATTTGTGAAAAAGTATTGTTTTTGGAAAGGGGTACTTTTTTCAAAAAAATAAAATGAATTTTTTTTGATAAAGGTATTTTTTTTTTTGAAATAGGTACTTTTTGAATGAAGTTAGTTTTTTCGAAAACGAATTTCTTTGAAGAAGGTACTTCGAGTTGAAAAAGAAATATTTTTGTGAAAAAGTAAAGTTACTTTTTTTTTTTAAAAATAGTTTTATTTTTTGAAAAAGGCTACTTTTTTGAGAAAGATTATTTTTTTAAAACAGGAGCTTTTTTGAAAAAATGTACTTTTTGAAAGCAAGATACTTTTCTTTTTTAAAGAGAACATTATTTTTGAAAGAGGTACTTTTTCTGAAAAAGGTACTTTTTTGTGCTAAAAAAAACATATGTTTTGATGCAAAAAATACATTGTTTTAATAGCGTTGACCGGTTTTACGAGTTAACTTGGTTTTCGGTGTAGCTGGACTTTCTGCGATTCCCGGGTTTTCGTTCTACCCGGTTCGTTCTTCTTAAAAATTATAAAACATCTTTTTAGCAACTGCGCTAGGTAGAGTAATACCGTTGCTAGGCAGTTTCTATTAACATGTTAATTTTCTCCAATTTTACCCCATATTTGAAGCACCCTTTTTCGTAATTTAAGAAGAATATTGTTGCGCATTTTAGTCATCCTCCGTCTTACAAATATGTTTTAAATTCTAAAAGAAAAACCAGTAACTACAATAATTTTCTTTTATATGTACACAAAATTTAAGATTACCACACCAGCATCTCCTTCTTGTTTTTTGCTACTATTCCACGGTGTTTGTTTAATTTTATTCCGTATTTTTTAAGCATTTAAAATTTGTGTACATATATTTTTTACTAACAATTTTTTTTTGTTTCAATTTTCTTTTTGTTATTTTTAAATAATTAATTTGACATAAATAGCAAATAACAATTATTTTGATCAGAACAAGGTATGATAGTTACGGAAATTGGGAGCAAGGGTTATGATTATAATAAAATAGCTGTGTTTACTGAAGATTTTTTTTTCTATGGTTGCATAGACTAGTAGTTTTTCTAACCATATTTAAAATTGTATAATTAGGGAAATCAACCAATTGTCTGTCACTAAGAAAGTTAGTTTGTTAAGCTAATTTTTAAACTTGCACTAGAGAAAATAACTGGGCCTGATTAACATTTGTATGCACACACAGCTAAAATATTTGTTTACCAACTTAAATAATGTAATATCGAACGAATTCCAACTGATCTTTTCCCTGTGTGTATCAAATAAATAGGAAATAATAACAATTATTTTACGTAGGAATTCCGCTACACCGTTCACAAAATTCCGAATTGATGGTTATTTTAAGAGAAAGATAATTATTCGCTAAATCAGAATGCTCCCTTTCAATCTGGTTAAAAAGTCTCATCTCATTTTTTAGCTATAACTTTTTTAGTTGTCAACAGATTTAGCTTATTTTTTATACCAAATAAATATGAAATAATAACAATTATTTGTCATAGGAATTCCGCAACTCCGTTCACTGATTTCAGAATTAATGGTTATTTTAATAGAAAGATAATTATTCGCTAAATCAGAATGCTCCCTTTCAATCTAGTTAAAAAGTCTCACCTCATTTTTTAGCTATAACTTTTTAATTTATCGACAGATTTTGCTTATTTTTTATATCAAATAAATAGAAAATGGTAACAATTATTTTACGTAGAAATTCCGCTACACCGTTCACAAAATTACGAATTGATGGTTATTTTAATAGAAAGATAATTATTTGCTAAATCAGAATTCTACCTTTCAATCTAGTTAAAAAGTCTCATCTCATTTTCTAGCTATAACTTTTTAATTTGTCGACAGATTTACCTTATTTTTGTTACCAAATAAATTTAAAATAATAACAAATATTTTTCGTAAAAAAGCAACAACCCCATCCATCAGTTTCAGAATAAATCGTTAATTCAATAGAAAAATAATTATTTGCTTAAGCAACAAATTTAACCTAAACTCAAAAAATAAGTTAGTAGAAAAGTCAGTAAAACATCTTGTAAATCAGGTATACTATTTTTCAGCAAATTTTTTGTTAAAATTATGTTTTAAACTAAAATTTTAGTCATACTTACTCATGTTTTACTAATTTATTACTAATGTTTTACTAATTTATTTTGCTAAAAAAAATTGTGCTGATTAGCACATGAATAGTGTGAACGACAACCAGATTAAAAGTTATACGCAGAAGGAGTTAGATGTCAAGATGTAGTAGTGACGAGAAAATTATACTAAAAAGTACAACTCTAGTAAGACACTTAAAAAAATCAACCATGGAAGATTTTGTATCTGTTTTTCATACATAAAACAAAATTGTGGATTAAAGCGAAAACCCAACATCATAGGTAAATTTTTATGTTTCCTTTTTCTTATTGCAAAAAAGGGCCGTTTCTATAATTCTCTGATGCATTAGCGTTCCTTTAAAAGGTAGCATCTTTTAGACAACCAATGATGTAAGTAGTTGAAAGATAAATTATTTTAAAAAGAATCACAAAAATATGTTTTATGATTTTCAGCAAAATAAATTAACTAAAGTAAACATTTTCTACAAATTTTTTGAATTTTTTTTCAGTCTACTAATATTCAGCAAAAATTTTATTAATGTTTAGCAAAGGTTTTTTAATTTCTAATCCATTAAGTTTTAGCAAAACTTTTGTTGCTGAAAATCAGCGAGCTGAGATTTTGCTGACATAAGCAATTTTTTTGCAAGCACCTTCCTGACTAAAATTTTGCTGACTCCGCAAACTTTTTTGCTGACTTTACTAACTTTTTTATTTGAGTGTAGTTAGAAAGTCTCATCATATTTTTTTAGCTATAATTTTAATTTATCGACAGATTTAGCTAATTTTTGATAGCAAATAAATTGGAAATAATGAATTCAGCAACACCACCCAACGACATCAGAAAGACAGACAGAAAGATAGACATTTGCTTAATCAATGAATGCTATCATTCAACCTAATTTAAAAGTCTCATCATATTTTTAGTTATAATTTTAAAATTTGTGGATATATTTAATTCAATTTTGATACCAAATAAATTGGAAATAATTACAAATATTTTTCATAAGAATTTAGAAACTCCGTTCACGAATTTCAGAATTAATGGTTATTTTAGCATTAAACAATAATTCCATTCTACCTTGTTTTAGTTTCGTCACAATTTTGGTTATAACTTTTAAAATTGTCGACATTTTTCACTCATTTTTGATACCAATTTTCATGAGAAATTATAACAAATATTTTTCATATTAATTCAGCAACTCCACTCATAAGTTTTAAAATTAATCGTTGTTTCCATACAAGGATATATATCGCTCATTTATTTCAAGAAAGACACAACTCAAAAAACATAATTTTTGAGTTAATGACCCAGAATTATTCGTTATATCACGTGTCGTATTGTGTGAAAAATTCGTATTGATATCTTGTATACTCACCTCTTGAGAGAAATTATTTTGCTATTTTTTTCTTCAAGGTGTGAGTAAATTGAGAACTTTTAAACTCGTTTTCTATAAAATCAAAATTTTTGAGTTATGACGTTATTGAAGTAAATGAGCGATATGATAATGAATTCTCCCTACACAAAAAGTATAGTCACATTTTTAGTCATAAGTTTTAAAATTGTCCACAGATTTTGCTCATTTTTGATAACAAACTTTTGTCAAAGAACGAAAGATATTTTTTGTAAAATTTCCGCAACCGTATTTACAAATTTTAGAATTGGTCAGCATTTTAAAAACTTTATAAATATTCTGAAACACTGAATAATTTGTGCATTTGTATTTCCACATTTTTGTTTGCCCTGTTAAAAATTTTCCTTAATTAGAAATAAGTTTTACACAAGTTTCAAGTTTTTTGTTAAAGAAATTGTTTTGCAAAATATCTGTAATATCGATAAAATTAATGAAAAGACATTACAAGTTTTTAAATTAAAAAATGATATTTTTTTTAATGAAATAATGTGGTTAAAATTAATTGTTTGCACATAACAACAAAACATTTGCTTAAAGTTAATTAAAATTCTAATAAGTTTGTTGAAATAATTGAAAAAAAAAATTTAAGTTAATTGTTAGGAAAATACCTGGTCTTGCGAAAATGTTACCAAAAAACCCAGCAAAAAATAGTGCTTACCCAAAAAAGCTGGAAGGCATTATTTATATACCGAACGTTTCCCAAGCAAATCCAGAAGGTATAATTTTTGTTCGGGATGTCCCACTTGGCATGCCTCTTTTAAGCAGGTGAACAGCGATTACTTCATGTGCTCTAAGAAGCTTGTCTTCGTAGGCAATGATAAGCGCAAGGATACTCCCAGCAAAAATGTGGCTGACGTTACTGACTTTTTTTTTAGTGTATTGACAAAATTAATGATTCAATCCCAGCTAAAATGTGGCTGACGTTACTGACTTTTTTTTAGTGTATTGCCAATATTAATGCTTCATTTTGCAGTTTGCATTCTCTGCTTCAAAGAAAGCATTTAGAAAACCACAACGAAATGCCTTCCCTAATGCCTTCCTAAAAGCATACAAATGTTACTGCTTACCAAATCAAGGTAATTTTTTTGCTGGGAAGAATCAAGTCACAAAAAAAAAATATTAATTTGTTAAGTTTCTACAATTGAAGGGCTTATTGTTAAAACATGATAAGCCACATAAATTGTTTTATAGTTTATCGCTGTTTTCTAGACATCAGTTGATTAATATTTGATAGAAGTCTTGCTTAATTACTTATTACAATTACATACAGTATAAACGTCCTGTAAAAGTTATATTTTTTGCATTTTTTTAAACCTTTAAAAGGCGAAAACAAACTAAAAATAAAATATGGCTTATCAGGTTTTTACAGTAAGCCCTACAATTAGTAATTTGATTGAATTGATCTGTAATTGATTCAATATGATTATATTATATATGGTTATAGCAAGGTCATATATGTATATATATAGTTCAATATGCGAACATATACGGTTTCATATAGGACCTTATATGTTCGGGTTATTAATTCAAGATTATACGATAAAAAATATATGATGATATATGATCACATATAAACATATATATGAGATCATATTTGGCGGTATATTGAACTATATATGAACATATGTTATTTTCTATACCCATATATCATCATATATGACTCCATTTTTTGTAATTTGGGGTGGCTGATTCGAAATTAAAAATTTTTAATTCAAAATAACGGTTCCAATATTTATCAATTTTTATAACATATTTTGTATAGTCTGATTTTATTAAAATTTTCACTGCCCGTTAGTTAAACTGTCATTTTCCAATTCAATAAAAACTTTGAAATGGCTCATCCAAAAGGGGGCCCATAATTTTTAAAATATTAGTTTAATTTTAAAGCTTTTTCAAATCTTCTGTAGCAATAGCACCCCCTCTTGGTTAAAAGCAATTTTTAACTATATTACTCTCTTTTGGAAAACAACAAAATCAACATTTTAAAAATTTACCCTTTTCCTTTTATTTTCAATTATAATTCATCAATTCTTTTGTAATTAAAATTTAACAGCAAAAATTTTTTCAAAAACAGCCTTGCAAAAGTTGAACAAAACACAAAAAAAAACCATTGTTTCTGCTCTAAATAAATTGTACTACATACAAAATGTTTTGGCTATACCATAAGTTTTCACTGGAAAATAGTAATAGCAATAGGGCAGAAGAAGGAGTATTCGCCACTTTGTTTTGCGAAAATCAGCAATGGGTATCTTTTAAATAGAAATTGTTGATTTTCAATGCTAACACCACTAAGAGGCCATTTAAACGACGCAATTTTTGCATGCAACGTTGCGTGCAATTATTGTTTGTAGGCAAACGGGGTAGCAAAAATTGCACGGTTTTCGTTTTTCAAGATATTTTTTGACATTTCTTTTTGCTATCGTTCGTATTCTTGTTAATTTGCTTTATTCGTATTCGGCTTCTCAAGTGTTGTGTATCGACAATATTTCGTAAAATAAAAAATAAATAATGTGAAATAAAGAACTATTTATATATTATTTTAAATTATATTATTTTAAATTATTACGAATAAATTAAATTTCAACGAATGAACAATTAAAGAAGATTGGCAAAATAAACGTCAACAAAATTGCATGCAAAAACTCCTCGTGTAAATGTTAATGATTTTTAGAAGCAACTTTAAAAGAGAATTCAAAAATTGCCTGCAATTAATTTCTTCGTTTAAATTGCACTAAGTTATGTTTCATTTGGTCCCAAATGTTCGATTAAAAAAAAAAAAATCACAAACGTGTGCAAGTAATTTGGTTAAAAGTTTTCAATTTTTTTTTTTTTATTTTAATTTTCTAAATTTGTTTAAATACTTTTAAATAAATTATATTACTTTGCTTCAAAAATTAGAAGACCGAATTATTTTAAATTTGTAAGTAAACTAAATGAGCTATGAACTATAATGACCACCTCTATAGGCTAGCAAAGCATTAAGAATTGGAGCGGTAATTCACTGATTTCAAATATCGCGATCGTATGCCCCCCCCCCCCCCCCCCCCCCAATATGAAAAACCCATTTTTTTATCAAAAGAAATATATTTGTGTATCTTTTTAATAGAAATTGTAGATTTTCAATGCTAACACCGCTAAGTTATGTTTCATTTGGTCCCTAATGTTCGATTAAAAAAAAATATTAAAAACTTATGCAAGTAATTGGGTTAAAAATTTTCGATTTTTTATTTTCAAAATTATTTTTAATATTTTCAAATAAATTATATTACTTTGCTTCAAAAACTTTTGCAATTTTTACGGAAATCTGAATTTTGTTAAGTCGTATGATAGATAATTTAGAGTTGTTCAATATCTCCACAAATGTTCATTGAAATCTCTTAATAAATCTCTTATATTCACCGAAAGTTGGGGGTGTCTTATAGGTCGATTGTGTCGAATACTTCCCCTGCTACCCTATAACTTTTTCATATGAAAACTGAAAATATAATGGAAAAACTTACAACAAAAAAATAAAACTATAATAAAAGGCATGTTACACGTATATTTTTCATTTAGAAAAAAAAGTGAAAATTGCAGCATATTGTAAATTAAGAGTACTCATTTGGAAAAAAAAATAAAAAAATATTAATTAATCAATTGTAAATTAATATTACTATTAACAATAAAGCAAAAAAAAAAAAAGACAACGTAATCAAATTCATGGAAATCTATAAATAGTTAAATATTATAATTAAAAACCCAATGGTTTATTTATTTTTTCTAAAGAAAGGGAAAATTACTAACAATAATGAAACCGGGGGTATTGTGGCGAAATCTCTTACTCTTTAATAAAAAAAAAATATTAAATAAAAAATTGTTAAACTAGTTTTAACCTATGTTGTTTTAACTACATTTGTAGTTGTTTTTACAGTTTTGTGATAGTTTTTAAATTTGTTAGTTTAACTACAATTTTAGTTGTTTTTAAAGTGTCGCTATAGCTTTAAGTATGTAATTTAACTGCACGCGTAGTTCTTTTTACTGTTTTAAAGTTTTATCTGTTTTTAACTGCATTTTTAGTTGTTTTTACTACGTTTTCAGTTTATTTTTTTAGCAGATAGAAAACGACTACATATTCACTGAAATAATAATTTTTATGATTTTAAATTGTTTTTAAATAAAAGCAATGAAGTTACACTTTACCTCGTACATTGAAACTTTTCATTATTAGGGTAAGTCAACTTGTTCGGATGAGAAAAAACTCAAAAGGTGTATGGCAAAAACGAAATCTACGCAAAATTCTAAGAAAATTACCCTAAGAAACTAGGGTTGTAAAATTAAAACCTAGCTCCCGCCGAGAGACTTAAAGATTTCAGTTTTATTTTGTAAAAACTGCATAGATTTGATAGAAAACAATTGATTATGCTTAAAGTAAACGGCATTGGAAACTCTCTTAAAATAGCTTTACGATATTTATTGTTTATTTTGTCTAAACTCATTTGGGCGGATAATATTCATTTATATACAATTCGAAATATCAAGGTAATAACTTTTGAATTATACTGCCATTTGTTAGTTCAGTGTCATATGGTACGAATCTTTAAATTTCATTAAAAAATGTCACCTAAAAATGTACGGCCTTCATTGCCAGAGTTGAGTTTCGATAAATTAACATTAAATAAAGCCATTTCAATGTCTTTTCCTGAAAATATAGTTCCAAATTCCCTTGGCATAATGTAAACTTAAAACTTAAGTTTCTTTTTATTTTCACCTGATCTTTTAAAATATAGTATACCACTTGTGTTCTATGACCCGAAATTAAGTTTACGTATCCCGGAACTTTGGTGTATCATGTCAAAAGTTTAAATTTTACTTACAGTGTTACTAGTTCGGGCTTGTTTTGAACAAAATTGTATTACAATTTTTGTTTTCTAACCCGTGTTTTAATAAAGGTTTGATTTAGAGAAATGACGGAAAGTAATGAAAAAACTTGCAACTGCTGCCATACCATTCCGAAACACAAAATTCTGTGAAATTTTTTTCCGAACAATTTTTTCGTGAATTTTTTTTTAAATTTGTTTCCAAAATTTGTGGTTTTTCATCTCAATACACTTACTTATCATTGTTTTTTATCCAAAAATTTCTATCTGTATTGCAGTTGATTTAATTGTAAAAGTAGTTTACGACTTTTAAACTAAAAATAAAGTTGTTAAAAGCGAAATTTATTACTGATTTTTTTGGGGATTTTTTCGCGATTTTTTTTTCTCGAAATTTTTTTTCGTAACATTTTTTACAAACGAATTTTTTATTCCAAATAATGCTTTTTTTATTTTAGAAATGTTGAGGTTAAGAAGAAGAATAAACGTTTTTCTCTAAAAATTATAAACACTATTAATTTTTAAATATGCTTTTTTATCTCACTGGATAAAGTATATACATAATTCCGCGAATTTTTTTTCGTGATTTTTTTTTTTTTTTTGTAGTTTTTTCTCAAAATTAATGTTTTTCATCTCATTTGATGAAGGGTGTACAAATTTCGGCACAACCGACATGAAATTATTTTTTTCACTTTTTAACCAATTTTTAAATTAATTTTGAGTAAAAATTTAGTAAATTAAGCATCCCGTTTCCAACGCTCTTTTCTAAAAACCTGAACTAGTTTAAGAGAGTTTCGAACAAAAATGAACAGAGGTACTTTTAATTCATTAAGTTTAGGCAATTTTAATTGAATTTGAAAATTAATTTGTGTTGTTCAATGTTTTATCTGCAGAAGTTTTGTATAATTAACACAAAATTTTGATTGTAAAAACCAGGAATTAAAAAAAAACTCTTAAAACCAGTTGGTGTATAAAATTTAACAGATGTTGGTTCTTCTTTATTCTTTATGTTCTATGATTTTAATTATTGTATCTAAAAGATTTAACTCCTTGTAATAAAAATTGCAAACTTAAGTTATTACATGTGGGCATTCTAGTTCATTTCGTTTACGAACTAGTTCAGTTCCAAGTGATCTTTTCTGATTTGCGTTCACTATATACAGAATTGTTAAACAAACCATTGCTGAATGTAATCCTATAAACAATTAAAAAAATTTGCCAAATGAACTAAAGAACTAGACCGAATTATTTCAAATATGTAAGTGAACTAAATGAGCGTTGAACTATAATGACCACCTCTATAGGCTAGCAAAGCATTGGGAATTGGAGCGGTAATTTACAGATCTAAAATATCGCGATTGTATGCCCATTGGTTATTTGAAAATGTCTCGTAAAAAAAGGATTCACTTTTCATTCATTTAGTTATTAATTAATTGAAAGTAAACATACGTTTTTTTTTTTATTGAAGTATAAAAATCGTTTTTTTTTGTCAATTTAAAAATAAAAACATAAAAAAAAGTTATTAAATGTGAGATTATTACAAACTTTTTTTATGAATTTGTTGTTGTTATAGATATAATTATTATAAATAGAAAAAACTAGTACAAAAAACTAATATTTAGTTTGTTAAATTATACATTTAACTTAAAAAATAAAAACCCGAGGAAAAATTTCCGATATTGGTATTTGTAATAGGGTGTCGCGAATAAAGAAAAACATTTGGAATACCACACAATCGATGCGTATTAAAGAGCTAAATATGGGCAAAATAAGTAGAAAATTTAAAAATGTTTTTCTAGTAATAAGACAAAACTTAAGAAACTTTTAGACGTATTTTTGGTTAAAATGTACTACAACCGGTAACTTCAGTCGCTGGTATGGAAATGAAGATCTATTTCAAAAATTTGTTACTTAGTTTTCCCACATTTAGCTCTTTAATATGCATCGATTGAACCGAAAAAGTGCCCTATTCAGGACACCCTAATACATAATCATATATATAATTCATTATCACATCATATCTCAAGAGATCCCATGGGATCTCATCTGACATAATTTGATCAAGTTATATATAATTTGATTAAATTTGATATAACTTCATAAAAATCTTTGGAAATTCTTTCACTATCCAAATAATAACCCGAGTAAAAAAAGTATATATAGTCTTATGTTTTTTCATCTTAAAATATATTAAAATATATATTTATATATATAGTGTCCTGCATATGTTTCTTATATGGTAACATATCCCAGTAGAAAATAACCTGGATTTGATAAGCAGTAACTACATTTGTATGCTTCCAAAATAGCGCTTCACCGTCTTGCATACTATAAAGCAATTAGGGAAGGCCTTCTGTCGTGCTTCCCAGAATGCCTTCTTTGCAGCAGTGAATAATGCTTAAAATGAAGCAATAAAGTATGCATACCATGAAGCACTAATGTTGTGAACATACAAAAAGCGCTTCTTAGTGCCTAAAAAGGCATGAATTAATTGCTTCTAAGAGCACATGAAAGAAGCGCTTTAAACGAGACATACCAAGTGGAACTTCGCGAACAAAAAACATGTCTTCTTTATATGCTTTGGAAGCGCTTCGTTATCAAACAATGACTTCCGGAAGCGCTTCTGGGTAAGCACAATTTTTTGCTGGGATATGTATAACGATATATTATCATATATTGACCTTTATAAAATTATATATTAAGCAAATATGCTATACATATTAAGATGTATGTTAGATATAGATGAAAATGAAAATTATTCAAGTTCGAGGCCATACTCTATATTTCTTTATTAGGATATTGTCCTAACAAATAATCTATAGAGTTTTTGTTTTCAAATTTATTCTTTGACCCTTTCAGGAATGTGTTGATAGATCTATTTCGGTAATTTTCTAGGTTTCCATCATCAGAACACGTTTTGGTAACAATCCTATGCCAAACATCAAACATTGTATATGTTAGATCTATTGTCATATATAATAATAAATTCTCATATATTGCATAATATTTAAGTATATATATAAATAATAATATATTATGTCTTGAAAAAATTAATTTTTTGTGTGATCTAAGATAAGCTTATATATGGTGACATATGTATAATACAGATTATATATCTTTATATATAACATTAAATAATGCGAGATATAATTATATAATACACAAGATTAACAAGATTAACAATTTAGTTTTAGATATGAATATATATGGCGCAACTTCATTATTGTTTTCTATGCATATAAAATCTAATAGTGTTGTATGTAACCCCATGCATAATTATATATGGTCCACATGTCTAAATAATTTTTCTTAAATTTTTTTTTTAAAATTTAATTAAAAATTATATATGTCATGGGATTTAATTAAATCCAATTATATTTTATATCTGATCTCATAGTTAGCTATATCAAGTATATATTAGGAGATAAAAAAGATCAACATATATATAACATGAGATATAACGATATATGATGATATATAGGGCTGTATTAAAAATTTTTGTAAAAATAAATGAGATTGAAATATATATATGTAATTATATATAATTCTATCAAGCTATATCAAACTATATATGACTATATATAAACTTTTTTCGTCGGGAAGACTATTATGGATACAAAATATATATATTTTTTTTTGCCAAGCTCAGTTGGGTGTTATCAAGTACAAACAGTTGTTATGTTTAAAAAAAGATACAAATAAATTTAGCAACATTATCACTTTCATCACTTTGTTAAATATACAAAAAAAAAAAAACATGGTTGAAAGCTTAAAATAATAATAATATTGTTATAGATATCTACTCTAGTATCTACAAAATACGGAGTTTTCTTTAGACAAGGTAAACTTAACGGAGTATAAAGATTTGAGTTTCAATTTATACATTTGCTTTTGTTTTTTGTCTTAATTTTTTAAAAACATTTTTTTGTACACCAAATGATTTCTTTAATAGAAAACATAGACAAATTTTTAAATTATTCTACACGAAAAAAAAAAAAATATGTATTAAATTCTTGCAACTAAAAATTTGTTTGAATAGCAAAGTTTTTGAGTGAATAAAACACTGTTAATCTTGTTAATAATTATTTTTTTATTAATTAATAATCATACAATTACAAATTATATACTATTACCCTAACCGAGCACTAGCTACTATGGCCTTCGGCGCGTTGTAGCGAAAACAGACCAGTGGCTCTGGTGGGAATCGAACCCACGACCTCCGCACAGTTACTCCACGTGGTTACGTGACTAGAACTTTGTGTGTATGAACCAGTCCAAGTTTCGGTTCTGTTATATGAAAGTGACCGGTACTTTTAACATGGGCTTGTCATAGGGGGTGACAATTGTTACCTTTGGAGCACTGTGTGACGTCACCGTACCTACTGAAATGAATATGCTACGGGACAAGTTAGAAGTAGGGATTGTCAAAGTATGACCATTTTAGGATTTATGTGATATGCAACAGAACCAGTGGGAAAAAATTATCACGTCACTGGTGTAGGTGTACGTATCGTAGAACTGCAGAAAAATTGTTGAAGGAAAACTGGTCACATATTAAGCGAAATGTGCTCTGTTTTAGGGGTAGTTTGAGTGGAATAGTTTTGTAATGTACCACTGCACTGGTCTAAGGGGTACATGAGGGCATGGGGAAAGTAATTAGCAAGTAACCTGTCACTTTTTATTCAGCGTGTGTCACATTATGTACGGGTTGCTAAATAGCACGTCCGGAACCAGTCACTGCACTTATTCAAAACAGCGTGTCATACCACCTGCTCAAAAAATATATACATATACTCAGTTTCAATTCCCAAAGAAAGACAAATCGTTCCCAGAAATCTTGTAAAATATCTAAACTAGATACTTCGAAACCAATATGCAGAAACTTTGCAATTTTAATTTATATTCTTGTAAAGTGTTTCAAGTTTTTGAATAAGTTGTGCAAAAAATCATATTCTGGTGATGTATTTCTAGCGATATTTTATGTGTAAAATCGCCATTCACTCGAAAAATCGCCAGTCGGCAATTCAAAAATTAACATGCCAAACGAGTATTAAGATCGCGACGTCTTCATTTCCACTGTCACATATAGTCGGTATTGATACAAATCCCTTCAGTGTTATGCCCGCTTTGTAGCGGTGCTTTGGAACTAATTGTCATATTTTGATCCCCTGCTAACGGGTTTGAACCAGTTCAATGACCAGTAGGAACTTCAATTGCAACGACCCTGGTTGCTTCAGTGTACTTTGATGTTATGTTACTTTTTCTCCAATTACATGATATATCTGGTACCAACCAGTGAATGTTTTGTCACCATAACTATAGTCACGTGATTGGTCATTTCACCCAAATTAACACTTTTTAGTGCACCACAATTTTGGTTTCACCAGTTTCGTGACGTGCACCCCAATCATATATCTCAGAATTACCAGTTTGGATCAATCTACCCTTCATTTCCCGCAGGGTAATTATAAACCATGAGTTACAATATTTGGTAAATTTTGTCAAAGAAAAATCTAGATTTTTTATAAAATTTATTTTTAAATTAGAGTTGATTGGATTGCATTAAATGGTCACTCTTACCATCTTTGAGAGGTTTGTCTAGTAATTATTATATATCGTTTTAAGGTTATATTATGCGATTTTTTAGAGCACTTTTTAAAACAAAATTATTAAAATTTTTTGCCTTACCTGGTTGTACTTTTGTAACCTCCACCCCATTATTGAACATCCTGCCTAGCCGTTTTCTATCGAAAACGAACGCAATCGCTTCAGCGGCTTAAAAGCTGTAAGTGAAAATATTTCATACAATTTCTACGAGAAATGAGGAGCCAATTTCTCTTAAAGTACCTATCCTGTAACTGGTTAAAATAAGACTTTTCGCATGACAAGTAAAATTTTCAATTGCTGTGGGCTTAGCATTGGCAATTATTTTAAAAGAACTTGTCCCGTGACTGATGAACTTGTACCGTGGTCATTTTACTTAACGAGCGCTGGCAATATTTTCTTAAATAGAATTATAATATAATTTGTATTTACTTTTAATTTAACACTCTAACTGGCAAACGATGCAACGAAATTCATACCATGTGCTCCACTCGAAAAACAAATAATAAGTTCTTTAACAAAATTGTTTATCGTTGCCTAATTTAGGCGATATAAGCCAACATATTTTAGGGTGCATTTTGAAAACTAAAGCATATAAAAGAGAAGTTATGGACAAAAAAATATTTCTCTTACCAAGATATAACAACGCTCGAAAAACTATTTTTTTCTGCTCCTATTTAAGAAGATATCGGGATTTTCACTTTTGGAAAAAGCGAAATTAGGCGAAAAAGTATATAAACTTCAATTTATATTGTTCAAATACTTAAGGTCTACTTACTGCAAAATAATATTAATACTTAAGGTCTACTTTCTGCAAAATAAGTAAATAAAAATCATAAAAATCAGTCTATTAGTTTATAAGTTAAGGCGATGTCCTTTAGAGTAATCCTGATAAAAAATCCTGTGAGTCCTTCAATCTTACTTATATTTTATTATAAAGAGTTTTTAGTCAACTTAAATTGGTTTTTTAGATTTTTGAAAACTATATTTTTTAAAAAATGATTAGTTTTTGAAATTTTACGAAATTTTGATTGTGAAGCTTTCTCGCTTCCAAACCGTGGACGGCACAAGAAAAATTTCTTCGCAAAATATTTAGCAAATTTAGTTTTCTATTGGAATATATTAATTTCTAAGTATGAAACGATCATTTGACGTTTTTTTTTCAATTTATAACGAGCTTTCGAGTATTTCGATCTGGCTAAAGATCTCAGCAGAACCCGAAGTTTTAGAAAAGCTAGAGCCTGCATAATAGGCAGAACTTGACGCATTTGATGTAAAATTTAATGAAGGCTACCTAGAGGCAGCCTAACCTGTTACAGGGTTAGTGTTTTTTTTTAAATTTTTTTTTTTTTTTTTTTTTTTCTCTCTTTTATTTCAATATTTTGGACCGCTAACCACTTTTTTAACCGCTAATTTATAAATGCTTTATAAAGTTATAGTTAACTATAAATTATGAAGTATTTTTCGACCTTTGAAATATATGACTTTTTTCAATTCCTCGACCGCTTTTTTTTTTCCTAAAAAGTTGTAGGATCACACTACAGGTCCAAAATAATTTTTTCTCCTAAATATGAATGCAAATTTTTAAAAAATAAATAAACCTCAATAAATAAAATAAATTTTTTTTATTCTATTTTTTTATTTCTATATATTGTTGACAAATGGTTCCATGTAGTGATGATGATCGTATATTTAAACACTGACGTAAATTAAAAAAATATGTTTAATATCAAAAGGAAACGGCCATAAAATATGATTGGTATTTCTTTTTTGGCTACATAATAAAAAAAATAATAAACAAAAAAAAAAAAAAAAAAAAAAAAACTTACCTAAATAATGATGAAAAAAAAACAAAGTAATTTTGAAGAATTTTAATTATTCAAGCCTAAAAACAGAGAAATGAGGAAAAAGTAATAAATTATTGGGGAAAAAAATTAATTACTTTTAAATTTTTAGGCAAGCTATGTCTCAATTTATAAATGTAATGAAATAATTGTTTAATTTTTTATATTTTATGACTATTTAATTAACTAAATTCATATAAATTTAACTTGAAAATATATTAAAATATATAAAAAACATAATTGCGCCATTTCCTTTAGTTACTTTAAATGCATTAGGGTGAAAATTATATTAACGGAGGCAGCGCGGAACCCGCAAATTCATACCATAGCAGTTGAAAGACTGTATATCAATAAATGGCATTGAAAATTACAAATACCAAGTGTAGACACGGTAATGACATGTAATTACTATTTGGACTGCCAGTATTAACACCAGCTTACTCTCTGCATTACTTTAATTCTAATAATAATGACATACTAATAACTAGTTAATTTTTCCTTTATTTCAATACAAAAAATAATGCATTACCCATAAGTTCTTATTTTGATAATAATTTTAAATATAAAGTAATGATATCAAAATTTTTTTAAAATCAGTTTTTAGATTCATTATTTTTTCAACTCTAGTAAGTACATATACAACTACTTATTTTTGTAAGCTGGAAAGTAATGAGATTTTGTGCAAGCAAGTCATTTATGTTTTTATCTATCAAATATAACATGTGGAGATAGCTCAGATGGTAGAGCGGTTGACTGACAACCTGGAGTCCCAGTTTCGAATCCCGCCTGGGCACATTTTATTAAAAGAAATATTTCTTCAATTGAAAAAGTTTTTTGAAATAAGCTCTTACCTATTATAAAAATGTTTAGACCATGATATAAATCAAGTTAACTGAAATGTTTGTCATATTTAAGTGGTATATTTAACTGCGGTATATGTTAGCAGTAGGTAGAACAATTTTTAAGTTAAATTCTAACTCAGTTTGCTTTTTTTTTTTCTTAATGACCTTGTAAAATTTTATAATTACTCACACATTACTTTCTTTTGATCGTAAGGCCAAACAGTATTTAACTTTTACTCCCTATGTTAATTATATAAAAAAGACAAATCCCTTTTAGAAAAGACAAATCCCAGTGTATAAACTGTAAAGACATGACATTACTTTTCTCACTACCAGTAATGACACCAGTTTACTTTCTGCATTATTTTTACACAAATAATAAGGACTTCCTAATTACTAGTTAATTTTCCCATTAATTGAATACAAAAAATAAGGCGTAACCCATTAGTATTGATTTTTATCATTATTTTAAATATAAAGTAATGATTTAAAATTTTTTCAAAATCTATTTTTAGTCAAATTTTTAGTCATATTTTTAGTCATATTTTTGATTTTTTGTAAGCCGGAAAGTAATGACATTTTGTGCAAGCAATTCATTAATGTTTTTATCTATCATTTATAACATGACAATATAGCGCAGATGGTAGAGCCACCTGGAGTCCCAGGTTCGAATCCGGTATGAGCCGGATTTTTAGCAAAAAAAAATAAAAATTTCAATAAATTTTTTTTTACAAGTTTGATATAATTTTTATTAAAACAAAAAAAAAACAAATTATGTTTTTTCGACCTTTAATTCTGCAATGAAAATGAAAATTATTCAAGTTCGAGGCCAACTCTATATTTACTTTATTAGGATATTGTCCTAACAAATAATCTATAGAGTTTTTTTGTTTTCAAATTTATTATTTGCCATTTTCAGGAATGTTTTGATAGATCTATTTGGGGAATTTTCTAGGTTTCCATCATCAGAACACGTTTTGAATGAGGTAACACTTCCATGCCAAACATCAAACATTCATATAAACTAGTTTACTCACTACATGAGAACTAATATATGAGCTCGAAGTTAAAGATTATCACCATTCATCACAAAATAAATTGAAAACTTGTTTGTCATGTGCAAGGTCCACCTCTGGTGGATATTCAATACACGTTTTTTGTTTTTTACTTCTTTTTATTTTTTGTTTCGTTTATAAACAAAAACAGGGGGAGCAAACTAGACTGTACTTTGTCTTTTTATACAAGTTTTATATAAATAGATTATTTGTTAGGACAAAATCATAATAAAATATATCGAGTATGGCCTCGAACTTGAATAATTTTCAATTTTTTTTTTATTAAATTTAGTTTTATTAAAACATTCATATAAACTAGTTTACTCACTACATGAGAACTAATATATGAGCTCGAAGTTAAAGATTATCACCATTCATCACAAAATAAATTGAAAACTTGTTTGTTATGTGCAAGGTTCACCTCTGGTGGATATTCAATACTCGTTTTTTTTGTTTTTTTCCGTCTTTTTATTTTTTGTTTCGCTTATAAACAAAAACAGGGGGAGCAAACTAGACTGTACTTTGTCTTTTATACAAGTTTTATATAAATAGATTATTTGTTAGGACAAAATCATAATAAAGAAATATAGAGTATGGCCTCGAACTTGAATAATTTTCAAATTTGTTTTATTAAATTTAGTTTTTCTTTTTTTTTTTTTCGTTAGACCAACACTCAGGGGATGCCCCCTATAATGCAATACATTGTGTTGATATCAGGAAATTAGGTTATGAGGAGGAGGAAAGAGGGAGTAGTGTTTGTGAATATTTGATTTGAATTTCGCTACATTGTAAGTGACAGGGAAAACCTCCGCGGGGAGTTTATTCCACATACGGCTAGTACGGCTACATGAAAAAAAATTGCAAATTGTACGCACTTTCCGTGAAAGCGATTTTGAAGATCTTATGAAACGTACAGAACCTAAGCATGATGTCATACAAAATCGTTTGAATGATTTATTCAATTCTCTAGCCATTGATAACAAAAATCCCCAAAATGCTTCTTCAAATACAGAAAAACCTATTTATGAAACCAACTTCCCAGAATTATTTTATTATTATTGATATCAAATATTAAAATAATTGGCTTGTTAAATTTCTATATAAAAAAAAAAAACAATTTAATAGTTCATTTTTTTTTTTACAATTAAAATAAAATTTTAGATATTTTTTCATTTGTTTTATAATTTAAGTTAAAAGACAATTGGATATTTCTATAAATAATATTAAAATTTTTTTTAATTGTTATTTAGTTAAGCATACATTGTAATGTCCTTATTTGTAACTTTTCAAAGAAAAAGGTTTTAAGGTGTTTAATTAATCATTTTTACCAAATTTTTTTATTTACAAAATAAATTTTTTTGGAATTTATTTATAAAAAAAAAAAAAAAAAAAAAAAAAAAAAAAAATTTAGTTTTATTGAACATTTAGTTTACTTGTGCCCTTACTAGCATATAGGTTTCCACATATTTTTTGATTTTTCGTAAGATGTTTTGTAATGATGTATCATTATTTTGGGCGCCATCCCCCCTATAAAAGTAATGACATTTGTAAGTACTTGCCATTACCAAATATGTACTTATACTATATCTACTTATGCTTTTCTACACTGGGACAGAGAATAATGTTCATTACTTTAAATATTTGTTTAGGAAATAGGAAACGATAAAAATGTTAAATTATTAACTTTAACATATTTTGCAAGTTCTGTTGAAATGTGTTTTTCTGTATTGTTTCTTTTTTAACATTAAGGGTAATCAGAGTATGTATCGTCTATACACGAAGTGTTGCACAAAATTTTATGGTCGATACAAATTTTTTGAAAAATCCGATTTAATATTGGTAAAATCCGATTTAATATTGGAAATTCTACTGATGATCGGTTGGGGAGAATATAAAAACATAATGTGTGAGAAAACCACAATGGGTATAGTTCTTAAAAAAAAAATTTACTTTTCTTTACTTTTCCGAAAAATCCCGTTAACAAACTGAATATAACAGCGTTGCTGACTTCCGTTTATAAGCCTGCCATATTTTATTTTATTTCATTGAATTTTATTGAAATTCTACCGATTGCTCCGATAGATACGTGATATTATGATATGAAACATCACATTGTCCATAGCACGATTATTAAATTAAATTTATTTAACACTGTGGAGCAAATGAATTTATTTATAAACTGTGACCACCCTTTATATTGCGTATTTTTTTAATTTCTTATACATCTTTCAAACAATTTATCATTATCAATTTTTAAGATATTATCAATAATTTTAATTAATAAATTTATGAAATCACACACAACAGGTTATTTTATTTTATTGGTATATTCAATTATTCAATTATTGATGTCTTGTAGTGTTATCATACGGGTGTGTCCGACTATAGTACAAAAGGAGTGTAATTTTAATTGAAATTTTTATTGTATAGTCCACATAAGAACATTAGGGAGGGTCGATTAGTGAAAGTTTACAATATTTTAAAATGTTCACTTTGATACGATAAGTATTTACATCTATGATCTTGTTTATAACCACACGCAGAAAAAATACACTTTTGGAGATGTAATTATTAATATATGCTATCATAATTATGATATAACTATATATACATATATATATGTTAACAGTGATTCAAATTTTCAAACCTAAACAAAGATATATTTGGAGTTTTAAAATTCTCAGATATTATACTTGGGACACGCAAATATACTTATAATAAACATAAATATATTTTTAGCCAATCATATATATGTTTGCAAGTAGACGTTTTCCACTAGTTCCAAAAATATATATGATTACAGGCAAACATATTTATATTTGCAAGCAAACATGGTATATTAGAAATATGGGAAACGGAAATGTTTTCCAAACAAAGTTATATTACCAGCATTTATATTTCCGGCAGAGAGTTTTTTCAGAGTGCATATATATGCATACCGGATCATATATGTCCATATATAGTTCAGAATGTGACTATTTATGGGATTTATATATTAGCATATCGCACTTGTTTAACAAAAGGGTCATAACTCAAAATTTTAGTCAACAAAAGGATCGTAACTCAAAATCCATTTTTTGGCAAGAAATAAACATACAGTGATCATATCCAATCAGCGTAAAAATCTTAAATAGCACTCTGTTCTCTTTAGCAACAAAAAAAACCCGATCTAAGATTTTTAGAGTGGGTAGAGATGACCACTGTATGCAGTTTTCTTTCAAAAAATGGATTTTGACTTATGACCCTTTTGTTGAACAAGTGTGATATATGTTAGCACCCAATACCCAAGTAAAAATAGGAACATATATGATCATATATGGTCTTGTATATTATCATACATAGGTATTGCTGATCATATATGTCCATATATAGTTCAATACATGACCATATAAAATCTTACATATTCATTGTGAATTTTTTGCGAATTTTTTGCCAACCGAATGGTTTGGTCGGAGACACCTACATTTTTGTTTTCGGTAACAGAACTTCGGTAGAAACAATATATTTCAATTATGTCAGAACACATTTGATTGTGACAACCATCTGAATCTGTTTTTCTGTGTAAGTAACATATCTCTCATTTACTTCTGAAGCTTCTGGACCGTGTTCAGGGGAGGGCGGTGAAGCTTATCAATGACAGTAGTCTATCCAACTCTATTGATTCATTGGAGCATCGTCGGAATGTGGGTTGTGTGACACTTTTCTATCGATATTCCCATGTTACGTGCTCATCTGAGATAAGTGAACTTATTCCTCGAGCCCGAGTTTTTATTCGTAATACTCGCTTATATATTTGTAGTTGATTGTCCTGTGTTTCGCACAACGCATTACAGAGAAAATTCGTTTTTTAGTCGAACGATTCGTATGTGAAACAAACTTCCCGTAGAAGTCTTCCCTGTTACTTACAATTTAGAAAAATTTAAATCAAATATCCACAAACACTACTCCCTCTTTCCTCCTTCCCATACTCTATTTTCCTGATCAATACAATGCACTGCATGAGTAGGGGGCATCCCCTGAGTATTGGTTAAATGAAAAAAAAATAAAATAACGTCATAACTCAAAATTTTTAATTTTGTAGAAAACGAGTTTAAAGTTTTCACTTTATTCCCACCTTGAAGAAAAAAATAACGAAATAATTTCTCTCAAGAGGTGAGTATACAAGATATCAATACGAATTTTTTACACAATATGCTATGTGATATAACGAATAATTCTGCGTCATTAACTCAAAAATCATGTTTTTTGAGTTGTGACGTTCTTGAAGTAAATGAGGGGTATGATCTTATATTATATAGGGGTATGATCTTATATAGTCATGATGTTAACTTCCTAGTGGGAATTTTTAATCAAAAGTTGAAACATTAACCCTATATGAATCAAATTGCAAAACATAGTTATTTGTATTAAGTGCGCTAAATAGCGATAAAGTTTTGACTATAGGTTAATAAAAATTTAAAAAAATTAAATTCTTAATATTATAACTAGAGCGAGATATATCAAATCTATAAAATATTTTGAATGTAATTACAATTATGAAGTTAGATTTTTAAATAAAATAACGGTTTTCGCGAAAATGCGGATTAAAATTTTTCGAATGAAAATAAGAGGGCGGATCAAGAAGTCCGTGACTTTTCGAACTTCCCTCGTAGTTATATGAAATAAAACACTGCTCGCATCAAGTACCACCTGTTCATAGACTACTGTCAAATTTTGAGCAAGTTCTGTCATTTACTTTGCGTTTAACAGCTGTTCAAAACATACAACGTCGTGAATTTTTTTAAAAATGAAAAAAGTGTATTTCGAGTGCTCATTAAACACTATTTTTTGCGAAAAAAAAAACGGTCAATCAAACCAAGGAAAAGATTGATAAATATTATGGGGACTCTGCATCATCGTTTTCTATGGTAAAAAAGTGGTTTACTTTGCTCTCAATTGACCATAAACGTAATCGTGTGACAACTTCAAAGGATGGTTAGGAGTTGTTTAACCGCAATTCGAATGAGTTTTTGCGGCGTTTTGTAACTGTGGATGAAACATGGATCCATTACAACACGGCGGAGACCAAGTAGCAGTCTAAACAATGGGTTTCTCGGGGTTAACCGGCTCCGAAGAAGGCCAAGGTATGTTTGTCGGCCAATAAGGTAATGGCAACAGTTTTTTTGGGATGCACGCGGGATAATCCACATCGATTACCTTCGAAAGGGAAAAACAGTAAAGGGCGAATATTATGCCAACTTATTGGATCGATTTAACGAGGATTTAAAAAAAAAACGACCCCATATTTTTTTTTTTTTTAAAGAGAAGCAACACTCAGGAAATTCTTCCTATTTATTAATGTGTTGCTTTCTTTGGAAAGGGGATAGTGGAGAGATGAAAGGTGGTGAAAGATGAAGGGCTTCAAACATGGCAACACTGTAATTGCGCTAGTAGATAAGTCTTAGAACAGTTGTTGCTCGCCACCTGATGTAGAGTTGGCGAATTTATTGAAGCTTTTTGTTTCATAGCCCTGATTCATTATTTTACTTCGGTGGGGTTAAGTGCTATGGGAACACCGAAGGTGGGCGCAGCGATACGTATAAGTGATAGAAAACTTATACATATTATTTTTCTAAATTGATGTTGTCGTCACCGGGAATCGAACCCGGGACCATCTGTGTAACAGTCCAACGCGCTAACCATTACACCGCAGCGCCCAGAAAATAGTTCTTTTTCATCAAGATAATGCGCGGGTGCACACGTGCGGATTTAGCCTCCAGTGACTCCATATTCTCCGGATTTAGCCTCCAGTGACTATTTCCTATTTCCAAACCTAAAGAAATGGCTCGGTGGAAAGAGATTTAGCTCCAACGATGAAATTATTGATCAAACAAATGAATATTTTATGGACTTCGAAAAATCAATTTTTTTGAAAATGCTACAAAAATTGGAGAAAACGTTGGACTAAGTGTATTGAGCTAAAAGGAGATAATGTTGAAAAACATTTTTTTTTTGCAAAAAAAAACTGCGTTTCATTCAAAAAGTCACGGACTTATTGATCCGCCCTCGTACCTGATGATGTTTTAATTTATAACAAAAACATAACAATAGATAATCAATTTATGAGAGTAATTTTAAATGTAAATATTTTTTTTTAATTTTTTCAGTTTGGCGTCTAGTATTATAAAACTTTTACTCCGTGGAATGTATACACTGCCAAAAAACTTTATCTATATGAAGTCTGTTTTCGATAATGTATTTAAATTAAAAAAATTGTCCGTTATCTAAAAATGTGTTCAGAAAAATTTAAAATAACTCACATTTTATAAAAAATCCAACATCTTAATCTTAAAGACAACAAATTTTTGTTCCAGTATTCATAGAGAAGTTCGCAAGGACGCAATTATAAATCATTTCAAATTTAATATAAACTTTTTTTTTTTTTTAATTTGTATATAAATTTCCATACAAAATATTCGAAAAAGTTTAAATTTTTAGCGAACTTTAAACGTCATTCGATTTCGCTGAAATTTGGAACATATGTTAGTGTAGTACTTACACAACTATCCAGCCTTGAGCATCACAAATTTGACTACGTCTAGTTTCTTCATACGATTTTGAAACACCCTAATGATCTTATTAAATACCACATATGTTCATATATTATCATACCATTTTTACTTGGGCAAGTTAACAATTTCATATATGGTTCATATCTGAAGATTTTTATGTCATTTTTATTTTATTTTTTTCATATTTCTCAAGAAAATTAAACTTTTCCATATTGTTGACATTATGTAAACAATTTTAAATATAAAACTATTTAATATATTCATAAAAAAACTGCATATTTTAATATAATTAACTTAGAAAAATGTATAAAAACTTGTTTTTTAACCTCTTTAATGGAAAACAGTTTCAAACTGTTATTATTAATAATAAAAATGCTTCAAAACTATCTACTAATTAAAAAATTATAAAGCTTTAGTAAAATAAGTTATAAAGAAAATAATGAGAATAATAAACAAGAAAACCTTTAGCAATTTTTCCAAGTTTTTTTTTTGTAATTTTAAATACAAAAATCTGTAAGAAAACAAAAGAAAAACAATAGCTTTTTGAAGAAAATTTATTTTCTTTTCTGCAAAAAGAATTGTTATTTTTACTTAATACCACATATAAATTCTTTCTTCATTTATTGCAAATTTTTTCTATTACACTGTGCAACAAGAAATTGTATTCTTAACGAAAACAACGGCAAATAAAAGTAGTCTATCAGTTGATCGAAACCTCCAAACGGTTTTGAAAACTTAGCTCGAAGTATATTTTTATAGCCATTTTGAAGTTTGCCTATTTTTGAACGTGTTTCACTTTTATGGGTGAAACCTAAATTTACTCACGTAAGTGAGTAGAAACAAAATCTCCCTGAATGTGCGTGAATAAAATTTTTGCGTGAGTAAGTAACATTTTACTAACATTTTTTTTTTTTTTTTTTTTTGTTACTAAGTATTTTCTTAAAATTTTTCGCCAATTTTATATTTTTGGGCTCCTAAAATACAAAATAAATGTGAAAATTACATATTGTAAGTAATTTTGAGTTAAACATTTTAAATTTACTTTTATTTTTACATTTAAATTTTTTCCGGTATGCCTTTTTTCGTGAATTTGCGTGATTTACGTGAATCACGCGTGAGTGTGAGTAGGAAAGTAATACTCGTGATTGATTGTGCGTGAGTGGAATTATTCTCTCGGGAGCGTGAGTGAGTGTGAGTTGAGGTTCACTCAAAGTGCCCATCTCTAATTTTTACACAATTATGATCATATAAAAATTCATATATGTATGGTAGGGCGGGTCGATTTGTAGGGAGGCAAAAAAATCGCTCAACGTACAAGGAAAATCGTATTCTAGGGATCAAAATAAGAAACTTTGCCGAAGGAACCATACCTCTAAAACGAATTCTGATGTCCCGACTTTTGACAAATTTTGAAAAAGCCCACTTTGATATTTCAGAAAGTAGGAGGAATCTCTCCAAGATTATGGGAGCTACTTCTTCTCCGGGAGACGCGCTAACAGATTAATGCATAAATCATCATTCTAGGTGACCGTTAAGGGGTTAAAATTTAAGTTGAAAGAGGGCCTTTTTAGCCGTGTTTTATAGCAAAATGTACAAATCTCGGGATAGAGATATTTCTGAAAGTAGGAGGAGTCTTTCCAAGATTAGGGTCCCTATTTCTTCTCCGGAAGACTCTCTAGCAGATAAATGTATAAATTATATTCGATTGGGTTGGATTCGATTGGGGCACTATAAATGGGTCAAATTGGGATTTTGCAAAACTTGACCCTACGGGTCAACAGTCGAGACCTCAGAATTCGTTTTTAAAGGTATGTTGCTTATTATTATTTCTTATTTTGATCCCTAGAATACGATTTTCCTTGTACGTTGAGCGATTTTTAAATCGACCCGCCCTAATGTATGGTCATATAAGTTCAGACATGGGCGGCGTCAATTACATTTCACAATCATTCACTTGTGAAATTTGTCATATCCATTAATAATATCAGACCTACGCTCACACTTGTGGGCCTAAACGCTTCTTTGGAAAATTTTCAATTTTGTCAACACCAGACATGGGACATAATAATATGTTTGTCTATTTAATTACAGGCCAATTACTTTTTTAATTCTAATTATATGTAATTGGTGTAATTGAGTAATAGTCTTGTATTTAAATACACAGATGTTGTTACTAATCCCCATGTATGGTATTAAAATTTTGACAAATTTTCTAAGTACGTCTGAAATTATGATAGAAATTGAAAAAGTTCACAAGTGAATGACTGTGAAATGTAATTGACGCCGACCATGTCTGTATAACTTCATATACGATACAATTTTTGCCTGGGTAGCTTATTTTATAAAAATAGGTTAAAAAATTGCCCTTAAAAAACCCCGACTTTAAAAGACCATAAAAATTAAATCCGAGCTAAGTCCGTTTGTTTGATTCAGGATACAATCGGTTTCCCCAAATTTGTGGCACAGTGTTATTGTATACATCTTTTTTTTTTTGCTATTTACCACACAAGTGACGCCTTTAGGTTTGAATTTTTTTGTAGCATAAATAATTTTTTTTACACAACAATCTCCTCTAGGTTTTAATTAAAAACAACCAACATAAAAACATGCAAAGATCAACCAAGAAAATTACTAAAACTGATGATAAACTCCAACTTCTTTTATATCTCTTTTGATGTATACAAACAAATAAATGAACGGTTAAAAAAAGTCAAGAAATATAAGAAGAAAAAACCTAAAACCATCCCGAGTAAAAAAATGTATATGAGCTACTTGAATAATTTGCGACTTTAGATGCCTCATATTTCTCAAGGTTTTTTGAACTGAGAGAAACGATGAACTGGATTAGGTAGACTATACCTAAAAACTAGGACATGCTAAGTTTTACGTTGAATAGTCTTCACTTAGGGAAATGGTGGCCATTAAAAAGTCGAGAAATGAAGCAAATGACTTGAAACTTACAAGAGTAGGTCTTAACTTTTAGATCCAATACAATACAAAATGGACACTTGGAAGATACATTCACTTAAAAAATTAATTTCCATATCGCTGCTTGGTGTAAAGTTGTGTGGGGGTTTACAAGTGAAATCAAAATTTCCCGATTTTTAAACTTTCGCAGTTTTGACAACAAAATTATGTAATTTTATACAGTTTGAGGAATGCCAAGTCCCTGTCTGCTCACCAATAACGTGATACGACTTTCAGAAACTTATGAGGAATTGGAGCAAATTTTTTCAAAATGTATGTTTTTTGCTTTTGACATTCGCAATAATATTTGAAATTGGTAAGCGTATTGTGTAGCCGAAGTTTCTTAGTAAACAGCACCTCCAATTCAAAAAGGCATTTTAAAATTTCTATTTGCAAAAATTTTATGAACTTTGCGAAATTTAATTATTTTATTTTCATTCTAGAGGTTAGGGGTTAGGGGTTCAAAAGTGGGGTCAATTTGACGTTTTTTTTTAATATATTTCTTATATAAATGATTTAACTTTAAGAAAATTGGGTTTCATGAAAGGAATTTTGAAGACATGACAAATAATCAAATAAATCATTTATGAATCGATTTAGTTAAATCAAATATTTCAATTTATGATATTTGAAGTTGTTTAAAGTTATAATGTTGCTAAATAATGACATACACATTTTTGATTTCGATCGAAAGTGAAATTAATCACATATCCGACCGTGGTTTTCTTCTTAAGTTTTAATATATGACATCCTTTTTTGAGTAAATATTTATATTTTTTGGTGGTCTAATATATATTTTGAAATGTGATAAGTGCCATGAGATCTATAAATTGATGTAATTTTATTATTTTTAACTTATAATCGCCACAATTTTTTGCGCCGGTAAAGATAAATGATGGATTTAACATGCTTAAACATCGGCTAACACACAAACAAAAGGTTAGTCATGTCATACAAAAAAAATTTTTTGAAAATATTTTGCTCCAGTGTCGAACATTTTTAAAATTCTTCATAAGTACGTATATAAGATTTCATATAGCACACAAGATTGACAATTTTGATTGGGATATGTTTATATATTGCTCAACTTCATTAATAATTTATATGCGTATAAGATATAATTATATATATATCTTAGGGCAGGTCGATTTAAAAATCGCTCAACGTTCAAGGAAAATCGTATTCTAGGGATCAAAATAAGAAACTTTGCCGAAGAAACCATACCTCTAAAACGAATTCTGATGTCCCGACTTTTGACCCGTAGGGTGAAATTTTGAAAAATCCCACTTTGACCCATTTAGAGTGCCCCAATCGAATCCAACCCTATCCCGAGGTTTCTACATTTTGCTAAAAAAAACACAGCTAAAAATTCCCTCTTTTAACTAAAATTTTAACCCCTAGAATGATGATTTATGCATTAATCTGCTAGCGCGTCTCCCGGAGAAGAAGTATCTCCCATAATCTTATAGAGATTCCTCCTATTTTCTGAATTATCAAAGTGGGCTTTTTCAAAATTTGACCCTACGGGTCAAAAGTTGGGACATCAGAATTCATTTAAGAGGTATGGAGGTATAGATTTGAGAAATCTAATTGATTAATACAATACAATTGGGAAGCCCCAATTTTGAGATGTACTTGGATAAGATTAAATATCGCTCGTCATATGAGATATGTGAGCTATGATTTTTTTTTTTTTGATCGGGCATACAAAATTATACTTAAGTTATACATATAACAACATAGACATCATCAATTTTTATTTAAGTTTTTTTCTACTTCGTCTTCTTTTTATTTATAATAAAAATGCATCATTATCTTTAAAAACTCTACATATAGTAATGGCTCAACAACTATATACAGTAGGGAGAATTTAAATAAAAGCACCGCACTTAAATTAATTGCTCGCTAAATTATTAATCTGCTTACATTAAACTAAGACTTTTGTAATTTATGAAATTTTTGGCTAAAATTTTAAAGTTAATAAAAAAAATGATTACAATTTTGTAGATTTACTAAATTTTTAAATAAAAATAAAGCATAATTAGTAGCATTTTTGTTAAAGAACAAAATTATAAAATGATGTATAAAATTAACACAAATATTTTGTATTCGTTCTTACTCATAATATTTTTAAATCCTTCCCTGCTTCAAGAATTTTCCTTCAACTGCTTTTAATCAAATTTTCTTAACTGTTTAGATCCCAAGCAACAAACACTTAACTAAACATGTTTAAACCCCCATCATAAACACTTGAGGCTATAGCTGGTGGCATTCATTCCTTGGTATAGTAATCATCATACACGTCATAGTTTATTTTATTTTAGTTTTTGATACAACATTCTGTTGTTCTTCATTTCTCAGCTCTTTTTATTCATGAATATACAAGAAACCACACAACTCCGATCATCAACATAATGTTAATGACGATAAAACTGAAGATGATGCTAAGATATAGTTGGTAATACCACTATAATATAAAGAAAGAAACATATAAAAATGCTAAAATATTGACAACTTTTAACCCATGCTTAGACAGTAGAACCTCCCATTAATAGACAGCGAAGGTCTTTAAAGTTAAATTCAAAACTTTAATAAAACATTATTTAAATTCAAAACCTTTTGGTTTTTTTTTGATTTTGATGAATAAAGTAGTTTACATGGATCATATCTAACTATATATGATCATGTATGGTCTAGCATATATTTTATATATAGGTAGAACTAATCACATGTGGCCAAATATAGTCCGATATATGAACATACATCGTATTATATATCTCCATATATATTTGGAACCGAAATATATGGCCATATAGGATCATATATGAATATATGAACATATTTGATTATATATGAATCGTATACGACTATATATATTCATATACAATTTTATACAATTACATGCTTCAATGAATACATTTATATAGTCATATAAACTTATATGGTAAAGCATACACATTTGTATATAATTGTTTGTAGCTTTGTGTTGTTTCAAATATTTTTATATGGCGTTATATATAGCTATATTTTATTTTATATTATCTTATATGCAATTATACTTAATATAACTAATTATATATTACAATATATAGCATACATATATGCAATATAAAGTTATATATGCCATATGAGCAATACTTTCTAAGTGATTTTAGATATAATATATGCAATATAAAGTTATATATGCCATATGAACAATACTTTCTAAGTGATTTTAGATATAATTGTATAATTTCAGAGTTACGATTTCTGAGTTAGTTAACTTACAAAATTTTGATTTTTGTTCACAAGAACGACTCTTGCTCCTGGGGGCGCGCACTTGCGCAATAGTGTTAGCTATGTTCTTTTAGAGGAAATTAACAAAAAAAAAAATAATCCTCTCTCGCAACATACCACATTTTAGTAGTGAAAAAAATCTGAGAAAAACTAAATTTTCAGCAAAACAACCCTGTTTGGAGTTACATTGTTAAAATAGAGCCATGATGTTTTGGCTCCACCGTTTCACCATCATACAAAAACTGTATAAATAATTTTAGTCTCATATATTAGTTTATGAAATTAGATATAAATTGATAAAACTGTTGAGAAAAACTATGAAATGTTTGTATCAACTTTAATACAATAACATCGAATTATATCTAATGCGATACAATTATATATAAGTAATACCCAAACATTTGTATGTGGACAAAATTCGAATGAAATTGTTTCTAATATACATAAAATTGTACAAAATTTAAATTAATTGCATCGAACTATATTTAACCCATTAATGCCTGACCAGAATATGTAAATTTGAACAGATAATTACCAACCCCCAATTTTACACCAACATTTTCCTAAAGTATTTTATACCTTTCTCCACCTACCTGTTAAAATCAATTTGATGCAACTCTTACCTGGCTTTAGCTATAATTTTTTTAAGATGGCTCCTTTTTGGGTATTTAAATACCCAATAGGCAGGAATGGGTTAATTCCATACAATTTGATGTATTTTAGATAAAATTATAGGTGACTTTATTAAATGTTGTGTTGACCAGAGTGGAGGGTAGCGGCAAAAAAAATTTTTGGTTTTAACATTGTTTGTTGTTCTTACTACCTGAAGATGTCATTCAAAGAATGACGAAATATTGGAGATATATAAAATAATAAAGGATATTTTATAAATACAAACGTGACCTAGATCTCAATTATTTAATAAAGTCATTCATTTCAAAGGTCGAAAAACTTTTCATTATTTATAAAATTATAGGTTCTCATTTTTCGGATCAAATTTGATGTCATCGTATATCTAATTTATATATAATTTAATATAATTTGGTGATGCCCCCCACATAATTTTTTTTTACTTAAGTCCTCAAATTCCAGATTCGCACATATTTGATCATATATTAGACCATATATAACCTTATATTGTACTATATATGCCCATTAGGATTTCCCTTAAAAAACGATTTGCCGATTTTCGTTCATTCCGGGCCGAATTTTAACCGAAAATGTCCCAATTTTGAAAAAAATGCATTTTTATTCAAAATTCCTAAAATGAAAATTTTTAAAAATTGTATTTTTTACTTCAATTATAATTTAATATACATACCTAAAATTATTAAGATTTGAAATTCTGACTTCATCGGATATCTTTAACCCACTTTAGCTTGGAATCAAAAATGGCCAACGAATTTGATAGAAAATGTCTTATTTTTTAAATTAATGTTAAAGAATTTTTTAAAAAGCCTAATTTTTAGATATCGATTGCTATTTTTATAATATATACGCTGTCAAAAAAACTTTATAGCTAACTATTTATATGTAAGTAAAACATAATGCTACTTTGATATGGGATGATTTAAATAGTATAAAATATTGTCTTTCATTTGAGCCATTACATTTAAATTTTGGTCTCTTTGTTCAAAAGTTGTGGTAAATTTTGTAAAATTTGTTTTGCATATTTTAAAATTAATAAACCAGTTAAGAGGTTAAAAAAAGAATAAATTGAAAAACTATAATTTGTGTCTTTGTGTGGAGCGATTCCTTCCCGGGACATTTTATGAAAATTGCCCAGTAAAATAGTAAAATCCAAATAACTGGTTGCAGAACAGCTTACACTGTATTATAACAGGTTCTAATTTCGGTTCTGCAACTGGTTCTTTTTATATGGAGTTTGTCCTATTTGCAATAGGTTCTTTACATCCAAACAAGAACAGGTTGCTTTAGAACCGGTTCTAGCACCAGTTATAGAACTGGTTCTGGGACAGTGGCTCCTTACATTTCGACTCCCTGTAACCTGTTCTAGAACCAGGTCCATGTAACCAGTGGTAAAAGAAGTTATTCTAGAACAGGTCCAGAGGCAATCTGTTCTAAAAAATTTTGCTGGGTGATTATTTTGAAAGATAATGATTATTTTGTCAAAAGTTTAACAAAATTGATAAATTTTCAACAAAGTTTTCATAGTTTTAGGAAATCTGTCAGTTAAATTTGATTAGACTATAATTATCTTTACTTGAATTAAAAAAATCTTTAACATTTAGTGGCTAGGGGACAAAAAAAAACCCATGAAACTTAATTTAAATTTTGACTATAAAATTTTAAAGCTTTTAAATTGATAAAAAAAAATTACCTTGGAAAAAAAAATTATTATTTTATGTAATTTAATTCATATGGGGTCAAAAATTACCCAAGTTTTTTTTGCGTTTTTATCACATTTGTTCCAATGATACTGCACACAAATGGGAATCAAATAAAAGGTATTTTGAAGATAAATCTAACGATTTACTTAATATAAATATTTAAAGGGGTCTATGTTAATTTCGTATAACAAATTCAAAAAAAACTGATTCACTAAAAGAAGGTCCCATTATTTAAGTTGGCATCGCAAGAAAATGTTCCATTATAGCCAAGTATTTGCTATTAGGAATATAAGTTTTTGAAAGGTTTCACTGTATTTGAAAACAGAGCGCCAGCTTATTTAAATATCTTTGTATTCTAAAAATATTCTACAAATTTAGTTTTAAGCTTTGTTTAATTAATAACATTTAAATGCTAAAAAAATATCACATTTTTCAATTTACCGTTGTTATAATGACACTACAAATGGCAACATTAACCCTTTCACTGCCGACTTTTTGTTTGTGGATAAATTTTTCTTTTTGACTTCAGATTCTTGTTAGGGGCATTATATCAGAAAGAACAAGGTTTACATGTATGCTCCCTTCTCCTCCTACCCACCAAAAAATGGGTTCAAAAATTGAATTTTTCAAACTTCTTAGCCCATTTTTAATACCGAAACAATCGAATAACCAAAAATACGAAATTTCGAGATTTTAGCTTTCTTAGTTTACGAGATACACCAAACGCCCCTCTTTTCAAAGATAAAGTTTCATTAAAAAAATCTCGCTTTCTTAACAAATTTTTTTTTTCCAGTTAACAATATCGTAATGAACATATTTAAATAAAAGTACAATGTTTTATTGCATTATAAAAATAAAATTTTTTATGTTTATTTAAAAATGTGTACACTGTAGTTTACAAGGGTAGTGAAAGGCCTAATATAAACATGACAAATTAGTTAAAGTTTGACTTAAGGCTTTTATATGATAAAAATTGTATAAGAGGTCTGACCCTAAAGGCATTTTTTAACATCTTTATATTGGCTGATTGAAGTTGACATAAATATTTGAAGTTTTCTGCATTATTAAAGGCATCAATTAAAAAAAAAAAATTGTCGATATACTAAAAAATTAAAATTTTGTTTAATTCCTTCAAATATTGTGTAAGATATTATTTGAACAACTCGTACGTCGGTTTTGCTAGGACCTGTACTGTGAGCGGTGAAAATGGGACTGGTTTGAAAGTACCTACTCTGGTACCTGTTCCGGAAAAACAGGACCAGTCTGAAATAAATATCTATGAGCTATACTAGAAAAATAGGGTTGATCTGAAGAACTTACCTTATGACCTGTTCCGTGACCGGTAAAAACGGGACATAACCACGAAATATCATTGTTGTAGTACAAATAGGCTAACTAACCCAGCAAAACTTTGGTAATGGGTAGGACTTATTTCAGACCTTCCAAAGTAATGACTATCCATTCCAATTTTTTCTTATTTTGAAGATCCGAAATAATACCTTACTAATATGAATATATGTAACTGCTTATTTGTAAGATAAAAAACAACGCCTTACTAATATTGTGTTAAATATCTGCTTATTTGGAATAGCAAAAATAATAAGATACTTATTATCAGTTATTTCAGACCTTTCGTAGTAATGACTATCCATTACATTTGTTGTTATTTTGAAGGTCTGAAATAATACCTTACTGATATGAACATACATCACTACTTATTTTGGAAGCTAAACAATTATGTCTTACTAATATTGTGTTATATACCTGCTTATTAGGAAGGGCCAAAGAAATAAGGTACTTGTAAGGTAATAAGTAACTACTTTTTTGTAAGGTATATTTATAAAGATTCATAATATATCATAATTAATAATTTAAATGCAATTTATTTAAGCAAACAAATATATAGTTATACATAAACGACTCTCACAAAACAAAAGCTATTAATAACTAGTTATAATTGTCATTATTAATAACTAGTTATTTTATTGCCTATTAATACCTTCTTATTTAGGTACATGTTAATACGTACTTATTTTTGCACCTATAAATAACTACTTATTAACATCCTTACAAGTAATACGTCACATAATGGCTTTAAGCATTACTTTTGATGCTACAAATAAGAAATGAAATAAGTACTTATGTGTAACTGGTGATTTCACTACATATTTTGTAACGTGTTATTTATGTCCCTATATGTAAGCACAAGGCAAGGCCTTGCCTCCTATGACACCCCCATGTTAAAATCAGGTGTTCTTGGCCTCAACTATAAGTACTTCTGATTCTTGTTTTCTTCTTCCATTTCCCATTCTATGGTAATAGCAAGTTTTCCTGGGAAGGACACGTCATAGATTCGCTGGACATTTTTCAGCCAAATTTTGTAAATATATTAAGCAATGCTTCAATAAAAAAATTTTAAAATATTTTGCCTGACATTGCCCTCTAGTGGTAATATTGGCAGACAAAATTGAAAATTTGGTCGGCTATGAATCATCAACATAACAATTAGAAATACAAAATTTTAGGCTTTTTATATTTAATAATAATAGGTTTTTTGTTAAAGTTCTGCCTATAATGAAGGCTCTAGCTTTTCTAAAACTTCGGGTTCTGATGAGATCTTTAGCCAGATCGAAATACTAGTATCAACCTAGCTAATATGTTTGATTTGCTTTATTTTTGTAAATATACGGAGGTTGAAAGCTCGTTATAAATTGAAAATAACATAAAAATAATCTCGATGTATATAAAAACAAAAAACTAATATAACTGTAAATAATCCTTTATATTTATATTTAATAAAAAATTCTATCGAAAAAAGGCTAAATTTGACGTTTTCAAATAATTTTTTTTTTTTTTTTTGAAAGAGAAGCAAAACTTAGGAAATTCTTCCTATTAAATAATTATAATAAATAAATAATTTTTTGCTATTTCTGAGTTTAAAGCTATTTAGATATCTTTTTCCAGTAAAAAATAGTAGTTTAAAAGTGCTGGGTGGAAAGCGGAAATGTTGATACATAAGAGTTAATATAATATATTTTATAATCTGTTTAAAGCATGAAATTGTATGATACCCGTAATCAGTCAGAATTCAAAGCTTGATACAAATTAAAAGCAAATCAGGAATCGAAACCGGCTACCCTCTGCCTACATTACGATGAACTTTATTCGCATTCAATAGTTGAACACCAAGTGTAGGTCAGAAATGTCGTTGCCGCAGGGCAAACAAACAATTTCATTGTTAAATATTTAAACTATTACCCAAATTTTAAAAATACTTTTTAAATTTAAAATACATGTTATTAAAATAATTTTATTTATTTATTTGCTTTGTAAATACTTCATAATGAAAGTAAATTTAAATAAAATTGCTCATTGTTTACCTTAAATAAATAATATTAAAAAATATTTATAAAGGATTTCTTTAGAAAAATTAAATTATATTTTAAAATTGAAAAACAAATAATTAAGAATATACATAAATATTTACATAACCAACATAAATATAAACCAAGCAAAATTTTTAAAAATTTCATCATATTAGTTAGAAGTTTCATAATTTTTTAGCCAATCAAACATTTTATTGAATGGTTTTTCGGTATGGGCAAGACTTAATTTTGTTCAGTACAAATTTTATAATTTTTGTTGTTTATTTTTTTCGAAAGTGTTAAGAAAATATAATTTATTAAGAGCTAAAGACATTGTGTTATTTTACATTATGATTTCACATTTTTCCGAAACGATCATCAGTAGAATTTCAATAACGTATTTTTTAATAAATTTTTTTATTAACCCGATGAAAAAAGTTCCAATATGGTTATTTATAAACATATATAACAATATACATAATTTCATATCTTAGGTGATTCAAAAATGGCATATATAACCTTATCTCACGTGATCGTGATCATCTGATATAATTTGATCCGAAAAATGAATCTATCTACTTTGATCAAGTTATATATAATTTTATCGTCATCATATCTTAGATGATCTGAAAATGGCATATATAACCTTATCTCACGTGATCTATATAGCGCTATATTAGAAATATTCATAAAAATAAGTATGAGATGTGAATATATATCGTTGCATATGGCCGATATAAAATTATATATAATCACATTAACTTATATCAACCTATATATGACTATACATAAACTTTTTTCGTCGGGAATATGTAGGTTAACTGCCTATTAAATAAATAGAAATATTTCAATAATAAGTCGTAAATAAATATTTGAGTTCGAAGCTTATGTTCGACATAATTCTTTTTAAGGGCAATAACCTATTTAGTCATATTTTTGCTGGGATATTGGTAAAGAATAAAAATATTTTTTGTTTTAACATAATAATAAAATTTGTAAATATACAAACAAAAATTCTTAATAATTTAATAAACTTTTTATTATTTTTCCTGTTGTTCATTTTGTTTGTTGCATTTATATAAAAAGTCAACAAGTTTCTTAACAAAATTAAACTAAATGAAAGTGAATTTATATGGGTTTTTTTTTTATAAAAATAAAATATTTACAAAAAATATATATATAAAAATGAAACTGAAACACATACTCAATATGTTTCATCATTACAAGCACATGTTGCACATGTTTTTAAATGTTGTATGAGTATTGTTACATACATATTGTGCATATGTATAGAATATGCAATGTAGAATTTTGAAAAAATGTACAGCAGGAAATCTTAAACTTTTGTAATTTGCAAAAAAAAAAAAAAAAAAATGAGCAACTTTAAAAAAAAAATGGCAGCTTATGTGAATACATATAATCACATATGGGTATAGCTGATCATATATGTTCACATATGTTCATATATAGCTCAATTTTAGATCATATATGGTCTTATATATGACATTATATTGCTCATTTACTTCAAGAGTGACATAACTCAAAAAACGAGTTTAAAGTTTTTAATCCATATCTGCCTCGCTCGACAATTTCTCTATTTATTTGTTCACTTTTTTGTAAATATTGGGTTTTAATGTATTTTTCTCTAAGTGAGAGTTGTGTGCGAATTCACAAATTATCGAGAGACCCCTGAGTAGCACAGTTTTTCTATGAAGTATATACTCTTTGCAACCACTTTAAAGAAAAAATAAAATATATTATCCTCTATCTCGAAAAGTATACATGATATTAATATGAAATTTTTACACAATATAAAGCATGATAGAACTAATAAATCTACATCATTAACTCAAAAATCGCATTTTTTGACTTATGACAGTCTTGAAGTAAATGAGCGATATGTTCGGATCTAAAATTCGAAGCCCTATATGGCCCATTATGACTATATATGAGCATATATGAATCATATATGGCCATAGATGAACATAATTTTCAGATCCAAACATATATGATCTTATATGTTTATATACTACCCCATTTTTTGCTTTCAAATGCAATACCCGGCTAAGGGAAAGCAGTTTCTAACTTTTAATAAATAATTTGAAATTTGTTATATCTCCTCACATTTTCCGCTATAACTTTTGAATCTGTCGACAGATTTAGCTAATTTTTAAAACCAAACTGCTTTAGATAATGACAAATAGTTCTATAATAAATTCAGAATCATTTGCATACATTTCGCTTTTTTCAGCCTTAAGAAAAAAACGAATTTATAAAAAAATAATTCATATACCTTATCATTTAAGAATCCCTGTTTCAATGACTTGTCGTTGCCTTTGAAAACATTGAACATGCTCAACATTTAAAAAACTATTTATTTTTTACAACATTCTACACGATATATGTATACATCAGGCAACGTGTAGTTAGGAAAAAAAAATTGCTTAAGAGCGATCATAAGAATAGATTTAGCTCTGTAAAATCGTAAAATGAAGCAAGTACAGTGTGTGTAGTGTACACATTAGGGTATTCAATTTACTCGGGTTTGCCTTTGTTCGAGTAATCGAGTAACTCGATTTTGAAGTTTTTAATTTACTCGAGTAGGCGAGTAAGATTTTAAAATTGCTCGAATAACTCGAGTAACTCGAACAATTTTAATACTTTAATTTTATTTTCCAAAAACTCACATTTTTGTAAGTTTTTATATTTTATTAGTACTAATATAACATATATATAAAAATTAAGAAATTAATTAAAAATTTTAGTAAAAAGTATATCTAAAAGAGAAAAACATTTGCTAAGATCATTTATTATTGCGACAGTTTTGTCTCAGTACACTCAAAGCAAAAGCGTTATTATATCAATGAAATTCTTTATAAATATGTTGAAATCTTCACTGATTTTCTTTCAATATAACTGGTTCATAAATATGTATTAAACTGTTTTATAAAAATATTTGTAAGGTGATCCGTTTTGTAATTTCACTCAGACTTGACACAGTTTTGTTATATTAGTGTGTTATCACTAAACGAAAAAATAGTCAATTTTGTCCTATCATTTTGGGATTTTGAGATATGTAATTTTTCTAAAAATATTATAAAGAAGTTTTGAAACAACTTTCATGAATATTTAAGAAGATTTTCATCATATTAATGAAAACTTCATTACTTCTATATGTAAATTTTAATATGTGGAAATTTTGCGTAGGACCGCTATGAATTTCCATATAGGGCTTCTAAAATTGGCTTGTTACAACGACATAAAAGGGACCAACAAAAAGTTTTTAGTTAATGACATTTAAAAATTCCTTTTTGAAAATATAGTATTTATATGTAGTTGCTTTAGATCAAATGGCAACTAAATTAAAAAAAAAAATAATGTTTGATTCCACTTTTTACCCTCAAATCCGCACCAATAATCTTAAACACCCCAGTCTTAGAACTTGTTTCTTTAAAAAATATCCAAGTTTCTTCGATATCGGAGTTTTTCGCATTAAGTTCTTCGTTTTTCGTAATATAATTTCTTTAACAGTGCTCACTTAATATAAAAATACACTTAACATTTAAATATTCACTATAACAGTCACATTATTTTATACAAAATATTAAAAAAATATAAAATAGTTCATATTTTTAAATTACTCGAGTTACTCGATTAATCGACCAAAATTATTCGAGTTATTCTTTACTCGAAATTGGCCACTTCGAATTACTCGAACAATTTTTCGACATCTTTTCATCGATTAATCGAGTAACGGTTAACCGATTGAATACTCTAGTACACATTCAGACATTCAAATGAACACATATTTAGCTCTTAAGTATAAATATTTTAGTTTCTTTTTAAAAAAAAAAACAGCGTAATATTTTTTTTTGCAAAAAATAAAAAAATAATAGAGGAAAATAAGGGAAAAAAACTACAACATTTAACACTTACAATAAGTAAGTGTATTATAAATGGGTTGAACTAAATGTATTGTGTATCCTTGATTTATTTGAAGTATCTAAGTAAATAAGTTAAAGGAATGATAATCTTAGAGATTATAATTAATTTTGTTTTTTTTTTAAGGTGAAAACTTAGCAAAAACTTACAAAATCTTTGGCTCTAAAATTTTCAAAACAAAAAAAAAAAGATGTTGATAAATTTTCAAATATTTTTTTGTTGATGTCTCTAATGTTCAAAAAAAATTGCAATTAAGTTTATAGCCGAGCAAAACTTTGGTAATGGATGCGATAATGTAATGCATTACCTTGTAATGTGTACTCCTTACCTGTATCATTATTTTCCAACAAGAAGTAATGAGTTACCGATAATTGAACACTCATGGATTACCTTGTAATGATACCTCATTACATTTTACATTAATTCAAAACATAAAATAATGACTTAACGATCATCAATTACATAATGCATGAATTATAAACGTAAAGTAATTATTAATATATATTTTTGAAAATCTATTTATAGACACATTACTTTGTGATTTTCTGTAAGCATGAGGGTAAGGAGTATATTTTTGATATCACGAACGAAAACACGAAGCACAACAACTCATTTACATTTAATGCAATAAAATATTATATGTATCGATAGCTCAGTTGGTAGAGTTCTCGACTAACTAATTGTTAAATACCAGAGACCCCAGGTTCGAATCCCAGCATGACCACGTAATTTATTTAATAAAAAAATAAGTAATTTTTTCAAAAATGTTAAGTTTTCTTCGATCTTCTTTTATTTTATTCTTTTTAGTTTAAACGAGCTTAAGATCATTTATTTATTAATTATTTATTTCCAATATTTCGTCTCCACATTGGGTAACTTCTTCAGGGAACAAATATTACAATTTGAAGAAGTCACCCAATGTGGAGACGAAATATTGGAAATAAATAATTAATAAATAAATGATCTTAAGCTCGTTTAAACTAAAAAGTCATGTTTTCAATTTAAAAAATATCTGCATTTTTTTTTATGAAAATCTATTTATAGACACATTACTTTTTCTCACCATGTAACCATATAAGTAACCAGGTACTTTACCCCCTACAAGGTAATGAGTCCAAACATTACTTTTAGGCTCATCGCCTGACAAATTCATCAGCGAAGTAAGGTGTAATGTAATGCGTGCAGCCCTATGTCGATACATTACTTTACCCATGATTTGGTAATTTAATTGTTTGTTAACAATTAAAAATAACTGCTTCAGAACTATTAACGGGTTTAAAAACAATTCCGACTCCTTTAATATCTACAAAGCCAATTTTTGTACAAACCACCTCAACAAAATTAATATAGAAAAATATTTACGCAAAAATGTTAATAAAATGTTTCAAAAAATTATGTTAAATCTTGTTGACAATGGTCTCTTTTAGAAAAAAAAATAGCAATAAAATGACAAGAATGTTGACGATGCTATAATGTTGCTTTTGCTAAAAACAACTTGATGTTTAAAAGCAGAAAAAACACGAAAAATAAGAAAAATTTTGGCATGATGTCCTCCCAAAAAATGACACAAGTATAAAGAAAACCCACAAAAAAAAAAAAAAAAATGTAGAAAAAACATTTTTTTAGTATCATGTAAAAAAAAACCAAATGAAAAAATTAAACATTAAAAACCGAACAAGAAAATTAAAGCATTACGAGTAGGGTTTTCACATTCCCGGCATTAATGTAAACGCAATCTAAGATTTTGATAACGAAAAAGAAAAATACGTTTCAACTTAGTGATCACTTCAACTTAGTGATCACTTCAGTATAAATTAATATTTTAAAACATTTACTTTAATAAAAACAAATCCTTAAAAAAAGAGTATGGATTATTGAAATTGAACAAAATTTTACATAAGTAGGCACAAAATTTTCAGCATTTTATGATTTTTCATTGCTTTTCTTACAGACTTTTTTTTTTTTATTTATTTATTTTTTTTTTTTTTTTTTTAAAAGAGCAGCAACACTCAGGAAATTCTTCCTATTAATATTTATGTGTTGCTTTCTTTGGAAAGGGGATAGTGGAGAGATGAAAGGTGGTGACAGATGAAAGGCTTTGAACATGGCAACACTATAATTGCGCGAGATGATAAGTCTTACAACAGCTGTTGCTCGCCACCTGATGTAGAGTTTATTGAAGCTTTTTGTTTCATAGCCCTTATTCATTATTTTACTTCGGTGCGGTTAAGTGCTATGGGAACACCGAAGGTGGGCGCAGCGATACATATAAGTGATAGAAAACTCATACATATTATTTTTCTAAATTGAAGCTGTCGTCACCGGGAATCGAACCCGGGACCATCTGTGTAACAGTCCAACGCGCTAACCATTACATCACAACGCCCACAACCGACCGAAATTCCCGGGAATCGGAAAGTGAAAAGTAGATAAAACTCCCGGGAAATTCGTCCCGGGGAACTCGCGGGTTACAAACCCTACTTACGATGCAGAAACAATAAACAGGGGCAACAACAGCAGCATCAAGTAGTACAACGTACTACCCAAATAGCAACAATAAGGAAAACGAGAAGAAGAAGACACCACAGTGCTAAAGCAACATACATACACGAGTACTTATTTTTGCAATACAAACAGGCCAAAATTAAATTAGTAACAACAACCACGAAAAAAGACAACAACAACATTAACAATAACGAAAAAAAGGCAGACGCCAATGCAGACAGTAACAAAGTGGCGGGATTCAAAAGTGGATAAAATACTCAGAAGTAATAAAAAAGTACTTTTTTATAAAGGTACCAAAAAGGATATTTTTTTTATAAAAGCTTTTTTAAAATGGTACTTTTGTATGAAAGGTAATTTTTGTAACAGCCACTTTTTAATAAAAGGTGTTTTTTTGGCTGAATTTCAGTTTATGGGGGGACACCCCTAGAGAAAAAATCTGAATATGCCATCCCCTTCAGAATGTTCCCAGGAGTACGAAAATCATAATGAATAAGGGGGCTCACGCCCCCTATGGGCGTGGCAGTCGAAAAACGACCCGGCCCACCTACGTAGACAATATGGGTATCAAATGAAAGCTAATGTCTTCACGATTCCAAAAATAGCCATAGTTGCCAGATCGGGCGGTTTTTGCAGCCGATACGGCCATTTTTGTTAAATAGGGGCGGGGGTGAAAAACGACCCATGCCACCTACTTAGGCAATATTGGTATCAAATGAAAGGAAATGTCTTCACGATTCCAAAAATACCCGTAGTTGCCAGATCGTCCAGAATTTGAGGAAGATATGTTAATTTTTATAAAATGGGGGAAGGACTTTTTTTGTTTATTTCTTTTTAGCTCGGCCAGAGCCCTCGAGATCCCCGCCGTCTAGAATTAAGACATACTGGAGTTAAAAACCCCTAAGCCCGGCCGTAGGCCGGTCACGCAGAAAAACTTTACTAAGCGAAGCCAGTATAACAAATGCGACTAGATGCAGATGGCATCTTGGCCGTGAGAAGCGTGGAAACTCACAACTTTACGTGAGTTCTCATGCTTCTCCAAGGGGATTGATTTACTATGACCTCCACGCGGTAATCCCTGGGTAACGCTAACAATAGTAATCTTTTCGCACAAAATGCTCATTTTTGTTTGATTTTAACAAAATATAAGCAAAAAAAAAGGAAAAAAAAAATTTCCCCCACCCCAAATTTTGCCAAAATGGTCATATCGGCTACAAAAAATCGCCCGATCTGGCAACTACGGCTATTTTTGGAATCGTGAAGACATTAGCTTTCATTTGATACCCATATTGTCTACGTAGGTGGGCCGGGTCGTTTTTCGACTGCCACGCCCATAAGGGGCGTGAGCCCCCTTATTCATTATGATTTTCGCACTCCTGGGGTCATTTAAGGGGGCGTGGCATTTTTTTTTTTTTCCAGGGGTGTCCCCCATAAACTGAAATTTTGCCGTTTTTTTATAGACAGAATTTTTTTTTACAAAAATTACTTTTTGCATGCGGTACTTTTTATGAAATGTACTTTTTTATAAAGAGTAGTATTTTTTAAAAGATACTTTTTTATTAAATGTACTTTTTATAAACGGTACTTTTTTACAAAAGTTACTTTTTTATAAAAGGTATTTTTTAATAGAAATTATTTTCTTACAAAATGTACTTTTTGATTTAAAAGTTACTTTTTTATATAAAAGGTACTTTGTTACAAAAGATACTTTTTGCAATGCTACTTAATACAAAAAATACTTTTTACAAAAGGTACTTTTTTTACAAAAAGTTATTTTTTTAACAAAAGCTTCTTTTTACAAAGCGCACTTTTTTACAAATGTACTTTTTTATTAAAGCTGTTTATTTAAAAAAGATACTTTTTTAAAAAGGTACTTTTTGCAAAAGATACTTTTTATACAAAAGATACTTTTTTATAAAAGAGACTTTTTACAAAAGGTTCTTTTCAAACAAAACGTTCCTTTTAACAAAAGGTACTTTTGGACAAAATTTACTTTTTAACAAAATGTACTTTTTAACAAAAGATACTTTTTAACAAAAGGTACTTTTTAACAAAAGGTATTTTTTAACAAAATGTACTTTTAACAAAATGTACTTTTTAACAAAATGTACTTTTTAACAAAAGGTACTTTTAACAAAAAATACTTTTTAACAAAAGGTACTTTTTAACAAAAGATACTTTTTAACAAAATTTACTTTTAACAAAAGGCACTTTTTAATAAAAGATACTTTTTAACAAAAGGTACTTTTTAACAAAAGGCACTTTTTAACAAAAGATACTTTTTAACAAAAGGTACTTTTGAACAAAAAGTACTTTTTAAAATAGATATCGAAAATGTAATTTTCAAGTGATTTTACGATTTTAAGAGACTGGTCTATTTTTAACCTTTTAATAAGCAAGGATGCACAGAACAGCGCGCGACGCGCACCTTACCGTGCCAGCGCGCCAACACCCCAACGTGCCATCGCGCACAAAGGCTGTTATGTAGGCGGACAAATTTTAATACAGTGGTTTTATTCACCCACTATTAATATAATTTATTTATTTAGTCATTTTTAAACTATTTCAATTTATAATAGAAATATAATATTGTCCGCCTACATAACTGACTTTGTGAGCGATGGCACGTTGGGGTGTTGGCGCGCTGGCACGATCAGGTGTGCGTCGCGCACATTTCTGTGCATCCTAGTTCTTCATCATTGCAAAAAATTGCAAAATAAGCAAATGTGATTAAAAAGGGTAAAAAAGCAAATTTGTCTTCTCTGGTTATCATAACTAACATAACATTTTAAATTCACATTTTATGTATTTACATTTTAAATGCGATTTCCAGGGTATATTAAAAATAGGGGAGTATGGGGCAGAAGGTTTAAAGTTAACTTAAATGCATTCTAATGATACAGAAAGTTAGTATTTTTCAAAAGAAACTAAATATACATAGTTTCCCACTTTACCCTACTTTATCCCACATCAACCTACAATTACTTAACATTATAGATAAATATATACTGAGCGCTTTAACAACTTATTTTTTTTCCTTAATTTTCAATAATTTATCAATTCTACCACCTTATGAAACACATGAAAAGTTCAGAATATAAAAATACACCCAACAACAACGAAATATTTGTGTGTTCCCAAAACGAAAAATAAAAAAAAATCTTTTAAATAAACTGCAAACCTTTAAAGTATTTTTTGTACTTGTACGTTTTTGCATTTTTTTGCAAAATTATTTTCTCAAAACTTTTTGTTTTTTATTTTATTTTTGCTTAAAAGTTATATTGCATTAACTTAACAACAAACAGGCTGATTGTTGGTTGACTGAAATACATTCATGCTGTCATTCAGTCAGTCATTTCATTCAACCAGTCCGTCACATGTTGTTATTGTTGTTATACATCAAAATCCCTAAAGTCTGTTTAGGTTTTTGTTGTAAAATTTTATAATATTTTGTTTATTTGAATGGTAGCGATAAAAAGTCATGGTTTATGGTAGGAAAAAGGAATTGAGGAAAATACGAATGTTAATACAAATAAAAACCGGTCAGGCATACAGCATGCTGCATGTAAATGTTTCTTTTTTTGCAATTTGTTTAGCTTTTAAATTTTTAGGAATTTAAAAGTTAGAGAAATAACTACAACAAAACATGCTTTACATATCAAAAAAGTAAGTTCGGTGTCTAGAATAATAAGAATATTTTAAGAACTTTTAATTCCGCCCACTGCCACGCCTTTTCTTAATCTAAAAACAGCTTGGCAGAATAACTGCAGTAAAAATCTAACAACGCAAACATTGTATCACAAAAAGTGAATTTTTTTAATTCAAAAACATCCGATTTTTGTTTTTTGGGAAATATTATAGATTTTTACCATTTTTTAAAATTGCCATAGGCAACTCTGACATTACGAATCAAATTTTTGAAATATTTGGCAATTCCATGGTCCGATCGATCAGATTTTAAAAATGACATGCAATCGTTGAACTAATTTTTAGCAAATAAATACATTTTCATATTTTCTCATCAACATAATTATCAAAAAATATAAAAGATAAGACTACTTTATGTTTTTAAATTATTTTTGGAAAAGATCCCATCAAAAAAGGTAAAAAAATTATTTTTTTAAGTAATTATTAGGCAACTTTGGATAACAATCTTTCAAAAATTGTTTATTCCTGATTGTAGTCCAGGTGTTGAATAATGTTAAAGTTTTTAAATCACAAAATTATATCTATCCAGTAAAAATTATACAACCGGTTGAAAGTACTGGGCCGAAAAAGGAACACTGTGTCAATAGTGAGCTAAAAAGGCGTGGCAAAGGGCAGATATGTTTTAACAAAAATCCTTTTCTCCGATTTTTGCAGAAATTGGTTTCGATAAATTTTAATAAAAATTAGTAGCATATGGCAGCCCACTACTTTTCAGGAAAAATCTACTTACAACCATTAAGAAAAATGTGTATTCTTGGTACTCGATTAAATGAAGATTTTTTCATATTGAGGCGCATACTTAATATGCAATTAAAAACGATCTTATTAGCAGATATTGTTCATAGGCACATAATGTTCTTTTGACGAGATGTTATACTTGTCTTTTAAATATATGTTATTATAATACATATTTTTGAGTGGGTGCAAATCTGTAAAAACATAGTTTTTGCATTTGATTTTTGTTTTCTTATTAGGGCGTATACTTTACATGCAATAATAGTAATTAACAAATACTGCTAATAAGCACCCAGCGTTCTCATAAAAATAATGCTTCACACACCAATTTATACAAATGTTTTTCAATATTAAGGCGTATACTTAATATGCAATAATAAATATTAATCATACGCTCAAAATATTCTATTGAAACCTACTTAATATAGAAAATATAACTTCTACAGCTAATAATTCTTTTAGAAAATCCTCAATTCAAATTTTTTTTTTTTTTATTAATTAATGATCATATAATTACAAATTATATCCTATTACCCTAACCGAGCACTAGCCTTCGGTGCGTTGTAGCGAAAACAGACCAGTGCCTCTGGTGGGAATCGAACCCACGACCCCCGCACTGATAAGCCAGCGCGCTACCAACTAGCCTACCGGGGCGCACACATAAATTTAATTAATTATTTTTTTGAGTGGGCGTGGCAGTGAACGGAAATATGTAAAAACTCTGTTTTTGCTTAACCAGAAGAAATTTTAAATTGTCTTTAACAAAAATCATTAACATTTTAAAACCTAAGTATTATTTGAAAAGTGAAATATTTTAAAATCATTAGACAAAAATAAGTGGACGTTAAAATTTTTATTTGTTACTATGAATAATATGTTATAATAAATATTGTTCATACGCACCAAATGCTCTCTTCAAAATAGTGCTTCACACACATTTTGGCATACATATTTTTATTGTTAAGGCGTATACTTAATATGTAATAAAAAATAATAATCATACGTTCCAAATTTTTATTAAAAGTAAAGTCATATAAATCATTTTTTTTTATACAATTTTGAACTCTTGGCCCATAGCGCTAAATATATTAAACATAATTTTTAAACTAATAATTCACATAGAACATCCTCAATTCTAACTTTAGTTTCTTAAATAATTTACTGCTCCCATTATGCCATATTAAAACTTATTGGCTAAAATGAATTTTAACATTTTGTCACGATCTAAAATCATTGAAAATGTCACATAATTTATTTATAAATTGCTTCAACAAATTAACATTGTATAGATTGCTTTTGAGAAGCATACAAGTTGTATAATTTGAAATACTCTTAACTATTTTATGAGTACTTTGCTTAGAGTATTTAAATGAAATAATAAATATTTCCTAATTCAAAGTAATCTAGTTATACGAAAGAATTATATTAACAAAAGTAAATGTAAAAACCTTGTAAAATTAAAAAAAAAAAAAACTATATATTTGCAAATTAAATTTGCAAACTTAAGGAAATACTTAACATTTAGTGTTATTTTTTAGAAACTGGTAGACTTTGTAAAAATTGTAGACATTTTTATATTTATTAGGAATATTCTTTTTAGTTTAAACGAGCTTAAGATCATTTATTTATTAATTATTTATTTCTAATATTTCGTCTCCACATTCGGTGACTTCTTCAGGGAACAAATATTAGAATTTGAAATATTTATTTTAAAGTAATTGTAGTATTTATTTTTGTTAAGCTTATCTTTTCAAAAGACTAATAAATTTTAAAATGTTGAAAAAAATAAACTTAATTAGGAGAAATTTTCAAGAAAATTAATTAGTTTTAAGCAAATATTCATTTACAATGTGAGCTAGTTTTCTGTATTTTTTTTATTAATTAATAATTATATAATTACAAATTATCTATTATTTCCCTAACTGAGCACTAGCTACTATGGCCTTTGGAGCGTTGTAGCGAAAACAGACCAGTGCCTCTGGTAGGAATCGAACCCACGACCTCCGCACAGATAAGCCAGCACGCTACCAACTAGCCTACCGGGGCACTCTGTATTTTTAAAACTAGATTAGATTAGATCAGATGGCACTATGCACCGCGACCAATGTAGGTCTTTTGTGCTTCCTAAAGTTACCTACAGATTCAAGCTACCTATAAAGCCAATTATCCTATTAGGCAAAATGTTCGCGATGTCGGAAGGCGAAATGATGCGATGACCTAGCAACCTAAGTCTCTTATCACAAAGCCTTGGACATTCGCAGAGAACATGCTCCGAGGTCTCAGACACCATCTCACAAAACCTACACATATCCGTGTCCGATTGACCCTTCTTGTGCAGATGGTATCTGAGATTACAGTGTCCAGTTAAGTACGACGCTAGCGTCCTCAAACCCCCCCTTTCAAGCGACAAGAGTCGCCTCGACCCACTACTGGAAAAAGAGATCAATCTTTTAGCCTGGCGCTGACCAGGAGAGTTTTCCCAGTAACCAGAGAATTCAGACTCTCTCCATGCCCTGAGCCTTTCCCTAACATACCCCGCAGGTATTCCACAGAATGGTTCAGGACCAATAAAGGGCCTAAAAATAACTAAATTATCAAATAAATTTAATAAATTTATGGACTATTTTATTCAGCATATGAGTACGTACTAATAAATAGTTTTAAGTTTTAATACACATTAGGGTATCCCGAAACTGTACAATTTTAGATAATAGTTTTAAAACGATGATTATGGGAAATATAAAAATTTTTTTTAGATTTTTGTACAAAATAGGGCTCAAGTTTGGTAATGCTGGTCATATTTTTGGAAATAGATTTATAAAATTTCCATAGAGTAATTTTGGTCCACTATATCTTTCAATTTAAAACAAGTAATAAATAAAATTACTTGTTTCAAACTAAATGATGCTGTGGTGGACCAAAATAAATCTATGGACATTTTGTAAATGTATTTCCCATAATATGCTCAGCATTGTCAAACTTGTTGGGCGTTGTGGTGTAATGGTTAGCGCGTTGGACTGTCACACAGATGGTCCCGGGTTCGATTTCCGGTGACGACAACAAATATTTAGAAAAATAATATAGATGAGTTTTCTATCCCTCATATGTATCGCAGCGCCCGCCTTCGGTGTTCTCATAGCACTTAACACCACCGTAGTAAAATAAGGAATCATGGCTATGAACCAAAAAGCTTCAATAAGTTCACCAACTCTCCATCAGGTGGCGAGCAACAAATGTTCTTAGACTTATCTTCTCGCGCAATTACAGTGTTGCCATTCACCTCTCTACTAGCCCCTTTCCAAAGAAAGCAACACATTAATTAATAGGAAGAATTTCCTGAGTGTTGCTCCTTTAAAAAAAAAAAAAAAAAAAAAAAAAACCTATACAGGGGTGTCATGGAAATCGTAAAACGAAAGAATTTTAAGAGTCGTTTTCAACAAGATTTCTGTAATAAAAAAATTTTATGACAATTATTATACAAATAATGCTCTATTAAACAGAATTTTTTAACAAAAATTGTAAAAATTAGATTAAAAGTTTAATAAAAATAACTGCCAAATTCTTTCGTTTTACGTTTTCGATTTCCATGACACCCCTGATAGTTTCAGTACGTGACGAAATTTTTTAAATTCTTCACAGGCTAAATTCCATCAGACTTTGAATGTGGCAATATATATGGTTTTATCCAACAGAAGATTTGCATTTTTCTATTAAGGAACGATATATAATTATAAATAAGTCAAGATATCGTTTTATCCAAAATTAAATATTTTTTTTTTAATATTACACTACATGTTATTATATATAAGAAAGGTTTGTGTTATATATTATTTTACATGTATTCGTACATAATTAGATATACCATATATAATTGTATATTTCATATAAGATTATGTATTTGTTATTAGATTAGGTGTAATTAAATGTGGCATTGTATTAAAAAAATTAGAATAAACCATTTTTATATATAAACATACATAATCATATGTTTTTTTTATATAATAGCATGCAATAACATATATATTTATATAATATAATGCATGATTCTTTGTAAACGTTTGTTCTCCGGTTGTGATTTTTTTAAAATGTTATAATATCTAAATATGTATATATATTTTTTTATATTTTACAACGTTTAGTTATATATAGCGTCATATTTAATTGGATTAATTTTATCTAATTTTATCTAAATGTAATATACAATTATATATTGGTCGAGATATATGACATCATATTAAAATTTTTCCACAAATATAGTTTTATATTTGAATTTATATAATTATGTCCGGTTAATTACACTGGCAGACAAACACATATATGTGTGTATAAAATAACGTATTATTATGTATAAACGTTTTTACTCGGGATTTTATCATTTATTATTTTAATTGTTACTAAATAGATAAAACTCAAGAAGATATTATGATTTATTACATTTCTTAAGTAATTGTTTCGTCTAGAAATCTCATCAGTGAAAGGGTTGTAGAAAAACTTATTTTTTTTTAATAAAAACTGCATTAAAAATTTAATGATTAAACAAAAATTAAAATTTCTAATAAAAAAAAGCGGAATAGTTAAAACAATTCCACTACACTCACTGACTTGCTGACTATTGACTGCTTGTGTTTAAACCTATAATGCTCGTTTATAAACTTCTCATGACTTAACCCAAAAATTTCTCAAATTAAATACAGAAACCAGACACTGGCGGTTATTTATATTTTGCTTTTTGAAACTACTTGTCCTCTGACATTTCTTTTATTTTTATTTGCTGTTTCTTGAGCTAATATCAGTTATTTTAATAACATTTTTATTATTTTTTTAATTTGAATAAATAGCTCATGATACATATTGCTTTGATATATAACGATTAAAGTTAACGATCAGTAATAAAATTTTCAAGTTTTTTCCGTTATCTAACAATTGAGAATTGATTTTATAATTTATTATTAGGGAAACCATAAAACAGCTATAAAACAATATTTTAATCACTTAAAAAAGTCTCGAAAAACAGTAAAATAAACCGTTAAATTTAAGAAATAAACCGTTTACTAATAAACCGTTAACTCATAACTTTTTATTAAAATCGTTACAACAAAACAAATCTGTGCGCTCCGGTAGGCTAGTTGGTAGCGTGCTGGCTTATCTGTGCGGTGGTCGTGGGTTCGATTCCCACCAAAGCACTGGTCCGTTTTCGCAACAACGCGCCGAAGACCATAGTAGCTAGTGCTCGGTTAGGGTAATAGTATATAATTTGTAATTATATAATTATTAATTAATAAAAAAAAACACAACTAATGTGTGTAAAATTTTTTCATTGAAACTTCGTTAGTCAAATAAACGAGCAATACAGAAATGGTTTATCAAAATATTTTTCGATACACCTACAACATGTAATATTAAATTTTAAACTTTCTTTCAAAATACCAATTGCTAAAAATAAAAGCAAAAAAGCTATATTTTAATAGAAAAGAACTAAAATAAGCTTAATTTTTAAAAAAAAGTTCAAAAAGTAGCTAACATTTGCAAAATATGCTAAAATAAGCAAATATCAAAAAAATATGCTTAAAAAAAAAGTTCTAACAAATGTAGCTTTACATTTTCACAATTTCACGATCAGAACTTATATATTTAGTCTAAATAGTTCTTTTCTTTAAAATAAAATACAATATCTAGCTTATTTTGGGTTGCCCTAGTTAGTATCGTTAAAGTGAAATAGTTTTATAATGATAGTAACTTTTTAAAGCTTTCAACAGTAGTATTAAGTGATATTAACTCATTTTTGATACAGTGTTCCTTTATCCACCCAGTACTTTAACTGGATAAAGATAATTAGGTGGTTTAAAAATGCTAGAATAACTCAACATCTTGAGTACAATCCTGAATAAAAAAATTGTGGAAAATGTTTATCTAGAGTTGCCAAATAATTATTTGAAAATTTAAATTTTTTTACCTTTTCTGATGGACCTTTTTCAAATTTTTTTTAAAAATATAAAAAAGACTTTTATATTTTTAAACCCTCCATCCCATACTGCGGAGGGTATATTAACTTTGTCAAATGTTTGTAGTTCTTTCAAAAAAAATTCTGGGACCCCCATAAACTATATATATTATTGATCAGCATGAATAGAGAAGTCGATATAGCCATGTCCGTCTGGCTGTGGAAATACAAAATACTCCGCCAATACAGAAGAGGTGTTGCTAATTTTCAGTAAAATTGTTTGTTGATATCATGAGCAGTTTCCTAGTAAAAATGATCAAAATCGGTTACCGCGTTCAAAAGTTATGAGTGAAAATGTGGGAAGACCTTTAAAAATGTTGAAGCAAATTTTAAATTATTCGATTTATTTCATCATGCAAACGTACATTCCACAAGAATACACAAGAATATACGCAATCAGGGATGGCTGTCAATATCGCTAAAATACCGTTTCCGATTCTAACCCCTTTCAACTGACTATCGTTATCCCTAAAATACCGTTACCGAAATAATTAAAATATCGTTATCCGTAATATACTGTTACCGATATAATTAAAATAGCAATTCCTTAAAATGCCGCTACCGAAATAATCTAACAAGATCTGAAAAAAAAAACTTTTGTAAATAGATATATTTCCCCAAAGTATGATCATAAACTAGCCAGTCATTAAAACTCGGGCATAATGGGGGCTAAAAATTGCTGAATAACTAAAATAACGTTACTCTTAAAATGCCGTTACCAAAATAACTGAAAAATCTGTTTCCCTCTTTTTTTTTTGTTTTTGTAAATTTTTGTTTTATTGAAATTTATTTCCACAAATATTTTTTCCGTAAATGCAAAAATTAAAAAAAAAAATCGCCAAAATTTACAACAAAAAAAAAATCGTCAAAATTTCGAAAAAAAAGTAGTCAAAATTTTTCAATAGCCAAAAAAAAATAATAAATAAATGGCAATGGTTTTCGAGATATAGACGTTTTAAATTTTATTAAGTTGCTTTTGAAAATTTTTGCGATTTTTTCAATATTCGCGATTTTTAAATTTTGACGATTTTTTTTTTTAATCTTGACGATGTTTACCTATTTTAGCGATTTCTTTTTTAAATGTATTTAGAGTAAATATCAAATCAACACTTAAAGTAAATATTAAAAAAATTGCTTAAAAATTTTAAAATCGACAACATTTAAATAAAATCACTAAAATGAAAAAAAAAACGGCAAAATTTAAAAAAAATCTCTAGATTTTAAAAAAATATATAATAAATAAAAATCTTCGAGATCGAGGTCTAGTTTTTTTTTAATAATTTATTTGTTTTTCAATATTTCGACATTCGTTAAATATAATCTTCTGGAAAATCTATAAAAATCTCTAAAATTTTAAAAATCTGTTCATGATCTTTAACCGAACTAACCAACATCTCACACACAATTTACAGATCAACAACAAATTCACTATTAACCACTCAAAAGGTACAGTGCTCGACATATGTTGAAAAACGAAGAAAATCTCCAATGTTTGATATTCTTTCACTTACAATGTAAAGTATAAAATATGATGACATTTGAAAATAACTACCATTCAAATGTTCAACTTAGATAGTTGAACTGCCCTGTGGGAAATGAACCAGTCACTCGTATGGTCACGTGACTAGATCTTTGTGTGTATGAACCTGTCCTAGTTTCGGTTCTGTTATATGAAAGTGACCGGTACTTTTAACATGGACTTGTCGTAGGAGGTGGCAATTGCTACCTTTGGAGCACCCTGTGACGTGACGAATTACTTGATGAAGGTTACTTATCACCGTACCGACTGAAATGAATATGCTACTGGACAAGTTAGAAGTAGGCAGTGTTAAAGTAGGATAATTTTAGGATTTATGTGACATGCAACAGGACCAGTGGGAAAATAATTATCAAGTGACTGGTGTAGGTGTACGTATCGTAGAACAGCTTTTGATGGAAAACTAGTCACATATTAAGCGCAATGTGTGCTGTTACTGAGGTACTTTGAATGGATTAGATTTGTGAAGTACCACTGTACTGGTCTAGGGAGTAATTGTCGCCGGGTATTTTTTATTCACCGTGTGTCATATTATATACGAGTTGCTTAATTGTCCGTCCGGAACCTGTCACTAAACTACCCCCAAAACAGTGTTTACAAAACCTTCAAAAAGGCACAACAAAAATCCATTTTTAAATAAGTTTATTTCAGTGTTATATCCGATTTGTAGCAGTCAAGGGACTGAATCCTTTGGCACTAATTGCCATGTTTTCATCAACTGCTAACGGGATGGAACCAGTTCAATGACCAGTAAGAACTTCAACTGCATCGGCCCTAGTTGCTTCAGTACACTATAATGTTATCTTACTTTTTCTCCAGTTACATGATATACCTGATACCAACTTGTCAATGTTTTGTCACCATTACTATAGTCACGTAATTGGTCATTTCACACAAATTAACAATTTTTGGTACACCACAATTTTGGTTTCACCAGTTTCGTGACGTGCCACCCAATCATATATCACAAAATCGTCACTTTGGATCAATCGACCCTTCATTTCCCGCAGGGTGGCAACTGTGGTAATAATTAACAGAACTAAACATAGATTTATAGAAAATAAGTTCACAGTAAATTTCGTCATACTCAACAAAACTAAGTCACGTTACGTTTTTAACTTAACTAGTTGAGTTAAATAAATGATGTTTACCATTTAACACTTTAAGGCACGAAGAATGCTGATGAAGGCCGTTGCGGGCTAGAAAGTTAACTCCATTCATGCAGGTGTCAAATAACTTGTTTTTTTCGGTTAATTAAAGTAAATTATCACAAATAAAATTATAATTTTTCTGTTAATATGGAAAAAATATTCATGATCTTTAACCTACATCTCACAATCTCCAAAATTTTTTAAAAAAAAGTCGACAAAATTTATAAATCGGCGAAATAAAAAAAACAAAAAAATAGCATATAAAAAAACTATTTTCGAGATATGGAATTTTTAAATTTTATTATTTTATTTTATAGATTTTTTTTAATTTTGGTGGTTTTTCAATTTGGACAATTTTTTTTTAAATTTTGGTGATCTTTTCCAAATTTAGCGATGTTTTTATATATTGGTGATCTTTTCCAGTATCTAAATGTATTTAAAGTAAATATCGCGCTAGTAAAATATACGGCAAGAAGTTTGTTTAACAAACTGTAATCTATAAAAATCTCTAAAATTTTAAAAATCTCCAAAATTTCAAAAAAAAGTCGACAAAATTTATATCTTGGCGAAATAAAAAAAACAAAAAATACCAAATATAAAAACTGTTCTCGAGATATGGAATTTTTAAATTTTTTTATTTTATAGATTTTTTTAATTTTGGTGATCTTTTCCAGTTTTAGCGATTTTTAAAAAAAAATATATTTAAAGTAAATATCGTGCAAGTAAAATATACGGCAAATAAAATATACGGCATGTAAAATATACGGCAAGAAGTTTGTTTAACAAACTGTAACTTTTTTAAAAGATATTTTCACAATTTCTAGAAAAGAGTTCAAACTATCGGCATGTGAAATAAAAAAAAGGAATATAAGACCAGGTTCGCACACGGCAATTATACTTGCGCAATTCTTGAGTTTATAGAAGAGGGAGGAAAAGAGAATGGAAGGGAGTACAGACTTGCCCGTACTCCAATTCCGTTTTGTTTTGTCATCCGCAATTTTCAACACTGCAGGTTGATATACGAAACAAACTTTTCCTGTGTGAACACAAAAGCAATTTCAAAGAAGAATTAAAGAAAAATTGCGCAATTATAATTGCCGTGTGTGAACCAGGACTAAGAAATATTTTGTTTTGTATGTTTTCGATACCTTTTAGAAATTGTAATTTATTTTAAGCAAAATTATTACAATTTTATGGTTATTATTGAAACAGTGGGTATTTTTATGAAAACTATAATTTCAACAATTTTTAATCTGAATTGATAAGAAAAACATCATAAAAATCATTATTATTAAATTTTAAATTATAATTTACTACGAATTAACAAAAATTACCAAAAAAAAACAAAAAAACTTACCTTAACACAGTTTTGTTTTATTTATATATTTTTTTTTTTTTTGAGAAAAAAAAATATAATTTTAATCCAATTTGTATTGACTTTGAATACCCGTAAGTAAACAAGTGTTTGTATTTTGAATAGCTAAAGTTGGGTCAATTTGTAATGTTGAACGATGGCTTATATTGAATTTAGCGGTGTGGCGTGTTGTTGTTGGTCTTTCCAATAAACTATTGGCAGAATTTTATAAATATAAACAAATTGGTTTAATGTATTAACGTTGGTGCTAATTAAATTAACAAATAACGCTGGATTAACACTAATTCGGTGTTTTTTTTTTTTTTTTTTTTTTTTTTGAAGACTAACAATTCGACAATTATGTTTTCTATTCAATATTAAAAACTATTGAAATTTGTTTAATTTTTATAATATTTGTGGGATTTACTTTTTTTTTTTTTTTTTTTGTTTATTTTTTTACTTTTTAATATTTTTTTTTATAATTCTTAGAATTTGTTTATTAATTTTTGAAAATGTAGTTAATTTTTTAAGATTTTTGTTAATTTATTATTAATTTTAGTTAAAGAAACGATTTCTTTTCAAATTTTTAATACCTATTTGACCATAAAATATTTGAGTTCTTTTTTTTCGTATTTAAACAGGATTTATTTTCTGGTGTTGCACTATTTTTTGTGCATAAGCTCGTTTGTTCTTCTTCAATTTCTATTCTTCTTCATTTTTTTTATCAGATTTTTTTTTTTTTTTTTTTGTTTACATTGTTTAAAAGGGCTATTGTTGTTGCTGCTTATTTTGGGATTTCCTTTAAAACACATTCACTTTAAATAAAAACATTCATGTTTTTCAACAAAAAAAAAAAAAAAAAATCATCACATTTCAACTCTCTTTCTCTCGTTTGTTGTTGGTTTTGCACGTTGTTTTTTTTCTTCTTTTCTTTCTTCTTAATGTTGTTGTATGATTTTTAAGCTGTTGAATAATTCCTTTTAGACAAATCCGGTTTTATTTAACAATATTACAAAAACAACAACACCGACATGATTAAGAAAAGAAACGTGAAAAAGAAAATCTTAAAAATAAATTCAACAATAAATTTAAAATAAATAAATAATTAATAAATTAATCTTGATTTAATATAAAAACAAATAATAAAATGAAAGTTTAGATGACTAACTTAAAATATGCAAAATATTTTAAAAATATTTTGAAATTTTAAAACACTAAAAAACAGTAGAAAAATATTTAATACCTTTTACAATTTTTATTGAAATTTTAACACTTTTTTTACAAAAAAAAATTTTTGTTTTAATTTTTCAATATTTTTTGTAAAATCTTTTATAATTTCATTTTTACAATTTAATTCATAAATATATTTTTCCAATTCATATTTTTTTCGGTTTATTTTTTTTTTTTAATATTTTTTTCTTTTAATTCCAACCACGACGCGCTTATATTTCCTTGTCAGGTCTTTAAACATACAATGCCGGCGTTCAACTAACGTTTGTTTAACATCTCATTAGCTCTTTTTACATAAAATCTATCACTTTAACTTTTAGAAGAAATCATTTGGCAGTTAACATCCACAACATCACATCGAAATGTATTTTTTTAGCATGTACTTAACATAAAATCCACATACTGTTATTGCATTAAATACTCTCAAAGTTACTCTCTGGTCTCTTTTAACATTATTTAATCTTAATAACAGTTCTGTTAGTATTTGTTTAGTATTGCATTTGTAGCAGGGATGGAAAGTTTGGTATGTGTAGTTGATGCGCAAACGGGAAATTCCGAATCCCGGGTTTTTCTTTTATAAATCCCGGGTTTAGATAAGATAGATTACGTTTTTTCTGGATTTTTCTCATATAGTTTTTGGGTGTTTACGATTTTGAACAACCTCTTATTTTCTGCGAGTACACTCGTAATAATCATAATGAGTTCATTGCAAAATGGTTAAAAATTTGTGTTTTTTTTTACACAATTTTAAATAAATATACGATATAGCATGGTTGGCAAACACTACCTTTTCATTATAACGACAGTTGCCTACCATGCCCACATCAATGCCGATATGAAAGCTTTAAAACTACGATTTCAATAGTGGCATGTGTCTTCTAATATCACAGAGTTTATTTCAAAAGTCTAGCCATTAAATTTGGTTTAATCCACATTCTAGCGTTATAAATCGTCGTTTCGGTATTTTAGCGTTATTTTAACTTCAGTTCAAGATATTTATAACTCAAGTTAGTAAAATTGTAAAATGAAACCGGTAATATAAGCAGAAACATGTATTTAATGGAATCGCTTTTTTAAAAATCAATTTCGGTCTTAATGTTACTGTGGTAGCCAACCGCCATTGTTATGAGAAGTTATTGATAATATATAAAGTGAAATATTTAGTGGTTATTAATATCGTGTTCGTATCATAAGTAATTTCCGTTCGAGGTTAGCTGATGATTTCTTAGACCGGAGCAGGCAAAACATTGTTACTTCAGCTGGTTTTCGATGGCACTATAAGTTTTGTTGAATTAACGAAAATATAGTAAATAAGTTGACTATAAGAAGTCCAAAAATGTGTACTCAAAACACAAAAAAATTGATTTTTTTAAAATCGATGAATACACATTTTAAGATGTTATATTACCGAATATTACCGAAATATTGTTTGCAGAACATTCTTACCAACAAAATTACCGAAATAAATCAAATTCGTACTGGTAATCGATTTTGCCAATTGGATGATTTTGTTGTTGGTACCAATTTTTTTTTTTTTTTGTTAACTTTAACAAATACCAGCATCTCAAAAAATTCCGAAAAACCCAGGATTTCAAACAATCCCGAATATTCGAGTATTTTATGAAAAATATGTACATTTTCTGTTGTTTCTAAGTGAAAAAACTACTCAAATACTTTTTGTTGCTTTGGAATTCCTTTAAGCTCGGAATGGTCTGCTAAATCTATATAATTTGAAGTGCACTTAAAGAAAAACGTAATTTAACAGTAATCCATAAATATTTTGGATTAACAAAAATAAAATAAATTAAGTATCTTTAAATTAACAAAAGTTTTGTTAAAACTAGTAAATTAACAAATTATTATTATAACAGTAAATAAGCTTTAGACGACTTACAAATTTTTAACTTAATATCGTAATGGATCTGAATCCTGTTCTGAACTTAAATTATAAAGATTTCTGCTAAATTACAGACGAAATATTTTATGTTCAGTATTTTCTGTTAAACTACAAACGAATTATTTTAAGTGTAGTATTTGTTAATAATTTTTGTGAAAAAAAAAACTTTTTCGGATTTGAAAAAAAACTTCTTGCGTAAAAATGTATTCCATCGTAAGTTTGAATATTTGAATTTTCCATCTCTGCTTACTAACCACTTGATGTTTCTTTAGTTAACTGTTAACTCTCTCGCTAAAATGTTAACTCTTTAACAGTTCTTCTTGTTTATTGTTTATTTAGCCCTGACCACTACAATTGTGTGAGTGTGTTGGGTTGGTTGGTTTTTTTTTGGCATAGCAATTTTTTAGTTGTTTCAGTAAAACCATAACCTACCGTATACTCTTTCCTCTGGAAAGTGGTTTATCAGGGCGACTCTATATTTTATTTAAAAACCTGGAATAATTATGGATAGGTTTTGTATTGATGTTTAGTTCCATAGTGCAATTTTAAAATAGAAAAATAATTTTTCGATAAACTTCCGTTAGGTTTCAAATTGAGTGCAGTTGAGAGCAAAATTATAGTTATTTCTTGCACTCTCAAATGCCCGATCAAAAAAAACTTTCATCTCAAATACAAAATCAGATCTCATTTGATATAAATCGATAATTATTCTTATACAAGTTTGTCTCAAAATTGGGGAATCCAGTATTATCCGATTAGATCCCCCAAATATATAACTGGATTAAATTAGATTAAAATTGATATTGAAATTAGGGGATTAAGGCCCTGAAAGACCCCAAAATATCGCGTGCGATTAATTTATATCAAATTGGATCTAATTACATCCAAAAAAATAAGTAATTTTTGGTGGATCAAATTAAATTTAAATCCCATGATTAAATTGGATTTACTTAAATCCCTTAAAAATTATATATTTAATAAAATATTATAAAAATTTAATGAAAAATAATTTAGACATCTGAAGCATATATAATTGTGTATAGGGTTATCTACAACAATATCTAATTAGATCTTATACACATAGAAAATATTAATGATGTTGCAACATATAGAATCATATCTCAAACTAAATGGTTTATTGTGTCATATATGGAATCTTACATAATTATATCTCACATCTAGAAATGTTGAGGTTAAGAAAAAGAATAAACGTATTTCTCAGAAATTTATAAACACTATTAATTTTTAAATCAGACTAGACTAGTTTCTGTCTTTTTATGGACAGGCTCATCAGTGATTTTCAATTTAAATTGTATTATTATTTGTGTCTTATAATTGTCAGATTGTCTCTATATGATAAATTTTTCAGCAAGCTGCGGCTGTAAGAATCAAGCCTGCGCTCATCTTATATTACAAACGTAACAATACCAAGTCATGACCGTTTAGTAGTGTCTGACCGAACAGTTCGGCCAAAAACCTATATTTTGTCGGTTTTTTGATATCTAGAGGCAATGATGACAAATTTTGGTATTGGAAACATGTTTGTTGAGCCGATTTAATTCGATTTTGTGTATAAAATTTAAGAGAAAAGCCGAAGTTTAGCTATAAAGTTTAAAGTTCGGCCGCCGAACTATTTTCAATTTGGCCGAACTTTCTTAAGCCGAACAGTGAATTCATTGCTTAACTACAGACTTTTCTTCAAATTTGACACTCAAAATAGCATCTAATCAGCCCAATAAACATTTTTTGATCCACCAAATTTGTCCATAATGCTTTAAGATACCGAATACAGACCAAAGGCATTTTCTGACCGAACTGTTCGGTCGGACACTACCGTTTAGTGATCACACCCAAGTATGGCCTCGAATCTAATGCAGCTAAATTGCAGTTTTCTTTCCTATTAGCTTTTGACAACACTAACAACACAAATATTCTATTTTTAGATGTTTGTTTATTTTTCTAATCTCCTCCGTCTCTATTTCACAATGTTACCAGATTGACGTATGGTTTTTACGTTTAGGGTTGGCAACTTTTGCGTTTTAAGTTGAGACATCGCCACAGGGCAATTTAATGTCATTATAAATATATCTTGGGTTGTATCATACATATGGCACCATATATAAGCATATATTATATCACACAAACAAATATTTTTTATAATACATAATATACATATTAATATATCTTAAATTATATAACTTATATTGCACCATATATGATTACATATTTTGTTATATATGAAAATCCATCATTATCTATGGCAATAGATCTGGCACATCTAATTATGTATAGGACAATATATAATAATATATCGTTAAATATGTTACCACATACGAAACATATCGCACATTTCTTAAAAGACTGTTATAAGTCAAACATCTCGATTTTTGAAGTTAATGATTTAGATGTTTATGGTTTAGATGTCCTAATCACTGCCTATCGGAAAAGGGGCCCAAATTGCAGATCACCTGTTCCTATAATTCAAATTCTGATTATTTTTCTACAAATATGATTGAAGTGATCTCAGTTTTAACACGAAAATTATTCAGTTAAAATCAATTAAAAAAAAATATTTATATACAAAATTTCAGAATCAGATTTTTATAAATAAAAATATATCAATCTAATATCTTATTATAAAAAAAATCTGATTTTTTCTTTAAAAAATTATTTTAAGCTTTATAAAAAGACATTCAGAATCGAAAGAACATTTTCCATGCCGAAATCAATTGAATGTTCCTGCTAATTTTTTGATGTTTCTAAACGGGAAATGTTCTTTCTTCATGTCTTTTTATAATAAAAATGGACTTCAGTCAGAGTTTTTTTTTTCAATCTGCTGGTTTATTGTGAAAAAAAAATTTCTCTAGAAAAAAAATTATCTGTTTCTAATCTAAAGAATATTTTTTATGCAGAAATCATCAAAATAAATTTGGATGTCCAGCAGATTTTGTTAATTTTTTAGTGAGAAATCCCAGCAAAAAATAGTGCTTACCGAGAAGCGCTTCCGGAAGGCATTATTTGATAACGAACAAAGCGCTTCCAAAGCAAATGAAAAAGGCATGATTTTTGTTCGCGATGTCCCACTTGGTATGTCTCTTTTAAAGCGCTTCTTTCAAGTGCTCTTAGAAGCAATAAATTCATGCCTTCTTTGGCACTAAGAAGAGCTTTTTTGTATGTTGACAACAGTAGCGCTTCATGGTATGCATACTTTATTGCTTCATTGTAAGCATTATTCACTGCTTCAAAGAAGGCATTCTGGGAAGCACGACAGAATACCTTCCCTAATTACTTTATAGTATGCAAGGCAGTGAAGCGCTATTTTGGAAGCATACAAATGTAGTTACTGCTTACCAAATCCAGGTTATTTTTTGCTGGGATGTTGTTTAGATTTCAGTTTAGTTTAATGTTCTTTCGATTTCAAATTTGTTTCTATTTAATTTAATGTGGTTTCTGCTTAATTTAATATTTATTTTCTGTGTGTATTTCCCCACTTTAGCTATTTCTCTGTTTTATTTTAAAAATTCTAAACATACTATCTTAAATTTTATTCTATAAAAAAAAAATTCGCCCATAGTTATTTTTTTTTCTTAAACTAAAAAAAATTCCTGTTTTAAACCCATAAATTAAAATAAGCAACACTTCTTTATTTTCATATGATTGATAAAATCTTTGGGTTACAAACTAAAAAAAAAAATTATTTTAATAATGTAAGAGTCGGATAAAGTTTATTTTTTGCGTACATGTGCAGCATAATAAAGTAAAATTCATGCATAAAACTCATTAAGTTACAAAACCACAAAATGCCTGCTTCTAGGAAAGGGGAAAAAAGTGTATAAAGCAACAAAATAATGCGAAATTAACTAAAAAGAGGCGTTTGTTTTAAGGCTAAAATTAAACCAAGTTTAATTAAAAATTCAATTATTTAGTGGTATTTTATTTTTCTTTCATCTTCTAATAAACAGAAAAACCTCGATCGAAGATTTTAAAAGGATTGGAAAAAATTCGTTTTAATAGAAAATCATGATATTTCAAATCATTATTTTTATTAATTAATAATCATATAATTTCAAATTATATACTATTACCCTAACCGAGCACTAGCTACTATGGTCTTCGGCGCGTTGTAGCGAAAACAGTCCAGTGCATATGGTGGGAATAGAACCCACGACCCCCGCACTCATAAGCCAGCACGCTACCAACTAGCCTACCGGGGCGCACTACTACGCGGAATACGAAACTTTCTAAATCTGAATAATTAAGTATTTCTTCTCGTCTTATTCCGTTCTTTTTTTTTTTTTTGAAAAAATACATGTTTTTTATGGTTTTTTCCATTACCCACAACAAATATAAGACTTAGTCAAAAAAGCAGAATAAGGTATGAAGAAATTTTTCAGAAATTAAAAGTTTTAGTATTACGCTTCCATTTCGCTTCATATCTTAAAAAACTCAATTGAAATTTAACAAAAAAAAAAATCTGTTTAAAAAAAAATCCTCGTAATTACATTTTTTTCTCGTGCAATTCAAAATTGATCTCGTCATATTTAAAACAATACAATTTAAATATCTCGTAAATTGAGGGCTACCTGTACATCTAAACAAAGACTTTATAAAGCGTAGCATTCAAAATGAAAGAAAATAAAAATGTTAAAATAAACATTTTAGAAAAAATACCAATAGAATTGATAAAAGAAAACCAAAAGTTTGTTATAAGGAAAAGAATCACCAACCGCAAGTTTAATTAAAATTTTAAAAAAAAATTTTAAGTAGAATAATTTTGGATGGTAATTAACGACTTTTTTATACGTTAAACTAGCTTAAAACCCCCATACTTCAATACCGTTAGTTTTAGATACAAAAATATATTTTTTGAAATTACAGATTTCAATATCCTCATTTAAGCGGATTCACCAGGCTGATAAATAAACTTTTCTCCCGTTTAGCACCTGTTTTTGCCACATTCCTGGTCAAAATGCCAAAAATTATCTTATCAATGAGTAAGGTAACATTCGAAAGAACGTATTTTTAAATTTCTAGCCAAAGCGGTTTGAACAGTCCGCCAAGGAGAAAGCTTTTCCTCTTCTTTTGAACCTTCGAATAGGAATTTTTAAAAATCTCGTCTAAATTAATGTCTACGCGGAATTCGGAACCCACATACCAACTTGCAAGACCATTGCTTAAGCTGTTTGGCCAGGCCGCCTGGAGGGAGATTTTTGCCCTTCATGGGCATGAGGGGGAATTTTAAGAAGTTTTGTCTAATCGTAGGTCTACGAAGTATTAGAAACCCACATTCTAAATTTCAAGTTCCTCGCTTTTGTAGTTTGGCCAGACCGCTTAGAGAATGACTTTTCTCCTTTTTGCCCCTCCCTTAGGGAATTTTCAACAATTCTGTCTAAGCGAATTTTTACGCGGGATTAGGAACCTACATACCAATATGGAGTCAAAAGACTTGGAAGATACATACACTAAAAAATTAATTTCCATAAACTTGTATGGCGGTTTACAAGTAAAACCATAATTTCCCGATTTTTAAACTTTCGCAGTTTTTTCCATAGGGTTTTTGCGCCGTTTAGTTTAACTTAGTTTAGAAAAAAGTTTTTAAAAAATGGAGCAATTTTACACAGGAAATCGTTAAAAACAATAGATTTTTTTCGCTTATATCAATACTCAATATAATATAACAACTTTTTGTTTTAATTAGAAAATTGTAACGGAATATTTTAACTAATACCGAAAGTCCGTTTTTTTGTTGTTGTTTATTTTGTTAAAGTTAAAAATATATTTCTTTGGCAATTTAATGAATAGAAATAACTTTACTGATTAACTTTTTAAATAACTGTTGAACTTTTATGGAAAAGTTCTTGTGACTGTTCTTTTGAGAAAAAACTGAAACTGGAATTTGATTTTTAGGAAATTTATACAACATAGAATTCGATTCCCGAAGCACTATATAATTATGCAGATTTTTCCAAATTGATTTGCTAAAAATAATCTGGCATCTCTGTTTAGCACTAAGTAAATGAAGCTCTAAGTCTTGGTTCACACACGGCAATTATAATTGCGCAATTTTTCTTCAATTCTCCTTTGAAATTGCTTTTGTTTTCACACAGGAAAAGTTTGTTTCAGCAATTTTCGTATATCAACCTGCAGTGTTGAAAATTGCGGATGACAAAACAAAACGGAATTGGAGTACGGGCAAGTCTGTACCAGGGATGTTAAATGGGGTTTTCAAGTTTGTACCAACCTCAAAAAAATTGTACTTTTTGTACCTTCATGGTACCATTTTTTTTTTTAATTTATTAAAACAACAAAAAATGTACATAAAAATTCACTTGTACACAAAAAAACAAAACTTAACAATATCACAAGGTACAAAAAAGTCTTATGAATATATGAGATCAAAATCATGGAATTATTTGATTAGTTAATAAACTATTTGGAACTTCTACATCATAGCAGCACGAATTTTTCGATCTTAACCAATCCGTTTTCTGTATGAGACATGATAATGCACATGTAGTTTGTTTCGTTTCTTAGTTTTTATTATATTTTGAAAAGAAAAAACTCTTGAAACATTTTCAGATGAGTGTGGAATGGATAAAATTCCAACAACGACTCTAGAAATATCTGGAAACATATTGAAATTCAGTTCATTTTGAAAATTAGCTACTACCGACCAAAAACTATAAATGTTTTAATTTTTTAACGACTTCAGTTGCTCAACATCAGCGAAAGCTCTAAATTGATTATTTATTGAATCAAAATTTGCAATTTCATTCGGGAACATTTTTACTACAATACTACTTGTTTACCCTGAAATAACATTTTCTAGAGTAAACTTGTTTAAAAATTCGTTATTAAAGTTGACTTGGGTTGTCAAAACTTCGCTTAATTTTATATAAGATTGTGTGGCATTTTCTTTCATTTCTTTAACAATAATTTAATTTAATTTTCACTTTTTCAGAATTTTAATAAATTCAAAATGAAAGTGAAGTTGGCTGCAACAAGTGTCAATATATGTAAGAGCTCTATACACCACAATACCAGTCTGCCAGATAAATTTTGTGAAAAATCGTCAAATTTGCGAAATTAAAAAAAAAAAAAAATCGACAATTTTATTCTGCAAAATCCTCAAAATGATGATAAATCGTCAAATCGAATATGATCACATATATTTTACGTGCTCATTACATAAAACGAATAAATGCAATGAAAAATTACACAATAACAATTTGTTTTCTATAATAAAAATTCAAAAAGGGGAAAAATTAAAAATTTTTTAAATTGTACCAAATGAGTCGCGGTAGTACCTCGGTACTTTAGAAGGTCAAAATGTACCAAAAAAAGTACAATTGTACCAACTTTAACATCCGTGGTCTGTACCCCCAATCATTCTCTTTCCCTCCCTCTTCTATAAACTCAAGAATTGCGCAAGTAAAATTGCCGTGTGTGAACCAGGTCTAACTAAATAAAGCACTAAATAATAAAATAGCGATTTATTTTGACTATTTTGTTTTAAGTTTTGGCGTTATTTTTAATGTTTTGACGATTTTTAATTAAATCCAAAATGTATTTAAAAAATAATAACATCAAAATTTTTTAAATCAGCGTATTTATTTGTGGATTTATTTTATTTCGTTAAAAATTTTATAATTTTAGTTAATTCATTTGATTCAATAGAAATTGTAATTCAGTTTTTGGAAAATTCATTCAAAATTAAATTCAATTCTCGAAGCTCTGTTAAATCATAACGATTTTTCTAAAGTTATTTGCCGAAAATGTCAATTATTTTTGTTTATTTAAATTTTTTAATGAAATAATATAAATTAAAAAAAAAAAATACGGCGATTAAAAAAACAGGCCTATTATATCAGTTTTTTTTCTGTGTAATGATAAATAAAAACCCTTAAGAATTGTTAAACATTTTTCCAAATTCATTTTTCTAAAATGACGATTTTCTATTAATGTGGCGATTTTTAACATAAAATCATCTGGCATCACTTCTAAGCACTAATTTTAGTTGTCTTTCTCTTCATTGCACTTTTTTAGTTTACGCATAAATTTGACACGGTACGGTTGCTCGGTAGTAGTGTCTCTCTATTTAATTAAATTTTGCCTTAAAATAATAAAGAAAATTTAAATATTTTATCATAAAAGCATAATATAAGTGTCAAGTAATTGTTTTTTCATAAAAAATCCTTAAAATATTTGCATTAATTATATCAAAAAAGTGTTTTTAACCTAATATAAATTAGCGTCTGCTGGCTGAGCCGGTCGGTGTTTTTCTTTTGTTCTCTCGTTCGTTTGTCAAATATAAAAAATACATGGTGTAGTGTGTTTGTGTTCTATATAAAAAGCTCTTTAAAATGTTAAACAAGCAGAAATGTGTTGGCAAATTTTGTTTACCAAAAATGCCTTTTATATATTGAGCTAAAAATGTAAAAAATATAAAAGTCTTAAATAAAAGAAATTCTCGAGTGTTAATTTTTTTTTTCCAAAAAAATCTAAAAAAATCTGGAAAAGTTATGTGTTGTTGTATTTACTAAGAAACACTATAAGGAAAGGGAAAAAAAGGTGAGTTTTTCTCATTATTTTTTTACTCTGAATTTTTTATATACAAGAAATGAGAGCAAATAGTAAAATACGATTTACACTGAGAAAGATCTTTCTGTATATTAAATTCTAAAGCTTTTGATAACATCAAATTTGTTGCTCTATTATGTAGGGGAAACTGTGAACCGTTTACCTAGAAAACAGTCTCAGTTGTGAATTTGCCATATCAGAAATTTTAAATTGTAGTGTAAACAAAATTACCAAAAAAAGTATGAAATTAACCATGACTTCAGCTTAACCCTCTAACGGGTAAGGTTACCTCAGGGCAGTCTTCATAAAATTTACCACAACTGCGTCAAATGAGCATTTTATACTTAGAAATTAATATATTCCGATAAAAAACTAAATTTGCTAAATATTTTGCGAAGAAATTTTTCATGTGCCGTCCACGGTTTGGAAGCGAGAAAGCTTTAAAATCAAAATTTCGTAACATTTCAAAAAATAATTATTTTTTAAAAAAATATTGTTTTGAAAAATCTAAAATACCAATTTAGTTTGACTAAAAACTCTTTATAATAAAATATAAGTTAGATTGAAGCTTTATCTTGTATAATAAGTCCTTACTTTGGTCCAAGGACTCTCAGGATTTTATCAGGATTCCTCTAAAGGACATTATCTTAACTTATAAACTAATAGACGGATTTTTTATGAAATTTGGCAGAAGGCAGACATTACCAAAAAAAGAATGAAATTAACCATGACTTTAGTTTAACCCTCTAACGGGTTAAGGCTGCCTCGGGGCAGTCTTCATAAAATTTACCACAACTGCGTCAAATGAGCGTTTTATACTTAGAAATTAATATATTCCGATAGAAAACTAAATTTGCTCAATATTTTGCGAAGAAATTTTTCGTGTACCGTCCACGGTTTGGAAGCGAGAAAGCTTTAAAATCAAAATTTCGTAAAATTTCAAAAAATAATTATTTTTTAAAAAAATATTGTTTTGAAAAATCTAAAATACCAATTTAGTTTGACTAAAAACTCTTTATAATAAAATATAAGTTAGATTGAAGCTTTATCTTGTATAATAAGTCCTTACTTTGGTCCAAGGACTCTCAGGATTTTATCAGGATTCCTCTAAAGTACATCGTCTTAACTTATAAACTAATAGACGGATTTTTATGAAATTTTGCAGAAAGTAGACATTTAGTATTAATAACAAAGCGTTGAAGTTTGAACAATATAAATTGAAGTTTCGATACTTTTTCTCCTAATTTCGTTTTTTCCAAAAAGCGAAAATTATGATATCTTCTTAATCAGGAGCAGAAAAATTTGTTTTTCGAGTGGAGCACATAGTATGAATTTCGTTGCAAAACATCGTGTGTCAGTTAGAGGGTTAAAGTCATATTTTTCATAAAAAATTATTTCAATTTTTTTTAGAAGAATAGCCGTTATCGTATTATCCAGGAAAGTCTTTTAAATATAAGTAAGTCATGTCAAAAGTTTTTTAACTCATTAGGGACTTTTAAACGCCAGTAATTTATTACAGGGTTAAAAGAATTTGGTTTAAAACCGCTGAAATAATACAACATCTTCACTACCGTTGTAGAATAGAAAATTTTTATCCAGAATTGCCAACTAATTATTAAAAAAAGAAATCCCCTTTTTTGTTGGCACCTCTTTCAAAAGTGATATAAAAACGTGAAAAAACGCTCGCCGCTACACAAATGAGTGGCTACATTAGGCCGGGTCGATTTGTATGGAGGCAAAAAAATCGCTCAACGTTCAAGGAAAATAGTATTCTAGGAATCAAAATAAGAAACTTTTCCGAAGGAACCATACCGATGTCCCAACTTCTGACCCGTAGGGTCAAATTTTGAAAAAGCCCACTTTGATATTTCAGAAAGTAGGAGGAAGCTCTCCAAGATTATGGGAGATACTTCTTCTCCGGGAGACGCGCTAGCAGATTAATGCATAAATCGTCATTCTAGGGGTTAAAATTTAAGTTAAAAGAGGGCCGTTTTAGCCGTGTTTTTTTTTTTTTTATGTACAAATTTGGGGATAGAGATATTTCAGAAAGTAGGAGGAGTCTTTCCAAGAATAGGGTCTCTATTTCTTCTCCGGAAGAAATAGAGTATAAATATATTCGATTGGGTTGGATTCGATTGGGGCACTCTAAATGAGTCAAAGTGGGATTTTTCAAATTTTCACCCTACGGGTCAAAAGTCGGGACATCAGAATTCGTTTTAGAGGTATGGTTCCTTCGGCAAAGTTTTTATTTTGATCCCTAGAATACGATTTTCTTTGAATGTTGAGCGATTTTTAAATCGACCCGCCCTAGGCTACATGTATTTTGTTTTTATATTGCATGTTATTTGTTATTGTTTTTTCGCTCGTGTGAAGAAAAACTTCATCTAAAAACAGGGTATAAAGTTTTATATATTTGATTGCTGAGAAAATACGAAAATCATTTCTTTGCTAAAATTTAGCTCATCGATAGTTTATTATTTTTTAAAATCTTTTCAAAAAATTTTCAAACACACGAAGTCGAAAATAGATCAAAGCTTATTCCATTTTTACTGAAAGCATAAATAATGGCTACTTTTTATTGAACTGCAATCTTTGAAAACTGCAATCTTAGGGCTGCTAAATGATAATTTTACAAAATGGTCAAAAACAAGATGTTTTCCCCAGCAAAAATGTATACTTTAACTTAACTAATAATCACAAAAATGTTTTGCTAAAATTGACTAAAAGGTCTGCTGGCCTAAAAAAGCTAATTTTACGGTAAAACTAAAGTATTTTTTGTAAAAATGTCTACAAACTTGTTAATTTGAGTGTAATTAATTTTTGGTTGCCCTAGTAATTAGTAAACTATCAGACCTTATATTTGATTTTATAAGCACAAAGATTTTTTTATTAACTAAAAATATTTTCTTTTTATTCCAGGTAAGCTTTTGAAAACTAGAATCTTTAAAATCGAAGTGTTTTACGGTAAGCTTAAAATGTTTAAAGATAATTTGTATCGTGTAAAAAATAATTCACGATCAAATCTGTACATTTTAATTTTATTATAATTTTTTATTTAATAGCGACAATATTAATGTTAATCCTTAAAGTAAACAAACATACGATTTAAAGCGATATAAAGCGAAATTTCGCCGTTTTTTCTTATGTTATTTTTAAAGTTTACGCAAATTTTTATGGAAAAACCATAAGTTGTTTTTTAAAATTCGGAAACTTTTCTAAAGAAATTCCTAAATTGTTTCGTAAAATTCTATCATTACCAACAGCTTTTGGGGGGTTTGGGAGCTTACACCCATACACTCCGGGAATTTCTGCTGTATTTGTATATTCAGAAAAAAGTTAGTAGAAAAATTTTCAATCACACTTTACTCATTTTGTACTAATTTTTAGTATAATTTTTTATTATAGTAAAATTTTTTGCTATTTTTATTTTACAAATTACTGAATTTTGTACTAATTTTTGTTGTTGATTTTAGCAAAAAATTTTAATAATTTTTGAAAACCCGTTGCTAAATTTAGCAAAAATATTGCTAATCACAAAAAAAAATATTTGTGCACTCAGAAAAAAAGTTAGTAGAAAAAATTTTCAGCCGCACTTCACTAATTTTGTACTAATTTTTAGTATAATTTATTATTTTAGTAACATTTTTTACTATTTTTATTTTACAAATTACTGAATTTTGTACTAATTTTTGTTGCTGATTTTAGCAAAATATTTTAATAGTTTTTGAAAACCAGTTTCTAAATTTACCAAAATTTTTGCTAATCACAAAAAAAATATTTGTACACTCAGAAAAAAAAGTTGGTAGAAAACATTTTCAATCGCACTTCACTATTTTTGTACTAATTTTTAATAAAATTTTTTATTTTAGTAACATTTTTTGCTATTTTTATTTTACAAATTACTGAACTTTGTACTAATTGTTGTTGCTGATTTTAGCAAAATATTTCAATAATTTTAGAAACTCAGTTGCTAAATTTAGCAAAAATTTTGCTAATCACATACAAATAAAAATATATTTTAACAAATAAAATTTTTATTACAGAGTTAAAATTAAAATAATAGTCATCTATTACGAAAAAAGTGCAAAAGGATTGATAAGCAAAGTTGTTGTGTTTAATTTTTTTAAGTTTTATTCTGCAAAGTTCTATGTGATGCATTAAAATTAAGCAACATTTTTTTTCCTGATTTTAGAAAATTAATTTTAAATTGCAGTTTACTGAAATTTTACTAAAATTTAGTAGCGACATCTAATTCTTTCTACTAATTTTATTTTACTACAGTTCAGCAGACATGTCTTGCTAAATTTAGCAAAAAAAAAATACCTTAAGGCTCAAAATAGTTAAATTTACCATAATAACAGCGAAATTTTCAGTAGTCATTACAGATTTTATTTTCTTAGTGTAGTTGTTTGAGCAGTGATATAGTATATTTATTTTTAAGTGAAAAAGCTGTCATACGTAGAAGAAATTTCAGTTTTGACTACATTTGTAGTTGATTTAAAAAACCAAACCACATCAAATTACTGTTCTATGAATTTACAATAATTTTACCAGTTTTTTTGTTTTTAAATTTTAAAATAAAACAAATACAGGCTAGTTAATTTTTTACTACATTTGTGGTTGATTTGATTAACAGTAAAAAAGAAATGGCAGTGTTAGGTGAATTTAATTAAATGTAAAGCGTCCTTTTTCTAAGTGAAATTTCCTTTGTTTTAACTACATTTGTGGTAAGGTTTACCGACATGATATTCTTAGTGTATATATCAATTCCATATTATTAAGCAGGGCAACCAGAAATATGATCATAAAAAATTAATAATGCCTACATCGGTACAGTCTTAAAATAGGACACTCAAATTTGAAAAAAGGGCTTAAACTTCCAAAAGCAGAAAAATTTTAAAAACAATTTTTGGAAATTTTTTATTAAAAAAAAAAATGTAACAAAAACTAAAAAAATAGAAACAATATGCTCTTAAAATATGCTATTGTTTTTTTTTCAAAAATATACTTTTTTCAAAAAAGCCTTTTTTAAAAATATACGCTTAAGATCAAAATATGCAAAAATATGATGTAACAAATCGATACCAGGATTCATCAATTGTTCTGAAAAGAGTAAATATCTTATCCATTTTTCCATTCGATGCACAGGAAAAAACGTGATACTTTGTTTTCGATAAAATCGATTAGCAAATCGATTTCCCTTAAAGTCTTACTAATTTATTTTAGTAAAGTTTACTAAGTTTTTCTACTGCTTTCACTTTACTAAAGTTTACAGACACTAAAAATTAAAATGATCTAAACGGTCTACTGGCTTAAGAAGAGTTAATTTTTCTGTAAAATGAAAATGAAAATTATTCAAGTTCGAGGCCATACTCTATATATCTTCATTAGGATATTGTCCTAACAAATAATCTATAGAGTTTTTTGTTTTCAAATTTATTTTTTGACCCTTTCAGGAATGTGTTGATAGATCTATTTCGGGAATTTTCTAGGTTCCCATCATCAGAACACGTTTTGAAAGCGGTAACAATCCCATGCCAAACATCAAACATTCATATGAACTAGTTTACTCACTACATGAGAACTAATATACATATGAGTTTGAAGTTAAAGACTATAACCATTGATCAAAAAATAAATTGAAAACTTGTTGTTTGTGAAAGGTTCAAATAATAAATTTGAAAACAAAAAACTCTATAGATTATTTGTCAGGACAATATCCTAATGAAGAAATATAGAGTATGGCCTCGAACTTGAATAATTTTCATTTTCATTGCACAATTAAAGGTCGAAAAAAAACATAATTTTTATTTGTAATAAAAACTATAACAAACTTTTCTGTAAAATTTTTGTTTTTTTCTGTATCATAGAAATAAACCTGTAAAAATAGCAGAAAAAGCTACTAAAAAAGTAAAAATTAATTAAAAATGACGTTGCAAAAAAAACCGCTAAAATTAGCAAATTCTTTTATATTTTTATTTAATAAAATAAGAACATCAAAAATAAAACTGTCAACTTTACAAAGTTTTGTTTATATACGAGGTAAATTTTAGTTAATTGAAAATAGCAATTTACTATTTTTCGACTAAAATTAGCAAAACCTTTTACTCAATATTTATAGACTAAAAACAGACAACAAATACTGCAATATCAACTAAAGTTTTGCTATATTTAACTACAATTTATTAGAATTCAAATTAAAGTATATTTTGCTAAAATTACCAGACATTTTTAATAAAAAATTATAGATTGCTGATTTGAGAAGTACAGATTATTTTCGCATCAAAAATATAAAAAAAATTTTAATTTCACATTTTTTTATGATTGTTTTTTGTCTACTAATATTTAGCAAATTTGTTTGCTAATTATGGCAGATTAATTTGTTACTTTAAACTAACAAAAATTTAGCTAAAGTATAACTAAATATTTGTAGATTTAGCACTTTTATTTTTGCTATTCTTATTTTAATAATATTTGGCAAAATAAAACTTCTAATTTTAGCAGTTTTTTTCTGTTAAAAAATCCCAAATTTAGTAAAATTTCTGTATCATGTACTAAAAAAAGTACATTTTCTTTAAAAGTTTTGTAAACCCAAACTTTTTGTAGGGTACCTTGAATATAAATGAACTGTAAACAAAAATTGCTTAGATATTAAAATAGCAAACATTTATTTGATGCTACCTACCGCCATTGTAAACCAACTCAAATTTATTTACCTTACCTGACTTTAACACAACTTCAAGCATTATTATTGTCTTTCTAAAACCAGCAAACAATTTTTTGTTGCAAAAAACTCTAAAAGGAAATTCTTAAATCACTGTAGTATTGAATCTACACTGAGAAAATTCTCTTCATGATATTAAGGAATATTTGCATAGAAGCAATGATGTTGCACTGGAACTCATCCATTGCAACTTTTCATTAAACTAAGTTTTCATATCATTTCATGAAAAATTTCATTAAATTTATATAAAATTTCATTAAATCAATGAAGAAGTTTTATCAAAAAAACTAGTTTCATAAAAAGTATGAAGTTTTTACTTAATTTTTAGAAATTTTTCGTTCACATTATGAATAAAAATTCCATTAGTTTACTGAAAATTTTCATTATTTTGCGTCCACTAAAATTCTCTCTGTGTACTTTACGATCTACCATATATTCTTTTGTATGGAGTTTTTTTTTGTATTAACAGTTTCTTTTTATCGAAATTAGAACAGGCATTTAAATTTAACAGGTTATGGGCCCAACTATAGAATTTATTATATATTACATCCCTATTTGAAGTTTTAGAACCTGTTCTATGAAACCAATATTGAACAAACTTATTCCAAAATTTCAGCATGGGTTTCCACCATGCTGAAATTTTGTTTGCTGGGTTATTAATATAGTTTATACTCCCTTGTTTGCTTAGTTGCCATGATGACTGATTAACACGATTTTTGATGATTTTCTTAGTGTTACAAGATAGTAAACTTTGTTTAATGTATCTTGTATCTAGTTAGTATAGGAAATGGCTATTGCTTTACTTTTGTAAGCCATAAAAGGTGCTTTGACTGGATTTTTAGTTAAGTACACATTTTTTTTAGAACCTTTTGTTTAGGTTTTCTTTTTATGTTTTGCTTAATAACATTTGTGAAGTCTACCATAAAGTACTAAATTTAATTAAAGCCAGCAAATATGGGAAATAATGAAATTTTAAAATATAAAGAAATAATTTAATGTATGAACAAAAAGAGCTAAAACCTAATTAGAAAGAAGTGAACAACCTTAGGTTTTGAACAAAGAACAAATATGAATGTTTATCAAGATGCCCTAAAGTATATTTGAAGGAGTATGAATTGCTGTACTAACAAGTCAAGTCTGTTGGGTGGTTCCTCAAGATTTCTATGAACTTCAAATATAATATAGAGGAGAGGAAAGTAAAAAAAAATCGTAAGAAACATACCTGGCCAATCGCTTATTTAGGGGGTAAAAAGGGGTTCCAAAGTTCTTCGAAACATTCTTGTTTTTAGAAATTTTTACTATTTCCTGTATGCCAATGGATAGGTCTTACCTATCCTTTCATTTGATACCAAATTTGTTTATTGCATCTTTGAAGAAGCTCAACCAGAAACGCAAGTAACGAAAATAATTACGAGCCCAAATTTTTACCCTTAAACGTGAAATTGGGCAGCTACAAATGTAAAATAAATAGGAATTTATTTTTTCTCCTTTATCACCTATCAACATTTTATGGCAATCGGAGTCAACGCATTAGTGGTCCTTCGCTGTAATGGGATTTTATTAATTTGTGTTACTTGGGCAAATGTTGAAATTCCTTGTGCGTCCTTGTTATGCAGATAAGATGTCAAAACATACTGAAGGATTTAAAGCCGATAAGGTGACAACAAATATTTTCTCAGTGGCGGTTATGAGGATGCTAGCTGGCGATGTTTATCTGTGTTTTCGAACTTCCCCAATTAAAAAGTTTTTTCTGGCTCGGTCTTGTAACAAAGAAAACTTAACCGTAATGTCTTGCGTCCATCCTCTTCTCATTCGATTTTTGTGTGTATTTAAAAAGTCTTCTTTATCTTTGAAGATTTATAAATATTGAAAGTCTATCATATTCGATTCTGTACACTAATTAAACAGGTAGTCATTATTTTGTTTGATATATAAACATTTGCCTATAAATTATTAAAGTATAATATTTCATTCATACTTGTGCTTCACACTAAACGCCAAAAAAGCAAATAAAAATTTAATAAACCTTAACGCGTATTTGGTGAGTTGCGTATATTTGTTTATATTTGTATATAAAACTTCAAACATATTTCAAACGTTTTAACCGTCTTTTATACATTTCTTGTTCAAAAACACACACTTTTTTTTATAAAGTCTGATACAGTTTCTTAGGGCGGAGTGATGGAGGTAATTTTTGGGAGTTTAACGAAACGGGTTAGAGGATAAAGCAAAGATATATAAAAACTGTGTTTGGAAATTTTTTTTTCAATAGAAAATTTTAAATTTATTCCGAACCCAGGTAAAAATATGATTATATATAAACATATAGAATCATATATGTTCTTGTATGATTATAAATGGGTATAGCTGATTATATAATTCTATAGAAAGTTCAATAAATGACCATATATGTTTGGATCCAAAATTTAATTTCAGTTCATTACATTTATTCAGTCTATGGAATCAAAAATTCCTTACAGACTATGATTAAATCAAAACTTACGTATCCAAATATATAAGGTCCTATATAGGGCCATATATTATAATAAATTTAACTTGTTAACTATCATATATTTCTCAGGAGTTTTGGACTGTTACACAAAATTTTGCTGGTACGATCGCTTGCGGCGGCAACATCAATTTATAAAATTAATATGTATGAGTTTTTTCCATCATACGTATCGCAGCTCTCAACTTCGGTGTTCCCATTTATGATTATAAGAGGGTATATCTGATTATATATTTCTAAAGAAAGTTCAATATATAACCATATATGTTTGGATCCGAAATTTGAGTGTAAAATGAGCATATACGATCACATAGCCTCAAATTACGGATCCAAATATATAAGGTAATATATGGGGCCATATATTATAATAAAGTTGAATTTATAAAATTAATATGTATGAATTTTTCCCTCATATGTATAGCAGCTCCCTTCTTCGGTGTTCCCATAGCACTTAACCCTACCGAGGCAAAATAAAGAATCAGCACTATAACCCAAAAATCTTTTAACAGATGGAGTGCAACAACTCTTCCAAAACGTATCATCTCACGCAATTACTGTGTGGCAATTTTTGAAGCCCTTCATCTTTCACCACATTTAATCTCTCCTCTATTCTCAGTCCAAAGAAAGCAACGAATTAAATAATACGATCATAATAAAACATGCATAAAAATACGAACTTATTTTGTTGTCAAAACAACAAAAACTTTAACCAAATAATTAAATTTTCGTTTATTTTACGAACGTTTTTGGTTATTTTGACATTTGTTCGTATTTTTTGCATTGGATATGTCTTTTTTTTCTATTTCTTACACCGCGTTCCTATAATTGTATACATCAGTCAGATAGAGAGTATTACCGGCAACAATATCGGGGTAAATGTTTTCTTAATCCCATCAAGGTTTTATATACCAGAGTTTAATCGAACAGTTGTTGAATTCAAAAATTACGAAAAATGTCGATAGTTCGGTTGCGTTTTTTCCTATTTATTGCATAGGTAACACACATTTTTTTCCATAGATTAGATAGAGATTGATTCCTGTAAAGTTTTTAACACTAGCAATCAGATGGTTAGTCGAATAATAAGAAAAAATTGCAAAAATCTAATTGCTCAGACGATTTTTTCCGTAATTTTATACATGCATCAGATTAGAGCTTATTACGGACAATACTATATATCTGGGTGGGTAATTTGTTTTCCCAATCCCTCCCTAAATTGTTATACTAGTTTTGCTTTCATTACATCGGTTAGTTAAAAAATTACAAAATATAACAAAAATGTAATTACACAGACGCGATTTTTTCTTCTATTTTTTCGAGGCACTCTTCTAATTTGAAACATGGATCAGATAGTTCACATTCCGAACAAGAATATTCTGACGACATTTTTTCTTAATCCCTTCCAGATTTTGAATACTAACGTCGCGTTTTTTTTAAATTGCGAAAAATGTCAAAAATGCTATTGCTCGGAAGAGTGTTTGGTCCAATTTCATTTAAGATATTCTTATAATTTTATGCATGGATCATATAAAAAATATATTCTTTTGAATCTCTCCCAGATTTTGAATACTAACGTCGAACAATTAGTTGAAAAATTACGAAAAATTTTAAAACTGTTATTTTTCATACATGGATGACATAGTGCCCATTCAGGGAAATAATATACGAGTATTAGATTATATGGCACTATGCACCGCGACCAACTTAGGTCTTTTGTGCTGCCTAAAGTTACCCTAAAGATTCAAGCTACCTATAAAGCCAATAATCCTATTAGGCAAAATCTTCATAATGTCCGAAGGGGAGACAAAGCGATTGCCAAGAAACTTGGCACGCCTTTCACATAGCCTCGGACATTCGCAAAGAACATGTCTCAGCTACCAGTTCGCAAAACCTACACTCATCCGTGTCCGAAAGACCCCTTTTGAGCAGGTGGTATCTGAGATTGCAGTGTCCAGTCAGGTAAGACACCAGGGTTCTCAAGTCACCCCTCCCGAGGGACAAGAGTCTCCTCGATCCTGCACTGGAAAAAGAAATCAATCTCTTAGCCTGTCGTTGGCCAAGAGAGTTTTCCCAATAGAGAGAGAATTCTGACTCCCGAGCTTCTCCCTAACATACCCCAAAGGTATACCACAGAATGGTTCAGGGCCAATAAAGGGCCTTCGGGCCCCGCAATTAGCAAGACAATCTGCCCTCTCGTTTCCCTCATGCCCCTCGTGACCAGGAACCCACCCTAAGGTAAGCGAGTTGCGCCTGCCAAGTCGGTTAAGAGCCAGAATGCATTCCATGACCAGACCAGATGACACCTCATAGGACATTAAAGCCCTTAATGCCGCCTGACTGTCGGAAAGAATGTAGATACGAGATCTAATAGTGCCCCTTCGTAGACACTCCTCCGCGCAGACACAGATAGCAAAAATCTCTGCCTGAAAAATGGAGGGGTATCTACCCATGGGTAAGGCCCGTTGGAAACCTGGTCCATAGACACCCGCACCAGTGTCACCATTCGCATGCTTTGAGCCATCTGTGAACCATATCTGAGAACCCCGCTCTGGCTCCCAGGATCTGTTGGTCCACATGGCCCTGTCGAACAGCATCACTTTAAAGTTCCTATCAAAGATGTACTCCGGTGACCTCCTATCCGTAACCTTTGTAATCGGGTCATCAATTAGGATTCTAGCGATCCTCATGTGACCCCTTAGATCACCTCCCCTCATGTCACCGAATTCTAATATACGAGTAACTTTCTTTCTTAACCCCTCCCAGATTTTAAATACCTGCGTCGTGTGCAGTCGAAGAGTTAGAGGAAAAATTAAAAAAAATGTGATTGTATAATGATATATATGGATCAGATAGAGCACATTTTCTTGTATATTTTTGACTCAATTTCTTGCCAATTCCTCGCAGATACCAAAGCATCAAAAATGTATAAAAAAATGTAATTACTGGAAATAGTTTTTAATCATTTTCTTGCAACGTTTAGTTGAAAAATTTTGAAAATTTTCAAAAACGTGATGGTTCGGTCGCGTTTTTTTTTCTTATTTCTTGCACGGCATCCCTTTAGATCAGATAGAGCTCATTCCAGGCAACATTATTTAGGCACATTTTTTTTTTGTAATTAGGATTTTTTCGGATTAAGATCATGAATAAAAGATAAAATTATTAAATAAAAACCCAGGTGTTTAAATTTGTAATTTTAATCTTTTGTTTATTTCCGATATTTCGATACTGTCGTTGACTATCCTCTGGGAATTTTAATAAAAATAAAAAGCTATTTGAACTGAGTTGTAACCACCCCTTGTCTACTGTACAAGTTTATGTCAACTTTTTTTCTAATCCCCCCCATTTTTAGGGTCAATGAATAAAGTAATATGTATCCACCTTTAGTTTAATTCAAATTTTAAAAATTTTCTTAAACACTCCACCCTAATATGTATATTTAGTTACTTTATTATTGTATCTTATTCATTACTTGTTGTTGACTATATTGTCCCCTTCTCTTTTGTTCCCCCTTCTCTCTTTGTTGTCTTTGATATCATTAACCATCTCGGTACACTTTGCAAGGCACCATGCACTTGACATTCACATTGAAAATTTAATGTGTAGGTACTTCAAATTTAAGACGTGTTGGTATCTAACTATCCATCCATCGGTATCTAATGTCTATGATCTATACTGTGTTAATAAGAGCTTTCAGCCTTATTTAATGATTTTGTTATAAGATATGCATATTTAATTGTTAGTAAACTGATGACAAAGACAACGATAATGATGACGGGAATTGGAATGGGTGTAGAAAAATAAATGTAATTAAAAAAAGTTTGTTAAAAATGTTTGACCTTATACATCAAATGGCTAATTTATTTAATTATATTTTGTTTTTTTTTTTTGTTATTTCTTCTTAATTTATAAATAAATTAAAGTTTTAATGAGTGTCAACGTTAAACTAAAAGAATAATAGTTAAGATCGAAATGACAAAATGAAGTCATTAAATTTATTATCACAAAGAAATAGAATGTTAAGTTTAATTATGTTGGAAAATAATTTTATATGTAGTTTTTTTAATGGTTAGTTTAAAAGTGTAATGGGAGCCCAGCCAACATTTCTGAAGGCTCAGAAAATATGAATGTTAAATGTCATAGAAATAGGGCTTTAATTGTTGCCAACTCTTGGCAATTGTTGCCCAATCCGTAAATTTTTTTTTTGGAAATTGACTCTAGAGCATATTTATTCTACAGCGGTGTCACTTGCTGGTTATGTATTTCAAACCGAAACTATCACCGGAACTATTACTATTACCGGAACTATTACTACTATGTCTTTCAGACCGGAACTGTTATTACTTTCAGACCGGAACTATTTTTACTAGCTTCAGGGCTCTTCTAAACCGATCCTGATTAAATGGATTATAATATAGGTCACATGAAAGATTTTTTTAGAACGATCCAGTTTTCACCAGTCGAAGAACTGGTTTTTCAACTATAACTAACCCATCTTTTTCCACAGGGTAGCTTAACAACCGATTTAAATTTGAAGCAAAAGAACCAATTTCGGGACTATTTCAAACCTAAATCAATAAGCTAAATTTTATCAAAAAATATTTCAAGTTTTAAGGCAAAACTTGTTAAATCTTTGAGAATTGCTTTTTGTTAACTATGACATATTCTGAGTGCATTTTTTCCTCCTTCGTTTCGCATAAACTACAAAACAGGAAATTCTTATTACGCGGTTATGGTTTCTAAAAAACTACAACTATGCACCACTCCCATCAAGTATCTTTTTCATTTTTAAATTATTATTTAAAGATGCAAATTTTCTTTCTCTTGGTGTGTTATAGTTTTCCTTTTTGTGTTGCAAAAGTTGTTTTTTTTTTGTATCTTTTAGAAACAAAAAAAAAAACGGAAATTCACTGAACTGACAAACAAGTTTAAGTTAAAACAAACCTAAGACAAGAAGTCAATTTAGTTTTTGCATCCTGTTTTATGTGAATAAGTATATTTCCTTTTTTATCTTCATTTGTCGCTGCAATTGCGGCGGCTGTTAAATTATCCCAGCAAATAATACCGTTTTTAGGAGCAAAAATCTGAAGTAACTTGAAAACCTATGTTAAAATTGCAATATATCATTTATGGACTTGTATATGATCATACGTGGGCATACGTGATCGTATACGTCTATGCATAGTTCAATGTACAACCATACCTGACTCATATATGACAATATATTTTTGTATCCCAAAGTTGAAGGGTATAGAGACGTATATTGTCATAAATGTTCATATAAACTGGTATATGCACATATATGATCATATATGCACTTGTATATAATCACGTACTGGTATACATATATGTATATAGTTCAATATATGACCATATATTATAAGATGAAATATCGTCATATTAGATCCTGCATGCATGGGCGTATGCCCTAAGTTTTCTGATCCAAATATGCGACCATATGGTCATTTATTGAAATATTTATGAACACACATATAAACACATATGATGAGCTATACTTATATATAATCATATTAATGCACATGTATGATCATATATTTTCATATATATTTACTGGGGAAAATTTTTAGCATTTAGATTGTACATTTTCTTCGCTTTATTTACTTCTTTTTTCTATAAAATTTTTTAAACGCTTTTGAAATTTTTCTGATTTTCACTTTCTAAATGACTCATTTATCAGTTTTTCTTTAACTCACAATTCCCTAGTAATAATAAATGTGCTATAAGTTTTGGAAGAAATACCAAAAAGCAATATAATATATCTTAAACAAAAGTGTATTTATTAATCTTTTAAATGTTATAAACATTAATTTAAAGTTATCGTCAACAAAATATTAAAATATAATCCTGTTAAGAGGTATTACAAAGTTATCTTAATGGCTCAGACTGATTCTTTTCGTTAACATTTTTAAGATCACGGGTTCGATCCCTAGTCTCGAAAATTATTTTGATCATAGTTTTTGTAAATTATATTCAAATTGAGAATGAGTTTGAAGCGATTATGTGAAACTAGATGTTGTTAACTTTTTTAAGACCATGGGTTCAATTCCCAGTCGCAAAAATAAATTTTTGTAATATCTATTTAAAGTATTATAACCAAATTTCCATGCTTATAGATACCAAATTAGCTTATAACGAGATATATAAGAAAAAAAGTTTTGATTTCTTATTTCCGATATGTGGAACTGGATGATTTTTACTTTTTTAAGATCATGAATACGTTTCCTAGCCAAGAAAATTATTCTAATCATAGTTTTTTTTTTGTAAATTACAGTCAAAGTTCTATGTTTAAAGCTTACAAATGAGTGCAAAGCAAGTTAAAAAGGGACAGAGATATATATCCTATTTCGGTGAAAATAGAAAATTTAGCAAAAATGTTTCTTAACTTAGCAAATTTTTTGCTGATATTAGCAATTTTTCTGCAAGGACCCTTCCAGCAAAGATGTTGATGACTTCACAGAAATTTTTTATTAGTGTAGTCGTGAAAAATATTTAATAATAATTTTTGTAAATCAAAATCAAATTTCTGTGTTTAAGGATAAGAAATGAGCTGAAAGCGAGATATATGGAACAAAAAATTGATTTCCGATTTTGGTTAGGTGGAACTGGATGTTATTAACTTTTTTAAGATCATGGGTTCGTTTCCTAGTCGCAAAAATTATTTTTAACATAATTTGTATGAATTATAATAATTTCTTAATGTTTAGAGATTGTGAATACCTTTAAAGCGATATATATATAACAACCAATTTAATTATTATATTTGATGGAACTAAAGGTTAACTTCTTAAGATCATGCCTTCGATTCCTAGTCGGGAAAATTATTTCGATCATAGTTTTTATAAATTATAATCATATTTTCCTATTTCGGTTAAATGTAACTAGATGTTATTAACTTTTCTAAGAGCATGGGTTCGATTCCCAGTCGCAAAAATTATTTTTATTATTTATATTAAAAATTTCATGTTTATAGATTACCGTTGAGTTTTAAACGAAATATGACAAACAACTTATTATAACCTCCACATACTATGATGAGGGTATATATGAGTTTGTCATTCCGTTTGTAATACATCGAAATATAGCTCTAAGACCCCATAAGGTATATATATTCTTTATCCTTATTCAATTTTCAGACGATTTAGCGATGTCCGTCTGTCTGTCTGTTGAAATGGCTATCACTGTGCGAAAACGCAATGCGGACTGCTCGTTTCCACATTTATGTACAAGTTGATATTAAAAATGCGCAAAATCGGTCCAGCGGTTCAATAATTGTGAGTGAAAATATGAAGGTACCTCTAAATTTTCCATGCAAATTGGTGTATAACATTGCACATTAATACAAATTCAATATATAACAAATATTACGTCATATTTTCCCACCAGACGCAAAGAGGTGAATAATATTTAAAATTCACCTCAAATTTTTTATTCACCTCAAATTTTTTTTCACCACAATTTTTTTTTTTTAGAACACAATTTCATTTTTATTTCCAAAAAAGTTTTTTACCTCTAACATATTTTTTTAGAATATTTTTTTGTTCTTTCATTTGTGTTCATTGTGGACCTTATAAAGAAAAAAATTTGATTAAACTAAATTTAATACACGTACTTCATTTCTATTTCGTTTGGTTGGAACAAAATGTGGTTCTTAAAAATTTTGCTGGGTTATTTATACTACGACTACATCATTTCGTTTGATTATCAACTGTATCTATAGAAACTTTTTAATGGATTTCCTTCTAATACTCATCAACATCATACTGTGCTTTGCCGCGTATCTAAATAAATAAAATTGTGTGTGAATAAACATATTTTTCATGCAAATTAAGCCAATTGAAATATAAATAACACTTTTTAGTATTCAAATTAAGTTATTACAATTAGTTATAGTAGTTTAAACAAATGCAATAAGTTTTTAATGATGCCAAAGATAATAAAGAAAATTTGATATATAAATTTGTTTTCCATTTAATTGCAATGTTTGTTTAACAATTTCTGGGGTAAAGGGAAATTGGAAGGTATAGAAGATGAAAAAAATAATACGATAGATTTTGTTCGAAATATAACTTTAATTTGTAATGAATCCAGAAAGAAATGTTCTTATTGAAGATGTTTCATTTATCGTTTATAGTAACTAGGTTGGGCGCCAAATTGGTTACGAAGGGTTTTATATCCGAAAAGTGGAGCTCAATTATTTTGGTAATTTTACCTATAATATATTTAGTTCTAAAAATTCTACAATTTAACTTCCAAATGGAAGATTAAAAGAAAATTTCTTAATAAAGAGTTTTTAATTTCAATTCCTAAAACTTATATTACCCTTGACTATTATTCTTAATCCATGACTAATTACTTGTATTAAATAAATTTGTAATGCTTTAATGGTTGATTTAATAATCTACATGATGAACTTCATCGATGGCAGGTCATTATATGAATATAATAAATAAACGTGCGTGATGACTAAACACTAGCTTGTCCCGTTAAACAGCGTTTTTGCGATTTCGTTGTAGTAACAGCACTCGAACGACGCTTATTAAAGCCCTTAACAATAATAGTTCAGCATAAAAATTTTTGAAGTTGATCTTCAGTTCCCTACCAGCGATTTAAATTTGCGGTTCTAGTACATTTTGCCTAAAAAAAAGTTTCGACGATTTTTTTCAAATGTGTCTCAAAAGTTTCGTATTTTAGCCCTTTTTAAGAAAAAAATAATTTAAAATTTTTGGTAGAGTAATTTTGGACCACTGGAAGATGTTTTAGTTTTCATCAAGCTAATTTTCTTACAATATTTTCTTTAAATTTTTGCATTAAAACACTCAAAATCTTTTCATCTTTTGGAAATACAGGTCATATGTGAAAAGATTTTTAGTGTTTTAATGCAAAAAGTTAAAGAAAATATTGTAAGGAAATTTACTTGATAAAAATTAAAACATCTTCCAGTGGACCAAAATTACTCTATCAAAAACTTTAAATTATTTTTTTTCTTAAAAAGGACTAAAATACGAAACGTTTGAGCCACATTTGAAACAAATCGTCGAAACTTTTTTTTTGTCAAAATGTACTAGAATCGCTAATTTTAATCGCTGGTAGGGAACTGAAGATCAACTTAAAAAGTTTTGATGCTGAACTTTTATTGTTCAGGGCGTTAATACGCATCGTTTGAGTGCTATTACCGAAAAATTTTTTCTATCGGGACACGCTACTAAACACCTATCCCTCGGTATAAACAAATAGTTTTTATACAATTTTAAATTTAAAGGGACATTTAAGAAAATCAGTTATTTTTTCAAATTTTCCAAATTTTTTATACAAAAATATGATATGAATTTTTTCTTTTCTTTCCATCTTGTAATTCGAGTTATAGCTGTTTACTGCACTATGTCGTAACTAAATTGATTTTAAAAGTATGCCAGGGTTTTACGGTTGCATAATTGTATAAGAAAACTTCTTAATAAATTAATACTTTACTGTAGGTAATATTATTATTATTGAATATGATGACATAAAACAACAGCAAAGTGATTAACTAATATTTCAAATACTTTATTGCGAAACATTACATAAAAAACATTAAAGCTAATGAGGAGTTTTACAAAAAATAAGATTATCAAAATAATGATTAATATAAAGAAAATAATTAAACAATTAATACTAAATATTAATTTTTAATTATAAACAAGTTTTTAACAAAGCAGAGACAAAAAATATTTAAAATATTTTGTTTAAAATTTTTGGTTAACAAAATTCTTACTTTAAAAATATTTATTTTTAAAAAACTTAATATTTTTTCAAAATATTTGTAAAGATTTTAATCTGAATTAATGAAAGTTTTTGAGGTTAATTAATATATGAGACCCTATATGGTCTCATATATATGGACATATATTATCAGCTATACCCATATATGATTATATACAAGCTCATTAATGATTGTATATTTTTATATACGATACCATTTTCACCTGGGTAAGGAAAAGTTAACTAAATTTGGAAAAACTTTATAGACTTTATTTTAGTTAGATATGAACTGAATTTAATTAGGTGTGAACTAAATCATATACAATACAATTTTCACCTGCGTAAAGAAAACTTAACTAAATTTGGAAAAACTTTATAGACTTAATTTTAGTTAGATATGAACTAAACCATTTTCACCTGCGTAAAGAAAAGTTAACTGAAATTGGAAAAACTTTATAGACTAAATTTTAGTTAGATATCAACTGAATTGAGTTAGGTGTGAACTAAATTCATATACAATACCATTTTCACCTGCCTAAAGAAAAGTTAACTAAGTTTGGAAAAACTTTATAGACTTAATTTTAGTTTGATATGAACTAAACCATTTTCACCTGCGTAAAGAAAACTTAACTAAATTTGGAAAAACTTTATAGACTTAATTTTAGTTAGATATGAACTGAATTGAGTTAGGTGTGAACTAAATTCATATACGATACCATTTTCACCTGCCTAAAAATAAGTTAACTAAATTTGGAAAAACTTTATAGACTTAATTTTAGTTAGATATGAACTAAACCATTTTCACCTTCGTAAAGAAAAGTTAACTAAAATTGGAAAAACTTTATAGACTTAATTTTAGTTAGATATGAACTGAATTGAGTTAGGTGTGAACTAAATTCATATACAATACCATTTTAACCTGCGCAAAGAACATTTAACTAAATTTGGAAAAACTTTATAGACTTAATTTTAGTTAGATATGAACTGAATTTAGGTAGGTGTGAACTAAATTCATATACAATACCATTTTCACCTGCGCAAAGAAAATTTTACTAAATTTGGAAAAACTTTATAGACTTAATTTTAGTTAGATGTGAACTGAATTTAGTTAGTTGGAATAATCTCTGTTAGTGTTGTTTCATATCAGCTTAAGAGCTTTCTTATTCTAATTTTGGTAGAACCTATAACTCTTGAGAACAACTGCGATTTCAGTAACCAGCCACCTTACCACCTTAACCGTAAAAGTCCAAATTTTGCCTTTTATTTTTTTTTTAAACTTATTTATCTTATATAATAAATTCTAATCTTTTAAGCAATTACAAAAGGTTATTTCAATACGGTCAACTCATTCCCTCCTCCAATTCAAAAATACATAAACCGATTTCAAAAGGATTTGTATAACCACCATATTGTCTATTTGATTAGTTATAAAGCAAATGATAAAGGCTTTATTTTTTTCTAAAGTAGGTCATCATGTATGAAATAAAAACTGAAATAAGAATTTGTTTTACAATAAATCACAACATTTTGTATACACTGTAAGGGGAGTACAACAAAAAAAACATCAAACAAATCCCTTGGTTCCTATTTCATAAGCCAAAAAACATATTAACTTATGGTTTGTAATACACCAACGGCACTAAAATCCAGCAGAAGAAAACCAAAAAAAAAAAAAGTAAAACAGAACATATTTCCTGTTTTATCTTAAACTGACCCACAACACAGAGTTACTTGCATTATACCAACAATACGTGACACATTGTGGTAACAACAGCGTATAAGCGATGTGAGAGACAGAACCTGAAAGAATTATTTTTTTTTTATATAAGAAATTCCTTAAAAATGGATACAAATTGTAAATTCAAAGAATGCAATTAATTTCGGTAAATTAATTTCGGTAAATGAATTCTGAAACTGACCAAAACATTTAGTTGTTAAATTAAGGAATTAATTTACCAACCTAATTGAAATCTAAGTAGTAGCTATTTAAACTATTGTACAAAGAATTAAAATCCTGCTGCATAAATTCCTCCATAATTCACTTCATTTTACACCTAATTCACTTAATGAATTAACAGTTCTGCTTAGTTCTTTTAAGGAATTAAAATGTTCGTTTAATTCATTTAAGGAATTCAAATATTCATTTAATTCATTTAAAGAATTAAAATATTTGTTGATTTTCCTAAAGAATTTAATATTTTTCTTCAGGCACAAAATTAATTGACGTTTTCCTTTAATTTCGTGAATACAAGTTTTTTTTAACTTTTAAGGAATTAATCTCTTCTTCAAATTCGTTGAAGGCATTAAATTCTTTATATATTTCACTGAATTCAAATTTTTCCCATACAATTGAAATAATAAGGAGCTAGAAGTTAAAAATTAATTCCTTTTGGAAATCAAGAACAAAGTTCATTCCATCGTGCGAACCGGTGGGCTAATTGATAGCGTGCTGGCTTATCAGTGCGGGGGTCGTGGGTTCGATTCCCACCAGAGGCACTGGTCTGGTCTCGGTTAGGCTAATAGTATATAATTTCTAATTATATGATTATTAATTATTAAATTTAATAAAAAAAGTTTATTCCTTTAGGGAATTAGAAGAAAAATCTAATTTTTTCAGGGAATTAAACAAAAATTTAAATTCTTTAACTGAATTCAGTGCATAATGGAAGTAATTGGTAAAGGAATTTACTAACAAGGAGAGTCTCCCGATGGGTCCTCTCCGATCTTTTGAAATTGGATGTGTGATAAAAACAACTAAGGGATACATATTTTTTTTTAAGCGGCCCAATCTTATATTTAATGGTTAAAAAATGGGGTCAAAAATTACGCCATTTTTTGTTTTTTTCGGTTTATTTCAAATAGTTTCGCAAACATTTTTGCCAAGTGGGTTACCAAATTGACTTTTGTGCGACTTTTTCCGAAGAGCTTTTTAACCTATATTTTAAATACTTTAAATGAATGGCAACACAAACACACTACATAGGCAATACTGGTATCAAAATTTTTGTTTTCTAGAGAACATCAAAACTGCCTTAAAAAATCTGTTTCCATAAAAAATGTATTGACTTTGGCCCCAATTTTTAACTTTTAAACGTAAGATTGGGCGGATACGTGTCCCTTATTTTTTCTTTTTCTATCATATCTCCAAATTTTATTAATATTGGAGAGAACCCAATGGGAGACTCCCCTTCTAAGTAGAAATTGAGTTCCTTGAATTAAACGTAAAGTGAATTAGTTGGGGGGAATTTAGAAAAAAATTCAATTTATTTAGGGAATTAATAGCACATATGAATGAAATAAAGAGGAATCTATTCAGTAAATGAATTCTTTGAGCAAAAGTGAAATTAAAAAGATTGAATCCTTTGAAGAATGAGTTGAAGAATTCTTTGTTGAATGAATTCTTTGTTTAATGAATTTTTCGTTAAATGAATTCTCTGTTGAATGAATTCCTTGGTAAATAAATTCTTGGTTGAATTTATTCGTTGTTAAATAAATTCTTTGTTGAGTTAACTTTTCCTTGAATGATTTATTTAGGGAATTAATAGCACATTTTAATAAAATCAAGGGGAATTTATTCAGTAAATGAATTCTTTCAGCAAAAGTAAAATTAAATAGACGCATTCTTTTTTGAATGAATTCTTTGTTAATTGAATCCTTTGAAGATCGAGTTATTTATTGAAATAATTCTTTGTTGAATTAATTATTTGTTGAATGAATTCTCTGTTGAATGAATTCGTTGTTAAATGAATTCTTTGTTTAATGAATTCTTTGTTGAATGAATTCTCTGTTGAATGAATTCGTTGTTAAATGAATTCTTTGTTAAGTTAATTTTTCCTTGAAATGAATTTGTTAAATGAATTCTTTGTTAAGTTAATTTTTCATTGAATGAATTTTTTGTAAATAAATTCTTTGCTAAATGAATTCTTCGTTGAAAGAATTCTTTGTTGCATGAATTTTATGTTGAATGAATTATGTGTTGAATAAATTTTTTGTTAAATGAATTCTTTGTTAAATTAAGTCTTTGTTGAATGCATTCTTTGTTCAATGAATTTTGTGTTAAATGAATTCTTTGTTGAATGACTTATTTGTTGTATGACTTATTTTTTGTTCTGTGTTAAATGAATTTTTTGGTAGATGAATTCTTTATTAAATGACTTCTGTGTTGAATGAATTCTGTGTTGAATGCATTTTTCGTTGAAATAATTTCTTATTAAATGTATTCTTTGTTGAATGAATTCCTCGTGGAATGAATTCATTAAATTGTACGAAGGAATCAGAGAAAAATTAAGAATTTCTTCAAGACATTTATTTTTTTAAGCCAGAAAACTTATTCCCAAAAAACAGGATTTAGGGAATTGATTACTTTAAATCTCTTATGAGAGCACATGCTGAAATAACACAATATAACATTTTCTTTAAAATACGCTTACATTGTGGTTTTGATGAGGTGTTTTATCTGGCAAAGGATTGGTGGTGGTGGAGTTTGGGGGAAACATAACAGAATATATTGTACAAAGTGTATATGAAGTATAATAATGGTGACTTAACACAAAAAAAAGAAACTGTGACAAAGTGGTCATACGTTTACTGGTACTTATATCCACAAAAAGTTAAAAGACAATATTTAATCTCATATAATTTATTTAAATAACGTGTCAGAATGAAAAGTATTTAAATATGACAAAACAGGAAAGAGAAAAGGAGTATTAAAAATTAATCTTGGTAGACGACTTTATATTCCACTAAAAAAGCTTTCATATGGTACTAGAGGAAATCGAATTTAAAATTGTTAAGTAAAAACTATCTTACCTCAAAGAAAAAATTGTAAAGATGTATTTTTACGATGTTTTCGGTTCAATCTTTATCATTAAGAGAGATTTGGGTAGGTTGAAAAGAAAAACCGTTATAGTAGAAACATTTAATTTTTTACTACATACAAATGTAATCGTATATAACGATATATGATCATATATGAACATGTAATGGTATATAACGATATATGATCGTATATGAACATGTGTGCACATATATGAACATTTACAATGTCTTCACCGGGAATCGAACCCGGGACCATCTGTATAAAAGTCCAACGCGCTAACAATTATACCACAAGACATATGATCATAGACGTTAATTTTATATATGAACGTCTATGATCATATACGAGACCATATTTAACCATATATTCTGCTATATATGGATATATTTGATCAGCTATACCCACATCTAACAAGGAAATTCCCCCAATGATTATTTGGCAGATTTAGTCGATATTCTGATATATAATAGAGAACAAAAATGTAAAGTTTACCGCTTAACACGTCATACCGTAGTAAAATGTAGGGTATCCTAAACTAAACATCAAAAAGATTATGTGAAAAATAAATTCTCAAAACCACTTTTGTTAAAAAATATAAAACACTTTCATTATAGGTGTGACAAATGTGTTTTTTTGTTGATTCTTATTTTTTTTTATTATTCTCCAGCAACTGCTACTTTAACTACCTAAAACGTGATTTTAATTGATAACAAATTATTGAAACGTGCAGCTTGTTTAAGCCAAAATTTGTATAATATAGTCTATATGGCATATAACTCACTCAACTAAACGAGTTATGATTGTAATAAAAAATTTAGAGTAAAACAAAATATTTTTCATTCACGCATATATTTTGATGGTATTTTTCACTTTTTTTACTTTCAAATGGTAAAATGTTATAATTCAGGTCATCGGTTACGGTTAATGGTTTTAAAATAAAAAACAAATAAGATGGCATCTTATGTTTCATTTCTTTAGATCTTTTTTTTTATATATTTCTCACTTCTTATCTTAAATATTTATTTTTATTTATTTTATTTTAATTGTTTAATAACTTTCGCTGCTAACTGGGGGTTTAATTTAATATTATTTAAGTTTGGTTATTTTCGTAAAAAAATAATTTTGTTTACAAATTGAATTGTCTTTAATTTCTTTAATCACTAAATTTTAAAATTTTGATTACTTAAATTGTTGTGGGTATGAGATTTTAATCTTATTTAATAAAACAACTTTATGTTCTTATAATAATATAATATCCGGTTAAAAATGAACATATCGCTCATTTACTGCAAGAGTGACATAACTCAAAAAAACGATTTTGCAGAAAACGAGTTCCAAGTTCTCAATCCATATCTGCTTCGCTCGACCATTTCTCTATTTATTTGTTCACGTTTTTTATAAATAGGGGGTTTTAATGTATTTTTCTCTAAGTGAGAGTTGTGTGCGAATTCGCTAATTATCGAGATACCCATGAGTAGCACAGTTTTTCTATGAAGTATATACTCTTTGCAACCACTTTAAAGAAAAAATAAAACATATTATCCTCTATCTCGAAAAGTATACAAGATTTTAATATGAAATTTTTACGCAATATAAATCATGATAGAACTAATAAATCTACATCAGTAACTCAAAAATCGAATTTTTGACTTATGACAGTCTTGAAGTAAATGAGCGATATATGTATCCATTTATGGACATGTTTGAACTCATTGATGCTTACATATGAAGATAATCGATGTCATAAATGCGCATATATCTCCATATGTGAATTATATATGCTCCTAGGTGTTTATATGCGATCATACATGTAAGTATTACCTCAATTGACTATATATGGAAAAGTATGAACATGTAGGATCAGACATGTAAATATTACCTCAATTTTCGTTAATGTACACACATGAACATGTATGGTCCAAAATATGAACATGTATGAATCATTTATAAACACATATGCATTATATATGTATGCATGTGGACATGTGTGAAGCCTGTGTGGTCATGTATGGATTCATATGTGGCAATTTTTAACATGGTAAAGTAACTGTCGTTTGTATGTTGGATTAGGAGGATGTTAGCCTAATTGATTGAAATTTTGCATTTTGGGAAACTTTAAAAAGTTTAAACCTCTTAATCCCAAGGCAAATTTAATGCACTCTTAACTTTTAAGACCATTTTGTAATTTTAACTACATTTGCATTTGATTTTAAAATACAGGAATTAATTTTATATTGGTCATTTTGACCGTTTTTTTGTAGTTGTTTATTAACTCATTTTGTTTTCACTATGCATTGAGAGAATTATCTGCATGATATCAAGATGTTTTGCAGTAGATCTATGAAGTGTCACAGGAATTCAGCTATTGAAACTATTTACTAACTTAATGCAGTTTTAAAAAAGTTAACAAATATTAAAAATTGAAAAATTAAAACAAGTTTTTCAAATTGTAATATTTGTTCCCTGGAGAAGAAACCCAATGCGGAGACGAAATATTGGAAATAAATAATTAATAAATAAATGATCTTAAGCTCGTTTTAAAATTTTTTTTCAAACGTATCGATAAATATCTGTTCTTAAAATCAAATGAACAACTTTAATCATTTTTAAAAAGGTTTCGAAAAATGTTTTATACAACAAGAACATGGAACAGAAATTTTACCCGGGTAATACGAAACTCGGTAATGGTCCCTCATAGTTCATCTTAACTATGGAAACTATATTTATTGTAATAATTTTAGTTATATTGCTTATTTTGAACTTTTTTTTGCAGTTGTTTTCGCTATATTGTAGTTGGTTTTTCAAAATAATTAGAAATTGCTACAATATTATTAGTTTTTATGAAAAATATGGTTTTCGACATTTTCATTACATTTTTTTTTGCTGTTTTGATAGACATTTTTAGTCATTTATACCTACACAATAAGATTAGAATATAAAAAAGATTAGTATATAAAAAAGATTAGAATATAAAAAATCTAAGTATTATATCGAGTGAAGTTTTTTCGAAATCAAGTTAATGAGTAAAAACTCTGCATTTTGTAATAAAATCATTATCAGATTTTAAAATTATTTACATGATTATTTTTTTCTAAATTTCTAATAAATTTTTGTATTTTGCGTCCCTGTCAATTATAAATTTTTAGTTCAAAAACTTTTAGTAAAATTTCTCCAATATTTGCCTTTAAGATTGGTCTAATAACTTTTGACTGTCTCTTAGTTTATATGCGCTTAATTAATTTTTTTTTTTTTATTTTTAAAAAATATGCAAATATATATTTGAGCTTAAATATATTTACAAAAAAAATCACTAAAGTATATACAAAATTCATTAATATTTTATATTCTTTTGGTTTCCCATACAAAATAAACAAATATTGAAATGATTCATATACAATTGGAAATACCACAAGTATTTAAATAAATAAATCCAGCGCATTGAATGACAAATTTAAAGTGAAAAATTTGATGTTTTTAATTAAATATTAAACAAAAAAAAGCAGAACTGTTAGACAAACGAACTAAAAATACACTTCATAAATTAAATGAAGTAAAATAGAAAAAAATTGAATAAGAAAAATTTTAATTTTGAACCAGAGGTAGCTTTACAGTTTTCGCTATAACTTTTGAGTTTGTCGGTAGATGTGGCCCATTTAAAGTAAAAAATATGAATTTTGTAATTATATATTAAATAAAACATGCGAAAAATTTAAATACATTGAACTAAAAATACGCGTTTTAGATTGTAAGTTTTAAAGTAAGGCAGCAAATTAATACGAAAACTTTCCGGAGGTGGTCCCACTAGTTTTGCTATAACTTTTGAGTTTGTCGACAGATGATGCTAATTTTTAATAACAATTTGATAGAGAGGATTAAAAATATTATATGTAAAAATCAGCATTCTTACTTTATATTAAAGCTTAAGCCTGACTTTATCCAACAGACGCATATTACTAAAACGATTGGGGCTAATGTTAGAAATAACCTGAGGTCCTTCCTTTATTTTGGTTATATATTATAAACGGTATGACTAGTATTTATATATTTTATTTTTAAATTTCGATAAAACTATTTTTAAATTTAGCTTATTTCCAATATTCTATAAATAAACAAAAAATATTGTCATACTATTTTATTTATTTATAAAAAACTGTTTTATGAATTTTTTTTTTCTAATGTTTATTTAAAAAAAAATTTAATTGAATTTCCTTTCATCGCTGACGCGAGACAAGCTTAATAAAACAACATCTAAAATATACACAAACAAAAAACAATTTTAATTAACATTTATTAGATAAAACAACGTGACAGCATGATACTCGTACTATACACCAAACAATGTCTGCGTTTTTTGCGCAAGATACATTGGACATAAAAAAACCTAATAATTGCTAAAGTAAACAGATATAGTCGATGTCATCAAAATTAAAAAATATTATTTTCAAATCACACAAGTGTTAACAAACTTACTGACAAGGAAGGTCTGTTAGGTAGTTCCTCCAGATTTCGATGAAATTCGGATGTTTCATAGAGGTGGCGAAATAATAATCCATGCTAACAATACAAAAAAAAATGTCAAAATAACAAAATCTTTTGTAAAATGAACAAATTTTCGTTTATTTTACAAATTTTTTGGTTATTTGACATTTATTTGTATTTTTACGCATGGATTATTATCAGCGCAAGAAACATACGTGTTAGTTAGGACGTAAAAATGAGTTCTAAAGTTAATAGAAATTTTTTTGTTTTAACACTTTTTACTATTTTTTGTGTACCAATAAAAATATAATCCAAATACCTTTTAGTTGATACCAAATTTGTATATTGTTTCTTTTAAGAAGTTTGAGAAAAATCCAAATAACAAAAATAGGGTTATTTTTGACCGCCAGTTTTAACCCCTAAACGCCAAATTGGCAGCCAAACAGGCACTCATTCTAATTTATTTTGTCCCCTCTAACACATATCCAAATTATATGCCAATCGGAGTGAACTCATTAGCGGTACTTCCTTGCGAGATGGATGGAAATTGCAGGAGAGGTTATTAGAGTTAGACAAGCCATACATATGATTGGATTGGTAAATATTGTATTTAAACAAACTTACTGACAAGGAAGGTCTGTTAGGTGGTTCCTCCAGATTTCGATGAAATTCGGATATATGATAGAGGTGGCGAAAGTAATAAAAAAATTGGTAAGAGACATACGTGTCCAATCGCATAGTTAGGGGGTAAAAATGAGTTCTAAATTTAATAGAAACTTTTTTGTTTTAACACTTTTTAGCAATAAAAATATAACCCAAATACCTTTCAGTTGATTCCAAATTTGTATATTTTTTCTTTTAAGAAGTTTGAGAAAAATCCAAATAACGAAAATAGGATTATTTTGACCCCCAGTTTTAACCCCGCAACTCCAAATTGGCAGCCCAACAGGTTCTCATTCTTATTTATTTTGTCCCCTCTAGCACATATCCAAAATATATTTCAATCGGAGGGCACTCATCAGCGGCACTTCCTTGCGAAATGGATGGAAATTGCAGGAGAGATTATTAGAGTTAGACAAGCCATACATATGATTGAATTGGTAAATATTGTATTTGACCAGGTATTTATTATGAAGCTGGTGATGAGTTGCTATATTATGTATGCTGTGCAGAATCTAATGATTTGACTTCTGTTACATAAATTTTCATTAAGATCATTATGACGCGTCTGGGGCCTAGTCCCATATTTAGGGGTTTAAAAGTGAGGCCAAAAATTACCCTATTTTTTGTTGTTTCTAAGTTTTTATAATTCTTCTTACAACCTTTAAAGGTCGCTGAAAATTGCAAATAAAATATTATATAATCCATGTTTTTTGTCAGAATTTTCGAACGTCTTCAGGGTACTCAATTTTCTTTAAACATTTTATGTATATTTTAATAAAATTGAACATATTTTTCTGGTAATTCTTTTAGCGTTATTATTTTAAATAGAAATACTTGTTACAAATTGTGTTTAAATCAAAACTAGTTTAAAACACCGACTTCAAAACGTTCATTCACCTTTCCAAGTGACCTGATGTCTCAGTCTACAAAGTGACAGAAAAAGTCCTGTTTTCTAGTACAATTTTTATTCGTATTTAAGTTTTAACACGCACATCTAAAATATATGGTTTTCAATTTAACAACTTTACAATTAGCGGTCATTGTCATTAATAATTTATGGTTTATAAGATTTAAAAAAAATTACATTTTATAAATTATCTTCTTTTCAAACAACAAAAATTTGTAGATTTATCAGATGCAACGAAAGTCATTGAATTATGTCAAATGCATGTGGCGACTGACTAAACAGTAAGTGATTGAAACTGCAATTAAAGCGATAGACTAAAAATAATAGTAAAATTATTAGCTTTTAACCAATTAACTGCCTTATATGCCGAAATATGATCATCTTCATGGGATAAGAAGTACTCAAAACTAATATCGAGAGCGATGAACTTTTTTTTAAAGTTTTAAAACTTCGTCGTTGATTAGTTCAGTTTCTACATTATGTTCTGTGTCATTTGTGTCCCCAGTCGCCCCAATTGCAAATCTTTTCCATTAGTTGCAATTGCAATATTATCATCAGTATTAGCGTTTGTAACAACAACAAGCAATAGCAATAACTAGCAGCAACATCAACCGACAACACCAAGCTGCCACAAATACCCACTACATATAAAAACTGTAACATTTTCATGTTTTGCAATTTAGAGATTATTATTTTGTTTGTGTATTTTTCGAATTTTGAAAGTGAAAAGTAATGAATACAATACAAATAGCAACAACACTATAATTTATAATACGAAATGCGAGTACATTTCATTTCTTGTTTTAATTGTAATACTATTGTGGTTGCTGCACATAACGACGATGATGATAATGATGATTTGATGGTACATATACATTGTTGGTGGTGATGATGTTTGGCATGCTAGCCATGGATGTGGCGAATTTAGTGTTATTTTTCTAAAAATTTATCACGATTGATTTCAAAACCCCGATTGGGATGCTTTTAATCCCATTATTATAATTATTTACTTTAAAAGCAATATTAGAATCCTTTAAAACATATCATTTAAAACACATCCTTTAAAACACATCGTATAAATCATTTCAATTCAACAATTGGGTTCCTTTCAAATCGATCATTCGTATACTTTTAAACCATCGGTTTGAAGCCTTCCGAACTCTCGATGTAGTTCTTTTAAAACTCACAATCGTTTCAAACCCACAATCTAAGTCTTTTTAAACCCAAGATTGCAATCCTTTCAAACCCACAATAATGACACTTTAAACCCACGGTTTGCATCCATGATTTAGATCCTTTTAAGCCCTTGATAGAGATGCTTGTAAATCCACGATTATGATCATTTTAAACCCACTATTAAGATCCTTTGAAATACACGGATTAGATCATTTCAAACCTTGATTAAGACCATTTTATTCCCATGACTCAGATCCCAATTGGGCTCCTTTCAAACCCACTATTAAAATCTTCTCAAACCCACGACTCTGATCCTTCCTTGATTAGGATCCCTTTAATTCCATGATTCGGATCTTTTTAAACCCTTGATTGGAATCATTTGAAATCCAAGATTAAATTAATTTTTAGTCCGTGATTCGAATCCTTCAAATCCTCGAACCGGATCCACGAGTGTAATTTATTTCAAGTCTACGATCAGCGTTCATTTGAACCCACGATTCGGACAATTTCAAACCCTTGATTGTGATCCTTTGAAATCCACGATTGATGCCCTCAATCACACTCACGATTAGTATTCTTACAAACCCTTCATTGGTATCTTTTGAATTCAAGAATTCTTATTGTCATCCTTTGAGACCCACTATTCAAACCAACGAATGGGATTCTTTTAAACCCACGATTTATTTCAAATCCTAGATTTGGATCCTTTGAAACTTTTTTTTGGGATCATTTTAAACCCACGATTGTTATCCTATGATTCGGACCCTCGACTGGGATCCTTTTAAACTCTTGATTCGGATTGTTTCAAATCCTGTATTGGAATCCTTTCAATCCCACGATATTGATTCTGTCAAATCCATGATTGCGATCATTTTAAGAAATTTTAAACTCTTGATTCGGATCCTTTCAAACCCTTTATTGGGATACTTTGAATCGCACGATTTTGATTCTGTAAAATCCATGATTGCGATCATTTTAAACCCACGATTAGGATTCTTTCAATTACACTATTGGACTCTTTTCGGGTTCCACGATCTGGATACTTCCAATCCCTTGATTAATATCCTTTCAAACCATTGATTGAAATCCTTTCAAACCCACGGTTAAAAATCTCTAACTAAGCTAATACCTTTTTCAGACTTTTAAGCGTTTTTCCCTTTTTTTTGTTTTTAAACATCGTTAGCTAGTCAAGCCAAGTCATTGAGCTTAATTAGAGTTTGGATACATTTGATACGAATTTGTATGAATTGTGAAACTTGTTTATAAATTTTAAAATTTTATTAAATGTACTACTTAAGCACGCATCTCTACAAAATTTCACTAACACTTTAAACACTTCGTACCAAATATCACAATTGTTACGCTATGAAATGAAACTAAAACTTAATGATTGAAGTTCATTGTAAAATGTGTTGTTTTTTTTACACAAAAATTATGGCTTTTAAAACATTTCAATAATTGCACACAACTTACTGAAAAGTATCTTATGGCTAATGGCGTGATACAAAATTAAATGCAGTTTTGAACAAGTGTTTAAATTGGTAAAGAAAATTTTATATAATTGAGATTTTTAAGGTTATAAAATACTTGTCAAATAGTGTAGAAGGTTTTATTCAGGCCCTGTTTATGTGTCTTCAAGTGTCATGAAATTCATTCACAATAGTTTTAAGTTATAACTTGATTTTATTCAAAATCTCTTTAGAAGCTAATTGAAAGGTTTTGTTAGTTCCCCTCAACTATTCACAATAGTTTTTACTTTAAACTTGATTTCGATGGAAACCTACTTATTTGAACATTTTTCTAATCGTTTGTGGGTTTTGTGTAGTATTCACAATACTTTTTAGTCTAAACTAGATATTAATGGAAACTTTCACCTTTTTTTAAATGTCTTAGTGTTTGTAGGTTTTATAAAGAAAACTCTTGACATTTATTCACAATAGTTTTTTTATGATTTTGTTTTAAACCTGGTTTTAATCATATTTTAGTTGTAGTCTAAACCAAGTAGTTTTAGTAAGTTATTACTTACAATGTTATTATTTTACAAATATATCATGCTGTTATTATTTTCCTCTTTAATGTCTAATTTGATATAAATTTAATAGATTTCTTAGCCATAGATTACCAGTCTAACAAGTCGGCAATATTTTGAAACAATTTATTAAATTCGAATATATTTGCACCATGACTCTTTAGTTAATGATATAAACTGTACGCGTCTTAAAAGAAGTTGTAAGTGTCGTAAATAGCTTAAACTGCTACAATCATTTATCAAATACATGAATTTTGAACTAATCTTCTGGTAGGCCTTTAAGTTGTATATTACCATATTACAATGTTAACATTAATGGCTTATTTGAGATTTTAATTAATATTATAGCTTTAGTTTTAACGTTTAAAAATTATTTTTAGAGGTTACCTTTAAACCGATTTTATGGTTTTATGTTATGGTTTTATGTGTTGAAAAACTAGAGAAATTTTAATAATTTTTTGTTTTGTTTATTGAATAATTAAATTTAGGTATATCACCTAATTACCTTGTGAATACATGTGTACAATAATAAATTAGTTCATTATAAATTTTCATAAACAAAACGAAAATATGTTGACCATATCAAAGTAAGGTTAGGTTAATGTACATTTCGTTCATTTTATTTAATTAACAATCGATATAATGTTAAAACTTTTAGTTGTTTAGTTGTTTGTCAATGAATGAATTATGAATACAGTAGAATCCACTAAAATGCAGTAAAATACAGTAGAATCCACTAAAATGCTTTTCAAACCTTTAATTGTATTCCTTTCAAATAAACAACTCGTATCCTTTGATAACCTAGATTGACATACTTTCAAACCCAGGCTTAGGATGCTTTGATATTATAGATCAGAATCCGGTAAATCCCAAAATTCAAACACTTGGCTATTAAGATTCTTTCAATTCCTTTTAAAGGATTTTTCGAATTTCAAACCCACTATTCGGATGCTTTCCAAGCCGAGATTGAGATATTTTTAATCCAACGTTTCAGATTCTTTCAACACCCTTATTTCGGTCACTTAAAACCACCAATTGGGATCCATTCAAACCCGTAATTGGGGTCCTTTGAAACCAACGGTAAGGATTCATTTAAATCCACTATTACAATACCCTCAGACCCTTGATTTGGATCCTTTGAACCAACGTTAGGGATACTCTAAACCCACTATTCGGTTCCTTTCTAACGCTTGATTTGGATCATTTCAAACCCTTGATAGGTATTCTTGAAATCAACGATTGTGTGCTATTCAAAAACGTGATTGGGTACTTGAAAATACTTTCAAAACCTAGATTGGGTTTCTTTGAAACCCGCGATTTGGATTTCATTGATTGGGATCCTTTCATACCCACGACTTGAATAATTTCAAAATCACGGTTGGGATCCATTCAAATCCTTGTTTGGGATTTTTTGTAGCCCTTATTGGAATCGTGTAGCTACGATTGGAAAGGATAGCAGGCTCTGGATTGTGATCCCTTCAAACCATTTTTTGGGATTTGAACCCTTATTGTGATCCTTTTATACCCACGATTTCGTTCTTTTTAAACCATCGATTAGGATCTTTTCACGCCAGCGATTCGGATTGTTTCTGACCTTAGATTGGGATTATTTTAAACCTACGATTCAATTCAAGCCTTTGGTTACGATCCTTTCAAACCCTTAATTGGGATCATTTGAAAGCCACGATAAGGATTCTTTCATACCAATGATTTTGATCGTTTTAAGTCTTTGATCGGGTTTATTTTAAACTCACGATTCGAATCCTTTTAACCCTTGATGGATATCTTTTCAAACCTTTGATTCCGATCCTCTCATACACACAATTGTGAACCTTTCGAACCCACGATTAGGTCCCTTTCAAACCACGATTGGAATCCTTCCAAACCAGCTAACCCTTTCTAACCCTTGATTAATGTCATTTAAAATCTACGAATTGGATCCATTCAAGCCTTTCATTATGATTGTCTCAAATCCTTGATTCGGATCTTTTCAAACCCTTGATTTGGGTCTTTCATACCAATGAATTTTATCTTTTCTAACCCTCGATTCGGATCCTTTCAAACCTACGATTCGAATTCTTTTAAACCCTTGATTCGGATCCTTTCAAACCTACAATATGAATTCTTTCAAACCCACGATTCGGATCATTTCAAAACTATCTTCCGAACTCTTTCAAACCCTTCATTGCGATCCTTTTATATCAACGATTGGGACCCTTTAAAACCTGCTATTGGGATCCTGTCATATCCTTGCTTGGAAAGCTTTCAAAAACGCTATTGCGATCCTGTCATATCCTTGCTTGGGAAGCTTCTCAACCTTTTGTTCCTTTTGATACCCATGGTTGGAACTTTTTTAAACCCGGCATTGAGATTGTCTTAAATCCACAACGCAATTTTTTTAAAACCCTGATTTTGAACCCTCGATTCAGACCCCTTCAAACTTATTTGCACTTTGGCAAATATTTTTTTGACGGATATTATCCGACTTTATCCAATTCCGTTGAAATTTGATGCATAACGTTTAATAATATGCAGAGTTAAAAATATTAGCTAAGTTCGAAGCAACTTATTTTACACTTTTTTTTTTTATTTTTTGTCTTTTTTAGTGTATTAAAGTCTGTTTGAATTGTTAAGACATTTCTTCACTAAATCATCGACGTCTAAATTTTTGCTCAATTGAAAAAAAAAAATTAAACAAAAATGTTTATTTTGTATTGTCAATGTAATTAATTTAAATTTAGATGCATTAACACTTTAGCCTCTACGGCTTTTATGAATAACTCTAAACGTAGAGGTTTGGTTTCATTTGATTGTAATTGTTGCTACAACAGTGGCTTATCAATTAAAACGTATTTGTTGTTTATAAAGGCTCATGATTGAGCTCTTCGTACTGCCTCTGTAGTATAATTGTGGTGTGAACATTAAATTTTAATCAACTGCAGGCTATTTGTTAATAAATGATGTTGAATTTCAATCAAACAAAACGGTATTTAGATTAATGAACATTTCAAATAATGGTTACATACAGCATCAATTAAGAGGCAATTGACAAATCAATTTGTGAGGTGATCTTGGACATACGTGGATAATTTAGGGTACTTTATGTGCTTTAAAAGAATAACAAAAAACTTCTGTGGTAATTAACTGATGGAAAATTTAATGTAGTAGAATCTAGATTAAGAAAAATAAGTTGCAAGGTCTGATGCTAGATAACCCAGCTGAAGAGCGAGTGAGCCTATTAAGTCGAAAGTCGTGGGTTTGATTTCCATGCCGGGTTCTAAAACTTTCAATATTTTTCCTAATTCCAAAATTCAAACAAAATGGTTACTTTTAAGGAATGCAAAATAAAGATTTTTTTTAATTTTTTTCATACGAAGGTCCTGAGTTCGATTCCCAGGGTAGGTTTTGCTTCCCACGTCAGGTTATAAAACTCTCAAATTTCTTCCCAATTTCAAACAAATTTGTTAATTTTAAGAAATTTAAAATAAATGTTTTTCAAAATTTTTTCATATAAAGGTCATGGGTACGATTCCTAGGGTATGTCTCGATTTTTAATTTCTTAAGCTTTAATTCAAACAAAATAATTCTTATCAAGGAATTAAAAATCAGAAATTTTTTAAATTGTATCACATTAATGTTAATTAGGTCTCTTCTAATATTGTTATTTTATGTTAATCCTATATTTGTATTCAAGTTTAACAATTATAAATAATTGATATTCAAAGTTACTATTATAATGCATTAGCTCCTTAAATTTTGCCATTTCAAATATTTAGCATGCTTTTTATATTTTATTACCATTTATTTGCTCCTTTTTCAAGAGTATTATTTTGAAAACAAATACTTCCTCAAGTAACAAAAGACTTAAAATTCGTGCCAATTACATAATTATTTTTATTTTTTTTTTTATCCTAAATTCAAAATTTTTTTCGCTCAAAAATTATAAATAACCATATTGAGATAAGTATGGTTAACAGTTTTTTAAGTATTTAAAGTTTTAGTTCATCTTTTTTTTTTTTTTGAAACATTTATTTGAATAGGTTTCTTACCACCAACATTTATTGTGCTTCCAATATATTATTACAAGTTGAACGTGTAAAGAGGTTCATATGACAAAAAACCATTAAATGACATAATCAAGTGTAATTTTAAATATCAGTGGAGACAGCAGCACAAGCAGCAACCGCGACAAAAACTGCACATTTTATAGTTGTGAAGTGCAGATTTTTTTTTCGCGGTTTTTATAGTTTAAACGTCTATATGTATAACTTATGGTGTTATTTTATATATTTTTTTTTTGTCTCATGAGTACTAACACTTTATGTACTACTAGTACCAAACAATTCATATAAAGAGACTGTATTAAAAGTGCTGCCAGACTAACAATTTTTAAGTATGGGTATTTTAAAAAAATTCTAAAATTGTCTTAAGTTTAAAAGTCTTTGAACAAGGAAAATGTCTTATATTAATGGCCGTAATTTCAAGCAATATATACCTACTGGTGCTTAGATACCTACCGTGTACACGAACAAAATCGGGTAGGTATCTCAGCACCGGTAGATATCTATTGCTTGAAATTACGGGCATTTACACCACCTTTTTAACCCTTTAAAGTAAGATTGGTACGATAAAGAATCACACTTGTTCTTTAGTTTAGTATCCATTATCACATATGCGAATTTAATTCAAATCTTAAGGAAGTTATTCCTTAAATTTTCTAGTGGGTCTGTTTTTTGTCAAAAGTGTAAACATTAAGGCTATATGGAACAAATTGCATAAAAAAACTATTTTTTGATCAACTTAAAAGCTTTACAATTTTGTATTCATAATATAAATTACGTTTTATGGGTCTGTTTTGTTCCCTGGCTACTAAGGCTTAAAGATTTTTCAATTTTGCTGTATCTTTTTCGCTTTTCGAGATATACACCATAATATAAATTACGTTTTTTGGGTCTTTTTTATTCCCTGTCTACTAAGGGTTAAATATTTTTCCGTTTTGCCCTATCTCTTTCGCTTCTCGAGATATACACCATTACTATAAAACAAAATATTGATGATATGTTTATAAGAAATGATGAACAAGTTATGAAGTTTTTTTCATAAATATTTATGACAAATTTCATCATATTTATTAAAACTTCAAATATAATATCATGTCTCCTCGATTTCCGTCCAATGAAACTGACTCATAAATATGATGAAACTATTTTCCCTGAGTGTATTTGAATTTGAGTGATATTTTTCCGAAAATTAAGCAAACTTAGATGAAACATTCAAACGTTGGCATATTATAAATTTTTATAAAAGAAAACTATTATATTAAAAATATTTAAATCATGCCGATTAGGCATTTTAAGAAATCTTTAAAATAATTTAAAATAAAACACGTTTCTGCAGTTTTATCAAATTCGTGGGCCATTTTTGATTTTAGGCTAAAGCGGATTCATGATATCCCTCAGAGTTCCGTATCTGAATAATTTTGATTGTGTTAAATGAATTAATGAAACGAAAAATTAAATTTTTCAAAATTTCGAATACACCTTTTTCACAAAATGGTCCATTTTCGACCGAAATTCGGCTCGGGCTAACGTTACAAAAAAAAAAACGATTTCTTCTATTTGGAACCATTTGCAATAAAACTGGGGCTGTGCTGACAAATTGTCTTTTAAGATACAATTTAATGATCATGTATGGGCTTATGTTAGCTGATATTGGGCATACTTATATGATCAGATTTACCCATATATTATATAATACCATACCATATATATTCATATGCGATCCCATTTTTTCATTCTCATGATATAAGCATATTACTGTCCGACCGAAAAGTTATTATATTTTGTCGGTTTTTTGATATCTAGAGGCAATGATGACAAATTTTGGTATTGGAAACATGTTTGTTGAGCCGATTTAATTCGATTTTGTGTATAAAATTTAAGAGAAAAGCCGAAGTTTAGCTATAAAGTTAAAAATTCGGCCGCCGAACTATTTTCAATTTGGCCGAACTTTCTGAGGCCGAACAGTGAATTCATTGCTTAACTACAGACTTTTCTTCAAATTTGACACTCAAAATAGCATCTAATTAGCCCAATAAACATTTTTCCATCCGCCAAATTGGTCCATAATGCTTTAAAATACCGAATACAGACCAAATGCATTTTCGGGCCGAAGTGTTCGATCGGACACTAAAGCATATCGGACCATATATAGTCTAACATTTTAGCATATATATTCGGATCTGAACATATATGATTTACTATTTGGGATCCGAACATAAGTTTAGGATGACAATAAAATTGAAATTTCCGAATATACCGCGGTGAAATATCACTTATTTAACTGTGCATGATAAAATCAATCTAGATTTAACAAAATTTCAAATTATAAGTTATTTTTAAAATAGTTAAAAAAAAATTAAAACTTGTCAACTAAAAATTCTTTAATGTGGGTTTTGAATTTGTGATTCATAGGCCATAAAACATAAAAGCAATTGGTGGAAAAAGATATCGCTGATCTTATGTTTTAAATGGTTCAACTTTGTTTTGGACAATTTAACAATGCTTTAAGCCTTAAGATAGGCTATACTTTTCGTAACCATGTTTTTGTGATGTAATATTTTATTTTTTACATTTCCCTCATAACTTTTGACGTTGTCGATAGATTTTACTCATTTTCAATAGTAAACTGCTGGGAAAATCTAAAAGTATGTTTTTACAAAAATTAACTTCCCCGCTTACTTACTAAGTGCTTAATAGCGATTTCAACAGATAAATTTCGCAGTTAAAAAAATTACTTATATTGCTATAACCAATTACAGTTTTTTATCCTTTTGATCGGATTCTTCTAATCTGGCAACTTTCATTTATAACGAAGTCGTTAGGTTTTTTGCATGTATATTTTAAATAAAAGTGTCTCTATGCCAATTGTGCCACTTGTTTGCTGCTGTTGGCATTAAGTATTTTAACATCATTTTTTTCCTATTTGTTTATTTTTTGCATATAACTCTTATATCGTTGCCTCTAACTGCGGCTTTATACGGTCTTCTGCTAGCAAAATATATATTTGATCTTTGTTGAAAGCAATTTACTTTTTAAATTTTGTGGTTTAATTTTTTTTTTTTTTTGGGGTTTGTTGTCTTTTCGTTTTTGTGGTGTAAATTGTATTGATTAGTTAGAAAAATTTACATAATATCAAATTAAACAAATACATAAAAGTAAAATGCACACAAAGATGAAGATGTCTATAATTGGTCTTATGGTTAAGAGTTACACATCGAACACAAAAATAATATTTTTTGAAAGTAGGAAGTTTTACTGTTTTTCGGTTAACACATAAATTAGCGGGTTGTTTTTGTTTCGTAAAAAATTTAAAATTTTTGTTATTAATGTATGACTCTGCAATTAACAAATAACTTTCAACCTACATATTTCATGGCAATATTTGTTACATTAAACTTTGTTTTAAATTAATTGAAATAATAAATAATAATTTTCATCATCTGTTAAAAATTACCACCATTTATTTTGAACTTTTATAGTTAACAAAAAAAAAAAAAAATTAATTATGAAAAACATAACAAAGCAAAAGTTTTTATACTTTTTTTTGCGTTATTGGAAAATGTACTTTAGTTCATTGGCTGCCTTGCGGCTAGTGCATGTTTTCATAAACAAATTATTACCAACTCAATAAAGTTGGGCTGAAATAAAAAAATATATACTTTAACAAAAACATACACACTACTAACCTATAAAAGGTGACCAAAATTATATAAAGTCGTTGATAAACTCAGAAAATCATATTTCAAATTCGCTTTCTAATATTATATGTTCAGAAATAGGTTTCTAGTGACACCTAAACCGATTCGTTAACAAAAATCATAGAACTTAAGCAGGCATTTTTAAAGAACTTTCAAAATTTTTTTGCTAAAACCGTCTATTAATCCAAAATTTAATCAAAAACAATTTAAAAAAAATTTCGGGACTTGGAATCGATCTTGAAAAATCAAAAAATTAAACATAAATTTTGGGGACTGCGAATCTGTTCCACAATCTTAAAAAATCAAAATCGTTAACCATATTTTCAAGAACAGGATCTTTCTTTACACTAATCCGGTTTTTTTTAACAGCTTTTTTCAGAAAATGTTCAACTAAAATTTATATTAAATCATTTAATTCCAAAATTTTATTATAATCAATTAAAAAAATTGATTCGGGACTAGGAATCGAACACGCGATCTTTGAAAGAAATTACTTAGTATGTATTCCTAAGCATAAAATGTTTATGCATTTTATAAAGGGTCCGCCAAATAACTTTTTTTATTTTGAAAATGCTATAAAAAAAAACTACTGAGTAAAGTAATGTCGCAATATTTCCCAGCGTTGTTCAAGCCTATACGCAACCATATTCGTTCAGCGGAAGGATAAAACTAATTATCTGTCAAATCAGACATGAGCTAAGTGTTACCATTCACGAAATAAGCACTAGTTGAAAAAAAACGTTAGATGGCGGACCCTTTAGCAGTTAAAGCTTTGGCTCATTTAACTTTTTAAACTCTTCAGCATTTATATTTTCAAAAAAAAAAATGAAGTTGAAGCTTAAAATTTTTTTCAATTTTATATAAATTTAAGATTCGGCTCATTTAATTTGTTTCAAATTCTTCAATATTTAAAAGATTGAATTGAAATTTCAAATTTTATTTTTAAAAATATTTGTAATTTCTCAAATTTGCAGTTGAAAATTTTACCTACCATTATCCTCATCCATATCTGCTTTATAAAAATTTCCCCCCCAAAAAAAACCCTGGCCACCCTAAAACTTTATTGTAACAATGAATTTTGCATACATACAACATATTTCACTTTCAGTTCAAATAACACCGTTACCTATATTTTGGCAAGAATATTGAAAACATGTACTATACAAAAAAAAAAAAAAAACCGGCAGCAACAACAATAACGTGGTGAATGAATGGTTTGCCAATGGCACAATTGACTAAAATTGACTATTTTTGCCTATTTGTTTTAATCCAAACATTTTTTTTTTGGTTATGCTGGCTAAATATGTTTAACCGTCAAATGATACAATAATTCTATTCAAAATTAAATTTGAAACATGGTTTTGGTATAGAAAGTAATGGAGGAGAATATACGTTGGAAATTAGGGAATTTAATTTGAATTGTTCTAACATTAGTTCCTATAGAAATTTACGATTGTTGGAAAGTCCTTATTAGCCCTCTAACTGGCAAACAATGTTTGGCAACGAAATTCATACCATGTGCTCCACTCGAAAAACAAATAATAAGTTCTTCAACAAAATTGTTTATCGTTGCCTAATTTAGGCGAAAGTCGTACTTTAGTTCGTGGAAAAGTCTTACTTTAGTTCCGCAAATCTTTTGTGGAAAAGTTCTACTTTAGTTCAAGAAAAAGTCCTTCTTTAGTTCCTTTTAAAATCGGCGATTGCTCCTTTAGAAACCCACAACTGTTTTGTGAGAAAGGTCTACTTTAGTTGATGATAAAGTCCCTCTTTAGTTCCCTTTAAAAACCCACGATTGTTCCTTTAGAAACTAATGATTGTTTTGTGAGAAATGTCTACTGTATTTTCTTTAGAAATCCTCGATCTTTGTGTAAGAAAGTCCTTCTTTAGTTCATGGGAAATTCTTACTTTAGTTATTTTAAAAATCCGCGATTATTTTGGGAGAAAGTTCTACTTTAGTTTCTTTCTGAATCCTTGATTGTTGTATAGAAAATTCCTACTTTAGTTCATGAGAAATTCCTACTTTAGTTCCATTAAAAATCTACAATAGTTTTGTGAGAAAGTTCTACTTTAGTTTCTTTATGAATCCTAGATACTTTAGTTCATGGGAAATTCCTACTTTAGTTCATGGGAAAGTCCTACCTCAGTTCCTTAAAAAATCCTCGATTGTGGGAAGTTCTACTTTAGTTCATGGGAAAGTGTTACTATAGTTCCGTTAGAAATTCACATTATTTTGTGGGAAAGTTCTACTTTTGTTCATAGGAAAGACCTACTTTTGTTCCTTTGGAAATCATCGATTGTTTTAAAAGAAATTTCTACTTTAGTTCCTTTAGAAATCTACAATTATGAAGTATTTTTTCTAGCCTTTTGTGTCTTAAAAGGTTAAATATTTTATTTCCTATATTAAACTCTATATTTCTGTTGTCTTTGTTGCTGTTTCATCGTGTAAAAGGTTGTAAATGACAATTATTGCAATTTTATTTGTGACAACCAATATATATATATATTTTTTTTTGGCAATTTTGTTTTTGCATTATTTATTTCATTTGATTCTGGTAAGGTCATATTAAAGCCAAAAAAAACCCATTTGTGCAGTCGACTATTAAAATTAATATAGGGTCAGATTACAAATAGTTATGGCGCAAAAAACTAACAAATGATTATAATCATTTTAAAAATATGAATTTTTAAATTATACATTTGTTATGTTAGATTTTAATCTTTTAAAGTAACAACTCGTTGACAGTTTTTTTCATTATTTCTTTCAATATTATTATACAATATATTCAAACAACATTTTAACTAACAACATACTAACTTCTTTTGTTACATACACTGAAAGAATTTTTCTGGACACAAAATAATGAAATTTTCAGTAAGTCAATGAAAGTTTTTTTCACAAAATAAACGAAAATTTTCTGAAAATTAATGAAAATTTTCATACAGTTTATGAAAATTGTTTTATAGTTAATACTTGTTCATTTGAAACTTCTTCAAATGATATTTTCATACAATTTTATTAAAACTTGCATAACTTAATGAAAAGTTTCAATATACGAATTTCAGTGCAATTTCATTGATTTAATGCAAAAGTTCTTTAGTATCATGCAGATAATTCTCTCAGTGTACAATCTGAATAATTGTGTCTGTTTTCCTAATATTTTCTTTATATTTTTTTTTTTTACTTCATGTGTTTGTATAAAATATGTTGACATCATCATGAGCTGCTAATATAATAAGTCAATTCCCTTAGCGTTTAACCAAACAACCGAACAATCAAATAAAACCAAACAATCTATGAAAAGCTAACGGGGGAAGGTTATCTTATAACAACATCTTTAGTCGGTAAAGGACATCAAGGAAATTTCCTAAGAAAAACACTATAATTTTTAATAATCTTAATTTAGTTCTTTTAGTAATCCACAATTTTTTTAGTGGAATAGTCAAAATTTAGTTCATTCAGAATGCCACGACTTTTTCTAGGGACAACCTGAATTTAGTTCTTCGAGAAATTCACAATTTTGTTGTGAAGTAGTCTCAATTAAGTTGATTTCGAAATCTACAATTCCATTGTGTGTGGAATAGTCTTAATTTAGTATTTTTAGAAATCCGCGATTTTATTGTTGAATTGTCTCAATTTAGTTCTTTTAGAAATCCACAATTTCATTGTGAACTATTCTTCATTTATTTCTTTTAAAAATTTACAATTTTATTGTGGAATAGTCTAGAAAAAAAATCCACGATTGCTGTGAGAGATAGTGCGAATTTAGTTCTTTTAGAAATTCACGACTGTTCTAAATTTAGTTCTTTCTGAATTGAAACAGTGAGAAATAGTCCAAAATTGGTTCTTTTAGAAACGAATTGTTGTGATGAGTGATAGTCTAAATATAATTATTGAAGAAATTCACGATTGTGGTTAAATCCTCCACATTCGCCCTCCCAATCATGGTCACCAAATAGTTCTAAAATAATTTGAATAGTAATCCCAATTCCCACACACACTCACAGTTACCGCACTTACCTAAAACCGTTAACTTTACCCTAATGAATAGTTAGAAAAACATTGTGCATAGATTTAGTTATTTTAGAAATGTTCGATTGCAGTGAAAGATGGTCAGAATTTAGTTCTTTAGTAGTCTCAATATAGTTCATTTAGAAATCCTCAATTCTATTGTGTGTGGAATAGTCTCAATTTATTTCTTTTAGAAATCCGCGACTTTATTGTGGGATTGTCTCAATTTAGTTCTTCTAGAAATCCACAATTTTATTGTGGAATATTCTTTATTTATTACTTTTGAAAATCCACAATTTTATTGTGAAATAGTCTAGAAAAAAACCATGATTGCAGTGAGAGATAGTCTGAATTTTGTTCTTGAAGAAAATCCACGATTGCGGTGAAACATAGTGCGAATTTAGTTTTTTTAGAAATTCACGACTGTATTAAGCACTAGTTCTTTCTGAATTCAAACTGTGAGAAATAGTCCAAAATTGGTTCGTTTAGAAACGAATTGTTGTGGTGAGTGATAGTCTATTATTGAAGAAATTCATGATTGTATTGAGAATTCCATGATTGTAGCCAGAAATAGTCCTGATTTAGTTAATTTAAAAATTTTCGATTGCAGTAAAAAAAAAAAAAAAAAAAAAAATGGTCAGAATTTAGTTATTAAGGAAATTCACGATTTTATTGAGATAAAGTTCAACCTTATTTCCTTTAGAAATTCAAGATTGTATTTTGCTAATTTGGTTATTTTAGAAATTAAAAATTATAGTTAAATATATTACTTTTAGTGACATATGGTCAGAATGTACACAAAATTGTTTTCCCTAAAATGTTTTTCGTGGAATTTTTTTTTCGAAACCGAACGTATAAAATCTCACACATAAACTTATAGATCAACGAGAAAATTCACTATTAAACCACTCACCAGGTACAGTGTAGAAATCGTTTAATGTATATGCTCGACATATGTATTAACAAAAAATCTTTAATATTTGTTGATATGCTTTGCTTATGTAGAAGGATAGTATATGATATCATTAGAGAAAAGAATTGCCATTTAAAAGTTTTAACTGAAAGTTAAACTGGCAATTATGATAATGACTAGAGAAAAACAAACACACAATAAATAGAAATCGTTTGTGGTAAATTTCATTCTAACTCAACACACAGAGTAATGTGGGAATTAAAGTTACACAATTTCTTTAACGGGTGAGTTAAATAGAGGATATTTACGATTAACACTAAATGGCACGAAGAATGTTGATGAAGACCGTAGTGGGTCAGAAAATGCATTCCATTCATGCTAGTGTCTAATAACTTTTTCTGTGTTTTTTTTCTAATAGTCAAAGTAAATTATCATATAAAAATTATAATTTTTTGTTAATTTAGAGAAAAATTTGTCATGATCTCAAACCGAACGAATAAAATCTCACGAAATTTTTTTCTCAAATTTTTTTTCTTAAAATATTTTTCATCAAAATTTTCTTAAAAATTTTTTTCATTTAACAAATATTTTTAAAAAAATTTTACGCCAACATTTTTTTCTGAACTCCGTCAAACTTCATTTGTTAGTGCACATTGTAATGGATTCTGTAAATTCGAAGCTAGCACTTTCACTTAGTTTTGTTCAAATTATGTTTCCTGTGTTGTTAATTGGTGCACCTTCCTTGGTTAGTAGCAATATGCGCTTACATATTGTTAACACAATTGACATTTTCAGCAATTTTATTGCATGCATACGAGTATCAAGAAACATTTATTTTACTGTCATGTTGTTATATTGTTTTTTATGCGTCTTGAGATTATTGAGATTCTTATTTTTTACATATTTTTCTTCTTTGATATTTGAGAAGGGGCTGTTTTTAAAAAAAAAATATTTTGGTCATGTAGTAATGAAAATTTTAACAACAGGTTTTAAAGTAAATTGTAAAAAACCAAGTTAAAATTTTGAAAATTTTAAGAAAAAAAATGATGACGACAATTTTTATATAGTGACACAATTCTGCGTGGTTCAGTAAAACAGACACGGGATTATTCAGGATAAAACACATTTTTTTATTTTTTAAGCATTACAAGCTTTAAATTTATTTATAAAGTAGATTTTTAGTAGGGTATACTTTGTCCCAGGTAACAGTAAAATTGGTTTACACAAAAATGTATTTTCACATTAAATTTGTGTATTTTTTTATTTGTTTATTAAAAGTTTTATCATTTAGTAGATTATTATAAGTCATATTCCAGGTACATTTTGGCACAAGTAGCAGTAGCAATAGGTTTACACACAAAAAATGTGTTTTTACAATAAATTTGTGCCGTTTTCATTCCACGTTAGCGTGCCATTTAAAATATCTGGAAATAATAAAATATTTATTATTTTATTAATTAAAAAAATATATATGTATATATTTTTAATAAGCAAGTATATTACCAATGTCAATTAAAGTGTCATTATTATCTATTGTCCCAGAATCCGCTAAAGATGAAAAAAATTGTATAGCAGTTTATAAACTTAGGTTTAATTTATAGTACTTACAACCCAAATCAACATCTACTAACTGGCAATATACCATGGTAGAGATTATTAATACCAACAAAATTTCTAAATAGTTTCTTAACATTTTTCTAACAACCTTAAAGTTCAATAGTTTGATATGAAATAATTTGCGAATGAAAATTGTTCTTATTTATAAAACATTTCTGGACTCACATGATTTGAAACATAAGAGCAAATAAACTAAAATTTCAGACATAAGACCAAATACAGGAAAAGGTGCTGTAATTCAAATAAACACATTTTATAAACAAAATAAATTTTAAAGTTGGTAAATAAATAATAATTGTTTAATAATTTGTACTATTAAAATGTGTTAAGAATGAAATATCTAATAAGACAATAACTTTTATGTAAATATATTGTTTATGATAGAACTTAATATGATTGGGAAGACCATATTCGAAGGTCATTGTATATATTATTGGGATTATTATTGCGACATTTATATACCATCCCTTTTTGTCATTACCCCAGTATTATCTTTTTAATATCTATGAATGAGTTTAACATATTGATTTTAATATTATTTATTATTATTTAACATATTGATTATATAATATAATGATAACAATATTTTCCTAATGAATATTTCTATATGGTTTTAAACTATAGTAATCATATTATGATTACATGGAATAATTGTCTGACTATTTAGGGTATGTTTGTTAGTACATACTACGTTTTTACCATACATTATTTTTTATTTTTAAAATTTGGTTTTTGTACTTAATTTCTGTTTTCCACCATCTTCGAACAAGTCGAAAAATCTGAAAAAAATATTTTCTTAAAGCTCAATATAACCTTAGATTAGATTAGATGCACCGCGGCCAATGTAGGTCTTTTGTGCTGCCTAAAGTTACCTACAGATTCAAGCCAATTATCCTATTAGGTAAAATGTTCGCGATGTCGGAAGGTGAAATGAAGCGATCACCTAGAAACCTAAGTCTAATATCACAAAGCCTGGGACATTCGCAAAGAACATGCTCCGAGGTCTATATAACATTAACATTCGCCGAAAATTTCAGAATGGAAGTCGAATGGATTCTATTTTTTTTGCCGATTTTTTCCCATTGTAGTACCACGAAAAACTATATTTTGTATGTGAACATTATATTTTCAAGCGTGTTAATGAAAATGTTAATGCATGCATGTATGCAAAAACACACGCTAACAAATTCATATTGTTCTTGAGCATTGTTTGTTTTGCTTTTTCTATGCGCAGTTAGAAATTTTTTGTATGTTTTACTTGAAAATGTAATTTTTCGTGGTATATTTAAAAAGAAGGTTCAAATACCTTTAAAATAAGGTATTAAACTTTAAAATCCATTCACTAGTTTTAGAAAAACATTAGTTTAAAAGTTGTCATGTCGGATGACTTTTCACGATTTTGACGATTTTCAAACACACATAACTTTTTGCAAAAAAATTTTTAATTTTTTTCTGGAAATACATGTAAAATATTTTTAAATGCTTAACACGTCTGGCAAATTTAAAGTAAATCGGAAGAGGTGTTGTAAAAAAGGTGTTCGGTCTGACATGGAATGACTAATATATGAAAACAAATTAAATGAATTTTAAAAAAGAAAAAATTTCTAGAATAGAAGAAGAAGACTCCATTTTTTGTGAAAATCAAATCGCAATATTTCGGAAACTGTAAGTCCAATTTGAAATATATTCATGTTCAGCATGGCAAAATTAATAAAAAATTATATATCGCAAGACATATTTTTATTAAAGCAATTTAAGAAAAAAATTCAAAAAATCGAAAACATTGGTAGCGGGGCACCTAGTGTTAAAGCTATCCGATTTTTCTCAAATTCACAACAAATAACTTTTAGACCTAACACTACAATAATCTGAACAATAAATTGAAATATTTCAAAAAACCTATTCTGACAAAAAAAAATGCCGCTCCATAGGACACCTATGTTGTGTCCATGAATATATGATTATGCATGAGATCGTTTATGAGCATGTATGGGTATAGCTGATCATATATTTCCATATATAGTTAAATATTTAATGTTTGGGTTCGAAATTTAAGAGCAAACGACTAAAACTCATAAATGTTGAGCTTAAAATGGCAATTAGAAAGCAAAACATATTTTTTTTTGTCAAATTGTCCAAATTATTAGCAAAATTTTTATGGGTTCTTTTGTTTTCCCACAATTCTTGATTATCTTGTCAACATTTTATAAATTTTAGCAAATATTTGATTTAAAAAAAAAATGTACATTCAACTCGGAGTTACCAATATTTATACCACAATAGTCTTACGTACATAGAAAAAACTAAAATCGAGTTTTTATTAAAATATTTGTTGATTCAATTAAAAGTTTAATTGAATTCAGCCCTATTAAGAAAATTGTATTATAAATTAAAATAATTTGTAACTATTCAATTAAGATTTTAATCATACATATCCATTAAAAATGTAATTGAATATTGTCTTTAATTTAAAAAAATGTGTTGTAGATACTATCAAAATTTTTAATAAAAACAACAGAAATTGGGGAAAACCTCAAAAATTGGAAAAATTGCAAAAACTTTAAACAAATTGCCAACATTAAAATTTTTTACTAAATTCAAAAATATATTAAAAATTGAAAAAAGACATCAATATTGGAAAATAAAAAGCTTTAAGATTTAAAGTTGTTGGCTAAACTTGTAAGAAAAGACAAAATAGCTCATGTTGTTCGGGTAATCAATTTATATCACCGATTTTTTGTGGTTGGTTGATATATATGCCTGATCAAAACCTTGAGTTTCTTGTGGGTGGTGGATTACAATGAGGCTTAAGATGACCTAGTCGCTTAGGTCGAAAGTGCGGCACTCCCTCTAGCGCTGATTCCCACAAGATTTGTTTCATCTTCTGTTACATTTATTAACAATTATTGTTTTCTATTTGTAAAAGTAACATTTTAATTATGATCTCAAACCTGACAATTCAAAATGAAATGCTATTTTAAAAAGATCAACAGTACATACACAGAAAAAATTATCAACCTAAAATATCTAATTAAAGATTGGATTTGAATTTAATTTGTTTCTAAACAAATATTTAATTGAATCAATTAATATTTTAATTGACTTTTAAATATATAAATACATATTTTATTTTAGACGCAAGTATCATATTATTTTTTCATACACTGTATGCATAATTAAAAAATTTTCAGTATAAAATACCAAATACATTTGAAATTAACAAACAAAACAATCACACACACCAACAGATTCAGCATTGCAAAAAACACACATACCAACGTATAGATCACACACTTTTTTGTGAGTATCATATTTTTTTTTTGTAGAAGTTATTTATAACTTTTTTTCCTTCTTAATTTTAATGACAGGTTTAATTGATAGTATCATTGCCGTGATAGGTGCAAAATCAATTAAAATATTAATTGATTCAATAAATTTTTTAATTGAAACCAGTTTTTAGTTTTTTCTGTGTACAAAATTTTTGAAATTTTTTTTTCCAATTTTAGCGATTTTTTCAATTTTAGCAATTCACCTACATAAAGCGAACATATCTCAAAAAAATTTTACATTTCTGCAATGAAATTGTTAATTTCATAGTTTTTTTTTTTTTATTTTGGTGTTTTTTTTTTAAATTTTAATGATTTTTTTCAAATTTCAAAATTCAAATTTTCTAGATTTTTGATATATTAGCATTTTTTCAATTTAATTGATTTTTATTTTAATATTGGCAATTTTTTTTTTAATTTTGATGATTTTTTTGTAATTTTTTTCAATTTGTTGTCATTTTGAGTTATAAATTGTTGTCATTTTGAGTCATTATTAACTAAATATTTAAAATACATTATTAAACTTTTAATTATAAGTGTGTTTGGAATCAAATTTTATTGAAATTTTATTCTGTATTGACTTAAAAAAATTACAAAAATTTCCAATGTACGGGATACTCAAAACCATTACTTGGTAAGAGCTAAGTACTAAGTTACTTATGAAGTGCAAAGGTACTAATTTAGTACCAAGGTACTTAGAATTTAAGAAGTATCATCGCACTTCGAAAGTACCAAGGATGTTATTATTAAGTACCAAGGTACTTATTATTAAGTACCAAGGTACTTATTACTAAGTACCAAGGTACTTATAATTAAGTACCAAGGTACTTATTATTAAGAACCAAATACTTATTATTAGTTACGAATTCACTAATTATTAGGTACCAAGGTACTTATTAATTAGTACCAAGGTACTTATTATTAATTACCAAGGTACTTATTATTAGATACCGAGGTACATATTAGATACCAAAGTACTTAATTTTAAGTACGAATGTACTTATTTAGTTCCAAAGAACTTGTTAAGTACCAAAGTATTTGTTTAAATACCTAGCCACTTGTTAATGGTACATGCTAAGATAAGTGTTAATTACCTAAGTACATGTCAAGTAACTAACTGCTTGTTAACTACCTAAGTACATGTCACGTACTTGTTAAGTACTTCGAAAGCAGCAAGGTACTTTTTACGTATGGCCTTTTTGAGATATTGATACTTAAGTATCAATTATTTTCCGTACACTTAGTACTGGATTTCAAGTATAAATTTTATATACTAAGACTTTTACTTAATGTGTTTTAATGCCCATCTATGCATAACACAGTTAACATGTATAATTTTTTTAAAACCAACAGTAAAACTATGTTTACAAGCGTGTTTATAGATGAAATGTAGCAAAAATCTTGTACAACCCCTCTAAGCAAAAATTAAACCCTACAAAAACGTTTCGTTTTTGTTATATACTCTTAAAAAAAAAAAAAACAACTTTCAACAACAAACAAAATAAAATCATGTTAACAAAAAAAAAACGTTTGGCAATTGTACATTTTGAGTATGTACTTTCAGTACTTTTTGGTCATGTCCATATTTATTGCATACAGATACACACATACACATGCAGTCAAATACAAAGCCATGTATAAATGCACTACTTCAATGCCATGCATGTGTTTGTACAATATCGTATGTACTATACAAAATATTGGGAGTCAGAGTTAGAAAAACGGTGGTATAATTTAAAGAGGATCTTACTCATATTGACCTCTTAATGTAAAAGGGGTTATGGACACTAGAAAAGTCACCATTGCGCCTTTATTATATGGACGAAGTGTGTAAAAATAATGTCACACTATTTGTAGCTAAATTTGTCGACCGGTTCAAAAGTTATAACGATAAAAGTGAAGAGACCTTTACAATTTGTATTAATAATCTAGTTTATGAACACTATTAAAATCACCATCACGCCTTAACTATAAGAATGAAATGTGTACAAATATGTTGACACTATCTGTAGTTATCTAGAGTAACTTTGTGTTAAAATGCAGCAAAATGTGTCGATCAGTTCAAAAGTTATAACAAAAAAAGAAAAGTCACCTTTAACACTTTTTTTTTTTTTTTATTAATTAATAATCATATAATTACAAATTTTATACTATTACCCTAACCGAGCACTAGCTACTATGGCTTTCGGCGCGTTGTAGCGAAAACAGACCAGTGCCTCTGGTGGGAATCGAACCCACGACCCCCGCACTGATAAGCCAGCACGCTACCAACTAGCCTACCGTGGCGCACTTTAACACTTTTATTAGCCCTAAATATAAAAAAGATTGTAAACCTCTGTTTTGTCAAAAAAAAAAAAAAAATACATTATATTTACAAGTATAGTTTTTCGTTTCATCTTTCAACATATCTAACTACACTTACACAATGTTGTGCTTTCATTTTCAATATTTTTTTTTTTTTGCTACCCCTAACTCCCCCCTTTTCACCAATATTATTTTTGGTGTTTATTGTTAGTGCTCTTTTATATTATATTTACTGGTAACTTTGTATATTTATCCAGGTATATAGTATAGAATCCATTTTTGTTATGGTGTTTTCCTGTTATTTTTTCTTCTTACATTTTTTTTTATATCGTTTATGTTGCACGTAATTGAATTTTACAGATTTTTTTTCAATTCTACTAATTGAAACTGAAGTTGTATGTGTTGCATACATGTCATAATCGTGTTTTGTTGCACACTGTACATTGTTGGCTTTGTTATGTTGTGGTTACACTTTAGATAAGTATTTTATTTGAAAATTTAAACAAAACTGGAATAACAATTTGCAGAAAAGTGGAGGGAAAAAAATTGGAAAAAAAATTTATTCCACAGGAAAAAAATAATTTGGGTCAATTTTCTATGAAAATTGTTTCATATTAGGTTAGGGTTAGGTCGAAAAGAGGATTCGGAGAAGGAAAAATGCTTCCCTAATCCGAATCAAGTCCCTGAGGACTTGCACTTAAGCCAGAATGTCGGCTTGTTGGGCGCTCCAAACAACCGGACCTATGTCACATTCCTAACCCAGGAACTCCGTCGCACTGACGAAACTCCTCAACTTCTTCCATCCTATGCCCCTAAGATCCTCCAATGTGGATATTGTGTTTGTTTCATATTAATAACTTAGTTAAATGCATTAACCCATTCCTGCCTATTGGGTATTTAAATACCCAAAAAGAAGCCACCTTAAAAAAATATATTTTCAACCAGGGAAGAGGTGCATCAAATTGGTTTTCAGAAAGTATAAAATTACTTTAAGAAAATGTTGGGTCAAAATTTCACACTCTACCAGGGAGTAATTAGCGGTTCAAAAGCCAGCAAAAGTGCACGAAAAAGTCTGTAAAAAATTGAGTAATTGAAAAATCGGAATACTTTCTTGTGGGCTAATGGTCTTAGGGGTTCACTATGGAACAAAAAATATTTACCTGTTTAGAACCACTCAACTGGGCTACAGGTATAATTTCGTGATATGAGCATTAAAATACGCATTTTAAAACTTATTTAAAATACATTTGCTTAAAATATAGATTATTTTCAAGTAAAAATGAAGAGTTTTACGTGATCGATCATAATTTATTCAAAAAACATAGCGGAATTATTTTATTCAAAAAACATAGCGGAATTATTTTGTATCAGTGGTTAATTCATAAATCCCAAGTATGGAAAATCTAAAAAAATATTAATATCAATTACCTTCTAAAGCCTTAAGTATTAAAAGTGCGAAATTTTATCGGCATTTGACAATGGAATTGGGGGTCAGTCATTAATGGGTTAACAAATTATTATTGCCACGTTTTCTCAACCGTGCAAACGTTTTTTTAATTAAATACCGCTAAAAAATCGCCAACAATTTAAGAAATCACCAACATTACAAAAACCATAAAATTAAAAAAATAAAAAAAATCATCCAAATTATAAAAAAATGTAAAATTTGAAAACGCCAAAATTAAAAAAAAATCGCTACAGTTTATAAAAAATCACCGAAATTTAAACAAAAAATCCAAAAATTTAAAAAAAAAATCACAAAAATTTACAAAATAATTGCAATAATAATAAAAAAAAAAAAATCATCAATATTAAGAAAGCCCTAAAATAAAACCTCCCAATTAAAAAAAAATTTACAAAATTTAAAAAATCTCTAAAATTGAAAATGAAAATTATTCAAGTTCGAGGCCATACTCTATATTTATTTATTAGGATATTGTCCTAACAAATAATCTATAGATATATAAATATAGAGTATGGCCTCGAACTTAAATAATTTTCATTTTCAATTTTAGAGATTTTTTAAATTTTGTCAATTATTTATTAATTGGGAGGTTTTATTTTAGGACTTTCTCAATATTGATGACTTTTTTTTATATTTTTGCAATTATTTTTTAAATTTTTGTGATTTTTTTTAAATTTTTGGAATTTTTGTCGAAAAAAACATAATTTTTATTTTTTAATAAAAATGATATCAAACTTGTATAAAAGACAAAGTACAGTCTAGTTGACTCCCCCTGTTTTTGTTTCTAAACGAAACAAAAAATGAAAAGGAGAGAAAAAAAAACAAAAAACGTGTATTGAATATCCACCAGAGGTGGACCTTGCACATAACAAACAGGTTTTCAATTTATGTTTTGATCAATGGTGATAATCTTTAACTTCGAGCTCATATATTAGTTCTCATGTAGTGCGTAAACTAGTTTATATGAATGTTTGATGTTTGGCATGGGATTGTTAGTTACCGCTTTCAAAACATGTTCTGATGATGGGAACCTAGAAAATTCCCGAAATAGATCTATCAACACATTCCTGAAAGGGACAAATAATAATTTTGAAAACAAAAAAAACTCTATAGATTATTTGTTAGGACAATATCCTAATAAAGAAATATATAGTATGGCCTCGAACTTGAATAATTTTCGAAAAAAACATAATTTTGATTTTTAATAAAAATTATATCAAAACTCTAAAATTGCAAAAAAAAAAACATTACTAAATTAAAAAAAAAATAATTCTCCACAATTAAAAAAAGCACTAAAGTAGAAAAAGCAGCAAAAATGAAATAAAAATAACAAAAAAACCGCTAAAATTAAAAAAAACGACAAAAAGTCACTAAAATTAAAAAAACCCCAAAATTGAAAAAAAACCATTGAAATTATAAAAAACGGAAAAATTTAAAAAAGTGCCAACATTTAAAATAACCATGCAAATTCACAAAAAAATAAATCATCGAATTTGAAAAGTCGATAAAATTAAAAAAATGCAAAAAATTTTAAAAAATCATTAAAATTTTTTTTTTTTTTGTATTAATTAATAATCACATAATTACAAATTATATTCCATTACCCTAACCGAGCACTAGCTTCTTTGGCCTTCGGCTCGTTGTAGCGAAAACAGCCCAGTGCCTCTGATGGGAATCGAACCCACGACCCCCGCACTGATAAGCCCGCACGCTACCAACCAGCCTACCGTGGCGCAAATCATCCAAATTTACATCGAAATCGCCGAAATTTAAAAAAATATGTTAGAACCTAGGTAGTTTCCGACACATTTTTTTTTTTAATTTTTGTTTGATTTTTATGAAATTTGTATTTGTATTTTAATACGTTTTTAGACCCATTATTAAATTAAATAATGAATTTAATATTTAAAACTCTGCTAAAAGTTATAAATCTGCGGTTTTAATTTTTCTGTTAAATCTTTTTTTTTTTTACATTTAAAAATGCAAAAATGTTTTTCATTATTTCATTGTTACCACAACAATTCTATATAAATTATATTTTAACATTAAAAGGGTTGGCAAACATTTCAGGACTCTTCACCATATTTCATGGTAATTATGCTGAAATAAAAAAAGAAAAAGTAACAGAAATAAAGCAAAAAAAAGATTACTATTTCTGTATAAATAAAATTTATAAAGCTAATTTTATGTAAACCTACCTAATAGCCGGTAGGGTTTTTAAAAGTATATTTCGGGGAATTTTGTAGTAAAATTGTTTTTTAAATTTCACAATTGCTTAACATAAAAAATTTTTCAACATAAATATATTAACTATTGTATAAATTAATAAAGAAATTCTTTAAACAATATAAACAGAAACAAATTTCATATAAAGTTTTATTTAGTATGAAAAATGTTGTAATTGAAATTACTACCCCTGGTTGCGTATGAGTGTTATTAATAAAATCATTATTACTCATACGCCTTAGTAAAAAGAACTAACATTGTAATATGCCACAGTGTTATATTTTCTAGTATTTTTAGTTTAGATTTTTATTTTAATAACTACATACTAAAAGTTGTAATATTTAAATATTTTAAATAAACCATGTCATTGCCCATGTGGGTTATTTAGCATCATTCATATAAAAACACAATCACCACAAACTAAAAAAAAAAATCATAAAACTTTTACGTTCCAAATACCATGGTCCCCAAGAGATGACTAGAATGGTACAAAAGTGTAGCACTTGTCACTTGTCTGTCAATAGGTCAAAACCTTTAGGCCATCTAAATGTACGTTTTTTGTTCTAATATAAAAATATGCATTAAAAAAAAAAAGAACAGAACATCAGCAAATGTTTAGAATTGCAAAAAAACTAAATATTGGATAGAATAGAACAAGAATAACACTAGTGACATTCATAACACAATACTTACATATGGGCACACACTTGTACTAACATATAGTTATGTATGTTAACATACATATGTAGATGATACTTTTTTCTTTAGCTTGTTTAACATTCTTATTTTCATAGAAATGGCAGAGAGACTCAAGATGATAAAAAAAAAGAATAATAAGTGAAAAAATACAGTAACCCAATGTTTTCAAGCTGATTCAAGTGTAAATATGACAAAATGTAAAAAAGTTTCTCTGAAGTATGCCAAAATATGCATTATAATTTGCATTTTTAGCTTGATATGCAGAAATGTGCAAAATTTTACCAAAAATATACAAAATATACAAAATATCCGTGTTCAGCAAAATATGCATTTTTTGCAAAACATGCGGAAATATACATTTTTAGCATGATAACCAATGGCTAAATGTGAAGTCTTAGCATAATATGCAAAATCTTAATGCTGTTTATTGCTAAATAAACTAAAATATGTGTTTTAAGTAAAATATGCTAAATTATGGATTTTTAGAAAAATATGCCAAAATCCAACGTTTAAGTAAAACTTTAGTAAATAATTAAAAAAAAAAAAATTCAAATTACGCACATTTATAAAACATGAATTTTTAGCAAAAAATATGCAAAACTATAAATTCTAATTTGGATTTTTAGCTTAATATGCAAAAATGTGTAACATTTTACCAAAAATATAAAAATATCTATTTTCAAAAAAATAAGCAGTTTTAGCAAAACATGCAGAAATATACATTTTTAGCATGATAACCAATGGCTAAATGTGAATTTTTAGCATAATATGCTAAATCTCAATGCTTTTTATTGCAAAATAAACTAAAATATGTGTTTTAAGTAAAATATGCTAAATTATGGATTTTTATAAAAATATGCCAAAATCCAACGTTTAAGTAAAACTTTAGTAAAAAATTCAAAAAAAAAAATTCCAAATTACGCACATTTATAAAACATGAATTTTTAGCAAAATATGCAAAACTATAAATTCTAAATAAAATTTTCAAAAATTTGTGTTTTCCAAAAATATACATTTTTTTAAAAACGTGAATTTTTAGAAAAATATGAATTTTTATCAAATGCATATAAAAAACATTTTATAAAAAATATGCATTGTAAATGAATGCTTTTTATTGCAAAATAAACTAAAATATGTATTTTAAGTAAAATATGCTAAATTATGAATTTTTAGAAAAATATGCCAAAATCAACGTTTAAGTAAAAATTTAGCAAAACATTTTTATAAAACATGCATTTTTAGTAAAATATGCAAAACTATTAATTCTAAATAAAATTTTCAAAAATTTGCATTTCCCAAAAATATGCATTTTTAAAAAAATATGAATTTTTATCAAATGCCTATAACAAACATTTTATAAAAAATATGCATTTTAAAAGAATACATATTGCAAAATATGTTAAGAATACATTTTTAGTTTAATTTGAAAAATATAAAGTATTAGCAAAATGTTTTAAAGCTGACTTCAAGAAAAATTTTGCAAACCATACATTAAAATATGCATTTACAACAAAATATGGATTTTAAGCAAAATCTGCTATAATATAAATTTTCATCAAATTTTAATTTTTAGAAAAATATGCAAAAATAAATTTTTAGCAAAATATTAAAAAAATGCATTTTTAGCAAAATATTTTTTTTCTAACAGCTTTAAGCTGATTTTAAGTAAAAATTTGGCAAAAGATAAAAAAAAATCAAAAGTTCCAAATTATGCTGTAATATTTGCATATATAGCTAAACATGTATTTTCAGCAAAATATGTTTAAATATAAATTCTAAGAAAATTTTTGAAAGTATGCATTTTTAGCATATTATGACTATTTATCAAAATAGGAATGCTTAAAAAGATTATACTTTTTTCAAAATTTATTAAATTTTATTTTTAAGCATGCTAAAATATGCATTTCAATTGCATATATTGCAAAATATGCTTAAATATGCATTTTTAGCGAAATATGCAAAAATATGGATTTTTAGCAAAATATGCAAAAACTTAATGTTCAGTTTTTAAACTGATTTCAAGACAAAAATTTCCCAAAAAAATATGCATATCTAGAAAAATATGCATTTCTAGAAAAAATATGCAAACATATAAATTGTAAGTAAATACAATTTGCACTTTAAACAAAATTGTTTTCGAAAATTTAACGATTTGAAAACCACATGTTGGAAAAAATGCATATTCTTGTATATTTTGCTAAATTTTTGCTTTAAATCAACATAAAATTACAAATTGCATAACTTACGAAAATTGTATGTGTTAGAAACTTTTAATAAAGTATAAAAATCCCAATGTTTTTATGTTGATTTCAAGTAAAAATTTAGCTAAACATATAAAACTATGCATTTTTATCAAAATTTTCTTTACTAATCGATTCCATATATGAACATTTAACTAAAATATGCAAATATATGTATTACAAATAAAAATATATATTATAAAAATTTAAAAAAACTTTTTTAAAAATTTATAAAATCGCTGCAAATGAAAAATTGCCAAATTGAAAAAAAAAACGCGAACTATTCATATGTTTGTTCGGAAGATTGTTTTCAATTTGGTAGAGTTAACCTACCATTAATGAGGAGTCAATTGCCAATTATTAATAGTTTTCGAGATATTTAGATTTTAACAAAAAATTACGTTTTTCAACTATATTTAGTTATACCGTCTTGTAGTGTTTGTTTCGTAGCTTTTTAGTTTGTATTTAAACACAATTGCAAAAAATATAACTTTGATGTTAGTCAGCCAATATGCGCAAGCCAAATTAGCTCAATCGATAGAGCGTAAACTCAGAAAAAAGAACATCATGTTGTGATAGTTTAAGAGCATCATGTTATGGTTGAAACTGGTTACAATCATAATACGATCATCGTGATTATATTTTGATTTTAGATGATGATAACATCGTCATCAGTGATCATAATATGATGAGTCAAAATCATTTTTATGATTGTCAGGATCATAATAATAATAATTTTAAAAATTAGTTACCTGGTTAGTTTTTAAAGACGTTTTAGCTTTCTTGCTAAAATTTCACAATTTTCCAATTTAAATAAAAATACAAAAAACAGCAAACAAATAAGACAATTCATCTCAAACGATTTACCCCGTGATAGGTAAACCGGGCCATATAACAGCACTTCCACTATATTTTATAGTGGGACTATTTTGCCTTTTACATTTTTGTAGTATTTTTTTTATTATTTTAATTTTTATTGAAATACACAGCAAAAAATATATAGCTTTGATGTTACGCAGCAAATATGCGCAAGCAACATTATCTTAGACTGTAGAGAGTGTGGAACTTCATGCACTAAGAAAAGAGTGTTTTAGGCGCCTATCATAGGCATGAAAAATCTTAAAATATGCACTAAAAATTATAAAAATATGCATTTAAATTTTTCTTAATTAATTATTTTCATGTTTTTAAGCATTTTTAACAAAACTTGAAAGTCAATTTGTATTGTTTGAATATTCTCTGCCTTCGTTTTGCACAATTAACACACAATTTTAATTATTTTTATTACAAAATAAGCATTTAAAACATTTATCTCCTTATCACAGCTTGCTAATAAAATTTAAGAGAACACTTGAAAGGTCTTGAGAAGCTTGGGTCTTCTTTTGTCTACATGCATGTTGACCAACCATCAAGTAATATTAAAAGGGATTTTTTTAATAAAAATATGCAAAATAAGTATAAATATGCAATAAAAATGTTCATTTAAAGCAAAATAAGTTAAAATATGCAATAAAAATATGCATTTAAAGCATAATTAATTAAAATATGCAATAAAAATATGCATTTAAAGCAAAATATGCAAACATATGCATTTATAGAAAAATATGCAAAAATATGCATTAACATATCGATGGCATTTTACCGCAAACTATTCGTTCCTCAAAGATATTTTCTGTACCCTGTTCTCAGCCTAAAGGAAAAAAACATGCATTTGCATGAACTTAAGGTGCCGAATTATAACCAACATACAAAATTTATTTTTTTTACAAAAAAAAAAAAATAAAATAAAAAAAACAAAACAAAACTTGGCAATTTAGTTGAGACAACAAGTTTTTTGTAACCTACACCACTACGGGATATGGGTATACTAAATCATTTATGATGTTTGTAACACTAAACAAAGTATTGGAAATAGATAAAACTTTTAGTATACCGATCGACTCAGAAACACCGATTTAGTGATGTCCGACCGTCTTGTCTGTCCATGTTCCTGTACTATAGTTTGCAAGCTTCAGGTCGCAAATATAAAGAAATATGGCATACTCCTAATTATCTGCCCAATGACAAAGTCTATTGATTTTGATTTAGTTTGGGGAATGTTTAGAGCCCATGTAAAGACCTCCATAAAAATTGCCTTTTATGTTTTTTCGCACGTTACAGGCTGCAAAAATAAAGATAGTTCAATGAAATTCGGCACATTCGCTGATTTCGGCCCAAAGATAAAGCCTATTGATTTTGGTTTTAATCGTGCCCAGTTTAGATCCATATTGACACAAGGACAATCCTACTGAATTTGGTTAAGATCAGACGATGTTTGGACCAATTTCCAATGTTCCCCCAAAAATTGGCTCTTATGTTTGTTTGTAGGCTACTGGTCGCAACTATTAACATATTTTAATGAAATTGAAAAAAATGACAATATAGGCCATATAACGTAGCCTATTCTGTTTTATTGAGATCGGTCTATGTTTGAACTTAGTGCTCGTAAAAAGGCCCCCAAAAGTTGGCTAATATTTGTGCACACAGATTTATATGGACCCAATAATGAAGCCTATTATATTTTGGTAAGAATATGGTCGATTTTCGACTATACTCTTGATTTTCAATCATACAGGCGTAGAATATCCTCTAGGCGACCTGCCCGACTTTTACTTTTTTTACTCGCTTTTCTTGTCTTAAATCATAAACATACTCATACACATAAACATACAAGTCCTTGGTATATGTTATATGATTTTTTTTTGTTATTTACTTCTATATAAATGACAAAGCTGGAGGCTGAGAGAAAAGAAAATTTAAACGAAATGTTAGAAAAACTTTGAACAAGAAAACATAGAATGAAACCTATTAACAATAACGATGTATGAAGGCCATTCAAGTAAAAGAAAATAGATGAATATAGACAAAAAAAAAAAAATAAGGAATCTTCGTTGTGGTAATAATCGAATTTAATGTTTCTAGGCAAATCTAGAAGAAAACTTTTGTGTGTGTGTGTGTGTATGTCACATAGACCTTCATATTAAGGACAACATACTCGAATGAGTGATGATTTAGGTCATTACTAAATAATGTTACATTATGATGTAATTAATTAAGAAAAGAAAACTTTTTGTTACTTGCAAATTGACATAATTAATACACAACAATTTGTATGGTATGCTGAACTAATTGAGATGGAATAGAAAGCCTGACTTTAAGTAGAAAATAAGAAAAATAAATATAAACATAACAATATTATTAAGTTTGTAAGGGTTATGGAAAAAATGTGCTATGACAATAATTGAATAAAAATATATTAAAGTTTTAAAGTTTAAGTAATAAGATAATATATTAATACTTAATATGGCTACTTGTAAAATTGATTGCATAAACTCAATCAGAATTACAAGCATGAATGGTTACCGATTCGATGCGGGTATCAGTAAAGGTAACGCTATTTTCGTTTATTTCGGTAACGCTATTTTAGGGGTAACGATATTTTAATTAATTTGGTAGCGGGTTTTTAGCGTTACATAACGTTATTTTACATATTTTAAGGATAAATTTATTTAAGTTATTCGGGTATTGTCAATGCGCATCGATAATTGTAGTTCTATTATGCCCCAATTCTAATGACTAGCTAGTTTATGATCAAGCTTTGGGAATATATATATATATATATTTACAGCGACTAATTTTTCTGATTTTGTTAGATTATTTCGATTACGGTACTTAAGGTTTACGCTATTTTAATTATTTCAGGGATGGTATTTTTAATTAATTTTGATAACGGGCGAATTGTATCGATAACGGTATTTTAAGAATAATTCTATTTCATGTATTTCAGTAACTTTATTTTAGACATAACGATAGTTAGTTAAAAAGTTTTGAATCGAGAACGGTACTTTAGCGGTACAGCCTGCCATCCCTGATTACAATTCGTATATTGCTAACAGAAAACAAAGTCATGTGACTAGATTACAGTATGCTCTTTCTCATACCCATAACGTAGTTATATTAGTAAATGTCTGATGAGTAGTTATGTGTACTACAAATTATTGTTAAAACTAAATGAGAATTATAAGTCATATTATATGAATAACGAAAAAAGCCATAAAACAAGTTTTAGTATACTATTTTTTATACCCACAACTGAATAAAGCTTAAATTTAAATTTACAGATCTTTTTCCTAACTAAATTTATTAAATTTACTACTTATGCAAATTATTGTTTGAACTAAATGAGAATTTCAAGTCGTAGTTTGCAAGTAGCGAACAAAGTAATGAAAATAAATTACAGAATACTTATTTTCAAAGAAATATGTTTACATAAAATTTCGACAAAGTTATGTTATTATTGGATAAATTAAATTATTGTATGTACCCAAATTATTGTATAAACTAAATGAGAATTATAAGACATATTTAATAAATAACGAAAATCCATTAAAACCGTTTGTAGTATATGCCATTTTATAACCAAACGAGTGTGAATTAGTACTTGTGCCATAAACTCTCAAGTTTACTACTGAGGTAAATTATTTTACTAACTAAATGTGAATAATAAAGCATTTTAAATAAATAACGAAATAACCCATTTAAACAATTTAAAGTAAACTATTTATTATACCCACAAATACGTTAGCCGCTTTCCTAACTAAATTTCTAATATTTCATGTTATAAATTAAATATTTCCTTAGTAAAGCCCTAAAACAGCATTATAAGGTAGTTCGAAAGAACGTAATAAAAATCAATTTCAAGTAACAAAATAAATTTCAGTAAAACCAATTAAAATATATCAAATAGTAAGCAATATCTTGTATAAAATTGGTTATTGTCAAAAAAAAAGAAGCAGAAATATAAGATGAAATGTTTAGCTAAATAAAAATACCATAATTATTGCCATTAGTTAAAAACAAAGTGGAAATGAAAGACCGTAAATAGCTCTAACAAAAGAATTTTTCAATGTATTGCAATATTTTGTTACAATAAAACAAATAAAATACCTCCTGGTTACTGTCAACGATAAATTAAAACCACAATAAAATGCCAAAAAAAGGAAGCAAAATTAATAACTAAAGCAAAATATGTTGTATGATGGAGATTTATTAGCGACAGACGTTTAATTTTTTACTTGTTTTGTGCGATTTTGTATATGAAGGTAATTTTTCATTTCCTGAGAAATTTACTTGTTTGTCTTTACATAATGTCAGTAACCCGGTTGTTATTTTGTAGCATATTTCAAGGGTGACTAAACAAGGTGGTTTAATTCCCAAAGTTAATCATTAGAAGTATATAAAACAAAAGTTCTTTTGTATCAGCTGGATATAGTCGAGAAAGTGTAAGGGAAAGAAATTTTGTTAAATTTTGTTCAAAAGACCAACACTCTAAATTTCGGGAGGTTACAAAGAAAATAAGAAAACTATGTTACGAAAAACCTTTAATTATTATCCCTTTGGGCACGCAGGATGTGTCCCAACTTGTCAGAGCCCTCCTAGTAGGGCATCAATTGAAACATGTTAGACACCTTGTGACTTGTTAGGTGGTGTGTCTTAAAATATATTATCAAATTGAATTAAAAAACCTTAGCGTCATTGAGGCACAATTACAAAAAGTTTTGCTTACAAAGCTTCTGTGTATATTGGCTGGCTAACAGCAAAGTTATAGTTTTTTGCATGTATGTTTAAATACTAAAGAAAATAAATTAAACACTATACGAATTTTATTAAAAATATGAGAAAGCAATACCACTAACACTACAAAAACACAATAAATTTGAAGTGACGATATATGCTTTCATTTGACTGGTCACCCAATATGTCCTTTGAGGTCGATTGATTTATTTTTTTTATAGTTTTGTGGTTTTTCTACAAAGGAATCTCTTATCAGTTTTATAAAATTATAAACAAAGGAACCAATACAGCAGATTTTTTTAAGAGATTGAATTTATTTCAAATTGTTAACATTTGAATTTTTGGGATCCCCTAATACAAATCACACATAAAATTTTCATAATTCAAGTTGAATATGGCATATGATTTTTTTTTTATTAATCGAATTGTGTCCACGTTTTTAAGCAGATTCTTATACTGGTTTTAAAACTTTTTTAAATTTTTTTTTTCATAACTTCATTTAAAAGATTTTAAAAATCTGTTGACATAAGAAAAACATTTTGCGGTGTTTATTGATATCTTTTTCAGCGTTTTTGTAAATGGTAAATTGTCATTACTTTTTCAATGACAAAATGTAAATAATTTTAAATCCATTAATCCATTTCTGCCTATTGGGTATTTAAATACCCAAAAAGGAGCCATCTTTATAAAAATATAGTTAGAAACAGGTTAGACGTGCTTCGAATTGGTTTTCACAACCAGGAAGAGGAAGGATAAATCTACTTTAAGAAAATGATGGTGTTAAATTTCACAACCTTTCAGGGGGTAATTAGCGGTTCAAAAGTCTGCGTATTTACATAGTCTACAAAATTGCACGAAAATGTTTCTGAAAAATTGGGAAAGTGAAAAATCGGAAAACTTTATTGTTGGGAACAGTCTGTGGTGTTCTCTAGCGTACAAAAATTATCTACCTGTTTGGAACCACTCACCTACTGGTATGATTTCGTGACATAGCCATGAAAATAAGCATTTTACAGATTTATGAAGAGTTTTACATGAAATATCATACAAAGAATATTCTATTAAAAAAAAACATGTCGGAATTATTTTAAATCAGTGGAAATAAATTTTAGCGGAAAAAAAATTAGCAAAATAAATTTTTGCGGATAACATTTTTGCAAAATAAAATTTGACAAAAAAAAAAATTCGAGAAAAAAAAAACACTTCAAAAGATTTCCCAAAAATTAGCTTTCTTTTCTAGTGATGGATTTTCAGTGTTTTTTAGATTATTAATTGTCATTACAATGACGTCATAATTGAAATAACTGTAAATATCAATTTAAATGAAAAATTTTATGGCGACTTTTCGTTTTCACTCATAACTTTTAAAGCAGTCAAGAGATTTTACTCATTTTCAATACCAAACTGCCTGTATTATTAATAAATAATTTCACCCAAAACTAATAATCCAGCTTTTATATTTGCGGAGTATTTCGCATTTCCACAAAGAGACAGAAATAGCTATTTCGATTTCGCTATTCATGGAGTCTGAGAATTTTATTTCACGTTTTACAAACGAAATGGTAAACTGATATAGACCCACCTGGTGAAATAATTTTATGTGTAGTCGAAAAAGTCATTCAGACTTAAAAAAAGTTAAAAAAGAAAGAAAACTAAAGAATCGAATCCATACAAAAATTCTAAATGATATATTAATGTAAAAGCATAAGGCTAAAATATCACTTAGAATTCAGAAATACAAAAATATAACGCTGTTATTTTGCTAAATATAATTATCAATTATTTTGTAAACTAGTGTTTAAAAAAAGTTTGTGTAAGAAAAAAAAAAACCCAACTGTTTCTATCGGTTTATAATAAAATGTGTTTTTAAGTTGGCACATTAGTAACAATTTCCCGTTCTTTTACCGGTTCTAGGGTAAAATGTTTTTTCATTGGTTTAGAATCTGGAATATATGAAGAAAGTTTGTTATACCTTTCATACAAGTCATCTTTGCAGAACATTTTTTGAATATTGAAATTTATTTTATAAAATTTTTTTCAAAGAATTTGTATTTCAGTTTTTATTAGTTTTTTGTTTTTATAAACATCGAGATTATTTTTAATTTATAACGAGCTTCCAACCTTCGTATATTTACAAAAATAAAGCAAATCAAACTTATTAGTTAAGTTGATACTAGTATTGTGATGTGGCTAAAGATTTTATTGGAACCCGTAGTTTTAGAAAACTAGAGCCTCCAGAATAGGCAGAGCTTTAACAGAAAACGAAATAATCATTAATTTTCCACATTCTTCTTGTCTTCTCAGTATCCAAACACGTGGCTAGAGTCTTTTCCTAACAAGCATCATGACATTACTAAACTTTGAAGACCATTGTCTTCAAAAACCTAACAAATTGTCAACAACTTTTTTATTTAATTTAAAATTAAATTGTTTTTTTCATATCAAAAGAAAATTGCCTGCGAATCTTATTTGGAAACTGGAGGAAATTTTCCACGGGTTATGAGCTCAAACAGAACGTCTGGATAAGAACATAATTTTAAAGAAAATTAAATTGTGTTTTATATGTATACAAAGGAAATTGACTACGAATCGTATTAAAGGAAGGAATTTTCAACAGGTTATGGGCCCAGACAGAAAATCTACATCTACGAAGATAATTTTGAAGTAATAGAATTAAATAAAACGGTGTTAGTTTAGCAATATGCAAAATTGATAATTTCAAACTTAACATTTTCAAGTTTTGAATTTTGCAAAATATATGTATTAGTCAAACTATTTATAACTTTTTTGTAGAAATCCCCCATTTTATTTACATTACTACGATTAGTTTGCAAATTATTAATTTAAATTTTTATAATTCCCCTTTTTTTAGTTTATCTTCAACTTATACACTGCGAAATAAATCTTATTTCAAATATCATATAATTTTTTTTCTCAAAATTTCTAAATTAACTATGAGTTTTATTAAAGTAGATATGATTCTAGTTAAATTAAAATTGTTCATATTCAAATTAATAATTCAACATTTTAGATTTTTGTGACGTGACGTGAGCAAGAGTATTTTATTAGTTTTTGGAAAACTTATAAATAAATATATTACTAAAAACCAGGTTAAAAAAAAAAATCTTCATCTGCTAATGCAATACAGATTTTATCTACTGACATGTTTCAGTTCGCGTCAGCGAGATTTTGTTTTTGCCTTTTAAAAATAAGTAAAAAAAAAATTTTAAATAAAAAATTATGTTAGTTGGTTTTTAAAGCTGTTACTCTTTAATTTAAAAGTTTTTCTGCTTGATTTAATGAATTTTTTAAAATTCACAAAATTTTCACAATTTTTTCTGTAAGTGTTACACTCCTCGTCGCATTGTATTTAGTATTGTTGATAAATAGTAGTAAATTTATTTAGCTTATGCAAATGAATGTTACAAATATTTATCTTTCAACCAACCATCACAACTGCTACTTGTCCATTTAACTATTCCATTTTTTCCTTAAGCTTAAAACCAGACCAGTGTAAAGCACAGCATAAAAGCATTTGTTAAAATAATATGAGGATTTGGTTTTTATGCATTTATTTTCGTCCTTTTTTGCTTTTGCTGCTGTTGCTCTTCTTGTTAGAACCAATGATGAAACGATCTTTTTTTTCTGGTTAGAATTTGTTAAAAAAAAGTTTAACAGAAAGCTGGTTATAAATGAGGTAATTTTTTGGCATTATGATATAAATTAATTTTAGTTTTTGTTATAGTTTTTTTTTTTCAGTGAAAATCCGTTGAAATAAACACTTGAGATATGAAATCTTGAAATTGCAGGGTGACAAAGGAATTTAAATAAATAAAAATTAAAGAAAAGCTATTGTTAAAGCTTGGTAGAAATAAAAATATGCGTAATAGTTTCTTTTTAGAAAGTAACCAAATTGAATTTATTAATAGTTAAGGTTTTCCATATTATGAGTTTCATGCTCACCCGAACAATCATCAGTAGAATATCAATATCATATCATGATTTTAGGTACTCCCGAACAATCATTAGTAAATTTTAATATCAGTATTTGCTAAGTTAGGAGCTTAAATTTGTTTATTGGCGGCTGATATATAACGCAGCAAAAATTTTCTAATTTGTCATTTTCATCTCTGAATTTAATATTGGCTTGTCATAGAAAGGAAGTATTTCAAATATGATTCTTTTGAAGTTTTCTGCCTAAACAAGTTCCTTGGTAGTTATTTAGGCATAAACTATTCCTAGGAAGTTGTTTTGCATCATTATAAGAATGATTCCTTAGTATGACAAGTCAATGTTAAATTAAACGATAAAAATGCTCAGTAACGATCATTTTTTGGCAGAAGAGTTTTTGCTGGGAATATATACATTATACACCGAGAAAAAACATATTTAAATCAGCGAACTCGTGTGTTTTGTAGGTTTAGTTGGAGAAGATCGCATTACAATTTTTGAAACTTTAATAAAAAAAAAGCCCTTTTATGAAATATTTTAGACTAAAATCATGTTGGCTTATAAGGAAACTACACAATGACGTAACCCACAACCCTTAACCCATTCCTGCCTATTGGGTATTTAAATACCCAAAAAGGAGTCATCTTAAGAAAATTATAGCTAAAGCCAGGTAAGAGTTGCATCAAATTGATTTTTACAGGTAGGTAGAGAAAGCATTAAAATACTTCAGAAAAATATTGGTGTAAAAATTGGGGGTTGGTAATTATCTGTTCAATTGACTGCAAATTTAAATATTCTGAAAAATTGAAAAAAAGAATTGAAACTGCCTCTGAAAAATTGAAGAAGCGACACATCGGAAAACTTTATTGTTAGCTAATAGTGTTAGGTATTCTTTAAAGTGCAAAAAATTTGTGCCTGAGTAGGACCACTCACTTGGGCTACAAGTATGATTTCATGACATGACCATTAAAATACGTATTTTCCAGTTTTATGAAGTACCCTTGCTTGAAATATCGATTATTTTCAAGTAAAAATGAAGAGTTTTACATGAAAGAGCATAACAAAATAATTTAATTAAAAAACCACAGAGGAATTATTTTATATTAGTGGTTAATTCATAAGTCCCAAGTATGGGAAATCAAAAAGAAAATTATATCAAATAACTTCCAAAACCTTAAGTAAAGAATGTGTGAAATTTCATCGATATTGGACAATGGAATCGGGGGTCAGGCATTAATGGGTTAATGAAACTTTGATAAGGGGCTAGAAGCAACAAAACATAAGCTAAGAAATATGGCAGCGCAATTTAATTTTTAGCGGTTAAAAATGGGTTAAAACTTGTACGAAACTGTTTTGTTTTGTTTGAGAACTTTTTAATATATTTTTATCTCGTAGTATAGATTTAAGTAATACCTTTCGTTTGATAATCAATTTGTGTACATTTCATTAGAAACCGACATTACAAAACGCAAAAGACAAAAAATGTGGTAAAATTTGAACCCACAATTTATTCCCCAATTATTAGATTGCACACCTAAAAAAATTAAAAGTTTTATAATACCAAAAATTTTTTAATTTTTGTAATAAAAATACAACATTTTTCTTTTTTGTCGGACTTCCTATATAACTTCGGACTTCATATATTTAGTTAGAATATTGTTCTACTCCAAGTCCAAAATCTAAAATGATATTGTCATATGAGATTTTATTTGTTCCCTTTCAAAAGGTTTGATCAGGTTCATGATATACAATACAATTGTTTCATAGTCATATTTTCATTTGCGGTCAACTGAAGATTATAGTGATGCCTATGAAACAATTGTATTGTTTACTAAATATATTAAATATTTAATTGATAGTTTCGTGTACACAAAATTTAAAGTTTTTATATTTATAACCTATAATGACACAAAGTGAAAAAATTACAAAATTTAAAAGAAGTCTCCAAAATTAAAAAAAAAATAATAAATTAGAAGATTTTTTTTTTTTAATTTAGGCGATTTTTTTTTTTGATTTTAGCTATTTTTGTCAATTTTAACGATTTATGCAAATATTGGTGATTTTTTTTAAATATTAGATATTTCTGCAATTTTGGCATTTTTTTTTTATTTTAGGCTTTTTTTTCAAATTCGATAATTTTTTTAGTTCTGAAGTTTTTTTTTTTAAATTTTGTATTTTTTTTTTTTTTAGTTTTAGTGACCTTTTTCTTAAATTGTGGCATTTTCTTTTTTAATTTTATACATTTGTTTTTAATTTTTAAAATTATTTTTTTTTTTTGAAAAATAAGCAACACTCAGGACATTCTACCTGTTTATTAATGTGTTGCTTTTTTTGGAAAAGGGGATAGTGAAGAGATGAATGGTGGGGAAAGATGAAGGGCTTCAAACATGGCAACAATGTAATTGCGAGAGTAGATAAGTCTTAGAACAGTTGTTGGTCGCCACCTGATGTAGAGTTGGCAAACTTATTGAAGTTTTTCGGTTCATAGCCCTAATTCATTATTTTACTTCGGCGGAGTTAAGTGCTATGGGAACACAGCAATATGCATGAGGGATAGAAAACTCATACTTATTATTTTGCTAAATTGATGTCGTCGCCGGGAATCGAACCCAGGAATATCTGTGTAACAGTGCCACGTGCTAACCTTTACACCACAACTCCCACCATATCTCGGTTTGAGCTAAGCAACTTAACGTTTTATTTTGGGTACAACTTAAGATTATGGCGATGCCTATGAAACAATTGTATTGTCTATCACTAAAATGATTAAACTTTTATGAAAAGCAACAAATAAAATCTAATAAGACAGTTTCATGTTCGATTTTGGACTTGAGGTAGAACAATATTCAAACTAAGTACATGAAAAATGGTTACCCTAATAATGGATCTACTCAAACAGACCTACAGCACTAAATATATATATTTAATTACTGATTAAGACATTTAACATGTTTTTTTTTTAGTTTTCATAATCTTTTAAAGATTTTTACAATAGTGTTAATAATTTTAAAGATTTCAAGCGTGACTTTATAAAAATAATGCTTTAAACATGCATCGAAAATTAAGTTTTGAATATTGTAAGCATTTTAAAATAAAAATCATGTTTAAAAATCAGTTTTACTTTTTGTTTGTGTTACAAACCCATCTTTTTAATTAAGCAAAGTTTATATTTACTTTCAATTTCAGTACGTTTTTTTTTTTTTTTTATAATAAAAAATTTCACTTTAAATTGCAATGTTGCAAATTTTCTAACCCACAATCAGAGTTCGTTTTATGATGAAATTCATAGTTGGGAATTTTGAATTGCTTAATACAATTATGTTGTGTTTTCTATATTTGTATTAACTTTTCAAATTTTTGGTTTCTTTGTAACTTATTTGACAATTATGTTTTTTAGGATTATTTTTTTTTTGTCTGTTTATAACATGCACGTTTTCACTCAAGGTAATATACACTTAGAAAAACAAAATTTTGAATCAAACTGAAATAACATTAAATTAAATAGAAACAATTTTGAAATCAATCCAAGTTTTTCTGTTTAATTTAAACATGTTTCTACTTATTTTTAAAATGCTAAACCGAAATTTAAAATTTTCTTATAATAAGTTAAATATTAAATAGTAATTTTATTTAAATTAAAAAAAGATTTAAACTTAATTCAAAAATGTTAAGTTTTCTTCGATCTTTTTTTATTTTATTCTTCTTAGTTTACTTAGCTTAAGATCATTTATTTATTTATTTCCAATATTTCGTCTCCACATTATTGCATTTTTTTCCCTGAAGAAGTCACCCAATGTGGAGGCGAAATATTGGAAATAAATAATCAATAAATAAATGATCTTAAGCTCGTTTAAACTAAAAAGAATTAATTCAAAAATATTCATAAAAAATAAGATGCTAATTTAAATATGTTATCATAATTGATTTTACTATTGTTTGATTTTTTTCTCTGTGTACCACTTTGAAGTTTTCTATAGAGTTAAAATTTCGTTGGTGTTAAACTCTGGGTTACTTGGTTAATTTTTGTTTTGCAGCATTATTTTTGATACAGCATTTTGTTTTAAATGGCCATGTAACACGTTTTTTTTGTTACTATACATTTTTTTTTTTTTTTTGCAAAACATACATTTATCACGAAATTTTATTTAAAGTTTGTTAAAGTTAGTAAAAAGAAGCTAACAAAATATTATTGGCAAATAACTAGATCCGGGTTAAGTGAAGGGTAAGCATACAGTTTTAATGAAATGTGTTTAAAAACTAAATTAAGGTCTTGATAAACTATTTATTCAGGTAATAATATATTACAAAATTAACTGCAAACTACAGTTAAAAATAACTGTTATTGCTGTTGAAAATGTTTACTTTAAACTTGTTTATAAAGTACTTATTATATAGTAAAAATGACAGACTTAAAAACTATAGTAAAGCTTAAAAATCAACCACAAATGCAGTAGACATTAAAAATTTAAGTTTTTGTAAGTTAAACTTTCCGCCAAGATAACATTTAACTGTTTAAAATCAACTGAAAATTGTAGTTAAATTAATTTCAAATGTAGTCAAAATGACCGACATGAAAAATCATTGTAAATTTGTAAAAACAACTGCAAATGGAGTTAAAACAACAGAGATACAAATTTTTGTAAAAATGTAAAAACAACTGTTTTTGTAAGTTAAAATTGCTGCAGAAATTACTAACATTTTTTATATTTTTTTTTTTAAAGAGAAGCAACACTCAGGAAATTCTTCCTATTATTTAATGTGTTGCTTTCTTTGGAAAGGGGATAGTGGAGAGATGAAAGGTGGTGAAAGATGAAGGACTTCATCTTTAATGCTCGAGTAGATAAGTCTAAGAGCAGTTGTTGCTCGCCACCTGATGTAGAGTCGAATTTATTGAAAATTTATTGAAAATCTGAAGTCAGATTTTTATTTTTTTTTTTATTAATTAATAATCATATAATTACAAATTATATACTATTACCCTAACCGAGCACTAGCTACTATGGCTTTCGGCGCGTTGTAGCGAAAACAGACCAGTGCCTCTGGTGGGAATCGAACCCACGACCCCCGCTCTGATAAGCCAGCACGCTACCAACTAGCCTACCGGGGCGCACAACTAGAAGACTTATTTTTAAGAATTTACAGAGTAAACAATTTAAAAGTGACTCAATTTTTAATCGATATTAAATTTCTAAACGAATTTCGAAAAAAGTTAACATTTCTTAAGACATGCATATCTCATTTTTTGTTTGTTTGTTCTCTATACAAATTTGCAATTCTCAACTTAGATCGTAGCATAGTTTTCATCGACCACGCCCACTTCTACGCCTACTTTTGACAAAAAAATGTAAAATTAAAATTTTTTTCACCTTTTTCAACTTTTTTCGTTTTTCTTTTAGAATACAAACTTCTAAGAAAGTTTTAACGGATTTCTTTGAAATTACTCACATATATTCCACGTTTCCCGAGGAAGGCCTCAGTAAAAGTTTCATTACCATAGCCTACTTCAATATCGACTTTTGATCAAAAACGTCAAAATCAAAAAATTCCACTATTTTTAAAAAGCCTATTTTTTTTTATTTGAAAGCATTAAATCCAATCAAAATATTTTAGGAAAAACTTTTCGTTTTTAAGAATTTTTTTCCCCCGTATACTGATTTTTCACAATGTCTTTATGATTTAATTTTTTTTAAATTTTATTTTTGAATTTTCATTCATTAATGAATTTTCATTCAGTTAACGAAATTATTCATTACATCAATGAAACCATTTTAATTATATCAATACACTAATACTTTGAAAGAAAATTTCATCATTGTAGGTTTTCTGTTTGTTAATGTAATAGCAGTCTGCTATTGGAAGTGAGCCAAATCGGTTGACGGGTTCAAAGTTGCAAGTAAAAAAATTTGAAAAATTTATAGATTAAAAGCTAACGGGGGAAAATTTCACTTTATTATTTGCCGCTAAATTGTTTCCCCCAAAATCTTTAATTCTCAGAAATTTGTTTATATATAGATTTCGCCAAATTTGTGTTCTTTGAATTTGTTTACAAAAATATATTATTGATCAGTATGCAGACTGAACTTAGTAAAACCATGTAGATCTGTCTGTTGAATCGCAAAATACTCCCCAGAAGCGGAGTTTTTTGTTAGAAGCAGGCTGATTTTGGAAATAAGCAAATTCGTATGACGGTTCTAAATGTTATGAGTAGAGAAGGCAAATTTTATTTTTATATTTTTTTTTACCCATTTGTGCTTCTTTTTGCATTGTTTGGATTTTCTATTTCTGAACTTTAAAGTAGTTTTTTCTTAAGATTTTCGGGCATTGAATTGCTTTTTTAAGATTTTCTGACTAAAAATACTTTCTGTTACACATAAAATAATGTTTTTTCTATAAACTTTGGACTTTTTTCTGATAAAAGTGTTGATTTTCCTAGTTTTTTACTTCTTGGTTTTTTACAATATTTTTTTTTAAATTTAGGTTTCTTTTTGTCTTCTCTGGTTATGAGTGAAATAAACAATGAAAACTATATCGGTTAAAAATAAACGGGAAAAAAAACTTTCACGAAATTTTTACTGTTAAATTTTTATCACAAAATAATTTATTCCCCGTAATGTGTTTGCACAAATTTATTTCCTACACATTTTTTTGGTGTAATATTTTTAAAACTTATTTTAACTTTTGTATTAAAAATACAATAATAGTTTTTTCGGACCTTCTATATTTGCAGACAACAGATAAAATCTATTATGGCAATATTTTTGGACTTGAGGTAAAACAATATTCTAACTAAATATGTGGTAATGCTTTTCACAATTTTTTTTCTCATCTAATTTGTTTTCAAATTTTCAATGTACGTCTGTTTCTTGAAACGCGATATATTGAGCCACTATAATAGCGAGGTTGCTAGTTTTTGGTTAAACTGTTTGCTGATATTATAAGCTGGCTGCTATTGAAATTGGCCAAGATCGTGTGACGGGTTCAAAATTTATGAGCAAAAAAATTTTTGAAAAATATATCGATTTAAAAAAAAAACAAGAAAAAGATTTTTGCGAAATTTTTTTCCCTAAAATGTAAATTTTCTTAAAATATCGGTTTTCGCAAACTGGTTTTTTTTAAAGATTTTTTTTTCACGAAATTTGTTGAAATTTTTATTTTGAATTTGTTTTCAAAAAATAAATTTCATCTCCACGATCGGAGGGTATACAAAAGTTTACTTCAAGGCTTTATTTTTTATGTGTATAAGAAGGCTGTAACTTATTTGATGTCTTTTCGTCTGCAGGTAGAATTTAGATGAAAATATTGACGAGCTGAAAGCAAAAAAATATTCGTAAAAAAATAAGATGGTATTTCAAATATGATTATGATTTTCGCTGTGCATACAAAGTCATACATAGTCTCTATTCAATAATGCTATCTTTAACTCATTTAACTATTCACCAAATTTCACTATAAATACTCTTACTACCTATATACTTATTATATCTACTCCACCGGAATAAATTGAAGTTTATTTAGAGAATATATATTTAATCCTTAATTATACAAGTTTTTCCAACAACAAAAAAATACTTCAATATTATGGTATTTATACATTTTATCAAATCTGACCAACACATAGTTAAATTACACATACATATATGTTGGTTAGGCTGGATTGATTACCAATGAGTAATTATATAAGAAAGAATTACTAAAAAAAATAATTCGCCGTCTTGTAAATGGTTATTGCAGAAAATTCTATAGTAATTCTAATATAAATTATAATTGTTGATATGACAGTTACAAACGCTTTACTAACAAAAATGTAAAATTTGATCCGCGGCAAAGTCATCTCTGACCATACAACTTGGAGTTTCTGACCATACTATCACAGCAAAAAATAACCTGGATTTGGCAAGCAGTAACTGCGTTTGTATGCTTCCAAAATACAGTTTCACTGCCTTGCATACTATAAACCAATTAGGGAAGGCATTCTGTCCTGCTTCCCAGAATGCCTTCTTTGAAGCAGTGAATAATGCTTACAATAAAGCAATAAAGTATGCACACCATGAAGCACTAATGTTGTCAACATACAAAAAGCGCTTCTTAGGGCCTAAGAAGGCATGAATTTATTGCTTCTACACTCGAAAAAAAAAAGTTTGTAAAGTCAGCAAAAAATTTTGCTGAGTCAGCAAAATTTGAGTCAGGAGGGTGCTTGCAAAAAAGTTGCTAATGTCAGCAAAATCTTTTGCTGAAAATCAGCGAGCTGATTTTTAATAGACAATTAATTAATAGACAATTATTTTCACAAGCCGGTGACAACGCAAAATTTAAGTTGTTTTAATCCTCATTTTTTTTTATGTATGAAAAACAGAAACAAAAATCTTCCATGGTTGATTTTTTTATATGTCTTATTAGAGTTGTACTTTTTAGTATCATTTGCCTCTTCTCTACTTCATCTTGACATGCTGCGACATATGCTTTATTCTGCGCATATCATTCAATCTGGTTGTCGTCCACACTATTAATGTGCTTATCAGCACAATTTTTTTTAGCAAAATAAATTAGTAAAACATTAGTATAATATTAGTAAAACATTGGTTCAAAACAGTTAAGTGCTGGATAAGTATAACAAAAATTTTAGCTTAAAACAGAATTTTAGCAAAAAATTTGCTAACATATAGTATACCTGATTTACAAGACGTTTTACTAACTTTTCTACTAACTTATTTTTTTGAGTGTAAGAGCACATGAAAGAAGCGCTTTAAAAGAGACATACCGAACAAAAATCATGATTTCTTTATTTGTTTTGGAAGCGCTTCATTATCAAATAATGACTTCCGGAAGCGCTTCTTGTTAAGCACTATATTTTGCTGGGATATGTCATAAGCCATGTTTCGTATCCACAATCATTAAATATGCGTACCTCAGAATTCTGCGATATTTTAGGTGACCGCCATGTTTTGTTTAGTTGATTAAATGCAGGCGCTGGCTTTTCTATATGCTTATACATGATCCCATTTTCACCGTAGATATTAAATTTGCTATTTTTGGTTGATAACATCACAAATCAATCCACCCTATTGCTTGAAGTACGTGAATGTATAATGTGTCGTTGCTGGTTATGTGGTTTACACATTTTATTTTGTTTTCAACAAAAAATCCACTAAATACATGGCAGATTAAATTCGGCCAGAAATAAAATCGTATACATATTACACTGTGCTACAAAACATCACTGAATATCCAATATTAATGTTTTAGCTAGATAGAGCTAGAAGAACAAATACTCGAAAATTAATCATGCGAACTTTAAATGATATTGTATTGAGGTTGGGTTTCTTCTTCGAAAATCTAGAGTTGTATTGATTTTTAATGGCTTTTTGACTACCTCAAAATGTTCTAAACTTTTTGTAAATGAAAATGAAAATTATTCAAGTTCGAGGCCATACTCTATATTTCTTCATTAGGATATTGTAATAACAAATTTCAAATTTATTATTTGACCCTTTCAGGAATGTGTTGATAGATCTATTTCGGGAATTTTCTAGGTGCCCATCATCAGAACACGTTTTGAAAGCGGTAACAATCCCATGCCAAATATCAAATATTCATATGAACTAGTTTACTCACTACATGAGAACTAATATACATATGAGTTTGAGTTCCCGAAATAGATCTATCAACACATTCCTGAAAGGGTCAAATAATAAATTTGAAAACAAAAAACTCTATAGAAACTAGAGTTGTCAATTATTCGCCTTTCAGCTTTGTTCGAATAATTCAAATAATTGTTTTCGCTCGTTCGATCAAACGATTAAATTTCAAAAATTATTCGATTATTCGATGAGAATAACGAATAAAAAAAATTATTTTTTTATAATATTTTTATTAACAAAAAAATAAACAATTCATACAAACAAACAAACTCAAAAATAAAAAAATTAATATCTTAATTAACAAGAAATTCATAACTAACAAAAAAAAAACTTTAAAATAAAATAGCTAGGTTGTTCTTAAGAAATAATCTTTCAAAAACAAAGGTTGACTTATTTTTTTTGCTTTTAAACGATTTTTGGTTTTGGTTTTTATTAAATTAAATTTTGAAAACACTCTTTCGCTAATTGTTGAGGTAGGTGATATAGTAAGAAGAGAATTAAATAGTTTATCTAATTTTTCTGTTCTTTTTTTAGATTTTTCCAAATATACCATATCGTCTGATATATCGCTGAATTCTTTTTTATTTTCTGTTATTTTAATACTCTGAATTGAATTATTTAATTCGCATAAAAGATTATTATTTTCATTACTAATAACTTCTTCTATTTCAATACTTTTTTCTGAATTATTGTGATTACTTTCAACATAAAATAATCTGGAGTACAATTCATTAGCATATTCTTTAGTTTCACTTTTTTTGGGAATATTTTAGGAAACTTTCATTGCTCGGAAAATTTTCAGAATTCAGAAATATTATTAACGTATTTAAAACTTTTATACGTCTCTCATTTATTCTTATTTTAATACGTGTTAGTAAGTCTGTTGCAAAGCAATTACTAATTTTTTCCAAACTATTTATTAAAAACTTGATTACTCCCTCTAATTCTATTATGGATGTGCTATCTTTTCGACGTATTTCCGTAGTTTACTTATAACATTTTTTATATTAATTTTTAATTGAAATCCATTATCAACTACTAAGTTCATCATCATCATCGCTTTCGTCATCCTTCTTTAAAAATTTATGAGAATAAATCAAATTAAAAGCTCTCATTTAATTTATTTTGTAATAAAAAAATGTTCGATTAATTGACGTTAATTAATCGATTTATTCGTTATTCGAAAATCGTCATTTTTAAATTATTCGAACAAGAGTTTGGTTTTGTTTGATCGATTAATCGAATTATTCTTAATCGACTGACAACTCTAATAGAAACTCTATATCCTATATCCTAATGAAGAAATATAGAGTATGGCCTCGAACTTGAATAATTTTCATTTTCATTCCACAATTAAAGGTCGAAAAAAAAACATAATTTTTATTTTTAATAAAAATTATAACAAACTTTTTGTAAATATTTTACAATTAAGTACACATTTTTATTAAATTACCATTTTTCAGGCCGTTTTTGATGATTACATTAAAAAACTGAAAGGAAAAATATAAAATGTATATAAATAAAGCCACTGCTATGGCAGTTATTTGTTAAGTTTCTTTGTTGGTCATGAGCAGGTAGAATTTAGATGAAAATTTAAAACAACTGGAAGAAAATACAATGTAACTAAACTCAGTTTTGGACGAAAAATTATGAAAAATTTCAGTGAACTTATGAAACTTTTCCTCAAAAAGTAAACGAATATATTCTTAAATTTAATGAAAATGAAACAAATTTTTTAATGAAACTTCTTCTTTGAGCGAATGGAAAACTTCCATAAATTCCATCATATTTTCCATAATTTTTTTATTTCTTGAAAAATTATTGTTATAATTGACTATACAATGTTAGTCGAAAAATATTATTTTACACTGCAAATGCCTGTGTAAAATGATAGTGACCAAACCAACATTTTTGGTATATTTTCGTTTATATCCTATGGCTAGGGTTTTTTCTACATACACTTTATTTCATTGGACAAAGGTATACACATTATAATGGTCTCCATTGTTTTTGGTGGTGATAATATTATTTTCATAAAATCTAATTATTAAATTTATATCCTGGCTTAAAATACGTACACAAAAGATATTATTAGTTAATTATTTTCTAATTTAAAATGGAAATTTTTGGATTGTAGCTATAATAAGAGAAGATAGATGTTATTAATGAAGACAAATGGTAATTTAAATGGATATTATTTGTTGAATAGCTTGTTAAATAGGTTATAAATAAAAAAAAATTTGAGTCACCCTATTTTTTGAATATACTACAGAGTGACAATATTTATTATTTTCTATTAAAAACATTTTATGATTTTGTATTGTCAAGAGTTTAAATTAGTTCCACATTTGTTTCTAACAGTGCGTAGTGGAAGTGATTTTAGAAATATTTGTAGTAATAATATGTCATAATACTAGGAGACGTAAGTTATGTCTCACTGAGCCATCGCTTCAGGGGACGAGGATCTGCTTCTCTGATAGCGTTAAGTACTTGGGGGTTATATTGGATAGGTCTCTGAATTGGAATGGGCACCTTGATATGATCTCTAAAAGGGCCACTAGGGCAATGTTTGCCTGGGGCCTTAGACCTCAAATGGTCTACTGGTCTTTTAACACCATTGTGAAACCGATGGTCACATACGCCTCATCGGCGTGGTGGACAAAGGTTGAACAACTCGGGGCTCAGATGAATCTTAAGAGGATTTATCGACTGGCATGTATTGGTATCACTGGTGCCTCGAACTCATGTCTGACTGATGCCATTGGAGTCATGCTGGGTATTCCTCCTTTGCATATTTCTGTAAAGGAGAACGCGTGCATGGGATCCCTAAGGCTGCGGGAGATTGGCAGCATGAGGAGGGGGATCTGAAGGGGCATCTTGAGTTTGCGAAAATGTTCGCTGATGACCCGGTTATTAGGGACAGTGACAGGATACTGCCTGTGCAGGTATTTGTGAGGTACTTTGTTGTTGTGATTTTCGACAGGAGCACGTGGTTTCTGGATCTTGGGTACCGGAGGTTGGTGCACAGGTCTGGTTCACGGATGGCTCGAAGCAGTCGAACATGGATACGGGGGCGGGTGTCGTCGGACCCGGATTTCAGCGTGCGCTGCCCATGGGCAAATATCTCTCCGTTGTTTAGGCTGAGGTCTTCGCTATCTGTATCTGTGTGGAAGAGTGTCTGCGGAGGAGGACACGTGGGGCCACGATCTACATTCCATCTGACTGCCAGGCGGCACTTGGTGCCTTTAGGGCTCAAGATGTGTCGTCTGGTCTGGTTAAGGAATGTATCGACTCTCTAAATCGTCTAGGACTTAACAACTCCTTGACACTGGGCTGGGTTCCAGGCCATGAGGGGCATGAGGACAACGAACGGGCTGACTGTTTAGCCAACTGCGGACCTCGTCGACAATTCATTGGCCCGGAACCCTTCTGTGGCGTACCCAATGGGTATGTCAGAGAGAGGCTCAGAAGATGGAGGGAGTCGGAGTTTGGGGCCTATTGGGCCAGATCGTCTTGGCAGCGACAGGCGAGGCTATTTATATCTCCCTCTGGGGAGAGATCTCGGAAACTCTTATCTATGACGAGGGGCGAACTAAGGACCGTAACGGGTTACCTCACAGGACACTGTGGCCTTAGTTATCAATTGTACAAGATGGGACGATCCTCTACGGATACGTGCAGGTTTTGTGAATTGGAACCCGAGACCTCTGAGCATGTTCTCTGCAAATGTCCGAGGCTTTCCGACAGGAGGGTGCGTTATTTTGGTGGTCGGACGTTTGGAACTGTTCACCTGGTAGGATAGTTGGCTTCGTAGGGAGACTGAACCTACAGGGTGTATTCGCTGGCAACACAAAATACCAACTTCTGGTGGCGGTGCATAGTGCCACTATAGCCTAATCTAATGTCATAGGTTAGAAATAGTAATAATGCCTTTTGGAATCACCCTGTAACAAAATTGGGTGACTATAGTTAACAAATCCTATCTCAGTCTCAGAAAATATCACTAAAACCGTTTCATAAAAAAAAAAAAAAAACTTCTCCCTAATGGTGTTTCTACACTAAAAGGAAAAGCTTCATCATATTTATGCAAACCTTTATAAATACGATGAAAACTTCAGTGTAATTTTTTGTATTATTTTCCTATATAGTTAATTTTGAACTAAAAAATATGAAAAAAAACATGCAAAATGTTCGCATGTCCACACTATTAACTGCAAATTACACAAATTATATGAATTCGGTATTGCCAAGTATTCCAAATTCTGACAAATCCAGGGACAAATTTTGTTGTAAAATTTTTTTATATAAAAAGAGTCATAAAATTAATATTATAAATTATCATTAGGATGTGTCGGTGTGTCCTTTATTAATTTTTTTTTATAAATATACACATAATAAGTCATAATTTTTACTCCTTTTTTTTTTCTTTTTTGTTATTATTAATTTATTATCAATTATAAATATTTACAAATTTCTATTGCCTCAGCGTCTTGAAGACATTATTGAGGCGAGTTGGCATTAAATTACATTCAAATAATAAATTAATTACATGAGATCAACTAAATTTCATTAAATGTTCTAAAAATTAACATAATTTTAACATTTTTTTTTTTTTTTTTTTTTATAAAATTAAAATATTAAAGTAAAAGCGGGGGTTGTGTGTTCGATTTCCACCAGAGGCTTTGGTCTGATGACGCTACCAGAGCCAATAGTCTTCATCACACTAGTGCTCCGATGGTGTATTAAGATATAATTAATTATATGATTAATAATGTAAAAAAAAATAAATAAATAATATCAATGAAAATATTTCATACAAACTATGAATATTATTTGTTAAATACATTAAACTTTCATAGCATAAACGCTAGAATTGCTGAAATAAATTTCATATTCTCTACGAAATTTTTAATTGGGTCATTAAAGGTTTTCATTAAAATTGAATTAATGAAACTTGTTTCATTGATTCAATGTAACATTTCTTTCGGGACTTTGTTATGAAAAAAATCATTGTATTAATGAAGGAATTCATTAATACTATGCACAAAATTCTATTAGTGTATATACTATTAAAACTTCGATTGAAATTGCAAAAACCCGTTAAAAATTTACAAATATCTAAAAATTCGCTAAAATTGAAAAAATGTCGCTACAATTGGAAAAATCACAGAAATTAAAAAGACGCCAAAAAAAAAAAAAAAAATAAAAATATAACAAAAAAATCAATTTTTAAAAATAATATTCAAAACTGCAAAAAATGGCCGAAATTTAAAAAAAATTAAATTGGAAAAAATCGCCAAAAATTTAATAAAAATCGCTAATGTTTGTAGAAGTCGCCGAAATTTTGAGCAATTCTTTTTCTATTTTGGGGTTATTTTTTATGATTTTAGTGAAAAAAGTTTCAGCACACAAGAAGCAAACAGGTATTTCTCTAGGAGTATAGCGCTTTAGTCTTCTGAACACTACAGTCTATTTTCCGATAGTCGTCCTAATTCAGTAATTTTTCTGAAAAATGCGTTTTTACCGCGATTAGTTTTCCCACCTTAAAGTTTAATTTTTCACTTCAACATGTTTTATATATTTAAGTTTTTTTTTTTTTATATGCAACAAAATCACCGTGAAAGATATAAAAACTTCGATAATACCGAATCTAGCGCTTATTCTTGATTTTTTTTTATGTTGAACCAACACTCAGGGATACTAATGCATTGCATTGTGTTGATATCAGGAAAATAGGAGGAGGAAAGAGGGAGTAGTGTTTGTGGACATTTGACTTGAATTTTTCTAAATTGTAATTTGCAGGGAAGACTTCCGCAGGGAGACAATTCCACATACGGCTAGTGCGACTGAAAAACGAATTTTCTCTGTAATGAGTTGTGCGATTTGCCGGGCTATAGACAACAAACGGATGAGATCTACTTGACAAGCGGGTAGTACGAACAGAGACCCGGTCCCTCGGGATGAGTCGGCTTATCTCAGCAGAACACTTCCCATGGTAATATCTATAGAACAAAGTCACACAACCCACATTCCGACGATGCTCCAACGAGTCAATGGAGTTCGAATCCCTACTGTCGTTGATAAGCATCAACGCTCTCCGTTGCACACGATCCAGAAGCCCCAAAATAGACTTGAAGTACCTGCCCATATATGGGAGTTATATTCCATCTTCGGCCGGATGTAGGTGGTATAAATAGTAAGGAGATCAGATGGGGTGAAATATTTCTTACACCGGTTTAGAAAACCAAGACACTTGAAAGCTTCTTTCGATACTTGAATAATGTGATCTGTCCAACGGACATCACACTGTATTCTCATGCCCAGAACATCAACAGTATCTGAATGCTCAATAACGATCCCATCCATATACACAGATGACGTCGTTGAGTCCCCAGACCTATGGGCCAACATACAACATTGAGTCTTACGAGCAGTAAAATTGACCCTGTTCGCACGACCCCACTCTGAGATTGTCGAAAGGTCATGATTGAGTGTGTCATTCATAATTTGTCTTTGAAAAAAATATTGAGCAATTGTTGGCCAGATTTTTTTTTTTTTTTTTGCGTTATTAAATGTTAATGGCGGTATAATCAATACACAAATTGCCAAGTTATAGTAAGCGTTTAACCCGAAACGCATGATATTTATAAGATGATCAAAATCAGACGAACAGGAACATCAGCAACACATACACAACCATTGCCCTTGCAATGGAGGCTCAGCGAGATGAGGCACCAATTCGCCATTAAAAGAACGAATTCCATCAGACCAACACGCGCACAAAACAACCATTGCCTTTGCAATGGAGGAGTAAACGATGTCTCCAAAGGAATCCGAACGGTTTGCACATGGCTAGACTCAACAGTCCAGCAGCATGCCGAGACACGCCGTCCAAATCCAATCCAAATCTTTTCTATATATTTATTATATTATATTCTATATTTAGTCATAATATAATTTTTTTTTTTTAAATCATGTAGAGCCACATAAAATCTACTATGTAATACCAAAAACAACACTTCATAGCTCTAATGTGAAAATTCATTGATAGCATGCAGATAATTCTCTAAGTGTATTAGTGCAATAAGAGAGACTTAAATCTATTAAGGTTATTAACAGTTGTGTCTGAAATTGATTTCAAAATCTTGTAATATTTGTTACTTAAACATAATCATGTTAAATAGAAGTTAATTCAGAAATTTACTCTTTTCAATATCCGTTTTTAGTAGAAAGTGGCTTTGCTAACAAATTACTGAATAATTATATTGCCTACTACCACTACTACTGAAAATCAAATTACTTAAGATAATTTTCATACAAAGACTGGATTCATATGTGTGTGTAAGTCTTTTTGGGTGATATGAGTTGCTCATGTATTCCACACTAACGCAATGATAACACTATGAACACTTTCATAAGGGTGTACTAAAACATTTACAATGACATTATCCTAATGAACTTACGTATACAAATTTATTTTATATGTATGTGTATGCACACATACAAACATATCCTTCATCTTCTAAAATATACAAACACTCAAAATTTATATTAAGTTTAAGGACTGGCTAAAAACATTTTCTTTAAGATTGTGAAAGCCCAACTCCTGAGCAAAAAAAAAAATGTTATAACGCAAATACAAAATTTAATCTCGGACGGAGGAGATTAGAAAAATAAACAAAAATCTAAAAAAATAAAAAATATTTGTGTTGTTAGTGTTGTCACTTCTGATTATAATATACAATAACAGAAAAAGCTTATAGGTAAGAAAACTGCAATTGAGCTGCATTAGATTCGAGGCCATACTTGAGTGTGATCGCCAAACGGTCATGACTTGGTATTGTTAAGTTTGTAATGTATGATGAGCGCAGGTTTGATTCTTACAGCAACAGGTTGTTGAACAATTTATCATATAGAGACAATGTGACAATTATAAGACACAAATAATACTACAATTTAAATGGAAAATCACTGATGAGCCTGTCCATAAAAAGGCAGAGACTAGTCTAGTCTGATTTAAAAGTTAATAGTGTTTATAATTTTAGAGAAAAAATGTTTATTCTTCTTTTTAACCTCAACATTTATAAAAAAAAATTAAATCTCATTTGATAGAGATCGATATTTTTTCTTATCCATTTAGTGTACATATACACTAGCTGATTTGGTAAACCTAATCATAAAATCAAAACTTTTTGAAATTAATACACTAAGACACAGAAAATTCTCATAAAGTTTATATTTTCAGTAGTATATAGGTAATGTCTCGGTTTGAGTTATACCAATTATCGTTGCGGATATCTGAAGATAAGGGCGATACCTATGAAACAATTGCATTGTCTATCAAACAAATGATTAAACTTTTTAAAAAACAGCAAATAAAATCTAACATGACAATATCATAGTATATTTTGGACTTGAGGTAGAACAACATTTTAACTAAATGTATTAAAAATTAATTGAAATTTTTACAAAATAGGCAAAAATATGCAATTAAATTGAAAATATGCTAAATATGCAACTAATAATGGCAAAATATACCCTAAAATATGCATTTATTGCAAAATATGCATTTATTGCAAAATATGCATTTATTGCAAAATATGCATTTATTAAATAAATGCCATTTGGTAGAAAATTCTTTGATTCGGAAAAGTATTTGATCAAAATCGATTTTGGATTGCTGACTAGAAAGAAGCAGTTGCATGAAATTCGTTGCCCTAATAATCACATATTATAATAATTTTTAAAATGCAAAAACATAAGACCATATATAAATTTGTTAACTCGGGCTGCTTACATTTTGTAAATCATTTTAAATATTTTCTTTTAAAATTTTTTCTTTAAAATTCTTAGAATCTTTTTAAACCCAGTCCTCTACCAAAAAAAAAACCCCTTCATACAAAATCTTGACATGTAATGTATGTAGGTAAATACGTTGATTTTTAATCCTGGCATTATGGTAAATGTTCAACATGAATATGGAGATTGTAGTCGTTTGTTCGTTCATTTACGAGTAAAAATAATTTTTGAAGCAAGTACTACACTACTACTCGTAAAGTAACAATTTTTAGTTTAACGTTATAGCTAGGGCAAGGAATTTAATGCAACTAAAAAAAGGAAAATGTGCGTTTATAAAATGCTGCTAAGAATAAATTAGTTGCACCAAAACCATGAAAAATATGCACTTAAAAGAACACTTTTTGCAAAAATCAAAGCTTCAAGACATAAAAAATTTAAAAAAAAGAAAAGTTGGCATCTATCTTCTCAATGGGAATAGAATCTTAAGCTTTCGGTTCAGCAAGATTTTAACATATAAAAATGATTTAACTTAAATCAAAAACTAAAAATGTATAAAAATTTTAATTAAAAAAAAAAATACTTGAAATAAATGGCAAATATGCATTATAAAGCATAAAACATGCATTAAAATGCACAAAATATGCATAAAAAGGAAAAATATGCAAAAATATGCACTTTTGTCAAAATATGCAAAAATATGCACTTTTGTCAAAATATGCAAAAATATGCAACTACAAATTTAATGATTCGGATAAATATTTAGTCTATTTCAATTTTAGATTAATGAGAAAAACAAATATGTATTTTGTATGAAATCCTTAAATTAATAAAAAAAATACTTAAAATAAATGGCAAATATGCAGTATAAAGCAGAAAATATGCATTAAAATGTACAAAGTATGCATAAAAAGTAGAAATATGTAAAAATTTTCAAATATAAAAATTATTTCACTTAAATCAAAAACTATCAAAATTTAAATTTTTTTTAACAAATTAAAAAAATACTTAAAATAAATGGCAAATATGCATTATAAAGCAGAAAATATGCATTAAAATGCACAAAATATGCATACAATATGCAAAAATAAGCCCTTTTGCCAAATTATGCAAAAATATGCAACTACAAATCGAAGAAATTTTATAAATTTACTGATTCGGATAAATATTTAGTCTATTTCAATTTCAGATTAATGAGAAAAACAAGCATGCATTTTGTACGAAATTCTTAAATTAAAAAAAAAAATACTTAAAATAAATGGCAAATATGCACTATAAAGCAGAAAATATGCATTAAAATGCACAAAGTATGCATAAAAAGTATAAATATGTAAAAATTTTCAAATATAAAAATGATTTCACTTAAATCAAAAACTATAAATGTATCAAAATTTAAATTTTTTTTAACAAATTAAAAAGATACTTAAAATAAATGGCAAATATGCATTATAAAGCAGAAAATATTTATTAAAATCCACAAAATATGCATAAAATATGCAATTAAAAAAAAAAAATACTTAAAATAAATGGCAAATATGCATTATAAAGCAGAAAATATGCATTAAAATGCACAAAGTATGCATAAAAAGTATAAATATGTAAAAATTTTCAAATATAAAAATTATTTCACTTAAATCAAAAACTATAAATGTATCAAAATTTAATTTTTTTTTTAACAAATTAAAAAAATACTTAAAATAAATGGAAAATATGCATTATAAAGCAGAAAATATGCATTAAAATGCACAAAATATGCATAAAATATGCAAAAATAAGCCTTTTTGCCAAATTATGCAAAAATATGCAACTACAAATCGAAGAAATTTTATAAATTTAATGATTCGGATAAATATTTAGTCTATTTAAATTTTAGATTAACGAGAAAAAAAACATGCATTTGCATGAAATTCCTTGCCCTAGTTATAACATAAATGTAAGTAACGTGAGTACAGGTAATTTGTTGCTAAAAAAAAATATATATGTGTGTGTAGGTTATATGAAGGAAAATGGCAATATATTATGCTGTCAGTGTTTATTAGTTTTGAACAGCTATCCTTACACACTTCCATACTTAGTTGTTTAAGTGTGGTAGTGGCATAAGTAGAATGTATGAGTGTATTCCACACAACAGCCAACATAAAATGAGTGTTATAACAGAGTTAAGAATTTAAATTTTGCTTAAAAATGCCATGTTTGGCGTTGTAATATAAAATGGTTAAGAAGATTGTAAAAAATTAAGAAAATATTTACATAGTTTAATGAATATTTAAGCAAATAATTTATTGACTAAAATTTTCAGTTCTTCATAAATTGAAATATTACATGAGAGGCATCATTTAAGCGAATTATGCGAACAAATCTATACCTCCCTCAAAAAATAGTTTAGTTTTGAAACTTTTCTTTTTAGTTTAAGCTTTTTTTTTTTGTAAGTTTGTTTATTTGAATTTGGTGATGTATTTTCAATCCTGGCGATTTGGTTTTCATTTTAGCGAGTTTTTATGAAATGTGGCGATATCTTGAATTCTAGCGACTTTTTTACATTCAATTGCCTTAAAATATGCACAGATTTACATTAAGCGAATTTTAAAGTTATATGTAGCATATTTTTTGGCTTAAAAGTGTAAACAGCTTTAAATAAATCTAGTATGTTGTTATAATTAAATTAATTATTTGTACAATGTTGCATCAATTAAAGGTCACTTATTATGTTTATCTTTAATCTTGTTTTTTAGTTTATAAATTGTATTAAATGTACATGATAAACAGTGGTAATGAATGATGAAAAATATGAAAGAATTTACGAATCCTCCAAAATAAAATATTGTATTTAAAAGATAATCTGCGACATATAAAAAAAAAGTATTTAAATATATTTACTCTAAAAAGCATTTACTGTAAAAAGGGCTTATTTAAAAAACAATGGCTTTAACTAACAAGTTAATTAAATTAACAGCGTATTTCTCCTGAAATCTTAAGTCGTAAATATAATTAATACGTTTGTTAACACAAGTAAAGTTTTGTTCACAGTAATTAATCACAAACTATTTACGAAAGCCAGGACATTAGTATTTAATAGAAATTTTAAAATTGTTTTTGATAAAAAATAGTCAATCGTTTAATTGTAAATACAAATAATTTATTTGTTAATACAAATATTTTTTTTTGTAATATAATTAAATTTTATTTAAAATTAAATAAGCTTAATTAATTTCAAAACAAATTCTGAAATATTTTTGCCATAAAAATTAGTAATTTTAACACTGTTTTTATACAAATTTAACACTTTTCATGTTCTATTATTTTTAATATTTATTTTAAAACAGTTTTATATACAAAACCAGCTGTACTATGTTTGTAATTTGTAAATTTTTGCAAACATGATTTTTGTGGTTATTTAAATAAAATAATATTTATATAGGTTGTTAAATAATATCATCATTTAAAATGCATGAAAATAACATTTACAAGTGTATAAAACTTAATTAAATGGATAAAATTTCATTAAAATATTAAAATGTTAAAAAAAAAATAAAACATGTACTAATAACATGTTTAATGATAGCAAAATTTTGATAGGAACAAAATAAATTGCAATTATAATATTATGTCAATTACTTAAACATGGTGTTTGCAAATTTTTAAAATTTAAACAATTAAATTTAACTTTAATTTTAATGATTATTGAATAAATGCAACCAAAAGTAGGCTTTAAAGTGTTTGTTTAAATTAAACCATAAAGTAGGCAATGTTTTTTTTTTAATAAAAAACCTATTTCCAAAGAATTTGTGAGTGTGTCTCATATGGTTTGTAACATAAAGAAATAATAAGAAATAGAACTCGATGAGACTCAGAGTAGAGACGGTTGGTTCGTAAAATTGTCAAATTTGGGCCGCTTTTTTTAAAATTAGGAAATTTCTTTAATTATAACTGTCTGTCTGGCACTTAGCCGTTTCATTAATAATTCATTACTTTAGTTTTTCTTTTAAATAAATATGCCAATTAAAGTCTAGTAAATACATATTCTATTTGAGCACCCCTTACACAATCAATAAGAAATTTAATAAAAATCACAATTTGTCCAGAAGCTTAGAAGTTATAACTTAAAATATATAAAAAAAAAAACAAAAAACTAAATTTGTCGACAAACTCAAAAATTGTTGCTCAAACTGTAAAAGTAAATCAGTTTGAACATCATCTTCCCATTTTAAATTTATTATTATGAAATTTTTTAATAGATATTCAACCGAAATTAAAAACACATTTATTTGTCCATTTGTCCACAAGCTTAAAATTTATAATTCAAAATGAAAAATCCGCTTCAAAATCGTTTTCCAATTTTGTTAATAAATGTGCAAACTAAATTCTAATAAATTCTCGTTTTATTTAAGCACCCCTTACACGATCAACAAAAAACTAAACTTGCGACAAACTCAAAAGTTATGATTCAAAATTTAAAAGAAAATTTCTTTTAAAATTTTCTTCACATCATAGATAAACTTCTGAAATCGTAATTGTATTTTTTTAATATACTACCCATATTATTTGAACACCCCATACACGATCAACAAAAAACTAAATTTTGCCGACAATCTCAAAAGTTGTTGCTCAAACTGTAAAAGAAAATCAGTTTGAACATCATCTTTCCAATTAAAATTTAGTATTATGACATTTTTTAATAGATATTCAACCGAAATTAAAGACACATTTAATTTGAGCACCCCTTACACGATATATAAGAAATTTAATAAAAATCACCATTTGTCCACAAGCTTAAAATTTACAATTCAAAATGAAAAATACGTTTCAAAATCGTTTTCCAATTTTATTAATAAATGTGCAAACTAAATTCTAATAAATTCTAGTTTTATTTAAGCACCCCTTACACGATCAACAAAAAACTGAACTTGCGACAAACTCAAAAGTTATGATTCAAAATTTAAAAGAAAATTTGTTTTACAATTTTCTTCACATTATAGACAAACTACTAAAATTGTAATTGGTTTTTTTTTAATATAGTACACAAAAAATTTTTGAACATCCCATACACGATCAACAAAAAACTAAATTTGCCGACAAACTCAAAAGTTGTTGCTCAAACAAACGATCAACAAAATCAGTTTGAACATCATCTTTCCATTTAAAATTTATTTTAATGACATTTTTTAATAGATATTTAACCCAAATTAAAGACACATTTTATTTGAGCACCCCCTACACGATCAACAAAAAACTAACTCAGAAGTTATGACAAAATTTAAAAAAACTCACTTTCAAAATCATCTTCCCATTCAGAATTTGCTATTCTATTTTTGAATAGATATGCAGCTTAAAATCTATTAAATACACGTTGATTAAGGCACTTCTTCACTCCTGCTTTAGGCAATCAATGAAAAAGTTAACAAAAAACTAAATTTTTCCACAAATTCGAAAGTTAGGATTTAAATGTGAAAAAAACACATTGTAATTTTATACAAACTTCAGAATTTGTTATTATTATAATTTTTAATTAATACACAACTTTTATTAAATACAAACTTTATTTGGGCGTCCTTTACACGATCAACAGAAAAGTTAACAAAATACAAAATTTGTCGACAAATTTAAAAGTTATGGCTTAAAATTAAAAAACAAAAAAAAAATCAGCTTAAAAACGTATTTTGCCAAAAGTTTGCCTTTAAAAGCTTTTCAACATTTTATTAAATTATTCCATTTTTTTTTGTATTATTATAAATTGTCGCGTATAATTATTTAATTAATTTTATTATACTTAAAATAACAATCTGCTTTATATATATTATTACTATATCATTTTTTTTGTAGTCCTGTTGAAATTCAGCAGCTTGTGTTAATAAAGTGGGATTCTCTTTTATTGTTATTTATAAATTGCAGAAAATTAAAAATTCAATTAATGGTTTAATAAAATGGTTCGGTATATGTTTCATAAGGGTTATAACAAAAATTGTTAGGAAATATTCAATTAATATTGAAAATTTTTTGAAACAAAAGCTGTTGGCACTGAGATTACATAGTTATATCTTTTTATAAAATTTTAATAAATATCTTTCAATTATACTTAAATTTGTTGAATTTTCAAAAAAAAAAAAAAAATATGATCATATATGACTATATAACTTAAAATTTTTGATACAAACATATATGGGACCATATACCGTCATATATTGAAAATTGCAAAGCCGTATATGATCAGTTATAGTCATATACTATCAAATATGTGCATATATGGTATTATATATATTTGTATATGGGAATAGCTGACCAGATATGTTTATATATAGTTCTGTATATGACTATACATCGTCTCATATATGTTCAGATCCAAAATTAATTAAATAATATTTAATCATATATCTGCATTAGGATTTCCAGTTAAAAAAATTTTAGTAATAGCACTTAGATAATGCATATTGAAGAGCTGACTACGGACCACAAAACATTTTTTTTGGAGGGTAATTTCCGACACCCGATTTACGATCAAAAATGGTATGTTCTGCCCAAAGAAAGTTGTATTAACTACTTTTTATCGACATAGGGCTTAAAAGTTTTGTATATTATGAGAAAAATATTTATAAATTTTTTTTTTTAGAACAGTTTTGTTCTTAAAACATTTGTAAATATTTTCCTCATAATATGCTCTACATAATGAAACTTTTGAGCCCTATTTCGATAAAAGGTAAGACAACTTTTTTTTCAACAAAACATACCATACACTCAAAAAAAAAAGTTTGTAAAGTCAGCAAAAAATTTTGCTGAGTCAGCAAAATTTTAGTCAGGAGGATGCTTGCAAAAAAGTTGCTAATGTCAGCAAAATCTTTTGCTGAAAATCAGCGAGCTGATTTTTAGCAACAAAATTTGTAGATTCAGCAAAAATTTTGCTAACAATTAGTAGATTAGAAATACAAAAGCCTTGCTAAAAATTAATAAATTTTTTCCTGAATTTTAGTAGACTGAAAAAAACGCAAAAAATTTGTAGAAAAATTGTAGAAAAATTGTAATTTATATAAAACATATTTTTGTGATTCTTTTAAAAATAATTTACTATAATAACGAAATATAAAAATTTTCATTTTTCCACATTGACGACATGAATTAATTTAATATCTGAAAATATATAGAAATAAATATATATAATATAACAAAATTGTCTTTCAATTACTTACATCAATGGTTGTCTAAATGATGCTATCGTTTAAATGATGCTATCGCAACTGCCGAAGATAATTATAGAAACGAAATGAAAAATAAACAAAAACAAACGAAACGAAAAAAACAACCCTTTTTGCAATAAGAAAAAGGAACCATAAAAAATCTACCTAAGATGTGTGTCTTTGTCTTCCACTTTACTCTGTCTACATTTCTGTATATGTTTGTTTACAATTTGACCACACATATAAACATTTAGTTTAAATAAATAAATATTTTATTTTGTCTTTTATTTAATTAATAGACAATTATTTTCACAAGCCGGTGACAACGCAAAATTTAAGTTATTTTAATCTTCAATTTTGTTTTATGTATGAAAAACAGATACAAAAGTCTTCCATATTGGATTTTTTTATATGTCTTATTAGAGCTGTACTTTTTAGTATCATTTTCCTCTTCTCTACTACATCTTGACATGCCGCGACATCTACTTCATTCTGCGTATATTTTTCAATCTGGTTGTCGTCCACACTATTAATGTGCTTATCAGCACAATTTTTTTTTAGCAAAATTAATTAGTAAAACATTAGTATATTAGTAAAGCATTAGAATAAAACAGTTAAGTGCTGAATAAGTATAACAAAAATTTTAGCTGAAAACACGATTTTAGCAAAAAATTTTGCTAAAAAATAGTATACCTGATTTACAAGACGTTTTACTAACTTATCAACTAACTTATTTTTTTTAATAGTACCTCTAAACAAATGTTCTTTGTATTTTTCGGATTTAGCTGATCAATATGCACCATTTGTCGAGATACCCAAATGAGCATATTTGAACATGATGACCACATGTATTCTGCCATATACCCTAAAGTTTCTGAGCTGAATATATATGAGATAATATATTTTCAGATATACAAATACAATATCATATTCAAGCCCATATATGATCATTTTTGCTGACTGAGTAAATCAAAAGTTATACCCCTAAAGTATCATATCCTTTATGATATTAATCAAACATAACAATAAAAAAGTTATATACAACGACATCAAACATTTTATACTGAAGTATATACATAATTTTATATGTAACAATAGTATATGTCAAAGGGTGTCAAAACTAGGGCACGCGAGCAAGATCTTTTGAGAAAACTCTTCAAAATATAGCTATAGGTACAATATATAGCAAGGTAAAATCACCAAATTTGATAAATTTTGTTGATTTTTCGCTAAATTTTTATTTAAATCAACTGCAGTATGTAGTTGTGTTTTACTATTAAAAATCTAGTGGAAAATATAGAAAAATAACTACAAATGCGGTTATAATAACTGACAACACTATTGTAAGTGTAATTTCTTTGATTTTCCCCAAAATTTTTATTTTAATCAACTGCAATATGTAGTTGTGTTTTACTATTAAAAATCTAGTGGAAAATATAGAACAACAACTACAAATGCGGTTATAACAACTGACAAAAAACTATTTTAAAAACAATTACAAATGTAGCTAAAAAACCAGACTTAAAAATTACTACAGAACTGTAAAATTGACTACAAATGCAGTTAAAACATTAAGCATTAAAAATGTTTAAAAATATTAAATTATTAAAAACTAATTTACACACAGAGAAATAAAGTGAGAATCGAACTGAAAAGTGTATCAGCCCAATTCTCAATAACAATTCCGTGAGAATTTTTTCCCTATTCTTTGTTCCCATATTCTTAATAAAATCTGCCCGGGGATTTTTTCACTTTTCTCTTATTCTAAACGAATTTCGAAAATGGGAAATTCTTCCCCCGGAAAAAAAGAGGTATTATGAAACTCAATAATAGGTAGAATTGTGATAGCATTTGTATGAATTATTCAATTAATATTATTCAATTCTTTCTCCCTTATTATTCTTTTCCCCGCCTGTTCAGAATAGGAGGATTTTTTTTTCGAGAAAATCCGCAGAGGAAAAAATACTATGGAATATTCATAATCGGGCTGTATATATTAATGGTAACAACTTATTAATTCAGTTAGTATAACGATATTTACTTTAGATTTCTGCATAGTTTGGGTGCTGCAACTAAAATTCAGTTGAATTAACAGATCTTTGCTGTGAAAACTACTGTTCATTTGTACATACCTACTGAAATTCGTAAAAGCCGAATTTGAGTTGTAGTAACTAAATTTCAGTTGGCACATAGCTAACTTTTTCTCTGTGTGTAGGTAAATACTAGAGATGTCGATTTGTGTTTGGCACTTTTGCGAATATTTGCAAAATATATTTTTTTTTAATTTTTTTTTTAATTTTTTTTTTTTTTTTTTTTTTTTTAAAGAGAAACAACACTCAGGAAATTCTTCCTATTAATTAATGTGTTGCTTTCTTTGGAAAGGGGATAGTGAAGAGATGAAAGGTGGTGAAAGATGAAGGGCTTCAAAAATGGTAACACTGTAATTGCGCGAGTAGATAAGTCTTAGAACAGTTGTTGCTCGCCACCTGATGTAGAGTTGGCGAATTTATTGAAGCTTTTTGTTTCATAGCCCTGATTCATTATTTTACTTCGGTGGGGTTAAGTGCTATGGGAACACCGAAGGTGGGCGCAGCGATACATATAAGTGATAGAAAACACATACATATTATTTTTCTAAATTGATGTTGTCGTCACCGGGAATCGAACCCGGGACCATCTGTGTAACAGCCCAACGCGCTAACCATTACACCACAACGCCCACAATTTATTACCTTAACTAATATACTTTGCCATGGCTATAGAAGTTTTGCCATCCCTGCATTTATATAAAGCTCTGCGATTTATTTAAGTAAATTTATGGTGACATTTTAGTCACCCATTTAGGTTTAATTTGAGAAAATTTGAACCAAAACTAAAATTTTAAATTTTAGGTATTTTGAAAATTTTACACAAAAAATGTTTAAGCCTAAATTTTTTATTGAAAAAATGTCTTCGTTAAAGAAAGTCAAAATTTGTAAAGTTTTAATCTTATTTCGATTTGAAACTTCATTAGTTTGTGCAGTTCGTTCGTTTTTAACCTATAAAAATATAATCACTTAATCGTTTCCATAATACCTATAATTTATTTATTATCATAATAAGTAGATATATGTTTATTACCTTAACCTATACTTATACTTTGCCATGGCTGTGGAAGTTTTGTCATGCTTGCATTTATATAAAACTCTGCGATTTATTTAAGTAAATATATGTTGACATTTTAGACACCCATATAGATTTAATTTGAGAAAAACCAAAACTAAAATTTCAAATTTTAGGTATTTTAAAAATTTTACACAAAATATGTTTAAGTTTAAATTTTTTGTTGACAAATTGTTTTAGTCAAAAAAAATCAAAATTTGTAAAGTGTTAATCTTATTTTGATTTAAAATTTTATTAGTTTGTGCAGATCGTTCATTTTTTAACCTATACAAATTTAATATCATAATAAGTAGATATATATTTATTACCTTAACCTATACTTATACTTTGCCATGGCTGTGGAAATTTTGTCATCCCTGCATTTATATAAAACTTTACGATTTATTTAAGTAAATTTATGGTGACATTCTAGTCACCCATTTAGGTTTCATTTGAAAAAATTTGAGCCAAAACTAAAATTTAAAATTTTGGGTATTTTGAAAATTTTACACAAAATATGTTTTAACCTAAATTTTTTATTGAAAAAATGTCCTATTTTGATTTGATATTTCATTAGTTTGTACAGATCGTTAGTTTTTAACCTATAAAAATTTAATCACTTATTCGTTTCCATAATACCTATAATTTTTTTATTATCATAATAAGTAGATATATGTTTATTACCTTAACCTATACTTATACTTTGCCAAGGCTGTGGAAGTTTTGTCATCCCTGCATTTATATAAAACTCTACGATTTATTTAAGTAAATTTATGGTGACATTCTAGTCACCCATTTAGGTTGAATTTGAGAAAATTTGAGAAAAAACTATAATTTTAAATTTTAGGTATTTTGAAAATTTTACACAAAAAATGTTTAAGACTAAATTTTTTATTGAAAAAATGTCATCGTCAAAGAAAATCAAAATTTGTAAAGTGATAATCCTATTTTGATTTGAAATTTCATTAGTTTGTATAGATCGTTTGTTTTTAACCTATAAAAATTTAATCACTTATTCGTTGCCATAATACCTATAATTTATTTATTATCACAATAAGTAGAAATATGTTTATAAAAATGTCCAGCCTTCACTATATGTTAAATTTTGCGGTTTTTTATGTAACTAATTATTAACTTACATGATATTAATATTGTTTAAAAAAATGAATTAAGCAAAAAATAAAATTTAATGCTATTGATGTTTCTGCTTTATGAATACATTAATATTTGTAATTTAAATTATAATTTCCAGAGAAAAAATAATAATTATCAAAAAATCAAAAAGCTAAAAAAAAATATATAATTTTTTTGCATAAAACAAATCAGTATTTTAGTAATAAAAAGTAACTTAATATTCAATCAAATCTATAATAATAATTTAATGTTTATATTAAAATAATATATTTTATTATAAATTTTCTGTTAATTTAACGCTACGAAATATTAGACATTTTTATAAATTACTGGTACACTCACAATATGTTGTCCTTAAAATCAAAGGAATATGTACTTTGAAACTACTAGACATATAGCTAAAAACTGGTCTACTCACTTTTCTTTTAAATCAAATGTATTTTTAATTTTTTATTTTTTTTTAACTATTAAAGAATGAACTCAAAATCCGTAATAATAAAAGATTTCATTAATGTTCACTATCAAAAATAAAATAAAACTCCCAAATCCGTAAAAATAAACGATTTTATGTTTTAACTATCAAAAATTAGCTCACAAATTTAACAAAAACAACAGTTCTTTTTTTTTACTTTCATTATCTTTTTGGTTCAAATGAAGCATTTTTTAGTAAAAAGAAATTTATAAATGAAAATAATGACTGGTACAGAGAACAAGACATATTTTAAGAAAATCCATGGATAAATTTCGAAGTTATAACTGTTTATATTTCACTATATTGGACGATTTAGTGTCACTTCAATGATAAATTTATATGCACATTAGGGTGAATTGAATACGACCTTGAGAGGAATAGGTAAACAAGTTGTGGATAGATGTAAATAATATGTTTCTAAAGTTTTAGCTAAATCAGAAGAGATACTTAACTTATACTGTTTATAGGAATACCTAAAGTTTTCAAAAAAAAAAAAATTCACGAAAAATGTTCTTATAATTTTAATCATGAGCAGAAGAAATCAAAAAAAAAATCCCGTTTTTAAAATAAAAAATTTTGGGTCATTTTGACTCCAAATGCTCATAAGGATTAATTGATTTCAGTGAAATTTTCAGAATGTAATAATTAAGCTTTGGACCCTAATACTTTGAATTTCGTTGAAAAATAATAAGCTCTAGGCTACGGCTATGATTATAATATTTGTATTATTTTGTGATCTAGTGTAATTTTTCAGTTAAACTTGTCGTTAAACAGGCATGACTTCATTTTATTTTAACTGCAGAAATCAAATTTTTTTGTTTTATTTTAAGACAAGAATTCTTGAGTTGGGATTAAACATTTTTTATGAAAACCCAAAATGAACATTAATAAATATTACATTTAACAAACCTATGAATATTAGCATAAAACTGAGTAACTTTAGTTTCCTATTGTCAATATATATTTTATTTTCTTTAGCGTGGGGGAAATAACGTCATATAACTTAAAATTGTATGTAACTTATAAAGTATATATATACAGTAAGCTATCGATAGTAGGAGTTAAAAATTGCAAAAACGATTCGAATTGATTGTGTATGGGTATAAATATATGTCCATATATTTCAATGTATGGTCTTATATATTACCATATATGCTAATATATAATCAGATATGTGAATGTATACATACTGACATATGCTAATATATGGTTCGTATATAATCCTATACAGCCATATAGCCTCTAAACACTGCTCCTCAAACAAAATTTTCCTCTGGCGCAGGACCCGCATAAACATACTACGGATAGTATATGTGCTAGAGTTGTCAATTATTCGCCTTTCAGCTTTGTTCGAATAATTCAAATAATTTTTTTTCGCTCGTTCGATCAAACGATTAAATTTCAAAAAATCTTAGATTAATCGATGAGAATAACGAATAAAAAAAATTATTTTTAAATAATATTTTTATTAACAACAAAATAAACAATTCATACAGACATACCATCTTCAGCCAAACTTCTGCATACAATGTCTTCTATAGAACTGCCGCTGTCTCTCTTAATGTATTTTGCCATTGGACCAAGTTCGGCATTTTTGATGTCGTTGGATTCTCTTTCACTACATCGTTTTCAATGGTAATATTGTGGCTCTTACGCAAATGGTAAAGAAGTGAGGATGTTGTAGATCCAACAATTTTGTATACTTTAGGACACTTGGTGTATGTCACTTTATTTTTTTCATTTTTGTTCTTGGTGAAATACTTCCAAACCGAGCTCATTCTGAAAAATATTTATATAAATTACAATACAATAACAACATTTTATACTTACATTGTTATAATTTCTATAAATCGATTATTTTTTTTAGCTTTTTATGTCTTATACCCAAAAGTGAAAAATCTCATTTCTTGAAATTTTTTTAACGTTTGATTTAAAAACAAAACATCTGATACAATTGTTTGTCAAAGATGTGTTTAAACATTGAGATTAATTACAATCAGGGTTAATGCACATTTTGTATAAAATCTTTAAAAATTTATGAGAATAAAACAAATTAAAAGGTCTTATTTAATTTATTTTGTAATAAAAAAAAAATGTTCGATTAATTGAAGTTAATTAATCGATTTATTCGTTATTCGAAAATCGTCATTTTTAAATTATTCGAACAAGAGTTTGGTTTTGTTTGATCGATTAATCGAATTATTCTTAATCGACTGACAACTCTAATATGTGCACATGCCATTTTTACCTGGAAGGTGAAAATCAAAAATAATATGAATAACATATGTTATATGATGTTTAATCATATATGGACTTATATGATCATATACATCAATGCATATTTCAATATATGATCGAATCCGATATTTGAGGGTATGGAGTAATGTATAACAATACATGCTCATATAAGACTCGTATTAAAAATTGGTATTAAAAAAATCTCAGCTCAAAAAAGATCTTTCATATTCTTATAAATATTATTGTAAGCTCAAGCAATTATAAAATCTATCACAATAAATTCGTTTTATAAAACCAATCCCTAGATCCTGTCTCACTATTTAACGCCAATTCCATTTTTCTATTAAATATTATATCTATTTTTTTTTTTTCTTTCTTATCAATTCTCTCAAATTTACAATACCCTTTTGGATAAATACTTCTGTGGGTAGAGAATAACGTAAACATTTTTTTTCTAAAAGGAATTTCAAACATATTTTTATACACTTGTACGTATGAGATTGGTATTTGTTAAGTATGTTAATTTTAACACCCAGCTACAATTGTAACTGTTAAAATATGCATACGAAATTGCGTGAATAACTGTTAAGCGCAAACATTTGTGTATAAAATACAATAAAAAACACCAAAATGCGTTTGTTAGGCGATACATAATATATTCAAGTGATACACTGTAAGAAAAAGTCGGGGAGTATATAAAGAAATTTATAAATTTATATTGTGCTTTTACTTTTTTTTCTATTGTTGTTGTTTTTTCTGCATCTAAAACAGCTGTTTTACCACTCTCACCTAAAAACGAGAGAAAAATTCTGTTTTCAACAGAATTGCCCATCACGTTACGTCTTGTTTACGTTAAGTACTCAGTACTATGTGATTCTCACTACACAAGTTGAATCAGCTGACCCGTCACTTTACATTTAAGTTCGAGTAATTTTAGCTTTAACACGCTTTGACTCGTTCACGTTACATTTTCGTTTGAATAACGAGCTTTTTACACAGGCAAAATCAATCGGGCTTTTGTGAATGGCCAGATAAGTTGTACCAAAGTTCATAAATTTTATTTGTTGCAAATAAAATGATATTTGTCTGAAATTTGGGCCTAAAAAATAAGCCTATTAATTTTGCTCTTATAAGGTCGCCCATGTAATAGCGATAAAGCCTGTTTTAGGCGAATTATCTTTTTTCGATCAGTGTTTATACTTAAATTTAGGGAATTGAGATTTTATTGCAAACATTTTTTTTAAATATCTTTGTATTTGCGAAATGTAGTAAGCGAAAAAATACAAAAGCTCTTTTTAGGCCACTCTTACACTGGCACTCTTATTAGGATTAACAGAAGTTGGAGTAACAACTTTTTTTAAAACTACATTTTGTTTGTCTCAAGGAAGCATATATTATTATTTTTAGTTTAAACGAGCTTAAGATCATTTATTTATTAATTATTTATATGAAAAAGTAGTTTTTTTTTGTTTTTTTTTTTTTTTTTAGAAAAAAAAACTAGTTTTTTAAATTGTAATTTTTGTTCCCTGAAGAAGTCACCCAATGTGGAGACGAAATATTGGAAATAAATAACTAATTAATAAATGATCTTATAAAGATCGTTTAAACCAAAAAGAATAAAATAAAAGAAGATCGAAGAAAACTTAACATTTTTGGAAGCATATATTTTTATAAAATTTGGGCCTGAAAATATCATTACTGATTTTGTTCGTGTAAGGGTCGCTTAAGAAGTCTTAACATTGGCTGTTTTATTTGAAATATATTTTTTCTTTGTAGAAATAATGAAATGAGATTTTTTATCAAACTTTTTTTAAATATCCTTGTATTTGCGACCTGTAGCAAAGTGAATGAGCACAGCAGACCATTTTTGGGCGACCCTTACATGGACAAAATCAATAAGACTCGTTTGTTGGGAGCAGACAAGTTGGAGTAAAAAAAATTTAAAAAAGTAACTTTTTATTTGTCGCTCATAAAAATATTTTTTTTATAAAACTTGAGACCTAAAAATATAATTATTGATTTTGTTAGTGTAAGGGTCGCTCCAGAAGTCTCAACATAGGCTGTTTTATTTGAAATATATATTTTCTTTCAGTGTTTATATATAGAAATAGGGAATTGAGATTTTGTTTTTTTTTATATTCATTCCTTTGGGGAGTTTTTCAAGATTTCACCATTACACAAAATAAATGTAAAGTGATATTTTACATAACAAAATGCTTTAAGCAGGTAACTACGAATATTTGAAGCGCAACTAATGTTTAAGATATGTAAATTTCAATTTAAAATTTTACCTTCTTATGTAAATTGTAAATTGAATCATGTACAAGTGTAAAGAATTCCATAAAAATAATATAATGTATGTTTAGAATAGATATAAAAATATTTACATATGTAAGTATTTTAATATGTTACAAAAAAAAAAATAAAAAAAAATAATAACTTAATATTGAATTTGATAAAAAAAATTTTCAATTTCAAGAAGCTTTCAGAAAACTAAACAATTTAATACAATATAAACCAAAAAACAAAACTTCAAAATTTACTTAAACTTCAGCTTTCAACAACAATTGTGTAACTTAATTTTATAACAAAAAGTTTTCTTTCAAAATTTATACTAGATTTCATATGAAATTTATATCACGTATTGACAGCAAATAAAAAATATACTATACTACATTCATATCTTAAGAACTAACTACCATTAGGTTTCAACAATTTCATTTTGGATAAGAGTGAAGAAATAAAACGCATCACAAATGTACACTCAAACAAGTTTTGCAGTTACTACATGATAATTATTTGTGTAGTAGTCAGAAGTGTTTTTTACTGAAATTACAGGTATTTTTCTAAGAAATAATACAAAACAAGTATTATGCCAGTTATTTGAAAAGACAACTAAAGAAAAGTACGGTATTTTTGCCAACAGTTGTTTTTGGAAGTTGTTTTAGTAACTATTTTAAAAAACAACTACCAAAACAGTTTTTCTGCAGTAAGCAGTTAATATTTGTTAGGTACGAGTATTAAAAAAATACAAAATTTTCGTCGTTTGTACTATTTGGAATTTATGTTTTAATTAGGATGTATGAAATAAAACTTTTTGTTGAAATAGAAAAAAAAAAAAAATAACTTTTAAAAACAGTAGTTTTTACCAATGCTGTCAGCTTTTCAAAATTTGTGTAGTGTAAGATTGTCAGTTATTGTTACAACATGTTTAGTTATTTTTACTACGTTTTTAACTGAATTTACAAAAGTTTTAACTGTAATTTTCAGTAGATTATACTGTTAAACTTTTTTGAGTATATGTATAGATTTTGGAACACTTCGAGGATTTTATGCTTCATAGCCATGATATGTTTTTTGCTAAGAAATAACATAACTATAAAGAAGCTAAACAAAATCTTATTTCTATATCTTATAATATTGCATAAACTGCAAAATCAGCATTACTACTGGTCCTTAAGACCGGATATAGTTTTGTTATTGGTATTGTGCTAGTAAACCAAGGGGAATTTGTTACAAAATTTTATTTACTTCAATCGAATGGACCATAAGGATACATAAGACAATAACAAACCCCTAAGTAAATAAGTATATAAACAATAAAAAAATCAAGATAGATAAATACAAATATGGATAATTTTATTACAAACTTAAAGGATATAAAAATAACTTAAATTGTACTGATAGTAAAACTTTGAATTTCATCCTTAAACTGTAAAAAAGTAATAGCATATGAACATATATGGTATTGTATTGTGAACATATATGATCAGTTATGGGTATCATATATGTCCATATATATTTTTTTTTCTATAAATTTCCTAGTGGGTATTTTTTTTGGCAAAGAATGTAAAAATTAACCCTAAATGGTTGCATAAAATAATTATTTTTATCAGGTAGAGATTTTTTTGTTATCACTTTAAGGACTTTAAAATCGTGTAGTCATAATTAAAATTAAGTTCCATGGGTCTTCTTTGTCCCCAGGCAACTAAGGGTTAAAGCTTTTTAGATACAAGAAAAAAAAATTGTTGTTAAAAAGAAACTTCAGTGATATTTTTCCAAAAATTATGCATACTTTGATAAAAACGTACAAATTTTGTTAAATTTTGACAAAATAAGCAATTTTCATAAAATGTCCTGGAAAGGAGTCGGTACAAAACAAAAACTTTATTATTTTTATTATTCCAATTTATATATTTTTTTCATTAATAACAACTATTACATATTATAAAAATCGACATTTTAAAATTAGGCATTTTAAAAAATCTTTAAAAATAATTTTAAAAAACACATTTCTGCATTTTTATCAAATTCGTAGGTCATTTTGGATTCCAGTCTAAAGTAGGTTAGTAAAATCCGATGAAGTCAAAATTGCATATCTTAATACTTGTGAGTATATGAAGTGAATAAAGGGAATAAAAACAAAATTTTTTTGAAACACCGACTTTTGGGAATAATTCACTTTTTTCCAAAATAGGCCACCGGTTAACGTTTTCCAAAAAAAAAATCAATTTGTTTCATTTTAAACCATTTGTCATAAAACTGGTGGGTGTAATGAGAAATATATTTTTAAGGGTACAAGGAAAATCGTATTCTAGGGATCAACATGAGAAACTTTGCCGAAGGAACCATACCTCTAAAACGAATTGTGATCTCCTGAGTTTTGACCCGTAGGGTGAAATTTTGAAAAATCCCACTCGGCAAAGTTTCTTATATTGATCTCTACAATACGATTTTCCTTGTACGTTGAGCGATTTTTGTGCCTCCCTACAAATCGACCCGCCCTTATAGATAGGTACAGTTGTATGTTCGGATCCGAAATTTGAGATTATATGGCTGTATATGATTACACAGGCCTACAAAAAAAAATTTTTTGTTTGGTGCCGCTAATTCTATGTTATAATTTGGTTAATTAGTCCGCAAGACGTCATGGTTAGCTGTCAAAATCGCGAAGCTACGTTCAGGTTTGTATCGATCGGTCATAACCTAAAAAATGTATTTAATTATACTTAATGTCATAATAGTCAATTAATTTCTTTGATTAAATGATAATATCGATATGCCGTCGTCGAGAAGGTGTTGTGTAAATAATCCAAATACATTTTGTTATATTTGTGGTGAATATGTAGTAAAAAAGTTTAGAAAACCTATAACAGATGCAGTGAAGAAGACATACGTTGATTACTTTAATATCCTTGCGAAATCTCGAAAACTACACGTAGCATTAAAAAAGTAAGTATCAATTTTTTATCAGGGTACCGAACGTACTTGAAATCTGTTTTATTTTTAGCGGAACCAAAATCATTGTAGGCCTGTGTTATATATGACATAGTGTAGAAACGGTAATGACGTGTCATTACTTTTCTCACTACCAGTAATGAAACCACCCAATTAAAAACTTTCATATACAATCATAACTCATTTAATATAATATTATATAAAAACATATATCTTTATATAGCGTGAAAACTATAATAAACTTTATATTTAATATTGTTAATATAGTTTTGAAAATTGGAAGGTACTATGCGATACTTATATTAAAAATAATATACTCCATATTATCTGGGGGGTCACAGAAAATAAATCGTACAAAAATGTTTCGTTTTTCTTTATAGATTTCTGTGAGGTTGTTGTTGAAAAACGAAAAAAAAAAATCGAAATAATTTTCTGTGACATGTCAGCCTATTATATTAAATTAGATATAATGTTATAGTATAACGAATAATTTGATAAAATTGGATGAGAACGAAATTCGGACTAAACTGTGTCAAATCACTACGAATACTATATAAATTAATCTAATATGATACACAATAAGATTTTGTTTGATACAATTTAATCGGGTAATTTTTCGGGTGAAGTTTCATAGAATAATCTCTGGGGTCATATTAAATTAGATTTAAAGCTCCATATTAGTTTTTCTAAAGCGGACAGTTTACTCTCCGCACTACTTTAACACAAATAATAAGGATTAATTTCGCTGACACTGAAATATTATTATTGCTATAGAATGAGTTCAATGTGGCCATAATGTTATTTTGCGCAGAAAGGTTTTTCTTTGTTAAGTGCTTTCTGAAGCTAAATTGAGAAGTTTGAATTACCCCCAAGTAACAATATTTCGGTACAATACTTATTTCCCCGATTGTCCTCCTATTTAAATACAGAAAATACTGCGTTACCCATAAGTACTAATTTTTATCATTATCATTTTAAATATGAAGTAATGATCTACAAAAATTTTGAAAATCTTTTTTTAGACTCATTTTTCTCTCACTTCTAGTAAGTACATATATAACTACTAATTTTTGATTTTTTGTTAGCTGGAGAGTAATGACATTTTGTGCAAGCAAGTCATTTATGTTTTTATCTATCAAATATAACATGTCGAGATAGATCATTTGGTAGAGCGGTTGCCTGACAACCTGGAGGCCCGTGTTCATATCCCGTGTGTGCACATTTTATTAAAAACAATTTTTTCAATAAAAAAATTTTTTTTTTATTTAATTTAGTTTTTTTTAAATTTATTTTTAAACTATTTTTTTACCATACTGGTAAGCATATATTTACCCACATATGTTTATATTTTTGTATGGTGTTTAGTAATGATATGTCATTATTTTGCGCGACATTCCCTTATAAAAGTAACGAGATTTGTAATGACCATTGAAAGTACTTGCCATTACCAAATATGTACTTATATAACCACTTATATGCTTTTCTATACTGGGGATCCTTCATATACCCTCACATTTCGGATCCGAGCATATATTGTCAAATATGAAGCTATTTATGTGCATATATTGCATTATACATGGTCATATATGACATCTACCCATCCGAAATTCAGCTGATCCTATATGGACATTAGGGCGGGTCGATTTGTAGGGAGGCATAAAAATCGCTCAACGTACAAGGAAAATCGTATTGTAGGGATCAAAATAAGAAACTTGGCCGAAGGAACCATACCTCTAAAACGAATGCTGATGTCCCGACTTCTGACCCGTAGGGTCAAATTTTGAAAAAGCCAACTATTTTTTTTACCATACCGGTAAGCATATAGGTACCCACTTATTTTTAAATTTTTTGTATGGTGTTTAGTAATGATATGTCATTATTTTGCGCGACATTCCCATATAAAAGTAATGAGATTTGTAATGACAATTGTAAGTACTTGCCATTACCAAATATATACTTATATAACCACTTATATGCTTTTCTACACAGGGGAGCCTTCATATACCCTCACATTTCGGATCCGAGCATATATTGTCAAATATGAAGCTGTTTATGTTCATATATTGCATTATACATGGACATATATGACCATCTACCCATTCGAAATTCAGCTGTTATGTATATGGACATTAGGGCGGGTCGATTTGTAGGGAGGCAAAAAAAATCGCTCAACGTACAAGGAAAATCGTATTCTAGGGATCAAAATAAGAAACTTTGCCAAAGGAACCATACCTCTAAAACGAATTCTAATATCCCGACTTTTGACCCGTAGGGTCAAATTTTGAAAAAGCCCACTTTGATATTTCAGAAAGTAGGAGGAATCTCTCCAAGATTATGGGAGCTACTTCTTCTCCGGGAGATGCGCTAGCAGATTAATGCATAAATCATCATTCTAGGTGACCGTTAAGGGGCTAAAATTTAAGTTGAAAGAGGGCCTTTCTTCTCCGGAAGACGCTCTAGCAGATGAATGTATAAATTATATTCGATCGGGTTGGGTTCGATTGGGGCACTCTAAATGTGTCAAAGTGGGATTTTTCAAAATTTGACCGTACATGTCAAAAGTCGCGACATCAGAATTCGTTTTAGAGGTATGGTTCCTTCGACAAAGTTTCTTATTTTGATCCCTAGAATACGATTTTCCTTGCACGTTGAGCGATTTTTAAATCGACCCGCCCTAATGGGCATATATAGATGGTCTCATATATTATCGTATCGTATCTGATCCGAACATATGTGGTCATATATTGGTCAAATATTGAACTATATATCGGCATATATGATCAGATATATCTATATATAATCATATAAAAGACTTTATATGATCATATCTGTTCATTAACGTTCTCTAGTTTAATTTCGGTGGGTAATTTACATCTTCAAATCCACCAAAACTTCATTTTCTACTTGTACTACTAACTACTATGCCCTCTTTATTATAACACATCTATTTTAAACTGTCATAGTGTTTTCTATGTAACTGCGTTATGTTTCATAATATTTATGATGATCCCTTAACGTTTTTTTTAGTATTTTTTTCCTTTAAGCTGCTTTCAACTTTTTATTGTGTTTCTCCAGGGTTAGAAAACCATTTAAACAAATAAAATCTGTTTACACTTTTAAGCAGAAAATATATGAAAAGATTTAGTTAAGCTTCATATAAACGATGTTGCAACATATGGAAGCAACAATGTTAAACATTTTTAAAGCATATGAAAAGCACTATGTAACGCAAAGGAAAATCAACACACAGATTTATTATGCTTGTTTAAAAATAGCAAATAGGAAAAAGGAAGTTTACAATGCATAAAGTATTCGTTAACGTTATTTTTCTAATTAACCTAATTTTTTGTTTGTTGCAAGTTAATATTTTTTTCGCAATTTTTTATTTCTAATTTATATTTATCTTATTCTCTTTAATAGTTGTTTGTGGTAAAAGTTGTATACCCAACATACATATATAAAGTATTTCAATGGACAAAACCAATAAAAAAAACTTTAATGAAAGGGACATTTGGAGAGAATTTTGTTGTTTTTTTTTCCGAAGTAATTGTATTGTGTTGTAAAATGCTCGTACCTTTGTAGGAAAAAGCAAAAACAGTTATAGTGAAAAACACAATGGGTCTGAAATGTAAAAAAGTCTATAAATAATAATTTTCGACAAAATTTTTAAGGATCTTTAATGATCAAAATGTTTAAAGTTTTGTTATAAGAATAGAAAAATTGTTTTTTAGACTTTCTATATTTTCATATATTTAGTTACAGTAATATTCGACCTCAAGTCCAAAATCTAATATGATATTTTCATATTCAATTCTTTTTTTATTAGCGGTTGTAGTGGAGATGTTGAAATATTTTAGGGGTTTTTAGCCACACTTTATTCAGTGAAAAAATAGTGTATTTTAAAAGTATTGGCTTGAAGCTGAACTTTCTAATGATATATAATTTATAGAGATGCTGTAGAAAAATCATTAAAAATCTCCATATATTTACCTAGTCGGAAAAAGACAAACGGACGACCGCTGGCAAGGCCCTTTAGCAAGTGGTACAAATGCTGGTAACAAATGATAAACATCATTAGATAAAAGGTCCGTCTGTTCAAAAAGTATCGGGCAAGCTCTGGGGAAAAAATTTCCAACTATGGCAAAATGTTGGTAACACCATGAAATAGGTGGTCTAAAACTTTGTTTTCTGAAATAAAATTAAAAAAGTGCATATATAAGTGTTTTGGTCCCGCCGGGACTCGAACCCTTTCTGCCAGATTGGCAGCCGATAGCTCTAACCACTAAGCTAAAGAGACATATCCCTATCCGGTTCTGCGTGTGCCACAGGATCGGTCCCTGCATGCCAGAGACTGGTCCTCTGCTAAACCCTACCCTATGTAAACAACTGGCAACTTTAACATTGACTTGTCATATGAGGGGGTCATTTGTCCTGCTTTAAACCACATAGTGGCATGCCACTGGACTAACCAAAGATGGGCATACCACAACACTGTCGCAAAAGGCCCATGTCGTATACAATAAACGAAAACTAAACAGCTTCCAATGGGTAAAATTTGGGCAACTGGCTTTTTCTTGTTAATAAGCAATCTGGTTAAGTGGTATGTCCTCCCTTTACCAGTCACGGGATTGGTGGGTTAAGCAATTGACACTGCTTAACCCACTTCAGTATTAAATTATACCAATCCTGTGATGCGTCCTTCTTTAACCAGTCACTTTTAGGACAATTGACTCCTCATTCCCCATAGGGATAATACTTGATAGTTTAAAACCTAAGTTACTGATAACATTTGGGTAAAAGTTGGCTGCTCAAATATGTCAGCATTGCCAACGTTGGGAAAACAAAAAAATTAGTTGGTCTTACAAGATCTTTTCCAAAAACCGAAAAATCAATTTTATATGAAAAAAATTTTAAAAAGTATAAAAAAATCACGAAAAAAAAGTTTTCCTAAAAACTTGGCTTGAACTCAGAACCTTCCGACTACAAACTTTTTTAAACAAAGCATCTTCATTTTCATAAAATAAATGCTTTGGCCAATTCTTATCCTATGATTTTTTCTGCAGAAGAGTTCTGCTAGTAATTTATCTACAATTCCTTGGTTAGCCAGTGGTATACCAGTGCTTGAATATTGTTCTACCTGAAGTCCAAAATCTAATATGATATTGTCATATTATATTTTATTTGTTGCTTTTCAAAAAGTTTAATAATTTTCAAGATAGACACTACAATTGTTTCATAAGCATCACCTTAATCTTCAGTTGTCAGCAAATACAAAATCACACATACTACATATATTTATATACAAAGTATATTGATATGTAAAAATTTTCGCTTTTCAAATAGTTTTGATTTTATAATTAGTGTTACCAGATCCGGCCGTATACACTTCTTCGATGAGGCCTTTTTCAAAAATTATTTAAAAATATAAAAAGCCCAAAGATTTATGTTCTTGATTGCTGTGTATATGAAATAGCAAGAAAATTTATTTCTCTAATAAAATTCATCGATTTTATATAGTTATTGAAAATCTGATCGGTCGGTTCAGATCCATAAAGTAGAAAATATTTCAAAATTTATTACTTTTTTACTCAAAATATAAATAATGACTAGGTTTTTATTGAAATACTAATGCATTTATAAAAATTATAATGCCTGAGTTGTCATATGACAATGTTCAAAAATGCCCAAAATCTTCAAAAATTTCCCAAAAAAGCTATAACGTTAAAAAAGTTTTTAAAAATTAAAAAACTAAATTTCTTTAATTTTTTCTGGGTTAAAAACAAATATTAAAAAAGTTTAAAAAAATTAAATTTTTAACGTTATGAAAAATTGAAATCTTTCCAAAGTCTGGCTTCGCTGAGGTTAATCGGTTATCCCTGCGTATACTAAAAAGCAACTAAAAAGTCATATTTTCACGTAAAATTCATTATTTGAACAGTAAATTTTACAAAACTAACCAAAACAAAAACTGAAAAACTTCCTCCCCATTTGTGTACCGTGTTTAAAATCGATATATATGAATCCATAAACGAACACACATGCTTCATACATGTCCATGTGCCTCCATACATGATTCATATGTGTTCACAAACCATGGTTTGTTGATATGAGGAATGATATATGTTCATCTGTGTGCATTAGCGAAGATTGAGGTAATATTTACATATATAATCATACATGTCTATTCATTTCTATACATGGTCATAAGTGTACAGTAACGAAAATTTATGTAATATTTATATATATGATCACATATGAACTCAAATCAGTTCATATAAGAGCATGAATGAGTTCACACATGTTCATTTTGTTGAACAGTGAAGAAGCCCCAACTCTGACAAAAATAACACCCTCTAGTGTATAATTTAATATCACTGCAGCCAACATTAGAGATCAACATTAGCCGTCGGCTTTTGGTTTGATCTTTACTTGTTCGTGAACTCTCAACAGTGTACCATCAACAGTTTTAAATCGTTCGATAGAGTGCCAACAAAGATTTGGTTTACATCAACATTAAAACCCTTAACCAAACATCCGTGCTTATGGAAGTTATTTATTTTGTTTCTAAATTGTGGAAAACCTAAACGTGTAAAAAATACTTAAAACTAAAATTAACCTAAAATTTAAAAATAAGGTTAAATAAAACCCCAGTTAAAAGTTATAACGTTTAAAGAAACCCGCCATTTTTTATTTTTATAATTCCCTCAAAAAGATGGTAAATAAGAAGGCATCTTTCTTTTTATTCCCCTAACCCGTAAATATTCAGGATGCATACATGTTGATTTTTAACCGGTTACATAGAATATACTTTAAATAGCTGTAGAGGGCGCTACTTATCGTGGAGCATAAAAATAATATCATTTTTGAAATCTTGAAGAAATTTTTGAGCACCCACACATATGTCTCTATGCATACCTAACCGTGTGTTAGCTAGCTTACAGCAAACGTTTATTTTTTGCGTGTGTTTAATTACAAAGGAAATAAAAATAAACTCAATAAGAAAATACGAAAGAAAAAAAAGGAAAAGAAGTAGACTAAAAGAAAATCACAGCAAATTAATATACAGTTGAAGTGACATTCTCTGTCAATCGACATATCACGGGATAGGTCCCTTAAGGTCAATTAACTTATTTAGCCCATAGCAATGTTAAATTTTACTAATTCCGTGACAAATCCGGATTTAACCAGTCACGGCAAAGTTCCTTTCAGGGCAATTGTTTCCACATTTCATTTAATTGAATCAGATTCCAGGCCGATTGCGCAAGTAACCGTTAACAGCATTCAATGCTTGTAAATGCTAATGACAGTTTCAGTATGTTGCCATTGTTCTTGTTATTTTTTCCTGTTTAAAAAGTGTTGCTTATACTTGTTTTTTTATTGAAATTCTGTATGCGGTGTATTGCATTTTTTTTTCCTCTTTTACATATTGCTTTTAACATTTCCTTTTAAACTGCAAAACAAAAAAAAAAACACTTTATTAGATGATGTCACTATTTTGCTAGTGGTAGTTTGGTTTAGTTGTATTTCCTTTCCTCGTTTTTTTCAAACGTTTTACAGATTTTTATTTCCTTGAGAGTAACAATTTTTATACATTTTTTTTTTTAATATTCCTTTTTTATTTGTGTTGAGTTCTGTATAGGAAGGATTTTAAATCTGCGGTTATTGAGTGTCATTCTGCAAAACATTTTAAAGCTTTTAAAATGTTTTGAATTTGCAGTGGTTTACTTTGTTTTTATTTATTGCGGACTTGTGGCCAAATGTAGTAAATTCAGTTTTTATACCAAACCATTCAACCAGTGCAATACAATAAAAATATAAAAATCCAAATAATAATGAAAATCTCCATAAAAATATTGGTCAAATTATGGAAATTTTGTATGTTTTATAGCTAAGTGGTGGTGGGGATAAACTATATAGGGGGGTTTTTAATGCATCAAAAGTTCTATGGAAAAGATTTTACAAAAACTATTGATCATTGATATTTTTGTGCTATACTTTTTTATGCAGTTTTGTATATTGTTTTTCAAATATTTCATTTTGTATTCATCACTTGTATAAATTCAATTTCTTAAAAAAAAAGATTATTGAAAACTATGCAAAATACTCAGTATGAATACGAAATTAATTTATAGCTTTTTGCATTATCTACCCTTTTGTAGTATAGTGATGATGAACCAAAAACTTAAAAAGGATTTAAATCAACTGGTTAAAAGGGTATACAGGCTGTAATCCTTAAATTATTAAATAACACCCTTTAAAATTGTTACATGCGCTTTGAAACTTTTTTTTTCTTTGAAAATTTTAAAATAAAAATTTTAAATTTTAATCGAGCCTAAAATTCCAAATTATTGAATATTTCTAAAAGTTCACGCTCTCCGTAGTAATCATCAGCAGAATTTTATTTTAAAATTTTTTATTAAAACCCAGCAAAACCACACATGACCAAATCATGGGTAAAGTAATGTATCGCCATAGGGCTTCACGCATTACATTACACCTTACTCCACTGATGAATTTTATAGGCGATGAGCCTTAAAGTAATGGGTGGACTCATTACCTTGTAGGGGGTAAAGTAACTGGTTACTTATATGGTTACATGGTGGGAAAAAGTAATGTGTCTATAAATAGATTTGCATAACATTTTTTTTACAGATATAAGAAAAATATCTGTATCTATAATTAATTAAATAAATAACATTTATAGTAAATAAATGTGCTAAAGTCCCAAAACTTATTTAACAAATTGTGAAAAACAATCTGATGTAGGCGTGTCCCTATCCGAATTTCATTCCTGCCCAAGGAAATCTTCAGGGGACTTTGTTTTTGTTTTTTCTTTGATATTTTAAATTTTGAATCTCGCTCCTAGACGAGTACAAGAAATTCTCATTGAGTTTGTGATTTAACATAACAAATATGTCTAGAAATTCTAATAACAAAGTCCCCTGAAGATTTCCTTGGGCAGGAATGAAATCCGGATAGGGACACGCCTACATCAGATTGTTTTTCACAATTTGTTAAATAAGTTTTGGGACTTTAGCACATTTAATTACTATAAATGCAATTAATGTTTATCCCGATGAAAATAAATTTAAATAAAAAAAAAAAAAAAAAAAAAAAAAATAAGTAACTATTTATTAAATAAAAAACGTGGCCATGCTTGGATTCGATCCTGGGGTCTCTGGTATTTAACAATTAGTTAGGCGAGAACTCTACCAACTGAGCTATCGATACATATAATATTTGATTGCTTCAAATGTAAATGAGTTGTTGTGCTTCGTGTTTTCGTTCGTGATATCAAAAATGTACACCTTACCCTTATGCTTACAAAAAATCACAAAGTAATGTGTCTATAAATCGATTTTCAAAAATATATATTAATAATTACTTTACGTTGATAATTCATGCATTATGTAATTGATGATCGGTAACTCATTATTATATGTTTTGAAGTAATGTAAAATGTAATGAGGTATCATTACAATGTAATTCATGAGAGTTCTATTATCGGTAAGTCATTACTTATTGTTGGAAAGTAATGATACAGGTAAGGAGTACACATTACAAGGTAATGTATTACTTTATCGCACCCATTACCAAAGTTTTGCTGGGAAGTTGTGCAATTTTGTTATTTATAAAAAGTTACGGAAATTTTATTTCTTAAGCCTTTCTGATATTTAACCCACTCTCAAGTAATCAGCAGTAGAATTTTAATGTCACTCCTTAGATTAGTCTTATTTTTTTTTTTTAAACTTTAACTACTTAGTAACAAAGCGAGGGTAAAATTTTCAAATTTTCAAATATTTACAAGATTCAACGTTCTCACGAGAAATTATTAGAAGAAAATTAAAATCAAATTTTCCATAGTTAATTCAATAATTTGTTATTTAGAAAAGTTTTGGAAAGAATAACGAATATATGATTTCTTAAGCCGAAAATTTACAAATTTTTAATATTTCCAAAATATCACAATCTCCTTAAAAATCATCATTATACTGATGATGATCAATATTAAGTTTTTCATTGTCATCTCGCACAATTACAGTGTTGCCATGTTTGAAGCCCTTCATCTTTTACCACCTTTCATCTCTCCACTATCCCCTTTCCAAAGAAAGCAACACAGTAATTAATATGAAGAAATTCCTGAGTGTTGCTTCTCTTTAAAAAAAAAAAAATAAACAAATATTGTTATTTAGAAAAGTTTTAAAAAAAGGTTACGAAAATTTAATTTCTTAAGCCTTAAATATCCGCAAAAAAAAACAAAACTTTTATTGAGGTTTTATTAAGATCTGATCACAACAACGAATACACGAAGGCGTAATGTAAATAAATCAAAATGATACAGTTTTGCACTCACTATATATTTTTAAAACAATAATATATTTTTAATAACTAGTCCAGTAACCCCTTGCCTTCTTAAGCTCCTGGATGCTTTTAGGTAGACTTCTGGAGGAATCGCCTCCCACACTTCCTTCGTCCGCTCCCACAACGCGTTCACGCCTTTTGGAGGACTGGCATATTTTGCAAGTTGCGATTTGACGTGACTCCACAAATTTCTCGATCGGATTCATATCCGGAGATTGTGGAGGCTACGTCATCACACCAAATTTTTGCTTTTTGAGCCAGCCTTTCACTACATGTGCGGTATGTTTGGGGTCATTGTCTTGCTAAAAAATTACTTTTTGAACAGCAAGACCCATTTTTCCCAGTACATCAGGAAGATTTTGTTGCAGGATGGCCAAATATTGTTCCTTGCGCATAATTCCATCGATGCGCACCAAATAAAAAATGTATTATATGTATATAAGTTTTTAATTATTAAAACTAGTTTTTCAAATTGTAATATTTGTTCCCTGAAGAAGTCACCCAATGTGGAGACGAAATATTGGAAATAAATAATTAATAATTAAATGATATTAAGCTCGTTAAAACTAAGAAGAATAAAATATTCAAAATCTCTAACAAAATTAAAAAAAAAAAAAAAATCTATTGATGAGAAAAATTTCGGAAATATTATAAAACTCTTAAACATTGGTATAAATAGATTCCGAAAATAAATACAAGTTTGTTATAATTTTTATTAAAAATAAAAATTGGGGTTTTCGACCTTTAATTGAGCAATGAAAATGAAAATTATTCAAGTTCGAGGCCATACTCTATATTTCTTCATTAGGATATTGTCCTAACAAATAATCTATAGAGTTTTTTGTTTTCAAATTTATTATTTGACCCTTTCAGGAATGTGTTGATAGATCTATTTCCGGAATTTTCTAGATTCCCATCATCAGAACACGTTTTGAAAGCGGTATCAATCCCATGCCAAACATCAAACATTCATATGAACTAGTTTACTCACTACATGAGAACTAATATACATATGAGTTTGAAGTTAAAGATTATAACCATTGATCAAAAAATAAATTGAAAACTTGTTTGATGTGCAAGGTCCACCTCTGGTGGATATTCAATACACGTTTTTTGTTTTTCTCTCCTTTCTATATTTTGTTTAGTTTGTAAACAAAACAGGGGAAGTAAACTTTGCCTTTTCTACAAGTTTGTTATAATTTTTATTAAAAATAAAAATTGAAAGGGTCAACTAATAAATTTGAAAACAAAAACCTCTATAGATTATTTGTTAGGACATTATCCTAATGACGAAATATAGAGTATGGCCTCGAACTTGAATAATTTTCATTTTCATTGCATAAATACATATCGCTTATTTACTTCAAGAACGTCACAACTCAAAAAACATGATTTTTGAGTTAATGACGCTGAATTATTCGTTATATCACATATCAGATTGTGTAGAAAACTCGTATTGATATCTTCTATACACACCTCTTGAGAGAAATTATTTCCTTATGTTTTTCTTCAAGGTGTGCGTAAATTGAAAACTTTAAACTCGTTTTCTACAAAATCAAAATTTTTGAGTTATGACGTTATTGAAGCAAATGAGCGATATGTAAAATTGTATAAATTGTTCTGTATATTATAGGTATGACATGTTTTTCTTTAATTTTTCCTCGTTTCTCTCCGTTTTTCTATTTTCAACCCAATTTTTTTGTTTTTTTGAAAGAAATCACTTTTGAATATAAATTCCTTAATTAAAGACGTACTAATTTTGAGATTCTCAGTACTTATTCTTAAACTTAATAGTTTTCACTTTGTCATGTTTCAAATCCTTTCAAAATTATATAGAAAACTAATCAACACTATGCCACAATTAATTGACTTAATTCTCCAACAGGTACGCTACAGAATATATATTTAGCTAGCATTTAGATGATTATATCCGTATATACATATAAATGCCAGCTCGCAATAACAAATTTTCATTTACAGTTTGTGTAATTTATGCAAATTGTATACAACAACATAATATAGCATGTTTTATAAAATTGCATCAGACATTAGCACAAGTGCAATACTAGTAAGTAAATCAATTAACCCGTGAATGGTAAAATTAATTAAATGTGAACAAACACCCAAAATAAGCACCCAACGCTGAAAAGGAATCGTATATGAAAATATATGATTATACGCGATCATATGTTCTTGTATATGATCATATGTACATATAGCTGATCATTGAGGCCCATATATTATTTAATATATTACCAAATATGGCCTCTTATAGGACCATATATTTTCGGATCAAAAATATGGGATTATAATCGTATACGATCATATATTGCTTTTACATTATCACATATATGGATATACCTGATCATATATGTATGTGCTTATATAGATCAATATATTACCCTATATGGGCTTATATATTATCAGATATAATAATATATTAGCATGTATGTTCATATGTGAGTATATATCAACAAATATAGTAATATACGGCCACAAAGCCCCGCGATTCAGATCCAAATATATATGTTACTATATGACACCATATATGTTTAGCTACTGGCATATATCATTTAAAAGACCATACACGATCGTATCTGGGTTTATACGTGATACATATGATATCCATGTTCATAAGTGAGTATACTCAAGATTTATCTTAAATTTCGTATTCCAACATATAAGGGACCATATATGACCAAATAAACCATATAACCAAAATGAACTATAGATAGTATATGTTCATATATAATCGCATTTTCACCTAATAATTAACATTTCAACTCCGTTTGAAGTGTAACCAAAAAAATCGATTCTAATCAACGATATTTTACGAAAAAAGTGCAAAATTTCCAAAAACAATTCATCTTGGCAGGCCAAAAGTTATCCAAAAGGAAATTTCGAATCATAGAATTTTACTTACTAGCAAAAAAATCTGTCACAATTAAGGGTTAATGTTTTAAACACATCAAATCCCATTGACCACCATCACCAATACAATGCAAGGATATGTATATGTATATGTTGATATATAAACGTGTATACAAAACGTAATTAACACAACAAAAACCAAAAGTGACACATCGTACTCATAATATGAACAGTTTAAATGTATCAGTTTGTAATCCAATGCATACACACAAGATACACGATACGGACCCGATGATCAAAAAGTATAAAGAAAACAATATTTAGAATTTATGAAAATCGATAAAATCCAGTAATTAAGTAACAATAACTCTTTTACAAGCTTTTCTATTAGCAATTCAAATAATTATTAAAATACCGCTAGTGCAGAAATTCGTAAATGAGACCAGTAGAGTAAACCAAAAGGATCCGCTAAAAGTTTATTTTAGATGACAAGAAAAAAAAAAAATCTTAGATTCTGAAAGAATTTTCAAAATTTTGTCATCCTAGGTTAAAATATGTTTGTATATGATCATACATGGTCATATATGACCAGATATGATCTTAAATATAACCATATAGCGTCTGAAGTTGGAGAGAATATGGACGTGTAAGAGCATATACGCCTTATATATGATCATGCAACATTATATACGAGCATATATGATCATATATGAATTATATATAATCATGCATTGAACTTTTTGAAAGAAAAAGCTTAAAATTCTGAGAGCAATAAATTTGAAATTTCAATTTTAAAACTAAAAATCTTAAGGAAAATCAGGTTTTAAATTCAAAAATTAAAAAGTCCCGAGTAAAAAAAAATTATATATTACGATATATTCTTTAATATAAAAATATATGATTATATAAAATAGCATATGTATCAATATGTTTTTATATATAATAATATTTTCAAAATGCTGTACCCAAAAAATTCATGTATAAGCACATCCAATCATATATAAAAAAATACTATTCTGAATTTTATATATGATAATACATGGTTGATAAATTTGATTAAATTTTTAGAAAATTAAATATAACGCAATACATTATTATATATATAATGCAAATATGAAAAAGGTCTTCTGTCATTTTAGACATACTTATATATAATCCAAAACTGAAAAAATTTCCTAATTCAGTGTCTATGTAACTATATATAATTCAAAAATCGCAAAATATTTGACGAAAATAGTTTACAAATTTGCGAAATCGATTTCCAATACATATAATAAGCCCTTCAACAAAACTTTTTAGAACAGATTACCTATGAACCTGTTCTAGAAAAGGTTATTTTACCACCGGTTATATTTAACCGTTTCTAGAAAAAGTTCCTGGGAGTCAACTTGTAAGGTTTCACAGCCCCAGAAGCAGTTATATAACTGGTTCTGGGGCAACTTGTTCTAGTTTGGGTGTAAAGAACCTATTGCAAATAGGACAAACTCCATATAAAAAAAAAAAATCGGTTGTAAAACAGAAATTATAAGCTATTATAATACAGTATAAGTTGTTCTGCAAACTGTTATTTAGATTTTACTGGGCCATTTTAATATTTACAAACATTTTTTTTTAATTAAATTAAAATTAACAATTTTGTTTTAAACAAAAAATTTATGTCCTAAAAAGTATTAACATAATTTATGTTATTTTCAAATTTGAATCATACATTTTGTGTTTTGAACCCGTTTTATGTAGGTCAAATATATGTAACTTAATATCTTTTAATTTAAATATATTTGGAATATTATGGCTGATTATATCTAATTGTACCAAATATAATATAATTACATGTAATTATATCGGGTCAAATCTCGGATAGAATGGGATAGTTTTTTTTATTAAATTGTATCTATTTAAATCTAAGTAGATCCAAAGTGGTGCAATAGAACCATTTTTCGGATCAAATTATATTCTCTTATATTTGCGGAAAATATCTCATCATACATAGAAAAAATTATGGGCCAAAAATATCTAATTAATCGAGTGTTTGAATATCAATGGCAATTTAAACAATTTTTTTAATTGATTCAATTAAAAAATTTATTGAATTTTATAATATATCCATACAGTGTTGACAACATGTAATCAAAATTTTTAAAAATTTGGCAAACTATTTCTTTTATTTTATTTAGATTAAATAATCAAACAAAGGTTTAATTATATCAATATATTATTTAATTTGTAAATAAAAAGAAAACAAATCGCAAATGATTAACTTTTAATAAGTTGAATAGTTTACCGATTTCATATACACGCAAAATCGTAGTTATTTCACTAGAGTTTGCAACACTCTTTTTGTTGAGATATTCGTGTACGCACGAAAACTTAATTTAGTTTCGTGTTTTATCTGTGGTAATAAAAGTGCACATGTGGATTTAAATAAACCTTATCGAAAAAGGACAATTAAACTATTATTTTTGTAAATAATTAAATTTTCAATAGTATAAGTGTCATTAAACTATCATTTTAAAGTTGTGTGTGATTTTTTTTAAGAAAGCAATTCAATTACAAGAAAAAGTTCAAGACAACAAAAATTTTGTCTACTTTTATTTGTTTTCTTATAATACATTTTTATATTAAAAAGCTTTAATTTTATTATAAATAAAATGTCAATTTAATTTACAAACCTACATTTCTTTTTTTATTTAATGGGGGGCATATAACAAAAATAAAAAAATACGAGTTTTCAATTAAAACTACCGTTGTTTTCTTCTCAAGTTTCAATTAAAGTTTTAATCAATTTAACTAAACTTTTTAATTGAGGTTGTAAAGAAAAACAATAACTCTTTTAATTGATATTATTATTATTATTTTAATTGAAATAGTTTTAATAAACTGTCTGCAAATTTTTTTAATTAATACTATCATTTCAGTGGTAGGTGCAAAATCAATTAAAATATTAATTGATTCAATAAAAATTTTAATTGAAACCCGTTTTTAGTTTTTCTTGTGTATATAATTTTATATAAACTTTTTCACTCGGGATGGCAAAATACGCTAATATGTGTAAAAATGACAAAAAAAAAAATAGCAAATGATGCAAATTTGTCTTCTCTGATGATCGTATGTGCCTCGATTTAGTTTTGTATCCTGTTTTTCTAAATTTAAACAATTCTGCTGTAAAATTCCATATTCATTTTGAACACATCGTCTAAAATCAGAAATGCATGTTAATATTTATTAAAATTTACATATTTGGAATATGCATGAATAGTATGTCAACAGGTCAACAGACAGCAAAGCTAACTCTTCTATATAAAAAGTTTTTTTATACATTGTGTGCCCTCTTCAAATCCATGATGCAACATTCAAACTATAGTTAGTAAATGAAACCTATAGTTAAAGGTGAAATATTAACGAAGTGGACGATTTTGTGCAAAACCCAATTATGGAATATAACAACCAACAAAAACTAATTTATATTAAAATTAAGGTTATATATAGTGATGAACATAAGTTGATATGCCCAAACTGTCAATTAAGTTCAAACATAGAGTCTGCTAAAGGACTCTTTTATTATACTGGTGTGATTTGCCGTTCATATTTGAAATATTTATTTTTATTTTCAATTACGAGTTATCAACTTATGAACATCATTATGTCATAAATATGTCTGCATAATGTTGGTATGATAAACATTTTTTTTTTTGAAATACTAATTGAGATATTTTAAATTTATTAATAACAACATTAAAGTGAGCTTTATGAATGATATTTTTTGCATAATTATGACATTTAATATTACTCATACGTACTGTAGTGCATGTAAGTTAAATTTCATGGAAATTTTTTTTACAGAAAATTAATAATAACAATTAAAAAGAATTAATTTTTCATAGCAATTTTTTGTTTAATAAAACAAAAGTACTAAAATCAATATTTCAACAGAAAAATATTAAAATGGTATGCTCCTTAAACTGAAGTTAAAGCTTAAATCATAATGTTAATGATAGACAATGAAAAGTCTTTAAATAACAGGACCAGCTGTAAAAAGTAAAAGTTATTGTTTTTTTGTAAAAGGCGTGGTAGAGAAGAATGAGTGTATTTTCTAAAAATCATAACTACATTGTAAATTTTCCATTTTTCTGAATCAGACTGCGCAGTTTCTGGTATTGAACCTTCGTCAGTGATCCTGTTTTTTTTTTTTTTTTTTTTTTTGAATAATGTAATATTGGTTATGTTTTTATTTGTTCGATTGCGTCTATATGAAATTGTCTGTGCAATCACTGACCCTGGTATAGATAAACTGATTTCTAATGCCACATGCACTCGCACTACACGTTAGACAGAGCGCTTTAGCGCTCATATAATATAATCATATATTTAAAAATTATATCTTATTACCCTAACCGAGTACTAGCTATCTTTCGGCGCATTGTAGCAAAAACAGACCAGTGCCTCTAGTGGGAATCGAACCCACGACCCCCGCACTTATAAGCCAGCACGCTTCCAACTAGCCTACCGGGGCCACTAAAAGTTAATTTGGACTAAAAATTTGTATAAAAAATGAAAAAGAATAAAAAATAATGGACTGTATACAAGGGACCGTAAATAATGATTATTGCTCGTTTTTTTGAATCAAAAAATCAATCACTTAGAAGAGACTTAAAAAAAAAATTTATTGCACCATTATTATTATTTTTTGACAATCTTTGCAAATCTTTTTAAATTTTTGATTTTTAAAGTTTTCTTCAATGGTACTGAATCATTATTTTTGAGCAAAAAAAATAAAACTCAAAAATAATCATTATTTATGATTTTTATTTTTTTCGCTCAAAATAAAACTCACTTTCAATGTGTGGGATGGACATATCTCAGGAAGTAGGAGGAGCTTATCGAAGATTTTGGTATCAATCTCTTCTTTGGAAGATTCTCTATAGGGTTTTTTTTGCCGTATTTTGTGAAAGTAACAATGTGTGGGATGGACATATCTCAGGAAGGAGGTGGAGCTTATCCCAGATTATGGTATCAATCTCTTCTTTGGAAGATTCCCTAGCAGATTAGTGCATCAATCATATTTGTGGGTGGGGTTTAAGGGGTTAATTATTAATTTCAAAATAGGGCCGTAAAGTCAAAATCTGGAAGCTCGATTTTCACCGTAGACGTATGGTCTAGTGGACTTTTTTGCTCAGTACAATCCCAAGAATCAAAAACGCGAAGCGCCCATTAAGATTTTTTTCCTTCCATACTAATCGCCCCACCCTAATATGTATATATATTTACACCTACATGAAAGTGAGTTTTATTTTGAGCGAAAAAAATATAAATCATAAATAATTATTATTTTTGAGTTTTATTTTTTTTGCTCAAAAATAATGATTATTGCGGATTTTTTTTATTATTACTCAAAAATAATCATTACCATTGAAGAAAATCCTTAAAACTCATAACATAATCATTATTGTATAGTTTTTATTATAAAACTCATAATGATTACGGTCCCTGCTGTACACAGTTTTTTTAACATATTCCCATCTCTGAAAATTTTATAATATTACACTATCATTTTAAAGGTGCTAAAACAAGCTTTTTAACTATGACCATTTTAACTATGACCTTTGCTACTTTAAAGACCCGCCCATTTTAAGAGGGGCGTTACCTCCAACAAAAAAATTCTATCATTTATCTAAGCGTGGACATTTACCATTTTTGCAAAAAATTTCAATATTTTCGATACTGACAAGCCATGTTTTTTGACAGCTATAATATTGCAATGTAAATTTTAACGTATGACATATCAATTTTATTTTTCCTCTAGAATAATTTTGATCATAAGTTGTTTTTTCGTATCTCTCATAGTTTTCGAGAAAATTGGAGCTAACGAATTTTAAACAAATTCTACTTGTTTAAAAAGTAATTTAAGGAATTACCTCTTTTTGCCCGTAATTTCAAGCAATTAGGTAAGTACCAATTAAATTATGGGCATTAGTCCAGTTTCTATATCTTTTAACAACGGCCTCTTCATTTCACATTGAAATCATTTTAAAGCTGGTTCCATTTTTCTATCATAATTTCCCTTCACAATATCATTACACTCACATGAATGGACAGACAATTACGCATTTATTTATGGTTTAATAAGTGTGGAATTTTTACAGAATACTGCCCTTGATTGGACTATATAACAAGAAAAACAACATCAACAAAGCCTGCACAAGCATGCAGTTGTATAAATTTTAAACATTCATATACAAAAGGATATAACAGCTTTATAACCCGCTATCATCGTAACCATTTATTCATTCACCAACTAGCCAACGAACTAACCAACGAATGAACACAGTTAGTGAGAAAATATATTGTTATCTGTTCGAGGCAGTTTTATACACGTTAACACCCATAAAAATAAATGCACACATACAAATGCATAGTAAAATCATCAACTTCTTTCAACTATTACACCATTTACAATAGGAAACAATATAAAAAATCAAATCATGGTATATGAACATATATGATCATATGTGGCAGGTATATAATCATCAGGGACAGGAACATAATGCACTAAAAAAGTGTGTTTTAGGCTCAGGAAAAAAATTAAAATATGCACTAAAAATTCATAAAATATGCACTTTAATAATTTTTTTAAAATATAAAGTTTGGAAGAAAAATAACAAAAAACATGAAGAGATAGGCACTTTAAATTAATATTTTTCATATGCTTAAGTAATTTAACAAATTTGTAAAGATAGTTGGCACCATTCTTACAAAATTCTAGATATTTATATTGAAAAACACTCATTTAAAAAAACGCTAAAATTTGTGCCCTTAATCCCAACTTGCGTTAAAATTTCAGAGAACTTTTAATAGGGCTGAAGCAGCTTAAATCGTTTTTAGTCTTTATGCTCGCTGGTGAAATATAAAATTTAAATTGAGTGTTTTACAAAAAAAAAACTAAGAAAAACTATATAAAAATATGCATTTAAAAACAAAATAAGTAAAAATATGCAGTTAAAATATGAATTTATAGTAAAATAAGTAAACATATGCAATAAAAATATGCATTTAAAGCAAAAGATGCAAAAATATGAACTTATGTAAGATGTGCAAAAATATTTTGTTTTCTCTGTTCTCAGAATTAAGGAAAAAAAACATGCATGAACTTCCGCTCCCTGATAACCATATAAATCTATAAATAGTTCAATATATTGCCATATATGGTCTCATATATGACCACATATGTGTGGGTCCGCAGTTTAAGGCTAATTTGAGTTTATATGGTGGTATATAATCATATATGTTTATATGTGCTCATACATGTTTTATATATGCTTATATATGATTTATATTTACTCATACAGGACCATATACCCTTAAATCTTGGATCCGAACAGATGTCGTAATATATAAAAACTAAATATAGACATATACAATCAGTTATACTCATACGTGATTATATACAAGACCATATATTATCATATATATTTATATACGATTACATTTTTACTTTGGATGTGAAAGTTTAAATATATATGACCATAATGACCATATATAGTCTTCTATATGATCATACATGGGCATTATGATGTTGCTTAAAAAAGCATTGTCGATTTACCCGCAATTTTATTGCAAATGGTTCCAAATGGAAGAATTCGGTTTTTTTTTTTAGAAAACGTTAAAGTGCGCCGAATTTCGGCCGAAAATAGTCCATTTTTCTGATAAAAGGTGACAAAATCGCAATAAAGAAAACTGGTCAATTTTTTACTACAGTTTTTTAACCCTTTAAGGTAAGATTGGTACAATAAAGGGTCTCGCTTGTCCGGTATTTAGTATATTTCATCACATATCGAAATTTAATAAAAATTCTGTATAAATTAATTATTCTGTAATTTCCCAGTGGTTCTTTCTTGGTCAAAAGCGGAAACACTAACACTAATTACATAAAATAATAATTTGTATCAAATGGAAACTTTTTTGTAAAAGATTTACATTCTTGTAGTCAAAATTTAAATTATGATTCATTTGTATTTTTTGACTCCCAGCCCACTAAGGGTTAACAAATTGTTTATAAAAATAAATATTTTAATAGTCAATGAAAATGAAAATTATTCAAGTTCGAGGCCATACTCTATATTTCTTCATTAGGATATTGTCCTAACAAATAATCTATAGTGTTTTTTTGTTTTCAAATTTATTATTTGACCCTTTCAGGAATGTGTTGATAGATCTATTTCGGGAATTTTCTAGGTTCCCATCATCAGAACACGTTTTGAAAGCGGTAACAATCCCATGTCAAACATCAAACATACATATGAACTAGTTTACTCACTACATGAGAACTAATATACATATGAGTTTGAAGTTAAAGATTATAACCATTGATCAAAAAATAAATTGAAAACTTGTTTGATGTGTAAGATCCACCTCTGGTGGATATTCAATACACGTTTTTTTTTTTGTTTCTCTCTTCTTTTTATATTTTGTTTACATTGTAAGCAAAACAGGGGAAGTAAACTTGGCGGTACTCTGCCTTTTTTACAAGTTTGTTATAATTTTTATTAAAAATAAAAATTATGTTTTTTCGACCTTTAATTGTGCAATGAAAATGAAAATTATTCAAGTTCGAGGCCATACTCTATATTTCTTCATTAGGATATTGTCCTAACAAATAATCTATAGTGTTTTTTTGTTTTCAAATTTATTATTTGACCCTTTCAGGAATGTGTTGATAGATCTATTTCGGGAATTTTCTAGGTTCCCATCATCAGAACACGTTTTGAAAGCGGTAACAATCCCATGTCAAACATCAAACATACATATGAACTAGTTTACTCACTACATGAGAACTAATATACATATGAGTTTGAAGTTAAAGATTATAACCATTGATCAAAAAATAAATTGAAAACTTGTTTGATGTGTAAGATCCACCTCTGGTGGATATTCAATACACGTTTTTTTTTTTTGTTTCTCTCTTCTTTTTATATTTTGTTTACATTGTAAGCAAAACAGGGGAAGTAAACTTGGCGGTACTCTGCCTTTTTTACAAGTTTGTTATAATTTTTATTAAAAATAAAAATTATGTTTTTTCGACCTTTAATTGTGCAATGAAAATGAAAATTATTCAAGTTCGAGGCCATACTCTATATTTCTTCATTAGGATATTGTCCTAACAAATAATCTATAGTGTTTTTTTGTTTTCAAATTTATTATTTGACCCTTTCAGGAATGTGTTGATAGATCTATTTCGGGAATTTTCTAGGTTCCCATCATCAGAACACGTTTTGAAAGCGGTAACAATCCCATGTCAAACATCAAACATACATATGAACTAGTTTACTCACTACATGAGAACTAATATACATATGAGTTTGAAGTTAAAGATTATAACCATTGATCAAAAAATAAATTGAAACTTGTTTGATGTGTAAGATCCACCTCTGGTGGATATTCAATACACGTTTTTTTTTTTGTTTCTCTCTTCTTTTTATATTTTGTTTACATTGTAAGCAAAACAGGGGAAGTAAACTTGGCGGTACTCTGCCTTTTTTACAAGTTTGTTATAATTTTTATTAAAAATAAAAATTATGTTTTTTCGACCTTTAATTGTGCAATGAAAATGAAAATTATTCAAGTTCGAGGCCATACTCTATATTTCTTCATTAGGATATTGTCCTAACAAATAATCTATAGTGTTTTTTTGTTTTCAAATTTATTATTTGACCCTTTCAGGAATGTGTTGATAGATCTATTTCGGGAATTTTCTAGGTTCCCATCATCAGAACACGTTTTGAAAGCGGTAACAATCCCATGTCAAACATCAAACATACATATGAACTAGTTTACTCACTACATGAGAACTAATATACATATGAGTTTGAAGTTAAAGATTATAACCATTGATCAAAAAATAAATTGAAAACTTGTTTGATGTGTAAGATCCACCTCTGGTGGATATTCAATACACGTTTTTTTTTTTTGGTTTCTCTCTTCTTTTTATATTTTGTTTACATTGTAAGCAAAACAGGGGAAGTAAACTTGGCGGTACTCTGCCTTTTTTACAAGTTTGTTATAATTTTTATTAAAAATAAAAATTATGTTTTTTCGACCTTTAATTGTGCAATGAAAATGAAAATTATTCAAGTTCGAGGCCATACTCTATATTTCTTCATTAGGATATTGTCCTAACAAATAATCTATAGTGTTTTTTTGTTTTCAAATTTATTATTTGACCCTTTCAGGAATGTGTTGATAGATCTATTTCGGGAATTTTCTAGGTTCCCATCATCAGAACACGTTTTGAAAGCGGTAACAATCCCATGTCAAACATCAAACATACATATGAACTAGTTTACTCACTACATGAGAACTAATATACATATGAGTTTGAAGTTAAAGATTATAACCATTGATCAAAAAATAAATTGAAAACTTGTTTGATGTGTAAGATCCACCTCTGGTGGATATTCAATACACGTTTTTTTTTTGTTTCTCTCTTCTTTTTATATTTTGTTTACATTGTAAGCAAAACAGGGGAAGTAAACTTGGCGGTACTCTGCCTTTTTTACAAGTTTGTTATAATTTTTATTAAAAATAAAAATTATGTTTTTTCGACCTTTAATTGTGCAATGAAAATGAAAATTATTCAAGTTCGAGGCCATACTCTATATTTCTTCATTAGGATATTGTCCTAACAAATAATCTATAGTGTTTTTTTGTTTTCAAATTTATTATTTGACCCTTTCAGGAATGTGTTGATAGATCTATTTCGGGAATTTTCTAGGTTCCCATCATCAGAACACGTTTTGAAAGCGGTAACAATCCCATGTCAAACATCAAACATACATATGAACTAGTTTACTCACTACATGAGAACTAATATACATATGAGTTTGAAGTTAAAGATTATAACCATTGATCAAAAAATAAATTGAAAACTTGTTTGATGTGTAAGATCCACCTCTGGTGGATATTCAATACACGTTTTTTTTTTTTTTTTTTTGTTTCTCTCTTCTTTTTATATTTTGTTTACATTGTAAGCAAAACAGGGGAAGTAAACTTGGCGGTACTCTGCCTTTTTTACAAGTTTGTTATAATTTTTATTAAAAATAAAAATTATGTTTTTTCGACCTTTAATTGTGCAATGAAAATGAAAATTATTCAAGTTCGAGGCCATACTCTATATTTCTTCATTAGGATATTGTCCTAACAAATAATCTATAGTGTTTTTTTGTTTTCAAATTTATTATTTGACCCTTTCAGGAATGTGTTGATAGATCTATTTCGGGAATTTTCTAGGTTCCCATCATCAGAACATTTTCATTGTTTTCTAGGTTCCCATCATCAGAACACGTTTTGAAAGCGGTAACAATCCCATGTCAAACATCAAACATACATATGAACTAGTTTACTCACTACATGAGAACTAATATACATATGAGTTTGAAGTTAAAGATTATAACCATTGATCAAAAAATAAATTGAAAACTTGTTTGATGTGTAAGATCCACCTCTGGTGGATATTCAATACACGTTTTTTTTTTTGTTTCTCTCTCCTTTATATTTTGTTAAGTTAGTTAACAAAACAGGGAAAGTAAACTAGGAGGTACTTTGCCTTTTTTCACAAGTTTGTTATAATTTTTATTAAAAATAAAAATTATAACAAACTTGTTTTAGCATTTATATAAAATTCGTGGTCCTTTTTTGATTCCACGCTAAATTGGGTTAATGATATCCGATAAAGTCAGAATTTTATATCTAAATAATTTTAAGTATATTAAATGAATAAATGAAATAAAAACTAAAATTTTTTAAAATGTTCAAAAAATACATAAATTAAAAAAAAAAAAAAATTATCCATTTTCAGCCAAAATTCCGCACGGGTTAACGTTTTCGATAAAAAAAAAGCGATTTATACCATTTGGAAGCACTTGTAATAATATCGGGGAGGTGTAATGAACTAAAATTGACAACTCCTTTTTTAAGTGACATCCTAACGAGCATATATTTTTTAAAACACTGACAGAATATATCTTTGCTTTAGCCTGCCAATATGAAAAAAGCAACAAAAGCGTTTTTTTTTTTATCAAAATTAATTTTCTTCAAAATATTTGTTTAGCATATGTCAAGAATATTTGGTCTTTATTCGGTACTCTGCATAATCGATATGCTTCTTATATTTGTCAAGCTTCTACACAGAGAGAATTATAGTGGACAAAAATAATAATAATTTGCAGTTAACTAAATTAATGAAAAGCTACATACTTTTAAATACATAAAATTATATGTTTCATAAAATTTTGTGAAAATTTGCATTATTTTAATAAAAAGTATCAATTCACGAGTGCCAGTGTAACTTCACTCAAAATATTCCTTAGATAAAATGAACAAAAATGTTCGTACATTTTAAGAAAATATTCGTTATTTTGCCGAAACAATATATTTCGTAAATAAGATTTAAATTACACTTTGAATTATGTAAATATTTTCTGTGTTTCTAATAAAAGATATAAAATTTTAGTTTATTTTTTTAGGAAAGCTCTTCAGGTAAAAAGATTTGATTCTGGAAAAGGTTCAGGTTTAAAATTTTTTTTAAGATTTCGAGGATAAGATTGCTTGGCAAACAAAACTCCTAATTATAAAAATTTTTATATCGAAAGTTAAACTTTTTCCTTTAAAAAATAAAAGACTTTTTTATAAATAAAAACGGAAGTGATAAGTCGTGTCCAGCCGAAGACTTCGGCTAGAAACTGTGTTTTTTCGGCAAAATGGAAAAATGTTTATTTGGCTTATTGGATGCGATTTTGAGTGTAAAATTTAAATATAAATTTGATTCAATAATCGGCCTAAAATCAATCGGAAAACCTTTACAGGCCGATTATTTAACTTTGCAGCTACTTCGCCTTATTCCTTAAATTTTTCGAATTGAAACTATTGTCTCCAAATACCAAAATAACCGTACAAATTTCGTTTTTAGCCGCTTAATCGGTCGGACACTAGTGGTGAGGTATTTTTTGTGTGAATACCTACTTACCAATTATGATAAATGTTTTCTGATCACACCCTTGGATTTGATATTAGCAACGTTCATAAAATTGTGTGTACTTTTTTCACAAATTTCCTGAAATTTTAACTATACACTAAGGATTTTTTTTGGATATATCAGGTTATTAATGTAGCAAAAACGTTTAAATCTTGAAATCTCTTTTTTTTCTTTTCTGTTTTTCTTTTTTTTGGGCTTTTCCTTTTTATTTTCCTTTTCTATTTCCTCAGCGCCTGCTATTTGCAACCTACACAGTTCTGCAGAAATTTAAATGGTTTAATGAATTTTTACAAAATATATTGATTAAAAATAAATGAAAGAAATCACGATTGTAAAGTTATGATGTTCACTGAGAAGTATCTACATGATATCAATGAATTTTTGCATTCGAACTATGAAATGTCAGTGAAATTCAACCATTGAAACTTTTTTTTACCTTTCACTAAATATTTTTAAAAAATATTTTTTAATTTATTAAAAATTTCATACTACTAATGAAAACGTTTCATTAAATATTGTTTTATAGAGCTTTTTCACAAAGTTTAAGAACATTCACTTTGTAAAAAAAACTTCATTAGTTTAATGAACATTTTCATTAAATTTCATACCATAAATTTCCCTCTGTGTATGATAAATTCTGGCATTGAAACTTTTTTTTACCTTTCACTAAAAATTTTTAAACAATTTCATATAATTTATTAAAAATTTCATACACTCAAAAAAAAAAAGTTTGTAAAGTCAGCAAAAAATTTTGCTGAGTCAGCAAAATTTTAGTCAGGAGGGTGCTAGCAAAAAAATTGCTAATGTCAGCAAAATCTTTTGCTGAAAATCAGCGAGCTGATGTTTAGCAACAAAATTAGTAGATTCAGCAAAAGTTTTGCTAACACTTAATAGATTAGAAATAAAAAAGCGTTGGTAAAAATTTATAAATTTTTTGCTGAATTTTAGTAGACTGAAAAAAACGCACAAAATTTGTAAAAAACTTATAATTTAGTTAATATATTTGCTGAAAATCATAAAACATATTTTTGTGATTCTTTTAAAAATAATTTACAATAATTACGAAAGATAAAAATTTTCATTTTCCCACATTGATGTCATGAAGTAATTTAATATCTGAAAATATATAGAAATAAATATATATAACATAACAAAAATTTTCTTTCAACTACTTACATCAATGGTTTTCTAAGTGATGCTATCTTTTAAGGACGTAACTGCCGAAGATAATTATAGAAACGAAACGAAAAAATAAACAAAAACAAACGAAACGAAAAAAAGAACCCTTTTTTTTGCAATAAGAAAAAGGAACCATACTAAGATGTGTGTCTTTGTCTTTCGCTTTACTCTGTCTACATGTCTGTATATGTTTGTTTGCAATTTGACCACACTAGATTATTAATCTATTAACATTTATTATAGAAATACATATTAAATTTAAATATTTACTTTCGTCTTTTATTTTATTAATAGACCATTATTTTCACAAGCCGGTGACAACGCAAAATTTAAGTTGTTTTAATCCTCAATTTTGTTTTATGTATGAAAAAGAGATACAAAAGTCTTCCATGGTTGATTTTTTATATGTCTTATTAGAGTTGTACTTTTTAGTATCATTTTCCTCTTCTCTACTACATCTTGACATGCCGCGACATCTGCTTCATTGTGCGTATATCTTTCAATCTGGTTGTCGTCCACACATTAATCAGCACAATATTTTTTAGCAAAATTAATTAGTAAAACATTAGTATATTAGTAAAGCATTAGTATAAAACAGTTAAGTGCTGAATAAGTAGAACAAAAATTTTAGCTAAAAACACGATTTTAGCAAAAAAAAAAATTTGCTAAAAAATAGTATACCTGATTTACAAGACGTTTTACTAACTTATTTTTTGAGTGTACTACTAATGAAAACGTTTCATTAAATATAGTTTCATTAAATATTGTTTAATAGAGCTTTTTCACAAAGTTTAAGAAATTTTCCATTCACTTTGTAAAGAAAACTTTATTAGTTTAATGAAAATTTCCTTTAAATTTCATAACATAAAATTCCCTCTGTTTATGATAAATTCGTGCATTTTCTTGCATATAATTGATCCTAACTTTGAATGAGTCCATGGATTTTCATAAAATATATCATATTTTCTTCGTAAAGATTATCAAAAAATATATGCGCCGACTTTTTTTCGCATTTAATTTATGGGTGGTTTTTTAACCATTTAAAATTCTCAATGGTTTCCTTTTTTTTTTTTTTTTTTTTTTTTTTTTTAATAAAAAAGTTTTGTGTAAGTTTTTATTGTTATATTTCGGTTGATATGTGGCCGGGTAATTATAACAGTTCATTGATTCAATTATAGTATTTTAATGTCGTCGGAGATTAAAATATACAAAATATATAAATATTTTACTTTATTATAGCAGTACTTTTTATGCTTTTTTAACCGTTTTATAATTATTAAAATTTTTGGTTTGTATTTTCATAGCGATATCATTAATTAATGTGGTAAAGTCATGATTTAATAACAGCCAAAGGATTAAAAACAAATATCAAAGGAAATGCAGAAAAAATGCAGAAAAAATGCAAAAAAAAAAATGCACAAAAAATGTTAATTAAAAATATAAAAAGCATAAATGAATATATTTTACCAAATGAAGATTTTTCAATTCAGCTGCTATCACAATCATTATTATTAAGCTGTATTAAGACCGTTGATTACGGTCATTAAATGTAATGATTTATTACCACAACTTGCAAGCGAAAAAAAAAACATTGAAATGGAAGAACATATTTTAAAAAGGACTTTTGTAATATATGATATATAAAATTTTTTTTAAACTTAAGTGATAAAAAATTCGATTTTCTCAAACTTTGTATACGTTGTAGTGTGAGAAAAAACACATTTAGTATATCGTTGATAGATTTTAACAATACCTTTAATTTGATACACTTTCTTTTTATAGTTTCATTGGAACAAATGTGAAAAAAAGCAAGCTGGGGTCATTTTTGACTCCACCTTTTTTCAGTCTTGGGCGACGTCAATTACATTTCATAATCATTCACTTGTAAAATTTTTTATATCATAAATAATATCAGACCTACGGTCACACTTGTTGGCTTAAACTCTTGCTTGGAAAATTTTCTATTTTACTAATACCAGACATGGGACATAATACCAATAATTGTGTATTTAATTACATGAAAATTACTTTTTGACATCGAATTACATGTAATTGGATGTAATTGAGTAATTGTCCTGTAATTAAATACCCAGATGTTGTTACTAATCCCCATGTTTGGTATTAAAAACTTTACTAATTTTCCAAGGAAGCGTTTAATCTCACAAGTATATGAGCGTTGGTCTGAAATTATTAATGATATAGAAAAATTTCACAAGTGAGTGATTGTGAAATGTAATTGACGTTGCCCAAGTCTGCCTTTTTTACCCTTAAAATTAAGATTGGGACTATAAAGAATTGCGCTTATTCGTTAGTTTAGTTTTCTTTGCTACTTATCCAATTTTAATCAAAATCTGAAAGAAGTTATTCTGTAAATTTCCTAGAAGACCTTTTTTTGTGAAAAGTGGGAACATTAAGCGTCTATTAATCAAATTACTTAAACTAAAAATTTTTATCAAGTGGACATTTTTTTTATCATTTTTACTTTTATGGGTCTCTTTTGTTCTCAGGCCACTAAGGGTTAATTTTTTTAAATAAAGGAAGATATAACTATAGTCTTATCAAATTTAAGTGATACTTTTCCGAAAATTATTAAATGTGTTATTCTATAACTTTCCTAGTGGGTCTTTTTTGGCCAAAACTGCAAAAATTAACCCTATATGGATCAAGTTACATAAAATAATTATTTTTATCAAGGGGAGATTTTTTTTTATAAATTTAGAGACTTTAAATTCGTGTTTTTAAAATTCCGTTTCATGGGTCTTTTTTGTCCGCAGGCCACTGAGGGTTAAATATTTTCTAGCTAAACGTAAAAATATTTACTATCTAATCAAATATAAGTGATATTTTTCCGAAAATCGTGCAAACTTTAATAAAAACATTCAAATTTTGTTCAATTTGAAAAATAAGCAATTTTCAGAAAATGTTCTGGAAATTAGTGGATCCAAACACAAACACGAATTATCATTTTTCAAATTTATTTTTTTTGCTTTGATAACAACTATTATATTATCCAAATAGCAATCCACATTTACAAATAGTCATTATGAAAAATTTTTAAATGTAATTTAAAATATCATGTTTTTCCATTTTTTTTCAAATTCGATGGTCATTTTTAATTCCAAGTTCATTTTTGATTCCGATGAAGTCAGAATTCCAAATCTGAATAATTTTGAGTTCACTAAGCGTAGGAATTTTGAGAAAAATAAATAACAATCAAATATAACAATCAAACTGTGCATGGTTCCATAATACAAGCAATTAAAAAGGGTGACGTGATGTGACAAAAATATAAGTTCGTTTTTTCGTCTTTCACATAAACTCAAAGCTCTGTGATTTGTGAGATTTTTGTGATAAAACTTTTTTTTAATATGATTTGTAATGTCCAACCAAAGTCTTCGGCCAGAAAATTCTTTTTTCGGTATTTGGTATTTTAAAACATTTTGGATAAATTTGGCTTATCAGGTGGGACTTTGAGTGCCAAATCAAAAGAAAATTTCGTAGTTAAGCAATATATTCAATAATCGGTCGCCAAACAATCGGCCAAATCGAAAAAACTTCGGCTGCTAAAATTAAATTAATTCAGATGGCATAACAATTTTTGTGAATAAAGCTAAATTCACGATGTTATAAAGTGTCGAATATAGCGAGATGGAAAAATTCTAACTTCAGATTCGGATTTAGAGCATATCAAACCTTTATTCCCAGGCTCTTGATGTTTGTAGATCTTGATGGCCTGTATTTTTAGTGGAATATATGAAATTTTATTTGTGACTTAAGTGGGTCTGCTTATAATTTTTCTCTTCTTCTTATTAGTTAAGAATGTCAGCTACGAAAAAAAAAATAATTTTAAATATTAATATTTTTCAACTCAAAACTAAAATATTTGACAGGTGACGTGACAAAGTTTGAAGTTTTTGAACAAATTAACTCTGCTTAATATATCCAAGACTTGATGTACGTAAATTAAAAATTTTAAACACCAAGTACCAGCAACACAGAAGTAATAAGAGTAATTTTTGTTTTGCAGTGACGAACGTGACATTAGAAAGTCAATGAAAGCAAATCAAAATTTATATATGTTCTTATATTAGTGACCTTACATGGTTCCTTATAGGAATATACAAGTTCGAATCTGAAATTTGAGGTTATATGTATGACTATAAATGTTCAGTACCAGAAAAAAAAGTTCCACCGTACACATTCGAATATAAAGTATTTTTGCAACGCAATTTCAAAAGAAAATTTTTTTTTTATGCCTTACTTGACCGAGACAATAACATCGATATATCATACTGTAAGATCCGACTGTAAATATGGAAGATATAACGAAAAATTTAAAAAAGCACGGCTACGTTTTTTTTTTTTGGAATTACCTTGCAAAAAATGCGTTATATTCGCAGGTGTACGGCGCGCATTTTTTGTTTTTTGGCTCTAATTTGGTACGGTCTGATGTTCAGATATACTCATATGCGATTCATATACAGCTATATAAATAGCCTTAAATCTCGGTTCTTAACATACATATAGGGGTATGTATGAGACCATATATGATCATATATTGAACAAAAAATTGACATATATTATTAGTCGTGCACATATATGATCACATTAAAGACTATATCATGATCATGTATAAATCATTTTAACTTGGGATGTTAGAATTTAAAAAATGTTTTATATGCGAAATATAGTGAAATTAGATTGTGAGAAAAAACTATATCTATCAGTGCCATAGTTAATTTCTTTATCAACAACTACTACACTTAGAATACTATGTAGGTAAAGACCACTGCAAATATAGTTGAAAACAAATGAAATTTCACTTGAAGAAAGGACGACTTACATTTCAGTAAATTCAACTAACAATATCATTTGTTTTTTACTGTTCAAAAAATGAACCACAATTACAGTAAAAATTAACCACATATGTAGTAAAACCTAAACACTCTTTTAATTGTTGTATAAAAAAAAAAACTTCTGCAAAAAATGAATGTAAAATCATAATACAGTAATTTGATGTGGTTTGTTTTTTTAAAAGAAACTACAATTGTAGTCATAAAGTATATTTCTTATACAAATGACTGTTTTTTTCATTTTAAAATAAAGATACTATATTACAACTCAAACAACGACAAATATTAACAGCAGCAGTACCCTGAGTGTACATTACAAATTAAAAACAACTTTCGCCATACAAAATCTAATTTATTTACCTCATTAAAAAAGCGCCAAGCAAATACAGATTTTCATACAGATTTTTTCTTGTTAATTAGTAAAAAAAAATTGCCAAATTTATATTCGTCTACATAATACTCTGTGACCTAAATTTTACGGTTTTGGTTATTTAGAATTTTTTTTTTTCAAATGACTTTTATTCATGGATGGTAACCTATTCGATGCGGGTATTGGTAACGATATTTTCTGTTATTTCGGTAGCGGCAATTTGGGGGTATTTCAGTTATTTCGTTAACGGGTTTTTAGCGACAACGGTATTTAAGTTATTTCGGTAACGGTATTTTAGCGGTAACAGTATTTAAGTCATTTCGATATTTTAAGTTAAGCGGTTTTCAGTTATTTCGGTAAATTTATTTTAAGGGTAATTTTTTTTAGTCAATGCGTTATCGGTCTTTTAAGAATAACGATAATATCAATGCACACCAATATTTTTACCCTACATGAATAATGGACTAGTTTATGATCAAACTTTGAAAAATTTATTTTTTCTGATCTCGATTTAAATTAATAAAAACATATAATAAATTAATATAAAATAAAGGTAATGATATTTTAAGGATAGCGCTATTTTAGCTATAACGGTAATGGTTATTTAGTGGTAACGATAGTCAGTTGAAAGTGCTTTGAATCGGTATTGGTATTTTATCGGCATTGCCTGCCATCCCTGCTTTTATTTCTCTAGTTTAAGGGTACTATAAATAAAGACATTTAACTAGGATCTAAACATTAAGTAATGCTAAACATGTTTTTGACTTAACGGTTGAAATTTAAAACCAAAAATGGCATACAATTGACCCATAAATAAACAAACTACAAAAAAAAAAACGGTATAAATCGTTACTCAAATGCTTATTTGAAATTTGTCTCAAACCAATGTGTGTTCTAGTTTAATTTTAAAATCATATATCAACAACTAAAACAGTGAAACGCAAAATTATTCGGACGACAATATGAAACTTTAAAGTTTTTATATACACAAAGAGAAAGTAGCAAACATTTTTATAGAAAAATTTAACAAACTAACACAATTTCGTGTTAACCAAGGACTAGTCAGTGCTTAGTTTATGTAACAATTTATAAAAGTATTTTAAATTTCTTGAATTGAAATGACCGGGAATCGAACCGGCCACTCTCTGCAGGCTTTGACTCGTAGCATAATCACTTACACTACGGTAGGCTGAGCGATGAGTGCTCTCGTTAGTCCCAACATAAAGATCAGAGATTCCATTGTCAGGGGTCAATTTTTTGTACAGCCTTTTTTGTTTTTCTAATTTTAAAAAATTAAGATGATCTTAAATTGTATTCCTTTTAGCTTGTCTATTGAATTTTTTGATTCACTGTTATGGCAGTAAAGTCACTCATTTGTTTTAAGTTCTTTGCCAAATTTAATATGTTTAACATTTAAACCATTTAACTACACTTTAACCTTTTTATGCCAACTATTTTGTGTATTTTTTTTTACATCATGGTTAAATTTACATTCAATACCCATAAATACGAGAACAATTTAAAAGTTATAAATTGTAGAAAACGTTGAATATGTGTATGTATGTATCGTGTTGTGTGTATGTAGTAGTAATATGTATTTAAACTTGTAATGTCACTGCTGCACATATGTACTTACTATACCATAAAAGGATAGTATGTATGAAAACAGAGGTTAGACAATTTCAAATGGACACTTCTTAGAGAAAGAACATAATTAAATCAATTATTATATCATATTTGAAAAAGGCTATCTTTGTAGTGAAAAACAAAAACATTTTTAAGGTGAACTAAAAATTTGAAGTGAGTTTTAACTATTATTGGAAAAACTATGGAAAACCATGATGTTATATTTTACGCACCAGGTAATTTAGAGGTTCCTTCACATGTTCACTCATAACTTTTGAATCGCTATACCGATTTTGTTCATTTTCAATACCAAACTGCTTGGGAGGATTTTTAATATGTTAAGTAAAAATGAGCAGTCTCTGTTGCGCTTTCACGCCGTGATCGATATTTCAACAGACAGAAAGACAAAGAGACATTACTATATCGGTTTTGAATTTCATAAAGATCAAGGTCTTAGACCTTTAATCGATGTTTATTTTCTTATAGTTCCCTCCTTGTATTAAATTGTTGGTAATTTATAATTTCTTTAAAATGTTGGTTCAATAAGTTGACCTCTTTCTGTTCCCTTTTGCATATATCAACTTATACGTATAACTGGCATTGAAATCAAATATACATTGTGCTAGTAAAACTTGTAAAAAAAATATTCAACTGCCAAATAGTTTTATGTGACAATAAAGTAAATCCACTAGAACGACGGGTATCAGTATATAAACTTAACATAAAAAGTACAATATTTTTGCATACCTATTGACCCGATTTTCAAGATCATTTACAATTTAAGATTTAAGTTATAAAATTATACCATAATATTAAATTTTAAATTTTATTCGACAAAACTTCTTATTTTTGGTTAAAATTATATTTTACACTGCCTTGGAATATATTTCAGAACATCTCCTACTTTCGGTTCTATTGCATCTGTTCTAGAACTGGATCATTTAAGTCAAAATTAATGGCACACTATCCGAGAACTAGTTCTATTATTTCGCAGACAAATACCATATTTGTATGTAATAGTGAATTTAAATCCACTCGAAAAAAATCGCAGTAACTGAAATAGAAATACAATTTACTAAAATAGCTAGAACTGAAAAAAACTCCGAAACGGACAAAATTTCTAAAATTGTGAAAAAAAAAATAAATCCATAACTGAAAAAATTTCAAAATTTAAAGAAAAAAAGCTTTAATTAAAAAAAAAAATAAAAATAAAATCAAAAAATCCTATTAACAGTAACAAAAACGCCTACACTGAAAACAATCTACAGATATTTAAAAAAATCGTCAAAACGCCTAAATTATAATAACCTGACATAAAAAATGTATACAAAAAATGAAAAATCAGTAGAACTTGAAAAAAATGATTAAGACGATTAAATTGAAAAATTGATTTTAAAAAATCGACATAATCGCAAAAAAAAGAAAATGTTGGCATTAAAAAAGGTCTGAAATTTATAAAAAAAAAACTAAAATTGGAAAAACAATCTTTAAAATGTTAAATAATCATTAGAATAATCGCAAAAACTTAAAACCAAAAATCGGTGTTAGTGAATCAAATCTCCGGAATTAAAAAAATAAAAAATTGAGCCCCAACCCAGTAAAAAATGTTCGTGTTTTTAGAAGCAGGATAAAACAAATGCGCTGATGTAAGTGCTTACTATTTTATAATATTGAGAAGCAGCAAAAGAAACTAATAATTTTGGTATAAAAGCAAACAAACCAAAATGTTGAGCTTATTGTTTTCCCTAACAAGGATGCAGATTGTAAGCAGATTGCCCTAAGCCCTTATAAGGATGCAGGTTGTAATGCAGAAAGTTTCATATCGTGTATTATAAACGATCTGTAAAAATTTTCCCGAGTGATTTCCGATTGTGTTTGGTGTTTTCGAGTATGAAATAAAAAATAATTAGTAATTTAACTGTTTCTGAAGAGCTAGCATGTGGAGCGGAAAAAAAAAATAAAATATGTCAAAAATTTTAACAATAAAAAATAATATCTGTAGAGTTTTATGTAAAAAACATATTCATATTATTACTTTTAATCGTAATAATGTTGACTTGAAATATAATTTTACTGAAACCCATGAAATCACTGCTTTCTATAAGCGCTGAAATCCGCGCTTATTTTGCCCAAAAGTAATGCTTCCAAATGGGAATTCGCCATATAGAAATCATGGCATATGTAAGCAGGTTTGTAAGGGATTCTTTTTGGCTTACTCCCTTACAAACCTGTTTGCACGCAAGCAGCGTTTTTTTAATGGGAATTAGCTAGTTAATAAATAAAAAAATAGCCTAAATATAGAGGAAAAAATGCCTAAATTAAAAAATCTGCAATTAAAAAAAAAAAAAATGAACCAGAAGTCCCCTGACAAAAACCCCACGAAACACAAAAAAAAAGGCTTAAAGAAAAATATACAAAAATTAAAAAAATCTTCAAAATTTAAAAAGTTTAAAAAATAAGTCACAAAAATTTATAAAAAAAACGCTTAAATTAAAAAAAGCTAAAATAAAAAAACCGATGGAATTAAAAACAAAGTCGCCAAAATCAAAAAAAAAAAAAGAAAACAGTAAAATGGAAAAATTTAAAAATATTTCCAAAAATAAAAAAACCTCCTAAAATGATGTAAAAATCGTTAAAATTAGCAAAAAAGAATAAAATCTAAAATTGGCCAAATGGAAAAAAATTCTTTAATTATTAAAAAATTCACAATAAAGAAAGAGAGAGAATATTTTTATTAAAAATAAAAATTATGTTTTTTTCGACCTTTAATTGTGCACATAACAGACAAGTTTTCCATTTATTTTTTGATCAATGGTTATAATCTTTAACTTCAAGCTCATATATTAGTTCTCATGTAGTGAGTAAACTAGTTTATATGAATGTTTGATGTTTGGCATGGGATTGTTACCGCTTTCAAAACGTGTTCTGCTGATGGAAACCTAGAAAATTCTCGAAATAGATCTATCAACACGTTCCTGAAAGGGTCAAATAATAAATTTGAAAACAAAAAAAATCTATAGATTATTTGTTCGGACACTATCCTAATAAATAAATATAGAGTATGGGCTCGAACTTGAATAATTTTCATTTTCATTTTCATTGCACAATTAAAGGTCGAAAAAAACAAAATATTTATTTTAAATAAAAAATATATCAAAATTGACTAAAATCGGTGAACTAAAATTTTATCTGAGCAATTTCTGGTTATTTTTTTTTACAGGCGGCTAATTGTGACTTAATTTTGTCAAACCATTGTTCAAATTCATTTATCTCATAGAGTTCGTTAAAAGGCAAAAAGCGCTAAAATTTAAATTATCAAAATTAAAATACCACAATTAAAATTTCCAGTATTGAAAAAATGTCCAAAATTAAAAAACTGTTAAATTGAGAAAAGTGTTTAAAATAAAATCGCTAAAATTAAAAATAATTACTGAAATTAAAAAAATCGTCTAAATTAAAAAAAAATGCTAAAATAATAAAAAAAAGCCTAAAAAAAAGCAAAAAACACTAAAATTAATAAAAAAAAAACGTTGTAAGCTGGCACAGATACGATAACCAAATAACTTTCTCTCTAAAATTTAAAAATCGCTTACAACCCCTAATTTAAAAAATTGGTGGAATTAAAAAATCGCCCAAAATAAAGAAAAATAAACACATAAAAAAATTTCTAGATTGAAAATAAACTTTTAAATTAATATTAAAAAATTGTTTGAATAAAAAATATGAATTGAAAAAAAATTAAGAAAAAAATCGCCCTAAAAAGAAAAATAATCTCTAATTGAAATAATCGACAGTATAAAAAAACGTTAAAGTTAAAAAAATCATTAAACCCAAGTTAAAAATAAAACAATAAATTTTGAAAAATCGCCTTAAAAAAGACACGTTAAAATTGAAAAAAACGCTAAATTATAAAAATCTCTAAAAACTAAGATTTTATTTTAGCGTTTTATTCGATTTAATTTATCCCATTTAGTTTTCGAGAAAAATTGCTTATCTCTATGCACAATCTATAAAGGAAAAACTCATTAGATTGCAAAAAAATCGCTAGAGTTAAAACTATCGAATTTAAAATAAAAAAAAACAAAAACAAACATTACAAAACCAAGAAACCCTAAAGATTCAAAAACTGCTAGGATTCGAAAAATTCCCAAACTAAAAAATGTCTTACTTCAAAAAAAAGAGCTTTAAAAGTCTCTAAAATTGAAAAGGTTATTTAAATTTCAGAAATCGCTCTCATTAAAAAGAGCTAAAGCCAATGAACGAGTCAACAAAATGAACGATAAATCCCAACTCTACTAAAATTGAAAACGTTAGTAAAATTTCACAAATCGCTCACATTAAAAAAGGTAAAACTAATGAAAAACTAATTAGAGTTGTTATTAATCGTTCATTTTGGTGACTCGGTCATTATCGTTCAATTCGAGTCAGTGAACTAGTTCGTTTATATCGTTCAATCTTTCTTTTTTGCTTTGACTTGTGACTGATCTGCGTGTCGTGAACTGTGTCGTTCGTTTGGAAATCCTTACGCACTATTCATGTTTAACAAGTTTTTTTTTTCACAAATTTTACTGTACATAGACAAAAAGTCTTATAAAATTGAAACTTTTCTAACAAAAATTTATTTATTTTGTGTAAAAAGCTTTTTATTTAATTTGAAACAATATTATAACTATTTTCTAAAAAAAAAATAATTGTTCTTGCAAGCAATTTGATTGAATAGAGATTCGATTGTTCTATGAATAAAAAGAACAAAATGAACGATTGAACGACAAGATCGAATATTGGTTAACGAATCATATTGTTCAATTGAGTGAGTCGTTTAATTGAACTAGTTCGTTCATGAACGACACAACTCTATTAAATATCAAAATAAAACCTTACATTGGAAAAAATCTTAAAAAAAAACTAAAAAGCTTATAACAATTAATTTAAATTTGTTTGTTAAAAAGGATGTAAAAAGATCTTCACAGTTGGATTTAACACTTTTTTCACAAATTTTTGTTTTTTTTGCAAATTTTTTACAAAAACCATCGAAAAGTTGAAAAAAAGCAAAAGCATTTTGAATTTTTAAAGAGTGAATCTGTGTTATTTCTAACAATTTATACCTTCCAAACAATAATTTTTGTTTTATTTCATTTTTACCATTCTACTTCAATAATATCATAAAAATGATTAAGTTTAACAGATGTCCTTTGAAAGTATATTTTTTTTTCTTCAAATATATGTGTTTACTGTAATAATTCATAACAAAAACCACGTAGTAAATTATGTTATATTTTTTAATAAATGTGTGACACCTTCAAAAAACAAAAAAAAAAAACGTTACTGCCAGTTACTACCTTAGTATAATACACAAAAAAAAATATAATTCACAAATAATACTAACTTTTCTGCAAGAATTATGTTTTCAAACAGATATTAGGTCACATTGTTAAAAAAAACAACTAAAGAAAATGAAAATTCAAAAATTAAAAGTTAACGAAAACGAAGTAAAATAAGAAAAAATAATGGTTGGATAAAATCGGTCTTTAGAGGCTGTAAGGTTACTTAACTCCAAAAGAAAATCATTTTGATAACTTCTTGCAGGATAATTCATAGTACTAAGCAAGGACATGCCACTCAACTAATGTAAAACAATTGCTGACATACTTAAGGTGTGTTCTGTGAACTTTCATGAGGGACAAATTTTGTTACTCTATAAAAACGCTAATTTAAGTTGACATATACCTTCCATACCATAAGTTGTAGCCCATAACCTGTTATAGGGTACACAAACTTAGAAATAAATCACAAAAAGTTAATACTAAGGTAGTAAATATAGGATGTTAAAAAACAATAGCCAACAATTTAACAAAAAAAAAGTCTGTTACTAAATCAAAAAACTGGAAAAAACAATATCATAGACAAGTTGCCCCTAAGATAACTAAACAGTAGGGTGTCCCGAAAGGAATATCATTCAAAAGATAAGTATTAATGAGCTACATATAAGTATTAATGAGCTACATATAAGAAAAATAATAAAAACTTTGAAAATAAGTAATAAATGGTATTTTAATTTTTATTTTTAATAAAAATTATATCAAACTTGTATAAGTAATAAATTTTAAAATAACACTCAGAGAACTTCTGCTTTAACCTTTCTTTACCCGCGCTAATTTTTGTAACACATGTACCCGCGCGCGGTCTAACAGACCGAAAGTTTGAACCCCTGTTTCATAGTTTTTCGAAACAAAACTTAAACAGATAAATATCTTTTATAAAATCTGAAGATATAATAAAAAAAAATTAAGCCATGCATTCAATTTATTTTCATTAATTTTATTGATTTTCAGTCTTTTACCAACCAGCCATCAAAATCGATGTTTTTTCTGAAATACTAAAAAACAAAAGAAAAACATTTTTTTCTTCAAAAAAATAAAAATTAAATCATTTGTAGAACAAATTAAATTTTTTACTAACCTTGTAATTCCTTTAAAAAAACAAACCACATAAAATTACTGTTAATGATTTTACATTAATTTTTTACAGTAGTTTTTTGTTATTAAAAAAAAATAAAAAAATAATTGTTGTTTATTTTTTACTAATATGTGGTTCATTTTTACTACATTTGTGGTTAATTTTTTTAATTGTTGAAAACAAATGACAATGTTAGTTGAATTTACTGAAATGTAAGTCGTCCTTTCTTTAAGTGAAATTTTATTTGTTTTTAATTACGTTTTCAATAGTCTTTACCTACATAGTACTCTAAGTGAAGTAATAGTCCCCTATCAGCGTTCAAAGTTGTAGATCCTAATGTATATCAGTAAAAATTAAGTTGACATATTTTTTTCAAGATTGCTGTCAAAACTTGCGTACCCAGCAAAACTTTGGTAATGGGTGCGATAAAGTAATGCATTACCTTGTAATGTGTACTCCTTACATGTATCATTATTTTCCAACAAGAAGTAATGAGTTACCGATAGTGGGTTACCTTGTAATGAGACCTCATTACATTTACATTACTTCAAAACATAAAATAATGACTTACCGATCATCAATTACATAATGCATGAATTATAAACGTAAAGTAATTATTAATATATATTTTTGAAAATCTATTTATAGACACATTACTTTGCGGTTTTTTGTAAGCATAATGGTAAGCTGTATATTTTTGATATCACGAACGAAAACACGAAGCACAACAACTCATCTACATTTTAAGCAATAAAATATTGTATATATCGATTGTTTAGTTGGTAGAGTTCTCGCCTAACTAATTGTTAAAGACCAGAGACCCCAGGTTCGAATCCCAGCATGACCAAGTTATTTATTTAACAAAAAAAAAAGTTATTTATTTACTTAAAAAAAAAATATCTGTAAAAAAAATTTGTATGCATTTTTTTATGAAAATCTATTTATAGACACATTACTTTTTCCCACCATGTAACCATATAAGTAACCAGTTACTTTACCCCCTACAAGGTAATGAGTTCCTTTGAGGCTCATCGCCTGTAAAATTCATCAGTGAAGTAACGTGTAAAGTAATGCATGAAGCCCTATGGCGATACATTACTTTACCCATGATTTGGCAATGTGTGGTTTTGCTGGGTAATGACGAGGCTGTTACAAAAAATGAGTTTTAAATTTTTGTTTGATTAATTTTGCTCCACTGATGCTTCTTTTATGATAAAAAAAAAACCTGTAGTGAAAATATTGTTTTTTTAAGATCATTCTTTTTAAGTTTCAAAAGTAAATGTGGACTAAAATTGTTCCGTAGAGCAATCAAAATTAACAGGCTCGCCAAAGCGCAAATTTTGAGACCGATTTTGCCAAAAGCAGCATCTTAAAAGCTCAACGGTCCACCAAATTTACTCTAGCAACATTTTTGATAACACTTTTGCAAAAACAATTTAAAAACCTCAATTCCAAAATCGAATATGATATTTTCATATTAGATTTTATTTGTTGCTTTTCAAAAACTTTGATCATTTTCATGATAGACAATACAATTGTTTTATAGACATCACCCTAATCTTCAGTTGTGAGCAAAAGAAAACGATATTTTGCTTAACTCAAACCGGTACATTACATACAACACACAAAATCAACTTTATGAGAATTCGTCTGGCTTAGTGTATAAGCTGGCTAATTTGGTAAACCTAATTAAAAAAAATCAAAACTGCACTCATGAAAAAGAGTTTCATCATATTGATGAAACTGGATCATAAATCGTTTGTTATCAATACCCAGTAAAATCCAAATAACTGGTTGCAGAACAGCTTATACTGTATTGTAACAGGTTCTAATTTCTGTTCTGTAACGGGTTGTTTTTATATGTAGTTTGTCCTATTTGCAACAGGTTCTTTACCTCCAAACTAGAACTGGTTGCTTTGGAACCGGTTCTAGAACCAGTTATAAAACTGGTTCTGGGACAGTGAAACCTTACCTTTTGACTCCCAGGAATCTGTGCTAGAACCGGTTTCATCTAACCGGTGGTAAAAGGAGCTGTTTTAGAACAGATTCCAAGGTAACCTGTTCTAAAAAATTTTACTGGGTAGTATGTGTGTTTGTTGTATTACAATTAAACAACATATATCCCAACAAACAATGTAGTTTGTATGAGAAGAACAAAAGTGTTTTATCGGACTTTCTACACTCAAAAAAGAGTCAGTAAAGTCAGCAACATTTTTGCTGGGAGGATCGTTGCAAAAAATTTGCTAACTTGGCAGACATTTTTTTGAGTGTATTTTTCATATATTTAGTTAGAATATTGTCATATTAGATTTTATTTGTTGCTTTTCGAAAAGTTTGATAATTATCATGATAGACAATATAATTGTTTCATAGGCATCAGCCTAGTCTTCAGTTATTCTGAGGTAGTTGACTTGAGGTAGAACAATATCTAACTGAATATATGAAAATACAGAAAGTCCGACAAAAAAAATTTTTGTATTTTGAGTACAAAAATTGAAACATTTCTAAAAAAAACTAAAAACTTTTTTTCCAAAAAATTTTTTTCTTTATTTTTTTTCGTATGCAGCTCAGCTCAATCAGTCAATTCGTAAAAATGTCATTTATCGAGACACCCTACTAAACAACCAGAAAAAATAGCGAAAAAAAATCGTGACTGTCATTGAAATTAAAGAAGATGTATATCACTGAAGGCAAACAAAAGAAAAATAATATCCAAAAAGAAATGTATCCACAAAAACAAAAAAAATTGGGAACAGTAGGAATCTATGAATACTCTTACTTACCTAAAGTATAAAATATCATAAGTAAAACTAACAAAAAAAAACTCAAAAACTTTTGAAATTCACAATGCATTTTTACGTTGGCATTTAAGTGTGAAATAGCAATTTCTTTGGCAAAACTTTAAACGTGACTTATAATAGAAATGGAAAAAATATCGTTAAAATGAGCATTGAAATTAAAAAAGTTTTTAACAAAATGCTAGAATATTAACACAAAAAAAAATACTCCACTTTACTATTAAACTAATGAGTGGAAAATGCTGCACCAATGAATTTAATTTATGACTTTAAGTGGCCAAAAACTACTAAAGAAACTGGGGGAAAATTTAAATAGTTTTTAACAAAAGGGTGATAAAGCTTTAGATTTAGCAAAAAGTTTATAAAGGGCTGGCAAAGAAAGGAATATTACGTAGAAAAAACTATTGTCAATAAAATTATTGATTCAAAATTTTTGTCAATTTTTTCTATTCTTACGAATTTTTTAAATTTTTGGAGTTTTTTTTTCCAAATTTAGCGGTTTTTTTTTTAAATTTTAACGACTTTTTTACATTTTGACAATTTTTGGGGAATTTTTCTTTGCAATTTTGTATTTTTTGTTCAATTTCGTCGTTTTTTTTTTTTAATTTTGTCGATTTTTTTATTTTTTTTTGGCGATTTGTCTAATTTGTCATTTGGTCCATATGTAGGGTTAATGTTTTACTTTTGAACAAAAAAGAAACACTAGGAAATTTATAGAGTGACTTTTAGATTTCGGTTATATTTTGTATTTGTATATGTGATAAAGGGTACTAAACAATCTTGCTTTTATGTATTAAAAAGGTGGCGTCCAAAATAGCACAGGGAAACCCAATAAATATTTGTTTGGTAAAGTAAATTCGAACTCTATATTAATAAAATATCACAACTATTATATTATAAAAAAATCAGTCGACATTTCCAAATTAGTCAGTTTAAAAAGTCTTTAAAATTAATTTAAAAAAAATACGTTTGTTATTTTTTTAAATTTGTGGGTCATTTTGGATTCTTAAATGGGTTAATCATATCTAAGGAAGTCAGAATTCCATATTTCAAAAAATTTTGAGTACATTAAATGCATAAATAAAATCAAAAATTTCAGTTTGCAAAATATCAAATTTTGGGAATTGTTACACTTGGTATCAAAAATGTGCCATATTTCGACTGAAATTCCGGTACAGGTTGAAGTTTTCGAAAAAAATTCGTTGTTTTTACAACATTTGCAATAAAAGATGTAATGAACGAAAATCGACAAATGTAATCATATATATTCATATATAATCATATATAATCATATATAATCATATATAATCATATATAATGGCATATAAATCATATATAATCATTATAATCATGATATATCATATATAGTCATATATAATCATATATAATCATATATAATCATATATAATCATATATAATCATATATAAGCATATATAATCATATATAATCATATATAATCATATATAATCATATATAATCATATATAATCATAATAATCATATATAATCATATATAATCATATAATCATATATAATCATATATAATCATATATGATCATACATAATCATATATAATCATATATGTTTATATATTATTATAAAGGGTCCGCCAAATAACTTTTTTTTTATTTGAAAATGCTATAAAAAAAAGCTACTGCATATATTCTCAAATTTCTTTTTTTATTTGAAAGTACAATCCTTCCGGTTAATAATGGAAAATAATTTCATTCAAATTGCTGCCTCGGCTGGCCATGCAGTAGCCTAGACGATCGGTCCAATTTTTAAGCACATTATCGATTGTGTGCAGCTGTATTTCACCAATGGCTTCACGAATATTGTCCTTTAAAGCGTCAATTGTCTCTGGCTTGTTGGCGTAACACTTATCTTTGACGGCACCTCACAAATAATAGTCCAACGGTGTCAAATCGCAGCGCCGAGGTGGCCAAACGACATCAGCTCTGCGGCTGATAATGCGATCTTCAAAAACAGGGCGCAAAACATCGAGTGTGGCTTCGGCTGTGTGGTAAGTAGCGCCGTACCGTTGAAACCAAATGTTTGTATGGCGTCATACCAAGGTCTTTATGCAAAATTCGTCTCAATGATGTCTCCGAAATGTTCAATTGTTGAGAACGATGGTGAATTGATGTTGATGACGCTTCACGCACACTTTCTGCCACAGCAGCAATTTTCTCGGGTGTACGCACTGTTTTTGGCTTTTTACGCTTTGGTTTGTCGATGAGGATGCCAGTTTCTTTCACTTTTTTCCCAAGATGACGGAGCTTCTCTTCTTCCAAAATCCGTACGCAATTTTCGCACACATTCTGCAACATTATCATGATTTTCAAAGTAATGTCGCAATATTTCCCAGCGTTGTTCAAGCGTATACACAACCATATTCGTTCAGCGGAAGGATAAAACTAATTATCTGTCAAATCAGACATGAGTGTTACCATTCACGAAATAAGCACTAGTTGCAAAAAAAAAAACGTTAGATGGCGGACCCTTTATATGATTATATATGATTATACATTATATATGATTATATATGATTATATATGATTATATATGATTATATATGATTATATATGATTATTTATGTTTATATATGATTATATAAGATTATATATGATTATATTAGATCATTAGGGCTCAGAACTACAAGTGAATACATGTTTTTTGTCGTCAGCTGTAGAACAATATTTACCAAATATCTTTTAGCACATTGTTATATATAAAATATGCATTTATATTTTGCATATTTTGCATATTTTGCTATAAATGACATATTTTGGCATTTTATGATACACAATTTATAAATTTTATAAATAAAATAATTTTCAAATTTATATAAAAAAATGTTTATTATTAATTATCAATTTTGAAACCACATTTTCAAACAAAAATTACTAAAATGTTGGAAATAATATTGAAAACGTTGGAAAAAAATCAAAATCAAATTCATATTTTTAAATATTAAGTACTTATTTTATTTAAAACATGATTATAATTGCATTAAGTTCCTAGCAATTATGATCATATATGCCCCATACACCATCAAACTACGAGTCTACATATAAAAGGGACAATTTGTGGTCATATATTGAACAAATATGTTAATATACGATTTCATTTTTAGCCGGGATGCAAAAAAAAAACAATCACACCACAGTTAACAAATTACATCACAATGACATTTAGAAGTCAATTACTATATACAAAAAAATTAATATTTTGTCAAAACATTCACTTCCTTTCTAATATCCATGTTGTTTCCACATTCAACTTGGTCACTTTTGGTAACATTACAGTCACTGCCATTTTATTGTAAATAATTATTGACATTTAAATACGATAAACCAGAAAAAGCTTTTAACCTTCTAATGTCAAATATAGCACTTGTTCAACAAAAGTGTCATAACTCTAAATGTTCTTCAACAAATGGGTCATAACTGAAAAGCCATTTTTTAACAACAGGGTGGGTCATAACTTAAAATACATATTTAGCAAGAAAACGACATTTAGTGGTCTTTTATACCTACTGCAAAAATCTTAGATCGGTCTCTGTACTCTTATATTTGTATTTTTGTAAAAAAATATTTGTAGGTATTGTAAAAAAAAAACCTCGATCTAAGATTTTGCAGTGGGTAAGGAATACCACTGAATGCCGTTTTCTTGCAAAACATGTGTTTTGAGTTATGACCCTTTTGTTGAACAAGGGCGATATATAAGTATATAAAAATCATGACCATTAAATATAAAAACACACAGTTGTAAAAATTAGAACGGGGTATGACTGCCTAAAAAGTTTTGTTAATGATGATGTAATTTAAATGACTGTTATTAAAAAAGGAATATTTCAATGAACTTTGTGGCAGGAAATTATACAAAAAATTGTGCTTTGTGTGTTAATAAAACTGATTTAAGGAATTGTTGAATATATATTTATAAACAAAAATGTTTTACTTTTAATGTATAACGAGCCTACGTAAATTACGGAAATAAAGCCAGTCAAACATATTAGCTACGTTGATACTAGTATTTCGATCTGGTTAAAGATCTCATCAGAAGCCGAAGTTTTAGAAATGCTAGAGCCTCCAGAATAGGCTGAACTTTAACAAAAAACCTCTTAATCATCAATTTTGCTCCATCCTTGACTACTTAGTAATCAAACACGTGGCTAGGGTCTTTTCCTAACAAGCATTATGACGTTACTAAAATTTGAAGACCAAAAATTTTCTATTTATATAAAAAAAATTTAGTTTTTACTGTGACTCAAGTAATATTTTTTACAGTTTTATTAGTTTTTTGTTTTTATATACATCAAGATTATTTTAATGTTATTTTTAATTTATAACTACCTTTCAACCTCCATATATTTACAAAAATAAAGCAAATCAAACATATTAGCTAGGTTGATACTAGTATTTCGATCTGGCTAAAGATTTTACGTTTACAACCATAATTTTTAGGTTGCAAAGAAAATATAGAGTTTTTCAATAAAATTTTAGAAATAAACTAAAATTTAATGTTGTTAAACATAACACACTTTGCAAATATATATTGTTAAAGCAGAAATACCTGGGTAAAAAAGTTAAATATCGATATTTGTTAACACTCAAAAAATTTTGTGGATACTAAGTAGCATTCGAAAATGAGAAAACGACTTAAAATTTTAACAGAAGAACAAACACTCGGGGAACTTCGTCTTTAAAAATATGTAGTTGTTTGTTTTGTAATACAGTTTCTTTATTTTTAAAGTAAATGTCAGTCATTTGTAGAACAAATTAAATGTTTTTCTAACCTTGTAAAAAAAACAAACCACATCAAATTACTGTTTTATGATTTTACATTCATATTTTACAGTAGTTTTTTGTTATTTAAGGGGGGGGCATTACATTCGCGGCAGAGAAAACAGACGTTTTTTTTAAAAATTCATAACTCAGTCAAAAAAAAAACATTTTTCCAAAATTTTTTTTATTATTGTAGAGAATTGAACAAATTACAAGAAAAAAAAATCAAAAAAATATATTGGTTTTATAGAGCTCCAAACTGGCGGCAGAGAAAAAAACGAGACCGCGTGGTTGCAGCGCTGGGAGTCGCAAAAATTGTCCGATCTGGAAAAAAATTACTTTTTTAAATCTTAACAAAATTCGTTATCGTATGGCACGAGTTTTTGTTAAATTTTTTTTTCAATATTTGGTGATGTTCCATTTTTAAAAAAAGCTTGTGTCATACGATAGCGAATCAAGTTTAAAAAAATACAAAAAAAAAAAAAATTTCGTCAAAAAATGAACCCGCTAGTGCCGCAACCAGAACGAAAAACATGGTTTCGAAATAGACGCGTTCAAAGTTTGTGAACAAAGAAAAAAAGGTTACCTTCAATCTGCCATGCCTGCTTCGTACTGTATGATTTCGTTATCTTGTGTTGTGCTGTTTCTCACAGTTTTTTTGCAATCGTTTAGCAATTCGGGCTTCTTTTGAAGCTTCATATGCCTTCACACTGGCGCATTTCAAACGATTTGCATCATTTCCTTTGCAAAAGTTCAATGCTGTAGCTAGGTAGCGCGAAAGTTAAAAATGCGCTCTCACTAATCCGGCTGTAACTTTTGAACCCGTAGGAATTTTTCCATGAAATTTTTTTTCTTAGAATCTTAAGAATATTTACTAAAATACAAAATTATAAAAAAAAGACGATTTCAAAAAACGGCCAATGTCATGTCCCCCCTTAAAAAAAAAAGAAATGTTTGTTTACTTTATACCAAAATGTGGTTCATTTTTGCTACAATTGTGATTTATTTTTTGAACATTAAAAAACAAATGACAATGTTAGTTGAATATACTGAACTGTAAGTCATCCAATGAAATTTCATTTGTTTTTAACTGCATTTGCAGTAGTCTTTACCTACATAGTGTTCTAAGTGAACTACTTTTTTATTAAAAGCTACTTCAAAAAGCTCTAAAAATAACGAAATTTTATTTTGTTGAATCTTTTATAATTAAATATCCTTTTATTCCTTATTTTAGCATCCTCTGAAGACACATAAAATATTGTCTTCCCTCACCTTACCATGAATCCTTTCAATCTATAATTTATCTTAGCAAAACAAAATTAGAAAAAATTAAAGTTAAAAAAAAATCTTATTTTAGGTAAAAGGTTTGTTAAATTTAATGCCCAATTTATGTAAAATAATAGAAAACCATTTTCCTAAAACTAAATTTTATTTTTCCTATTTTTTTTTTTTTTTTTGTAGTTTTTAGTAATTTGCTAAATCTCTTTAGAAGAGCAAAAAACAACACAACACAGACACACACAAAAAAAAAAGGTAAAACTACATGCCAAAATTAGATTTTCCACTTGAGCTAATTTAATCCAACTGGAATATGAGTATGTACCAGTTTGTATGATTGAGATTCCTCTTCCTCAAGCACTTGTTGATAAGTGATTTGATTTTCTAGTTGGTATAGAGCTTTTATAGAAATATTTATTTTTAGAAAAAATATTTGTAGTGTTTTGTTTAAAAAAATAGGATATTATTAAAGACAAAAGTAAATTTAAACAGCAATTATAATAGAAAATATAAAATTGAAATAGAAAAGGATTCATACCTTTAGGGATTTTAGCCATTAACAAATGTATATTATTTAATGAACTGACAGTTAATGGGTAAAAATATTGATTCTTTTATTCAGCTTTATAAAAACTATGCCCTTAGTCATTAAAAATGAAACAATCCCGATACACTGATAATAATCCATGCCATAAAAATATACCTAAGATGATGTTGGTTTGTCTTTCGCTTTACTCTGTCTACATGTCTGAATATGTTTGTTTGCAATTTGACCACACTAGATTATTAATCTATAAACATTTAGTTTAGAAATACATATTAAATTTAAATATTTTATTTTGTCTTTTATTTAATTAATAGACAATTATTTTCACAAGCCGGTGACTACACAAAATTTAAGTTGTTTTAATCCTCAATTTTGTTTTATGTATAAAAAACAGATACAAAAATCTTCCATGGTTGATTTTATATGTCTTATTAGAGTTGTACTTTTTAGTATCATTTTCCTCTTCTCTACTACATCTTGACCTGCCGCGACATCTACTTCATTCTGCGTATAACTTTCAATCTGGTTGTCGTCCACATTATTAATGTGCTTGTCAGCACAATTTTTTTTAGCAAAATTAATTAGTAAAACATTAGTATAATATTAGTAAAGCATTAGTATAAAACAGTTAAGTGCTGCATAAGTATAACAAAAATTTTAGCTGAAAACACGATTTTAGCAAAAAATTTGCTAAAAAATAGTATACCTGATTTACAAGACGTTTTACTAACTTTTCTACTAACTTATTTTTTGAGTGTATATTATGTTGCATACAATTGGCAATAATTTCGGAATTTATCCATAGATTTTTTTAAAAAATATCTTGTTTTTTTTGTTAAGATGCAGGTGAAAATCATGATGAATTTCAAGTTCCTGGCTTTAGCGGAAACTTTTTTAAACCCTATTTTCTTAGATATTCAATAGAAGTAACTCTTAACTCCTTAATATGCGGAACTATTTACATATTAAGGAGTTAAGAGATACAAAACAAGTATCTCTTAACTCCTTAATATGTGGAACTATTTATCGCCATAGATCTGCTAGACATTTTTCAACCAAACTTTCTGTACACTTTTTTGTTTACAGATTTTTATAATTGTAGGTAAAAATTTTGTGGTTTTTGAAATGTTTTTTTTAAATTGTCATTTGTCCACACTGACATAATTTTTATAAGGGGTAGTAGTCTTTTAATAGAAATTAAGACATTATTTTTGTTTTTAATAAAAACGGAATAAATTCAAAACGGAATGACATATTTTCAACTTTGAGTATTTGAAATATTCATGCTCCGATCGGTCAGATTTTTAAAAAGTGTATACAATATATGAACTAAATTTCAGCGGAGAAATAAAGTTTTGAAAATATTATAAAAATTTTAATTTTGTACAATTTTATGGACAAATCTTGATTTAAGAATATATGATTTTTTTTTTTAGTTAGCCCATTATAAAAATTTTTGTAAAGATATAGTCGTTTTTCATAATTTTGGAAAACTGTCATATGGCAACCCTGACCTTATAATTTTTTACAATTTTATGGTCAAATCTTGATTTAAGATTTTTTTAGTTAGCAGATTTTTAAAATTTTTAGTAAAGATATTGTTGTTTTTCATAATTTTTTGAAAACTGTCATATGGCAACCCTGACCTTATAATTTTTGTAAGTGTAGTAGTATCTCTATAAAAAACTAGCCAAAATTTATGTCTGGAGTAGGAACACAATTATAATGTAGCTTATTTTTGACTTTGTGTATCTGAAAAATGCTTGATCCTTTGGTCAAAATTTCAAAAACTATATTAAATTGATAAACTAATTTTAAGCATAAAATTTATGGTAGTATCTTCTTATCCACATAGCAATTTTAGGTTTTTTTTATATTTTTAGACAAATTTTGGAAAAAGGACCAATCGAAATTTTTTTGCAAAGGAAATTTTTTTCAAATAATTACTTGGCGGCGCTGGGAAATAATTTTGTAAAATTTGTTTATTTACGAAAGTAATCGAGATGTTCAGTTAGCATTGTGAGCATTGTGAGCATATTTTTCTACATCAAGTCCTAAATCTAATCTGATAATGTCGTTTGTATGATAGGTTAGGTCGAAAAGAGGATTCGGAGAAGGAAATGCTTCCCTAATCCGACTCAAGTCCCTGAGCACTTACACTTAAGCCTGAATGTCGGCTTGTGCGCTCTAAAAAATCGGTACCATGTCTATTTCCTACCCCAGAAACTCCGTCGCACTGACGAAATTCCTCAACCTATTCCATCCTATGGCCCTAAGATCCCCCAATGTGGATATGAATGAATGAATGAATAATGATTTATTAAAAAAATATGTAATTACAATTCATATAAATATCACAAAAAGTAGCTATGATTAAATCATTTGAAGACATAACATTTAATGTTGTGTGTCTGTGTGTCCAATGTGGATATTGGGTCACTGGATAGTATTTCGACCCGGATCCCGGCAAATGCCGGGCATTCACAGAGCTATTGTTCCAAGGTCTCCTCGTCCTCCCCACTGGCTCTACCCACTCCCGAGTCCGCTCTACCAATACAGTGGAGATGGGTCCTCAGAGTCGAGTGTCCCGTGAGGATTTCCATCAAAAGACAGTTCTTTCCTACTAAGATTCAGAATTTCCCTCGTCCTGTCCCTCTCCGGGTTTCCCCAGAGAATTCCCGTGGTCCTGCCAACACCCGCATTCTCCTAGATGGTCCTATGCATGGTGTCAGCCCAATCCACCAGCTCCGCCTTGAGAGCTCGAAAAGGTCTAGCGTTCCCCAAAGTGACTAACTCCAGGGAAGATCCTCCCCTAGCCAATTCATTAGTCATTTCGTTCCCCGCTATACCACAGTGTCCCGGCACCCATATAATCTCAATGCGTTCTCGTGCAGAGAAATCGTTAATTTCCCCTTTACACCTGATTATTATCATTGATCTCACAGAGTCCATAGATAGAGCCCGGATAGCCGCTGGGCTATCCGTGAAAATCACAATATCACCGGTCAAGCCCATGATATGCACCTGCTTAGTGCATTCCGTAATCGCGGTGACCTCCGCCTGTAGTACGGTATTATGGTCAGGAAGACGGAAGCATTTGCGTATATTGAAGTCAGCGTCACAGAAGCACAGACCCGTTTTCCCATCCAGTTTTGATCTATCCGTGTAAAAGTGGATCCTAGTTTCGTTTTCATGATAGACAACACAATTGTTTCCGCAAAAGAAAACGATAATTGGCTTAACTAAACCTGAGGCATTACATACAAAATACAAAATCAACTTCATGATAATTTTGTCTGCATCGGTATATCATCAGTATATTAGTGGCTCATTGGGTAAACCTAACCATAAAATCAAAACTATTTGAAAAGCAACAATTTTTACATATCAATATATTTTCTATATCCTTGTAGTACGTATGTTTGTTGTATTACAATTTGTTAAAACAACATATATCACAATTATATTGATCCAGTAAAAAAATATTGTAGCTTAAAAGTACTGGATTGAAAACGGTACAGTCCATAATGAGTCAAATTTAAGGTTATTTTTTCCCTTGTGAACCCATATTTTCATCACGTTCATCAGAAGCACATATTCAAAATGTCTGGTTTCTAGCCAAATCAGAGAAATAGTTAAATCAGACCGCCAAGATAGAGGGCTTTGCCTCCTTATGAACCCCTATTGTTTACCATATTCCTAACAAAACGTCAAAAAATTTGTTTATGCATAAACGAAGCGAAAAAATCACTCATGAGTGAAGCACTAAATTTAAATTTCAGATTTCTAGTCATACTGGTTTGGGTTGACTTTAAAAGGGTAGAGTTTTTACCCCCTTTGTGTAACGGTTCTTTCGGAAGTTTTAAAAAGTAACCTATCAGAATTAGCAAAATATTTCCGAGAACACATATTCCAAATTTAAAATCGGTTAACGGGTTAAGATATTTAAAAAACAGTTGGTACACTAAATCACACGAGCACAAACACGACGCCTATGATTTTGTTTGAAATCGGTTCATGACCTAAAGCCCATATAAGGGCACCTTCCCGCAAACTAAACATCGCAAATATTAAGATTAACCAATGAAATTTGGTACACTGAATTATATCAGTAAAAAAATGAGTATTAGTATTAATCCATGTTTGGATTAAAAGTCCATATAAAGGCCACCAAAATTTAACTTTTTCGCAAATATAGCGATATTTTAGTGAGATTTGACTTAAATCGCCCCAACAACAAAGCCTATTAATTTTGGGTTTGGAATGGATTCATGTCTATTGCCTTTAAATTGACTTTTATGAATGTTCCAAATTTGGTACACGCTTTCAAATGGGCCCAAGAACGAAACCTTCTGTTTATGTTTTAAATCGGTCTTTGTCTAGACCAAAAGACCATGTAAAGACTCCCTGAAATTGGCTATTATACGTGTTTGCACGCTATTTTAATGGAATTTGGTACATTGACTTATACGGGCCCAGGGACAAAATCTGTTGATTCTAATTGAAAATGGTTCATGTTTAGACTTAAAGCCCATATAAAGTCATCCCATGCTTTTTATGGGTATACGCACGTTACCAGTATGCGCCCCGGTAGGCTAGTTGGTAGCGTGCGGGCTTATCAGTGCGGGGGTCGTGGGTTCGATTCCCACCAGAGGCACTGGTCTGTTTTCACTACAAGCGCCGAAACCCATAGTAGCTAGTGCTCGGTTTGGGTAACAGGATATAATTTGTAATTATATGATTATTAATTAATAAAATAACAAAAGAAAAACCGTAAGAATGAAATTCTGTTGACTAACTCACATGGTTTCAAAGACGAAGTGTGTCGATTCACGTTAAGACCTAAAGTCGATATAGGGGCCCCTTAAAATTTGGCACCTATATCGACTTATTTAATTGTGGTTCTGGGATATCAAATGTATAATTAGCTAAAATGCTAACGCCAGCATTTTACAAAATTATCAAATTTTAGCAAGCAGTTCAAATATTAGTCTCTTAGGATTTTACACTTTGATGATTTTTTTTATTAAAATTATTGTTTCTATTTCAACAAACTTGCTATTAAAAATTTGTTCATTAATTTCACTACATTTACAATAATTTTGTTTTAAACATTTCAACAGTTCATAAAAGGTTTAAAGACTTTTGAACTGAATCCTTTTACATTTTAAATGTCATCTTCCTGCTAATATGCCTAAAGGCTTTTTATGATTTTCAATCGATGAAGCACAGCATGAACATATGTAATATTGAAAGTAACATCAAACATACATAAATGTAAAATGGTTAAAGTGAAAAAGGGCTTATAATTTTTTTTTTGTTTTTTTTTTACGAAATTATTTTCAAAACAACAAAAACTTTCGTCAAATGAACAAATATTCGTTTATTTTACAAAAGTTTTTGTAACTCTGATATGTTTTCGTATTTTTATGCATGAATCAGTTCATAAATTCGAATAAAATTAGTAGTTTAGACTTTTTCAGCCTTAAGTAAACTGAAGGAACTTTAATTCTTATAAAACTTAAATTCTGCTTTTTTTATAAAGCCATCTAATTTTTTTTTTTTTTTTAAATCTGGCAAAAATCTCCTTTTCTCCTGCCCATTAACCATATGTGTTACATACTACAAACTTTCCTAAATATCCATTGACACAAACTGATATATCCATTGACACATAAAACAGATGCTAGTCGGCGTATTTGTATCCTTAAGGAAAACGTGTGCAAAGTTAAAGTCACGTTTTATATTCATCTCTGGCTGAAATGTGAAAATAAAGGCAAGTCAACAAATATAAGTGACAGCAAAAATTTTATCATTTTTAAAAACACATGAATACTTTGGCTATATCTAGCCAGTTAAGTTAATTAATATTAAAAAAATTTAAAAGTTTTTCTTTAGAACACAAAAAGTCAAATAATAAAAGTTTCGAAAATGGCTAAACAAAAGATTTGATTTAATTATTTTGCAAAAAGTCAAATAGATATTCATAAAAATTTGTTCATTTAATGACTAAAAAAGGAAGTCTCCTAACAGGCAGATTTTTAAATAATTTAAGTGTGTGGCATCTCTGATTCTTTTGAATACAAGAGAAAATGTGAACGTATATAAACATATTTGATCATTTATGGTTAAAGCTGGTACATGACCGTTTATATGCCAATATATGACCATATATGGTATCATATATAACGAAATATGTTCGGTATTAAATTTTAAGGGTCGTATATTATCGTATATGAGTATCTATAAATTATATATTAATCATATATGAGCATACACAATCATACACTGATAGAAATTTGTGCGTAGTATTAATGAATTAATTCATTGATCCAATGAATTTTTTCATAAAAAAGTCCCCAAAGAAACATTTCATTGAGTCAATGAAAGGTGTTTCATTAAATCAATTTTAATGAATGGTTTCATTGACCCAATGAAAATTTCATAAAGTATATGAATTTTTTGTCATTAATCCTAGCCTTATCGTTATGAAAGTTTCATGTGTTTATTGAATAAAATTCATAGTTTGTATGAAGTATTTTCGTTGATATTTTATAATTTGCACTTTTTATGATTATTTTAGCTTAGCATTAATTTGGTTGTTATTGAGAAATTATCATTCGTTGATATTATTTATAAGGTCTGGTCTTTATAGGATCTATATAATATTTATATAAAAAAATTTCGAAAAGTTCGAAAGTAAACATTACAGGCTGTTCTGCAAAAGCGATGGCAGATTTTTATTAAACTCAGCCTGATTCAGCAAATTATCGTTACTTGGAATAGGATGACATGTAAAAAATAAATCTAACAAGAAGCGTTTTCCCGGGGCCACCCACCAAAGTAGCACAGTGGGGAAAATTCTATTGTTACTCAACAAAAATTTTAAAAATAAAATTTTTCAGTTTTTTTTATTTCAAAATGATAATAAAAAAAAATTTTTTTTTCTTATTACAAGTCAAAATTTGTATTGAAAAACATTTTAAAATTTTTCATTGATTTAATGATTTTTTTTAATGAAATTTTGAAAAAATCATAAAAAATGTTAATGAAAAAAATACCAATATTAATGAATTTTTATTCAGTTAATGAAATTTTTCATTAAACCAATGAATCGATTTTAATGAAATCGTTTCATTAATACTATGAAGGAAAATTTTATCAGTGCATACGACCATGTACTCTCAAATACAACTCCCATATATGGGCAGGGGCTTCAAAGTCTATTTTGGAGCTTCTGGACCGTGTGCAAAGGAGGGCGTCGGCGCTCATCAATGGCGAGAGCTATATTGACTCATTGGAGCATCGTCGGAATGTGGGTTGTGTAACATTGTTCTATCGATATTACCATGGAAATTGTTCTGCTGAGATAAGTGAACTTATCCCCAGGGCCCGTATTTTCATTCGAAACACTCGCTTATCTAGCAGAGCTCATCCGTTTGTAGTCGATTGTCCAGTGAACCGCACAACGCATTACAGGGAAAATTCGTTCATCAGCCGTACTAGCCGTATGTGGAATAAACTCCCCGCGGAGGTCTTCCCTGTCACTTACAATGTAGCGAAATTCAAATCAAATATTCACAAACACTACTCCCTCTTTCCTCCTCCCCATAACCTAATTTCCTGATATCAACACAATGTATTGCATTATAGGGGGCATCCCCTGAGTGTTGGTCTAACGAAAAAAAAAAAAAAAAAAAAAAAAAAAATATATAATTTTGTATATGCATCTATCATCCTTTTCAAGCATATATATATACGATCCCTTTATTACCCCCCAGATAAAAATTGGGATATATGATCATTTGTCAGTATATCCCCTGGGACTATATAAGGTCCCATATATGACAATATACGCTCCAATCTAAAATTGTTGGCTATATGGACGTGTATGTTTATATATGTTCTTGAAGGTGTACCTTGCAAAAAGATTTGTCATTACACCCCCCCCCCCCCAATTTTTATTGCAAAATGGTTCCAAATGGAAATAATCAGAAAATGGTCCATTTAAAAAATTTCGTACTTATTATTAAAAATTCCCAAAGTTCGAAATTTTCATAAATTTATTTTTTTATTTCATTTATTCCTTAACTTTACTCAAAATTATTTAGATAAGGAATTCTGACTTCATCGGATATCATTAACCCACTTTAGCCTGTAATTAAAAATGACGCACAAATTTGATAAAAATGCTAAAAACCCGTATTTTTAATGAATTAAAATTTTTTTTTTTAAATAACCAATTTCGAGATGTCGATTCCTTATTTTCATAAAAAATTATGAATCATGTTTGTGTGTGGAGCGACTCCTTTTCAGGACATTTTATGAAAATTTATTGTTTTGGCATTAAATAAACAAACCTTGAATGATTTCATCAGAGTTTGCAAAACTTTTGAAAAATATTACTTAAATTTGATGAGACTATAATTATCTTTACTTTTATTTGAAAAATAAAAAAAAGACCCACTAGGAAATTTACATAATGACTTCTTTAAGATTTTGATTAAGTTTTGAAATGTGATAAATGGTACAAAACTAACGAATGTGTAATGAACAAAGAGCTACAAATCCTTATTTTTAAGGACATCGTAATGTTCATATATGCAGAATACAAATTTAACATGTTAACTTTTGGAGTTAATTTAAAAAAAAAAATCCCAACACAATTCGTCATAAGTTCATAATTTATACATGGATTTGTCTAAATTGTACCTTGATTTCTTCTTAATAATACAGGCTTCAGTTGAAGTTAGATATGGCCGAAAAAAGTCAAGCAGCATTTGAGAATAAATTGCCTCTTTTAACATATTGACAAAACTAGTTTAAGTCCCAGTTGTTAGTTATACTTCCCTTGAAGTGAGACTTTTTGAAGTTGATTACTATGAATAAATTGAATATATAAATTCTATACAGAATATTCTTTTGTTGTATTAAAAACTTACTTTAAGTGATCCATCAGTTAGTCGTTATTACCATAAATGACTACGTCAAAATTTCAGCCCCTTATATTAAAATCATTTAGTACTAGTACTATTCACACAAAAGTATAACTTTTTAGTCTTTATTCAAAATGACAGCTGAAAAATTAACTGTCATTAAAGCTTTTTAGAAGACTTGTTAATAACGGCAATTTAATAGTAATTGTAAATAGACTTGTACTGCTTGATTTGCAAAAAGAAATTGAATAAACCCATTTTAAGGATATTTTTTAATACTTTAATGGATATAAAAGTTTTGACGTTTTTTTTTGTTATGAAGAAAAGTTTTATTTGTAAAATTTTAATTGAACAATGTTTTGTATGCATTTTAAGTTTCATGTCTAAGGGTAATTATAAACGTGCACTTATGTTATAAAATGTTATATTGTTTAAATATTTTAATGTATACAAGGAAACTGCACAGTGGTGAAACACACAACGCTTAATGAAAATTTGGATAGGGGGATAGAGCAGACAAAAGTTAAAGATATTTGGCATGAAATATACCTACAGTCTAATATTTAGGGCGTAAATATGGGCTTGAAGATTTTTTCGAACCTTTTTTTGTTTAAGAACTTAATATACAACTGAAGATTAGGGTGATGCCTATGAAACAATTGTATTGTCTATCATGAACATGATCAAAGTTTTTTAAAAGCAACAAATAAATATTTAATATGAATATGATATGGTAGATTTTGGACTTCAGGTGAAACAATCTTCTAACATTTTAATATTTTTTTTGTTACGTAAAATAGATCTCAGAAATACCTTTCGTTTGCTGCTTAATTTTTATATATTTTCTTTGGAACAGACATGATAAAAAGCAAAAAACCTAAAGTGGGGTCAGATTTGACCCCACATTTGATACCATAAACATGAGACTGAGCACTTAAACAAAATGTTTGTTCCATAATTTTAAGTCTCTTACAACATATCCAAGATTCAATGAGATCTGCGGGTTACAACACTGTGTAGTTTACTTGTTAGTAGTAAAATTATTTATAAGAAAGAACTTTCTTAATATTCATGTATATCGTAAAAAAAAAAGTTTATTTGCGACATAAATTTCTTAGTATAATGACATTTCTTATATTAAAGCTAAAAAAATATCTTTAAGGGCGAATAACTCTTCTAAAAATAACCAGAGTTTAATTTTAAACACAGATTTTCCTTCAAAATTTAACACTTATAACTACACTAAGGATATTATGTAGGTAAAGGCGACAGCAATTGTAGTCAAAAACAAATGAAATTTCACTTGAAGAAAGGACGACTAACATTTCATTAAATTCAACTAAAATTTGTCATTTTCAGATTTTCCTTCAAAATTTAGCACTTTAACGACACTAAGGATATTATGTAGGCAAAGACGACAGCAATTATAGTCAAAAACAAATGAAATTTCACTTGAAGATAGGACGACTAACATTTCATTAAATTCAACTAAAATTTGTCATTTGTTTTTACTGTTCAAAAAATTACTAACAATTGTAGTAAAAATGAAGATATAAGCAAACATTTAATTTTTTTAAATAACCAAAAGCGACTGTAAAAAACTAATCTAAAATCATAAAACAGTATTTTGATGTGGTTTGTTCTTTTAAATGAACTACAAGGTTAGTAAAAATTTAAACTTGTTCTACAAATGACTGTATTACAATCGAAACAACTACATATTTTTAAAGCAAAAGTTCCCTGAGTGTATGGTTAAGCCCCAAACGTTGGTTATTTTGAGATAAATTAACGGGTATAAAAGTTTTTTTTTTCTACTACACACAGAGAAATAAAGTGCCAACCGTATTGAAAATTGTATATTAATGGTAACAACTTCTTAATTCAGTTAGTACAACGATATGTACATTAGATTTCTGAACATTTTGGGTGTCGCAACTAAAATTTAGTTCAATTAACCGAAATTCGTTGTAAAAACTAATGATAAGTTGTGTCAAACGTCTCAAATTCGTAATAGCCGAATTCAAAACGTAGCAACCGAATTTCAGTTGGCAAATAGCTAAATTTTTCTCTGTGTGTATAAAAAAGTAGAGCCTTAGTCGGCACTTTAAAGCAAACAACTACCAGCTACACTAGCTTGCAGCAGTTTTAAGTAATCATTTTTACTATGATTTTTAATGCAATTCCAATGTATAAATTCTTTATGTGCGCCCCGGTAGGCTAGTTGGTAGCGTGCTGGCTTATCAGTGCGGGGGTCGTGGGTTCGATTTCCACCAGAGGCACTGGTCTGTTTTCGCTACAACGCGCCGAAAGCCATAGTAGCTAGTGCTCGGTTAGGGTAATAGTATATAATTTGTACTTATATGATTATTAATTACTAAAAAAAAAAAAATTTTTTTTTTTTTTGGTTGCACCTAATTTGCTATAACTTTGGAATTTGTCCATGAAATTTCTTGAAATATATCTTGCTTTTTTCCTAAAGGAGTGATAAATAAACCATGGAAAAAGCTTCTGTATAGCTTTTATACATTTTGTATAAATTTTAAATTTTCCTTAATTTTAGGTTGTTCGTAAATTCCATAAAATCTCAAAATAGCTGCCAATGGTTTTTAATTTTTTTTTCTTTCTGTTTTTATATTTAACCCTCAAACCAGCCTAAGCTTTTTTGCAATGAAATTAACTTGTTAGGCATAAAAAATAAGCAATATGTTCTTTTACCAACATTTTTTTCGTTGCCTATTTTAGGCGATATGGGCCAAAATAGGTTAAGCGCAAATTTCAAAAACTATTCCATAAAAATAAATAACTTTATACATAAATTATTGCTCTTACCAAGATATAACTACAGTTCAAAAATTACCCTTTCGGTGCTTTTAGTAACGAAGATATTGCGTTTTTCGTTTTTCGAAAACGCGAAATTGAGCGAAAACGTACCTTAACTTCCACATATATTGATTTAAATTAAGGGCTTTGCTAATAATACTTAATATAATCTTTCCGCCGAATTTTATAAAAATCCGTCCAAACTTTTTCAAACTAAGACGATGTCCTTTACAGTTATCCTTTTGAAATCCTGTATGTCCTTGGACAAAAATTAGAGCTTTTTTGAAAAGTTTAAATTTCAATCTGTGTTAAGTATCAACTGTTAATAGTCAATATACATATGTTTTGAAGATTTATGAAAATTGTGTTTATTTCAAAATATTTATTTTTGGAAAGTCTTTACAGGTGTCCCTTTGAAATCGTGTATGCCCTTATACCAAAATTAGAGCTTTTTTAAGGTTTAAGCTTTAATCTAACTTGTTTAGTATCAACGGTTTCCCGTCAACAGAAATACGTTTTCATGATTTTTGAAAATTGTATTCATTTCAAAATATTTATTTTTAGAAATTTTACGAAATTTTAAATTTAACGCTTTCTCGCTTCCAAAAAAAATTTATATCACAAAATATTTTGTAAATTTGTTTTTCTATCGAAATAGCTTAAATTCTTAAATTCATTCGTGCTTAAATTCATTTGGCGCACTTATGGCCAATTTGAAACATCCCTCCTGGTGGCGGTATTGCCGGTTAGAGGGTTAACCATAATATATTCCTCAGAAATAAAAACGAATAATTTTTTAAGACAGATTATCTTTAATTATGTTTTTTATCTTTTGCATTCATACTTGATTTTTTTTTTGTACTCTTTAAATTGAAGAAGCAAAAAGAAAATAAAGTATTCTTAGAAAAACTTAATCAAGTAAATGCACATTTTCATTTTGTATTCTACAGCAAACAATACAATACTTTTTTTCGTTAAAGGATTTTCAATTAAAAATATTAACCCTTTGACTACACTACAGTGTACACATTTTTAAAAAAATATAAAAGATTTGATAATGTGAAAGGACTTTATATTTTTGTTTAAAGGATATTGGTCATTGAAAAAAAAATCATTATATAATTTGTTCATCAGGGAAATATAGTCGCGTTATTTGTCAAGAAAGTTCGATTTTTTTTAATCGGCCTTCATCTACGAAAAAAAAGGGCGTGTGGTGTATCTAAACTAAACCTAAACTAGCAAAGCTAGAAACTCGAAATTGGCACTCAGCTTCATCTAATGACCAGAACAAAAACCATACAAAATTTTTGAATAATCGAATGTTTTAGTAGTAAAAATGGGCTGAGAAGTTTAAAAAATTCGATTTTTGTATCCATTTTTGGAGGGTAGCAGGCGGTTGGGGATTGGGCATACATTAGGGCGGGTCGATTTAAAAATCGCTCAACGTACAAGGAAAATCGTATTCTAGGGATCAAAATAAGAAACTTTGCCGAAGGAAAACGATGTCCCGACTTTTGACCCGTAGGGTGAAATTTTTGAAAAAATCCCACTTTGACCCAATCGAATCCAACCCAATCGAATATAATTTAAACATTTATCTGCTAGAGCGTCTTCCGGAGAAGAAATAGAGACCTAATCTTGGAGACTAATCTTGAAAAGACTCCTCCTACTTTCTGAAATATCTCTATCCCGAGATTTGTACATTTTGCTATAAAAACACGGCTAAAAAGGCCCTCTTTCAACTTAAATTTTAACCCCTTAATGGTCACCTAGAATGATGATTTATGCATTAATCTGCTAGAGCATCTCCCGGAGAATAAGTAGCTCCCATAATCTTGGAGAGATTCCTCCTACTTTCTAAAATATCAAAGTGGGTTTTTTCAAAATTTGACCCTATGGGTCAAAAGTCGGGACATTAGAATTCGTTTTAGACGTATGGTTCCTTCGGCAAAGTTTCTTATTTTGATTCCTAGAATACGATTTTCCTTGTACGTTGAGCGATTTCTTTGCCTCCCTAAAAATTGACCCGCCCTAGCATACATGTCAACTTTTTCTTTCTAATTTAAGGACCCCAAACAAGAATCCGAAGTTCAAATATAACTATATAAACAAACAAAAAGTCGGTATTGAAAGGATTAAAACAGAAAATTTAAACACATTATGAGGTCTTAGATTGTCATTGATTTTTTTTTTTTTTTTGCTTAAATAGAAAAGAATGCATTAGTAGAAAAAATTGGTAATATACATTTCAATTTAAAATTTAGAAGGGGTTAGTAATTTTGTTAGTTATAATTTATAGGGATTTTTGTTGTTGTTATCTTTGAGTTAAATTTAATATATTTACGAATTTATTAGGACCTTACTAGAAAACCTCTTAAATATGCATACCAAAATTGTTAAAACTCTAGCAAAACATCAAAAAACATAGAAATTCTTAAATAACAATGTGGCAGCTGGTAACTGAAAAGTCAAACCGAAATCCGAGTTAGCTTTTTTCAAAATTAAATCAAAAGCTTTTTTGCAGATTAAAGTTTCACACAATTTTTTATGCCAAACAATGCAAATAACATAATTTTATTAAACAAATGATAACATTTTATAAAATTTTTTATACTAATTTTTAAAGTTATACAACAGTTTTTCATGTCGTTAGTTTTAACTACGTTTCTAGTTGTTTTTAAAAGTTTGCTGTAGTTTCGTGTCTGTTATTTTGGTAATCTTAACATTTTCCTTAGTGTAGAAACGGTAATGACATGTTATTACTTTTCTCATTGCCATTAATGACACCAGCTTACTTTCTGTATTACTTTGACACAAATAATAAGGACTTACTAAAAACTAGTTTATTTTCCCATTATTTCAATACAAACCATAATACGTTCCCCATAAGTACTTATATTTCTATCATTATTTTAAATGTAAAATAATGATCTAAAAATTTTTTCAAAATCTATTTTTAGACTCGTTATTTTTTCACTTTTAGTAAGTACATATATAACTACTTGTTTTTGATTTTTTGTAAGCTGGAAAGTAATGTCATTTTGTACCAGCAAGTCATTTATGTTTGTATCTATCAAGTATAACAGGACGAGTTAGCTCAAATGGTTGAATGACTTTTGAATGGTAACCTGAAGGCAACGGGTTTGATTCCCTGGACAACGGGTTCGAATGCCGTATAGGCCGATTTTATTAAAAACAAATTTTCAATAAAAAAAATATTTTTTTTTATTAAGTTTAGTTTTTCTTAAATATATTTTTAAACTCATTATTTTTGTACATACTGGTAAGCATATAGGTAACCATATTTGTATATCTTTTGTAAGGTGTTTAGTAATGATAGGTAATTTTTTTCCATATAAAACTAATGAGATTTATAATGACAATTGTAAGTACTTGCCATTACCAAATATGTACTTATACATAACCACTTATATGGCAATATTTTTCTGCACTGCGACATTATAAAAAACATTTATCTTTATATAGCTTAAAATCGATATATATATATATGATTTTATCTTGGATTTGGATTTTCAAAAATTTTTGTTAAGGTCCCATACATATTAATATCTAAATATATATCTATTGATATTACCGTAGCCACAGCTACGGTACGTGTATTACTACATATGGTAAATATTAATTAGCATGACATCAAATATAATTTTATATAGCTTAATACAATGTATCATATAATAACTTATAGTATTATATTAAACTTTTATTTTATTATTGTAAAATTTAAGGTGCCGTAATTTTTTGTTATATTTCTTTGATACTTCAAATTTTAAATCATGCTTCTATCGAGAACAAGAAATTATCATTTAGTTTATGATTTAAGCTAACAATATCTGTAGAAATTCTAAGAACATTGTCGCTGAAGATTTCCTTAGGCAAGAAAGGATTACGGGTAGGAACCAGCCTACAACAAATTATTTTTCACAATTTGTTAAATAAGTTTTGAGAATAAGTTTGGAATTTTGCATTTGAACTTCCAAAAACTATAAATTAAATTGTGATTAACTATATTTAATTGAGGACTAACGCTTAAAATGTTAAAGAAATCTTTAATAAATTTATAAACTTCTTTGATTGCAAATAAAAATGTTCAATATTACCTGCGAATTTTCTGCATTTCAAATAGAAAACTTTAATTTATTTTATTATTTTTTGATTTCAGTTGAAATGGTAAATAAATATAGCAATCCCGATGAAAAGAGTTCCGATATTTCATATCAAATCATATCCCAAAAATCGCATACATAACCTTATTTCATGTGATCCCATGGGATCTCATCTGATAAAATTTGATTTGAAAAATATGTTTACCTAATTTGGTCAAGTTATATATATATAAAATTTGATACAATGTGATATAACTTCCAAAAATCCTTTAAAATGTTTGAAAATCCGCAGTAATATTTTATTTCACATTTCAAGTTATAATGAAAATTGAAATATAAATCAATGCATTTTAAAATTATATGTGATTTTAATTTGACTAATATGTGATGCCATATGCAATTATATATAAAAGTAATCGAATTTGTTAACTTTTTTTTCTTCTGTATGTTTTTTCACTTTTTTCACCTTATTTTCACAATTTGTGGATTTTAAGATTTTGAGCTTTAAAACAGCGTTTTCTTAATACTTTGGAATTATAATTGATTTTTTACGATTTTCTGACTTAAAATGATTTTTACTAATAAATATTATTTAATCTATTAACTTTGAACTTTGTTTTAAGTGCAGCTTTTCCAAGTTTTTTCTTTGACTTTTTTGCAATTGAATTTTTTTTTTTTTTTTTTGTCTTTTCTGATCATTATATATAAACGTGATAGATTTGTTTTTGATAATTTCTAACATATATGTTTATATATAATTATATATAAAAGTGATAGAATTTGTTTGATTTTATTGTATCATAATTATAAAAAATATCAACTTATATGTAACATATTAGAAATGTTCGTAAAACCTAAACATATGTATTCATATATAATAGCATGCAATAACATATCGCTCATTTACTTCAATAACGTCATAACTCAAAAATTTTGATTTTGTAGAAAACGAGTTTAAAGTTTTCAATTTACTCCCACCTTGAAGGAAAAAAATAACGACATAATTTCTCTCAAGAGATGAGTACACAAGATATCAATACGACTTACACAATGTGATACGTGATATAACGAATAATTCTGCGCCATTAACTCAAAAATCATGTTTTTTGAGTTGTGACGTTCTTAAAGTAAATGAGCGATATGATCTTATATTTAGCAAAGTATACATATATAAAGAGTTAAAACATAACATATAATGATATATGATGATATATAGCGCTATATTAGAAATTTTCATAAAAATAAGTATGAGATGTAAATATATATCGTTACATATGGTCACATATAAAATTATATATAATCACATTAACTTATATCACCCTATATATGACTATATATAAACGTTTTTCGTTCGTAAAGAGCGATATGATCTTAAATTTAGCAATATCAAGTATACATATATAAAGAATTAAAACATAACGTATAATGATATATAGCGCCATATCATATGTATGCACTGCGCATACTTTAGGGACACGCCCAAAATTGTCCCCTAAGTATGCGCTGTATCGAAACAATTGTCCTCATCTTATACGCTAGATGTATGAAAATGTATGAAAACTTTGCGGACTGTCCCCAAAGTAAGCAAATGTCCCTAAACTATGCGGGGGTACGAATAAATGTCCCAAAAGTATGCGCTGTGCATACATATGACTATATATAAACTTTTTAATATTAATTACATAAGTAACGTATAATTTGATAAAATTGGAGGAGGGCAAAATTCGGACATCATGAAATTAGGATATTATACAATTAGATGTAATTTTATACAATTAAATCGAACCATTTTTCGGATGAAATTTTATATAATTAATTATGGGGCTCCATATCAGTTTTGTTTTTAAATTTGTTTGAAATTTAAAACAAAATTCAATTAAATTTTTAGTAGATATGATAAGATCTTAATGGAAACTCAAACTAATTAAAGATTTACAAATTATTTTAATTAATACTACAATTTTCTTAACTAAAATTTGATATTTAGAAAATTCATTCAAAATAATATAAAATTTCCGCATCTCTTTATCATTATATCGATTTTTTGACGATTTTACCAAATTGATTTGCCGATAATGACTATTTTTAATAAATTGGTATTTTTTCACTCAAAATCATCTGGCATCCCTGTTTATAACTATCTTTACTTTTCTTTCTCTTCATTGCACTTTTTAGTTTGCACACAAATTTTACACGGTACGGTTGCTCGGTAGTAGTGTCTCTCTATTTAATTTGATTTTGCCTTAAAATAATAAAGAAAATTTAAATATTTTATCATAAAAGCATAATATAAGTGTCACTTAATTGTTTTTTCATAAAAAATCATTAAAATATTTGCATTAATTATATGAAAAAAGTGTTTTTAATCTAATATAAATTAGCGTCTACTGGCCGAGCCGGTCGGTGTTTTTCTTTTGTTCTCTCGTTCGTTCGTCAAATAGAAAAAAATACATAGTGTTGTTTGTGTTGTAAATAAAAAGCTCTTTAAAAAGTGAAACATGCAAAAATATAATGCCAAAAATTATTTGTATATATTGAGTTAAAAATGTTAAAAAAATTAAATGCCTTAAAAATAAAGAAAAGAAACTAAGTTTTTCCAAATTTCAAAAAAAAAAATCTAGAAAAAATAAGTTTTTGTTGTATTCACTCTCAAAAACTAATCGGAAAGGAAAAAAATGTGAGTTCTCATAGTTTTTTTTACTTTTAAGTTTTTTTTTTCTATCAAAGGAGAGAAAGATCTTTCTGTATATTTAAGTCTAAAGCTTTTGCTAATATAAGAGTTGCCACACAATTTTTTAGCTTTATTATGTAGGGGGAAATTTAAATATATTTAAGTATGTTAGGGGCCCAAACAGAAAGACTGTGAAATTTTAAAGCTCCAATAGTGATCAGTAATGCTCTGTCCAAATTTCAGCCAAATTGGTCAATATTAATCAAATATAATAAAAATGAGGCCGAAATTTAACAGAAATTCATTTTTTTTTTGATATAGAAATGTTTATGTACAGACTTATAATACAACTTTTTTAAAGTATTTTGGCCGCCTAAACACGAATCTGAAGTCAAAATACCTAAATTAAACCATCCTCACAAAATATACGCCTAGTGTACTTAAAAAAAAATCGGTTCAAAACATTGGTTTAATTTCCCTATATTTTCGGATATACTTAAGGAATTTGCAAGTTTAACGCCTCGATTTATTTATTGATTATAAACCTGCTTTTAATATGTTAATATTTGTTAACAAATCTCAATGTTGTAAGTAAAATTTTAAAGTAAAAACCATTTTCGAAACCGTTCCGTGGTTCCAAAATACGCTTGCACATTTTCCGATATAGTTTTACTTAAATCAGAGTTAAATCCATAAAAAAATAAAAAAGATTTTAAAGACGTCTCCGCAATATTGAGCAATAAACCATTTTTTTCCCGGGTTAGAGGGTTAAAAAAAGAATTTTTCATAACTCGGAATGGCGAGTCGGTGCAACTTTCTTCACTGTAAAAAAAAGTTTAAAACTCATCGGCAATAAGTACACGTGAATTAACTTTATTTTTACTTGTTATTATTCTTTTTAATTCTGCCTTCAGAATACATAATATAATTATAGAGATGGATGGGGTCTATTTGAATTTTCGTGAATTTAGAACTGGTTAAAATCATAGAAAAGAGTGAGAATTATATTTGCAATGTGCAAATAATATAAATACGTTGCAAAACAAGAGTACACAGTCAGAAATATTAAACAAATACAATAATGCTGAAGAGGTGAAACAGAAAAGTCGCATTTCATAGCGTCCTCTAAACATCGTGTGATTGAGTTAATTTTTGGTAAACCCGTATATTTTGATAAAAGGAACAAAAGCAAGCTGGTGGAGAAAGAATCGGAATATACTCTTATTTTGCAATACAAGCGTGGTCAAGTCTAATGTATGTATATCAAAATAACCAAACTTGTTTTCGAAAAATATAATAATTAAAGTTTTAAAATTTAAAAAAAGAGAATAAAAATTAACATATTTTTTGATATGAAGTCAAAACTTTTAAGATTGAATTATACAAAATTTAATACTTTTCCTTTTAAATCGAATAAATAATTTTTAAACATTCGCAGGCAATGCATTGCTTAAATTATTCAATCGTATTCACTTCTTGGGAATTCGATAAATTTATTTCATTAAATTTTTAATCAATTCTTAATTTCTGAGGGCATTTGATCATTCAATTTGTATTTTTATACTAGTCATTTTAAGAATTTAAACAAAATTTTCTTTTTTTGATTTTGAAACTTTTAAAATTAAAAAATTAATTTTAGTTGATGACTTTAAATAGTTTACCCTTAGCTAGTTTTGCCACTTACACAAATTGTGTTTAATTTTGACTCATTTCTGAGGATTTTTTTTTTATAGAGAGTTTAAAGATTTTGAGGACTCATTTATATAAAAGTCCTTAAAGATCACATAAAGTCTAAGAACTACACACAGAGAAAAAATATGATTGAACATGATTGTCGATAAAAAAAAATTTCATTTTATGATCCTAACAATCATAAACATGATTCTGACTGATCATATTATGATCACTGGGAACGATTTATCATCATCTAGAATCGTAATATGATTATAGGAATAATATTATGATTGTTACGTGTTGCAATCATAACATGATGCTCTTAAACTATTATAACACGATGCTCATTTTTCTGAGTGTACTTGTTACAAAAAATTCAGATTTACTGGAATTGATGGCACTAAGGAACTACACTGGTTTCTACAATATCGTCCCCGTAATCAAAATAGTTAAACTCGAAAGATTTTGTTTATAAAAAATAACTTTAAAAATTTTTACACCATGTACCGTAATCAAAATAGTTAAACTCGGAAGATTTTGTTTATAAAAAATAGCTTTAAAAATGTTTATACCATGTACCATTTATGAGCGAATCTCATTTGAAAATTAAAAAAAGGTTATTTTGGGACTTATTGGAAGTCTACAATAACTTACGGTGACCTTTTGGAAATTTACAAATACTTACGCTGACTTTTTCGAAGCAAAACTAAGCTTAATTTTAGGTAGCGTAGTTTCACGGAAGACCAATATCTTTCAAGTTCAACTTTTTATTCCAGGAAGTATAACTATTTTTCGAATTGTGGACCAGTGTCATAAGATTCGTGTTCCTAAAAATTCGTATTTTCAAGGTACTGCTTCCTTTAGAATTATCATTCTAAATATGAGAAAATATTTCGCATGAATAAAGAGGCGCTGAATTGTAAAGAATGAAGTTAAGAATTTAAAAAAACTTCAAATCTTTGAAACTTTCTCTTTTAAAAAATATCAGATTCTGATATTCTTAAATTTTTAGGACTTTTTCTTAAAAAAATAACTCATATTTCTAAAATAAATTTTAAAAGTTCAAAAAATAATAAATTTTTTAATAAATCGAAAATTTTGTACGTGTGTCTTTTGAAATTTTTTGTGTAATTTTAGCAGTCATCGTGTGTAAATTTGAATTTAACTTGTGGCAACACTGCCCTTAGTGGAACATTTTATTCTGAGTAATTTATTAGTAAAGAGCATGGTTATAAAACTTAATCGCATTCGTTCTGTCTCTTATTCTCAATTTACTTGGATTTATTTGAGTGTTTCCTTTTATGGACTTTCTTATATCCGTTTCTTTTCAATATTTGCACTCAAACTTTTCCACACTCACATTTACTTCTTATATGGAGAATCTCACTAAACAGAAGCAATCTAGAAAATGGGACTTTCTTCAGGGGACTTGCTTTAGTGTTGCCAAGTTAGGAGTTTTCCTCCTAGATTTAGGTTCTTTTTAGTCGTTAAGTTGGTTTTTAGGGGTTTGATATATGGTAGGGGGATATTTGCCGGTAGATTAGATTAGATCAGAAGGCACTGTGCACCGCGACCAATGTAGGTCTTTTGTGCTGCCTAAAGTTACCTACAGATTCAAGCTACCTATAAAGCCAATTATCCTATTAGGCAAAATGTTCGCGATGTCGGAAGGCGAAATGAAGCGATCACCTAGAAACCTAAGTCTCCTATCACAAAGCCTGGGACATTCGCAGAGAACATGCTCCGAGGTCTCAGACACCATCTCACGAAACCTACACATATCCGTGTCCGATTGACCCTTCCTGTGCAGATGGTATCTGAGATTACAGTGTCCAGTTAAGTACGATGCCAGGGTCCTCAAACCCCACTTTTAAGCGACAACAGTCGCCTCGACCCCCTACTGGAAAAAGAGATCAATCTCTTAGCCTGGCGCTGACCAGGAGAGTTTTGCCAGTAACCAGAGAATTCAGACTCTCTCCATTTCTCTCCATATTTGCGGGTACAAAAATTATTAAAGGAGTAATTTCGCCCTTACAAAACTTATAATTTCTGTTCGGTAATTGGTTTTGTAAAATTTTGTTAGTCTTCTGCATACATTTTAACTTTTTTTAAATTGCTAGTGAAATTTAAGTCACTTTACTGCACTGTTAAAATTAAATTCCAGATTTTGACTAGAAACCCGCTAGAAACCAGTTAAATTCTTAATTTGTTTCATTTAACTTAAAACTTAAAAAATTGACAGATTTTAGAAAAAATCATTTTTAGGGGCTTTTTTTGGCAGTAGAGTAAATCTAGAGGGGTTTTGGTCAAGTTTGGAGAGATTTGTAACAAAATTCTTCTCAGCAGTTAAAAAGAAAGTAAGACTTTATTTACTCTATTTTGATTTTGATTAGGTAATTTGGTATTAATTTTCCTTTCCGTTTATTCCCAGTAAAATAGTACAATCCAAACAACAGGTTGCAGAACAACTTATACTGTAACATAATAGGTTATAATTTATGTTCTACAAACGATTCTTTTCGAATGAAGTTTGTCCTATTTGCAATAGGTTATTTGCCTACAAAAAAGAACCTGTTACTTTAGTACTAATATAGATAGTCGACCCATATATTTTGGGAGTGCGAACGTTGCAAATAATTCATAAATGTATACAAGAGCAATGTGGGGTGAAGTGCGAATACACGAGAATACACTTACAATCCACTGATTTAAAAAATGTTCTTTCTAATTTTTTTAACACTTTTTCAGTAAGTTCAGATGTACACAAATTCTATACAAAAATGGATCATAAATGTATATAAGAGCAATTTGGGGTAAAGTGAAAATAAACGATAATGCACTTCCAATACACCAAATTGAAAATTGTTCTTGCGGATTTTGTTCACACTCTTTAAGTTAGTTTACGTATACACAAATTCTACACTAAACTTTAGTTGTTATTGAGCTTTTGTGAAAAAAAAGAAAAAATCCTGTGAAAAATTACTAGAAAAACAAACTTTGCCGTCATCTCTAGGGACAGTTACCTTTATTTTTCTATTTTCTGTTTTTCACTCTCTAAAAGTAAACAACAAAGCGATAGTTTACTCAATGCAACAAAAATAAACAATATGGAAAATAGAAAAAATCAACCATGTACTCCTTGACAACCCTTCTTCATTTAGACATTTTTTTATTCGATATTGTGCAAACCATAAAGTATAAAAAAAACTGATGTGTTTTAGGGTTTCGATGAATTGAAAAGTTGTTGATGCATTTGGCGGAAATGTTAATATACACTTGTTATGTTAGAGTTTGTTTGTTGTTCAAAAAAATATCGAAAAAAAATCAATGTGTGAGTTATTATTCCTGTTAACAATTTTTTTTTAGTAATTTTATAAGGATAAAAAAAATCGTATTTAACATCGTCAATGTAAAGAGTGTAACAAAAAAAATGTATATACAAATAGAAATATACAGGCAACTCATGATTAACGCGGTACTTTTTGTCTAAAATTTCGGTATAAAAAAGATTTAAGTACCAAAATAATGAAAAATATCACACACTAAAACTATTACAAATTTTTAAAAACAACTAAAAATGTAGTTAAAACTACAGATGTGACAAAACTGTTGTAGAACTTTAAAAACAACTACAGACACTAACCATTGAAAATTTTTAAAAACAACAAAAACTGTAATTAAAACTTCAGACGTAAAAACTAAAAAAAAGGAACTACAAACACAGAGAACTCATGGTTGATGTGGTACTTTTAATTTTTAACAAAAAGTTTGAAAATTTCTTAAATATCAGACACTTAAACTAATGCAAATTTTAAAAAACAACTTAAAATGTAGTTAAAACTACAGACTGTTGTAAAACTTTCAACTAACTACAAACACTAAAACTATTTCAAATTTATAATAACAACAACTGAAAACGAAGTTAAAACTGCAGACGTAAAACACCTGTTGTAAAACTTTAAAAACAAGTACAAACTCAGGGAACCCAGGTTCACATGGTACCTTTTTGCAAAACTTCGATATAACAAAGTTTTTTTAAAAAAGTCCCAAAATTAAGAATATAACAGTCACTTAAACTATAGGAAATTTTCAAAAACAATTAAAAATGTATTGAATAAAACTAGTTTTAATCACAACAAAACTCGACCTGACGATAGATCAGTGGGCTGAAGCGCTCTGTCTAACGTGTAGTGCGAGGCATTAGAAATCAGTTTATCTATACCACGGTCAGTGATTGCACAGAAAATTTCATATAGACGCAATCAAACAAATAAAACCATAACAAATTTTACTTTATTCAAAAAAACAGGGTCACTGACGAAGGTTCAATACCAGAAACTGCGCAGTCTGATTCAGAAAATTGAAAATTTACAATGTAGTTATGATTTTAAGAAAATACACTCATTCTTCTTTACCACGCCTTTCACAATTAAAAATGTAGTTTAAAATACAGACTTAAAAATATGTTGCAAAAAAAAAAAAATAAACAACTCCAACTTTTTTTTTTTGTAACTGCATTTTAAAAGCTTCTGATTTTTGTTCAACTCTGCTGTGTAAATAAAGGTGTACCTCTACCTGTGAACAAATGTTTTGTTTTCCACAATATACAAGAGTTCAGTATAAATTTAAAATTGTTACAGCATCCATGATTTTATTTTGCATATTTAAAAATAATATATATTTTGTTTTGTCTAGATGATATTCTCTGCGGTACAAACTATTCGCTATATTTTACCCTACTAGATTTATCAAATACTTTATACTTTAAAGAAGATAAATAATAGTAATGCATACCTATCCAGCATATTTTTTAGTTGTGTGAAGTTATTTTGTCTAATGTTTTAAATTTAAGTGATGAATTTATGGCTTTAGTATAATCTAAGCAATATTTTAAAGATTAATAAGAGTAAAGAATATTTATGCAATGCAAAAACTTTTATAAATAAGGTACTTTTTGAAAAAAAAGCACACTTTTAATAAAATGTGCGTTTTTTAATCAAATCCACAACTATTTTAGAAATGTTGAGGTTAAGAAGAAGAATAAACGTTTTTTTCTAAAAATTATAAACATTATTAATTTTTAAATCAGACTAGACAAGTTTCTGCCTTTTTATGGACAGGCTCATCAGTGATTTTCCATTTAAATTGTATTATTATTTGTGTCGTATAATTGTGAGATTGTCTCTATATGATAATTTTTTCAACAACCTGCGGCTGTAAGAATCAAACCTGCGCTCATCTTACATTACAATCGTAACAATACCAAGTCAAGACCGTTTATCGATCACACCCAAGTATGGCCTCAAATCTAATGCAGCTAAATTGCAATTTTCTTTCCTATTAGCTTTTTCTGTTCCTATTAGCTTTTTCTGTCAGAAGTGACAACACTAACAACACAAATATTCTATTTTTAGATTTTTGTTTATTTTTCTAATCTCCTCCGTCTCTATTTCACAATGTTACCAGATTGATGTATGGTTTTTACGTTCAGGGTTGACAACTTTTGCGTTTTAAGTTGGGACATCGCCACAGGCCAAATTTTATAATGTATTTTAGTACAACTATTTTGTTAGTTAAATTAAAAAACTATAATAAATGTTTGTCTTAAACTGTAAAATGTAATTTGGTGAAATTCGGGCTGTATTACTGAATTTTACTCATTATGGACTATATTTTTTTTAACACTGGATAAACATAGTGGTCTAAAACCCCCTTAAATATTTTAACATCTTGGCTACAATAGTAGAAAGTTGTTATACAGAGTTGCCATCATACAATTATATTAAAAAATCAAAATTTTCCCCTTTTCGATTAGAACATTTTCAAACCTTTTTTTAAAAATAAAAAAAAATACACTATTACTTTTAATTTATATGTTGATGCGAATATGTTGATGCGAATTTTATTGGTGCACCAAAACTTAGTTAATCGATTGTAGAAATTTAAGAAAATCTGACCGATCGGGAGATATTTTTTTTTCCAAATACACAAAGTCGAAAATATGCCAAAAATTAAACGCGTTTATACTCAAAATATAATACGTAGTACAAAACAATAATTTTCATGGTAGTACTATATTTGTTAAAATTACCATGACAGAGTTGCCATACAATTAAAAATGTGTTTACAAATCTGTATATTTTTTAAAAAAAAATAATAATCGGTTAACTAAACAATCATATTTTTTTTTTTATTTTGGAATAAAGATTTGCCTATTAAAATATAAAAAAATCCAATTTTTTTTTAATGTTAAGTGTTCTTTGATCTTCTTTTATTTAATTCTTCTTATTAGAATTAGAATTAGGTTTAGATCATTTATTAATTAATTATAATTATTTATTTCGAATATTTCGTCTCCACATTGGGTGACTTCTTCAGGCAACAATTATTACAATTTGATTGAAAAACTTGTTTTAATAATTAAAAACTTATATACATATAACAATTTTTTTAGAAAATGCGGGAAATCAAAAATTATTTCTGTCAATATGAAAAAATAAAAATATTCCAGAAATCAATATTAAAAATAAAATATGAAAAAATAAAAATATCCCAGAAATCAAAATTAAAAAAAAATAAAAATTTCCCGTCTTATTTAAAAAATTTGTTATATGTATATAAGTTTTTAATTATTAAAACAAGTTTTTAAATGAAATTGTAATAATTGTTCCCTGAAGAAGTCACCCAATGTGGAGACGAAATATTGGAAATAAATAATTATATTTAATAAATAAATGATCTTAAGCTCGTTTAAAATGAGAAGAATTAAATAAAAATTTTTCAAATATCTGCAACGGTCTAGAATTCATATCCTGTCAAAGTTGCAATTTTGGTTGCTAATTATCTTTAATATGAAAAAAATCTCAATATTCTATTGAAAAAATTATATCAAATTATTGTATACGGAAATTAGTGAACATATTTTTATATAATTATATGAAATTACATATATTTATATAAGGCAGTAATATATTGTTTTATATGACACCATATTAACCAATTTTGAGATAATCGAAATAAGATATAATTATAACTTTTTGTATATCGTGTCATATATGATCATATATAATTATATATAACTATAACTAATTTTATATGAAATTTAAACTGGCGGAAGTATTGTTCTATAACCTATATATTTGTTAAAAAATTTCTCAAACATCCATGACGTGTCCTTAATGAGTTAATGAACATCCTTTCCAGCAGTTTGATATTGAAAATGAGCATTGGGTTTCTATCCACCTCAGTTTCTCTCAATCTGTCAACTTTTTATTTGTTCGTAAGCTCGAGCCGAGCAAATGAAAACATGTTTCAGAAACTTAAGAGTTATAATTAATTTGTATCATGTTTTTGAATAATAATTAATTACAATATTTATTTATTAAAGATTTTAACGACAAAATAAGCAAGATAAAATTAATATACATGAAATTTTAATAGAAAATAACAAAATATAAGCAAAATAAAATTGAGTGTTTTAAGCAACGATTGTTTATCAACATGTTGCAAATATTTTTTAGTGTAAATGAGATCTTTAGCCGGATCTGATGAGATCTTTAGCCGGATCTGATGAGATCTTTAGCAGGATCGAAATACTAGTATCAGAATAGCTAATATGTTTGATTTACTTTATTTTTGTAAATATACGGAGGTTTAAAGCTGGTTATAAATTGAAAATAAAATAAAAATAATCTCGATGTACATAAAAAAAAACTAATGTAACTGTAAAAAATAGTACTTGAGCCAGAGTAAACACTAAAATTTTTTTATATAAATACAACATTTTTGGTCTTCAAAGTTTAGTAACGTCATGATGCTTGTTAGGAAAAGACCCTAACTAAGAAGACAAGAATGGAGCAAAATTGATGATTAACAGGTTTTTTGTTAAAGTTCTGCCTATTATGGAGGCTCTAGCTTTTCGAAAACTTCGGGTTCTGATGAGATCTTTAACCAGATCGAAATACTAGTATCAACCTAGCTAATATGTTTGATTTGCTTTATTTTTGTAAATATACGGAGGTTGAAAGCTAGTTATAAATTCAAAATAAAAAATATTTTCATTTATGTTTATTTTTATTTTATTGTATATACACGTTGTTATGAGTAAAATCGATTCAGCGGTTAAAAAGTTTCTATACAAATTTTTCTTTCTGTCTGGTGCGTAAAATATTTTTTATAATTTTTTACCAGACGTCAAGAGGTTAGCGTAGTGTTTTTATTCTCCGCAAAAATGATATTACAATTGTAAATTAGAGTCTGGTGTTTTAAATATTTGGTAATCATTTTTTATCAGATGCCTAGAGGTGAATAATATTGGGTGTACCAGGTAATAATGTCGATTTGGACAACATATGGCATAGCTATCACATATGGTATAACTATCACATATGGCATAACTATCACAAATAGGGTATTTTGGGGTAAACATCTGTCATTATAATTCAGTATTCAATGGACGCCAAAGTGTAAACACACATTTTTTTCAATCACTATAATAATTTCGAATTTTGTGCCTAAAAAAGATGTTTTGCAGGGAAGTCAGATAACCTTCTTTCATTTGAATAAAACAGCTATTGAAAGTTATCGATTGTTGATAGAAGCTTACGGTCAACATGCACCAACTCAAAAAACTTGTGAACGATGGTTTGCGCTATTCAAAAGTGGTGATTTCGACACAGAAGACAAGGAGAGGCCTGGTCAGTCGAAAAAGTTCGAAGATGAGGAATTGGAAGCATTACTCCACGAAGATTGTTGTCAAACGCAATAAGAACTTGCATTATCATTGGGAGTCATACAACAAGCCATTTCCCTACGTTTAAAAGCATTCGGATTCATTCAATTGGGTCCCATATGAATGGAAGCCAAGAGAAAAGGCGATTTTGCATGTCGGAAATGCTGCTTGTACGCTACAAAAAGAAGCAATTTTTGCATCGTATGGTTACTGGTGATGAAAAATTGATACATTACGATAACCCCAAGCGTAAAAAGTCGTATGTAAAGCCCACCAACCAGCAGAACCAACGTCAAAGCCGAATATAAATGGCGCCAAGGAAATGCTCTGTATTTCGTGGTGTTATGATCTTTTTTTTTTATTAAAATCTTTATTTACAATATATTTTAACAACATTTAGTAAATTTAATAATATAAAAGGATCATAACATACGTTATTAAACTTCAGCAAGTTTAATAAACTAATCTTAAAAATTTAATTTTATATTTTTACTATATATTTACAAGGTTGTATGATACATTATGTACATTATATACATTAAATATAAAATTTACAATACTATTGCCTATACGGCAGGTCTAATGCATGTCATCTTTGCAGTCTTCTTACTTCTTCCGTTTCGTCTAATAAAGAAATAGCTAAAGGATTACAATGATCACTTAGTCGATCTATGTATCGGGAACTAAACCTTTTTATTTCATCTTTAACCCAAGGTACTTTAAGATCTTCATGAATTAGCTATACGTCGAAGGGTTTTAGATTGATAACGTTGCAATATTTCTACGTTGGAGTAACTCGAAGTTCCCCATAGCTGAATGCCATATGTCCAAACTGGCTTTAAAAAAGATTTATATAATCTTCCTTTGTTTGAAAGACTTAGATCTGAGTTTGGTCTTAATAACCAATACATTTTCTTAGTTTTTATATTAAGATGTTGATTTTTTGCTTGTATATGTTTTTGCCACGTTAGTCTTCTATCCAGATGCATTCCTAAATATTTCACACTGTTCTTTTTCGGAATTTCAGTACCGTTGATATATAGTGAAGGGCATTCTTCTCTTCTCAGTGTAAAAGTAACATGATTTGATTTTTCTGTGTTGATACAAATCTTCAATTTTCTAACCCAGTCTTGAATTAGATTTAATTCGATTTGAACTAAGAAAGACGCTTCAACTGGTGATTCGTTTGATGACATTATAGCAGTGTCGTCAGCATAGGTTGCTACGTGTTATGATCTGTTGAAATCGGGTCTCACGATTACAGGGGACCTGTACCAGACCTTGCCCTTTCTGACTACCATTTGTTTCGATCGATGCAGAACGCCCTTACTGGAATACGCTTTACTTCAGAACAGGGTCTCAGAAATTGGCTTGATTCATTCTTTACCTTAAAACCGGAATACGCTTTACTTCAGGACAGGGTATCAGAAATTAGCTTGATTCATTCTTTACCTTAAAACCGGAACCCATATGCTACCAGAAATATGGGAAAAAGTAGTAACTAACGACAGACAATTCTTTGAATAATGTATCAATTCATTTTGTTATTATAATAAATGCATTTTTCAAGCAAAAAAATCGACATTATCAATATTTTATATTCACTTCAAAAGAAAATGTTTCACCTCAAATTTTGTTTCGCCTAAAATATTTTTGTCGCCTTGAAATTATATTTTCATGCCTACAATGTTGTCTTAAAAAACCCGGTAAAGCCGAATTTTACAGTTTTACTTATTTTCTTTAGTTCTTAAATTTTCCATAAAATAATGTTTGAAAAAAAATTCCGTTTTAATTCTTTTAATTAATTTGCTGAGTAAGCTCTGTTTTACTTAGTTAAACAAATAACTTAATTATGTATGCAACAATCTTTTAAAACAAATACCAAAAAAGTTTCACATCATCTTCTTATACAAAAAAAAACACAAATCACATTACCAAAAGTTGCCAGATCATCATATCATAATAAACGAAGTGTGCCATGCCAGTATTGCAAAGTTTTTGAATCTTAAGCAGTTTTTTTTTTGTTTTCCTACTCTGAAGTATAAGTATATATTAATTTTAAAAATCCCACCTCCTACACCATACTCTAAAACAAAAATTTCTTTTGTAACGATGAAAACGATGATGCTGTTAATGCTTCTACGCCATATGGTTATACCAAACACTTCGATATGTTATAAAAAAAAAAAAAAATTTCCAGTTGAAAAATCTCACTTCAAAAACTTTTAGCACTTATTAAAGCTACAATTCAATTTTATAGTTTTTCACGTTTCATGTTTGACGTTTGGTATGTTGTTTTTTTTTAAACATTTTTTTTTTCTACTACCATTTCATTATAACTCTATTAAAAAAACTGGGTTCACTTGAAAAAGGATATATCGCAGACCTAGTTTACAAGTGACTCAACTCAAAATTTTAATTTTTTGGTTTTATATGCACAATACACTTGTTTATCGGTGGCATGTCATAACGTCCAATGACATAATGTCCATGGACGTTATGTCAATCGAAAAGTGTCATAATGTCTATGGACTTTATGACAATTTGCAAATATTATGTCACTTTCAAGTGTTGCATAGCGTCCAGACTTTTTAAAATAAAAAGATTAATAATATTTAGTATATCAATAAAGTTTTTTTAAGTATTCTTTAGTAGTATATCACAAAATAAAACAAAATTTATAAATCGTATAATCGCCAGCAGAAAAACTTTATTTCGCGAAGGCGCCTGCCGCGTTCTACGGAGGAAAAAAACACCTAAGAGCGGCCGATGGCCACCACACAGAAAAACTTGTTTTTTCAAATTACTTGATGTCTTAAAAATATAAGATTTCAACGGATACGACATTTGATTTGAAAAACAAGTTCTTCTGTTCTAAAGTTTTTTCTGCGTGCGACACAAAAGAAACTACAAAATTACTGATCTGTTTCCACACTGGAGTATAATGTCCATGGAAATTACGTCACCCAAAAAGTGGCACAATTTCCATGGACTTTGTCATTCCATTTGTGGACATAATGTCACATTGCAGAGTGTCATAAAGTCCATGGACATTATGACACTTTTCGAGTGACATAAAGTCCATGGACATTATGTCATTAGACGTTATGTCATGCCACCTGTTTGTCTATAAACAAAATTTCAGTGTATTTTGTTGTTGTCTTTATGTTCAATTGGTATGTTTCTGTTTCAATTGGTATAAAGTTGGAAATATTATTTTTCGATTTTTGAAAAATGAAAAATTTTGAGTTGAGTCACTTTTGAACTACATGTGCGATATGGAAATATGAATGGAGTGTATGATTTGTTTTATGCAGAAAAAAAAAAATCTCTGTTTTATATTGGCAGGATGTATTCCATTTTTTAAAAGCATTCAATTTCTAGCATATCCTGTTAAAGTTTTGATTAAAATACATAAATGCATATGAATTCATTTCTAGTTTTATGAATTCAAAAGAAAATTTTAATCAAAAGGTTGTACAACAATATATTAAATTTGGGAGAAATGGAAATCCATTAAAGACCTTTAAATTCACATCTCAAAAACTAGAAACAAAAATTGTATGTCCAGATCAATTATCATATTTAAATTGAAGGGCTTATTGTAAAAACTTGATAAGCCACATTTAATTTTTGGTAAGTTTTGGCCTCTCAAAATTTAGGAAAAAATGGCTATTACAGGACTTGTATACTCTATTAAGGATTAACAGGTGTTTAAGCAAAACTTCATTCAAAATGTATTTAACGGTTGTCTAAAAAACAGCGAAAACTAGAAAATTGTGAAAGTGGCTTATCAAGTTTTTACAATAAGCTCTTCAATTATATTTTAAAATCAAAACAGTTTTCCGTTTTGTTTTTAAATACATTGTAGAAAAATAACTACAAATGCGGTTAAAACAATCGACTTAAAAACTATTGTAAATTTGTAAAAACAACTACATATCGCACACGTAGTTCAAAAGTGACTTAACTCAAAATTTTTAATTTTTGAGAAATCGAAAAAAAATATTTGCAACTTTATACCAATTGAAACATATAAAAAGATATAACTGTTCTTTAGCAACAGTTAACAACAACAAAATACACGGATATATTTTTTTATAGATAAACATGTGAATTGTGCATAGTTTAAGCATATAAACAAGAAAAATTAAAATTTTGAGTTGAGTCACTTTGAACTAGGTGTACGATATGTACACTCAGGAAACTTCTGCTTTAAAAAATATGTAGTTGTTTGGGTTGTACTACAGTTTCTTTATTTTTAATGTAAATGTCAGTCATTTGTAGAACAAATTACTAACTTTACTAACCTTGTTGTTCATTTGAAAATAAAACAAACCACATCAAATGATTGTTTTATGATTTTACACTAATTTTTTACAGTCGTTTTTTGTTATTTAAAAAAATAAAAAATAATAAATGTTTGTTTATTTTCTACTAACATGTGGCTCATTTTTACTACAATTGTTAGTCATTTTTTGAATATTAAAAAACAAGTGACAATGTTAGTTGAATTTACTGAAATGTTAGTCGTTCTTTCTTTAAGTGAAATTTCAGTTGTTTTTTAACTACATTTGCTGTGGTCTTTACCTACGTAGAATTCTAAGTGCAGTAAAAGTGACAGACATAACGTCTTTTGTTAGTCTATAAAAACAATTACAATTGCAAATAAAACAACTTTAACAAAAACTACATATTTAGTAAAAATGACTGAAATAAAAACTATTGTAAAGCTATAAAAACAACTACAAATGTAGTTAATTAATTAAAAGCACGTCATAGATACGCTGGACATTTTTCAACCAAACTTTGCAGATATACAGAACCATGCTTCAATAAGAAAACTTTGTAAATTGTGTTGCCTTAAAGAGCCCTCTAGTGAAAATATTGGCAACAAAAGATAAAATTTTGTAAGGCGTTGTGGTGTAATGGTTAGCGCGTTGGACTACTGCTACACAGATGGTCCCGGGTTCGACTCCCGTTGACGACAACATCAACTTAGCAAAATAATATATATGAGTTTTCTATCCCTCATATGTATCGCAACGTCCGCCTTCAGTGTTCCCATAGCACTTAACCCCACCGAAGTAAAATAATGAATCAGGGCTATGACACAAAAAAGCTACAATAAATTCGCCAACTCTACATCAGGTGGCGAGCAACAACTGTTCTAAGACCTATCTCGCTCAATTACAGTGTTGACATGTTTGAAGCGCTTCATCCTTCACCACCTTTCATATCTCTACTATCCCCTTTCCAAAGAAAGCAACACATTAGTAAATAGGAAGAATTTCCTGAGAGATGCTTCTCTTTAAAAAAAAAAAAAAAAAAAAAAAATGCCACTCCAATATATTTCTTTCTACATATGTGAAATCCTTTTGATTTTGATAACAATTTTTTTTGTTTTTTAAATTTGTAAAAATTATGTTTTTTTTTTAACAATTCTCTGTTAGTTCTCCTATACAAATATTTTTCAAATAAATCTGTTTTAAAACCAAAACCGAAATGAAGAAAAAAAATCAAAGTGTTAACAAAACATTTATGTCAAACACCTTAAGGCTTCTCATAAAATCAAATTTTTTGTGATAAGTCACGTTTAAGCAGTTAATAGAAAAAGAAACATAAAACCTATTCATTACTTGTAATTCAAATACAATTTTCAATATTAAAAGTTTTTCCAAGTAACTAAGTAAAATTCTTAAGCAACTATTACAATCACTAAATTACCATTAACCTAAAAAATACTTCAAAAAGATGTAGAAGAAGAACTAAAACAACCTCTTGAACCTTCAAGAAACCTAAACACCAAGTATCGTATTACAAAACAGAACAACACCACAAGCTATTTGATTTGCAAAAGATGCTATCTTTAAAAAACACTTCTAGAAAATTAATATTATTCTTAATCATCATCAACTGCAGCAGCTTGAATTTTTGCTCAATTCGTTTTTTATTTTTCTTTGGTGTGTAACCCCCCCACATTCCTTGCAAAAATAGTTTTAGCATTAGAGTTAGTAAAATAGTATTTTGTTTTTGTAGTTTTGTCACTTTGAGTGACATAGTGTTTTTTTTTTAACTTTTTTTTGTGATTTTCAAATCATTAAAAATGTACATTAACTAAATTTTTTGTAAAGAATTTACTATACTCTACAGTTTATGAATAGGAAGAGATATTAGTTTGTCAAGACATTTGTAGCATCTACACAAACTATATCAAGCTGTCCGTTGAAACGAATACCACACCTCTAACAATAGGACCTGGAATATGATTTTTAGCCACAATATTAATCAATATTATAGAAGTTTTGGTATTGAAAATCTTTTAATTCTACCGACGAACTCAAAAGTTATAGCTCAAAATAGGTAGCACCCCTGTGAAATATTAAACAAAAATAGATTTTCTTCCAATCAAAACCCAGCAAAAAATAGTGCTTCCAAGAAGCGCTTCCGGAAGGCATTTCAGAAGGCATGATTGTTGTTCGCGATATCCCACTTGGTATGGCTCTTTTAAAGCGCTTCTTTCATGTGCTCTTAGAAGCAATAAATTCATGACTTCTTAGGCACTAAGAAGCTCTTTTTTGTATGTTGACAACATTAGTGCTTCATGGTATGCATACTTTATTGCTTCATTGTATGCATACTTTATTGCTTCAAAGAAGGCATTTTGGGAAGCACTACAGAATGCCTTAAATAATTGCTATATGCATGGCGGTGAAGCGCTATTTCGGAAGCATATAAAGGCAGCAACTGCTTACCAAATCGAGTTTTTTTTTGCTGGAAATATTCATAACCAAATTTGTTTTTTTTTTTTTTGTAGTGTATAAAAAAATTCAGCCTTACCAAATATAACATTACATTTTGGTTTTTGTTCTGTAACAGTAGCTTGCGCTATAATTTAGTGTCAAAGTTACACCTTTTTTTTGGTTGGTGGGGATGTCATCTTCTTTTGTTTTTTTGTATGGCACTTCTTGAATGTTGTGCAAGACATTTTCTTATAAATGTTTAATATTTCTGTATATTGTTTTGGCTGAAATTACAAAATGTTCAAACATTATTTATGTGCAATAGATGTCAAGGTTGTGATTTTAAATTAAGTAACATCTTTAACGATTTACCTTTGCAAAAACAGCATGCTAATAAGTTATGTACAAAATTTTTCGAAAAAAAAGCTTCTAAAGCCCAGTTTTTGGGATGTAGATTATCTTTAAACTTAGATTAACGAAGCTTGCAAATGGAATACTGCTTCTGAAATGTGGTTTATTTAATTTTGTTATAATAATGGCCAAAATTCTAAACAAAATTAAGTGACTTCGACAATTTTTTGTTAATAAACTTGGAAATGGCGGACAAAATTCGTTGCCGGTTTAACTAAACCGAGTTTAACTGGCATCCCAAGAACTCGGCCTTAGTGTTTGTGATTTCAGGCAACAGGAGTTTTAAAATATTCGAAATTGTATGCTGAGAAATAAATAAAACTGTTCCCATTTAACTTAACCTTTCAATGCCCTAAGTCCACCAAAAAGCGGTGTTTAGGACTTTAGAAGTTTTGACGAAATCATAAATTACTATTTGTTTTTTGCCTTCAAACATTTTTTTTGTGCATCAAAGTTAAAATGGGTTTGTATATGAACATATATGATGATATATGGGGTGGTTTTTGATCATATATGTTTATATCTAATCATATATGTCCATATATAGTTTAACAATTAAAAATGGTATCGTATGGAGAACATATATAGTTGTGTATATGATTATATATGGGTATGGCTGATCCTATATATCCGTATATAGTTTAATATACCAGCATATATAGTCTTCTTTATGACTATATATGCTTGTATTCGAAATTGATATGATCATATATGTTTAAACTTAACCCACAGCTTTGGCAAATTGTACTAGTTCTGTTAAAAGTCCATGTTTAACCAGTCACGGGTTAGGTCCCTTAAGGGTAATTGACTAATCATTTCCCGTAGGGGTAATTACTGAAATTGCCTGACCCCAATTTCTGTGTCCGTCTTTATTTAAGATGTTTCTGTATATACAAGGTATTACTGTTTAGATCTGGTACATCTGAAAACTATCTGCAGATATAAAATTATTCTTATCTTTTTCTTTCAATATAAAAAAATTGTGTATGATTTTCTACATCGAATTCCTGGTTTTGATTTAAAAAATATCTTTATTTATTTTCAGGATATTCAACAAATCAACAAAATCAAGCCCTTTGTAGACCTGGTAAGTTTAACAAATTTTCTCTTTTATAAATTTTGAAACCTCTAATTTTCCGATCCAACTGTTTAAATGGTTTTAATCCGTTTTCTATCACTTAAATGATATTTTAAAGTTTACTGACATATGGAAGATAGACGTGTCCTTGACAATGAAATTCACATACATTTTTATAGTTCCATTATGATTATAGTGTATACAAATTTCTGCAACGATTTTATCATAAAGATATATAGTGTCCGACCGAACAGTTCGGCCAGAAAATGCATTTGGTCTGTATTCGGTATATTAAAGCATTATGGAAAAATATGGCGGATGGAAAAATGTTTATTGGGCTGATAAGATGCTCTTTTGAGTGTCAAATTTGAAGAAAAGTCTGTAGTTAAGCAATGAATTCACTGTTCGGCCTCAGAAAGTTCGGCCAAATTGAAAATAGTTCGGCGGCCGAACTTTTAACTTTATATCTAAACTTCGTCTTTTCTCTTAAATTTTATACACAAATTGGAATTAAATCGGCTCAACAAACATGTTTCCAATACCAAAATTTGTCATCATTGCCTCTAAATATCAAAAAACCGACAAAATATAGTTTTTTGGCCGAACTGTTCGGTCGGACACCAAAGATATATGAGAGGTAGGCGTGCCATCGCGAAGTTTGTAAACGACATTTTTAGCTAAATGTATATCCTGATTCCAATTTCTATCAATTATATCCTGTATATACTGATTCCAATTTCTATAAATTTTAATGCTTTAATAAAAAATGTAACTTGTAACGTGGTTTAACCTATATACTAGGCTCAAAACCTTTGTAGCATAAAAAATCACAACTATGCCAAAATTAAAAATTAGATGTTGGAAAGGTGAATGGAGTTTTTACAAACTTTCATTCAAAATTTTAAAAATTGGATATGTGTGTTTTTTCATAATTTTAATGAAACGCATTAAAATAATTTAAAATTGTTGCTCAAATGTTATTTTAAGTGTATTTTTGACATATGGAAGGTAGGCGCGTGCTTGAATATAAAATTAAGATCACGTTTTCATAGCCTAATTATGAGCAAATTGTATTCCGTTTTCGGCAATGCTTTTATCATGATTTAAATAAATTTTATCTATGGAATATATGAGAGGTAGGCGCATCATTACTTGAAATTAAACAGCATTTGGAAAGGATAATTATGGCTATCATTTGATGGAAATTTCAATAAATTTTAATGGTTTTATGAAATTCAGATCACTTTTTTTAAAGCTTAATTTTGAATAAATTGCATTCTGATTTCGGCCAATGCTTCTACCAGCATGTATTGAATCATTTTTATCATAATGATGTATGAGAAGTAGTCATGTCATTACTTGAAATTAAACGAAATTTCGAAAACACAATTACATTAGCCATCATATGATGGCAGTAACAATAAATTTGAATGCTTTTATCAAAAATCTAACTTGTAAAGTTTTTTTTTTTTTATTAACTAATAATAATATAATTACAAATTATATACTATTACCCTAACCGAGCACTAGCTACTATGCCCTTCGGCGCGTTGTAGCGAAAACAGATCAGCGCCTCTGGTGGGAATCGAACCCATAACCCCCGCACTGATAAGCCAGCACGCTACCAACTAGCCAACCGGGGCGCACGAACTTGTAGGGTTAACTAAACTATTACCAGGTCAGAGATTACGAAAATCGTGAAAAAATCGGTGGAAAATGTATGTTCGTTAAAGGATTTAAGGATGTATGAGAAGAAATCAGCGCTTTCAGTGTAAAAGATAAAAACTATTGTTAGAAATTTAAACAGTTTACAGCTTCAGATTTTATCATTAGAGAACTTATTTCCTTTGTATTTTATTAAAATATCTAAATTAAGGGATATACGAGTGAAAGGCGTGTAATTGCTTTACTTTAAATGCTATTTTATTCTTATATATATGAGTCATTCCCTGTCAGACCGAGCACATTTTTTACAATACCTCTTCCGATTTACTTTAAATTTGCCAGACGTATTAAACATTAAAAAATATTTTGCCCGTGTTTCCAGAAAAAAACTAAAAATTTTTTTTGAAAAGGTTATGGGCATTTGAAAATCGTCAAAATCGTGAAAAGTCATCCGACATGACAACTTTTAAACTGATGTTTTTCTAAAACTATTGAACGGATTTTAAAGTTTAATACCTTATTTTAAAGGTATTTGAAGCTTCTTTTTAAATTTTTTTTTTTTTTTTTTTTATTTATTTATTTTTTATTTTATTTTTTTTTAAATTTGGTTTTTTACTTAATTTTTGTTTTCCACCATCTTTGAACGAGTCGAAAAATCTGAAAAAATATTTTCTTAAAGCTCAATATAACCTTAATATTAATGTAAATTTCAAAATGGAAGTCCATTGGATTCTATTTTTTCTGATTTTTTTCTATTCAGAAGAATACGTACTAAAGTTTTAAAAGACATCGGAGACATCAAAGTCAATTTTTAGCAAAAGTCGTACGATCTGACATGGAATGACTCATATATGGCTTATATTGTTATAAATTTTGATAATTATGACAATCACAAACCTAAAAAATTTCTTCGTGAAAGGCGTGGTACAGAAGAATGAGTGTATTTTCTAAAAATCATAACTACATTGCAAATTTTAAATTTTTCGGAATCAGACTGCGCAGTTTCTGGTATTGAACCTTCGTCAGTGACCCTGTTTTTTTTTAATTTGAATAATGTAATATTTATTATGTTTTTATTTGTTCGATTGCGTCTATATGAAATTTTCTGTGCAATCAATGACCGTGGTATAGATAAACTGATTTCTAATGCCACATACACTCGCACTACACGTTAGACAGAGCGCTTTAGCCCACTGATCTATCGTCAGGTCGAGTTTTGTTGTGATTAAAACTAGTTTTATTCAATACACGGTGTTTTTGTTCTTGCATACATAATCTCAGAAGTACAACTCCAATAACACAACAGTTCTAGTTTTAGAAACTTACCTCACTCTAATGTCCACTGTTTTCCCATATGTTGTAAGTGATGCCATATCTATGATATATTCTTCCTTTATGTCTTTTAAATTAAAATTTAACTTAAAGGATGTAGTGAAGAAAGGCGTGTAATTGCTTCGATTAAATAAAATTTTACCATATACTTATGGCTGATATTCCAGGGATATATGGTAGGCAGACTGCTTTAATAATATAATATTTCATTTATATATTATTTCATTTATACGAGTATCTTTTAAAACAAAAATTCCACTAATCCAATAAATTTTGATAATTATATTAACTACAACCGAAACAAGTTGTTCAGACACTTATGGGCAATAGACTGCTTTAATCATTTTATAAATTATTTTCTTTAAATTTAAAATTTACCTAAAGGATATACGGAGAAACACTCGAAATTGAACAAATTCAATTGTATCCTTACATGTATTCATAGGTATTTGGTTGATCAAATACTTTTATCTTATAATAAATCATTTCCTTAAGGTGTTTTAGATCAAAATTTAATTAAAATGATATATGGAAAAAAGGCGTGTCATTGCTTTAAATAAAATTAAATTTTAGCCTCATATTTATGGCTTGTATTCCAAAACATTTTGATGTTTGTATAATTGATGTTTTGTATAATTATAACCCTAATAAAACTTTCTTGGATATATGGGAAATATCTTTGGTCAACCCCAAGTATTTCAGGGTTAATATATTATACAAAAATATTTTTAAATACACTCACAATATTTTATAGTTAGAAACAAACGAATTTGTACATTAAAACTATAGAACAAGTTGTTAAAAAGAGGACTACTGATTTTTCGTTTAAAACAATAGTAATTTCCAATTATTTTTAATTGTTAAAAAATTAACTAAAAATATCGATAAAAATAAAGTACTTTCGTTTATTTTAACTATTAAAAAATAATTGCTTAATCCGTTAAAATAAACGATATACGTTTTTTTTGACTATCAAAAATTACCGAAAATCCATAAAAATAAAAGATTTTCCATTATTTTGACCATTAAAAATTTAACTACCAAAACTTAAAAATAAACGATTTTCCTTTATTTTAACTATCAAAAATTTACCCCCAAAAACGTAAAAATAAACGATTGTCGTTTATTTTAGCTATCACCAAATTTAATTTAAAAGAAATAAAAACACGAGTTCTGTATTTGTTTTTGGTTATATTTTTATTTAAAAAAAAATTTATAACGTATTATTTACATAACAATATATGTTAGGATTTATTTTTAAAACTAAATAATAAGATTAATTGAATATTAAAAAATTTTAAGTTATATTTAATAATAAGCCAAAAGTATATATACAATAAAAAGATAAGAAATATATATAAAAAGAATAAGTTAATAAATTAGATAATACTACTAAACCAAGCTTACCGACCTTACAGATAATAACCAGTTTTTACACTTATGGACGAGATTTTTCACAAAATAAAAGTTCTGTATGTTTTAACGAAGTTTTTACTACATCAAATTTTAAAAATATGATATTTTCTCTCAAATTTTTTCAGTTAAATACTGATAAGACCCTCAGCAACATTTGGGTATCAAATTTACAAAGACTTGAAGAATTTTTTGGAAATAAATTTGAATTTGAAATAGTATTTACAAATTCCATTGGTGGTACCTAATGTTGTTTATGTGTAATACCATTAAAACTGAATATAGTGGGCATTATAAAAAAGTGTATTTACAATAGCATATCATATCCTTTAAAAAACGATGATATGTATCGTAAACTACTGCCTATACAATCAGATTTTAGGTCTATTCCGAATAAAACTTTTTCAACAAATAACTAAAAGTTGAGGCTGTTAGTGCTGCACTTAAAATTAAAGACTTGGTATGTTTTATAGCATAACGCTGATGCTGCGGCCACTGATTCCATTTTGAAAACTTTTTGGTAAATTACAACAAATATGCCTTCAACATTAAAAACATTTTTTTTTATTAGAAGAAATGGTGGATGTCCGCTGTACAAATCAAGTTCAATATCGGTATCAATAAACTTTATTGTAGATATTTGAGAATCGGCGATAGTTGGCTTTCCAGTGTTTTTGAAGTGCCGTTCCGGCTTCAAAACACCATGAAGTACAAATACAAATACTGCATCTTTAGAGTCTGAAAACAAAAGAAAAATTCATTTTAATATATCTATTATTTTTTATTTGTAAACAGAAATTACTTTGATCCAGTTTTTCTTGAGCTTCGCACCATATTGAATTCGACCTTTTATCTTTCAAATTCATATTAAGGTATATTGGTAATATGGTATTCATTTTGTTCCAGTTAACAAAAAAGTTTTTGTTTTTTTCAGGATAAAGCACATCGAAATCAATGGAAATCTGTGTATAAAGCAGCACAGAACTTATGAAGATTCATGTTAGCCAATTCGTGGATATTATTTCAACACTTCCACTATAAACTTAAGTTGCTTTGTTAATAGAGATCAAAAATAATTTATATATAGTATAACGTAAATAGTTAAGAGTAGTATCATTTCTTAAGCGAGGCAAGTGGGCATATGCGTCATTAGGTAAACTACCACAAACATTGTTTAAGTTTTGAGAAGATTTCGAAACAGTAAATTTTCCAATAAATTCGACTTCTGTTCCAAGTTGTCGAATGTGCTGAAAACTTCCTATTTTTACTTGATTTAACGTTGTGTTCTGTTCTGTAAAATATAAAGTTATTTAAAAACAGAAATAAAGTATTAAATTACATTGTATGAAAATCTATATAAAGGAAATATAATCGAGATACCCTAAAGATCCTATTTATCAAAATCGAAGAGTTTAAGGGTCAGTTTTAAAGTCTATACTAAAAAGTTTTTAAGCTTAAGTGTAGTATAAAGGCATTTTAAGTAAAATTGTTAAATAATTTTTAATCTGGCTGGTCTTAGAATATGTATCTTAATCGTTAGTAATGCTCAAAACACTATAAAATCTCGAGAAAAATTTGTACTTTAGTGGCAGGGAAGGTAACTGAGCAAAAATAACCACAGTTAAGAACTTCCATTTAACACTGATTTTTTTGAGGCAACTTTGTAGGTCCTTACCAATTTTTTACTAAATTGCGCCTAAAGACTCGTCTATTTCTAAGAGCTTATGACTTCTAATAAAAGGTGTTCTATAAAAATAATCAAACAAGTTTAAATATATGAGGAAGATTTGCTGATATCGTTAAAATCTTACAGGATAATATTTGGAGCTATTATCGAGTCAAGAACTATCAGTTATTGTAAAAATGGAAATTAGTCTTTATCAAACAATTCGGATAGAGTCTATGCTTAAAAACAATTTATTAAATTTTTATTTTAATGTTTCGCAGCGAAAGATATAAGTTTAATTATGGTCGGCTATTTTATCTGAATTTTATTTAATTAAAAATTAATTTTTGTATCGAATTTGATCTTTTACAGGAACCATTTTTGGATAGTGTTTAATTGAGCTCTTTTATGTTAACTTTAGTTTGATTTTTTTCTCATATTTTACCTCGTATCAGTGGCATTACGTATGAGGTATTTTCGTTGTCAATTTCCTTTAAAAAAGCGAACATGAGCTGTAAATCCAGTTTGAGTATTAATTGCCGCATTATTTATCTGATGTAGGTTACTAAAGTCATGTTGGGGGTTAAAGCACTTTGATTGCTGATTGCCAGTTGTTGATGGACAATTTGAGGTTGACTGCTTAATTCATGTTAAAAGTTTAAAGGACTTTGCAAGTGGATTGGCGGTTGTTGATTGCTAATTTCACGTTGGTTGTTTGATTCATATTGAGGGAATAACTCAGGTTGACGGTTTGAATCCATTGAATGGCAGAATAATTTTAAATATAGTTAATTAGAAGTAAATTCTGTAACTCTAATAGCTTTTTCACCGTTATGTAAATTAGTAATATTAAAAGGAAATGCAATTATATCATTGAAAAACGTAATGGGATATTTACCTTATTGTACAAAAAAACCACAGGAAGCCATCTTCTTACTCCTTAACATTCCAGATTTTACCAGATGAAAAGCACGATCAGCTTTTTAAATTAACATTTGGAATAAACATATGTACATATGTGTAAATATTATAAATTGCAATAATTTTGTTTTTACTTACCAATTTGATTGTAAAAATATTTTTTTTTTGCAATTTTTAGCAAACCCACTAGACAGACTCTTGTTTTTACAAAATAAAAGACAATTAAAATCTAAAGAAAAACCACTTTTGTAAAAATGTTGGTACTTTTTGATTTAATTTAATTGTTTAGGTACCTTTGCAATATTATTGCACATATTACTGCCAATTTTATTATCAGTCAATGTAGCCAACTCAATATTAAATATTTTTCACATATCTTGTGTCTGCAATAAGAATCAAAACCTTTTTGATTTTTTCTAACCTTCCAATATGACATACACACTGGTATGATATATGCATAAGAATATTGCTTAATTTTAACTTTACAATAAACATTGATGCGCTCAATCTTGTTTACCTAAAAAACACTTGACTTTTACGATATTTTACTATATCTTCATCTCCAAGATGTCATCTACGAGATGTGCTTTAACATATAAATTTGGAACAGTGAGGGAACTCCATCTCTGTTCTAATATGCACCTTATGCACCGTCAATACTGCTCGAGGATGAGAAAGTGCAAATTTGCATCGTGTGCAAATGACCACGCTGAATACCCTCAGTAACAAAAAAAAAAGTAAAACAAAATTTACTGAAGCAAAGCACTTAATCGTCAGCTGGGCCACTTTGGTACTTTTTGGACTGAAAATGTAAATAAGTAATTTATTTACCATCCCCAGTTTATGCATATGAAAAACGTTTGAGAGAACTTTTAAAAAGATTACAGTGATTTTTGTGTGATTTTTTTTTAAACATGTAGATTTTAAACGAAAATATTAACTGCTACAGAAAATCCGTATTAATTCATAGTTTGTTTTTTAAATAACAGATAAAAAAGCTGAAAAATATGTTTCTTTGTATTTTAATAGTTTATTCAGTTAAAAACAAACTTTACGGATTACTTTTTAAATAAACTACAATCGGTAACGGAAAATATATTGTGAGTGTATATTTTATTTACACATATTTTTTAAGATTTTTTTTGACAATGTTTTAATTTTAAATAATTTTTTTATCTCTTACCAATTGCAAGAAAAAGAGAATTTCAAGCTTTTTTTCTAGCACAATTTTCCAAATGGTTTGCAACCCATATAGACATTTAAATAGGTTTTTCTTTTAGCGGCTTTCAGCACACAAAATCTATTATGTATGTCTGGTTATATGACCCAAAAAACAAACGGAAATATAGAACTTTATGTACAAAAACAGATCTAAATTCAAATAGAATAAGTAACAAAAAAAAAAAAAGTGCCAAATAAAATGGAAGTTGAATTTTCCAAAAAAAAAAAAAAAAAAAAAAAAAAAAAATGAGCAGAAAAAACCTACGTATGAGTAACATAAACGAAATGTTGTCTTTTTGCATGAACTAACATGCTTATACATGCTCGCAACTGCAGAGTTACTTGTACATTTGTACACAAAACACAAAACACAAAGTGACAATTTGATATATTGCTTGTAACTTCTGTAAACATGTTAAAAAATTTATAAACATGTAAAACTGTGTAATACTGCATGCATACACATGCACAAACAAACATACACAGAGAAAAAATAATCAATTATTCTAACATATTTAAATAATTAACTCAAATTTTTACGAATATTTTTTAAATTAAGTTTTTGCTTATTTAAGTAAATGTAATTCTAGTTACAATAAAATTCAATATAATTAAATTTCGTTAAATTAACAAATTTTCGTTTATTTTATGTAAGTTTTTATTATTTCGATTTTGACGAAATATATACACATATGTATTTTGATTTTGGGCTGCAATACGTTTTTCGAAGGTCACTTAAAATAATGGCGTAAATATTTTTTTTGAAATTCGACCTCTTTCCCCTGCATATCTGATTCAAAAAACGCTGATTTTGGGCACCATGTTCAACAGAGCCAAAACTGCTATATATATTTCAAATCTGACTTCGCCATTCGATTGTTTAGAAAAAATTAGTAAAAATAAGCGTTTTTTGCTATTATCAGGATGTACCAGACAGTCATTAGGGGGAGCCGAAAAATTCACTTTTTCATAGAAAATTGTAAAAATATTTTTTTTAACACGCAGATTGGAAAAACTGTCATTTAAATATTTATTTTAAAAAGTTGTTAAGATTTTGATACGAGAAGTATTAATAATACTTTATTAATTGTATTATTTTTGAACCAGTATTGTGTTTTTTCAAGCTACACCTGTAATAACCCTATGGGGAATGGGACCGGTTCTGCGTGTGCCACAGGATCGGTCCCTTCGTGCCAGAGGCCGGTCCTCTGCTAAACCCTACCCTATGTAAACAACTGGCAACTTTAACATTGGCTTGTCATAGGAGGGGGTCATTTGTCTTGCTTTAAACCACATAGTGGCATGCCACAGGACTAACCAAAGATGGGCATACCACAAGACTGTAGTAAAAAGGCCATGTCGTATAAAATAAACGAAAACTAAACAGCTTTCAATGGGTAAAATTCTTGCCAACTGGCTTTTTCTTGTTAATAAGCATTCTGGTTAGGTGGTATATCCTCCCATTACCAGTCACAGGATTGGTAATTTTAGGACAATTGACACTGCTTACCACACTTCGGTATTAAATAATACCAGTCCTGTGATAAGTTCTTCTTTAACCAGTCACTTTTAGGTCAATTGACTCCTCATTCCCCATAAGGATTAGCTATACCTCTAATACTATTTTCCGAAATGGCTGATCTTTTACAGTTAATAGAAAAAAGAATACGGCGAATTCCAGGTAAACAGTTATTTTAAATTTAATAGATGAATCTTACTGATATACATTTTGTCCCAACGTATTGTTGAATGTACTAACGTAGATGTCTCACGTCTTTTTCTCACTATACATAATATTAATCAGATACTTTTGTAGCTGCATCCACTATTGTATCGGAAACTGAGAGAATTCATGCTTTAAAAGTTAGCGTTTTTAGCCGCAGATATGCAGGAGAAAGAGTTTAAATTTAAAAAAATAATTACGCCATTATTTTTAGGAATGCAAAAACCTTCTAAAAATATATTGTATTCCAAAATCTGAAATTTCAAATTAACCCTTATATATACATGAAAAATCAACTAAAACTTTCGTAAAATGAAGAAATTTTTGTTAATTTTATGAAATTTCGTAAAATATATGAAAATTTTTTCATTTTACGAAAGTGTTTAGTTTTTTGACATTAATTTCGCTTTTACTATAGATGGTATTTTTTTAAATTAAACAAATAAGAAAAATTTTCAAAATAAAATAGAAATGAAAGTTATTCAAGTTCGAGGTCATATTCTATATTTCTTTATTAGGATATTGTCCTAACAAATAATCTATAGAGTTTTCGTTTTCAAATTTATTAACTGACCACTTTCAGGAATGTGTTAATAGATCTATTTCGGGAATTTTCTAGGTTCCCATCATCAGAACACGTTTTGAAAGAAGTGACAATCCCATGCAAACATCAAACATTCATATAAACTAGTTTACTCACTAAATGGTAACTAATATATAAGCTCGAAGTTTAAGATTATCATCATTGATCAAAAATATTATATTGAAAACTTGTTCATTATGTGCAAGCTCTACCTTTGGTAGATATACAATACACGCTTTTTGTTTTTATTCTCCTTTTTATTTTTACACTTGTTTTGTTTTTATTTAAAAACAAGATGTAAAGGGGAAATAAACTAAGACCGTACTTTGTCTATTTTACAAGTTTGATACAATTTTTAGTAAAAATAAAAATTCTCTCTACCACGCCTTTCACAAAAATTTTTATGTTTTTTGTACCGTTAATTGTGCAATGAAAATTATTCACGTTCGAGTACTTCACGTACTCTATATTAGGATATTGTCCTAACAAATAATCTATAGAGTTTTTGTTTTCAAATTTATTAATTGTCCACTTTCAGGAATGTGTTAATAGATCTATTTCGGGAATTTTCTAGGTGCCCATCATCAGAACACGTTTTGAAAGAAGTGACAATCCCATGCAAACATCAAACATTCATATAACCTAGTTTTCTCACTAAATGAGAAATAATATATAATAATATATAAAGTTATTATATTGAAAACTTGTTCATTATGGGCAACCTCTACCTTTGGTAGATATACAATACACGCTTTTCGTTTTTATTCTCCTTTTTATTTTTACACTTGTTTTGTTTTTATTTAAAAACAAGATGTAAAGGGGAAATAAACTAAGACCGTACTTTGTCTTTTTTACAAGTTTGATACAATTTTTAGAAAAAATAAAAGTTTTTATCGTTATATTAGTTTTTGTTTTTATAAACATCGAGATTATTTTTATGTTATTTTCAATTTATAACGAGCCTTTAACCTCCGTATATTTACAAAAATAAAGCAAATCAAACATATTAGCTAGGTTGATACTAGTATTTCGATATGGCTAAAGATATTATCAGAACCCGAGGTTTTAGAAAAGCTAGAGCCTCCATAATAGGCAGAACTTTAACAAGTGTGCAATGAAAATGAAAATTATTCACGTTCGAGTACTTCACGTACTCTATATTAGGATATTGCCCTAACATTTAATCTATACAGTTTTTGTTTTCAAATTTATTAATTGACCACAATTTATTTTCGATCAGTTGTAATAAGATAACACGCTGTATCAAAAGATATTTAAATTTTTTCCTGAAGTTGAACAGCGAAACTGGTCGAAATATCGAAAAGATAATAAATATTTAAAAATAAAACATGAAAAATTTTAATTTTATTTTTAATTTATGACCCTGAGCCAACCCAAAAAAAAAACCGATCATTTTAATTTTTAATAAAAATTGTATCAAACTTGTAAAAATTGTTGATTTTACAAAATTTTTTGTAATTTTGACAAAAACTTTGTATTTTTATGCATTGATTATTAGGACTGAAAGGAAAATAAACTTAATTCGATTTCAAAGTTGTTCCTATTTAATTTATGTTTTGCTTGACTTTATGTATATATTTTTTCTGTGTACTTTCTCATACGCACGCATACTGCATTACATTTAAGTTTAAACCAACCAAAGAATTCATGTATCATCATGCCGCCAGAATCAAGTAAAAATGGTTGGAAAATTTTTTGCCTAGAAAACGAGAAAACAAATAGTTGGAAAAAGGATCTCAAAAAGGAATTTTTTTTGTGTGTTATTGTCAAGCTACATGTGGGTACTTATTTTTCTCTATACAACAACAACAACAGCAATAACAACAATTTACAACAACATTTACAAACAGCAACAACTTTAATAAATACTAACACAAATAAAACCATCATCAACATCAAATTGTACATGAGTCTACTAAATGCTGGTGCATAAAATAGTTCAACTCCTCATACAGTTCATATGAGTAAAACATTTTTACGACATGTTTAAACTTGATCCAAATTTTTCAAACAACAACAGCAGATTACAGATTACACAAATATTTTGTTACCCTTTTCGCTGTTCGCAAAATGAAACTCTAGCTAAAGCTGGTGGAAAATTGGCATAATAACTATTTATTTTTTTCAAATTTTAAATAAACTCTCATTGTTAATTTTGGTGTCACATCTTTTATACCAAATTTAAGAAATAAACCGGGACGACTGCTACATTCTTAAACATGTGACAACATTTTGAATATATATTCAAAATAATAGAATATAACTTTAGGAACGTATGATTAATATATAAATAAAGATTAAGTATACGCCTCAATTGAAATAAACTGTTGGAAACATATAAATTGTCGAAAACATTATTGCAAAAATTCTCCGACTGGTAAATAACAATTTTCAAAACATTGTTGATATGTGTACTAATAAATATTAAGTATACTCTTCAATTAGAAAGGAAAGCATCCTTAAATATTTTACAAGTTCGATTTTTGATTAACCCTAGAACACACACCCGGGTACAAGTGTATCCACTTACAACTTTGCAGTGCTGTAACTCAGGAACGGCTTAACTTAGAGATTTCGGATCTAGGAAATATAAGTAATTTCTAATCTTTTAAAGGTTATTTGATCCAATTCGGATCAGTGGTTCAGGAGCTACGAGCTTCCAAATTCGACACCTACGTAAACACAAACAACATTTGGCTATCCCATGCCAGTGACCTTTTTAATGAAAAAATAACAAAATTTCAAATTATAAAAATACGAGGCCGGATCAATAAGTCCGTGACTTTATGAATACACTTAGTCCAGCGTTTCTTAGCTCAATATACTTAGTCCAACATTTTTCCAATTTTTGTATCCCTTCCAAAAAATAGGATTTTTCGAGGTCCATAAAATAGGCATTTGTTTGATCAATAATTTCATCGTTGGAGCTAAATCTCTTTCCACCGAACCATTTCTTTACACACAGAGAAATAAAGTGCCAACCGAATTCAAAAGTGTATTTTAATGGGAACAACTTATGAATTCAGTTAGTACAACGATGTTTACATTGGATCTCTGAATATTTTGGGTGTTGCAACTAACATTCAGTTGAATTAACCAAAGTTTGTTATGAAAACTAATGTTAAGTTGTGCCAACCGACTGAAATTCCCAATAACCGAATTTGAGTCGTAGTAACCGAATTTCAGTTGGAAAATAGCTAAATTTTTCTCTGTGTGTAGGTGTGGAAATAGGAAATAATCACTGGTTGCTAATTCTGGAGAATATGTCAGATGAGGTACCAATTCGTAGCCCAATTCATGAAATTTTGCCATTGAGACTGCACACATGTGCACTAGGGTGATAACTTTTTTTGGACAACATTCTCCCCAGGGGTTTTCTAATGGCAAATATTGTATTAATGATAAAAAAATCTATTTCAGTTCAATTTGGTAACCTTGCGCACCGACAGCGATTTCTAAAATGCCTTTAATATGTATTTTTTTAATTTTTTTAATAACAATTTTTTTAAAATATGGTTTATACATATGTAAGTAAGCAAATTTGGAAGAAAACTATTCCATTGACTCGAAAACGGACTTTACTATTGATATCAGCATGCCTTAATTATATAGATGTGATGGTCAGACGTTGAGGCATCAAAAAAAGTTTTTTTTTTAACTTTGTTTGATTCAAAACTTTAACGCGTTTGGTGCGGAACCTATTTTAACGATAGCGAAAAACTAAAAACGCAGTTCTTAATATTTGTCCATGCCCTACACGATTTTGTCTTGGGAGATTTGATATTTGCAAAAAATGCAAAAAGTTATCACCCTAGTGTGCACCCGTGCTTTATCTTGATGAAAAAGAACTTTTTTCTTGGCCATATGGGGTCTTTTTTTTAAATCCTCGTTAAATCGGTCCAATAAGTTGGCATTATATTTGCCGTTTATTGTTTTTAACTTTTGAAGGTAATCGATGTGGATTATCCCGCGTGCATCCCAAAAAACTTTTGCCATCACCTTATTGGCCGACAAACTTACCTTGGCCTTCTTCGAAGCCGGTTCACCCGGAGAAACCCATTGTTTAGACTGCTGCTTGACTACGGAGTGTTGTAATGGATCCATGTTTAATCCATAGTTAGAAAACGCCGCAGAAGCTCATTCGAATTGCGGTTAAACAACTCCTAACAATCCTTTGAAGTTGTCACACGATTTTATGGTGAATTGACAGCAAACGCGGCACCCATCTTGCAGACAGCTTTCTTAAACCCAACTGATCATTTAAAATCTAAACCACACTGCCATATGAAATGCGTCATTTGTACTTGTGCGACCACAACGAAAGTCAGTAAACCACTTTTTTACCATTGAAATTGATGGTGCAGAGTCCTCATTATATTTATCAAGCTTTTGCTTGGTTTGATCGACGGTTTTTTTTTTTTTTTGCAAAAAATAATGTTTAATGAGCACTCGCGTTAAACGCAAAGTAAATGACGGAACTTGCTCAAAATTTGACAGTAGTCTATTAACAGGTGGTACTTGATGGGAGCAGTGTTGCATTTCATATATCTACGAGGAAAGTTCGAAAAGTCACGGACTTATTGATCTGCGCTCGTATATACATTTGGTATATGCATTCAATATAATAGAATAGCACTTTTAAAAAAATGTTAGGAACGTACGAGTAGTATAAAAATTAATATAAAGTATAACGCACTAATTACAAAAATTACCACATATTTTAAAAGTGTGTTAGATAAAAAAAAAACCGTTCAAAAACATAATTTGTTTAAAAAGTTATTGGAGCGTATGAATATTACAATTGTATGGAAATAGATATTAAGTATACGCTCCAATTGGAAAAAGTTTTAATGTTTAAATCAATCGCAGCCGTAAGTTTTAAAGGATCTTAATCGTGGGTTTTAAATTATAGGTTCTAAAAAAGACAGCAGAGGTGTTATAACTTTAATAAAAACATTAATTTTAATGCTAAATTTTCATCTCTTCCAAAACTTAATAATAAATGACACATTTGGCTATCATTAATTTATTGCATAAATCTTTTTCTATAGGTCAAATATTGACCAAGTTAAAAATATCATAAAAATACCACCTTTCATTTCCTAATTTATTTCTGAACAGCACTAATAATTCAAATGAAATATTTAATAATGACATTTTACAAATAAGAGTCTATCCTATTTGCAAACCACAGAAAACACACAAAAAAAAACAAATTTACAATTTAAAGCTTTTAAAATCACAATCCATGCATTTGTTTCTATTATAGGGATTTTATAACAATTGTTTTATGACAAAAACAAACTTTATAAATTGAATATTTATGCTTTTATGCCATGAATATCTGTAAATATTTCCAATATATGCTGAAATAAAAAAAAAAGAATATGTAAATGTAAGTGGTTTTTAACAATACAGATTTAAAATGGGAAAATCATTTAGTTTAAACTATTACAAAATGCATATTTTTGTCAACAATTTTGTGCGGAAATTGAAAGAATTTACACACAAAACCAACAGAAACTAATAATGGAAAATGGTGTTTGACAGCGATTTATTAATGCATAAATTATCTAAAAATTTTGAAAAATTTAAAAAGATTGATTTTATATGAAAAGCAAATAAAAAAAAAACAGTTTTAATAAAGCGTTTAGAATGCTAATAATTTTTAAATGAATTTGATTCAGAAAATTTTAAGTTTCCCCTACAGTAATATCATTAATCCCCTTTCTTTTATAGCTTTCCCCTTTCATTTCTTACAAATCATGCTGATTTTTTTTATTTGTTGAATGCAAAAAATGTCTTTCCTTCTTCTTAATCTAATTCTTTGTACTCTCTCGTCTATTGCACATTTGTTAACTACAAGGTGGCGCAAAAATAACCTTCCGATGTTTTTTGGCTGTAATTTAAAAAAAAAATGAAAAACTTTGACTCTTCTTGTGGATTATTTTTATTTGGTATTTTAATTTTTTTTACATCAAGTCGGGAATATGATGTCATGTAAATGGCCGCCGCCACAGTTGATTGTCATTTGAGCCCTTTTTATGGCATTTTCCATCACTTTGGCCAAAACTTCCGGCGATAGGTCCTCACATTCTTGACGGATATTGTCTTTAAGAGCTGCAAGAGTCTGAGGCTTGTTGACATAAACCCGCGACTTCAAAAAGCCCCACAAAAAGAAGTCTGGAGCGGTCAAATCAGGCGATCTTGCTGGCCAGTGCAAATCGCCAAAACGGGAGATTAGGCGCCCGGGAAATGCATCTTCAGCATATCGGTTGTGGCACGTGCAGTGTGTGCCGTTGCACCGTCCTGTTGGCACCACATGTTTTCCAATCCAAATTCATCAAGTTGCGGCAAAAAGAACTCGTTGATCATTGCTCTGTAGCGCTCACCATTCACAGTAACCGTTTGGCCCGCGGCCTCTTCGAAGAAAAAAGGTCCGATGACTCCTCCAGCTAAAACAGCACACCATACAGTGACTTTGAGCGGGTGTAATGGCTCTTCGTGGGTTACACGCTGATTTTCAGTGCCCCAGAAGCGTAAATTTTGCTTATTTACGTACCCGCTAAGATAGAAATGGGCCTCATCACCCATGATTATTTTTGATGAAAAATCATCTTCCTCTTGGTGGTGATTAAGGATGGCTTGAGCGTATGTTACACGCGATTGGCGGTCAGCAGCTAACAGCGGATGCACCGTCTGGACTTTGTACGGAAACATCTTCAAATCTTGTACCAAAATTCGCTGTTAAGACCGTCGACTGATACCCATTTGCGTGGCACGTTGTCTGGTCGATATCGACGGCGCTTCCATGACATCCTCGGCTACAGCAGCAATATTCTCTGCAGAACGGCTACTCCGGGGTCTGCCACGCCTGGCAGCATCTCGTGTTGTGCCAGTCTCTTCGAGGCGAGCGGCTAAACGTCGCAGTGTTTCACCAGTAGGCGTTGGACGGCCAGGAAATCTGCGACGAAATTCACGTTGTGCCAAAGTCACCGACCGATTATTGGTCAAATAAATAGTCACCAATATTCCGCGTTCTGGAGCAGTGTAGCGTAACATTGTTTATTAACGTGTATTTCGCATGTGTTTACTACACAAATGTCAAAACAGAACTGACATTAGGGGCCAATCGCAAAATTTATAGCATTTTCTGATAGGATTATTACTTTTGCGCCACCTTGTATAAAGAATTTTTTTTAATTTTTTTTTTTTTTTTTATTTTCCGCCATAAAGAAAAATGATAAATGATTTTCTTTGCTTATAGCTTGATTTAACGTTGTTTTTTCGCTTTTCTTGTTATTTGTGTAACCTACGAAAAAAAAATCATGATTTATTCTATTGTTAGAAAGAAGTCTTTTTTGTAATAACATGAGAACAAAATAGAAGTGTTTGATTTTAAAATGCAACACAGTGTAATTTGTGAATGTTTCAAAGATAGTTGCTTAAAAAATGATTTATTTGAAAATAACAAAATGAAAGAAATTTAAAAAATAAGCAATGAAAGGAGGAATTTTAAAAGAAAAAAATTATTGAAACGTATCAGTAATATATAATAAAATATTAAGTATACGTACGATATAGGAAAATTCTAACTAAGGCCAGGGGGTTAAATTAAAAAAAAAAAACCTATCGTGAAAACCTTTATTTTCTTAAAAAAAAAATATTAGGAGCGTATGAGTTATATAATTTTATTAGAAAAATTAAAGATTAAGTATACGCTCCAATTAAAACAAATATCTGTCGTATTTAAAAGTGTGTCAATTTAAATACTTAACAACAATTACTATATTCCATATATAAATTTTAAATTGTAGCTTCACTTTAAAAAAAAAAATTAAATAATTTTAAAATTTTAAAAATTTAAAGGCGAATAATAGCACTGCCAATTTGTATCAATAAATATTCAATAAGTATTTTAATATGTCTGTTTTCGACGACAGTTAAATAAAACTTTTCAACCGAAAAAAATTGCAACGTATGAGTAATATATAAACACATATTAAGTATGCGCTATAATTAAAAGAACCCGTCAAAAAAAAAAACTATGGTTTTTTTAAATAAATTATTGCAAAAATCCCCGACTGTGAAATTACACTTTTCAAAGATTCTTGGAACGTATGAGTAATATATAAACACATATTAAATAAATGATTTCATTAGAAAAAAGTGTTAGAAATTCATAATTTTTTAAGAAGTTATTAAACAAATTTTCTGAAAAATTTTTGGAACGTGTAAGTAATAACTAAATTTAAAGTATACGCTTTATTTAGAAAAAACTGTTCAAACTCCATAATTTTTTAAAGATATTTTTGGAAAAATTATCCGTCTGTTAAAAAAAAACTTTTCAAAGAAATTTTGGAAAGTATCAGTAATATATAAAAAATTACAAATTAGAAAAACTTTTAAAAGTTTGTTAAAGAAAAACATAACTTTTTAAATTATAATACAACTAATTGTATATTAAGTATACGTACTAATTAGAAAAATTTCCATTCCTGACTATTTTAATATATATCCAGATAATATTCAAATTCTTATATGTAAAATACATTAACTACGAAATAGCACTTTTCAACAAAAAATTGGAACGTATGAGTAATATATGAATAAATATTAAGTATACTCACCAATTACATACAATTATATCTAGATAATATTCAAATTCTTATACGTAAAATACATTAACTACAAAATAGCACTTTTCAACAAAAAATGGGAACGTATGAGTAATATATAAATAAATATTAAGTATACTCACCAGTTACATACAATTATATCCAGATAATATTCAAATTAATATATGTAAAATACATTAGCTACAAAACAGCTCAAATTCTTATATGTAAAATACATTAACCACCAAATAGCAATTCAACAAAAAATGTGAACGTATGAGTAATATATAAATAAATATTAAGTATACGCAACAATTACATACAAGTAACTAAAAATTAATTAAAATCAATTAAAAAGCATGATTTTTTAAGAAAGTATTGTAACGTATGAGTAATACGCTCGCATTTATAAAAAAATATTAAGTATATTCTCTTATTTCGATAATAGCCCTATACTGAAAAATTCCTTAAATATAAATAATTGGTTTCAATTCGTTACTTTCGATAATTTTTATTTTTTTTTTTCATTATTTTTTTTTTTTTCATTATGTTTTTTTTTTTTTTTTTTCATTATAATGAAATTGATTCATTCAAAAAATATGCAAAGTTTATAATACGAGTATAAAAACTTCAAGGTTGGGATTTGAACCCTACTTTTTGGGATATATTTTTAAAAACCTTTCCTTATTTAAATCATTCGACATTAAATTTCCTTTTATGGTTCTATCACTTTTTTTTAATTTTTGTCTGTTAATGTTTATTTATTAAATTCAATTAATGTTTGGGTTGGTTTTTTGTATAACTTCTGTTAATAAGTAAATAATGCAACATGAATTTCATTAATGTATATTTTGTGTAAGCCCGAAGATTGTTTTAATGAAAAAATTCTCTTAATATTTGCTGCTATTGTTCGTTGTTCGTTGTTGATTTTTATTTTTTCATAAAAATTTTACTCACTTATTCCACTACAATGACATTGCAGCTTATGGGTTTATGCGGAAACATTAACTTTTTTTGCAAAAAGTCAAAAATACAAAAAAAGTAAATAAAGTTTCGTTTATAATGCACTCGACGGGACATTTAAAAACAATTTTAACGAAGCAAAAATGAACAAATACATGCAAATGTACACATACAACTGAAATGACTTTTACGCGATATGTAAATTTCTTAATGTTTTTTTGGTTTATTATTTTTTTTTTTTGTATGTTTATTACGTTATACCCTACCCTGGAATTGGGAAGTTAAGTTTAAGTTTGACAAATAGCAGAGATTTAAAAAAAAATCTGATTTTAAATAAATCTAAATTATTAAAAAAAAAATTAAGGTAGAATTTTTAATAAAAATTAAAAACCAATTTCAAATTCAAGAAAATATTTTAATTGTTATAGAAATAATGTTATGGAAATTTTACGGAGTATTACTTGGGAGAACATGAAATCATGCAGAAATACCACAACATATATAGCTCTCAATAAATTCAAATTTCTTTGCTCTTTCTACATATTCAAATAACAAAATTATAGAACGGAAAAAATCGAAAAATTTAATATAAATCCACAAAATGTCTTCTTAATTCTTTTTTTCACCGATTCAAAACATTAAAATTAGTTAAAAATTTCCATATGGTGTTTTTAACTTCTTCAAAAATTATGGGAACGTATGAGTTATACCCAATTGGGATAAATATTAATGTTAAAAGAAATCGTACTTTTTAAAGAAATTCTACTGCTTATAAGTAATATAATTGTATTTCGAATTGGATATATGTTCAAAACAAATTTAAATTCTTACATCAGCAATTTCCTACAACTTTTCAAAAAATTGTTGGTCCTTATGAGTATATACTAAGAAATATTAAGTATACGCCCGAATTGGAAAAATTACGCCAAATTGTAAATTTGTGTTAGATTTTAATAAAGATTAGGCACACGATGATTTAAACACCCTTTAATAAAACCATTTTTTTGAAATGTGCACACTTTCCAACATTTATACACGCAGAGAAAAATGTAGCTATTTGCCAACTAAAATTCGGTTACTACGACTTAAATTCGGTTATTACCAATTTCAGTCGGTTGGCACATCTAAACAAAAGTTCGGTTAATTCAACTGAATTTTAGTTGCAACGCCCAAAATATTCATAAATCTAATGTTAATATCGTTGTACTAACTGAATTTATAAGTTGTTACTATTAAAATACACTTTTCAATTCGGTTGTCACTTTATTTCTCTGTGTGTACTTTCACGTGATAATTCGTTGCTAAAATATGTTTTTGAAACAGCTTTTAAATATTAACACACTTTTAAAATGTGTCGCAAGTTTTTTTTTAAATTTGGGCGTATACTTAATATTTCTTATGTATTAAGAATAATAAAAGAATTTAAATTCTTTGAAAATCTATTCTAAAAGTCTGAGATGTATATTTTTTCAAATTAGTGCGTATACTTAATATAAAATTATATTACTTACAAGCTAGTAATATTTTTTAAAATATAAGTTTTTAAATATTTTTTAAATCTCGAAAATTTTTCAAAATTTTGCATACATATATCCCAATTGCTACGTATACTTAACATTTATTTATATAGTGCTTAACGTTACCATAATTTTACAAAAAGTTTAAATCAACTTGAGGCGGTTTTAAAATAATTTTTGTTTTACTAATTGTAATTTAGGATTTAATTGAATAGGAACCAATTAAGCGTTAAGCTTTAAATCTTAAAAATAAAAAATTAATTAAAATTTTCCAAAATTTTAAATAAAAATATATCATTTAAAAGTTTTGATTGAAATTATCTATTTAATTGTAAAAAAAAGGTTATGAGAATTACATGTTTTAAAAAATGAATTAAGTTATTTTGCAATTACTTAGACGAGATTTAAAGAAAATTAATTTACAGAAAATACTCTGAAAATACTCTGTCAAATAACGCTACCCAAAATTACTTGGAACATACTAATAAGTAATATCCAAACAAATATTAAGTATGCGCTATAGGAAAAATTGTTAAAAACCTATACTTTTTTAAAGATATTATTGGAGGAATCCTCCGACTGTTAAAATATTTGAAAATACAATTAAAAAAGTTAATTATACTGGGGCCAATTAAAATTTATAATCATAACAATAAAAAATTTAATTCAAAAGTTTCAAATTACAAATCCAAGTGTTAAAATTAAATTTTCTATTTAATAGTTTAATTTAAGCAAAAAGGTAATGAGAATTATTAGCTTTAAAGAAATGTATTCCAACATTTCGAATTAAGTTTAGATTTTTTAACTAAACTTTCAATTGCTTTGTATACATTTCACTTGTTTTTTAATATTTAATTAAAATTTTAATTGAATCAATTAAACATTTAATTTAACTCAAATTTTATTTTAAACAAATCTTTTTATGATAACACACAATCACAAAATTCAAAAAAGTCGATTAAGTTTGAACCGCTATATATATTTTTAACAGATTTTGTCTCGATGATTACAAATCTGTTTTCCAATTTTTGTAATCAAGTCACAATTTTGAGAAAACCACGATGACGGACTTAGAATCAGGGCATCAAAGGCTATATAACCTACATATCGGCATTAAAGCCAAGGAAGCTTTATCAGATGTGTAATTTTTTGCCAATATTTTTTATCTGTATAGTGTTTCTAAAAGTCGGTATTATTATTTAATAAATTTATTGTACTTAAGCTTTGTTTATTTTTTTAACAAACAATTTTTCCAACAATTGTTATTCATTTGCAGCTTAAAAATTGTGTATGTTTTTACGGTTTTTTTTTACTCCCCCCGCCCATTTAAAAAACATATGCAAGATCATGCTATAAATTTTATATGAGTGCCACAGTCATAAAGCAAAAAAATACAATTAAAGCGAAAGGCAGCAAAGACACTCAAATTTAATTTAATTTAGTATTTTGACAAATTTTATCAATCTCTGCTTATAATGGGACATGATCATATATGTCTATAAATAAATCCATATATGATAATACAGGATCTATATAGGACTATATATGTTGGGATCTATAAATTGATAGTCATATGTGATTACATATATTCATATATGGTTATATATATTCATATATATCATCATATATATCCATATATTATCATACATATAAGATAATATATGGATATATATATGATCATACCCGGTAATATATAGCTATATATGTCCGTAATTAAATCCATATATGACCAAGCATGGTTCCATATATGTTCAAGTATATTCATTTACGATCATATGTAATCATTGAGTATTATATAGAACCATATATAATCATATATCGGACCATATATGGCCATATGTGGATCTATGTCTGGGCATATATGATCATAAATGCTTAAATATGTTTTTAAACTAAATATTTTTCTTATTTTTTTTTTATTTTGTCGGTTGAAATATAATATTATAAACAGTTTTAGCTTTTTTTCGTTGTTGAATTTATTTCAAATTCAATATTTCTTCGCCTGTCGTTTCAATTGTGTTTAGTCATACCCTCGGTACATAAATTAAAAGAAAAAGCAATATTGCAAAAAAATCAACTTTATGATGAAAAAAAGAGTTTGCGGAAAAAAAGGATAATAAATTTAAAACTGTAGAGTATGTGGTCATTATTGGGGAAAATTCCAAAAATAGTAAAAATTCATTCTATAGAATAATCAACATGGAGTGTTGCGTATAATTTTATCATATGCACCATGATTATGCCAGCCCATAGTTATCATTCTTATGCAGACTTTTCATGTTTTAAAATTGCAATATTTGTGTTGTCTGTCGGTATGTAAACTTTCCACCAGTTCTATAGAAATTTTTGCATAACAAAGCTTGTTCAATATCCACGATGTACTCGATTATTTCAGCGTATGTTTTATGAGGATTCCTGTGCATTTCATTGATGTTCATGGTCTGGTCTGTTGGCTATTTTTAAGGGTGTTGATAGAGCTTGATTTTTCTTTTCATTTAGCATACATTGTATTTTATAGTGAAATTATTATAACAACTCATTGATTTCAGAACAATTGCGCTTATTGTCAATTTTCACGGCATTTAAACAAAAAAAAAAAAAAAAAAAAAAACTATATAAAACACGTAGAAAAAAAATGTTCAAAATCAACTTGAAATAATATTAAATTAAATAAAGTTAGCTTAGAAATCAAACTAAGTTTGTTGTAATTGAAATGCGTATGCTAAATATATATTCATACACAATTATATAAAATTTTATCGAAAAATAAATATATAATTATGAGCATATTACACTTCATATAGTGCAATATGTAAAAATATCTAATTGAATGTCGACCTATATATGATTATATGTGCCACATGTAATTATATATTTGAATACAAATGTGTCTTATTTGATACTATACATAATTTTATACACTTAGATGAGCACAAAATTCGGATACAATTTTATCAAACTATATCATATTTTATCAAATTAAGTCTAACTTTATCAAAAAATGTCTAATTGTATTAGATAAGATATAATATGAAACAATTTTCGGATATTATTATTATACATACCACGAAAACTCACAAAATATATTTTTTTGCATTTATAGTAATTAAATGTGCTAAAGTCCCAAAACTTATTTAACAAATTGTGAAAAGCAATCTGATGTAGGCGTGTCCCTATCCGGATTTCATTCCTGCCCAAGGAAATCTTCAGGGGACTTTGTTATTAGAATTTCTAGAGATATTTGTTATGTTAAATCACAAACTCAATGAGAATTTCTTGTCCTCGTCTAGGAGCGAGATTCAAAATTTAAAATATCAAAGAAAAAACAAAAACAACAACAAAAAATTGTCACAATTGGCTTTGTCATCTTCCAAATACCATTCTGTTTTTATTTGTTTTTTGTTTGGCTATATACATTATTTTTACTCTGTATATTAATTTCAACACCAAATTGTTAATTTTATTGGGAATCATATTTAATGTGATAGTTTTAGTTCGGCTCAAGGTCATGGGTTTAATTAATAAAATAAAAATAAAATTTTATATTTTGTTTTTAATTATTAATTTTGTTTCCCATATTTCGAACAATCCGTGTTGTTCGTCCTCAGGAAAATATTTTATTATCTGACTAATAACCGCGTAGTTGAAAGCGTCTTTCTCTGTTAGCAATTGAAAAAATACAATTGAAGAGATATTGTGAACAGAGAAAGATGCTTTCAACTCCGCGGTTATTAGTCAGATAACTAAATACTTTCCTGAGGATGAACTACAAGAATTGATCGAAATATCGAAAAGAAAATTAATAATTAAAAACAAAATTTTAAATTTAATTTTTATAATTTAAACCCATGACTTTAAGCCGAAAAACACTTACAACCCAACAGGTCATTAATAAAATTATCAACATCACATTTAATTTAACAAGATTCGTACTTAATTTTAAAATAACACGGTGCTACAATGAAAAAAAACTTTGAAAACGACCTAGCGTGGGTTATAGGTCTTGTTGAGTACATTACAAATTGTGTCAAAAAATTTCAGAAACACCCTCAAATTCAGAAGTTATTCTAAAAAACCGTTTCAAGTGATGTTCGTCAACTTATCGACCTGTTACTCAGTCAGTTTTTGTCCGATTTACATTTTTTTAACGGGTTTGGAAAGAAAACTGATTAGGCTTTAAAATGACGTGCATTTCTTATACATTTGTAAGTTATAAGTATTGTTTTTGTTAAGAATATCTACAAAAAAAAACGAAAATTATAAACTTTTTTGATTTTAGTAGCTTTTCATTGCTTATTTTAATATGAAAGCTTATAAAATTTTATACCAACGTATAAAGAAAATTTAGTTCTTAACAAAACATGGTTTTAATTTTTCAAATCGGATGAAAATTGTAAAAGTTATTCAACTTTTCATTAACACCTGTTTTTAGCATTTTCTCCCCCAGCGCAAACCATATGAATAAAAAAAAAAAAATTAAACAAGCGTTTTTGTAATTCAAGTGGTTTACCAGAAGAAAAGTCTGCAATCTTAACATTTTACTTTAGAAAAAGTTTAGTAACTTTTGCAAATAGAAACCGATTTTAACAAATAATATCTCGTTTTTTTCTATATAAAATTGTCTTTAAAATACAGTGCAAAAAAAGATAGGTTTTCATAAAAAAAAATTAAAATAACTCTTGTTGAATTTGAAAAATTTGGAAAAAAAAAATAAAAAAAAAGAGAAACTTTTGCTAAACACTTACCTAATGTCTTGGAATATATATTTAATGAATACATTTCATGAAAACCTAATTCTTTGTCTTTCCAAAACTGTTTAAAATTTTGAAATCGGTCAAAAAATGTGTGAGTTAGAGGTACTAAAGTGCTACGACCTACCCTAAAACAGTTTTTTGAAAATAACTCAAAATTTTGAGGGTGTTTCAAAATTTTTGAAAACGGTTTTTGTATGTCCTCACCTAGGCCTACAACCCCCACTAGGTCGGTTTTCAAGTTCTGACAAAAAGTTTTTTTTTGTAGCAGTGTGTAATTGTAAAAAAAAATAATTTGTTAATTTGAATATGCTATAATAATGAAGTTAACTATGTGTTTTTTTCCCTGTGTATGTATGCATATTTTGCAATAATTTTTATTGGTTGTGGGTTCATGTGTTGAAATAAAACTTTTTTTTTCTCAATTATAAGATACAATAAGGAAGCACTCCATTGTAATAATACGAAAGGCTTTAGTATGCATGGAATTTAATTGAGCCGTTTTAATTGTTACACAATGTTATCAGTTAAACATTATATTGACCCTTTTAAAATCAATATTAAGAGGGAAGGCGTAACGATAATTAACATGAATGAATATAGTAAATGTTTACAAAGGTTTTGTAATGAACTAGCTTAAAGGCACAATTCTTAGTTAGCGGTAGTTTTAAATATCGTTATATATTTTTTTTTTAGGATTCCAAATAAAAATGGTATCGTATTGAACACATATGATCTTGTATATGAATTTATATGGGTACATCTGGTCATATATGTTCATATATGCAAATATGTAATATATGTGTTATTACATATGCTAATATATTGAGCTATATATGAACATATATTATCAGCTATATGCATACGATCGTATACAAAAACATATATGTCCATATATAGTTCAATATATGACCATATATTGTCTCACATATCAGCATACATGAACTCGCATAATCATATACAATTATATATTTTAAACTTTGGATACGAACGTATATGATCATATATGTTCCATCTTCTTTAAATTTTCCCTAAACTATTCCGTTCAGTTCAATTTTATTAACACAATTCTTCTCAACTTGAAGAGTTATTATACTCTTAATACTTGGTCAATAAAATGGTTATTTTATGTGACAAATAAATATTACCGACATTCCAAAACTTATGTATTTCCTTAGCTCGCTCAGAAGCAATTTGTTAGCAAATGCTTAACTTATTTATATACTTTATTTGTTTCGCATACACACACATTACTCCTAGTAAAAGTCTTAGTAATTGTTATAAATAAATTGCATAAATCAATCTTTTCAAATGACATTACGCCGAACTCAAGTAATGTCCTTCAATGTACTGTAAATAAGGCTCATTTTAGATGTCAGAAAAATGTAACAACACAAAAGAACAAATAAATGAACAGAAATAAACCAAATATCGATACAAACGTAGAAATGGACTTAAATAAAATAACAACACGCAGGATATACAAACACAGACACACAAATACTTACGTATTAAAATACTAACACACACACTTCGTGTGACATTGTTTAATGTGTCCAAATGTTTAATATCCTGGCAAAATGTTATATTGGCATGTTACAATAGCAGCAGCAGCAGACAAAAACAACCGAAATTCAAGCAAACACTGATTTATTGACCAACAATATTTGGTAGTTTTCTACGTTAAATTTTTCTCTTTTGTTGTTGTTATTTTTGTGTTATTAAATATTTGATTACATAAACCTTAAACAAGTGTTTTTTTTTTATCGAAGACGAAACAATAGAAAAAAAAATTCATTTCTTTTGAAAAAAAGGAACTCACGTTTACGATCTTAGTAGCCAAGCATAAATGCTGAATTTGTACACAATATTTACCGATGTCTTTAGCAGTTTGCTATTTAATTTGAGCAAAATCGATTAAAAAGTTATGACTAGGGCTCGGAAGTTAATATGTATTTGAAATCGTAAAAAATATACTTAAAATTTAAAAACGTGCAATTTTTTTTTTTATTTCTCTGGAACCGAAATATCGCGGGAATAAAAAACCCTTATGATAAATAACAATTTAAGATTTTTAATATTTTCTCTGGTTTAAGGTATTTAAATTTTTTTTTGCATTTTTTTTATTTTTTAAATAAAAAAGAATATTGTGTTAAAATTTCAAGTCGATTGGAGCAAAATTGACGAAGTTACGAGTATTTTTATCAGTGTAGAGCATAAAATTTAGTGTAGCAGTAAATATTCTATCGAGAAGACGTACACGTGCGTTCCTATTTTCATATCATTTTAGCTCCGTTTTCATTAAGTTTTGTGTTAAATTATTACGAAAATGTGTAGGACATGTTCAAAAAAGAAAAATACCGTTGTATATACTGAAACTATGACTGGAAGGAAGATTAAAAGAAAGAGCCTATCTGGTAAAACGAAGCTTACGGCCAAAATGATTGATACTCTGACGGTATACTACGGTTTGGCTATTAGACGTTACTCTGATTCCATGGAAAATATGAAGAATGCTATCTGGTCAACGTTCTTTCACTACACTTCGACGGACAAGAATGCACAGCATGAAAAATGCCCCAGCGGCGCGGACTCCTGGTGCGAATGGCAAAAAGCTGCAGCTGCTAATACATTGGATTCGTTCAAACACACGTACAGTGCTCTTCCCGAGTATGTTTTGAATCCCATCAAGCCTATCTATGAAGATCTGAGCAAAGTTGCCCTCTTGGAGCGATGTGTCGGAGGCTTCACGCAGAACAATAATGAAAGTTTGAACCAACTTATTTGGAAAATCTCACCAAAGCACTTGAGTGGAACCTCTGTCATCGTTTAAGTTGCAGTTTATGTGGCAGCCAGTGTCTTCAATGAAGGTTGCTTTGCTTTACTAACCTTAATGCAAGGCATGGGAATCAATAGTGGATCAAGTGCTCATGACTGGGTGCGATCAACTGACACCATACGTATAAGCAAAGCAGAGCAGGAAGCTGAGAGACAATCTAAAGAAGGCAGGATTCGTGGTAGACAGGAGCAAAAATGTGCTTTAGACATCATGGATGATAGTAACATCCTCTATGGACCTGGCATTGATTATTCAGCTTATAAACGGTATTAAACGTTTATAAAAGTTAGCTTATAAACGTTTAATACCAGATTTTTTAGTGTTCAAAACTTTAAAGCGTTTTTCCCACAACTCACGTTTTCAAACTCGGTGCCCCTCATAACTTTAAAACTACTGCACCGATCCTTCTGAAATTTTGAACACTATTTCTGTACATAATTTACGAGGTAACGCTGGAGAGTTTTTTCAAATTTGTTAATAATTTTTATTTTTCAATAACAAATTAACCGATTTTTTTTCACTAAAAATCGCGTTTTTCCCTTTAAAGTGTTCCAAAAAAGTGAAAAATTAAAATTTCGAAAAACCCTCCCGGCGTTTCCTGGGGAAAACTATTATCTAACGAATGAACTTTGATTTTTTGATTTCAGATGACCCAGCACCAAGTTATGAGGGGCACCGCAATTCAACTTTTTTTTGAGACACGTCCGAATAATTGCTGCCATTGCCGTGTGTTTTAATATTTCTTCCTATTAGTTTTAATAAAGAGATTTTAACTGTTTCGTCAAAAAATTCACAAAAAAATGCCTTTTTTTCTTACGAATTAACCTTACTTTTTAGCCGATTAAGGGTTTACAAAAATCATTTATTATTAACAAAATTTTATTGCTAATTTCAGTTGTTGGAAAAAAAAAAACTTTTCCTAAGAAAGTATTGTTATGGTTTCACTTGAATGCCTAGCAATTGTTGGGTATTGCTTTGTAACTTTACTATTTCCCAATGTATTGGATTTTTTTAATCAAATTTTTCTTCTTGTTTATAATTTAGATGTTGTGACATATGTTTATTGTTAAGTGGCTAAAGTTATTATGTGATTTATAGCATTTCATTTGATTTTATTGCCCAGCAATTTAAGATACATTATTAAAATGTTAGAAGGACCACTAGACGTATAATTAATATTAATGTGTATGAAGAAAGCTGGACGTATGAATAATATGAAAATGTAATAGGAGCACTAGACGTATGATCAATTTTGGAACTTCCAAAGAACACTAGACGTATACGTTATAGACGTATACGTTATATTAGAGAGCACACTACTAGACAGACGTATGATTAATATTTAATTTAAAAAATAATAATTTGTAGTGTTCTACTGAAGAATTCGGTCATAAAATCTACACACAGAGAATATATTGGTTAGAATTCCATTGTGACCAACAAAATTTAATCATTATTCAATAATGTTAATTGTAAGTTCTTAAAATTCATCATCAGAATGATTAATGATTAATTATTGTAAACAAAAAATATGTAAAATTAACCAAAGCACAGTCACATCATTCAAACTATTGGTTTTCCTTATCAATATTGAAAAAACGTTTCGGAGATTTTATCCCTTGAATAAAATATTTGCAGTTAAAATCGAATATTACACTCAAATAAAAAAGTTAGTAAAGTCATCAAAAAATTTAGTAGACTGAAAAAAACTCAAAAAATTTGTAGAAAATTTTTACTTTAGGTAATTTATTTTGCTGAAAATCATAAAATATATTTTTGTGTTTCTTTTTAAAATAATTTACAATACGTTACAAAATATAAAAATGTTCATTCTCCCAAATTGACGACATGAATTAATGTAATATTTAAAAACAATAGAAATAATTATATATAACATAAACCAAATTATCTATCAACTAATTATATCAATGGTTGTCTCAATGATGCTATCTTTTAAAGGAACGCTAATGCCGCAAGAAACATAAAAAGTACCTAAGATGTATGTATGTCTTTGTCTTTCGCTTTAGTCTGCTGTATATTTGTTATCAACTTGGCCACTCAATTTGACTACAAATACACATTTAATCTTTTTTAAATTTAAATATTTTATTTTGTCTTTTATTTAATTAATAGAAAATTACTTTCACAAGCCGGTGAAAACGCAAAATTTAAGTTGTTTCAATCCACAATTTTGCTTTATGTATGAAAAACATATACAAAAATCTTACATGGTTGATTTTTTTATGTGTCTTACTAGAGCTGTACTTTTTAGTATAATTTTTCTCGTCACTACTACATCTTGACATCTAATTCATTCTGCGTATAACTTTAAATCTGGTTGTCGTTCACACTATTGATGTGCTAATCAGCACAATTTTTTTAGCAAAATAAATTAGTAAAACATTAGTAAAATATTAGTAAAACATTAGTTCAAAACAGTTAAGTGCTGACTAAGTATAACTAAAATTTTAATTTAAAACATAATTTTAGCAAACAATTTGTTAAAAAATATCATACCTAATTAACAACATGTTTTACTAACTTTTCTACTAACTTATTTTTTTGAGTGTAGTTTCGCCAGCAAAAAAGCAATCACTCTATCTAAAATATAAGTTTTCGTTACCAATTTTAAAATAATATAAAGTTTTTTAATAGTTTTGGTAACGCTAATAAAATATTAAGATTAGCAACCCAATTTCTGATGTACATGGAAATCTATTTTTAAACATTAATACTTAAACTTGAAAGAAAAAAATATTCAAGATAGAAATTTGTAAATACAAATTCAAGTTGGGTTTATGCTAGAGGTAAAGTAATTGCTTGGCAAGCAGAAGGTCTTCTGTCGAGTCTAGTTCGCGGAGAAGAATTTTTTATTAATAAAATAATTTTAAAATAATATATTTTTTTTTTATAGTTTTGGTAACTCTAATAAAATATTGAGATTGGCAACCGAATTTCTTTTGTACATACAAATCTATTTTTAGACAAATATTTAAATTTGAAACTAGAAAATATTCAAGGTTGAAATTAAAAAAAACATATTCAAATTGGGTTTCGGCTAGAGGTAAAGTAATTGCCTGACAAACGGAAGATCGCCGGTTCGAGCCCAGTTCGAGGCATATAATCTTTTATTAATAAAATAAATTTTGTTGAACGCACGTGACTATATTTATAGAATAGTATAGTCCATAAACATAAACTATTTAACTGTTACAATAAAAATTCGAAATTTGTAAATAAATGTCGGTTGTTAAAATAGCATTAAAATTTAATAATAGTGGATAGTACGTGGAACTACAATAATTCGGTTGGCAAAAAATTCGGTTGCAACTACAAAACTGTATTCTGTGTGTATGTTATATATTATAGTGAAGCTGTCTCATTGGGAAAGTATTAAACGCCAAACTTTTCCGATTTGGCCTAACGTCGTTTACCAACAATATATTTATTTGCTTTACTGCAGACTTTTTCTTAAATTTGACACTCCAAGTCATTTCTAAACGGTCCTATAAACATTTTTCCATTATCAGAAATTGTCCATAATATTTCAATATACATAATAAAACTTCGATGTTAACTCTTTCGTGCTTTTAGCGGAGTTTTCCCGTTGTAAAAAAAAAGTTTTTACCGGAAATCTATTTAAGAGAAAAGTGTTTTGACGCATTCAGCGAAAAAAGTTTCATCATATGTATGAAACAGTTTCTTTGGACGAAAATCGATGAAACATCATAAATAGTCTAGTACTAACACACTTCGTAATCAAAATTGAATTATATATGACTGGAATTCCGAAATATCTCTATGAAACAGTTTCATAAATATTTATGAAACAGTTACAATGATGAAGCTTTTCTTTAAATTGTGTTTTTAAACCAAAAATTGACCACAAAAAGTTTATTCTAAAACATTTTTTACTCGTTTTATTTTTCAAGTTTTGTTACGTTCTTAATTAATATATATTTTTAATTTTACGAAATTTCCAATTTCTTTATTATTATTAAATCGAACACTGTTCAGCAAAAATCGCAATTTTTCGCAGTATATACATATTGTAAAATTGTTTTGTATATGGAAATGTTTAATTAATGTTTTTTCAAAGATAAGTTTTTTAACGCTGAAATTTGTTCAAATTTTTTTCTCGCGAAAATAGTTTTACGAGTTTTATTTATTAAGTTTACTTCATTCTTAAACAATGTATATAAAGGGTCCGCCATCTAACGTTTTTTTTTCAAACTAGTGCTTATTTCGTGAATGGTAACACTTAGCTCATGTCTGATTTGACAGATAATTAGATTTATCGTTCCGCTGAACGAATATGGTCCGTATGTTCGTTGTCTTGTGAAAAAAGTGAAAGAAACTGGCATCCTCATCGATAAACCAAAGCGTGAAAAGCCAAAAACAGTGCGCACACCCGAGAATATTGCTGCTGTGGCAGAAAGTGTGCGTGAAGCGCCATCAACATCAATTCACCGTCGTTCTCAACAATTGAACATTTCGGAGACATCATTGAGACGAATTTTGCATAAAGACCTTGGTATGATGCCATACAAAGTCCAATTGTTTCAGGAGTTAAAAAAAAAGTTATTTGGCGGACCCTTTATTTTGTTTTATTTCGCAAAATTTCGATTTTGACTCTTATCTTGCTTTTGTGCAGCAAACATAGCATTCTTTTCGCGTAATATTCCAAAAAATTTAGTGCAAATATTTTTCAAGCGAAAAAAACTTTTGTCCACCATATTTTGTTCGCGAAATTTGTTTGAGCGTAGTAATTTTCAAAAAGGTTTTCACAGTCTTTAGCTTAGTTTATTTTATGTTTAATATATATTACAAAATTTCGATTTTTATCTTTCGTGCTTTTAAACCGCAATTTTCAAACGGATAGTCCTATTCCAAACAAATATTTTCGCGAAATTTGCTCTAAAGAATTTAGAAAAATTAACGATTAATAGGCTTTTTTTAAACTCTGCCTATTCTGAAGGCTCTAGTATTACTAAAACTTCTGATGAATTATTTAGCCAAATCGAAATATATACATCAACCTAGCTAATATATTTAATTTGCTTTACTTTTGTAAATATATGGAGGTTGAAAGCTCGTTTTAAATAAATCAAAATAAAAAAATTTTTTGTTCCTAATATATTTTGACTTTTTTTTATATTTGGACTTTTTTATATTTCATTTCGCGTTTTATTTTTCATAAGTATTTTTACGCGAAATTGTTTTATAGCTGATGTTTTTAGGCTGCAATTTTTACAATTGTTAATACGCGAAATTGTTTACGCCCTTATCGTTTATTTTTTTAATTATATTGCGAAGAATTTTCTTTAAGCGAAAATTGTTTTGTACACGGCAATATTTTAGTCGAACAAACGTTTGTACGCGAATTTTTTTTTGCGCGTTTTATTTTTCAATGTTTGTATTTTTGTTAAATAGTTTTTTTTTTATTTGTCAAAATTTCGATTTTTGTACAACATTTTTTTTTTGGGAAATTTTTTTTCGGAAATTTATTTCTCTAAATTTTGTATGTGTTTTATTTTTCCAATTGTTCTGACATTAAATTATTATTATAGTAAAGAACAGAATTGCATATACAATCTCTAGTGTACAGTTTTAAAAATGGGGTCAAATATGACCCCATTTTTTGTTTTAAGGAATTATTTCATATTTGTTTTATACGAATTAGATATCAAAGTAAAGGTATTTTAAAGATTTATGTAATTTTGTATTAAAAATATTAATAATTTATCAAACTAAAAAGTTTCGAATAACTTTTAAACTTTGTTTTAACCCTCCAAATATTAATTTTAACCTAAATGTAGATTATCAAATTTATATCAAATTCAAATTTATATCAAAATTTAAGAAAACACCCAAAAAGTTTAACTTTCAAGTTTTTGACTCCTAAAGTTAATAGTTTTGGTTTGCCATAACTGATTTTAGAATCCCAACGTTTATATTCGTTAAAAAAAAAAAAAACAGACATGACTTTTATTCTGGTACTGTTGTCACACACTGTCAATTAGTTTAAAAAGTGTATCCTTATATAAATCGTACAATTTTGTGCCACAAACTACAACAATGTTAAATGGCAGTGGCGGAGTTTTAACTAACGAGTGATACTTTGCCAATACACGTAATAAGGCTTTTAGTGCAATTAGTAGTAAATGCTTTGTTGGCAGCAATATCTGCAATAAACATGTTTTAGCAATGTCCTTAAATAAAAGGCTATTGGCCTTAACTTGTTTAATACTTAATTTCCTTTGTGAAAATTTTAAATTTTCTTTTATCTATACATTACTTGAATACACCTCTTTTGTTAAAACTGTAGCTACTCTAGTTATTTGATAAAACATATCAAACTGAATAAATGTCAAAAAAAAAAAAAAAGTAAAAATCTTTACAAGAGTCATGTCATTTTTGTGAAATGTCATGTGTCGTCTGTGTTTTGTTGATTGGTTTCTACTCTAACTTATACTCTTAGTTTGTAAATTTTTTTTTTTAACGTGTGTTCAAATGGTTTGTATCATTTAAAAATTTTTTGCATATTGTTCTTTGTTGGGTGTGAAAAGTTTCCTATGTAGTATGTTTATCTGTTATGTGTATTCGGTGTATAGTAGTTATTCGCAAATGAAATGAAATTAAATTCCTTTTAGCAGCAGTCTGAAACATTCTCTGTTCGAACAAAAATTTACAATTTCCACAAAATTTCAAATATGGTTTAATTGTTGATTTGTGAACGAACATGTATTGGGGAGGAGACATTTTTAATCAACACGAATTGTTTGGCTTTTCAACAGGGAATGAAATTTTAGCTAAAAAGTTTTAATGAAAATGATAGGTTTCATGATAAAATTAACAGAATAAATGTATATATGTATGAAATGCGATAACTTTAAATTAATGCACTTGTTAAAGTGTTCTATAAAATAGAAGTAAGTTTTAATTAATTTTAGCTAATTTATATAAAACTAATAGAAACTATGGCGAGAAAAATTTTAACCTCTAGTAAAGTCTTTAGTTTTTGCGAGGAAAGAAACCAGTCTCAGTTGACACGTAGGACAAATGCCAAGGTGTTATAAACTGTTCCTGGACCAGAATTTTAATATAAAAGTCACCAGTGGCTTTAACAAATCGTTCTTAAGGGTGGGGAGTCAATTGACACATTTTATACACCTGGTGACGAGTTGGGTGGTAAGTGTAAACATCGTTTAAGCGTCAGTTGGTTTTGCTCACAGAACGTTCTTCCTGAACATGCTGTAACATCTAAGAAAATATTGCATATTTGTGTTGTCTGGCCAACATCAAACTTATTTTTTTGCTTGTATATTCTTTACAGAGTAAAAGTAGTAAATTCTAGTGTATATTATTGTTTCATATTTTTCAAAAAGAGTTGAAAAATTTGAATTGATAGATAATGTATCCAATATCTCAATTTCACTCTCCTTCAAGCAATCATCAGTAGAATATCAATATTATAATACAAAAAATATAAATACAAAAAACTAATATAACTGTAAAAAATATTACTTGAGCCAGAGTACACACTAAAAATTTTTTATATAAATAGAACATTTTTGGTCTTCAAAGTTTAGTAACGTCATGATGCTTGTTAGGAAAAGACCTAACCACGTGGTTGATTACTAAGAAGACAAGAATGGAGCAAAATTGATTATTAATAGGTTTTTTGTTAAAGTTCTGCCTATTATATAGGCTCTAGCTTTTATAAAACTTCGGGTTCTGATGAGATCTTTAGCCAGATCGAAATACTAGTATCAACCTAGCTAATATGTTTGATTTGCTTTATTTTTGTAAATATACGGAGGTTGAAAGCTCGTTATAAATTGAAAATATTAATATTTGTTTAGTTAATGGCAGAACTTTTTCGTATATGCTTATTTTGACTCATTATTTATTTAGCAAAACTTCCAGATTAACAAAAAATTGATATGGAGCCATATGTAGTCATATCAATTTATATGTGACGCTATATGTAATCTTATTAAATTTCATACGAAATATGGGCCCATATAATTGTATTTGTTTGTATGGGTTTAGATCTAATCTGATGCAATTAGATAAATGGCCAGTACAATTTTATACAAATTATTACCCAATAGAATTGTATTAGATTTAATCAGTTTTGTATCTAATTGTATCAATTTATATATATAATTATATAAAAACCAGATATAATTGTATATGATTTTATGTAAACTGATACATCTAAATATAATTAGATCGGTGTTTTATTCTGGTAAAATTGGACTTAATGTTACATTTGTGTATATGATTGTATGAAAATTTACACAATTTCAGACATCTTCTATTTTATTAATTAATAATCATATAATTACAAATTATATACTATTACCCTAACCGAGCACTAGCTACTATGGCTTTCGGCGCGTTGTAGCGAAAATAGACCAGTGCATCTGGTGTGAATCAAACCCAAGACCCCCGCACTGATAAGCCAGTATGCTACCAACTAGCCTACCGGGGCGCACAATTTCAGACATATATATGATAGTCTTCTCATATCCGTTAAGTCCATAAAAAAATAGTAGAAAACATTTTACTTTTTTGCGGTTTTCAAAAAACTTATGGCATAAATATATTTGTAAAAATGAATGTAATTTAGGGTGTCCCGAAAGTGTTCAATTTTACGTAATACTGCTCAAACGATACATATTATCCAGTTGATTATGGAAAAAAAGTTCGAGAATATGTATTCATAGTTTGCTACTCATATCTTTTAGATTTTTTTTTGCGAAATTGGGCTCAAGTTAGGTAATGCTGAACATATTTTTGAAAATATATTTACAATCTTTCAATCTTTTAATTTAAAACACATAATAAATCAAATTACATGCTTAAAACTAAATTATGCTGTGGTGGACCAACATACCAACATAAAACAACATTTTTTATTAATTAATAATAAATTAATTATCATATAATTTCAAATTATATCCTATTAGCCTAACCGAGCACTAGCTACTATGGCTTTCGGCGCTTTGTAGCGAAAACATACCAGTGCCTCTGGTGGGAATCGAACCCACGACTCCCGCACTGATAAGCCAGCGCGCTACCAATCAGCCTACGGGGGGGTACAAAAATTAAAAAAAAAAACACTACGAAGGCCGTGGGTAGCAACTATAAGTATGTGCCCTCAAAATAATTTTTGGTTTTTATACATAAACAGCTCAACAATGCCTATTATTTGAGTACATGACGAAATTCGCAATTTTTTTAATTCGTAACGATATATAACTATGAATAGGTTAAGATATCGTGTTATCCAAAATGAAATAATTTTTTTTTATATTACACTATATATTATAATATATAATTTAGATTTGTGTTCTATCTAATTATGCATGTAGTCGTACATAATTAGATTAGCCATATGTAATTGTATATGTCATATAACATTATATATTGGTCGATATGTAATAATATGTGGCATCGTATTAAAAAATTTAGAGGAACAAATTTGTATATATAAACTTACATAAGCCTATGTATGTATTCACATATAATAGCAGGCAATAACATATATATATATATATTAGGGTGGTCTTTCGTTGTATGGGCGAAAAATAAAAATGAGATTTTGACTGTACCCCCCTTTAAAATATTTGTTAGGGTGTCAAAATACGCCACGCAAAAAATTAGAGTTCTAGCATAACGGAAAGATGTCCCGCATCGCCCTTGAAAATCGGGCCCTTTGGAAAAATGGTCACAATTTAAAAAAAATTCAATTTTTTTTTTCTTTAAAATTAAAAAAATATAAAATAATTTTTGTGTTGGGTTTAATCATAACTACTCAGATAAAAAATATTACTTTCCCAGAAAATCGCTAACTTACCCTAACTTTGTGTCAAAAAAATTAATAAATATATTGGGGGTACCTCAAAGTGACTTTTTTGCATTTTTGAAAATTTTATTCAACAAAAATCAAAAACCTAGTGTTTGCTGTCAAGTATTTTATTAAACACATCTCAAGTATTAAATAAGAAAAGTACTGTGGATATCCGTTGGCAAATTATTTTTTTAGAGCATTTTGATTCTCGGGGATTTCAAGGTTTTTTTTTATTTTTATACATTTTTACTTTAAAACAAGGTTTTAATAATATTTCATCAATATTATTGTATATGCTCTTTTATATGATTGTAATAACTTTATTATAAAATACTATTTTTTCTGTTGATAGCTAACCCATGTTAACCTGGGGTCAAATATGACCCACGTAAGAAAAGTGCAGTTTTTTGCCAAAATTTATAAATAAAATAAAGAAATTTATATTTATTCTAAAAAATTTTCGTTAACCGTTTCTAGTCTTCGAGTAGGTCAATTTAGTAAAAATAGAACTTAAAACTTTTCCATAATAATAATTTTGAGCGGAAAAAAATTACGTTTTTCAAAAATCTCTTGAATATGTACAAAAAAATCAATTTTAATATGAATACAAATATCTGAATTTATACTAAATAATTAATTTTAATTAATTTTAAAATGTAAATAAATTACAATTAGAAACATAAACAAAAATTTATTTTGTCATCTTTGTGATTTTTGACTCTTTAAAATACGAGGGTCAATTGTGACCCCATGAAAGCACAGGTTAACTATGAACACGAAAAATTATACTTTATAATAAAGTTATTACAATTATATAAAATAGCATACACAATAACATTGATGAAATATTACAAAAATCTTGTTAAAAAAAAAAGTCTATACAAATTTAAAAAAACGTCGAAATCCGCTAGAATTAAAATGGTCTAACAAAAATTTTTGCCAATGGATATCCGCAATACTTGGCTAATTTAATACTTGAGATGTGTTTAATAAAATACTTGACAGCAAACACAAGGTTTTTGATTTTTGTTGAATAAAATTTTCAAAAATGCAAAAAAGTCACTTTGAGGTACCCCCAAAATATTTATTAACTTTTTTGACACAAAGTTAGGGTAAGTTAGCGATTTTCTGGGAAAGTAATATTTTTTATCTGAGTAGTTATCATTAAATCAAACACAAAAATTATTTTATATTTTTTTAATTTTGAAGAAAAAAAATTTGTAATTTTTTTTTTAATTATGCCCATTTTCCCAAGGGGCCCGATTTTCAAGGGCGATGTGGGACATCTTCCCGTTATGCTAGAACTCTAATTTTTTGCATGGTGAATTTTTGTACCCAAACAAATAATTTAAGAGGGGGGGCAGTCCCAAAAATCGCAAGTTGAAAAATAAGGACCACCCTAATATATATATATATATATATGTATGCGTAGCGCATACTTTAGGGACATGGCCAAAATTGTACCCGAAATATGCGGTGTATCGAAAAAATTGTCCTCATCTTAAACGCTAGATGTATGAAAAGGCGCGAAAACTTTGGGGACAGTCCCCAAAGTAAGCAAATGTCCCTAAACTATGCGGGGGAAACGAATAAATGTCTAAACTATGCGCTGTGCATACATATATATATATATATTAGGCCGGGTCGATTTGTGGGGAGGCAAAAAAATCGCCCAAAGCTCAGTGAAAATCGTATTCTAGGGATCAAAATAAGAAACTTTGCGGAATTAACCATACCTCTAAAACGAATTCTACTACCCCGAAACTGTTGACTTTTGTCCCGTAGGGTCAAGTTTTGAAAAATCCCACTTTGACCCATGTAGAGTGCCCCAATCGAGTCCAAACCCAGGTAGAAATTGCCGATGGTACCAAAATCAAAGTACTGGCAGAGCGTTGGTTAACAGTAATACCAAAAAAAAAGCATTGGGAAAGCACTTATTTGAAACGCTTTGCCAACGTTTGCTGAAAGTGCCTTGCCAATACCTGTTTTGCAAAATTTACAACCGTTTATGAAAAACAACCACTGGCAAAACATCTGTAAACAGTGATTTGCCAACGTTAGCAAAAACGACTTTGCCAGTACTTCTTTGACAAAATTTACGACCGAATATACAAAAATACTACTGGGAAAACATCTTATAAATGTGCTCTGCCAACGCTTATAGAAAATGCTTTGCCAGTACTTCTTTTACAAAATTTACGACCTTATGTGTAAAAATACTACTGGCAAAGCATTGGCTTACAGCGTTTTACCAACACTTGCTAGAAGGGTTTTGCCAGTACATGTTTCACAAAATTTACGACCGTATATGAAAATATACTGCTGGCTAAACATTGGTTTAAATGCTTCACCGACGTGTGAAAAATTGCTTTGCCAGCACTTGTTTCACTTATTTAACTACTGTTTATGAAAATAAGTACAACAGTTTTTTTTATAAATAATTCTTTACTTTATTTATGTAAAAGAGCTATAGCTATCGTTTCACTTTGAAACTTTGTAAGAATGCACTTAACTTCTACTAAATGTATGTTTATTATTACATAATTTTCATTTAAATTTCTTACTATATACAATCCAATTTCTTTTGATGAAAGAGGAAAGTTAAAAAAATCATCAGTTTCATCAAAAACACAACCTTTTACAAATAGGTCATCACATTTGTGCTTAGAATGCTTAATGCTAAAAATTTCATTTATTACCATAACATTTCCGTTACTGAGTGTGCATACATTATTAGGATGAGATGACGTAAATTTAAAACCTTGAATATTAATAAAAGAAAATACAACTTGGATTCCGAAGATTCTATAACTTTTCCAAGAGAATACTTTGTATTCTTATAAAGTGGATATACCAAAGGGATATTGTTTTTCGAGTTTTCATAATGAAAAGTATGCAATTTTCTATGAATTTGTGCTATTGGATTTTTGGGAGATTTAACAATAGATTTTATATAGCCCAAACTGTTTTCAAAATCGAAAGCAGAAAATTGTGAAACGGGAGCGCCAATGTTAGCAACGTCATCTGCGATATGGATTAGATTATGAAAATTCATTGTTTGCGAACTGGGTCCATAAAAATGTGACATTAGTTCGAAAAATCTTCTTAAAATTTGCTTTACATAATCCGTTTTTAAAGAAGCTAATGTATAAGATGATAAAATCCTACACGATGAATATAACATTAAAAAATGCTTGTACTGATCAGAATTTAATGAATTTTTTAAAACTATAGCGCTACCATATAACAAAAAAAAAACGGAATTGAGTTGCTTTCAGTTTTTTATATCCAATAAGTCAAATGATTTCCTTTGAAATTCCGATGGTAGGTCATTTGATATATTCAAAAAATTTCGTTGCAAGACTACAAGGTTTTCCTCTGAAATAAAGCAGTACGAGTTTTTTAAAATAAGTTTTTGTAACAAATATTTGCTGACTCCGAGATGTAACAATATTTATTTAATACTTTTTTTTAATCAAATTATTTACACTATTTTTCTTGTTCTCAGATACTCTTTTAAAACAATTTGAGAAGGAATCTGAATCGACAATATTATCTAAACTGAGTCGTTGGCTGGCAAATGCCAAAGATAGACATGGAGGAAGACATTCCCGTTAATTTGATTTAATAGCATTAAGGTACTACAATTTTTATTTATATTTGGACAATATGATAATTCAGACCTCATATCTACAATAAAAGTATCTTAAGTTTTTTCATAAAAACGTATTTCAAATACAAATTTAACGAAAAATGTTATTTTCAGACCCAATATTATCAATTTAAACTATAAAAATACAAATTTCAGCTAATTTTTTCTTTATTTTGCAAAAAAAAAACTGTTCAATACCATTCATATTTTTAAATTTTAACAAAATTTTTCAAATATTAAAAGCAAAACCTTCAAATTTAATCAATTTGAATTAGAAATCATTTAATATTACTAAATAATGCCTAAAATATGAATTCAATTTTTTATTTTTTCTATTTTATTTCATTATTAAATTATTTAATTTTAATTTAACTATTTTATTACACAATGTAATTTATTATTAAATAAATCAAAATACAAAAATAAAAATATTGCGTTTCAATAATAAGTAACGCAATCTTTTTAATGATATAAAAAAAAATATTTTTTTTTCCCTATTGTTGTAGAACTTTTCAAATTGTTTCGCCAACGCTTTGCCAACCTTCCGAAATACAAACGGCCAACTGAAGATTGACGTTATCATTTCAGTGTTGGCAGAGCACTTAATTTAACAATGTTGCCAACGCTTTGCCAACGTTTCAAACAACGAACGGCCAACTGAAGATTGACGTTATCATTTCAAGGTTGGCCCAACACCTAAACTTTGGAAAAGCGGGCGTCCTGCCAACGCTTGTACGACCTTATACAGTACTTTGCCAACGCTTTGCCGTTTGTATTTTTCTACCTGGGAATGTATGACCGACCCCCACTAACTTTGAAGGGCCGATCCACCCATGCTCGTGGCACACCCCCCTGGAACTCCCCTGGGGGGTTCCCCATACAAACATTTCAAAAAATCTCCATTTTTGGCACTTTATTTTATTATTTTTTATTTATTTTATTTATTTTTAATATTTTATTTATTTTTTCTCTTTAGAAATTTATTTAGTCAGAACATATGTAAATGAAAAAATTAATTTAACTTAGTAATAGAAAAGAAAAGATAAAAATTACTGTTTGAAGTCTTTTTTGCTTTCAAGTCTGGGCAATTTCGCACGGCTCTCTAACGTCGTCGCCATAACAGCCTCTACATTTTCCGGTATAACTCGTTTGGAAACGCTAGCTAGCAATTGAACGTGTCGTTCTGTTCCTTGTATGTGTGATGGAATTTTTGGATCATTAAACGGTGGATCATCTTGATTTAAATATTCTTTCAAAGTATCGTATGGAATGCTTCGAGTGAATGGTGGTTCAAATACGTCATTTATGTCATTCATATTGATCATTTCCGTGTAACTTGTGCAATAAAAGTTTATATCTGGTTTTTTATAAGCTCTAAGTCCCGTTGGGTCGTCAACATCGGTTCGATAGCGTAGAATTATCTTGATAGCACAGTCGCGCTTTTCTTTGCTATCATCAAACAACATTGATAACAAGATATTTTCCGAATGCGCATAATATGAATTATCTGTAATTACTTTATTGACAATTTTGCGTAAACGAGGTTCTAGAAATCTTGACCAACTAATGAATTTGAAAAATAATCTACTACCGTACACGACAGAGCTGTAATACTTAATATTGAAGTACATTGGCACATAACATGTAATTATAAATTCAACCAGTATTCTTAAATTTGCATCTGGATTTTCCGTTGTCACATATAATCGTAATAGTCTAGCGGCCTTGGTGAGCCACCGAGAATGTACAATTTTCCCTGGTTTGATGTTAGCCAGATCCACTGAAACCACGCCGCTAGAAATTGCATGGGCCATGTCGTATAAGTACTTGGAATCGGTGGAAAATTCAATTTTTTCTGGAGCAGGGGGCATATTTTTCAACTCAATTTTCTGAAAGCCGTCCACCACCTGAAAATATATAAAAATAAAGCAATTAAAAACGGTTGACAATTATAATAAATGAGTGATAGCAATAACTTACCGGAAGAGTTTCACAAGTTTCGATTTGACGGCTCAATTTTCCGGTTGCCGATCTTGGTCCAGTGCTGGTTGATTTATCCAAAGCTTCAAACAAATGCCGAAACGGAAGTTCGTTGAAGTGTAGAAGGCAAACGAACCAATGCAATGGTCTTTTTAACAGCAATTCGAATCGTCGTATAATTCCACCGTGTGGGCCAGTGTTTGTTGGCTCACCGTCAACGCATATGCCAATTAATTCATTCAGTGATATATTTTTATCGTTAAAAAAATCATTTAATTTGGTTGTTTTGTATTCAGCGGTTTCATGTTCCAGTCTTACGTAACCAATCAATTCAGAATTCGGTTCTCTCAAAATAACAAGATGAGGTTCTTTTACCATCCTAGTATGATACTTCTCATCAATTGCATCTCTCGTTAAAGTATCATCTTTTCTGCCATCGAATGAAAATGCTAACAAATTGGTATCATCTAACCGTTTGCGAAGCACTTCTTGTCTGCATTTCTCTTTTTCTCGGCGAACTTTCGATTTATCCATGATGAGAGGTTTGCCATGGGTATCTTTCATTTTAAAATCTTGGAAAAGAGCGGTTCCCATTGCTGATGCTACTCTATCAGGCACACCAAATCTGTCACATACCAAGGCAAAGTTAAAACAATCGTATCTCTGTGTGTATTGTGAACTTGTGCTTATATCCAAATCTTCTTGAACCGGTGGCGGTGCGTATGTTGAATCATCGGGATCTTGGTATGTTGGCATTGATGACATAGACGTTGCTCCTTGCTCTTCAATTTCCATCGCAAATCCATCCATTGTTAGTCTTCTCTGATTATGTTGATCGTGCATAAACTCTTTGAGGCGTTCGGGAACCAAACCGCATGCACATGGAGCTGCCTTCAAATCGCATTTACATGTTCCAATGAAAAAAATTGTTTCCAGAGATTTTACATACTCTGTAAATTCTTGGTGTTTGTTTCTATTCTTGATTTGCTCTTGATATTTGACAAGCAATCTATTCAATTTATTATATACACTTTTTTTCAGCATTATTTCCATACCAAGTTTTTTCCAAATTCCAATCAACTTATCTTGTACTTGAATAGTGAATGATTTATAGAGCAATTTTTTTTGTTCGCTCAAGTAAAAATAATATCTCAAAATATCCAGATGGGTTGGTAAATTAAGATCAGTCAAATCAGTAGACACACCAAAAACAGTAACATCATGCCTGGGTATATGACTCATTGGGTTTTCGATAGTTGTTGATGTTGTTATTGCTTCATCTTGCGGTGTAAAGGATGGTGGATTCATTGTAAACTTTTTGATTTGGAATGATTTTTTTTTTTAAATATTTTTTTATCTGAAATTAGAACTTCACACTTTGAGTTCTTCACAACGACTTAATGCATTCACAAAAACTGTTGCGTTATATATGGTCTACGAGGTAATAAAAATGAAATGGTAATTTTAATTCTACCTGTAACCGATTTTGTTGTTAAAACTGCCCATTAAATACTTACATGTAAATTAAAAGTTAATCTGACCACAAAATCTGTTAAGCAAGTGCGCCTTTTATTACTTCTGGAAAATCCTTTATGATAATTTTATGCTCAATTCTACCTGTAACCGATTTTGTTGTCAAAACTGCCCATAAAATACTTACATGTAAATTAAACGTTAATCTGACCACAAATACTGTTAAGCAAGTGCGCCTTTTATTACTTCTGGAAAATCCTTTATGATAATTTTATGCTTTCTGTTAAGCAAGTGCGCCTTTTATTACTTCTGGAAAATCCTTTATGATAATTTTATGCTCAATTCTACCTGTAACCGATTTTGCTTAAGTAAGTTTACGACATGCAGCTGTGTCTTGTGGTGGCTTAAAAAACCCACACAACCTATTTTACGACCTGCAACAGAACGACACGTTCAATTGCTAGCTAGCGTTTCCAAACGAGTTATACCGGAAAATGTAGAGGCTGTTATGGCGACGACATAAGAGAGCCGTGCGAAATTGCCCAGACTTGAAAGCAAAAAAGACTTCAAACAGTAATTTTTTTTATTTCTTTTCTATTACTAAGTTAAATTATTTTTTTCATTTACATATGTTCTGACTAAATAAATTTCTAAAGAGAAAAAATAAATAAAATATTAAAAATAAATAAAATAAATAAAAAATAATAAAATAAAGTGCCAAAAATGGAGATTTTTTGAAATGTTTGTATGGGGAACCCCCCAGGGGAGTTCCAGGGGGGTGTGCCACGAGCATGGGTGGATCGGCCCTTCAAAGTTAGTGGGGGTCGGTCATACATTTGGACTCGATTGGGGCACTCTACATGGGTCAAAGTGGGATTTTTCAAAACTTGACCCTACGGGACAAAAGTCAACAGTTTCGGGGTAGTAGAATTCGTTTTAGAGGTATGGTTAATTCCGCAAAGTTTCTTATTTTGATCCCTAGAATACGATTTTCACTGAGCTTTGGGCGATTATTAAATCGACCCGCCCTAATATATATATATATATATTTATATAAAATAATGCATAATTATATGTAAACGTTTCTATTCGGCTTATTATAAACCATACAATCATATAGTTGATGGATGTTGAAAAGAAGTTTTATGTTCACAATTCTATTGCAAAAAAAAAAAACTTCGCTTACTAAAATGTTTTAAAACCCAAATCAAAATGTTAATAATAAATTTATTTAAAGTGTTTGTCGGCAAAAGTGTGTATAATTCATAAAAAAACATAAAATTTGTCAAACACTTTAAAAGGATTTTTGGCAACATGTAAAAAAACTATTTTGTTAAAAGCATAAGACTATTATTTATGAGAAACATTAAAAAAGAAGGAGAAAAGTTATGAAAGTCAGAAGTTAAAAGCATATCGAAGTTTTAAATTACATAGATACATTTTGTTTAAATTAAAGTAATATAACAATAATTTTTTGTTAAATTATTTATATTATTTTTTTTTTTTTTTATTAAGTAAAAATTTCTTATTAACTTGAAAACGCATAAAATTTACATAATTTACTGATTTTTGCATTTTTAGCATAAAATGCGTTGCTGTTAAATAAAGTCATTTTTATTATACTGGAAATGACATTATTCATGTCATCAGCTTAACGCTTACATTAGGGTTGTCATTTATTCGGGTTTTTTATTATGTTTGAATAAACGATCAAACAATTTTTAATCTACCAATCAAACGATTAACTTTTAAAAATTATTCGATTAATCGAACGAAAAACAATATTTTTAAAAATACACAAATAATTCAAGTATTTTACCGCATAATTTCAAAATTTTATGAATTTCGGCATCAATTTGAATACTTCAGCAATACCAATTCTCAAATGTAATCATCTTAGACTATATTAACGCCAAAAGATTTTTCAATCATGCGCTATTTGACATTGTTATTTCGGGATGAAAAAATATAGTTCTGAAAATTGTTAAAAAGTTAAATATATATATATATCTGCGATAGTTTCAGTATATTGAATGGAACTTACAGTTAAAGTGCTAACGTGGTATTGTTGTAAAATATCAGTATTTTTAATAGATTTGTATAGTTTTAACTTAATGCTATATTTCAAGGATAGCGCCATATCTGTAAATTTCTTCATATTGTTAGCTTGAAAGTCCAATCACATATCTTCACCCATTATTAAGGAGTCCATATTTTGGAAAACGATTAATAAAAGTTTTAAAATTTCAGTTATTTCTTGAGTTTATTCTGTCTGTTACTATTTTCCATTACTTCGGAAAAAAAATTACTAAAAGAAGCCAGATCGAAATACTAGTATCAACTTAGCTAATATGTTTGATTTGCTTTATTTTTGTAAATATACGGAGGTTGAAAGCTCGTAATAAATTGAAAAGAATTTTTTTAATTATTAGTTTTTACTCGATTAATCATCAAAATTTATTCCAATTATTCGTTATTAAAAAAATCAAGTTTTTTAAATTGTTAGTTCGTTTAATCGAATAATTTTTATTCGAGTGACAACCCTACCTTACAGGATACAATCTTTGACATACGTACACAAACAGAAGCCGAAATCGTCATGAAAACTAAACTGGAATAAAATATACTATTTGATTTGATTTTTTTTAAAAAAAGTGTAATTTTACATTTTTAAAGATTAATATTTAACATTTTTACTGAAATAAAAATCACTATTTCATAAAATTTACTATATTAGTTGATTTAAAAAACAAAAAAGTGTGATATTACCTTTCTAAAGATTAATATTTAACAGTTTTACTGAAATCAACATCACTATTTCAGCGAATTTATTAAAGAAAGTGCAATTTCATCACTTAAGTATTTAATATTAAACATATTTAAGAGGCACATATATTCTACACACACACTGAAAAATTCACTAATTTAATGAATTTGTTAAACAAAATAGGTGAAGTTTTATATTAAACATTTAAATTTTTTTACACACTTTTATAGTTGCCTAAACCATTTATAAAAACTATACTAGAAAAAATCAAGGTTTTATTGCATTTTTAAATAAAGTGTAAATTTACCTTTTTAAAGTTTAATATAAATAATGGATGCCCATAATTTTTATATATACTTTGACAGAAGTCTGAACCACCATACAGAATATCATGGGAGTAAATTCACTATTTTAGTGCTTTTTTCAAATGTTTAATTTCAGCTCTTAAATATTGAATATTAAACATTTTTTATAGAGGCACATAATTTTAGCATTTATTTTTAAACACATAACCGCCTTATACGCAATACTTGAAAAAATTTACTTATTTTGTGCATTATTTTAAAAAAATGTATAATTTCACCCATTAGAAGTTGATTATTAAACATTTTTAGTTAGGCACATAGCGTCTCTTTTATAGAACTGTCTTACAAACTATACTAGAGGAACATTCGTCATTTAAGTTGATTTGTTTTTTTAGTGTAATTTTATCTCTTGAATATTAACCATGTTTAACTTTAAAATGGTAAAATTGTAAAATTGAAAAATTTTGTATTAAATACATAATGTTAGAACTTATAAATATTAAATATATTTTATAATAAATTATGGATTTTATTTAATGAGTTGATTTTTTGTTTGTCAGTTTGAAAAGTCAAATTTAAACATAAAATATTAATAAGTTATGTTCCATAATTTCTATGTTCAAATTTATTAGTTCATTTTCAAAAAACAAGAGTAATTTTATTTTTGTTACGTTTAATATTAAACCTTTTTAATTTAGAAATTCAAAAATTTTATAATAAAAATAAAAGGCAAATAATTGTTGTTAAATAAGTTATAAATTTTTAATAGTGGGCGATATTGGTTGGGGTTTTTTAGTTCAATGTAGATAGTTAAATTTTAACATAACTTTCGATTTTTAATTCTTTTTTCGAAAATTCACTATTTTAGTACATTTTATAATTATATGTGATTTTACTTTTGATAAATTGAATATTTAAAATTTTTGTTAAAAAATTATAAATTTCTATAATAAAAATATGATTTCAAAATTTTAACATGAAATATTAAAACTATTGATTTAAAACTTCCCTTTTTAAAAATACAAGTTTTAGTACAATTTTAAAAAAGGTGTAATTTTACCACTTTAAAGTTTAATATTAATATGTTTCTAAAACATGATTTCTAATGAAGTACTAATAATAAATGATTTTTGTTTTTTCAGTGTTAAAAGTCCAATTTCAACATAAAATGTTTAAACTGTTGATTTAATTTTTCCATTTAAGAAAATTTTCTTAAGAACTACCTCTTCACAAATAAGTTCCTCCTTATATCATATATAGTAAAAGACATTTGTGTGAAGATTTTTCTTTTTAAATCCTTGAATAACTTAAAATTTATGTACCTAAAGGATTTTTTTTTAATGCAAAATAAAATAAATCTGAATTCTTTTTCTGAAATGATTTAGCCACCAACACACTTTTTGGTTGAAATATGTGGTATAAAGGTCTTGCGAAATTTTTCAAATTGAATAAATTGAAAGTAAATTTTAGAGAAAGAAAAATAACACTTTATGGTGTTAAAACTTTTAAGAAGGAATATAATTTATAAAATTTTAGAGAAACTTTTTTTTGGTAAAATAAATGTATGCATGTATTCTTAAGTAGCTGATTTTTTATGGAGTATTATAACTTCCCCTTTGATTTGATTTTTTTACCTTTATTTGTATTTTTTTTTTGTTAACAGAAAAAAACATGTTAACAAATGTGTTTATATATTTTTTTAGATTATTTTATTTCATTTATTTTCATAAAATGTATAAAAAAGAATTCAACCCTAAAACATATTTAGCACAACATGTCGTTGATATGTCGTAAGCTGAAAGACATGGAAAATAGAAAATGTAACCAAAAACTTGAAATCAAATTCATAATAAAAAATTGTATTATTAAAAAATTAACAAAACAAGAAAAAATTGCACATAATTTGTTAAAAAATAATGATATTAAAATTCTGCTGAGGATCGCTTGGAAGAGCGCGAAAATCTATATATAAAATAGTAGCGTTATGTGTATAAATATAGAGGTATATAGTATATATATGTATATATACATACATATATGTATGCACAGCGCATACTATTGGGACTTTCGTTCGATACACCGCATAATTTAGGGACATTTGCTTACTTTGGGGACTGTCCTCAAAGTTTTCATACATCTAGCGTATAAGATGAGGGCAATGGGTTCGATACACCGCATACTTAGGGGACAATATTGGGTGTATACACAGATGTCCCTATAGTATGCGCTGTGCATACAGATATAAATATATATAAATAACATCATCAACGCCCAGCCCACACTGCTGAAGCTAGGAATTAGAAATTTGGCATTGACGCTCGATAGGGTTTTTGAAAATTTCTACAGAGAGGAGCATTAAGGGAAAAAGTTTCCTCCTTGCCTGAAATTTTGAAAATGTGTCCCCTTAAATATTACCTAACTAAGTAATATGTCACTTTATAGAATTTTAGTCAGCGACGTGGTAGAATAGGGGCTGGAAGGGGTGAAAAGTCTGGCGGGATTTTTGGAAATTTCGTCTGGGATTGACATGAAGGGGAAAATTCTCTTCCCTGGCGGCCTGGCCGAAATAGCTGAAACTCTAGGAACTTGAGATTTTGTACGTGGGTTCCTTATCCCTTATGTACATCCACTTCGGCGGGATTTTTGGTGGAAAGGCAAAAAGGGAAAAATTATCCACCTTTGCGGCCTGTGCAAACCGCTCAAGCGAATAACTTGCAATTTGGTATATTGGATTAGAATCCCACGTAGATATCCGCTTAGACGGTATTTATGGAAATTCTTACGGTTAGGGGCAAAAATTGGAAAAGTCTCCCCTAGGCGGCCTAGCCAAACCGCTTAAGCAAGAAACTGGAAACTTATTATGTGGGTTCCTAATCCCGAGTAGAAATCTGCTTAGACGGGATTTTTAGAAATTCCATGAAAGAGCAAAGTCACCCTCTTAACGCTTTAACAAACAGCTAAAGCGAGGAAATTGAAATTTGGTGTTTTAATTCATATTACTAGGCGGCACTGCCAAATCACTAACACGAGGTCAAAATGGGGAAAGTCTTTCCTTTTCTAATATGTTCATTGATATAATATTTTTTGAAGCTTTGGCCAGCAACGTGGTAAAAAGGTGTTGAAAGTGGGAAAAGAAATACCCTTGAAGGACTCTGCAAACCGATTAAGCGATGAACTTGAAATTTACTATGTGAGTTTGCTAATTATTGGATTTTTCTACGGGAGGAACAAAAATGAAGGGACCATTGACGGCCTGCCTACATTATTTTTTCTGGAAAATAAAATTTTAATAATATATTAATTCAGAGATAAGGTATTATTGGAATATTCGCTAGGATCGTAGTAAAAAAATCCTGCACATGCTTGAAACTTAAAATATGGGTTTCTTGAGGTATGAGCTTATGAAGATACACATTTTGAATTTTTGTTAAAATTTGCTTTAAAGATAAATAGCTTAGAAAGTTTAACGACCTATACAAAGCCCATAAAGTAGAAATCTGGGACTTGTAATCGAGCAAGCATTAAAAAAATATCAAAAGAAAAAGTTCTTATGAAATAGTTCTTAGTTCTTATGAAAAAGTTCTTTTAAATATTTATTTATTTACATTATTAATCATGTAATTATTTATATACTAATACACCAACCAAGCACTAGAACGATGAAGAATATTGGATCTGATAGTGAGGTCTGACCAGAGTCTCTGGTGGGAATCGAACCCACACCCCCCGCACTGATAGGCAAGCAATCTACCAACTAGCATACCGGGGCTCTCAGCTCTTTTATATATTTTTCGGTATTTTAAACTACCGGTATCGATGTATCGGACTGTTAAGCTAGTCATTATATAGAAAAACCCCAATTTATTACTTTCAATAAATTAAATTTTCTCTGGTGAGTAAACGAACAAAGAAGAAAAATTTCCCTTTTTGTTTTGCTTTTTTGCCATTTTTACTTGCTTAAAAATAGCTTTTTATTAAGATTTTGGAGCTTTCAAAGTGCTTTTCTAAATTTTTTTGGGTATTCTTCTAAAAAGTCAAATTTTTTTTAATTTCTTTTGTAGTTTTGCTATTTTTTGTCTTTTTTAAAATATTTTTTTTCCATTAGCCTCGGAGTTTTCCCTTTTTATTTGTCTTCTCTGGTAACGAATTTCACTTTCGATCGATATCGATATTTTAAATCTCATTATTTCGGTACATTATAATTTTAAATAACTTCAAATGTCTGAACTAAAAATATCTGAGTTAACAAATGTGTCCATTTTAAATCACCAGTAGTTGGTCCCGTTTTTCTATACATTTTCCTATAACATTTGATTTACAATTTATTTTAAATTGCTTACAATAAATAGTGTTTGTATGCCTTTCTAGCTCCTGTTGCGTTTTCCATTTTTTTCTTAAATCGCTGTTGGTGTTGTAAGATGAAAATTCAATCATTTACGTTATGGGTAATATATTGCAAAAAAGAATATGTAAATTTTATACAACATAAGGTGAAAATATCGAGAAAAAAAACTTCAAACATATAAGACTTTCATTTGAAGATGGTAACAGGGACACCGGCGTAGATGGGCCGGTCTAGGTGGGGGCCTTGTTGTTGGGTAGATTTAATAGATTTATATTTGCTATTCTTATCTAACTAATATTTTTGAAGAAAATTTACAGTTTTTCCTGCAACGTCATTTTGAAAAAAATTTTAGTAGTTTCGTAAATAAATCGTACATTTCTTTACCGTTAGTATACAAAAAAGTTTGCTCAGAAGATGTTGACAAGAGATTCGAAAAAAATTTTGCAAGTGGATTACTATCTTCAAATTGCCAATGTGGGCGTTGTGGTGTAATGGTTAGCGCATTGGACTGTTACGCGGATGGCCCCGGGTTCGATTCTCGGTGACGACAACATGAATTTAGAAAAATAATATGTATGAGTTTTCTATCACTTATATGTATCGCTACACCCATAGCACTTAACCCCACGGAAGTCGGGTTCCCATAGCACTTAACCCCACCGAAGTAAAATAATGAATCAGGGCTATGAAACAAAAAGCTTCAATAACTCTACATCAGGTGGCGAGCAACTCAACTCTTCATCAGGTGGCGAGCAACAACTGTTCTAAGACTTATCGTCTCGCGCAATTACAGTGTTGCCATGTTTGAAGCCCTTTATCTTTCACCTTTCATCTCTCCACTATCCCTATTCCAAAGAAAGCAACACATTAATTAATAGGAAGAATTTCCTGAGTGTTGCTTCTCTTAAAAAAAAAAAAAAAAAAACCTACTGAGACTCCTTAAGAAAAGATCCAAAGCTAATTTAAATCGGACCATGCTAATAAGCATATTTATCTCAATCGTTAGAGAAGCTGAAAACACTAAAATCTCGGAAAGAAAACGTATATAAATTTGTTTCAAAAAACCTAATTTTATTTATTTCAATTAATATCCTTCAATTTTCTTATGTTTCAACATTTTTACCACAATTAAAGAAGTGTGGAAAATTTTTCAACTATAGAGGGCTGGATAGCTGGGGGCAGATTACATACAGATTTGTACAGAAGCCTGAAACGAGTAAGGTATATCAATGCAAACTATATGGAGATTTTAGTTTCTATCTCACTCTTAACCTCACTTATAATATGAAGCAATTTTGACATATGTCACTTGTGTATTAATCTGTGACGTATACTGTGAACTTTTGGAAAAACATCCTAAGTCAACTTAAATTTTTTTCACGATTTTTGCTGTCCATATAATTTTTGAATCTATATACATATTTCCATTTTGACCTAACGTTTTTAGTTTTATACATCACAAGAAGTGGGCCCTTTATATTTCTTATATATCAGAATTTTAACAATTTTCGTTTGACAAAAGATTTTTTTCTTTTGTCAATGTCAATGGTTTTTATATTTCTAAATATTTTTCCATCGCTTTGTAATTTTGAAAAAAAAATTTTATTTAGTTTAGCTCTTGTAGAATTAAAAAATTCAACTAAAAATTTACAATGTAGTTATGATTTTAGAAAAGTATGCTTAATCATCTCTACCACGCCTATCTCAAACAATTGAAAATATGTGCCTATTAATTATAGTATTAATTGCACACTGTCTAAGAAGACGATGAATAAAATTCAAAAATCGCCAATAAAATTAAGCGATTTGTTCGCACATTTTTAACTAAAATATATTGTGCTATTTTTTTACCAGACGCTTCGAAGTACATAATATTTTATATTCACCTCAAAGGATTTATTTACCTTAAAAATTTCTGTCATCGCAATTGACTGTTTTTTAATCTAAAATACTCGTTTACCTCTAGTGTTCAAAATATTTTGTTCTAAGCTTAGAGGTGAATAATATTTTATATTCTTCCTAAAATTTTGTGCACCACCAATTGTTTTTCGCCACAAAATTTAGTTTTCATCTCAAGAAGTTTTTCATCACAAATTTTTTTTTTTCACTACATAAATTTGTTTTTTTAAACCAAAAAAAAGATTTTTTTACTGTGTATAAAATATTTTGCCGTATTTGTTTACCAGACGCTTAGAGGTGAATAATACTTTTTATTCACCTAAAAAATGTTTGCCGTCATATTTTTTTTTTTTTTTTTCACCGCACAAATTGTTTTTCACTTTAAAGATTTTTTACCAGAAAACAATTTTTAATATCCTTTTAGCCTTTGGAGTATATTATATTTGGTCATATTTGTTCACTAGACGCGTAAAGACTTAAACATAATTGACTTCAGTGACATAAATCAAATATTGTTATGAAAGGAACCTTTTTTAAATTTGAATAATTGTATTTCTGAATTTTTGTTTCATACCAATAACTGACTTAAGTCACTTAAGTCAATTTTGTTTCAACCTTCAAGGAGAACAATATTTTATAATAAGCTCAATTTTTTTTTTTCCTTTAAAATTTTTTTCACCAGAAATTTTGTTTCTTTCACATAAAAAAAAAGTTTACTACCGCAAAATTTCTTCTTTCTATCTCAATAATTCCATCTCAATTAAAAAAATTTAATGCTTTTTCTAGGTTTTATTAATTTTAAATATTTGTGGGCGTTGTGGTGTAATGGTTAGCGCGTTGGACTTTTACACAGAAGGTCCCGGGTTCGATCCCCGTTGCCGGCAACATCAAAATAATATGTATGAGTTTTTTCTATCCCTCATACCTATCGCGATGTCCACCTTCGGTGTTCCCATAGCAATTAACCCCACCGAAGTAAAATAATGAATCAGGGCTATGAACCAAAAAGCTTCAATAAGTTCGCCAACTCTCCATCAGGTGGCGAGCAACAACTGTTCTAAGACTTATCATCTCGCGCAATTACAGTGTTGCCATGTCTGAAGCCCTTCATCTTTCCCCACCTTTCATCTCTATACTATCCCTTTCCAAAGAAAGCAACACACTAAATATAGGAAGTATTTCTCTTTTTTAAAAAAAAAAAAAAACTTGAAGCGGTTATTATTAAGTTTAAGACATATTTTATTAAATTTTTGGATAAAATTGATTTATATATAGAAAAATAGTTGTTTAATTTTTTCACTAACTTAATTCAAAACTGTGTAGTACTGGTCGTATGAGTGATATTATCTTAATACTGAAACATAATGCTCATACGACAGTAATACACAATTTTTTTTGAATTTTGTGAAAAATTTATGTTTTTTGTTACAAAATTGAGCTTCATTCTAAAATTTATATATAGCTTTTCTGAAAATATTACTTGATTTCTTTGCACAAAAAACAAATTTCATTTGGACGACTAATTTATTTAACGATGTTTTTCGCAATTAAATGATAATAAATTTGGGAAATATTAAAAATTTTGACAAGCATATATATAATTTGTTAAAAATTTAGATTTATGAAAAAAATTTTAACTGAAAACTTTTTTTAATTAAAATGTTGAGAAGAAATTTCTGCTAAAAGACCCGACTTATTGTTTCCTAAGAAGGGTGTCGCCAGCTCAACTAGTACCTACATAACAAAATTTACCTAATTTCGTTATCAAAAAAATTGTGATATTCCATATTTTGTTAACTATTCCTATTCCTATTCTTGTTGCTTGTTTATTATTTTATAACATCCTGCCATAACAATAACAACCTGCTGGGAAATCCTGTATTTTTTCCTTGTATTGTATAATTAAACAATGAAAGAAACAAACAAATGTGTTAAATAAGAGAAAAAAACTCTTAAACGGAATATAGGAAATGAATAAATGTAATTTTTTTTATTAAATTTCGAAAAATAAGAAAAACTGCTTCCATTTTATATTATTTTTATTTGCTATATTTAGAAAATGATTTTAGTTTTTGATTTATTTAGGGAATTGAGTATATAAGTATATAAAATTTTTAGAATTATGTTGAAAAACTGAAAAATGTATAATTTCAATAGATATTATCATAAGCCACAATCAAATGTATTTTATTTTAAATGACCCACGTGGTCTTTTAAATGCAGTAGGAAACCCCTCAACTTTAGCTAAACGCGCTTCAAGTTTTATATTTATTGAAGCAACGTCCCTGCTCAGGCACCATTTAGAGATTAGTTACGTAGTTAAGCTAAAATTCCCATAATCTTCATTTCTGGGCTTAAGAAGTTGAGTTATTTCTATTGAAAACATAATTAACCACATTTTCAGTTCAGGTTTTTCCACATATATGGTACGGTTTAGCAGGAAGAAAGTGTCAAAGTTCAAATATATTTTTTTTTTGGAAATCTTTACTAGAGAAAAGTTTTTGCTCAGCCGCCATTTAGAGCTTAGCTAAAATTTTTTGTTTTTAGTCTGTGTTGAATAAATTCAAAACAGAATTCGATACATTTTCAGTAAACAAATGTTGCACGTACAATGTAACGTTTAGCAGCAAGAAAGTCTCAAAGTTAAAATTTTTTAAGAATTTAAAAAAAAAAATATTTTGAAATGAAACAAAATTTCAAAAAAAAAGAAATTACAAACAATTTGCACTTTACCTAAAGACGTTAGTAATGTAAACGAAATTATCTTATAGATTCTTCTTCCAAAATTAATTGATATAATGTTAAAACGACTCACATGATTCCAATTGGATACGTGTAAAATACATCGTCCTTACTCAAAAAAAAGTGATAGCCAAATGTATTTGTTTAAATAATATATATTACAGTTAAGACATATTTTTTTTAAATTTCTGTGTTTTTAAAAAGCTAAAATTGTCATAACTTCTTAAGTATCAATTTCTATTTAATCACAGACATATTATTTGAGCGTATCTTTAAACACTCATTTATTAGTAATTGAAGTTTAAAGCGGTTGAAATTAGGGAGTGCTTTTAATCAGAAGTCTTTACTTGAGAAAATTCCCTGCTCAGGCGCCTTTTAAAAGTTTTTTATGCTGTTGAGTTAAACCTTATGTTGTTGAGTTAAACCGTAGGTTTCCAGTAGGATATGTTAAAGAACTTCTTCTTTGCTTAAATGTCGGATTTCAATGAAATTTGTCAAAATTTCATAGAATGAAACGAAATTCACAAAAATATTAGAACTTGGAAACGTTTTTAACAAATTAAAAATTAGCTGACGAACTCTTCTTTAAAAACAAATTAAAACGTTGTTCAGAGGTCTAACAGGATTCCAGCAGGATTAGTTTATAGGACATCGTTTTAGTTTGTGGACGGCTAAGCGGATTTCAATGAAATAATCAGATTTTTCAGTTATTTTGTTGACTTTGGTCAATTAATTAAGCATTACAACTAAATTGTAAGAACTTCTTCGTTATTTTTTTTTTTTTTTTCTAACGTAATAATAATTAATTTATGCTTTTAAGTGTTACAGAAAAGTCCCTGCTCGGGCGCCTTTTAAGAAGTAGTTCAATATATAACATTTTTTACTTATACTTAGTTAAAATAAGTTTTATTTTGAGTTTTAAAGCAATTAAATTTAGTTTTTTATAATCCTTTTCAAAGTCATTGAAAATTTATTATTATTATTATTTAGTTATATTAATATGGTTGGCATGATTTTCAAATAATAAACAAAGGTTGAATGAATATTGAAACCTTCTTTTATCTAGCAATTTTTTTTTCAGATCTATTTTTTGTTTGTAACAGAATTTTATTTATATACTTGGCATGTTTTTGTTTTTCTATCAAATTTATCTTGTGAGTTTGAACAAATTTTGTAGCATACGAAAAAAAATTCAAGTAAAATAAACCGGGTTAAAAAAATATTTGAACTATGTGCTTGTTTACACGCATGAAATGAAACTGAACGAAAAAAAAAAAAAATAACAAAATCATAGAAAAAAAAGTTAAAGGAATAACTTTTCAACAAAACACAAATAGAGATGAATACGTTTTTCTAACTAAATTGATATCGGTATGTAATGGTTTGAAATTGGAGATGGGAAAGTGACAGAACATTTGTAATACTAAACTTAACTGCAGAAAATTTAAAAAATTATGTTGTATACTAAGGTTTAAATCTGTCCCACACGTGACACGATTTGTCTGTACGTGACAATTAATTCTCAATATAAGAACAAACTATTTTCTTTAACAATTCTATCCAAAGCAGGATTTTCCTATTGATTACATTTTATATTCAAGTTTAACTTTCTCGGACAAGTGATAAAATTGTAATAGAACAATTCATTTTTCATTATAACTTCACTAGCAAAAACTATATTTTTCCTTGACTTTTTATTCTCTTTCATATTTATGTGAAAATAAAATCGTTATATAACTAAAATTTGTTCTTCTATATTTATATACTAAGGTTTAACTCTGTCCGACCCTCGGCTGTATTTGTCTGTACGTGACAATAAACTAGCAATATAACAACAAATTGTTTAATTTAACATTTCCCCGTTCGCCCCGGTATTCTAGTTGGTAGCGTGCTGGCTTATCAGTGCGGGGGTCGTGGGTTCGATACCCACCAGAGGCACTGGTCTGTTTTTCGCTACAACGCGCCGAAGGCCATAGTAGCTAGTGCTCGGTTAGGGTAATGGTATATAATTTGTAATTATATGATTATTAATTAATAAAAAAAAAAAAAAAACATTTCTAATTATTAATTAATAAAAAAAAAAAAACATTTCTAACCAAAGCAGTATTTTTCTGTTGATTATTTTTATATTTAAGTGAAACTTTGTCGAAAAAGTGATGCGATTTGTCTGTACATGGCAATTAAATCGTTTTATAACCAACATGTTTTTATAATAACTTTACCAGCTAAAACTGTATTTTGCTCTTGATTTTTTTTATTGATTTTTATATTTGTCTATACGTGACAATAAACTCGTTATATAACAAAAATGTTTGTCATTATATTATTCATTATTTTTTATACTAAGGTATTATAATGTGACACGGTGTGTCTGCACGTGACAATAAGCTCATAATATAACAGCAATTTTTTTCATTTTAACAATTGTAGCCAAATAAGAAGTTTTTTTTCTATTGATTATTTTTATATTTAATTTCAACTTTGTCCGACACGTGACGCGATTTGTCTGTACTTCACAATTAAATCGTAACATAACAAGAAATTTTTACTTACAACTTTACTAGCCAAAATTGTATTTTGCTCTAGATTTTTTATTCATTTTCATATATAAATTTAACTTTGTCAGACACGTGACACTATTTGTCTGTAAGTAACCATAAAATTGTTAGGTAGCAAAAATTGTTTCCTAATATTATATATTATTTTGAAGTATTTTTATAATTAGGTTAACTCTGTCCGACACGTGACATGATTTGTCTATACGAGACAATTAATTTTTAATATAACAAACAAATTTACGATACAACTTTTCTAGCCAAAGCAATATTTTTTTTCCTATTGATTATTTTTTTATATTTAATTTAAACTTTGTCGGACACGCAGCACGATTTGTATGTACTTGACCATAAAATCGTAGTATAAGAATAAGTTTTTCATTATAACTTCACTGGAAAACCGTATTTTGCTCTTGATTTTTTATTCATTTTCATTTAAATACAACTTTGTCAGACACGTGACACGATTTGTCTGCATGTGACAATAAACTGGATTATATTAGTCATTATTTTTTATACTTAGGGTAACACGATTTGTCTGTACGTGACAATAAACTCGTTATGTAACAAATATATTTTCAATATATCTTTTCTAGCGAAAGCGGGATTTTTGTATTGATTATTTTGTATAGTTAATTTCAACTTTCTCGGCAAAGTGATTCGATTTGTCTGTACGTGACAATAAATTTGTAATGTTGCAATAAGTTTTTCATTTTAAATTTACTAGCCAAAATTGTATTTTACTCTTGAGGTATTATTAATTTTCATATTAAAATTCAACTGTGTCAGACATGCAACACGATTTGTCTGTACGTGACTATAAACCATGGATGACAATCTATTCTATGCGGGTATTGGTAAGGTAACACTATTTTCGTTTATTTCGGTAACGGTATTTTAGGGGTAACGATACTTCAGTTTTTTCGGGAACAGTTTTTAGCGTTTTTTACTTATTTCGGTATCGGTGTTTTAGCGGTAACGTTATTTTAATTATTTCGGTAACGTTATTTTAGGGATAACGGGGTTTCAGTTATTTCGGTAACGGTATTTTAAGGATAACGTTATTTTAGTTTATTGAATATAAATGTCAATGCATAGGTAATGTTAATGCCCATTATGACCGAATTCGAATGGCTAGCTAGTGTATGAAAATATATATCTTTTATTATTTATTATTTTTTTAGATTTTTTAAGATTATTTCGGTAATAGTATTTTCAGAATAACCCTATTTCAATTATTTTGGTAACGATATTTTAGCGATAACGGTATTTTAGGTATTTCGATAACGGTATTTTAAGGTTAATGGTATTTCAGTTATATCGGTAACGGTATTTTGCGAAAAATGCTATTTCAATTATTTCGGTAATGGTATTTTAGAGACAACGATAGTCAGTTCAAAAGGTTTTGAGTATGTAACGGTAATTTAGCGGAACTGCATGCCATCCCTGCTATAAATTCGTAATATAACAACAAATTTTCACTTTAGCGTTCTAGCCAAAGCAGAATTTTCCTATTGATTATTTTTGAAATTTGACTAAATGTGTATGTACGTGACAAACAAAACCTTATAACTATTAAATTTGTATGTACGTGACAGCGGAAAGCTGCTAAATGATTAGTATAAGTTATCTTGTGCGTCCCGTTAGGCTAGTTGGTAGCGTGCTGGCTTATCAGTGCGGGGTTCGTGGGTTCGATTCCCACCAGAGGCACTGGTCTGTTTTCGCTACAACGCGCCGAAGGCCATAGTAGCTAGTGCTCGGTTAGGGTAATAGTATATAATTTGTAATTATATGATTATTAATTAATAAAATAAAAAATAAAATAAAAGTTATTTTAAATTTTTCTCATATATTTTCCATTAATCCTTTGACACTTTTCCATCTCTATTGGAATGGTTTTGCTATCTTGTATACCAAATAAAAAGTAACTAGAAAAAATCCGTTGAAGCATGTGCACATGTAACACGCATCAGGACTATAAGTTTAAAGAAAAATAAATACCACTAATACAGCCAAATCTACCACTACTACTACAACATAGTAACACAGAGTACCGCATTAAATGTTTATGCGATATTACAAGAAATACTTATACTCGTAACTGTAAGTAAACATTAGTATACAAGTTATGAGGGTTTCTTTTTTTTTCTTAACTTTTTTCTAACATTTTATGTGAATTGTAATGGATCTATTGGATATTGGAAAATAAATATTTATTTGTTAAATAGAAAATCAGAATAATATTTATGTTGTTTTAAAGCTATAAAAGGAAAATGAAAGCTATGAAAATAACAAAGGAAGTAAAAATTATGCGTTGAATAAAAATGTATGTTTTAGTCGGGAATATTCTATAGCAAATCTCACTTGTATGGAAATTTAATACGAAACTATTTTTACATGGAAAATAGTCAAACATTTTATAAACAAAACCTATTCATTTTTTTATAAATGACGTATACTTAATATTAATTCTAAAGTTGAAAATATTAATCATACGCCTTTGGAGTATTTATACCATAACAATGATTTTGTCTGTCTTGATTGAAAGTCATGTGTACTAAATTTTCTCTGGTATGCATATTTTTATAATTTAATGTTTCCATTTAAGCCTATTCAAATATTCATTGGTACTTTTGTTTCATTGTTCCTCATAAATACTTAAATATAATACTCAAAGGGATTTTTGTTATAATAGTTTTCTTTATATTTTAGGTTTTTTTTTCTCAAAATCCTTTTCTACATATATTAAATACTACTACTTTTTTTATAAAAAAGAAATCTTCATGCATGAATTTATTATGCAAAATGAGGGTCAACATACACAAAATATTTCATTTACATACACACAGAGACAAATTTAGCTATTTGCCAACTGAAATTCGGTCACTACGGCTCAAATTTGGTTATTGCGACGTTTGGCACAACTAAACATTAATTTTCACAGCAAAGTGCAGTTAATTTAACTGAACTTTACTTGCCACAACCAAAATATTCAGAAATATACCCATTTTTAAATCGGTTCTCACTTTATTTCTCTGTGTGTAATATCAAGTAAACATCATATCATAAAGACAATCAGCACCAAATCATATGTATAGGATAATAGCTGCAGTAAAAAAATAAATATATATTTACAGATGTGAAAAAAAAAACACCAAAATATAAATCAAAAAGTATATTTGGCTTTGGCAATTTAAAATAGTTGAAATTTCTGAAACGAAGTTAAATTTCTTACACTGTTGAAATCTTGTTTACACTCCAAATTTGTACCCTAGAAGACGGAATTTAAAAAAACTGTTTCCTGTTTTTTTTTTCAATAATTTAATATTGAAAATAAACTAATCTATCTTTAGACTCAAAAGTTATTGAAAATTAAAAAGAGGTAAACTAAAAACATTTCTGAGTTTAAAATATTGAAAACTAAAATAAGTCATGCATTAAATTTGGTTTTACCTAAGTTTACCTCTACAATGATCCCTTACAAACGAAACAACTACAAAAATATAAAAAAAAACATGTTAGAGGTGAAAACAAAATTTTGAGTTAAAAAACTTTTTTGAATGTAAAAAAAATATAGTGTTAAAAAAAACCTTTTTGAGGTCAAAAGCTATTATTGTGGTGAAAAAAACATTTGGTGAAAAAAATGTGAGGTGAAATAAAAATGTGAGGTGAATTAAAAATATTATTCACCTCTAAGCGTCTGATAAAACAATATGGCATTATATTTCATACACAAGCCGCTAACATGAAACTGTACTATTTGTAACGAAATTTTAGAGGTTTTCACTCAAAACTTTTAAACAGCTGGATGGATGTTGCTCATTTTCAACACCCAATTTTCCGGGGAAATGTACATCTAGGTCAAAATGAGCATTACGTATTGCATTTTCGCACAGTGATCGTTATTTCAAAAAACAGGCGGACATCGCTAAATCGTTTTAAAATTTAGCAAGGATCAAGAATATATATAGCTTATGGATTCTTAGTCCTATATTTCGATGCGTTACAAACGGAATGATAAACTGATATACCCTCATCACAATAAGTGGTGGGTATACAAATTGTATACCCAACATCCCACTGTGCAGGATGTTATATAACAGTTTGGCGCTCCCTTTATAACTTATAGAAAAAAAAAATTGTAATACCTTTAAACTATAGATAGTAATGTCTGTTGAAATGCGAAATACTCTGACTATGTAGAAGCGGAGTTGCTATTTTTTGGATTAAATTATTTATTGATATTATAACTAGCTTGGTATTGAAAATAAACAATATCGATTGAGGGGTTCAGAATTTATGATTATTTAAAGTAACCTTGAAACACAGTAGTTATGGCGTCAATGTAAAAGTAATTACAATTAAACAATTAAAAAAAGGCGATGAAAACGTTATTGGAAAATACTATAAAAAAAAACTGTGCGCAAACATTTTATTTGTTTCACTTTTTATTAAATTTATTTACAATTTTTGTTTAGAAAAATTTTTCCGCTAAATTTTTTTGGCAACATTTTTTTGTCATTTATTTTTCTGAAATTTTTTTTAAAGTTTCCAAATTTTTTATTCGCCTTGTTTTTGTGAACTATTTGTTCAGACTTTTTGCTAAACTATTTTTTTTTTTATTATATTTTGCACTTTTTTAACTCAATGGATATTAACTTTTTGTTCCCTAAAAAAATTTTTCGATTTTATTTTACAAAAATTTTTATTTTTGTGAAAATTTTCTTAAACCAAAATTTTTATTTCCATGAAATTTTCTATCAATTTTTTGTCACTAAATATTCATTACATGTCGGTTGCAAAAATCGCTAAAAAAAAGTTTATATAACAAATTTTTTTCTTCAATATTTTTATGCGATTTTTTTTTTGCATATTTTCGTTGGTTTCTTCCGCGTAGTTTTCTTTTTCTCCAAATGTGTTTTCTGCGATTTTTTGTCTCAGTGGCTATTAAATAAAAAAACATGCTAAAAATTTTTTTTGCCCAATTTTTTGAGATTTATTTTGCGAATCTTTTTTTTTCATATATCGCTAAAAAATTTATTTACAAAATTTTGTTCACACAATTTTTTTAAATTTTCTTTTACGAGGATTTTTCGCGATTTTTTTCAAAGAACATTTGCCATTAAATTCTTATTTCCAAAAAATTTTCTATCTGTTGTTTTCACGAAATGTAATGTCTGTCGATTGCAAAAAAAACGCCCGTTTTTTCTGGAATTTTTTCTTTTCACTAAATATTTTTCACGCGAAATTTTGATTTCAAAATTAGTTTACCTCAAATTTGTTTCATTTAATATTTGTTTTTATTTGAATGGATGGAGCCTCCATTGAGGACTTTCTTCAATTATTTTTTTTTTTTGCACTAAATATTTTTTTAAACGAAGTCTGTTTTCCCCGATTTTTTTCTGAATTATTTTTTGATCTCAATTGATGACATGTTTATCGATTGCATAAACGCTACAACAATTTCTATATAATTTTTTATCGCGCTATTTCCAGTTTTGTTAATTTTATTTTCCTACAAATTTTTTTTATAAATTTTTTTCCGCCATTTTTTTCAAAATAATTTTTTGCCAAAATTTTTTTCCCTAAACATTTTTCAGCGATTTTTTTCAAGCAAATATTTTTTTTTTACTAAATATTTTTCGTGAAATTTAATTTTTTGATATTGATGATCGCTTTAAAACGCTATAAAAGTTTCATTTGGAAAATTTGGCACCGTTTGATGAAAAATTGGCTTAACATTTTTAATTTTCTCCCAATCACTGCTATTTTGCACTTGTAGCTGTATTTTAAAACATATTTATATATACACATAGAAAAAAATTAAAGTTATATCAAATATAATACTACCTGTTAAAAATCAACATACATGAATCCATACATGAACACATATGCTTCATGCATGTCCACATGCATCCATATATGATTCATATGTGTTCATAAATGATTCATGCATGTTCATATGTTGGACGATACATGTTCATGTGTGTGCATTAACGAAAATTCAGGTAATATTTATATGTATGATCATACATATCCATACATGTTCAAATGTGTACATTAACGAAAATTGATAATATTTATTATATTTACATATATGATAACATATGACAACATATGAATTATATACAGTTGTATATGGACATGTATGACCTAGAATGTCTTAATATATGAGCACGAATGATTTCATACATGTTCATAAATGGAAGCATATATGTTGATTTTTAACCGGGTATTTTAATTTTCATCTTTTATTTTTACGAACATATTTAAATTAAGTAAAAAATGCTATTAAAGTTAATATGATTCTTGTTTAAATTATCTTTTTTTTGATTTTATTTAATTTAATAATGTTTCTGCTCGATTTTATATTTTATTTTTCTGTGTGTACTCTATAGAGCCTTTAGTCCATTTAAAAAAAATATTGATTTTATTGTATCGTTTTATATATTTCTTAACAATTGTGTATCTGATTGTTGTCAATTTTATCAATGTAATTTTTTTTTATATGGTAATTCTTTTTCAATAAATGTTTCCAAAAAGTCTCTTAAGCATATTAAAATTCTTTAAAAATGTTTACTTCAATTGATTATTAGAAAAAATAAAATGCAAATACAATAAATTTCCAAAGGGAATTATTGTGGTTTCTTTTCTTGATTTTTAAAAAAATGTAATAATATCAACCATTTCTACCGAATCATTCTTCATATTTTGTGTCAAATGCTTAAGTAGCACTCACAGTGAATTGATAGCATCCACTTCAACCAAAGAATTCTTCATAGTTTGTGTGAAATGTTAAAGTAGCACTCACAGTGAATTAATAACGCCCAACTTCACCGAAGACTTCTTCGGAAAAAGTTCTTAGAAAATCAGAAAATTTTGATTTCCGTTTTAGAAACGTAGATTTTGTGCAAAGATTTCAAAACGAATAATTTTTTCGTTTTTGTTTTTTCAAATAGCGTAAACCGTGATATGTTGTATTTTTATGTGGCACAAATCTTGTACTGATATCACCCATTTTAGCCGAAGAATTCTTCATAGTTTGTTTAAAATGTTAAAACGACAAGCACTGTGAATTTATGCTCTCTTTTCAACAGAAGATTTCTTCATATTTTGAATGAAATGTTAAATTGGCACTCCCAGTGAATTAATAGCAGCCACTTTACCGGAAACTTCTTTACTGTTTGTATAAAATTTAAAATTGTCAATCATTATGAATTGATAGCACTTATTTATCGATTTTCAAATTCAATATCCCTAGAGCTTCAGAAATTTAAAAACTTCGTTTAATATGTTTTTATACAAATTATAATAAAATTTCGTTTCTTTTTAATACCATCTATTATAACACAATTTTTTGCATCATTTAAGTTAAATTCATATATTTTTCGTTATTATTCAAATGATTTATAGAGACTTTATTTTTTTTTTTCACTTCAAATTGAGTGCATTTGTATTCCAAGGATATAATAGATTTGTCACAATCGAAAATTGTTCAATAAAAAAAATATGTATGAAGTATATTTCAATAAGTATTTTAAGCATATTTTTGTAATATTATTCTATATTCTTTTTTTTCAAGAAATACTCTCCAAAACTTCTGATGCTGCCAAAAAAATAGGAACAGTGAAAAGTTATAAAAATGGAGATCTCCATACAAAAAAAAAAAAATTCGGACAGACAGAAAACAAGGTTTAAAGATTATAATAAAATTATTGAAAATTCAATTTTATAAAAGTATGACCATTATGATAATAAATGTTATCGTAACTAATCATAACATGATGACTATGACTTAGAAATTATGATTATTAAAGCTAATATTATGATAATTAGGATAATATTATGATAACTATCATAGTATGATCCTTACGATAATAAATATGAACGTAACGAGTCATATCATGGTAACTACGACTTCTATATTATGATAATTAAAAACTGTATTATGATCATTTAAATTATTATCATAGTATGATCATTATGGAAATAAATATGATTCTAACTAATTATATTATAACCACTAATGCTGAGGTAATAATTATGATCATTGTCATAGTATAGTTCTTAAGATAAAAAATATGATCCTAACTAATGACATTATATTCACTAAGTATCATAACATAGCAATCAACGATCATATTATGACCCTGAGGACCATATTATAATCATAGCGTATTCCAAATCATAATATGCTCCTCCCAACCTATATATATTTTCTCTGTGTGTTTTAACAGAAATTCACCGCTTTCGACCACTTTGTAAGGTTTCCCCTGTATATGTTTGCTAAATAGAAATTTATGACTTTTATAAAAACAGATGACAGTTTAAGTTTTGTTGTAGAGCTAAAAAGTGTAAAGTGTGATAATGACGATGGTGGTGGCCAGAAAACATAAAAAAGTGAAAGAAAATTTTAAGCAATGTCTAAACTTTTTCGTAATGCATTTTATTGTGCAGTGAAGTGTCAAAATTGTTTGCTAAAATTTTTTTTCCTACAAAATGCGACATTTATTGATTTAAGACAGTTTCAACCAAATCATGTCTTTTTTAATACAATTTTAAGACAATTATTAACGATTTTTTGTTATCTGCAGCCAAAAATCCAAATAGTTTCTATTGAGATCGTTTGTTCCATTTTCATTCAACATTATGCAGTATTTTCATTTTTAAAATCAGTTAAGCATAAATTTGATTCTATTCATGTTTACTTTCTTCTTTTTAAAGGAAATTTCTTAACTTTAATTTCAATTCTATTTAGTTGTAATGGTCCAAACTTAACATGTTCATATATATATATATATATATATATATATAATGAAGGCAGACATAAACGTTTTCGTATAGAAAACGGAAACCAAATACCATAGACCACTACACTAGAGGTTTAATGGATTTAAATATTCAACTTGCCATTTTCAGTTAAAACCCAGCTGGAGTAGAGAAAACGAAGTAAAAGGACTTATCTATACAGTTTTAGTTCATGCTTAATAAAAAAAAGGCAAGGAAGGTCGCCTATCGAAAAGGTTCGCTATTGCTAACAAAACCGTGTGTTTCTGTTATCACTCAAATACTAAATTTAGTCAAAAAGCGAAGAGTTTTAAAAGAATGTAAAATAAAATTTTTTTGTATTTGAAATTGTTCGAATCCAGAACGCCTAGAAATTTGTAAATCTGACAAGAAAATAAATATTAAACAAGAATGGAAATATAAACGGAAATCGTTAATGGTTACGGTTACGGTTTTAAACATTTAAATGGTGTTAAATCTGTTACGATTTATAGCGGTTACGATATCCATCTTTTGAAATAGTATATGATGTTGTTACTATGTTTGAAAATTAACGCTAACGGTTTTGCAACGGTTCTTAATTTGAAATGACACAAAATTTGCTTTAGATGGGTCCTCTTAAAGTTACCAGTTGTAATTAAGTTTGGTTGAAAACAACGGTAACGGTTTTGGCTATATTAACTCTGTGGTTCTAAATTTTTAATGCTAAGAAATAAACCTTTTCATACGCTCTTTTACCATTAACAGTTGCAGAAAAGATTTGTTATAAACAACTGTGATCAGTACGATTTGGAAACGGTGGTGGTACTATTTTTTAAAAACATCAAAAACTTTTAGAGTAAACGTTTAAAAATCCACTGTTAAGGTTTTGAAATGGTTACAGTGCGTATTTTTACGGTTACGGTTCTTAGTTTAAAATAAAACGAAATTCATATTAACTACCACTTTAAGAGTAACGAATACAGTTACTATTTTTAAAAACAACGGCGACGGTTTTGTAACATTTACGGTTCTTAATTTAAATTGCAGCAGTATCGATCCTAAGAGATTCCCTTTTAGAATCCCTCTTATAGCGACGTTTTGAAACGGTTAGAGTTTTTATCTGCTAAGATATGCATCTTCATCCTTAGATAAGCCGTTTAGAAATAACTGTTGCCGTAATTGCACACGGCATCTGTGCACAACCGTTATTTCATCTTATAGAGAAACAACGGTTACGGTATTGGAATCGTTTTCTGTAATCCATATTTAGATTATTTTCAAAAAATACGGTTTCGATATGGTTTTTAAAATGGTTTCGGGTTTTTCGCGGTTACGACATACATCTCTAGATATACCTTTTTTTGGAATAACGGTTACAGTAACGGTTGTTGCTGTTAAATACTAACAGTAACGGTTCAGGAAACTGACACTATATTTTACAAATTACGTTTAATACCGTAATAATTTGTTCATCTTTAGATAATCCCTCTGAGGAAAACCGGTTGCAGTTATGTTTACATCTTTTTGAGAAATATCGGTATTAGAATCGGTTACGGTTGTCCATCTTCAGATAAGCTCGTTTAGAAATGAGCCCATGTAGAAATAATGGTTACAGAAACGATTTTCGAAACGGTTTTTAAAACGGTGGCGCTTTTTACAGTAACAACTTCCATCATTAATATATTATACGTTCGTGATACAGAGTTGACACGAAAATTACGTATTTATATATTGTACACCGTTAGAAAGTGATTTGTAATTCCTAATTTTGTTTAGTTGGTTAGAATTTTTAGTTTTATTTCCTTTAGTCACTTCACAGAGGTGCCATCCATTTAAAAATATATGAAAAAAAAAAATATATTGTACACCATTAGATAGCAATTTGTAATACCTTTCTTTTACTTCTCAATTTGTTGATAGTTGATTTGGACAATCAGTTCCTTGAAGTTATCTCCTTTATCGCCTATCAAAATTCCATCTAATTTAATGTCTGGCCTCTACCATACCTTCCCTGTAAGTGGTGGAAATTATTATGTCGTTGTTGTTGTTGTTGTCACTGCCATCCTAGCTGATACTTCTGCTGCTGTTGTTGTTGTTTAGGAATTGTAGTAGTATGTTTAAACTATTCAGGCGTCAAATACCATCGAGACGATGTCAACATAGGTTAAACTAACCAAGCATAAAGTAATCTCGAGCCACAATTGCTCTACACGTTATATGGAGTGTGAGTGTGTGTGAGTTTGTGGTACTGACAATGAGTGTTATTGTGTATATTTGCCACTTGCATGCCAGACATTATGTACACAATGTATCTTTCAAATAAAATGGTTAACTATAAATCTGGACTCACTTAAGGGCCATTTTTCCATCACTCAGCAAACTGTATTAATTGCTTATGTTTAAGCCAAGCGTCAACCGCCAAGCTTGAAAAATTTTGCAATGATCGGGGAACCTATAAACCTGTCTCAGACAAATTTACCTAAATATACCCTAGGATTCACTGGGTTGTCATGCCCTTACCAGTCCACACAAACCTCCTTACCGGTATACCTTCTGCCGGGGAATCTCAACTCGGTATATGAGCAACAAGGAGTTGCTTAGCATCTTACCCAGAGTTTAAATTATAATATTTCTAAATAATGTTAAAAGTTTAATTTAATTCGGTGCTACTAATGAAATTGTAGTATCGATCAAAATAATTTGTAACTATTTAATTGGTATTATTTCAACTAAAATTTTAATCATATCAAAAATTTAATTGAAAATTTTTTTTTAATTTCAAACAAATTTTAATTAGTTACTTTTACAACTTTTATTTAAATCAGCAAAAATTTAAAAAAATTTGAAAAAAAAGTCGTCAAAATTAAAAAAAAAATCAAAAGGGTAAAATAGTAAAAAATCGGGTACTTTGAAAAGATCACCAAAAATAAATAAAAAATTTAAATTGTAAAAAGTTCCAAAATTTAAAAAAAAAATCATTTAAATTAAAAAAAAAACGTCTAAACTGAAAAATTCCCCGAAATTTAAAAAATCGCCAACATTAAAAAAAACCGCCAAAGTTGAAAAAGAAAATCGCCAATTTTTTTTTTACATTTTTGCCACTTTTTTTAAATTTTATATATAAATGTCTTTTAATTTTGGTGATTTTTTTAAATTTTGGGATTTTAGTGTTGCCATATTTTGTGTGTATCTTCCTAAATGTAGTATATATCCAAATCTAAACATTTTGAGTTATACCAAATGATTGACAAAACATACATACAATAAAACCACTAAGCTGCTCACATAATGCATGCCTTTACTTTTATATTTTATACAAAGATAATTTAAGCAATTATCTTAAGTCTAGCGGGGGAGATAGTGGGTAATATAGTGGGTAATATATAAAATCTCATACTATGTTGAACATATTTGCTATGTTATTAAGGATACATTTCTGATGGTAATTACATGTTGAATTAAACTTTGATAGCCAGGCACTGTGGCCAAAACTAGAATACAGAGAATATAGAAGTTAAGATAGTATCATTTAGGAGGTTTAGGCAGTCGCTGATCACAAATCTTGAATCAGAATTTTAAAATTAAAAATGGCCGATTCAATAATTTGTTTGTATGGTGTGGGAATGGGACCGGTCCTGCGTGTGCCACAGGATCGGTCCCTTCGTGCCAGAGACCGGTCCTCTGCTAAACCCTACCCTATGTAAACAACTAGCAACTTTAACATGGGCTTGTCATAGGAGGGGGTCATTTGTCCCGCTTTAAACCATATAGTGGCATGCCACAGGACTAACCAAAGATGGGCATAAAAATAAACGAAAACGAAACAGCTTCCAATGGGTAAAATTTTGGCCAACTGGCTTTTTCTTGTTAATAAGCATTCTGGTTAAGTGGTATGTCCTCCCGCTACCAGTCACAGGATAGGTAATTTTAGGACAATTGACACTGCTTAACCCACTTCAGTATTAAATTATACCAGTCCTGTGATAAGTTCTTCTTTAACCAGTCACTTTTAGGTCAATTGACTCCTCATTCCCCAGGGTGATTACGAATATGGAATCGAAATTTTAATTAAAATTTTATTATTAAATTAGTATCTATTTTATGATCTGTTTGGTTAAAAAATTCTTTCATTTACATTTATTGCATATTTGAAAAATAAAAAAATGTCACAAAAATATGAAATTTTGACTTTGACCTCTCGCCAACGAAAAACAGCAAGCCTCAATGTTACAATATTTTACTTACAAAATATTCAACATTCCCAGATTTTGAATACATAAACATAATTTGCCTGCGCCGGAAATGTACTTTTGGCCAACAAATTGAGATTCCTGCCCACTGTGCACTGCTTGTAGAAGATTTAAAGGGTTAACTTAAGTGGGCAGTTCAATAAAGGATAGTTCGATAGGAGGTCATGAGACCGCCTCAAGTCATAGATCCTTAAGACATTTTTAACCCAAGTTTGTGTAAATATAGAACAAATGATTCATTAAGAAATGTTTGTAATTTTATATGCCTTAATGCGCCCTACAGTGAAAATAGTACCAAGCAAAGTTAAAACTTTAATGGAATATTACTCCCAGATCGATAAAGATATTTTAAAAAGTTTGATAATTTTCATGATAGACAATACAATTGTTTCATAGGCATCACCCTAATCTTCAGTTGTCCTATATATGACGAAATGTAAGTTTTACACAAAATGTTCAACCTTTGACCACCCTAAATTTACAGAATAACAACAAAGGGGAGCCAAATGTTGCCGTTTGCTGATGTTTTTAAAAATTGAATCTTATTAAGTTATTGAATTCAACGTAATGCAAGTTTTACAAAAAAAAATCAACCTTTGGTCCTCTAAATAACTGCGGTTCTGAAAAAATAGGATGAACAAATGAATTTGAAATATCAAACGAACACAATGCAAGTTTTATACAAAATGTTCAACATTTGGCACCCTGAATATACTGTATAACAAAGTACAGGGGCCAAATATTGCCGTTTGCTAATATTTTTAATATTGAATCATATTAAATTAATGAATCGAACGCAATACAAGTTTTAAGCAAAAAACATCAACCTCCTATTCTTTAAAATAGGATGATCCAATGATTTTATAGAATAAAAAAAGTACTGGCCAAAATTTGGCATATTATTACCTTATTTAATGTATTCTTTAATAGAAGAAGTATCCTAGTCCTACTAAATAAGTCCTACTATTTAGCATATGGTATAAAACAACTGAATTCGGAACACATTGCAATTGCTCCATTTAAAACACCAAAAATTTATACGTTTTCTGCATCTTTTAAAAATGTCTAAAAGTACCTAGACAAAGTAGGAGATACATTTGAACGTTTCCTTATTTTCAGACGGTAAAATGCCACAATAAGCCAAATTCCATAAAAGTTCCGATTTCTTAACCCCATTTGGATTACCTTAATTTCCGACTAATTAATTTAGAGTACTAAAATTTTAGAACTTTATTTTTTATTTGTTTTATATGCCCAATGACACCTTCCCCACAGAATTTCAGACTTTTATTTAAATTTTAGAATTCTGTCTATTCCTCACTGATATTATTCCTCCATGCATATTAGACCGACTCACGAAAACAAATTTATTTTCTCCAGCCGTCAAAATGAACTTTAGTTTGTATTCTGATGATTCCTAAAATACTTTGCGTTTAGCATTTAGATCTCGTGAGTTGGTCCGTTTTCAATAAAGATATATTTATTAATTGCGACTGTGTATATGACGTTAAAAAATAACACTGTACTAAACTACATTATAAAATTAGCCCTGTGGCGATGTCTCAACTTATAACGCAAAAAGTTGTCAACACTGAACGTACAAACCATACGTCAATCTGGTAACATTGTAAAATAGAAACGGAGGAGATTAGAAAAATAAACAAAAAATCTAAAAATAGAATATTTGTGCTGTTAGTGTTATTATTTCTGAGTATAATATACAATAACAGAAAAAGCTGATAGGAAAGAAAACTGCAATTTAGCTACATTACATTCGAGGCCATACTTGGGTGTGATCGCTAAACTGTCATGACTTGGTATTGTTACGTTTGTAATGTAAGAAGAGCGCAGGTTTGATTCTTACAGCCGCAGGTTGTTGAAAAATTTATCATATAGAGACAATTTATAAATACACAAATAATAATATAATTTAAAGAATGGAAAATCACTGATAACGCCTGTCCATAAAAAGGCAGAAACTAGTGTAGTCTGATTTAAAAATTAATAGTGTTTATAATTTTTAGAGAAAAGCGTTTATTCTTCTTCTTAACCTCAACACTTCAAGGTATTTTTTTTAGTTTTTCAAAGAATTTTGTAATTTAGCTAAAGACAAGGTATACATTATTAGTATCATATTAAAGGGTTTTCAAGGCGCGTTCAGCAGTATATAAAGCATGTCAACGTGTGTCCAGGATTATCGTTTTTTCGGGGATATTCTGCAAAAAAATTTAAATTTTTTAGGTTTTTTGTACGAAGATTTTTATCATTTAAATGACAAATTCTTCCTATTTAAATCCTTAGTCGATTTAAGTAAATATGTGTTTCAGCTATTTTTTGAAATTCGCCCAAGTTTGGGTTTCACCAAAAATGCAATATGGTGGGAAAACTATGTTTTAATCACATCAATATCGGTATAACAATTTTTCTTTGGGCAAGTACATCATCTATGTATGGACATATTTTGGAATTATGCAAAACTTAGTGCATTTTCCTCCGTGCTCTAGACCAAATTATGAGAAAATTATTTAATTAACTAATCCAATCTGTAAATGTATTCGGTTTCTATTGGGTGTATAAATTAAAAATGCGCAATTCAGAGCAGATGATGTATCTTTTGCACATGGTTTGTATATTTAATAACTTATACACACAAAGAAAAAACATGGTTGAGGGAACCATATTCGAAGAGCATCATACATTTTTGGATTTATGATTGCTACAACCATGTTACTATGGTTGTGACAACCATTTTCTTATCTGCTTCTGTATCATAATATGATAATTATATTTCCATATTATGGTTCCAAATATATCCGAATATTATCATATTATGGTTCTGGGAATTTGTAGGAATTATCATAATATGAGCCCTACAGTATTCTCCCAGCATTCTGTTGAAGCTGTATTAAAAAGGTATGCATTTTTTTAAAAGTATATTTGTAAGTAAGTAATTTAAGTAATCAAATCAAAAATATTCTGTCAGCTATACAAGCTATACATGTGATTATACCATAAAGCACGCATAAAAATATTGTTAACAATACAATTTCTAAATACATTTATAATGATCATAGCATGTTTGCAGCAATCATAGTAATTACATTATAACCATATTATTGTCCTTGTTATCATATTATGATCATGGACACGAATTTCGTCATCATTTATTACCATGTTATGATTGTTGCAAAATATTATGATTATTTCGTACTACATACTTAAAAGCACGTACATTTTCTTTATATTTTTCTTTTAAATTTTTTTTCTTTAACAATATTTTTTTGCATAATTACAAACAATTAAAAAATAAAGCACTTTTTTATCACATTTTTTTAATAAACAATAACTTTATTTAACGGGTGCACGACAATTAAACTTTTGCCTAGACTTCCAGGGCGGACCGAGTTGAGACTACAATTAAATCCTTCTTCCACAAAACAAATCACCAGTACAATAAAAATTACCACCACTACGTTGTTCGTGCGCTATAATTAAACTTTTGCCTAGACTTCCAGGGTAGAACGGGTTGAGACTGCAAACTTATTCTTTCTTCCGCAAAATCGGTCACCATGCCAATTAACACCACTAAGTTGTTTGTCCATTTTTAATGCCTTTTTGTTTAATATTATTTAATTTGTTGGGGCTGACTGTTTCTCACAACGTCTTTTCACAAAATCTCAAACAAGAATGAAACTAAAAGAGCGACGAAGCTCATAAAAAAACCGACTGATCATCTTATAGTTGGCGCAGTTAGATAGAGGAATATGATAATAAATACAATAGTATGATTGTAGACAATACAATAATATGATAACTGAAAAAAAGAGAAATTTTTACTAGAACATGATAAGAGCAACCATATTATTGGTGAAATATGATTGATACAATAATAGTTTAATTGAAACAACCATTTATTGCTGTAGGAAGCATAGTTTTGTGGCAGCAATCATATTGCAAACATATTTTTTCTCTGCGTGTTTGTAGGGTAAACATCTGTCATTTATTATCACTTAGACATTGAACGAAATAATTTACTTAAATTGACTAAAGATTCAATTTGATATTTATATCACAAAAATCTCAGTACAAAAAAAAAAACTTTAAAATCCTTTTTTTCTACAGAATATAAATGAAAAAACGATATGTCTGGACATGCTTTGCCATTTTTTATATACCGCTGGACGTACCTAAAAAAGACCTTTCATATTATACTAAAGTGTTTAATACTTTGTCTTTAGTTAAAGTACAAAATTCTTTAAAAAAACTAAAAAAAAATATTTTTTTTTAAAAACGATCCAGTTCAAGGGATCTTAATATTTTGAGAATCATTATAAAACAAACCAAGGTACAATTTGAGGGGTGGACAAAAAACACTTTTTTAAAATAAATTCTAAAAAATTTCAAAATATCAAAAGCTTTTGTAAAATAAATGAATTTTTTTTCATTTTACAAAAGTTTTTGTTGTTTTAACAATAATTTCACAGTTTTATGCATTGAATATTACCAGAGTACGTTAAGAAAAGCTTATTTTTAAATTTTGAACCAAATATGTTTTTATAACTGGAAGTCATTAAAATTCTAATTAGTACCAGTTTTTGTCATCTCTTGTTTTTATAAACTTTTATTACATCTTTTGTAAATAATCCCTAAAGTGTTCAATTGAATTTTTAAATGAGAAATCCTTTTTTTACCTATTTCTAATAACAAATTCATTAAGTATTTTCGTTGTTCACGCTCCTAATACTTTCTTTTTGTATGAATTTCGTTTTTCAATATGGGGTAATACACACAGAGAAATAAAGTGCCAACCGAATTAAAAAGTGTATATTAAAAAGTCTATATTATTGAGAACAAAAATTGATTGTTTAACCAGTCATGGAGGAACAGAATGTATTGCAGAGTGTCTAGGGCGTTATGGCCCAAATTGGACGCAGGGGCAACCAAGGCTCTTTTGGGACTGGACAGGGAGGGTCTCACGACCCTTACGGGGCTACTGACCGGTCATTGTTCTGTCAGGGCTTTCACAAGCAGATGGGACAGGGACATACCGGTTTTTTGCAGGTTGTGCGAGGACGTTGAGTAAATGGAGACAGTTGAGCATATAATGTGCCACTGTCCTAGATTGCAGGGTCTCAGACAGAAACGGCTAGGAGATAGATTTCACGACGAACTTGGGTGTGTCGCTATATGCAATCCAGTAGATTTACTGAGATTTGTCAGGGAAATAGGACGGCTGTTTCTAGTAAGGGGACGATATGAGCTTGTTCTGGAGAGTATATTTCCTTTCTATATTTCTTTATATATATCTTTCAATCTACCTTGCTGTCTATTTCTATTCTTTCTTACTGTTTTTCACTGAAGGGATTCACAATGGACCGTATTGGTCTCCGAGTGGAGATGTGCCCTTGGGCACATAACCCTTCCTAAACTAACCTAACCTAACCGAAGGGTAACAACTTATAAATTCAGTTAGTACAACGATATTAACATTCGATTTCTGCAAATTTTACATGTTACAACTAAAATTCTGTTGATTTAACTGAACTTTGTTGTGAAAACTAATATAAAGATGTGCCAACTGCCTGAAATTCGTAATAACTGAATTTGATTTTTAGTAACCGAATTTCAGTTGGCAAATAGTTCAATTTTTTACTGTGTGTACAAACAATTTTTGAATTGAATTTTCTTTAATAAAAAATGTTATTTAGTACAGAATTGGTTACATTTCCAAATTTACCAAATTTATATTTATTAAGCCAGGAATCGAACTGGCGACTTCAATAAGTTTGTTATTATTAACCCTAAGGCGCTTATTGTGTTCATTAGTTCAATAGCTATAAGTGTAAATGGAAATTGTCTCTAAAATGTTCAATATTAGTATGCCTTTTTTTATTATGGAATACCCCTTACTTAAAACGGTCTTTAGAATTTTCTTTTAATTTTTTTTTTTTGTAACTCAATTGATTTTTAATTGATATGCTCTTATTTTTTTATTGAAGAGGAGGAATCAAATGAAAATATTTTCTTTGGCCACTTCCTTTTTTTTTCATTATGCATTCATTGAAAAAATTAAAAAAAAAACAGGTCGAGGCTACTTGAAAATGTGCTTTTTGCTAAACTGAAGTACGATTGGAAAATGTTTAGCAAAACAGTAAAACGTGCAGTTTTTCGTATTTTAATTTATGTGCAAATTTGTTAAAACTCAAACAAAAGAATATTATTTCATTTTGCCTTATAGTTAAAATATAAAATGAAGAGGTAAAATTAAAATGAGTTTAATTGGTTTTTAAAAATTAAAATAAATTCTTTGAAATCGTCAAAAATTAAGATGAGTTGCAATATCAAAAGGTTGATGAGAAAATGGAATTTGTTAAAAAAAAAGTTTCACTAGTTTACAAAAAAAATTTCATAATTTTTAATTTAAATGAATGTTCTCTATGTAATAGAATGCTAAAAGGATTTTATGAGCAAGCTTTAAATCTTACATTTATAAAGAAGACATAACTTTTACAAATAACTTACTCTACAAACTACACAGAGAGAATTTCTTGAACGAGTTTTAATGAAATGTTTTCATTAAAGTAATGAAATTGTCTTCACAATATGAATAAACAATTTCTTAAACTTTGCGAAAAAGCTTCATAGTTTTAATGAAACAAATTTTAATGAAACTTTTGCATTAATCGTGCAAAGTTTTTTATAAATAATTTAAAATTTTTCATTAACTTTTATGAAAAACGACATGAATTTAATGAAAAGTTTCAATGGACGAGTTCCAGTGACACTTCACTTCATAATGCTCTCAGTGTGGTTTTAATAAACCGTTAAAGATTTATGAATATAGTCATGTATTGAAAGTCCATATATAAATTTTTGAGTTCGTCAGAAAAGTATGAAATTTCATTGTTTTTGGAGATATCGTCACTTTTTAAAATGTTTTTGCATCTATCAAAAAAAATGGCGTCGTAATTATTTTTTTTAATTCCCACTTCCTCCACATGAGTACGGCGGCCAAATAATTTGATTATACAAGGTGGCGCAAAAATAACCTTCCGATGTTTTTTGGCTGTAATTTAAAAAAAAAATGAAAAACTTTGATTCTTCTTGTGGATTATTTTTATTTGGTATTTTAATTTTTTTTACATCAAGTCGAGAATATGATGTCATGTAAATGGCCGCCGCCACAGTTGATTGTCATTTGAGCCCTTTTTATAGCATTTTCCATCACTTTGGCCAAAACTTCCGGCGATAGGTCCTCACATTTTTGACGGATATTGTCTTTAAGAGCTGCAAGAGTCTGAGGATTGTTGACATAAACCCGCGACTTCAAAAAGCCAAACAAAAAGAAGTCTGGAGCGGTCAAATCAGGCGATCTTGCTGGCCAGTGCAAATCGCCAAAACGGGAGATTAGGCGTCCGGGAAATGCATCCTTCAGCATATCGGTTGTGGCACGTGCAGTGTGTGCCGTTGCACCGTCCTGTTGGAACCACATGTTTTCCAATCCCAATTCATCAAGTTGCGGCAAAAAGAACTCGTTGATCATTGCTCTATAGCGCTCACCATTCACAGTAACCGTTTGGCCCGCGACGTCTTCGAAGAAAAAAGGTCCGATGACTCCTCCAGCGAAAACAGCACACCATACAGTGACTTTGAGCGGGTTGTAATGGCTCTTCGTGGGTTACACGCGGATTTTCAGTGCCCCAGAAGCGTAAATTTTGCTTATTTACGTACTCGCTAAGATGGAAATGGGCCTCATCACTTATGATTATTTTTGATGAAAAATCATCTTCCTGATTAAGGATGGCTCTGGAGGATGGTTCTGGAGCAGTGTAGCGTAACATTGTTTATTAACGTGTATTTCGCATGTGTTTACTACACAAATGTCAAAACAGAACTGACATTAGGGGCCAATCGCACAATTTATAGCATTTTCTGATAGGAGGATTACTTTTGCGCCACCTTGTACATATAATGATGTTTTTTTCAATGACTAATATCCTAATGAACATATTTAAAAAAAATATAATGTTTGATTACATTATCATTATCATTTTTTTTTTTTTTTTTTTTTTTTTTTTTATTAATTAATAATCATATAATTACAAATTATATACTATTACCCTAACCGAGCACTAGCTACTATGGGCTTCGGCGTGTTGTAGCGAAAACAGACCAGTGCCTCTGGTGGGAATCGAACCCACGACACCCGCACTGATAAGCCAGCACGCTACCAACTAGCATAGCGGGGCGCACATGCATTATCATAATTTTTATATTTATTCTAAAATGTGTACACTAGGGTGGGTCAATTTGTTCGGGACCGAAAAACTTGACTAGGAGTATAGCAGTAACCGTAATCTACAAGAAATTCTGAGAATATTTGGCGTAGAAACCATGGCTCTAAAATCAAAATGGAGCCCCCGGTTTTTACTTGAAATTTTTAATGGGAGTTGAAAAAATTAAAAAAAAAAAAAAACAAAATTTCACTTTTACGTAAAAATGGATTGGAATTGATGAAAAAATAACTTTTAACGTCGGCAGTGGGCTTTTTTAAAAGCAAATTGTATCAGCTTTCTATATATGTACTCGTATTCAAAAAAATCGGTACATAACTGAAGCTTTTTTACTTAGTATCAGAATATTTTCAATATGAGCACAGAGGGCTTATTTAAAAGGAAATTTTCTCAGCTTTCTCTATCTGTGGTCATATTTTAAATATTCTACACCTAAGTTAAGTTTTTGGGGTTTTTTGTCAATATTAAAATTAGTTATATTGACAAAAACCCCCAAAAGGTTTACTTAGTAGCGGAATATATTCAATTTGGTCACAGATTATAGAAAGCTGAGAAAATTCCATTTAAGACAATGCCTCTGCCGTCGATACAGTCTAATTTTTTATCAATTGCAATTCATTTTTCTTTGAAGGTGACATGTATTTTCTTAAAAAAAAATGTTATCAAAGACACAAATTTTCTCTAAAAAAGCCGGGGGTTCGATATTGATTTTAGAACCATGGTTTCTTCGGCAAATATTCTTGGAATTTTATGCAGAATACGTTTCTGCTATACTCTTGGTAGCCAAAAAAAATTGACCCACCCTAGTGTACACTGTAGTGCACAAGGGTAGTCAAAGGGTTAAAGAAATTTAAGAAAATTTTTCAAAAATCTAAAACTTTGGTGGCGGGGCGCCCGAGTTAAAGCTATCCAGTTTTTTTTTTTCAAATTTGTACCAAATCACTTTTAGACCTAATACTACAATAATCTGAACAATAAATTGAAATTTTTCAAAAAAAAAAGTTTTTCTTCGTACAAAAAAAAAATGCAGGTCTAATGCTAATGCTGTATGGTTCATATATGCACATGAATGATCACATATGATATTATATATGCACACATAGTGAACTATATACAGTCTTATATGGTCAGCTATAACCATATATGATTTATATACAGCTAATTTATGAGCATATATAACTCATTTACTTCAATAACGTCATAACTCAAAAATTTTGATTTTGTGTAAACGAGTTTAAAGTTTTTAATTTACTCCCACCTTGAAGATATAAATAACGACATAATTTCTCTCAAGAAGTGAATATTCAAGATATCAATATGACTTTTTTAAGTGATATTACAAAAAATTATGCGTCATTAACTCAAAAATCATGTTTTTTGAGTTGTCACGTTCTTGAAGTAAATGAGCGATATGTTCATACACATTCCCATTTTCAACTGGGTTCAATGTAATTAATCCATAATGTAAAATATACATTTCTAAACCAATTTGTATATAGCTTTTAGACTAGTTACCTACACATATTCTATACATGTCTATTATTTCATTTAAACACTCTTTGGCCAAATGGAATTTTCACAAGACAAGTTGGTTAAACAAACCAAATAAGGTATACCACGTTTCAATAACATTCTTAGTTGCATTTATTTACTTAAACCGCATACAATTCAGTGCTCAGCAAAAGCATACTTAGATACACCGTTTCCATATTAATTTTTAAAATATTCTAAATAGAATATGGCGTTAAACAAAATAATGATCCTAAAAATTGACTAAAAAATAGAAATGCAAAAAATGTTTTTGGATATTAACTAAAAAAAATAGTGATACAAAAACTCTACTGATGATCGTTCGCGGAGAACGTGCAGTTTGGCAACTATTATTTCCCCTGAACCTATACAGAGAGAATTTTCGTAGACGAAAAATAATTTAAATTTTCACAAAACTAATGAAAGTTTCATTATGCAACTTGTCTTCACAAATGGAACGAAAAATGTCTTTAAGTTAATGAAAATCTTCCTACTTTTTATACAACTAGTATTTTAATGAAACTTCTTCATTGAATGAAAAAACATTTAATAAAAATAATAATAAATAATATGATAATTTTCATAAAATTGTATAAAAATTTGAATAAATGTGAGATTTTATTTGTTCGGTTTTAGATCATGACAAATTTTTCTCTAAATTAACAGAAAAATTATAATTTTTATTTTATTTTATTTATTTTTTTTTTTTTTTTCTAATAGTCAAAGTAAATTATCATATAAAAATTATAATTTTTCTGTTAATTTAGAGAAAAATTTGTCATGATCTAAAACCGAACAAATAAAATCTCACACATAAATTTATAGATCAACAATAAAAAAATCACTATTAATTTGAATAAATTTAATGAAAAGTTTTAACGGCCGAGTTCATTGCTTTTATGTAAAAATTCATTAATATCATGCAGATCATTTTCTCAGTGTACGAATCATAAAATTATTTGTAGCTGAAAATGTTATTTTCTACTACGGAAAATGAGGATGCAATTGCCCTAAAGGGACCTATTCCATGGCTGGCTAAAGCAGGACTTATCACATAACTAGTACAATATGTTATTGTGGGCGGGTTAGGCGGTGTATTATATTAAAATAACTGGTCCCGTGACTGATATAAATATGATTTTTAAGTATTTTTTCCAGTCTTATTATTACTATTGTTACTACTATTACATTTATTGCGATTATTGCCTTTATTACTGGTATACTTACTATTGTTACTATAGGCACTATTATTTTTATTACTATTTTTTTTTTTTTTTTTTTTTTTTTTTTTTTTTTAACTTCATTTATTCATCAATTTAGTTGGTTTTAATCAATCTTAATTTAAAAACCCACGAAGCCGTATGGCTTATCTGTAGGTATTATGAATATTATAACTATTATTACTATAATTACTATTATTAATATTATTGCTACACTCATAATAATACATGCATACAAATATGGAAATATTGTCAAACTAAGAAAAGTTTTGGAAAATAAACAAATTTTCATATTTTTATAGATGGATTATTATCAGTGTATTATTACTATTATTACTGCTATTCCCATCAAAAATTTGTTCTCTTCTAATTTGGCATCTTCATCGATGAATTTAACATTGGCTTGTCATAGGAGTGATACTTTACAAATGTGATTCTTTGGAAGTTTTTCTGCCTAAACAACTTCTTGGAAGTTATATAGGCATAAAATATTAATAGAAAGTTGTTTTGCAGCATTAAAAGAATGATTCCTTCCTATGACAAGCCAATGTTAAATTCATCGATGAAAATGCTCGATTAGAATCATTCCTTGACAGAACAGTATTTACTGGGTTATTATTATTATAACTAGTATTAGTGTTAGGGTCGTTTTTTTTTAATGATATTTTTTTATTTTAAAGAATTCAAATTTCATTTATAAAAACCAAAAAACGTGTATTGAATATCTACCAAAGGTAGACCTTGCACATAACAAACAAGTTTTCAATTTAGTGTTGATCAATGGTGATAATCTTTATCTTCCAGCTCATATATTAGTTCTCGTTTAGTGAGAAAACTAGTTTATATGAATGCTTGATGTTTTGCATGGGATTGTCACTTCTTTCAAAACGTGTTCTGATGATGGGAACCTAGGAAATTCCCGAAATAGATCAACACATTTTTGAAAGTGGTCAATTAATAAATTTGAAAACAAAAACTCTATAGATTATTTGTTAGGACAATGTCCTAATAAAGAAATATAGAGTATGGCCTCGAACTTGAATAATTTTAAATTTTTATTATTTAAGTTTTCTCTTTATTTAAGTTTTCTAAATTAAAATAGATTTTTATTAAATTTATTGGGCATGCTACAAACAAATGACGAAATAGACCTTAAAGGACCTACCCCGTGACCGGTCGTGACAGGGCATATCACTGAATTTCTACTATATATATTTGTTTTTGTAGTGTTAGTGCGTTTTCCTTCCTATATTCTTGTTGTCTTTGTTATGCTTTTTTTCCTTTTGCATTTGAACACACACGTAAAAATATAAGTTTGCTGTTAGCCAGCCAACATTGACAGGCAGCAGAAGCATAAGTTTAAAGGTTTCCTACGAAAGTCAAAATGCAAAAATAGCAATTAACCTTAAAGGTACTATCCCGTGACCGGTCAACCGAGTACATAATACTGCTCTTTAACCATATATATTATTTTTGTAGTTTTTTTGTATTTTATTATATTGCTGTGTTTGTTTTATAATTTCTTTTGCATTTGAACACACCCGCAAAAAATATAACTTTGCTGTCAGCCAACCAATTTGTTCAAACAACAGTAGCTCTGACAATAGAACGTTTGCCATATAAGCAGATCATTTGGTGATCCAGGCCTACTAACATGTTACTAGGTGCCTAAAATGGGTCATTTAATCCCCTGTTGAAATAAATAAGTCCATATTTTATAGTAATTAAATGTGCTAAAGTCCCAAAACTTATTTAACAAATTGTGAAAAACAATCTGATGTAGGCGTGTCCCTATCCGGATTTCATTCCTGCCCAAGGAAATCTTCAGGGGACTTTGTTATTAGAATTTCTAGAGATATTTGTTATGTTAAATCACAAACTCAATGAGAATTTCTTGTCCTCGTCTATTTTGTTGAGTGAATTTTCTTAATCTGTAAATGGTGTTTTGTTTGTAAAATTGTAAGTCTCAATTATAACAAAAGAATACGCAAAAGTGTTCTTTATACGTGTATAAAGAACTAAAGCTGTATATAGAATTTATAGCTTTTGAAATGCAAACCTCAGAGTGTTTTTTTTTTTATTTTTCTATTCGTTAAGAAATATAAACAAATAAAAAAAGTTAATACTACATAAGTTAGTTGCTGTGCAACTATCAAGGGTGTATTGCAACTTTGAAAACAAACAAAAAATCAGTTAAGAAAAATTTCTTGCCAACATTGTCGTCTTAAGTTTTTTTTTTATATTTTGCACTTTTTGTTTTGCTACCAATTATATAATTTGTTGTTTTTGCATTATATCTAGCCAACATTTCTGGAGTTTACTTTCAATTAGATATTTTGTTGCGTTCTCTTTTATATAAGTTTTTATAGAAGCAGTGCAAGGAAACTTTATGCACTTCATCTATCTAGAAATATATAAAATATTAAAGTTAGTTTTATACTTGAAAATCAATTTATGTCAGTAATATTTACTTAGAATACTATGTAGGTAAAGACAACTGCAAATGTAGTTAAAAACAAATGAAACTTCACTTAAAGGAAGGACGACTTACATTTCAGTAAATTCAACTAACATTGTCATTTGTTTTTTAATGTTGAAAAATTTACTAACAATTGTAGTTAAAATGAACCACATGTTAAAATAAACAAACAATTATTTATTTTTTATTTTTTTAAATAACAAAAAACAACTGTAAAAAATTAATGTAAAATCATAAAACAGTCATTTGTTGTGGTTTGTTTTTTTAAATGAACTACAAGGTTAGTAAAAAAATAATTTGTTCTACAAATGACTGACATTTACATTAAAAATATTTTTAAAGCAAAAGTTCCCTGAGTGTAGTTTTTTCTTTTTGCTCTTTAATATTTTCATCTAAATTCTTCCTGTTAATTAATGTGTTGCTTTCTTTGGAAAGGGGATAGTGGAGAGATGAAAGGTGGTGAAAGATGAAGGGCTTCAAACATGACAACATTGTAATTGCGCTTGATGATAAGTATTAGAAGAGTTGTTTCTCGCAACCTGAAGTAGAGTTGGCGAATTTATTGAAGCTTTTTGTTTCATAGCCCTGATTCATTATTTTGCTTCGGTGGGGTTAAGTGCTATGGGAACACCGAAGGTGGGCGCAGCGATACATATAAGTGATAGAAAACATACATATTATTTTTCTAAATTGATGTTGTCGTCACCGGTAATCGAAACCGGGACCATCTGTGTAACAGTCCAACGCGCTAGCCATTACTCTCAAGAATAATATTAAATTAAGCGTATTAACGGAAATTTAAATTTAGTTTTAACAACAAATTTAGCTTACAGTGTTTCCATTACTTTAAAAATTGTAGTTTCAACTACATTTCTAGTTGCTTTTACAATTTAACAGTAGTTTTTATGTGTGTTTTTTAAGCCAAGTTTGTAGTTGAATTTGGAACCAATTCAAACAAGAATCTTCGGGTAATCAGTAGAAGATTTCGTTTATCAGCTACAAAAAATGCTTACTGCTTTTATGTTCTATGCATTTGAGGTTTTCAAACACCCTTGAATTGATATTATTGGCCCTCAGATTTTGGCAAGGTTGTTCAACAAACTAGAGGCCAGTTATAGTATATATCTAATATTTGATTTACCTTAGAATATGTCACAAGCCAATATTGGCAAATCAATCTTTGTGATTGTATACTGTATGTATAGCATAAATATTGGCAAGATATGAATGGTAACTAACACAAACGTGACTGGGTTAAAAAAAACCGAATGAAAGGCAATTTTTTTTTATTTACAATGTAATTTATGGGTCTATATAAAAAGAGTTAAAAATGTAATATATTACACTAATTTACGTTCATATTGCACATTAAAACACAAAAAACTATTTGTGACACGCAGGAAAGATCCAAAGATGGCAGAGACCGGCACGTGGTCGGGTTTTTATATAACAAGTGACAGGTCCTTTCAACATGCGCATTGTTTTAGTAAGGGATCAGTGTCCACATTTGAGTCAGCTTGTGACGTTTTAGGTGGTGTGTCTGAAAATATCTTATCAAATAAATATCAAAGAATCTTCTAGGCATCAGTATGGCTTAATTACAGAATGTTTTGCTTACACTACACTACCGTCTGAGCTAACTTGCTTATGCATATTGGCTGGCTAACAGAAAAGTTATATTTTTTGCATGTGTGTTTAAATACAAACAAAAAAAAAAACACAAAACAAACACTACGAACACTAAACATATCTTATTAAATAAATATCAAAAAATCATCTAGGTGTCTGTAGGGCTTAATTACAGAACGTTCTGCTTACGCTCTATGGTCTGAGCTAACTTGCTTATGCATATTGGCTGGCTAACAGAAAAGTTATATTTTTTTGCGTGTGTGTTTAAATACAAACGAAAAAAAAAACACAAAACTTACACTACGAGAAAATAAAGAAGAACAAAATTAAGAACAAAAACACACATTTAATGTTACCTAAAACTTAATCTTTTGAATAACAAGAAAACTTGAAAGTTTTTGGACATATTCTACACACCAGTTAAAAAACCTTTTATTTGATACCTAATTTGTATATATTTACCATAAAATAGAACAAAATAATATGAAAAAGTTAAAAATTGAGTAATTTTTTACCCCACTTATGAGATTTGGCATAAAGCTAAAAACAGTACCTGTCCCTTGAATTTTTATTCTCTAAAACATATTTGAAGTTCATTAAGATATGCGCGTCTGGGTATACCTCGGTATACCTCCCTAGTAAGATGAAATACGGCTGTCAGCATCGTGGTGTATCTCCTTTTCTTTAATCAGGTGTACAGTTCTTTAAATATAAGCCCTGTTTTTATTAATCACGGGATAGGTACATTGCCCATTAGAGGTGTTCAAAAAATGAAAGTGAGTTCTAAAGTCAACGCATGGGCTAGCTTGGTTCCTTTGTACATAAAAACAATTAATATGAAGTTTGGTGCCGATCGGACAAAGAAATGTCGAGGCGGAAATCGATTGAAAATTGACAGTGTGTTTTGTATGGGAAAAAATTACTTTTTTGCATTTTTTCAAAAAAAAAGTAATATCGAAGCAGTTTTTGTGCCATATTATAAATTAATCGAGATGAAGACACAAAAACGTTTTCAAAAAGATATAAAAATCAAAATCGGTGAAGAATTAGACCAGTAATAAATAATGCCCCAGACCACTAATGTGCCAAATACCACTTGATCATAAATTTCGAGCCCACATTCTAAAATTAATTACCGAAATATTTTTACTTAGTGGACTCATTAACTGTGAGATATGAAATATATTATAGTTTGGATGTCGTTAACCTGTCCTAAGGTGACGTCAAAAACCAAAAATATTTTTAGGGTATTTTTCAAATCTCCAAAATCAAATTTTAAAAAATTTTGTTCAACAAAAATGGAAAAAAATAATTTTGCACACTAAGGTTTTATTAAGCATAAAATTTTAAATTAAACTACCAAAAATTAGACATATCCCCGGTTTATTTAGTTAGGGCACATATTTAAATTCGGCGGATTCCGAGGAAAATGGCTTTTTTTGCACACAATTTAATATAAGGGTAAAATTTTTCTACTTTTAACAAGTACCACTTAATGCTATTTGGGGTTTGATAACACAAGCTATAAGAAGTATATTCTGAAAATTTTGTCAAAATCGACTCACTCCAAAGGTCAAAACACAAGGTCAGACGTCAATTTTTTGGAAATTTTAAAGATTTCATGAAATTGATAACGAAAAATCGTGTGGTGTCTTCGTATTTTGATGAAAGTTGACTAAATTTTTTTTCGTAGTTTGTATTTATTATTTAAAAAGAAAAAAAACCTAAATTAACCCTTTTGTGCACTTGGGGCCACAAATGTCCCAATATTTTTTGACATTAAAAAACGTAGTTTCTTTTAAATATCTGCATAATAAAGGTACAATTTTTGAATTATAAAGACAAAAATACAGATTCCACCCAGACGACAGTACTGCAGGGTTAAAAATGTTGCTTCAATTTTAGCCCAAATGCATATTAAGGTTAACAAAAATTTAGCTGTTACAGATTTTGATAGTATTTTACTTAATTATTGTTCAAAGTCTGGTAATTGTAAAAGCAAATATCAAAATTAACCTTTATATACAATTGGGGCTAAAAGGTGGCAACTAACGCCTTTAAGCGATTGGAGCCAAAAGGACTCAATGTTTTTTAAAACGTCAAAAATATTTGCATAATCAATTCAAAAACAATTTAATTATATTTTTTAATTGAAACATTGAAATAAACCTGAATCTGCACTTGGCCTTCCCCAACCGCCTACAAATGTTAATTTTGATGGTTTCTTTTTAAAATAAATAAAAGGTTTTAAAGTTAAATATTGGACATATTTTTTTTATCAAACAGTGCATTTTAAAGTTTTAAAAATGTTGAGCAATTTTGACCCCAAGTAGATATAAGGGTTAATTGCGATTTTTCTTAAAAATGTATAACTGCAAGGAGTTTAAACGAATTATGTATTTTAAACGTCTTAAAAATGTCGGGTCATTTTGACCTCAAACGCATTTGTTAAAACTTGTCTTAACTAGTCAGATTTTAATATATTTTTAAGAAATATATAAAATTAACCCCCTTATGTTCTTGGGGCGAAAATGACCAAGTGGTTTTAAAATGTCAAAATACTGTTTTTAATAAAAAACATTTTCATAATCAACTCAAAATTACCCCAATTTTGTTAAACCTTAAAATACACATTGTAATCTTTCTTCATTATCATGCTATGGATAATATTCTTGACCCTCTAACGTGTAAGCCTGCCTCAGGGTAGTTTTCATAAAACTTACCACAAATGTCTCAAATCAGAGTTTTATACTTAGGAAATAATATATTCGGATAGAAAACTAAATTTGCAAAATATTTTGCAAAGAAATTTTTGGTGTACCGTCCACGGTTTGGAAGCGACAAAGCTTCAAAATCAAAATTTCGTATTATTTCAAAAAATATTTTTTTTTGAAAAACATAGTTTTCAAAAATCTAAAAAACCAATCTCAGTTGACTTAAAACTCTTTATAATAAAATATAAGTAAGATTGAAGCTTTATCTTTTAAAATAAGTCCTTACTTTGTTCCAAGGACTCACGGGATTTTATCAGGATTCCTCTAAAGGACATCATCTTAACTTATAAACTAATAGACGGATTTTTATGAAATTTGGCAGAAGGAAGACATTAAGTATTAGTAGCAAAGCGTTAAAGTTTGAAAAATATAAATTAAAGTTTTGATAATATTTCGCCTAATTTCGCTTCTATCAAAAAGCGAAAATTGTGATATCTTCTTAAATAGAAGCAGAAAAAAAATAGTTTTTCGAGCGTGGTTATATCTTGGTAAGAGAAATAATTTTTGTTCAAAACTTCTCTTTTATATGCTTTAGTTTTCAAAATGTACCCTAAAATATTTTGACTCATATCGCCTTAATTAGGCAACGATAAACAATTTTGTTGAAGAACTTATTAATTGTTTTTCGAGTAGAGTAGATAGTATAAATTTCGTTGCAAAACATCGTTTGCCAGTTAGAGGGTTAACTATTATATAAAATAGGTGTTTCCTATTATCCTAGTTGTAACTAACCAACTTGTAACTATGTTAACAATTTCTTTAATTTTTTATTATTAACAAGCATTTTATAACTGCCACATTATTTTATATTTTTACAACATATTCACGATTTTTTATTTAACAACCTAATAGGTGAATCTTCGAACCCACCAACTAAAGTCTTTAACTTATTACATCATTTTTACCACATTATTTTTGTATTGTTTTTTACCTTCTTTTACACGTAATTGAAAGTTTCAATTTAAAAAAAAAATGAAAAAAAAATTTTGTATTGTAGTTACACTCCTTTGTAACAGAAATATAATTGAGAAAAATAGCAACACTCCTTAATTTCAATTTTATACAATATTTACAAACTTGTAATAAATTGTTTTTAGGGTTATAAATAATAGTAGGATATATCGACAAAGGTATATTTTCATGACATAAAGTTAAATAACACCAGAAGAAGAAGCTCAGAAAAATATGCCTTTTATAGTTGAGGCATGCAACAGCATTATTATAACCTGTTGTAAAAAGTTTGCCATAATGACTTCTTTTTTTTTGTAGTCTTTTCTTTACAAAAAAGAAGTAGTTAAAAACGTACATCTTCATCAACGAATAACAACAATTTGCACATAGTTCATAAGAGTTTGCAACAGGTTTTTGTTTTGTGTAACCATTTTTTTTAATCCACTGGTATTACTGACCAAATAAAAACTTTAATTTTTACAAAATTCCAGTGTTAGCAATTTTTTTTTTGTGTGTTAAGAAATATTTAATACTGAAATTTAAAATTTTAGACGAATATCTATGCAATCTTATTTTAAGGATTATCACAAATAAACAATCACTTTTTGAAATCATATTAGGTTGGCATTTATTTGAACTGATCATAATAGTTTTTTAGGCTTTAAAGGCATTTTATGCAAATATTTTCATCAAACGGTATAATTTAACGTTCTTAAAATGTTGGGTCATTTTGACCCCCAGCTGCAAATAAGGGTTAATTTTAAAATCACATTTTTTTGATCGATATTCGTAAATTCTATACATTTTTATGAAAAACATAAAATAGTTTACAACTTTATCATTGCCCACGACGGGGTCATTTTGACCCCAGGTGGAAATAAGGGTTAATTTAAAAATCACATTTTTTGGATCGAAATTCGTAAATTCTATACATTTTTATGAAAACCATAAAGTATTTTACAACTTTATATTTGGCCACGGTGGGAAATGAAGAACGATGTTTGTTTTTGGTAAAATTTTCAAAATATAAAAAATTTAAGGTTTTAAAAATGTTGGATCATATTGGCTCCAAGTGCTTATAAGGGTTAATTTTGATTTTTTTTTTTTTTTTTTCTTAAAAGTATGAATTTTAGATTTTGTAGAATAGTTAAGTCCAATTTGATCAAGGTTTGTAAAAACTAGCATACTATTTCGATGCAGTTTCATGAAAAGTTGAAAAAATGTATAAATTTTACTTTAAACTCTGCGGTAAAGAAAACAATATTTGATTTCGTTAAAATTTTCAAAATAAACTACTTTTAACGTTTTTAAAATGTTGGGTCATTTTGACCCTCAGGTGCAAATAAGGGTTAATTTTAAAATCACATTTTTTTTGATCGAAATTCGTAAATTCTATACATTTTTATGAAAAACATAAAATATTTAACAACTTTATCCTTGAAATGAAAGCCGGTGTTTGATTTTGGTTAAATTTTTAAAATAAAAAAAAAAAATGATCCAAATTTTTTAAGGTTTAAAAAATTGGGGATCATTTTGGCTACATGTGCTACTAAGGGTTAGTTTTGATTTTTTTCTTAAAAGTATGAATTTTAGATTTTGGAGAATAGTTAAATTTGATCAAGGTTTGTAAAAACTAGCATAATATTTCGATGCAGTTTCATGAAAAGTTGAAAAAATGTATGAAGAGAACAATGTTTGATTTCGTTAAAATTTTCAAAATAAACTACTTTTAACGTTTTAAAAATGTTGGGTCATTTTGACCCCTAGGTGCAAAAAAGGGTTAATTTTAAAATCACATTTTTTGGATCGAAAGTGCCCACGGCGGGAAATGAAGAGCGATGTTTGTTTTTGGTAAAAATTTTTTAAAATATAATAAATTAAAGGTTTTAAAAATGTTGGATCATTTTGGCTCCAAGTGCTTGTAAAGGTTAATTTTGATTTTTTTTCTTAAAAGTATGAATTTTAGATTTTGAAGAATAGTTAAGTCAAATTTGATCAAGGTTTCTGAAAACTAGCATAATATTTCGATGCAGTTTCATGAAAAGTTGGAAAAATGTATAATGAGAACGATGTTTGATTTCGTTAAAATTTTCCAAATAAACTACTTTTACGTTTTAAAATAATTGCTCATTTTTACCCCAAGTGCATATAAAGGTTAATTTAATTTTGTTTTTCCTTAAAAATGCTTATTTTAGATTTCGAAAATTGTTAACTTCAAGCTTAATAAAATCCGTAGAAACTTGCAAAAAAAATTTCGATAATATTTTATGAAAAATTTAGGATAACCTTAAATTTGATATTTCACCTCGAGGGGAAATGAAGAACTATGTTTGATTTTGCCAAAAAAAAAAATTTCAAATATAATAATTTTTAAGTTTTCAAAATTTTTGAATTATTTTTATTGTAACGTTTTAAAAGTGTTGCGTAATTTTGTACCCAAGAGCATTTAAAGGTTAATTTTAAATTGTTCCTAAATAGTGTCAAATTCAGACTTTGGAAAATAGTTAAGTCAAGTTTATTTAAAATTGTGCAAACTAATAAAATTTTTCAATACATTTTCATGAAGAACACAGAATATCCTTAAATTTGACCTCGGTGGGAAACGGGGGGACAATTCTTGATTTCGCAAAAATAAATACGATTTCATTCTAAGCATCGATTATAGACTTTGGCGAATAGTTAAGTCAAATTTCATCAAAATCTTTTAATACAAATTAAATATTTTGATACAATGTTATGCAAAGCCAGAATATCCTTATATTTGACCTTTGACCTTGGCAATAAATGAAGAACGCAAAAAAACAAAATATACATACTTATACTTATCAATGGTGAAAATACGAAAAAAAATTCAAAACAACGAAAACTTTCGTAAAATAAAAAAAAAATCGTTTATTTTACGAATTTTATAATTTTAACTTTTTAAAAATATTTGTATCATGCTTATTGTAACGTCCTAAAATTGTTGGTTAATTTTGACCCCCAAGTGCAAATATCAAGGGTTAATATCGATTTTTACTTAAAATTGCTAATTTTAGACTTCGGTGAATGGTTAAGAAAAATTTCAGTAACATTCTTAAAAACTAACAAAATATTTCGAGAAATTTGTATGAAAAAAAACCAAAATACCCATTAATTTTAACTTTGACCTCAGAAGAAAACCAGCGGAATTTTCAATACAAAAATAACGATAATGTGTGCTTTAGCAAGTCGATTTGTGTTTTAGTGACCAACCACTTAAAACGTGTGTATTTTTATTTAAGCACACGCAAAATATAACTTTCGTGTTAGCCAGCCAATGTGCGCAAGCGTTAGAAGCTCAGAATGTAGAGAGTTTGCCTTGTAAGCAGAGAGTAATGCAATCGAGCCCTGTTGAAATTAAGTATACCTAGCATGTCTAAAGGTGTCTAAAATGTGTTTTAATTTTAAAAGTCTCTTTAGTTCTTAAAAATATTTTCTTTTTTAAAAAAATGCAAATGTAAAAATTCAAAATTAGCAAACGAATTAGTGAATTTACCTTAAGTAATCTATCCAAGGACAGTCCAACCGAGGGCATATTACTAAGCTTTAACAATATTTCAGTTTTGTAGTGTTAGCGTTTTCTCTTGAAGTGCTTGTTTTGTTTTATTTTTTTTTCTATTGAGAAAACGCAAAAATATATGTTTGCTATTAGAAAATATTCAGAAGCTATTTTAGCTTCAGTCGCTTGAAAATGTTATTCTAGGCCCAATTAAAAAGCTATTTTTGTTCTAATATCTGTTTAAGTTTTGCTTTTTTAAGGAAAAATGCTAAATTAGCAAACAAATTATTCAATTAAAATCAAGGGGCCTATCCAGTGACAGATCAACCGAGGACATTTCACTGCACTTCAGCTATATTTTGTTTTTGCAGTGTTAACATTTTTCTTATTCATTTTTATATATTATTTTCTTGAAATATTTGCTTTGTTTTATTTCTTTTGTATTAAATATACAGGTAAAAAATAAAATTATGCTCTTGGCCAGCCAATATTTAGAAGCCATTTCAGTTTCAACTATTTTAGAAGTTATTTAGCTCCAGTTTTGGACAAATTTTGGTTTAAGTTTAGCTTTTTTTTAAAAAAAAAGCACAATTACCAAACAAATTAGTCAATTGACCTCCAGGGATATATACAGTGATAGGCCAACCGATTGCAGATCATTGCAATTTAACTAAATTTTTCTTTTGTAGTGTTTTTTCCTCTCCATATTTTATATTTTCTTGTATTTTTTTAATTCCCTTTATATTTCAAGACACATGCAAAATATATAACTGTGCTGTTAGCCAGCCAATGCACAAGCAATATTAGCTTAGACAGTAGGGTGTTTTCATTGCACAATATTTCTTTTACGATGAAAATTACAAATGAGATAGTTCAAAAATTAAGCTGTATTCTCTTTAATTTTCTCTACGAAATGCGGGAAACCACTTAAAGTTAATCAAACGATTCTAGTGTTATTCTATACAAATGAACCATTTAAAAAAAATTAATGATCATTTTGATTGAAACAATTAAAATGCTTGCTATTAATTTTTTTTTCAATCATTTATGCATGTTTATTATGTTCAACATTACATATATAATTTCTGCACTACAATACAGAATATTGAACATAAAAACAGCCTTTAGGGAATTAAATTAAAATGAAGTACATGAATGTATGGGATGTCTGCACATAAATGCTTGGTAGCTATCCCAACTTATTTGGTTGGTCGAATTCAACCAGACCATATAATCCAGCAAATACATGCATATAGTTATGGTTCATAAAATTTTGTTTGAATGTTTGTTCTTTAATGAAAAGATGATTGTATAAAATGAAATGTATGAAATATAATGTGTTAAGCTGAACAATTTTTCCACAAATATTTATACAAAATGCTTTAATTAAAATCTATACAGAACATTTAGAATTTGGAAAATCCAAGGAAGCCAATTAATTAGTCGTTTGTGTATTTTAAGAATAGCTGCATTTCTTAACTGAATTTATTTTTATATTATTTCTTATAACTTTTGAACCCGTCGACAGATTTTGGTCATTTTTAATAGCAAACAGCTTGAAAACGTGGCTAATAATTTCTCTAAAAAATTAGAATCAGTTATTCACGATTGAGGGCATAAAGGATATTTCAACAGGTATACCACATTTAGTAACATTCCTGCTTAGTAGTATGAGGTTATTAAAATCTAAATTTTTTGTGTATCTCGATTGTGTATTGGCATTATAAAAATAGTTTCTATGTATTTCTTACATAATATGTAACAACTATTTTTATATTCACAATTTCTATCTATGATTCTGATAAATTATCCAAATGAAAACTATGTGCATAATAATATAGAATATTGCCTTTTCAATTTTGTAATTTTCCTGTAATGATACAAGTTTTGCATTTCTTCTTCAGGTTTTTTTTTTTTCAAATTAACATGATTCATTTTGGATTTCATTTCAAAACTATACATTTCCTGTTTTACTCTGCATACACCAACATCTTTCTAGGCAATTTGTCTGTTTTGTAATAATAGCACATATGCTCATCCTAAGTTCATTTACATGTGCTGTAGCCCGAAAAAAAACACTGCAGATTTTCATTCAACATTTATGAATGTTGTTCTTGTTCTAAAGCATCATGTTTTTCATGTATTTATTCCTGTTGCAAATGTAGTCTCATCAAGTTGAGGTTTTTTTGTTTTTGAAATTTCCTGTTTAAAGTTTATTTTTGTAGATCTTAAATCAGATTTATAACAGATTTGCTAAATAAAAGAATGTACAAGGTGGCGCAAAAATAACCTTCCGATGTTTTTTGGCTGTAATTTAAAAAAAAAAAATGAAAAACTTTGATTCTTCTTGTGGATTATTTTTATTTGGTATTTTAATTTTTTTACATCAAGTCGAGAATATGATGTCATGTAAATGGCCGCCGCCACAGTTGATTGTCATTTGAGCCCTTTTTATGGCATTTTCCATCACTTTGGCCAAAACTTCCGGCGATAGGTCCTCACATTCTTGACGGATATTGTCTTTAAGAGCTGCAAGAGTCTGAGGCTTGTTGACATAAACCCGCGACTTCAAAAAGCCCCACAAAAAGAAGTCTGGAGCGGTCAAATCAGGCGATCTTGCTGGCCAGTGCAATTCGCCAAAACGGGAGATTAGGCGCCCGGTTCAGCATATCGGTTGTGGCACGTGCAGTGTGTGCCGTTGCACCGTCCTGTTGGAACCACATGTTTTCCAATCCCAATTCATCAAGTTGCGGCAAAAAGAACTCGTTGATCATTGCTCTGTAGCGCTCACCATTCACAGTAACCGTTTGGCCCGCGACGTCTTCGAAGAAAAAAGGTCCGATGACTCCTCCAGCGAAAACAGCACACCATACAGTGACTTTGAGCGGGTGTAATGGCTCTTTGTGGGTTACACGCGGATTTTCAGTGCCCCAGAAGCGTAAATTTTGCTTATTTACGTACCCGCTAAGATGGAAATGGGCCTCATCACTCATGATTATTTTTGATGAAAAATCATCTTCCTCTTGGTGGTGATTAAGGATGGCTTGAGCGTATGTTACACGCTATTGGCGGTCAGCAGCTAATAGCTGATGCACCGTCTGGACTTTGTACGGAAACATCTTCAAATCTTGTACCAAAATTTGCTGTAAAGACCGTCGACTGATACCCATTTGCGTGGCACGTCGTCTGGTCGATGTCGACGGCGCTTCCATGACATCCTCGGCTACAGCAGCAATATTCTCTGCAGAACGGCTACTCCGGGGTCTGCCACGCCTGGCAGCATCTCGTGTTGTGCCAGTCTCTTCGAGGCGAGCGGCTAAACGTCGCAGTGTTTCACCAGTAGGCGTTGGACGGCCAGGAAATCTGCGACGAAATTCACGTTGTGCCAAAGTCACCGACCGATTATTGGTCAAATAAATAGTCACCAATATTCCGCGTTCTGGAGCAGTGTAGCGTAACATTGTTTATTAACGTGTATTTCGCATGTGTTTACTACACAAATGTCAAAACAGAACTGACAATCGCAAAATTTATAGCATTTTATGATAGGAGGATTACTTTTGCGCCACCTTGTATATAGTTTAACATGAGATTCTACATAGATTTACATAGCCAAGTAAAAATTGTATGTTATATGAAAATATATATATCATATATATGATTATATATAGACATAGCTGATCATATGTAACCATATATAGATTTAATATAGGATCATGTATGTTCATGACAGTATATAATCATATATGTTTATTTATGCTCATATACAGCCCTATGGCCTCAAATTTAGGGTCCGGACATATACGATCATATATATTGATATATTGAACTATATTTGGACATATTTCATCAACTTTATCAATAAATCGTCAACAAATTTTAGATTGAAACATATATTGTCTTGCATATGATCATATGTGGATAAAGCTGATAATATATTTCCATATATAGCTTAATATAACCATTTATGGTCTTATTTATGATGATATATGTTCGTATACGAAATTATATGAACATATATTTATATACGTGTATATTAAGCTTTGAATGGACGTAAGTATATGATCATTTATGTATATATACAATTCCTTTTTACTCATAAATTTCAGATATGAACATGTAGGACATGACATAGCACTGACATATCCCATTCTAGAGGACAATAGTACTGGATAATAGACATTGATTTGTTTGTATTAAAACATGTCTGAAATTTACGGAATTCGAATTTATTTGTAGAATAGGGTTAAGCGAATTCGAACTTTTGAACAAATACGATTAGGTCAGGGAAAAGACAAGTACTAGGGCCGAATTACGGCATTCGTGATCGAGTGAAATCGTTCGAAAACAGTATTTTTATGAATAACTACAAAAATACTAATAATGAAAACACCAAGTTTTACATTAATTTTTAATCAAGGACCTAACTAGAACATCCCTGATCAAAAATATTTAGTTCAAATGTTTCATTTTTGAAAATAGAAATTTAATTTCGATCAAAAAATTACGATCACGAATGCCGTAATTCGACCCCTGGATGGATAAAAAAAAAAGTAGTTTTGAAAAGTTTCAACCGAGAAAAATTGTCAGGTTTTTTCAATGCTGTTTTTATGAAAAATTTCGAGTTGAGTTTATACTAAATCCTACAGATTTTAAGTAATAATTCTTATATATTGAATGTACCGAATTTAAAAAAAAAAAACAAACAAAAAAATAGTTTGACAAAAAAAACATCTCGGACATAAAGAAAATTTCGGTAAGGAAAAATACTCGAAAAATTTTTTTTTAAATTCTTTTTAATGAACAATTTTGAGCCGCCAGATTTTCACTCATAACTTTTTATCTTTTCAACCGATTCTGCTCATTTTTTTTTTATCTTCCATCACCCAGATTTTGGCTCATTATCTTTTATCTCGTCAATCAATTTTGCTTATTTTCAAAACCCTGGATGTGCCATTATAAGAAACAAAATTCGCAAAAAAATAATTTTAGCGAAAATACGCAGAAAAAACTTTGCGTTTTTTTCAATCGATATATTTTTCTGAGCTTTTTTATTAAAAAATTCTTGGTGACAGATTTTCACTTATAACTTTTAAACTCCTCAACATATTTTGCTCATTTTCAATAACCCGGATGTACCTAGTTTTGTATGCCCTTCTCCATCTATTGAGATAAAAAAAACCTGTTTTTAATTTTGGGAAAAAAGTTTGCAGAAGAAAAATGTTTAGCAAAAAATGCGCAAAAAAATTCGCGAAACAAAATTTCTAGTTTTTTTCATTCGATTCATTATTTTTTATGAAAAATTTATTAATTAAAAAAACGATTTTTTTTTTCGCTATTCAATAAAAATACAGGCGCTTAAAAGTACTGGCTTCAAAACGGAATAGTTTGTTCATGCTGAGTTAAGCACGAAAGTGCATGTCTTGGATATCACAGGTTTGCATTTGATACCATTTTTCATATTTTGCTTTGAAATTATTATGAAAGATCGCACACGCAGAAAGAAAATGGGGAAATATTATCGAATTGCTTGATAATAAGAATACGACTACATAAGTTTCAAGTCAGTTTTACAAATTTCTTGTAAAATATATGAACTTTTTTAGAAATTTTTTACTAGACTTGAATATATTTTATAAAAATTTGTAAATATTTTACCAGAGCTTTTTAAAAACTAACTTGGAACTTATGTAGTTTTAAAATTACTAAGCACTTCCATAATATATTTCCAGTTTTTTCTGCGTGTAAAAAAAACTTGCTGACCCGTTTTATTACCTCCCCCCTTTTATAACCACAAAACATGAGATTGGGTCGGTTTTTTAATTTCTACGCGCAGGGGCAATAAGGGTGAAAAGTCTTCCCCTAGACGGCCTGGCCAAACCACTAAAGCTAGAAATCCGAAATTGAAAATATGTTCCGTGGAGTATAGGCCAACTTACTGATATTAAACTTCTTGAAGTTTTTGTTACGAACGTAGTAATGGGGCAAAGCAAGTTCTTTTAACCGCCTGCCTAAACCGATTTAACTAGAAACCAGAAATTAAAAATAAATGTTGCCTGAAATATGTACTATTTAATTAACTGATAAGGTACTCTAATAATAAAAACTGACCTAAAAAATTTTTCAAAATAACGAAAGCTTTTGTTAAATGAACAAAAATTTGTTTATTTCACGCAAGATTTCTTTATTTTGACATAAATTTCGTATTGTTATGCACACACTATTATGAGTGTATGTTTTGAAATTTTTTGTCAGAAACGTGGTTAAAATAGGGGTCAAAAAGGAAAAAGTCGCCCTTATAACGGCCTGCTCAAACCCTTTTGGTTAGAAATCTTAAACTTTAAATATGATTTCTCTAAAATTTGGGGTTATTTATTGAATTTTCGCCAGGAACGTGATAAAAATGGGAGCTAATAAGGGAAACAGTCTCCTCTTAAAGGTCTCTTTAAACCTTTTGGCTAAAAAAGTTAAATTAAAAATTCTCGCATTATAGGGTTAAATGCAACTGCCCGATAATAATAATCAAAAAATAATAAGGAATCTTTATCGTTCTTGCAACAATTTTCAAAACTTTGGACTAAACTTATTTGCAGTGTATCTCTTTTCGTTTCTTTATTCCTTTCAATTATTCCTTTCAATCAAGGAAACCGGTTTACAATATACGATGTGTATTTTATATTCTCTTATTTTAAAGCTCAAACTAAATACATCCATGGCTATGTTGCCAACTTTTTGAGAGTATAAAGCGCAAAAATAATTGTTAAAAGCGTTAAGAAGCACCAACATATTTTTCATTTGTGGTGTAATGGTTAGCGCGTTGAACTTTTACACAGAAGGTCCCGGGTTCAATCCCCGGTGCCGGCAACAGCAAAATAATATGTATGAGTTTTTTCTATCCCTCATACGTATCGCAATGTCCACCTTCGGTGTTCCCATAGCAATTAACCCCACCGAAGTAAAATAATGAATCAGGGCTATGAACCAAAAAGCTTCAATAAGTTCGCCAACTCTCCATCAGGTGGCGAGCAACAACTGTTCTAAGACTTAACATCTCGCGCAATTACAGTGTTGCCATGTCTGAAGCCCTTCATCTTTCCCCACCTTTCATCTCAGGGAACAATTATTACAATTGATCTTAAGCTCGTTTAAAAGAAGAAGAATTAAATAAAAGAAGATCAAAGAAAACTTAACATATTTTTTATTTCTTTATATGTTTACAAAGTTAATGAAATAAACTCAAGTTGACGATAAAACCGTTTTGTAATTGGATTTCGAACTAAATTAAAGTAAACAGATTTTTACACCTAAAATTTCGGTGTATAATCCAGTGTTTTTTTCGTTTCCATTCAAAATGTAAGATAATTTAAAATGTAGCGAGAAAGGGACATTTGATTGCAAGGAAAAACATTGTAGTTTTCGAAAGTTTTTACTGCAGTTTTACGGCTTTTTGAACAAATTTCTAGTCTTTAAAACAAAATTTTGTAAAAAGCACTAAAAGCACTAACGATAAATTACAAAAGCACCCATTTCGTGATTTTTTTAAGTTTTAGCACCATAAATAAAATTTTGGCGTTTCGTGACATTGAAAAGCACCATAAATAGTGCGAAATGCAACAAGTTGGCATCACTGATCCATGGATGGCTGGATGTATGGATGAAATTCAACATAAGAAGCAGGGCAGCGACTGTCGTGCAAATGCATGTTTTGCAGTCAATAGCCCAAAGTCCATTTTGACCAAATTTGTTGGAAAAAAAAACTATTTTTTGAGAGTAAAACTCAAGTTAAAAAAAAACTGAAGTTTTGAATTAAATTATTTTCAAATTTCTAATATTATTTTCAAAGTTAATAAATTTTAAGTTTTCTGTTTAAATTTAAAGTTTAATTGCGAATTTTCATTGCACAATTAAAGGTCGAAAAAACATAATTTTCATTTTTAATAAAAATTTTATCAAACTTGTAAAAAAGACAAAGTACGGTCTTAGTTTACTTCCCCTTTACATCTTGTTTTTATATGAAACAGAACAAGTGTAAAAATAAAAAGGAAAATAAAAACACAAAGCGTGTATTTTATATATACCAAAGGTAAAAAACAAGTTTTCAATTAATTTTTGATCAATGATGATAATCTTTAACTTCGAGCTCATATATTAGTTCTCATTCAGTGAGAAAACTAGTTTATATAAATGTTTGATGTTTTGCATGGGATTGTCACTTCTTTCAAAAGGTGTTCTGATGATGGGAACCTAGCAAATTCCCGAAATAGATCTATGAACACATTCCTGAAAGTGGTCAAGGAATAAATTTGAAAACAAAAACTCTATAGATTATTTGTTAGGGCAATATCCTAATAGAGAATAATTTTCATTTTCATTGCACAATTAAAGGTCGAAAAAAACATAAAAATTTTTATTTTTAATAAAAATTGTATCAAACTTGTAAAAAAGACAAAGTACGGTCTTAGTTTATTTCCCCTTTACATCTTGTTTTTAAATAAAAACAAAACAAGTGTAAAAATACAAAGGAGAATAAAAACAAAAAGCGTGTATTGTATATCTACCAAAGGTAGAGCTTGCACATTAGGTTGATAACTTTTTTTGGACAACATTCTCCCCAGGGGTTTTCTAATGGCAAATATTGTATTAATGATAAAAAAAAACTATTTCAGTTCAATTTGGTAGAAAAACCTTGAGCACCGACAGCGATTTCTAAAATGCCTTTAATATATTTATTTTAAATTTTTTTTAATAACAATTTTTTTTAAATATGGTTTATACATATGTAAGTAAGCAGATTTGGAAGAAAACTATTCCATTGACTCGAAAACGGACTTTACTATTGATATCAGCATGCCTTAATTATATAGATGTGATGGTCAGACGTTGAGGCATCAAAAAAAGTTTTTTTTTTAACTTTGTTTGATTCAAAACTTTAACGCGTTTGGTGCGGAACCTTTTTTAACGATAGCGAAAAACTAAAAACGCAGTTCTTAATATTTGTCCATGCCCTACACGATTTTGTCTGGGGAGATTTGATATTTGCAAAAAATGCAAAAAGTTATCACCCTATTGCACATATTGCACAAGTTTTTAATTTATTTTTGATCAATGATGATAATCTTTAACTTCAAGCTCATATATTAATTATCATTTAGTGAGAAAACTAGTTTATATAACTGTTTGATGTTTGCCTGTGATTGTCACTTCTTTCAAAAGGTGTTCTGATGATGGGAAACTAGAAAATTCCCGAAATAGATTTATCAACATATTCCTGAAAGTGGTCAATGAATAAATTTGAACACGAAAACTCTATAGATTATTTGTTAGGACAATATCCTAATAAAGAAATAAAGAGCACGGCCTCGAATTTAAACAATTTTCATTTTCATTGTAAATAAAAGATATTTTAAACATAAATCTTGTTCTCAACCAAATACTTTTCCGAATAAACGAAAAAATCAATGACATTTTGATGCATACTTTTGCATATTTTGTTACATATGCATATTTTATCATATTTTACCTTTAGAAGCATATATTTTTTTTACACTTTCATGATTTTTAGTACATATTTTTGCATATTTTGCGTTTATCTGCTTATTTTTATATATATATTTTTTTTTTTTATTAAAATTAAGATTGTGTTAAAAATGAAACTTTTAAAAATCGTCAAATTTTTAGTGCGTATTTTTTGGATTTTAAGTACATATTTATTGCACACAGATAAATAAAGTGACAACCGATTTGCAAAGTGTATTTTGGTGACCACAACCATTAGTGCAACTGCAAGTACAACTGTATTCAAATAAGATTTATGAATATTTTGGGTGTTGCAATTAAAATTCAGTTGTATTAACCAAATTTTGTTCTGAAACCCAATATTCATTAGTACAAACAAATTTCAATAGCAGTAACCGAATTTCAGTTGGCAAATGGCTAAATTTTTCGAGATAGGCGTGGTAGAGAAGATTAAGCATACTTTTCTAAAAATCATAACTACATTATAAATTTTTTATTGAATTAGACTGCGCAGTTTCTGGTAACACAACCTTCATCAGTAATCCTTTTTGACAATACTGTAATTATTTGTTATGGTTTTTATTGTTTGATTGCATCTATATGAAATGTTTATTTATTAAATGCAATCCTGACCGTGGCTTGAACCTGCTTTCTTTGCCACATGCACTTCGCACTACACTTTAGACAGGCGCTTTAACCACTTGATCTAAGGTCAGGTCGATTTTTGCTGTGGCTTAAAACCAGTTTCAATTACACGGGGTCGATTTTACATTTAATTGTAATTGCAGAAGATAGCTAAGAAAAACACCACAACAATTCACAATTGTTAGAAAATCATATGTAATCTAATTTCCACTATTTCCCACATTTTGTGAGTTGGCGCAACTATGATGTATTTTTTGTACATACGGTAGTTTGGCTATTCACGTAGTTAGGGAAGAGTTGCCAGGGAGCAAATTTTTGATATATTTTATTGGGGATTTTTGAATTTTATTCATCGTCTTCTTAGACAGTGTACAATTAATACTATAATTAATATGCACATATTTTTTGAGATAGGCGTGGTAGAGAAGATTAAGCATACTTTTCTAAAAATCATAACTACATTGTAAATTTTTTATTAAATTAGACTGCGCAGTTTCTGGTAACACAACCTTCATCATTTTTCTCTGTGTGAGTATTTTTAGTGAAAATTTTTTGGTTTTTAGTGCATTTGGCAAATTGAGTGCTAATTATAAGATCATGTTTTATATTTTCTACTGCATATTTTAATATGATATTTTAGATTTTTTACTGCATGCAAGTCGCTGCCCTGATAAGAAATATTTGGTTGCAAGAAGCAGCTGATAACTTCTTATTTGTATTTTTCTTAAGCTTATGGGTCGGTTGTTTAAAGCACTTAAATAAAATTACGATCTAACAACTTAACTAATGCAATAAAACAACAGATGAAAAGGATTTTAATTTCCTCTATTAAAATAGAGATAAAGCAGAATTTCTATTGAAAATGATATTAAATGAATAATGGAAATAAAAAAAAATATTTTTTCTTTAATTTAATTTTAGGGTTCATTAAAGTTTAAAAAAAAAATCTATATATTGGCCATAAAAATGTTGTTCAAAAAACCCTAAATTCATTGATAGCTTCTGTAAAACGTTAATTTTAAAACCATATCTAAACAATTTATAAAACTTACGAACCAGATTTCTAAATTAAGGTTTTTTTCAAAATCATAGATTCAATATGTTTAGAAACAAGGCTTAACGGTAAAATGTAACTAAACCAGTTAAAGCTGGTTAAACAGGTGAAAAAAACTTCTACTTCACAAAAAAAAAAAAAAAAAAAAAAAACACGTTTAAATTTTCTTTAATACAAAAAACTCTAATTAACAGAAAATTTAAACCGCTTTTATAAACCTAATGCCTGAAAAGTCGGTATAAAACTAACATTTATCATAACATGATTTATAAAATCTCCTGGGAAACTTATCACACTCTCAAATTGCATTGCCATGTTAAAAGTAACATAAAATCCACAATGTAAAAATTTTAACATCCATCTACTCTAATCGTAAAACTTAACCGTATTTTCAAATGTTATCGCTTCCATAATATATTTTTATTTAGTTCTTTAACAGTTGTGGTTTTCCTTTGGTAAATACAGCTGGTTTTTCAAAAAAAAAAAAAAAAATAACCAGCCCTCTCAGTTATTGTCTATTTTCTAAATATACAATAAATTTTCTTTTGGTTCGTTTATTTATGCTTATGTTAACATTTGCCTTTGCATTCTGTTATTATTTGTTACTTATCATGGCATGAGTTTATAATTTTTTCATGAAAAACCATAACCTACCCAAATCTCTATTAAGTGAAGGTCTTAAATATTTGAAAGGAAATTACAAACTGTTGCGAAATGAAATTTAAATTTGAATATTTTAGAAAAATTTTTATTTGAATAAACATAAATACGTATTTTACCCAGGTGAAATTGGGATAGTATAAGAATATATATAATCATATATGGACTTACAGATGATTATATATAAGTATTAGTGAACATATAAGTTCATATGTGTTACAATATGCTATTTGATATATAAGCATATATGTTTGGATCCAAAATTCGGTAAGTGTATATGCTCATATGCGATTCATATAAGGTCATATGTGATTCATAAAAGGTCACATGTGATTCATATAAGCTCATTTGTGATTTATATATGCCCATATCTGATTCATATATGCTCATATGTGATTCATATATGCTCATATATGATCTTGTATGGCCATATACCCTTAAATTTCGGATTTGAATATATATGCTCAAATACAAGAACATATAAGGCCATATATTGCGCTATATATAATAAGCTACATCCATATATGATCGTATATAAGTAAATATATGATATGATTTTATATGTTCACTAGCTGTTTGTAGCCGGTCTTGCCCGGAACTCAAATACTTTTGAACTAACACATATTGAAAACAAAGACTTAAAACATATACCGATTTTTCTCCAATTCGTTATCTTAATTATTATGGCAGCCCAGGAGCGTACTTGTTCAGGGCCATCTTTTTAAAATTTGTGCGGAATCTGTTAAAAAATAAAAATTTGTTTATGGAACATTCATTGTCATACTTTGAAAAATAACATTTGATATCGGAGATCCACAGTTGGCCTTTAAATGGTAGCGGTAGGAGATTAGTATTTGGTGACCTCGCCCTATGTGTACAAACTATGAGTGCCAAATTTTAACAAAATCCGTAAGAAAATACTTTTTCTTTTTTTTCGAATACAAACTTTTAATTTTACATTTTTTGTCAAAAGTAGGCGTAGAAGTGGGCTTGGTCTATGAAAACTATACTACGATCTAAGTTGAGGTCCGAAGATTATTCATGTCAAATTTGAAGAAAATCCGTGGATAATTGCAAATTTTTATAGAGAACAAACAGAAAATGAGTTTTTTATATATAGATAGATAGATAGTGGAATTTTTTATTTTGACGTTTGAAACTATGGTAATGAAACTTTAGTTGAGGCATTCCTCGGGAAACGTAGAATATATGTGAGTAATTTCAAAGAAATCCGTTAAGACTTTCTTAGAAGTTTGTATTCGAAAAAAAGGAAAAAAGTTGAAGAAGGTGAAAAAATTTTAAATTTATGTCAGAAGTGGGCGTAGAAGTAGGCGTGGTCGATGAGGTCCAAGGATTATTCATGCCAAATTTGAGGAAAATCCGTTGGGAATTGCAAATTTTTATAGAGAACAAACAAACAGAAAATGAGTTTTATATATATGGAAGAATATCTACGCTCTCATTAACGGACGGTCAAGCCATTTTAGCTAGAAATATAAAATTGAATAAATATATTCCCTGGAGTAAGGGCTTATTCTCGGACAAGGTAATTTGTAGCATTTTCAAATGGGGAATATTCCAAAATTGTTTTTTCATTTTCACTTTAGACATAAATAAAGTTTAGATTTTATTGAAATACTACTACATTTTAAAAACTATAATGCCAGGGTTGCCCTATAACTATTTTTTAAAATGGTCATAAACTGATGTATTTGCTAAAAAAAAAAAAAATGAATCAAAAATCGGTTAACTTAAAAAAAATTTTAATTTCATAATTTTAATCTAGATTTGTTCATAAAATTATATAAAATTCGATTTTTTTTTAAATATCGGCTAGGACTCATCTTCTATCAAAGTTTAAACTATGTTGCCAATATTTCCACTAGAGGGCGCTTTAAGGAAGAAAAACTTATGAAAATTTCTAAATGTAATATTGTTTAATATGTGTGCAAAGTTTCGTTGAAAAATGTCTAGTGGATCTTCAAAGTGTTCTTAATGCCTTAATTTTATTTGAAAATCTATTTTTATACTTATAAACTAACACGTCACAAGGTGTCTAAAATGTTTCAATTGGCCGAAACTTATTTGGTTTGCACTCAAAACATAAATAACGGCTTATTTTATTGGAAAACTACAACATTTACAAAAATAGTCGAAAACTGCAATATTTTCTAAAAAAAAAGTTAAAATTTAATTATCTGAAAAAAAATTTTTTTTTGTTTTTTTTTATTAATTTATAATCATATAATTACAAATTATATCCTATTACCCTAACCGAGCACTAGCTACTATGGCTTTCGGCGTGTTGTAGCGAAAACAGACCAGTGCCTCTGGTGGCTATCGAACCCACGACCCCCGCACTGATAAGCCAGCACGTTACCAACTAGCCTACCGGGGCGCACAATCTGAAAAAATTAAAATTGTTGGTATTTCTAAATCAAGATTTGGCTATAAAATTATACAAAAATATTATTTTTTAAATATCTTCAATCATCTAAGGTTCACATTCTGTCAAAGTTTCAACTTTGGTTGCTAATATTTCCGCTAGAGGGCACCTTAAAAAAATATTACATTTCTTAATGAACCATTGTTGCTTACTCCAGCGAATCTTTGATGTGTCCTTAATGAATTAAATTTGTTTGAAAATCTTTTTTTTTCTTGACTTGTCACTTAACAAGTAAGAAGGTGTCTAAGGTGTGTTAATTTTACCAGTTGTTTTTATATAAACAGTCCGACCTAGGACCGGTCACTGTAAGCTTAGGACCTGTTCTGCCTGTCACCTGGGACCAGTCCCTTTTCCCTTGGCAAATATTAACTCAGACAATTAAATTTGTTTGAAAATCTTTTTTTTTTTACTTGTCTCTTAACACGTCAGAAGGTGTCTAACGTGTGTTAATTTTTCGTTTGCTTTTATGTAAACAGTCCGACCTAGCACCGGTCACTGTCAACTGAAGACCTGTTCTGCGTGCCACCTGGGACCAGTCCCTTTTCCCTTGGGGAAGTTTAACTCAGCCAATTAAATTTGTTTGAAAATCTTTTTTTTGTTAACTTGTCTCTTAACACGTCAGTCTAAAGTGTGTTAATTTTCCCGGCTGCTTTTATATAAACAGTCCGACTGTAAGCTTAGCTCCTGTCCTGCGTGTCACCTGGGACCAGTCCCTTTTCCCTTGGTGAAGTTAAACTCAGTCAATAGACGAATCAAGCACTACTGACTGCAAGTCGATATTTTTTTAGTTTTTAAATTTTATTTAAATTATTTACAAAATCAATTTTTATCAATACTTAACTCATCACAAAGTGTCTTAGTGTCCCTTCTATGAAATTTAAAGTGACTGGTTTTATCAGCATCATCTTTCTTCGGTGCTTTTCAATGCATCGAAAATTGTGTTTATACGAGGGCGGATCAATGAGTCCGTGACATTTTCAATGAAAGACAGTTTTTTTTGCAAACAAAAAAAATTATTTTCAACATAATCTCCTTTTAGCTCAATACAAAAAATAGGATTTTTCGAGGTCCATAAAATAGGCATTTGTTTGATCAATAATTTCATCGTTGGAGCTAAATCTCTTTCCACCGAGCCATTGTTTTAGGTTTGGAAATAAGAAATATTCACTGGGGGCTAAATCCGGAGAATATAGAGGATGAGGTACCAATTTATAGCCCAATTTATGGGAAACTCATTCGAATTCCTGTTAAACAACTCCAAACAATCCTTTGAATTTGTCACACGATTACGTTTATGGTCAATTGAGAGCAAACGCTGCACTTATCTTGCAGACAGCTTTCTTAAACCAAACTGATCATTTAAAATCGAAACCACACTGCCATATGAAATGCCTATGGCATCAACAATCTCTCGCACTTTTACTCTTCGATCGGCCAACACCATATCGTGAATTTTTTCGACATTTTCGGGTGTATTGACTTCAATTGGCCGTCAGCGTCATTTGTACTTGTGCGACCACAATGAAAGTCAGTAAACCACTTTTTTACCATTGAAATCGATGGTGCAGAGTCCCCATAGTATTTATCAAGCTTTTCCTTGGTTTCATTGACTTGTTTTTTTCGCCAAAAATAATGTTTAATGAGCACTCGAAATTCACTTTTTTCATTTTTAAAAAAATCCACGAGGTTGTATGTTTTGAACAGTTGTTAAACGCAAAGTAAATGACGGAACTTGCTCAAAATTTGACAGTAGTCTATTAACAGGTGCTACTTGATGGAAGAAGTGTTGCATTTCATATAACTAGGAGGGAAGTTCGAAAAATCACGGACTTATTGATCCGCCCTCGTACTTAGAAGAAGACTTTTACGTTTGACTTAGGAAGACAAATGATTTTGTGCTATTCAGAGTCTACTTTTGCGCTATATCGTTTTGAAAACATTCTTCCAAACTTCCTTATAACAATTTGTTATAATCTAAAACATCAAAAACCCACTTTAATTCCACCTTTTTCTAACAAATCTCTACATTAATTAGAACTTTCATATGTATCTGATCAAAAGTTACCTTAATTTTCAAATTTCTTTTTTTTATGTTTTTCTCTACCCATTTAGAACATGTTAACCTATGGCTAAAGTAATTTATCAAAACTTGAAAAAGAAGAAAAAAAAAAACTTCCAAACTGTATTTCCTATTATTTTATCTCACTTTATATTTGTAGTGACCCACAGCACAGTTTAAACAATTCGGCCCCTAAATATAACAAATGTTCATTTTTTGGACTACACATGTTAAGCGAACACAGTCTCCTAAGTACGTGACACTGACTGTGTGACCAGTGTGTGACAAACTACATAAAGTTACTTAACGTGTGCCATATAAATTGTGACAAAATATATTTAGTATGTGAGAGTTACAACAAACGTACCAAAAAAAAAAAAAAAAAAAAAAAAACAGAAATAAAATCTCGTATAATTTATTAAAAGTCGTTAAGAATAAATGATGCTGTATGTAGTGAATGTATCTGATGCGTGTTTAAAGATTTAGGCGTGTGGTATATGGAAACCAGAACAATAAGCCGGTTTTTTCCACTTTTATATTTGGACTCGACTCTTATGACAATCTATTTACACAAATGTATATTTAATTGATAAAAATGTGTGGTACGTGTGGTATTTAAAAAAATACAAAAGAAATCTATTTATGAATGAATAAATTTTTGAACATGTTCTCATGCCATATACTTTAATTCCAAAAGTTTGTTTGTGCAGATTTCATTGACAAAATGATTGCCTGTTGTTATGAATCAGATAATGTAGGTCATTCGTGATCAGTGGTGATTCATACGATTGAATTCAGAACAGTTTAATTTTGAGAAATCTTTAGAAAAAAGGAACGCCAAGCAAATTTAACTATAAATAAACATTTAAACTAACAAATCCTTACCACACTCCTTCTATAGTAAATTTGACTTAATACGAAGATAATGTACCCAAACTCTTTATAATACATGCATTAAATTACGAAATGATTGTCAAAACAACAAAGACTTCCGTAAAATGATCAAAATTTTGTTTATTTTACTACAGTTTTTTGTTATTTTGACATTGTGTCGTAGTTTTATGCATGAACTCTTTTCAGTGCATCGACTCGTATATTTTTGGAATAAGTTATCTCATACAGATCCATATTGTTGCCCAATGTGATTTTGTCAGTCTTCCCGACATCCACTTAGAAAGGACTACGACTGAAAAATCCTAAAACCATTATAAATGTGGTATAATGGTTAGCGCGTTGGACTGTTACCCAGATGATCCCGGGTTCGATTCCCGGTGACGACAATATCAATTTAGAAAAATAATATGAATGAGTTTTCTATCACTTATATGTATCGCTGCGCCCACCTTCGGTGTTCCCATAGCACTTAACCCCACCGAAGTATCAGGGCTATGAAACAAAAATCTTCAATAAATTCGCCAACTCTATATCAGGTGGCAAGCAACAACTGCTCTAAGACTTATTATCTCGCTCAATTACAGTGTTGTCATGTTTGAAGCCCTTCATCTCTCACCACCTTTCGTCTCTCCACTATCCCCTTTCCAAAGAAAGGAACATATTAATTAATAGGAAGAATTTCCTGAGTGTTGCTTCTCTTTTTTTAAAAAAAAAAAAGGTCAGCCTGAAACACATCCCACTGACTATCTTGGTCATCTGCCTATCGAGCAGTGGTCAGCAAGAATTCTTATAACAAAACCTAGAAAAGTTTTCATTCTCCTTAATTAGATAACGAGATATAATCAAGGTCAAGACCGTCTAGCTCGCTCTCGTTTCCCTAGCCAATAAGTCCTTTACTACACCGAACAGCACCACTGCAGTTACCACGACATCTTTCTGTACCGGGCCTTTGACCGACCCAAATCGATTCCTTGCACAATCAACATTTCCAAGGATTGCCAACTCAGCGTCAGCTGTGTCAACCAAATAGTTTTCCCCCAGGGAAGAACAACATTTAAAAACCAGCCCAACTGTTACAACAACGGACACTCCAAAAGAAGACGTCAGTCCGCCTCTTTTCGAGAATCTGATTGAGTACTTAGTGCTGGGGAAACCCAAGGCGAAGGTAATTTCGTAAAATGTCTGCAAATATACCATTGTCACTGCAGAATGCTCTGAAGTAAATCCTGCGAAACTCGAAATTATCTTGTTTACAATTCAGACCACTCTGGAGGTGTTTGATCTCACAAACGGATGTCCTGGTACATTTGATGAAGCTGTTTGGTGTGATTCCGGAATCATGGGATACGGATTGAAGACCCAGGAGAATTCCCTTAACTACTTGTGGCGTATTTCTGATCCTATGTTCGTTACCCAACTCTAGAAGATATATAAATTTTCTTAGTTTTGGTAAGATTATTTCTCAGCTGCGAATCGTGGCTCGGGACAGTCTGAAGGAGAACGCTCTTGACTACTTCTGATGTATTTCGGATCCATGTCCGTTACCCAACCCCAGAAATATTCAAATCTTTTTAGTTTTGGCAAGAGTAATTCTCAGCTGCGGCTCGTGGTTAGGGAGATGTTTGGCTCGCGGAGTTTTTGAGGCAATTCGGACAGTTTTAGGATGTGATTTCCATGAAAGGAGTGATTTTCAAGTGAAAATTGCAATTGGGCTCTATGTCTGCTAGCGGGTTTTCATTCAAACTGACCTATAAAAAAGCTGCAGAAAATACAAATTTCTTGAGACAAAAGAAATGTATTCTCAATTGAATAGTTCGACTTCAGTTTCTAAAATTATCCATTTTAAACAAGTTTGATATAATTATTATTAAAAATAAAAATTATGTTTTTTCGACTTTTAATTGTGCAATGAAAATGAATATTATTCAAGTTCGAGGCCATACTCTTTATTTCTTTATTAGGATATTGTCCTAACACATAATCTAGAGAGTTTTTGTTTTAAAATTTATTAATTGACCACTTTAAGGAATGTGTTGATAGACATATCTCGGGAATTTTCTAGGTTCCCATCACCATTGTTGCAGAAAGAATCTTCCCTATGAGAATATTTATATGGAATGGACCTGACACTTACATGGCGTTGTAATAGGAGTGGGGAAATATACCCTTTGTGACACGTCACAGAAAAGGTCACAAAATTTCAAGCCTCAAAAACACATCTTCTAGAATACGTGGCTGGATTAACCTAAGACATGTCACAGAACTATCTTAAAATACATCGTACGGAGACATGTCCTTGGTTCGGAATATTTCCCCTTATATGACAATGAAATGTAAAAGTGTCAGGTTCATTTCACATAAAGGGATTAGTATGTTGGCAGTTCGTTTAAATTTTTCAAATGAGTTGGTTCTATCTTTCTAAATAATATTCCAAGAAGCATTCGGTCGTAAGCACAAAATAAGTGCTTGTTCATATCAAATAAGAGTTTATAGTGTGAACGTTCTATACTCCAATTTATTTTAAACTATCCACTATTATTACGGTGTGAATTGGTCATTAAAAAAGCTTCCATATGTTTAAGAATGTAAAGTTTTTCTTATAATTTAGGTCAATTGTTGCGGTTAATGGCATCTTAGTTGCCCAGTCGGCTTATCTTTAATATAATTTTTTTTTTTATAAAACTTTAAAAACACTTGAAAACAACTTTCGCTACTGGATTCAGTAAGTGTGTGGTATGCAATGATGATTATTATATTTTAATTGAATTAGGATAGATTTTTATTTATATCAATTGCCTATAAAAATTAATTTATAATTTCCGTTATTTTTAGTGGTGTTGTTGGCATTGAAAACAAGTAGTTTAATCCATTATTTTGGTTTTAGGCAGAAATACAAAAAAACAAATAAAAAATTTAAGACAAAAATTCCATTTAAAAAAGAAACGATTAAGGAAATTGAACGTGAACAAGATCGACCAAATGATGCTTTACAAATTTTAACCAAATTTTTTTAATGCAATTTTAGCAGGTGCAAATGGGATGGTATATGAACACATATTATTATATATGGGCTTGTATATGATCATATATGGGCTTTTATATGATCATATATGGTCGTAGCTGATCACATATGGGTATATATATAGCTCAATATATGACCATATATATGACCATATATGCTCGGATCTAAAACTTGAGGGTATATGAGTTTATATGAGCATATAAAGCGTGTTTTTTTTAGTGTGTCACAACTTTGAGTTGGCATCACTGGTTTATTTGACCACCCATTTAACAGCTGATAGTTGCTTTTTGTTTAGTTTGCCTTGAAATTTCATTATGAATCGACTTACAACCAGAGCAATGTGTCGCATTTGGAGTCAGGAGAATACACAAGCTTTTATCGAAACTAGAGTTGGGATTAATCGTTCATTTTGGTCAGTATCGTTCAATTCGAGTCAGTGAACTAGTTCGTTCAAATCGTTCAATCGTTCTTTTTTCCTTTGTTTTGTGACTGATCTGCGTGTTGTGAACTGTGTCGTTCGTTTGACAATTATAACGCACTATTCGCATGAGTTTTTTTTACAAATTTTACTGTACATAGACAAAAAGTGTTATAAAATTGCTACTTTTCTAACAAAAATTTATTTATTTCGTGTAAAAAACTTTCTATTTGTATGACTATAATTGCTTTTCCTAATTTGAAACAATATTACTACTATTTCATAAAAAAAATAATTGCTCTTACAAGCAGTTTTAATTGAATAGAGATGCAATTGCTGGTACAGTGAAATAACTCCCAAATGAAATAAGTCCCAATGGAAAAATGAAATAAGTCCCAAAAAATTTTCCATGTAAATTGGGACTTATTTCATTATGAAATAAGTCCCAATGCGTTGGGACTTATTTCATAATTTTTGTTGGGAGTTAATTCATTATGAAATAACTCCCAAATGAAATAAGTCCCAACAGTTTTTTTGTTGGGAGTTATTTCATTTGGGAGTTACCATTGGCACTTATTTCATCGCAGTTGGGACTTATTTCATTTTAATTGCAAACACAATTTTACGATTGGGAGTTATTTCATTTTGTTGGGAGTTATTTCATTCTCTTAAAATTGCATTTTAGTAAATTCTGATGGTTTTGTAACGGTTCTTAAAACTGCTTTAAAACAAGTAGTTTCAAAGTAGTTTCAGGCCTTTATTTGCAAAAAGGCTTTATTGCACTTTGAAAGTGAAATAAGGCCTTTATTTAAATTTAGCCAATGGTGCAATAAAGCCTTTATTTTGTATTTTTTGATTCTTTTGTTACACTGTTCAGTTTTTCTGCGTGGCGGCCTGCGGCCCGTCTCATTATCTTCCCTAGTGTGACGCGCGCAGGGAAACTTTATTCAGCGAAGCCACCTGCCGCGTCCCATGGAGGAGAAAACCCCTAAGAGCGGCCGCAGGCCGCCACGCAGAAAAACTTTATAAAGCAAAGATTTTCAATATTGTTGCAGTTAAATTTTTTGTTGAATTATTAATGTTCTATTAATTTTTGTTAATATGAAATTTTTTTATAATTGTTCAATAAAATATAAGAAGAATAAGAATAAGAAATTTAATTGCTTCATTTAAAAAAAAAATTTAAGTGAAATAAGGCCTTTACGGCTTTATTTCACTTTCAAAGTGCAATAAAGCCTTTTTGCAAATAAAGGCCTTATTTCTCAATTGAAAGTGAAATAAAGCCTTAAAGGCCTTATTTCGTAAGGCATTATTGCACTCCACCTATGCTTACATATACTTATGAAATAAAAAGTGTTCTCTAACAGAAAAACAAAACAAACAAAAATTGGGAGTTAATTCATTTTTGTTGGGACTTATTTCATTGGGAGTTAATTCATTTTTTTTTGGGATTTATTTTTAAATTTGAAATAACTCCCAAAAATTGGGACTTATTTCATTTTTCTCATTGGGAGATATTTCATTTTTTTACATTGGGTGTTATTTCATTTTTGATGGGACTTATTTCATTGGGAGTTATTTCATTGGGACTTATTTCATTTGGGAGTTATTTCACTGTACCGCAATTGCTCTGTGAATAAAAAGAGCGAAATGAACGATTGAACGACAAGATCGAATATTGATGAACGAGTCATATCATTCAATTGAGTGAGTCGTTCAATTGAACTAGTTCGTTCATGAACGACACAACTCTAATCAAAACATCATTACATTACAAAATTACTGTTTGGTGTGCTTTATGGGCTGGCGGAGTCATTGGCCCATATTTCTTCAAAAACGATGATGGTCAGAATGTTACTGTCACTGGTGAACGGTATAGGAACATGATTCAAAATTTTTTCGTACCTCAATTACGTGGCATTAATCTTGCTGATATGTGGTTCCAACAGGACGGAGCCACATGCCACACAGCGGACGCTACAATTTATTTACTCAAAGCAGCTTTTGATGAAAAAATAATTTCACGTAATGGCCCAATTAATTGGCCACCAAGATCGTGTGATTTAACCCCATTGGATTATTTTCTTTGGGGTTATGTTAAGTCACTTGTCTACGTCGATAAACCATAAACAATTGAACACCTGGTAATCAACATTCGAAGAGTTATCGGCGAAATACGGCCGCAAATGCTGTGAAAAGTTGTTAAAATTGGTGTTCCAGATTGCGCCTTTTACGCGCCAGCTGTGGCGGCCACATGGCAGAAAACATATTTAAACATTAGTTTCAAAAAATTTTCTTTCCAATAAAGCCAGTTTCATTGATATTAAAAATATATTTCCTTGTTTTATTATGATTTAAACTTGTGTCACTCTATAAAAAACACCCTTTACAATATGAAAAAAGATTAAATATTAAAATATATATCAATCAAATATGAGCATATATGAACATATATATGTATATGATCATATACAACAAAATGTATGGTCATATATGGTCATATATTTAAATATTTATGGACATATATGATCAGCTACACCCAAACATGATCATATACATTTTTTTTTTTTTTTTTTTTTTTTTAAAGAGAGGCAACACTCAGAAAATACTTCCTATATTTAGTGTGTTGCTTTCTTTGGAAAGGGATAGTATAGAGATGAAAGGTGGGGAAAGATGAAGGGCTTCAGACATGACAACACTGTAATTGCGCGAGATGATAAGTCTTAGAACAGTTGTTGCTCGCCACCTGATGGAGAGTTGGCGAACTTATTGAAGCTTTTTGGTATATTAATTCATATACCATCCAATTTTTAATTGGGATAGTATAAATGACTCAAGAGGTGTTAAGAGGGAGTCTTAAATTTAAAGCGTAGAACAAGAATTTCTGATGTCTGTTAATCGTTTAATGGCAGCACTTTCATTAATTTATCAAATGGTTAATTAACATATTTAAAAGATTTTTTCTTGTCGACAATTCAGTTCCAAAAGGCCTTTAGTAGTTAAAGGTGTTGTTTTCTTTACCTCGTTCCGTTTACTGACTTCACACTTGACATTCACATTGAACATTTTGAATGTACTTACAATTTAACGTGTTTTTGGTATTTATCTTTAATAACAAGTGGTTTTCTGTTTATTTTTTGGTGGTTTTATATCCATCCATATGCATGCATAATTATGGGTTAGTTAATTTTTTTTTTTTTCTTTGAAGAATGAATATTGAAAATTTTATAGAGAATCAAGTTTATTATAATGATGATAAGGTCAATATTGTGGTGCGTTTTTTTTTTTTTGTTTGGTTTAATATTAAAGTATGCTTAAGTGCACATTTAGTTCAATTTGATTACTATATACAAATTTCTATGTAAATTATTAATTATTTTAATGATTATTAAAGAAGATAAAGTTTAAAGTATATTATTCCGCTGGGTTGAATTGTCGTTATACCCCTTAACTAAATTAAGCATAAATTATGTGTTCATTAGTACCACCTCTGATTATTACAACCTCATTATGATTAAAGCCTAAAGGTAGGCTATAATTTTTTTCAACAAACTGAAAACCAGCATTTATGAATTAAATATGAGCCCTTAAAATAGGCAGTACAGAATTTAAAAAAAACTAAAGTTAATCGAAATCTATTGTGGATATTTGAAAATTTATGTTGCCTATTTTAAGGGGTTAAATTAAACTATTTTTAAATAATAGTTCACCTCTGATTATTACAACCTCATTATGATTAAAGCCTAAAGGTAGGCTATAATTTTTTTCAACAAACTGAAAACAAGTCTTAATGAATAAAATATGAGCCCTTAAAATAGGCAGTACAGAATTTAAAAAAACTAAAGTTAATCGACTAAGAATCTATAGTAGATATTTGAAAAATTTATGTTGCCTATTTTAAGGGATTAAATTAAACTATTTTAAATAAAATTTCATTATATTTATAAAAATAATAAGATATTTCTAGCGACTTGTTATAACAATTCTTAGCACTTCCTGTTTATTTTACTCTTATTAAAATATAAATCTCACTTTCTAAATTATGCTGTATAGAATTTTTGCATTTCTTTATAAAATGTCATAACAATTTATTTCTGATTACCTTTATTTTACAATAAAACACGAACATCTTAACTAAAACTACAGGAAATATATATGCATTTTTGCAATTCTTTTGTATTATGTTGTGTGACTTAAAGATAAAGAATAAAATTTATAGAAATGGATAAACAATAAATGTGATTTATGGAGGTTTTTGTATATAAAATTATAAAATATTTTAAAACTATAAAATTTAATGAACTATAAAACCATAAAATTTAATAAAAAAAAATTTTAAATTACTTCTAAAATTTCAGAAACATTGTTTTTTTTATAAAAATCTATGAAAAAACAACACATTTAATGAATTTATTTGGCGCGTAACCCAATTCCATCTACTTTTTTCGTGAAAATTGTTTTGACGAAAATTTTTCGTTCATATTTTAGAGTGTTTTTGGAATTAAAACTAAATGTGAAGCATTTTAAAAGTATTGTATTTTGTCTTTCGCTAAATATTTTTTCAATCAATTTTATGTCATTTAGTTTATTTTTATTTTTATTTTTAATTTTTTATTATTTTTTTGTGGAATAGTTTGTTCCGTCATATTTTTCTTTTACTTATTTTCCACGAAATTAAAATTTTTTATTTCATGATATTTATTGTGAAAAGTTTTTTTGGAGAAATGATTTTTTTCTGCAATATTTTTCTTCGCAACACTTTTCCGCTATTTATTTTCGTTAACTTTTTTATTGGTGTGAACCCAATTTTGTAGGTTTCGCCGTAGTATTTTTCTATCGCTAATTGGATATTCGTGGATTTTTTCTCCGAAATTTAAATTGTAAAAAAAGTTAATGATAAAGGAGTTTTTTTAATCGGTTGCTTAAATTTTCTTGAATTTTTTTTTTATATATTCACAAAAACTATTTTCTGCATACTTTTTTGGGGAAATAGATATTTCCGGGATAAATTTTCTCGCAAAGTTGTTTTCGTATTTGTTGCCTATCCGATAAAAAAAAAGTCATATCTTAAATACAAAATCAGTTCTCATTTGATATAGATCGATATTTATTCTTATCCAAGTTTATCTAAAAATTGGGATATACAGTAATATCCATTTAGAACCATCAAACATATTACAGGATTAAATTAGATCAAAATTGGGTGATCTAATAATATATAATTTAAGATCCTGATTTATAATTGGATATAAATATATATTTTGAGATATTTTGAGATTAAATTGGAATTACTTAAATTAGTTTACACATATTATTTTTAATAAAACTTTTAATAAAAAAAATGTAAAGACACATAATTTAGACAACTGGCGTATATGTATGGGGTTATATATAGTAATTGTATATTATACGTATAGAAAATATTAATGATGTTGTTTCATATATAAACACATCTCAAACAAAACTGTTAATCTTGTGTCAAGTAGGGAATCTTAAATAATTGTATCTAACGTCATTTAATGTCATATATAATTATACCTTAAAATATATCGGACATATGGCTGCCTATGTAAGCATATCTTATATCATACAGAAAAAAAATTATAAGACAGTATATATTATTAGATCTTAAATTATAAAGCTTATATATCACCATATATGATTACATATTATGTTATATATGAAAAAGTAGATCTACCATATCCTATTATGTATACCCATGTACAAATATTTTGTGAATTTTGGTATTATATATAATTATATACGAAAAAGGAAAACATCTAATTATATCATATTAGATCTAATCTGATACAATTATTTCTAATTTGATGCCATTAGATAAAGTTTGATACAAGTGTATCCGTATTTTTACAAATCCAAGCGTATCAAATTATATATACTATAATACATTTACATTCAATAAGGTACAATTATATACAACTATATGCAATTACATGTGACATATGTAATCATATATTAATCGATATGTAATTATATATATTTACACATTGCACTATATGAAGTGTAATATAAAAAAGATATAATCATATACTTAAGATATAATTTTAAATGATGTTATATAAAATTATATTTTGCAACATTATATATAACCATATCAAAAGTTATTTACTTGGGTAGCATATATGTTTAATATCTAATTTTGTAAAGTCCAAGATATAAAAATTTATCGTTATATATGGTACCAAATAAGAAACATATAATAATAGACTGCTATGCATGACACCATATATCATCATTCATTATAATACATTTTAAGATGATGCAACATAAGACAATATCATTTTTTATCATATATACGATTACTTTTTTCAATTCATATGCGATTACTTTTTTCACTTCATATACGATTACTTTTTTCACTTGGACTGATAAAAATTTATTTACAAAAATTTTTGATTTTCTAAATTAATTATTGATTTTTTTTATCTCTTTTTAGGTAAGTTTTTAAAATATTTCAAAGGATTTGGTGAGTTTTTTAATCTGAACAAAAGCTCCTATCTTTTATTTAAATAATTTTGTTAATACGTATTACAAATTTAGTAATTAAATTCAAATTTATAAATTAAAACAATATGCGTTTATTTAAGTTTGAATTTTACCGTCTTTTTCAGACAATTGCAATTAATATGCAATTTTATTTACTTTTAATTGTGAAAGGCGTGGTAGAGAAGAATGAGTGTATTTTCTAAAAATCATAACTACATTGTAAATTTTCAATTTTCTGAATCAGAATGCGCAGTTTCTGGTATTGAACCTTCGTCAGTGACCCCGTTTTTTGAATTTGAATAATGTAATATTTATTATGTTTTTTATTTGTTCGATTGCGTCTATATGAAATTTTCTGTGCAATCACTGACCGTGGTATAGATAAACTGATTTCTAATGCCACATGGACTCGCACTACACGTTAGACAGAGCGCTTTAGCCCACTGATCTATCGTCAGGTCGAGTTTTGTTGTGATTAAAACTAGTTTTATTCAATACACGGTGTTTTTGTTCTTGCATACATAATCTCAGAAGTACAACTCCAACAACACAACAGTTCTATTTTTAGAAACTTACCTCACTCTAATGTCCACTGTTTTCCCATATGTTGTAAGTGATGCCACATCTATGATATATTCTTTGTATATGCGGTAGATGGCGCTTACGTAGTTAGGGAAGAATTGCCAGAGAGCAAAGTTTGATTTTTGTTTGAGTTTGAATTTTAGCGTCCTTTTCAGACAAATAAAACTTATAACTAACTAACTAATAAAACTAGTTTTAATCACAACAAAACTCGACCTGACGATAGCTCAGTGCGCTAAAGCGCTCTGTCTAACGTGTAATGCGAGTGCATGTGGCATTAGAAATCAGTTTATCTATACCACGGTCAGTGATTGCACAGAAAAATTCATATAGACGCAATCGAACAAATAAAAAACATAACAAATATTGCATTATTCAAAAAAAAAAAAAAAAAAACAGGATCACTGACGAAGGTTCAATACCAGAAACTGCGCAGTCTGATTCAGAAAATTGAAAATTTACAATGTAGTTATGATTTTTAGAAAATACACTCATTCTCATTCGGGCACTTATTTTCGTGAGACTTTTTTTTTAGGAGTAAATATGATGTTTTTTTGGAAGAAAAATTGTTTTCGAGGTATTTATTTTTATTAATTATTTTTTTGGTATTTTTTCTTGAAAGCTAAACTTTAAAAAATTTTCGGCTTAGAATTTATTGTAACGATTTTTTTGTCGAAGTGATTTTTTCGCTATATTCTTCTTTGCAAAGCCTTTTCCTGGCCTAGTTATCGTAAATTTTTTCCTGCGAAATTTAAATTAAAAAAGGCTTTTTTGTGGAAAATTATGTTTTCCGCTCATTTTTCTTTTCGTGAATTTTTTTACACGGAATTTATTTTGTTCCGCGTAGTTTTTTCGATAAATTTTTAAGGAAACTGCTCGTAATTTTTTATAAAATTGTTTTTGAATGGAATAAATTTTTATAAGTTATTTATTTGCAAATATTTTTCTTTATTACATTTTTTTCGCAAAATTTTTTTCAAGCGAACTTTTTTATTTATTTTTTATAATCAAATTGGTTGATTTAATCTGGGATTGCTTTTTTGGGGAATATTATATTCCACCTCACTGTTTTTGCTTTTCGATGAATTTTATTCTCGAAATTTTAAGTTAATTGTTTGCCATGAAATTTATTGCGAAGGGAAATTTTTTTCGTGATAAGTTTTTATTTCGCTGAATTCTTTTTCGATATTCGTTTATTGCGCTAACAAGGTGAGTCTATCCATGGGTTCTCTCCGGTCTTAATGAAATTTGAATATGTGATAAAGAAAAAAATTAGAGAAATGGAGTTTTTTAGCTATCCAATCTCATGTTTGGGGCTAAAAAGTGCGGTCAAAAATTATCCCATTTTTCGTTTTTCGGCTTATTTCGAATGGTTTCAGGAAAATGGGGTAAGTGGGGAAAGAACTTTCGGAGACGAATTAACTGGTATTTCTTAAAGAATTATAGTTGCATTGAGCTAAAAAAATATTTATTTAGTGTCTACTCAATTGTCCTACAATCGTAATGGTTCGGCTTTTATGCGACTTTCTTCGAAGATCTTTTTAACCTATATTTTAAATAAATGGCAGCCCTAACACACTGTATGGGCAATATTGGTATCAAAATTTTTGTTTCCTCGAATGCAGTAAAACTTCGTAAAAAAATATGAATTTCATTAGTTTCAGACATGTTTCTATAAAAAAAATTTTATAACTTTGGACCCATCTTTTAACCCTTAAACGTGAGATTGGGCCGCTAAAAAACATACGTCTCCCATACTTTTTTTTGTCTTTATCACATATCCAAATTTTATTAACCCATCCGGAGATTCCCCTTGTAAATTTAAACGTTAAACTCGTTTGCTATAAAAAGTATTGTAATGGAATTCTGGCAGGAATGCTTTTTTCGCGATATTAATTTCGCTGATCTTTTTTCATAAACATTTTTAACAATCAATTTATTATTTCTGTGTTAATTGCGTTTTGATGGATTTTTCCGGAAATTTCATAACTTGTTTTCTAATTAAATTTTTATTATGAAAGGTTTTTGGGTTATTTATTTATTCCGAGTTATATTTATTTTTCTTATTTTTTCCTCCAATTTTACACTTTTTTCAGCAAGAAATTAATTAAGAAGTGTTTTTCGGCGAATCGGTAATTTTTTGGAAATTTTGTATGACGGTTGTTCGATAATTTTTTTACAATTAAATTTATTGCCATTATCGTACATGGTTTTTGGCGAAAAATTTATTTCCCAGCATTTTGTAGCGAATTTCTTGATTTTAAAACATTAATACTTGTTTTGCAATTTAATGTATTATAGAGGCCTCTTTGACAGAGTGTATTTTTGACGTTTGATGTTTTGCGACGGGGGTTTTGCGCGAATTTTAAACTTTAAAAGTTGTTTGCCATGAAGTTTATGGTAAATGTTTTTTTTCGCGATATTTTTGCCTTATCGTTTCATACAAAGAAAAATTTAGCTATTTGCCAACTGAAATTCGGTTACTACGACTCAGTTATTACGAATTTCAGACGGTTGGCACAACTTAACATTAGTTTTCACAACAAAGTTCGGTTAATTCAAATAAATTTTAGTTGCGACACCCAAAATATTAAGAAGTCTAATGTAAATATCGTGATACTAACTGAATTTATAAGTTTTTACCATTAATATACACTTTTAAATTCTTTTGGCACTTTATTACACACAGTGTTCTTGTGATTTTTTTCGAAAATTTTATTTTCAGAAACTTTTTTACTTAAGATTTTTTTTCCATTAAATTGTTGCGAAGTGTATTTTTATGAAATAGTTTTTTTTCAATTTCGCGAAAAAATATTCTTTATTTTCCCCAATTTTTTCACAATAGTTTTTGCGTATTTATATTCGTTAGTTTATGGCGGAACAAATTTTTCCACGGAATGTTTCTTTTGATAATTTTTCTTCAAAATTTATAGAATTTTATTGCTAGGGTTTTTGGCGGAATATTTTTGTGCGTTATGTTCAATTCCTGGATTAGTTCCCCGTGATTTTTCCCGCAAATATATTTTTAAAATCTTTTTTATTATTAATGTTTCCGTTTTTTTTTTTCGATAATTTTGTAGTTTTGCTAATTTTTTACAAATTATTTTTAAATTCAACAGAATATTTTAAGTCAACATGTATTTTCGCTAAATTTATAATTTTACTCCATTTTTTAAAGTAAAACTTATTGTTAAATTGTTTTCTGCGGAATAATTTGTAATTCCTTGTGTATTTTTTTTTTTTTTTTTGCCAATTAGTTTTTGTTAGAGTTTCTCGGCGAAGTTTAATGTTTAAAATATATTTGGAATAAAGTAGTTGGCAATATGTTTCTTTCCCTGATTAAAAATGTTTTTACGCTAAATATTTTTTGTGAAATAGTTTCCGTGTTTTTTATTAATTTTTTGGTAATAAATTTGGTTTAAATTTAAGTGAAGAGTTTTCTTGACGGAATGGTGGATTTTTTTTCGCTAATTATTTCCGCGAATTTTTTACATATTTTTGCAATCAAATTGTTAGTAAAGGCAACTGAAGGGTTATTTTCATAAAATTTTAGTTTTTAAGCAATCAAATTTTCCGGAAATGTTTCGGTTCTTTCAATATTTGTTTTTACAAACTTTTATTCCGCAATAAAAAAAAAAATATTTCTAAATCTCCAAAACTTTCAGCTGAAATTTAGTTCTAATTTTGTAGGTTCACCAATTGTTATTTTACTCCGAAATTTCAAAGCAATTTCAGTTTAATTGCAGACCATTTATTTCCAGTGTTCAAATTTAAGCCTAGACAACAACCCTTCTATAACGTAACTAAATAATTTCAACAGCTGTTTAATGAATTTGTTCTATTTTTAAAGGGTTTAAATTTTTTTTTTTTTTTTTTTTTAAATTAAAACCATAAACCATAACTAAATAAAAAATAGTCTGTTAAATGAAAATTTATAACCGTAATAAATTAAGCAAATAAATGGATTGTGGAACATGAGAACAAATGAACAATTATGATGATCAGACATGATAATAAAAACTTAAAATCAACCCCTAATCAAACACATTAACAGGAAACACCTTAAAAAAGGGGCCATAAAAAGAGATACACTCAATTAAAAATTACTGATATTTGAGGTGCGATAACGTATTAATTTGTTTTTTTTTTTTTTTTTTGATAATAGATAATACAAGGGAAATTGAAACGAAGTAGAGTAGATCATGAATATAATAAGGGTAATCACTAGGACAAGGCATGAAATTGCAAATACGCACTCATTAGAAAAAAAAGTTAGTCCAAAAGTCTGTTAAACGGGGTCTAATTCAGTTGAGGCAATTTTTTCTGTTGTTGTCGTTTAAATCAGTAAATTAACTAACATTATTAGTTACCTTATTTCACCTCAAGAACAAGTTTTAACTGTATTTGAACTAATTTTTCGACAAAAAAATTAGTAGTTTGGAGCTAAATTGATGATTATTAGGTTTTTTGTTAAAGTTCTGCCTATTATGGAGGCTCTAGCTTTTCTAAAACTTCTGGTTCTGATGAAATCTTTAGCCAGATCGAAATACTAGTATCAACCTAGCTAATATGTTTGATTTGCTTTATTTTTTTAAATATACGGAGGTGGAAAGCTCGTTATAAATGGAAAATACCATAATAATAATCTCGATGAGCCAGAGTAAAAACTAAAATTTTTTTATATAAATAGAACATGTTTGGTCTTCAAAGTTTAGTTACGTCATGATGCTTGCTAGGAAAAATCCCTAACCACGTGTTTGATTACTAAGAAGACAAGACTGCAGCAAAATTGGTTTTTGTTAAAGTTCTGCCTATTATAGAGGCTCTAGCTTTTCTAAAACTTCTGGTTCTGATCAGATCTTTAGCCAGATCGAAATACTAGTATCAACCTTGCTAATATGTTTGATTTGCTTTATTTTTGTAAATATACGGAGGTGGAAAGCTCGTTATAAATTGAAAATTAAAACACAATTGTTTTCAAACCATTATTTTTTTGTGTCTCCGCTATCTGTGTCACTTGTAGATGGCGTTGTTTTTGCATCTTTTTAAGTTTATAATCATTAAAAAGGCTATACCTCGGAAACTACGCGAGATAGATCAAAATCGACTAAAAATCGTAACTCCGTATTTATTAAGTTATCTATATTAACTACTGATATTCCCGGTAATATATTTGGACCTGCCTCTGGTCAGATCCGGAAATATATTTTTAGCGGAAATTTTCAGTTGATTCAACTACAAAAGGCTGTTGATTTTGCTAAATTCTTAGTTAATTTAACTACACTAATTTAACTACATCTGTCAAGTCAAATATAGTTGTTCTAAAATTTAGGTAGCAGAATTTTCAACTATTTGTACGGGCTTTTTTATGAGTGCATGTTTGTAGTCAGTAGCCCAAAATCGATTTTGACCAAATACTTTTCCGAATCAATGAATTTGCTGCAAAATGGCATCGATTTGTTGTTGCATATTTTTGTATATTTCGTCTTAAATGCATATTTTTTGTATTTTGATATAAAAGCATATTTTTTTTATGGCGCATTATTTAGCATATTTTCAATTTAATTGTTGCTTTTCAAAAAGTTTGTTACTTTCATGATAGACAATACAATTGTTTCATTGGCATCACCCAAATCTTCAGTTGTCTGCAATAGAAAAAAAATTGGCTTAAATCAAGCCGAGACATTACTTGCAATAGACAAAATAAACTCTATGAGAATCTTTTTGTCTGCCTTAGTGTATAAACTGCCTGATCTGGTAACCCAAATTATAAAATCAAACTATTTGAAAGGGTTACCAAAATAAGCAGCTTATGCACAAAAAGATTCTCATGGAGTTTATGTTGCCTGTTGTATGTAATGTCTTGGTTTGAGTAAAGCCAAATTACTTTTACATTGCATACAACTGAAGATTTGGGTGATGCTAATGAAACAATTGTATTGTCTATCATGAAAATGATCTACAAATAAAATCTAATATTGGATTTTTGGACTTGAGGTAGAACAATATTCTAATTAGATTTTTAATAATATATTATTTTGCTTAGATGGCTTAATATTACAGAACTTGGATAAATAAATGACTAATTTGGAGACGTCGATTGCTATTTTTATAATATAATAGTTGTAATTAATTAACGAAAAAAACAAATAAATTAAAAAATTATAATTCGTGTTTGGGATTGGAGCGACTTCTTTCATTCTAGGACATTTTATTTAAATTGATTATTTTGTCAGTTTATTTTTTTTTCCTCTTTAATTACAAATGCTTATTAGGCATTTTAAAAAAGCCTTAAAAGCATTAAAAAACACGTTTTTCCATTTTTATCAAATTTGTGCTTAATTTTTGATTAAAGGATAAAGTGGGTTAATGATATCTGATGAAGTCAGAATTCCATATCTGAACAGTTTTGAGTATATTAAATGAATAATGAAATAAAAAATTAAATTCTTCAAAATTTCTAAGTTACGCAAGGTTTAAAATTTTCTTAAAAAAAATCGATTTCTTCTATTTGGAACCACAGGTGGTCTAGAATTATTTATTGACTAAAAAAAATTGTCCACAAAAATTGATTATAGTATTTAAAAGCACTATATTTCCGATTTTAGAAAAACCTACCCAGTCAAAAAAAAGCGTTTGTAACAGCGTTGGATTTCTGAATATTTAAATGCTTTCTAATCGCAATATGATAACACTTGGCGTGGGCGTGGCTTGACTTTTCCTTTTTTACAGCGTCTGCTAAACACAAGGGAAAGGAACTTGCCAATGATAAAAACAAATGAATTTTAAAAATCGGTCATGAAGAATCGATTTGGAATTTAGTCACCTATTTTAGTTTTTTTCAAATTCGTATAAAAAAGTAGGCTGTTAGCAAATTTGCTCAAAAAATACCATTTTCCCACTTTGCCTGGCCGCCAGATTGGCATCCGAGAGCTCTACTCGCTAGCACTGGCATAACATTTATTTCAATTTAATTTTATTCAGTTTTTTCACAAACATAAAAAAAAACACAATTTTACAATTTTTTAAGTAAAATGTCGTATTTTTTTTAAAAGCAATGTTTTAAAAGCACTTTTTAGTAAAGTTGTTAAAGCGTTACAAATCAGGTCTTAGCCAATGCTTTATATTTGTTATGGTTGTAAATTTTATATATCAAGTAATGGCTAAGCACGTTTTGCCAACATTAGGAAAGCGTTCTAAATATTGAATTTGCCAGTGCTTTAATTTGAATTTCTGCCAATGATACTAAAAATAATGTGCTTTGCTAGTGCTTGATTTTTCTGACCATCGGCAATTTCTGGCTAGGTATTTTACAAAAAATCTGTAAACAAATTTAAAAGTTATAACAACAAAGGCCTACAAATTTAAGCGATGTCAAGACTCTAGGACTAAACCATACTTTTATAAATTCTTGAAGTCCGCTGATTACGAATGTGATCTCAGAATTTCTCCATCAGAGAAGTATTAAGTTTTATTAAAAAACTAACAAACAAAAACATTTGTTACCCAAATTGTCATTTGTTAGACATTTATATTGGATTTAATTTTTAAACCAACAATATCGAGTTAATTAATCGCGTTTTTAAATTCATAAATTGTTCGTGCATATTTTTTTGATTTTAAGTTCATAATTTTTGAATTTTTAGTGCATGTTATTTGGTTTTTTGTGCATATTTCTATTTTAATGCATATTTTATGAGCATTTTTTGAATTCTTTACTGTATATTTTAAGCGCGCATTTTTCTTTTTAGTTGCATGAAATTGCTTGCACTAGTAATCACCAGATAATTCAAATAGTTATGTTTTTTTTTAGCCTTTTTTAATTTTTTGCTATTTTTACTCATATTTGCTTTTTTATCATTTTATCATTTTCTGATTTTTAATTTTTGGGCCTAAAAACGGTTTTTTTTATATATTTTTGAGCTTAATAATTGTCTTTTTCAGATATTCTTCTCTTTAAATACTTTTTTATAAATTTTTTTAGCTTGTTTTTACCTTTTTTGTACTTTTGCTTTTTTCCAATAATTTTTTGCCATAAACGCAATGGATTTTTGCTTTTTTTCTTCTCTGCTAATCACAGTCAAAAACAAATTTGAAATAAAAATAAATAAAATATCAGCAGATTTAATAAAAAATGATCGCAGTTCTAGAGTAGTTTCTTCGCAAAATTTGTCATATTATGATGTTGTGTAAATGCCCTTAATATATTCAATATTCTGAGTTCTAAAGGTGAATAAACATTTCTATGCTTCAGTAAACAAAAGTGAACTTGAACAAATAACAAGATTTCAAAACAAAAAAAAACTTTTTATTCAAATAAAATTAAGTTAAGGTAGCATCCAGAATTTTATTTGTTACCAAAACAACAATTGCTTGAATAAATTTGTAAACAAAATTTTTCGCCTTTTTTTTATACTAAAAAAACGTAATTCTTTTAAAAATAACAAAGAATTTTATTTGGCGTAATTTTTTATAAAACTATTTTTCTTTCCTGTTGTTTTTCGTTTTTTTTTGTGTTGGCAAATTTTATGGTGTTTATTTGGTTTTAAGTTTTTTAGCCTTAGCCCAATTTGACTACAGAAAAATGTTGTGGTCAGTGCTTTCAAGCAAAAAAAAAAAAAGTAAAATAAAATAAACGTAACAAAGAAATTATCTAGGATTTTACAAAAAAAAAAAAATTAAATCCGTATAATTTTAGCAAAACAAAAAAAAACTTATTTGTTAAAAAAACAACTCCAAAGTACAACTAAAGCACAAACTTTGAAATTTTTGCGCTTTGAAAAGAAAAAACACTAAAGTTAACGCATAAAGTTGCTATAGTTTTTAAAAAGAAAACAACTTTTTTTAGAATCCACCACTTTAATACGCGGTGCAGGGGTTTATATTAGTATGTCATAAAGTTTGTAACAGTTTCAAATATTTTGTCTAACTGTGGCCATCAGTTTAAATGGCGTTCACCTCTCAAAAGTTTGATCAAAATCGGTCGGCGGCTTCTAAAGTTATGAATGAAAATGTGATAAAACTTTTTTTAAAAATTTGTTCGCGCTACTATTTTTTTCGCGTTTTTTTTTGTAAACCTTTTTTAAAGTAAAACAAAATTTTTTCTTTCGCAAATCTTTTTTCCTATTTGCTTTTTGCTTTTCATCGAAAAAATTATGGTGTTTTTTGCCGGATTTCGCTTTTTATTCCGCTTATTGTTTTTCGATATATTTTTTTAAATTTAAATTTCCACAATTTTTTTTTCGTAAAAATGATTGTTTAGGGTTTTTGTTAAAATAAATTTGAGTTTCCAAACATTTTTGTGAAAAAAGTTTTTTTTGGGGGTTTTTGTTAAAATATTTTTTTTTTTAGTGCAGTTTTTTTTTCGCGTACTTGTTTTTGCGAATGAGTTTTTTTAACAAAGTTAAAATTTTTCATTCGCAAAATGTGTTGACTTGCATTTTTCTGTTAATCCAAAAAATTCTTAAGTGATTTTTTTGGCGGAAGCCTTTTTTCACTCCGTTTTTCATTACGATTATTGTTTTTCGTAAATTTTTTATAGAAAGCTAAATTTTCAAAATTATTCCTAAGAAGGGATTTTTTAATGTTTTTTTGTGGAATATGTTTTCAGCACTTTTAATACACTTAGATGTAGGTAAAGACCACTGCAAATATAGTTAAAAACTAACGAAATTTCACTTAAAGAAAGGACGACTTACGTTTCAATAAATTCAACTGAAATTGTCATTTGTTTTTTAATGTTCAAAAAATGAACTACAATTGCAGTAAAAATGAACCACATGTTAGTAAAAAATAAACAGATGTTAGTAAGAAATGAATGTAAAATCAAAAAACAGTCATTTGATGTGGTTTGTTTTTTTTAAATGAACTACGAGGCTAGTAAAAAATTAAATTTGTTCTACAAATGACTTACATTTACATTTAAAATAAAGAAACTGTATTACAACCCAAACAACTACATATTTTTAAAGCAGAATTTCCCTGAGTGTACTTTTTCGCTTTCTTGATTTTGTGAAAGTTTTTATTAAATTTAGTTTTTATATACATTAAACTATTTCATTAGATAATTGTTTTAATTTGGATTTTTTATCGAAAAAATTGCATACTGTTATTTTGGCGGAATGTATTCTTTTCACTAAATTTTCATTTATCTTATTGTTTTTTTATATTTTTATGTTTGAATTTAAAATTTGCAATAACTATGTTTTCTAAAAAAGGATTGCTTGTAGGTTTTTAAAGGAATCTTTTTTTACGCAAGTTGCTTTAATACTCGATAATTATTTGCAGTGTTAATAGCAATTTGATCTAATATTGTTTCCGCGACGTTTTGCAAACGCTTATAATTTTTCTAGAAATTTTTTTTAGAAAATAAATTTTTTTAATCTTTATTAATCGCAATATTTTTGATAAAAGTTTTTTTACTCGATACTTATTTTTTAGTAAAAACTACATAAATTGTCATTTGACGAAAAGATTTTTTCGCCTTATTTTGTTTATTTTGTTTGCTAATTAATTTTTGAAAAATTAGCTTGAACTTTATTTTTATAAAATTTTTCTTTGGTAAATGGCTTAACGCGATATTTTTATTCCACTAATTGTTTTTGTTTCATGATTTTTCTATCTGCGAAACTTTAACTTTGAAAAATGTTCGCTTATGGTTTCTCTACGATTTTTTCCGCGAAATATATTGTGGCAAACTTTTTTAGGCGCAATTATTTTAGGCAAAGATTTTTCGCGATATGTTTATTCCTCTATTTGTTTTTGTTCTGTGTTTTTCTAGAAATTTCTGTTTCATTTGATTTTTCTAGAAATTGTTTTTAGAAATTTATTTGCGTTTATTTCATTAACCGCAATATTTTTGATAAAAGTTTTTTACTCGGTACTTATTTTTTAGTAAAATTTACTTTAATGGTCATTTGGCGGAAAGATTTTTTCGCTATATTTTGTTTGCTTATTAATTTTTGAAAAATTTGCGTGAACTTTATTATTACAAAATTGTTCTTTGGGAAATGGTTTTACGCGATATTTTTATTACACTAATTGTTTTTGTTTCATGATTTTTCTATCTGCGAAACTTTAACTTTGAAAAATGTTCGCTTATGGTTTCTCTACGATTTTTTCCGCGAAATATATTTTGGCAAACTCTTTTATGCGCAATTATTTTAGGCAAAGTTTTTTCGCGATATGTTTATTCCGCTAATTTGTTTTTGTTCTGTGTTTTTCTAGAAATTTCTGTTTCATTTGATTTTTCTAGAAATTATTTTTAGAAATTTATTTGCGTTTATTTCATTAACCGCAATATTTTTGATAAACATTTTTTTACTCGGTACTTATTTTTTTAGTAAAAATTATTTTAATGATGTTTTGTTTTTTTCTTTGGAAAATGGTTTTACGCGATATTTTTATTTCACTAATTGTTTTTGTTTCATGTCTTTTCTATCTGCGAAACTTTAACTTTGAAAAATGTTCGCTTATGGTTTCTCTACGATTTTTTCCGTGAAATATATTTTGACAAACTCTTTTATGCGGAAATATTTTAGGCAACATTTTTTCCCTATATGTTTATTCCGCTAATTTGTTTTTGTTTTGTGTTTTTCTTTTTTTGCGAAACCTAAACTTTAAATCATTTTCGCTTATGAAGTTTCTGAAAACATTTTTCCGCTAAATCTATTTTGACAAATTTTTAACCCCGATTATTTTTAAGCAAAGTTTTTTGCGTAGTATTTTTAAAAGTAAAACTTTTTGTAAAGCAAGGGTTTTTTGTCAGGACTATATGTTTTCGCAATATTTTTCTATTAATTTGGTTTCGTTATTTTTTTCACGAACTGTATTTTTTCCCAACTTTATTTACACAAAATTTTTATGCAAAATTGTTTAATGATTTTTATTCGAAATTTTTTTTTTGTGAACTATTCCGCATAATTTTTAGTGAAAGTTTATTTCCGAGTTATTTTTTAGACTAAAATTGTATTATAAAACTGATTTGATTTGAGGGTAAATTAGTTTCCGTCAAATTTTTCATCCAAATTTTCTCGTATTTAATGATTTTTATTCGATTTTTTTTTTGTGAACTATTCCGCATAATTTTTTAGTGAAAGTTTATTTCCGAGTTATTTTTTAGACTAAAATTGTATTATAAAACTGATTTGATTTGAGGGTAAATTAGTTTCCGTCAAATTTTTCATCCAAATTTTCTCGTATTTTATTCGCTAAACTTTTTTAATTGTGAAATTAATTGATCGAGTATCTTGATGGAATATTTTTGTTGCAAACTTTTTTCGGTCAAATTATGTTCCGCGTATATATTTTTGAGAAGCTTGTTGATTGTGAAGTGCGTGTTTAGGGGTATCATTTTCTCTTTAAGACTTCTTTTTGTAGAAAACTTTGTGTAGGGTATTCGACATTCTACCTGGTTTAATTTAACACTTTTATTTGTTTTTGTATGCTGTTTTTCTGGGATAACAAATGTAGCAAAGTAAAATTGTTTGTTTTTAAGTTTTGTTTAGATTTTTATTTAATTCATAGAGTAAATTTTTAGTTTTTCAAATAAATTTCTAAAAGATGTTGTCTTTGTTACGCTAGTGGAGCAAATTTAGAAAATTTTAAAATGAAAAGATTTTTTAAAATAAAATTTTCGACTAAATGTGGTTTTTATTGTCAAATTTATATTAGATCTTTTGAAACTATTTTTAGTTTTTAAAGCCATTATATTTATTAAGTCTAAAATAATAATTTTAATACAAAAGAGATCAATTAATTAACACTTGTGAGCTAGAAAAAAACGTGACTTTATTGGCACAGACCAAACACACGACCATATTTACTAAAGTTATGGTACCTAATTACCTATAATATGGCAAATTTTTATAATTTATTCAAATTAATTACAAAAATCTTTACAAAACATGTAAGTAATAACTACACTTCATATTAATGTACATATCGCTTATTTGCTAGAAAACTGTCATAACTCAAAACATACGATTTTTTACAAACCCGTTTAAAGTTTTAAATCCATATCTGCCTCGCTCGTTACCCTCTCTATTTATTTGATCACGTTTTTTATAAATAGGGTTTTTTATGACTTTTTCACTTTTTTAAAAAAAAAAAGAGAAGCAACCCTCAGGAAATTCTTCCTATTTATTAATGTGTTGCTTTCTTTGGAAAGTGGTTAGTGGAGAGAGAATAAAGGTGGGGAAAGATGAAGGGCTTCAAACATGGCAACACTGTAATTGCGCGAGATGATAAGTCTTAGAACAGTTGTTGCTCGCTACCTGATGGAGAGTTGGCGAACTTATTGAAGCTTTTTGGTTCATAGCCCTGATTCATTAGTTTACTTCGGTGGGGTTAAGTGCTATGGGAACACCGAAGGTGGGCGCAGCGATACATATAAGTGATAGAAAACACATACATATTATTTTTCTAAATTGATGTTGTCGTCACCGGGAATCGAACCCGTTACCATCTGTGTAACAGTCTAACGCACTAACCATTACACCACAGCGCCCACAAATAATATAATAGTTAGGGAGTTCACAAGGTGTACTATAGTGTTGTATATGTATAATATTATACAACAGTTGTAAAAATGTTGTTGGTATTCTTCGTGCAAATATATTTTACGACAATACAACTTGAGCATGTGTGTTTTCCCAGTACAGCTGTTTTATATTTTTATAAGTCCGTTTTGAAGAATTTTTTTTGCGCTTCAGCAACATTTAAAACAAATAATTTTGTCGGTGCCAATAAAAAAGGAAATTTGTCAAATTAATAAAATGGAAGCAAAAGAATGTCTTTACCATTAGTACATCGGATGCATATTTTTCTCACAAAGCCGTAATAATTTTATCTTTTTTGGTTTTTGTCGGCATTTTTTAATATTTTTTTCCGACGTTTCGATTTTGACGTTTTTAGTACTTAAGAATTAGAAAATACAACTTGCAGCTTTATGATTTATGACCTTAAGGCACCATGTGAATTCCCTTAATATATAATAATTTAACTCAAAAATCTCGTTTTTTGACATATGACAGTCTTCTAGTAAGTGATGTTTTTAATGTAATGTTTTTATATATAATGAAAGTGAAAATTATTCAAGTTCGAGGCCATACTCTATATTTCTTCATTATGATATTGTCCTAACAAATAATCTATAGAGTTTTTTTGTTTTCAAATTTATTATTTGACCCTTTCAGGAATGTGTTGATAGATCTATTTCGGGAATTTTCTAGGTTCCCATCATCAGAACACGTTTTGAAAGCACTAACAATCCCATGCCAAACATCAAACATTCATATGAACTAGTTTACTCACTACATGAGAACTAATATACATATGAGTTTGAAGTTAAAGATTATACCCATTGATTAAAAAATAAATTGAAAACTTGTTTGATGTGCAAGATCGACCTCAGGTGGAACTTGAATAATTTTCACTTTCATTCAACAATTAAAGGTCGAAAAAAACATAATTTTTATTTTTAATAAAAATTATAACAAACTTGTTTTTATATATAGGTTTTTTAATGAATTTTTCTGTACGTGCGAGTTCGCTAATTACTGAGAGACCCGTGAGTAGCATTATTTCTCTATAAAACATATACTCCTTGCACTCACTTTGCAGAAAACAGAAAATATATTCTCTTCTAACAAGAAGAGTATACATGATATTAATTTGATTTTTTTACACAATATATAGCATGATATAACGAACAAATCTGCATCACTAACTCAAAAATCGCATTTTTTGACTTATGACAGTCTTCTAGTAAATGAGCGCTATGTACGAGTATTTTGTTATAAAGCAATTAGATAAAAGATATAAAAATGTATGATGCACACGTAACTTGTTCAAAGATACATATAATTTTTTTTCATAAAATATTTTTAAATATTATTTTTAGATAAGTTGTTAACAATATTGTATTCCCAGTTGTCAGTTTAAATTGCTTATCATTGAATGCCAATTAAATTTTGTGTCAATGTCTAGTTAAAATTTATAAATAAATAAAATATCTAAACTTTGACTTGAACTTACGTAAAATATCTCTCAAGATTAACAACATTTTTTTTTTTTTTTGTAAAGTTTATCGATTGACATTTAATGTTTAAAGATTTTAAAGTTAATGTCACATATACTTTAAAAGGAAATAATCCAACTATGTAAGAGTTAAATGTTTGTCTAGACTTATAGTTCGAATAGATAAATCTTAATTGAAGGTTAAAAATATATACTAAAAAATAAGCTTGACTTTGTATTCTTAAAATACATACATATGAGATATTTTGCACACAATGTAGTTTTTTCAACTGTTAAAAATCAACTGACAATTTAAGTAAAAATAACTACAAATGCAGTTGAAACAACAGATATACAAATTATTGTAAAGTTGTAATAACAAACAATATTTTTTGCAGAATTTAGACGATAATATTAAAAAGCTAAAAGAAAAAATAGAAACACAATATTTCAAAATATTCACGCGAATAAATATATATTCTGTTAGGCCGGGTCGATTTGTATGGAGGAAAAAAAATTGCTCAACGTTCAAGGAAAATCGTATTCTAGGGATAAAAATAAGAAACTTTGCCGAAGGAATTCTGATGTCCCAACTTTTGACCCCTAGGGTCAAATTTTGGAAAATCCATTTAGAGTGCCCCAATCGAGTCCAACCCAAATATAAATATAAAGTATGCATTCATCTGCTAGAGCGTCTTCCGGAGAAGAAATAGAGACCCTAATCTTGGAAAGACTCCTCCTACCTTCTGAAATATCAAAGTGGGATTTTTCAAAACTTTACCCTACGGGTCAAAAGTCGGGACATCAGAATTCGTTTTAGAGGTATGGTCCCTTCGGCAAAGTTTCTTATTTTGATCCCTAGAAAACGATTTTCCTTGAACGTTGAGCGATTTTTAAATCGATCCGCCCTAATATTCTGTTATACAAATAACCCAACAAAACCACACATTACCATATCATGGGTAAAGTAATGTAACGACATAGGGCTGCACGCATTACATTACACCTTACTTCACTGATGAATTTAACAGGCGGTGAGCCCAAAAGTAATGGGTGGACTCATTACCTTGTAGGGGGTAAAGTAACTGGTTACTTATATGGTTGCATGGTGGGAAAAAGTAATGTATCTATAAATAGATTTTCACAAAAAAAATGCATAAAAGAATTTTTTACACATATTTTTTTAAATTAAATAAATAACTTTTTTTTTATTAAATAACTAACGTGGTCATGCTGGGATTCGAACCTGGGGTCTCTGTTATTTAACAATTAGTTTGGCGAGAACTCTACCAACTGAGCTATCAATACATATCATATATTATTGCTTAAAATGTAAATGAGTTGTTGTGCTTCGTGTTTTCGTTCGTGATATCAAAAATATACACCTTACCCTCATGCTTACAAAAAATCACAAAGTAATGTGCCTATAAATGGATTTTCAAAAAGATATATTAATAATTACTTTACGTTTATAGTTCATGCATTATGTAATTGATGATCGGTAAGTCATTATTTTATGATTTGAAGTAATGTAAAATGTAATGAGGTATCATTACAAGGTAATCCATGAGTGTTCAATTAACGGTAACTCATTACTGCTTGTTGTTAAAAAATGATACAGCTAAGGAGTACACATTACAAGGTAAAGCATTACTTTATCGCACCCATTACCAAAGTTTTGCTAGGAACCCTATCATTTCATTTGTTTAATAAAAATTATAACCAGCAACATTTTTTAGAATATATTACCTCTGAACCTGTTCTAAAAGAACTTCTTCTACCACCGGTAACATGGAACCGATTCTAGAATAGGTTCCTGGGAGTCGAAATGTAAAGTTTCACTGTCGCAGAACCAGTTCTATAACTGGTTCTAAAACCGGTTCTAAAGCAATTTGTTCTTGTTTGGAGGTAAAGAACCTATTACAAATAGGACAAACTCCGTATAAAAGGAATCAGTTGCAGAACAGAAGCTAAAACCTGTTATAATACAGTTTAAGTTGTTCTGCAAACTGTTATTTGGATTTTACTATTTTACTGGATACACACAGAGAAATAAAGTGCTAACCGAATTTAAAAGTGTATTTTAATGGTAACAACTCAAAAATGCAGTTAGTACAACGATATTTACATTCGATTACTTAATATTTTATTTGTTGCAACTACAATTCAGTTGAATTAGCCGAACTTTTTTGTGAAAACTAATGTTAAGTTGCACCAACCTTAAATTCGTAATAACCGAATTTGAGTCAAAATAATCGAATTTCAGTTGGCAAATGGCAAAATTTTTGTACCAGCCTTAAATTCGTAATAACCGAATTTGAGTCAAAATAATCGAATTTCAGTTGGCAAATGGCAAAATTTTTCTCTGTGTGTAACTTCAAAATTTTCATATTTATGCGTCTGGTTTCTTTAGAGTCCTTTTACTAATGTCACCAGAAAAAAGTTTCTTTTCATTGTTCCAAAGTTTCTTTCTCTACAAATTATTAAACATTCTTCATAAGATTTTATGTGCGAAATATTCGAACGACAAACACAAACACTTTAAAATTAGTGTTTTTGCAGTTAATGAGTTGAAAAAATGTAAATAACTACACTGATAGAAATTTATGCGTAGTATTCCTTCATTAATACAATGAATTTTTTCATAAAAAAATCTTCAAAGAAATGTTTCGTTGAATCAATGAAACATGTTTTATTAAATCAATTTTATGAATATTTTCATTGACCCAATGAAAATTACATAAAGTATTTGAATTTTGTTTTTCATTAATTCTAGCATTAACTTTATCAAAATTTCCTTTCTTTAATGAATACATTTTAATACATTTTTTAAATTAAAAAAAATCTGTTGACTTTTTACAAAAGCACTTATGTCGACTTAAGAAAAATGTTAAAGATTTTTTTGGTCATTTTACAGCAACACTTTATAAGCTAAATTTGATGAGATCGCCTTAATTAAATAAATTTGTTCAAAGTTTAAATGTATATCATTTGTAATATTAGGCATTTAATTTCAGCGAATATTTTTTTTAATCCAAAATGGACTGTATGCACGCAAAAAATAAAAAGTGTAAAATCAACTAAAAATAGCGCATAAGTTACCTAAATTTATTGTATAGAATACAACTTATAAAGTTTTTCGACAAGTTATTCAAACAACTTAGGCAAACAGTTGTCAAATAAAACTACTGACATTTATACTTTAAAAACTTTGTAAACTTTCCATATATTGTTTTTTGTGAAATAACATTGTATATACTTTATTAACTCTTAACAATTTAGTTTTTTTTTCATTTTATCCATCTTTATTTTTATAATTTATATTTTTTAATCCCTTTGCGTGAAAACACTCATAAATGTTTTTTAACAACCTGCGTTTATTAACACTTTTTTACTAACAAAATTTTAATAAAGTTTATTAAATACTTAACTTACAACACAATATTGCTACTGGCTGACAGTTGTAGACGATGTCTGTAAGCAAAAGCTAAAAGGAGATATATAATAAATTGAAAATTAATTAAAGTTAAATACAATTTGTTTAAACACATATACATACCAATTCTCATAATTATTAATTATATTATACTCTTATTAACAAATGATTAATTCTTCTACATATTTGTTTTTTTTTTAAATTATTTTAAAAATTAAATTTTTTGGCCGCAACTCATTTTGCTTATCAGTTGTGAAAACCCCATTAATAACAAACAACCCCTATTTTGCTTTCCGTATTAACATTTTGTCAAGCTTAATAGTTTTATTTTGTATATCAGTCAAGTAACCCATTTGTTATCTTGTTTAACTTATGCTTTGATAGTTTTAATATTTTACTTTAGAAAGTTACAAAAAAAACTTAGGTAAGCTACAAAATCGTATAAATTAAAGAACGAACTAAGTGAAAAAATCTTAAAAAATTTTAATGAAAAAATTAACAATATTAATGAATTTTCATTCAGTTAATGAAGTTATTCATTAAATCAATGAATCCATTTTAATGAAATCGATTCATTAATACTATAAAGGAAAATTCTATCAGTGTTTATTTAATAATCGTCAATAAAATTCGGTAGTTTTTGTAGTTTATTAAAAAAACAGCTATCAAAAACAATGAAATTTTTTTCTTCCCGGAAAAAAATTATTAACCTAATTTTTTTATGGTCTCCGATTTTGATAAAATTTTGTGAGTGTGTTTGACAGTGAATGCATATTTCCAAAACGATTTTTGTTCTTTTGTAAACTGTGGCAACCCAAGAGCTTTGAAATATCGCAATATTAGGGATTGGGGCATCATTTAAAAGGCCATAACTGTTGTTGTGTGGAAGATATTAAAAAAAATTTCATAGGAATAGTGAGGATTATTTATATTTATTGTTATAAATTTCATAAAAAAAGATTTAAAAGATTTTGTAAAATATTAATTTTTATAAAGAAAATTCAAAATTATTTTTTGAAAAAATCCCCTTTCAAATTTATATTATATTTTTATACAAATAGCTAAACATGTTTGCTAAACACCCTGAAAGTTTCAGAATGGAATCTCAACTACTTTTTGAGATATCTAAATAAATATAGTATGTCACAAAAATGTAACTGATTTTGCCATAAAAAACAAGTAAAAAAAAGAGTTTTTCCAGAAACATACAATACATTTTTTCAGATACCTCAGAAGGTAGTGGAGATTCCACTCTGAAATTATTAGGGTGTTTAGGGCATGTGTTTAGCTATTTGTATAATTAAATTAAAATGGGATTTTTTAAAAAACTATTTTAAATTTTTCTTGTAAAAAAAAACAATTTTTAATTTTTGAAAATGAAAATTATTCAAGTTCGAGGCCATATTCTATATTTCTTCATTAGGATATTGTCCTAACAAATAATCTATAGAGTTTTTTGTTTTCAAATTTATATTTGACCCTTTCAGGAATGTGTTGATAGATCTATTTCGGGAATTTTCTAGGTTCCCATCATCAGAACACGTTTTGAAAGCGGTAACAATCCCATGCCAAACATAAAACATACATATGAACTAGTTTACTCACTACATGAGAATTAATATACATATGAGTTTGAAGTTAAAGATTATAACCATTGATCAATAAATAAATTGACACATTCCTGAAAGGGTCAAATATAAATTTGAAGACAAAAACTCTATAGATTATTTGTTAGGACAATATCCTAATGAAGAAATATAGAATATGGCCTCGAACTTAAATAATTATCATTTTCATTGCACAATTAAAGGTCGAAAAAACATAATTTTTATTTTTAATAAAAATTATAACAAACTTGTATAAAAGGCAGAGTACCGCCAAGTTTACTTCCCCTGTTTTGCTTACAAACTAAACAAAATATAAAAAGGAGAGAGAAACAAAAAAACGTGTATTGAATATCCACCAGAGGTGGATCTTGCACATCAAACAAGTTTTCAATTTATTTTTTGATCAATGGTTATAATCTTTAACTTCAAACTCATATGTATATTAATTCTCATGTAGTGAGTAAACTAGTTCATATGTATGTTTGATGTTTGGCATGGGATTGTTACCGCTTTCAAAACGTGTTCTGATGATGGGAACCTAGAAAATTCCCGAAATAGATCTATCAACACATTCCTGAAAGGGTCAAATATAAATTTGAAAACAAAAAACTCTATAGATTATTTGTTAGGACAATATCCTAATGAAGAAATATAGAATATGGCCTCGAACTTGAATAATTTTCATTTTCATTGCACAATTAAAGGTCGAAAAAAACATAATTTTTATTTTTAATAAAAATTATAACAAACTTGTATTTTTAATTTTTCTTATAAAAAAAAATATTTTTACAAAATTTTTTGAATCTTTCTAAAGAACAAGATTTTCACTATTCATATGCAATAATAATTATTTTAATATCTGTCACACAACAAAAGTTATGGCCATTTGAATGATGTCCCAACCCCTAATTTCAAGATATTTCAAAGCTCCAGGGTTGCCACAATTTACAAAATAAAAAAATCGTTTTGGAAATAAGGCTTCACTGCCAAACATACTTAACAAATTTGACACAAATCGAAGACTATCGAAAAACTTGGCGTTAAAATAAAATGGAAATGGTCTATATTTAATTAAATAAAAAACAATTAAAATATTAATTAATATTATCAATTTTGTAATTAAAACTCGTTTAATTTTCTTTTCTGTTTAAGTACAGCAAGTACAATTGCTGTTCAAATAACTACAACCACTTTATTGTCACAAATAACTGTTGTGTAGTAACTGCAAAACTTTTCTGAGTGTATACTGGTTCATATCACCCGTAAAATATTTATCTCGTTTTTTGCTAAATAATAATTGTTCATTTTTTTGAAGGGCATCCACACTCTTTCTTCATCTTGATATATTTTGCAGGGAATTTTTCGCCTTCTATAAAGTCAATGATTCATTGATTTCCAATGAATTGATAAAATTGTATTTATTTGCAGTCTTCGAAAAAACATCTTTCACTGATCAATAAATCACAAAGCAAAGGGGCATCCCCTTAAAAAAAAGATAAGAAAATACATGCCTTATCAATTATAAATTAAAAATTCAAAGTGAAACAATGATGATGAATTTGAAATACCCTACACTTCAAAGATAGTTCAGGTATATCAGCTATATTTTGAGAAAAATTTACCCGAAGCAAAAATTAAACCGTAAATAACAAAATTGTTTGCTTATAGGCTTGTATATCATCATACATGGGCTCATATGATTGTATATGTCCCTGTTTTGATCCATATATGGCCATATATGTTTTCTTATATAACTATATATGTTGGGATCCGTAAATTGAGTGTATATGATCATATATGAACATGTCTGAACATATATATAAATATAATTGATCATATATGAGATCAATTTATAAACATACATATATGATTATAAATGCCCATATATGGTCCCAATTTTAACAGCCCTTGTAAAAATCGAAATATATTTCAACATACATGATCATAAATAAGATTATAAATGATCATACATGGACATATATTATAATATTTGGACATACATATTGCAATATATGATATAATTTGTGACCATACATGAGCTCATTTACGGTCATATTTCTCTGGATCCCAAAATTAATTGTGTATAGCCATATATGATCATATATTATCATAAGTGGGCATTTATGACCATATACTGCAAAAAAACCTAAAATTTCCCCAATACTACTCTCTCTTTCCTCCTTCCCAATTTTCCTTCCCTATTTTCCTGATCCATACAATTTACTGCATTAGTAGGGGGCATCCCCTGAGGATTGGTTAAATTAAAAAAAAAAAAAAATTCAGATCCAAATGGTCTATGCGTTATGCATGGAGGTTTATGTTAATGTATGGCCATGTATGATCCTATACAAGCCCATGTATGAAAATATATAATTCGGTTTTCACATGGAAGCTCTGTTTTTATATCAAAGCACAGCAACCGTTTTATATCGAATTTCAATACGGATGGATTTCTTTATTTGTTAAAAGTTTTTTCGCCGGTATGATCTGACCTAAAACATCACCGTGTGAACCACCTTTGTTTTTAATTATTTGTTAAAACAGAAATATGAAGTGTAAGATCGAAAGTATTAAAATATTATCGGACCAATGATAACAGATTTTCAAATTACACAAAAAATGATTTCTGATGTCACAAAGACAATTCGGTGCTTAAAATATCGCTCATTGTCTATAGCAGAAATGATTAATAAAACATGTGTAGAAGAAACTGGTTCCATATGGGTGACTACATGCAAAATATCATATTTAATATTAATTTGTCACTCCACTACTAAAACTTAAATTTTTAAATTAAAAACATTTCCTAAAACTATATGAAATGAAAAGTTTTATCAAAATAAGTCCAACAAAAGATTTTATCGTACTTATGATGCATTTTAGCGGATACAAATAACCTACATTTATACAAAATCTTGGTAAAATTTACTTAGTTCTTAGCAAAAACCTTTATAAAAAATGTGATCTACCTAAATTGTTGTTGTTGTGTAAATTTGTCTTCAACAGACTTTAACCAAAATGTTTGTGTAAATTGTGCAAAAACTTGGCAAAATTTAGCAGGGTTTTAGCAGAAAACAGTAAAAACTTGCTCAATTTGTCTAAAATAGGCTATATTTAAATTGTATGTGTAAATTTTACATAAACCTGTTAGAATTAACCACGTTATAGCGGAAAACAGCAAAATGTTGGAAATTTTACATAAAATAAGTTCTACCCAAATTGTTTGTGTAAGTTAGGCAAAAAATTGGGAAAATACAAACAATTTATACACAGCCTATTTAAGTCAAATTTACCCAGCCTTTTACAGTTATCTGCTAAAAATTTGGTGCACAAAATTCTCTACCCATATAATTTGTGTAATTTATGTAAAAGAAACTGGGCAAATTTATTTAAATTTTTTACCGAGAAACTATAAAAAAAAAAACTATGTAAATCTCATTAAAATATACGTTACTTAAACTATTTGCGTAAATTATGAAAAAACTTAGCTGTTACCAGTAAAAATTTCAAAAATTTGACTAAGTTTTTTCATAATTTATACAAAAAATAAGGGCAAAGCATATATTAACAAATATTTCGTCATATTTTTATATTTAAATTTTTTGTGTAAATTATGCAAAAACTTGGCAAAATTTTACCAGTTGTTTAGATGAGTCCAGTAAAAACTTAGTAAATATTACTAAGTTTTTACATGGTTTACACATAGCATTTGGTTAAAGCCTATATTAACACATATTTCTACGAATTTTTTTTTTATATTTAAATTGTTTGTATAAATTATGCAAAAAATTTTTAAAACTTACCAATTTTTAAGCTGAAACTATTAAAACCTGCTAAATTTTACTAAGTTTTTACATAATTTATACAATAAATTTAGGTAAAGCGTATATTACAAATATTTTAATTAATATTATGAAGAAATACTAAAATTTTGTAAACTCTTAAAAAAAAAATGTAATTCTTTTGACAAAAAACTGACTTTAAATCAGACATTTTTGTTTTAAGTCAAACATCATTATTCAAATTTTCTTTGTCATCACGGAACGACCCATATACTTTGAATAAGTAAACAAAACGAAATCAAAAATATACTTTTTATAATTGATTTCTTATTTAAAATCTCAGAATTCTTTAGCACTTAAACCACTAAACAAGTCAAAGTTTGTTTTTTAACAAAACAAAAAAAAAATGTTAAAAAATATATTTAAAATTTGTGTAATTTTTGGCATTTCTGCAATAGTAATACGTGGTCATAAAACACAAATAGCTACCAGTATTTTAGATGGATTTCATGATGATCTTAAAATCGAACCCTATGTAAAAGTAGGCAATAAATTATATCATTTTGGACAAAGCAAGGTAAATTTTTAAAGGATTTATTCATTAAAAATTCTATAATAATTTTATTATTTTCCCTAAGGTGACCTGGTTCAAAGCTTTTTTAATATGTCGTTCTATGAACGGGTTTCTAGCCTCATTTTATAATCAAGAAGAATTGACGGAACTTTCAAATTATATGATTGCTAAATATCCCACAGATCGCTGGTGGTGGTTATCTGGATCGGATTTGGATTCAGAAGGCGACTTTTATTGGTATAAAACTGGCGAACGCATTTCTTTTGCTGATTGGTCTGGCGGCCAGCCCGATAATGCTGGTGGTCATGAAAATTGTGTTCATTTATGGTATCAAAAGCCTAAATATCAAATGAATGATTGGATTTGCAATCAAACTGCCTATTATATATGTGAGGCAGATAAACCTAAAACGGTTGTTTTAAGCATATTTTAATAAAGAATTAAAAGTAAAATTGATCCATAAAACCGAGATTTAAATAAAATTTCAAAATTACAAAAACAATACAAAATTGCCCCGCGGCAACGACATCTCTGACCTGCTAGTGGTAACCAATTTTTGAATGTGAATTATTAAATTTGTTCTATTGGCCAACATTGTTTACAAATTCGTACAAATTTTTACCGGAAAGTGCTGGTTTACACAAATACTCAGTACGAAAAAAGAGATAGAAAAGTGACAGTTTGATGCCAGAGAACTTGCAACTAGATAGACTTCTGACAGTAAGATTTTGTAAGCAGAACCAGTTGAGTTTAATTTTTATAACTGCAGCTCTTATTGTAAAAACATTATAAGCCTCATTTATTGTTTTATTGATTTTCGCTGTTTTCTAAACATTTATTTATAAATATTTTTGATAGAAATCTTGCTTAATGACTTCTCTATGGCAAATGGGACCGGTTCTGCATGTGTCACAGTATCGGTCCCTTCGTGCCAGAGACCGGTACTCTGCTAAACCCTACCCTATGTAAACAACTGTCAACTTTAACATTGGCTTGTCATAGGAGGGGGTCATTTGTCCTGCTTTAAACCACATAGTGGCATGCCAAAGGACGGTGCAAGACTTACTTCACTCCATCCGATCTCCTTACTATTTATACCAGCTATATCCGGCCAAAAATGGAATACAACTCTCATATATGGCAGGGGCTACACTGTCTATTCTGAAGCTTCTGGACCGTGTTCAGGGGAGGGCGGTGAAGCTTATCAATGACAGTAGTGTAACTCTATTGATTCATTGGAGCATCGTCGGAATGTGGGTTGTGTGACACTTTTCTATCGATATTACCATGGGAGATGCTCATTTGAGATAAGTGAACTTATTCCACGAGCCCGAAGTTTTATTCGTAATACTCGCTTATCTAGTAGAGCACATCCGTTTGTAGTTGATTGTTCTGTGTTTCGCACAACGCATTACAGAGAAAATTCGTTTTTTAGTCGAACGATTCGTATGTGGAACAAACTTCCCGCAGAAGTCTTCCCTGTTACTTACAATTTAGAAAAATTTAAATCAAATATCCACAAACACTACTCCCTCTTTCCTCCTTTCCATACCCTATTTTCCTGATCAATACAATGCACTGCATGAGTAGGGGGCATCCCCTGAGTATTGGTTAAATTATAAAAAAAAAAAAAAAAAATAGTGGCATGCCACCGGACTAACCAAAGATGGGCATACCACAAGACTGTCGCAAAATTACCATGTCGTATAAAATAAACGAAAACTAAACAGCTTTCAATGGGTAAAATTCTGACCAACTGACTTTTTCGTGTTAATAAGCATTCTGGTTAAGTGGTATGTCCTCCCTTTACAAGTCACATTATTGGTAACTTTAGGACAATTGACACTGCTTAACCCACTTCAGTAATAAATTATACCAGTCCTGTGATAAGTCCTTCTTGGACCAGCCACTTTTAGGTCAATTGACTCCTCATTCCCCATAGGGTTATTACAAATACCTAGAATGTAAACGCCCTGCAAAAGTTTTATTTCTTGCATTTTTTTAACTTTTAAAATGCGAAACAAACTAAAAATTAAATGTCGTTTATCAAATTTTTACAATAAGCCCTTCAATTGATATTTACAATCAGCTGTTTAATCTATTTTACTAATTTTTCAAACTGTGCTTTTGCGTACGTCTGTTTTGTATTATTTTCTTTTTGAGAGTAAATTTGGGCTTACTCTCTTATTTTCTCTAATTTTTTTTACTGACTTTACTAGAAAAGTAAGAAAACTGTACCTATCAGTGTTGCCTGGTTTATGCTAAAAATCGTTCAAAATCTTTGAAAAAATCGTCATATCGTTCTAAAAAGTCGTTAAAAATCGTCAAATTATATATTTTTGTTATTAAAAACCAAAACCTGCTAAAAATATCCGATTTCTATAAATTTTTACAAAATTTTTTTAAACTAATTTTTCTTAATTTGTTTTCACATAGATTTTCAGCGATTTTTAAAATTTCAAGAATATAAGACTAAAACGATTTTTTGATAAAGAGAATATAAATGCCATGTTTTTGGAAATTTCGATCTGTATTTCGTATTAAAAAAAACGTCATTTTGAAGGGAAAAATCGTCGTAAGGTTAGTTTTAATAGTAAAAATCTTCAAAATGACGATAAATCGTCAAACCCTATCATATGAGTACAGTATAAGTAAGTATGACGTTCGGATATTGAAAACACTTTGTTGTCTAGTGTAATTAACTAAACCTAAATATATACTATTAATTACTGAAAATTATATATTACCTTAATCAGTTAAGTCAAACATTTAAACATATTTTTCTGTACACATAAATTTCCTTTTTGAATTCATATTAAGCTTAATATGTATTAGGGTGTCCCGAATAAAAAAAATATGAAATACCACTCAATAGATGAGTATTAAAGAGCTAAATATGGTAAACATAATGACAAATTTTTTAAGTGGATATTCAGTTCCCTACCAGCGATTAAATGACCCAAAAAAAGTTTCGATTTTTTTTCCAAATAGCTCTCAAAAGTTTAATAATTTTTGGCTTATTGCTGGAAAAATATTTTTAAATTTTCTCTAGAGTAATTTTGGACGACCAGAGGATTTTTTAGTTTTGAGCAAGTTCAATTTCTATGCTTTATATATATTTTTTTTTAATTTTCTACATAGAAATTGTACTTTGTCTAAGTTAAAAAATCATCTGGTGGACTAAAATTAATCAACCAAAAATTTAAAAATGTTTTTCAGTAATAAGCTAAAAATTACGAAACTTCTGAGCCCAAATTTGAAAAAAATAATCGAAGGTTTTTTTTGTTCAAACTAGACTTGTGTAGTTCGTGAACGACCTAGTTCAATTGAATTAGTCTTTACTTTGAACTAGTGCTAGTTCGCAGTCTTCAGCTCTTTTCGGTCTTTCGCTCTTTTTTTGATATTTGAGTAATATTTCTTTTCTTTCGAGTTTAATTTAATTTTTTTTTTCAATGTTGCCAGCTCCATTTTTTTAATGTTAAAAAGAGGTGTCTAATATGAATAATTCGCTTAAAAATTATCAAACGAACGATTGTCAATGATCGATTGAACTAGAAGAACGACCTAGTTCATTCAGATCAATCGAACTAGAAAGAGCGCTCACTCAAACGAACTGGATTGCCCAAGTCTAGTCAAAACGCACTAAAGCCGGCAACTTTAAATTTCCACTTTAAATTTCTTTTACTTATTTTTCCCATATTTAGCTTTTTGATATGCATCGATTGAGTTGTATTCCTTCAACCAAAAAAGGCCATATTCGGGCCACCCTAATATGTATGTTTAAGAAAATTTTCGCTATGCTTCATTGAAATTCTCTGGCATGCTTTACAATTACAATTGCTATTAAATTTCATTACATCCAAAAAAAAAACACTGATATTAACACTTTAAGAACAACAGAATCCTCTGCTACAACACTCAATGACTTTACTTCTTGGTTTTTTTTTTTCAATTGTCTTGAAAACATTCTTAACCCTTAAACCGGCCTAAGCTTTTTTCCAATGAAATGAATATCACTTGTTCGGCACGAAAAATGAACAATATGTTCTTCTACCATATGATGTACGTTGCCTATTTCGGGAGATATGGAACAAAATAGGTTTAAAGCGAATCTGAAAAACTTATCCATAAAAATTAATAATCTTAGGTATACACAGAGAAAAATTTAGTTATTTGCCAACTGAAATTTGGTTACTATGCCTCAAATTCGGTAATTACGAATTTCAGTAGTTTGCTAGACCTGAACATTAGTTTTCACAACAAAGTTCGCTTAATTCAGCAAAATTTTAGTTCCAGCACCCAAAATATTCAGAAATCTAAAGTAAATATCGTTGTGCTAACTAAATGTATAAGTTGTTCCCATTAAAACACACTTTTCATTTCGGTTGGCACTTTATTTTTCTGTGTGTATACATAATTCCTCTTGCCAAGATGTAGCTACAGTCTAAAAATTAGATTTTTTATGCTTTTACTTTAGCAGATATGGCGATTTTCGTTTTTTTTTGAAAAACGCGAAATTGAGCGAAAAGGCACCTAAACTTCAACAAAAATTGATTAAACTTAAAAGCGTTGATAATACTACATAATACAATCTATGTGCCAAATTTCATAAAAATCAGTCCACACGTTTTCAAGTTAAGGCGATATCTTTTACACGTATTCTTTTGGAATCCTGTATGTCTTTGCACCAAAGTTTGAGCTTTAAGCATCAGTCTTAATTTGTGTTTAGTATCAACGGTTTCTAGTCAGCATAAATATGTTTTCGAGATTTTTGAAAATTGTGTTAATTTTAAAATATTTATTTTTGGAAATTTTAACTTTAACTTCTAAACCGTGCCATGCAAACAAAAATTTTTTTTACAAAATATTTTGTAAAATTAGTTTTCTATCGAAATATTCTTATTATAAAAACCTCATTTGCGCAATTATGGCCAATTTATAATACCCCGTCTAGAGAAGAGCTTGCCGGTTCGAGGGTTAAACATTAAGCACATTTTTACAAAGAAATTACCTTAGCTCACGTTAAACATAGACACTTGAAAAGAGATAATATTGTTTTCCAACAAAAAAAAAAAAATGTTTTTGGTCTTTAACTTAGTTTCTAATTCAAAATGGGTACACTCAGGGAACTTCTGCTTTAACAATATGTAGTTGTTTGGGTTGTAATACAGTTTCTTTATTTTTAATGTAAATGTAAGTCATTTGTAGAACAAATTTAATTTTTTACTAAATTTGTAGTTCATTTAAAAAAACAAACCACATAAAATGACTGTTTTATGATTTTACATTCATTTTTTACAGTTGTTTTTTGTCATTTAAAAAAATAAAAAAAAATAAATGTCTGTATATTTTTTACTACGATGTGGTCATTTTTTTAACATTAAAAAACAAATGACAACGTCCTTTCTTTAAATGAAATTTCATTTGTTTTCAACTACATTTGCAGTGGGGTTTACCTACATAGTTTTCTAAGTGTATATTAATATACATATATGAGCATATATAACCATAAATGATCAGATACATTGTATATGATCATTTAACCCATTCCTGCCCAATAGGTATTTAAATACCCAAGAAAATGTTGACATTAAAAAAATTCTAGAGCGGACCAGGTGTGGGTAGAGCTGCTTAAAAATATCCACATATAGTTTAATATACGGCCATATATGGTCACATATGTTCGGATCCGAAATTGGATCTTATAAGAGCATGTAAGAATCACATATGAGGTTTCATAAATCATATATGATCATATGAGCCCATACCAAAATGTGTACAATAAAATTTCGAATCCGAATATTTAGAAGAATCTGGTAAAGGATATTGATATATTTTAAGAGCATTTTTACTCCGGGGAGGTAAAACTGCTCTTAAACTTAAAATGCCCACACAAAGAGAAAATCAGGAATAAGATTCATAAATTTTCGACCAATGCAACAATTTCATCAATAATGATGAAACATTTCATAAACAACAAGAATTATAATGACCATATCATTATCTATGTAAACTTTTTTCTACACAAAAGTTATGAAATCCTTACTAATACAAAATATCTTTCACATATATAGTGAAGCATTTCATAAATATGATGAAATTGATTTTGTTTTTTATGAAAGATTTCATAAATATGATGAAACTTTTCCTTTGAGTGTAGAATCAAGAGTCTACCTATTTTCTAGAAATCTTTTAAATAAATTGTTTGAGTGCAAACAAACTCATACTTTAACATCCTTATATTACAACAAAAAATATTACGGTAACACAGCCATCGCGTTTTATAATACAAGTACTATAATTTTTGCTAATACATACATTTACACCCAAAATAAAGTTCACCCAATTTTTGGTATACAATAAAATTTGTTGAACTATAATCAGTTTTCTGATAAAAAATTAGCAAGCCTACAAAATTGTTAGCACAAGTTTGTTTTTTCTAAGAGGCAATTTACACGAGGCAATTTTTGCATGCAATGTTGCGTGTTTTTGCTATCGTTCGTATTCTTGTTAATTTGTTTTATTCGTATTCGGCTTCTAAAGTGTTGTGTATCGAAAATATTTCGTAAAATAAAAAATAAATAATGTGGAATAAAGAACTAGTGCAACTTTTACTTATAAAGTACCAGGAAAATGATAATCTTTATAATGTCAAAGATCCTGTCAAAGAGATATTCCATTATTTTTTCTTTATTATAATCTTCCATTTTTATTTTTGTAATTGCTTAAACACCTTTTTTGTTTTAAATTATTACGTATAAATTAAATTTCAACGAATGAACAATTACAGAAGATTGTCAAAATAAACGTCAAAAAATTGCATGCAAAAACTCCTCGTGTAAGTGTTCATGATTTTTAGAAGCAACTTTAAAAGAGAATTCAAAAATTGCCTGCAATTAATTTCTTCGTGTAAATTGCCTTTAACAAAAAAAGATTTCTAGATTTATTAATTTTAATCTTCAACAAAATTTACTTAAGCCCAGAAATGAGCAGTATTTCTATATAATTACAGACATTTTGAGTTGAGTGTAGATTAGAGGTGTTCAGCAATAAATGGTGTATTTGCTAAATTAATTTTCAAAAAGAGTTCCCAATGGGCCAATATTTTTTTTGATACACATAAAAATTACTGATATAAAATTTCAATCGCCACGAATAGAAACATTTTTAAAATTTGGGTACAAGGAAAGCTGTTGGGTAGTACCTCTACATATCGATGAAATTTAAATATAAGATACACTGAAAAGAAAAGCTTCTTCATATTTATGAAAAAATTCGAATATAAGATACTCTCAAAGGAAAAGCTTCATCATATTTATGAAAAACTTCATAAATATGATGAAAAACTTCATTGATTTTCGTACAATGTAATACTTCATTAATATGATGCAGCTGTTTCATAAAAGTATAATGGGTATAATTATATCTTACATCAAAACACTTGAACAATGTCCTATCGCATTCTGTTAATAATTATAAATTCGGACTTTTGATAAACAAACTTAAGTCGACTTAAGAAACTTCTCCCAATTTTTCTCTTTTGAATACGTATATTGATTCCTTTGCGGTTCCTAAATGTCTACACTTTATACACAACAAGATGTAGGACCCTTTACATGCTACATGTTTCGAAAAATTATTATTGTCTGTTTGAAAAAAGGAACATGTTTCGTTTGTAACATAAGGAGTTTTTAAGTTGTAACTTTTCTTCCGTGTTTGTTATTCAATGTTGTAAGTTACAAAATCCCATAAAATATTTATTAGGTTTTTCAACGCTTTTTTCTCAAACAACTTATTTTGTAAACTTTTTGCTAGTGAGTAAGCTAAACCCGTATTTATATTCAATTAATTTGGATAATATTTCGGATTTCAATGGGACATTTCCTCCCCAAAATTAATTTTTTCAATACAAATATATGTAGTATCAAATTAGTACTAAAGTAGGGTTGCCATATTTGAAAAGTGAAAAAAAGTACATTGATGAAAAAAAAACAGTAGTTTTCAAAAAAAAAAACAGTACATTTTTGTATTTATTGTTAACATAACTTTTACTTCAATACATCACATATTTACTTAAAATAAGTTAATACACCGAACCAAATAGCGTAGGTAAAATCAACAAAAAAATTTTTGTAGATCTTTAACGAAATTTTGTCAATTTTTTTTTAAAGATTTAACTAATTTTATTCAAATTAACAAAATTTCGTCAAGTTTACATCCTCTAAAGAACTAAAATTGACTAAATTTCATCAAATTGACTAAATTTTGTCAAATTGGCTAAAATTATTAGTTTGGACGCCATTACTTTTTGCATTGGGCAGTGACATGAAAAAAAATTGTGTTTACATCCATTGCTTGAAAAGTAAACAAACCAAACTTATATATGTACAAAGAAACGAAGTGGAATTAATACAGGGACATTCAAAAAATTTATATAAAAAACTATTGTACACACAAAAAAAAAAACGTGGTTAAAAAAATATATATTCTTTGTACACGCAAAAAAACTTGTTTATATGAAAATATGTAAAATATACAAAAAAAAAAAACAGTACAAAAACAGTACAAATCCAAAAAAACAGTACTTTTGCGTACTGTTTTAGGTGTTGTGAATAAACAGTACATTTTTCAAAAAACAGTACATGTACTGTTTAAAACATTACGAATGGTAACCCTATACTAAAGTAACGCAAACTTATATAATTATGTGGGTCCATTTTCGGATAAAACTGTATAAAGACAAATATTAAATTACGTATGATTATATAAAACTTCATATAAATAATTTTTAATCAAGTTTTTATTAAAAATAATATATGTCGTGGGATAATAAGTAAATCCCATTTAATCTTAAAATATCTCATTCTATCCACCAGAAATTAATTATCTTTTTGGATCCAAGTAGATCTAAATTAATCCCACGAGATATTTTGGGATCTAACAGGATCTTAAATTAAATATTTTTGGATACTCCATTTTAAAATCCATTTTGATCTAACTTAATCCAGTAATATATTTGAGAGATCTAATCGGATATTACAGTATACCTAAATTTTGTAATAAACTTGCATAAGAATAAATATCGATGTATATCAAATGAGATCTGATTTTGTATATGAAATGTAACTTTTTTTTTTGATCGGTTAGTATTTATTATAATTTACCGATTTTTATTTTATTTTTCTATACATTTTCGGGTTACGATTTTTAAATCATTTAGTGTAAAATTATAAATTCTACTTACAAAATTTTTGAAAAACTTTAGAAACTGTAATATTCTAATACTAATAAAATCTCCAATTGATTTTCGAACCTAATTGTCTTTATCCCATCTGAACCAAATTTCATATCAGTAATTTTTAGTTGAAACCAAGAAAAGTTTGCTTATTCAGTAATCCTTTAAATTTTTTGAAACCCCCTAATGTACATAAATGTTTGTAATTTTATACCCTTTACATACATTTACGCTATTTTCTTATATTTTGGCTGGATTAAAGTTCATTATGGAAGATTTATTTTATTATTTACGTGTAAGTACAAGTATATTTTACAAGTTTTAGTACAACACAATAGGCATTTCCAAATTCATTATAAATTATGGTACACAATTATTTTAAGTATGAATTAGTTAAGTAGGATAAGCCGTTTTTATGTTTAACAAGGATATTTGAGAAATTAGCTAAATTTTTAAATGTCATCAGTTTTAATCACACTTAGAATACTATGTAGGTAGGCAAATGTAGTCAAAACAAATGAAATTTCACTTAAATAAAGGACAACTTACATTTCAGTAAATTCAAATAACATTGTCATTTGTTTTTTAATGTTCACAAAATGACTAACAATTTCAATTCAATTTCAGTTTTATTAAATATATGATATTACATGTCATGCTTAAATTTAACTTAAATGCTAAAGAGTTTAGGAGTATATTCCTTTTCTACTTTGTTATTACTAGATTACTATTAATAAACAACATGTTAGTAAAAAATAAACAAACATTTTTTTTTTTTTAGAAATGTTGAGGTCAAGAAGAAGAATAAACGTTTTTCTCTAAAAATTATAAAAACTCTTAATTTTTAAATCAGACTGGAACTGGACTAGTTTCTGACTTTTTTTTATGGACTGTCGTCATCAGTGATTTTGCATTTAAATTGTGTTATTATTTGTGTATTTATAATTGTCAGATTGTCTCTATATGATAAATTTTTCAACAACCTGCGGCTGTAAGAATCAAACCTGCGCCTGTGAGAATCAAACCTGCGCTCATCTTACATTACAAACGTAACACTACCAAGTCATGACCGTTTAGCGATCACACCCAAGTATGGCCTCGAATCTAATGCAGCTAAATTGCAGTTTTCGTTCCTATTAGCTTTTATGTTATTGTATATTATACTCAGAAGTGACAACACTAACAACACAAATAATCTATTTTTATATTTTTGTTTATTTTTCTAATCTTCTCCGTCTCTATTTCACAATGTTATCAGATTGACGTGTGGTTTTCACGTTCAGTGATGACAACTTTTGCGGTTTTAAGTTGAGATATCGCCACAGGGCAAATTTTATAATGTATTTTAGTAGAGTGTTATTTTCACGTCATATAGACAGTCGCAATTAATTTTTAATTAATATGAATTTTACAAATTTAATTTAGAAATGTCAAGGTTAAGAAGAAAAATAAACTTTTTTCTCTAAAAATTATAAACACTATTAATTTTTAAATCAGACTAGACTAGTTTCTGCCTCTTTTTATGGGCAGGCGTCATCAGAGATTTTCCATTTAAATTGTATTATTATTTGTGTATTTATAATTGTCAGATTGTCTCTATATGATAAATTGTTCAACAACCTGCTGCTGTAAGAATCAAACCTGCGCTCTTCTCACATTACAAACGTAACAATACCAAGTAATTTTTTTTTTTTTTTTTTATTTAACAAAAAACTACTGTTAAAAATTAATGTAAAATCATAAAACAGTCATTTGATGTGGTTTGTTTTTTTTTAATGAACTACAAGGTTTACTTTGTTCTACAAATGACTGACATTTACATTAAAAATAAAGAGTGCAGAAACAACGAAATATAATTAAATATTAGTTAAAAATGTTAAAATCATTTTTAAAACCATATTCTAGTTTTTTTCTCATATTTTCTCCAAGGCTGGTAAATTATATAGACTTTATAAATACTAAATATTAGTAAATATAACTATTTTTTTATTTTATTAATTAATAATGATATAATTACAAATTATATACTATTACCCTAACCGAACACTAGCTACTATGGCCTTCGGCGCGTTGTAGCGAAAACAGACCAGTGCCTCTGGTGGGAATCGAACCCGCGACCCCCCGCACAGATAAGCCAGCACGCTACCAACTAGCCTACCGGGGCGCATATAACTATTTTTATTCTTTGCATTTCTAGCAAATCCAAAATCCACTAAAAATTTTAAAGTTATTGCAAATTTTAGGCAAGTAATACTACTTAGAAATCTCATAAGTTCTTTAAAAAAAAAATAGGAATGTTAACAAAAATATTTTGCAGCGCGTTCTATGCAAAAATAAAAACCCTCTGACACCGTATTCAAATTTATTTACCTTTTTATTCGTTTATTTTCTCTTTAACATTTAGCAGTCTAATAAATTCCTTAAAAACTTTAAAAATTTTAAACAAAAATATTTTGAAACCTTAAAACTAATATTATAGTTCAGTAATTTTCTATTAAAAAATAAAAACTCTTTGACATCATAATCATAATTAATAAAAATTTCAGATTGTTACAAAATTTCTTAGCAGCGTAAGAAAATTTCGCTATTTTCTGGTATTTTACACATTTTTTTCAAAGAAAAATATCTCTAGTGGATATACTGGAAATAAATTGGTTAATATCCTTTGTAACCAACAAAATTTAATCATTATTCAATAATTTTAATTGTAAGTACTAAAAATTCATCATGAGAATAATGAAACTATAAATATATAAAATCAACCAAAACACAGTCACATCATTCAAACTATGGGTTTTCTAATCAATATTGAAAAAAATATTATTTCCTACATTACTTTTAATACCAACAACCAACCACTTATCGGAGATTTTGTCCCTTGAATAAAATATTTTCAGTTAAAATCGAATATTAGTCTCGCCTGCAAAAAAAAAAATACAATCACTCTATCTAAAATATTAGTGATCATTACCAATTTTAAAATAATATAAAGTTAGTTTTATAGTTTTGGTAACTCCAATAAAATATTGAGATACATACAAATATATATTATAAGACATACATATTTAAATTAGAAACAAAAAAATATTCAAGGTTGAAATTTGAAAATACAAATTCAAATTGGCTTTGGGCTAGAGGTAAAGTATTTGCCTGATAAACAGCAGTTCTCCGGTTTGAGCCCAGATTGCGGAATAAGAATTTTTTATTAATAAAATAGTTTTGAAATAAGATAAAAATTTTATAGTTTTGGTAACTCTAATAAAATATTGAGATTAGCAACCGGATTTCTGTTGTACATACAAATCTATTTTTAGACAAATATTTAAATTTGAAACCAGGTTGAAATTTTAAAAAAATTTATTTAGATTGAGTTTAGGCTAGAGGTAAAGTAAGTGCTATATCGACAGTTCGAGCCCAGATCGCGGCATAAGAATTTTTTATTAATAAAACAAATTTTGTGGAACGCGTGTGAATCTATTAATAGAATATTACAGTCCATAAACATAAAATACTCAATTGTTTGCAATAAAAATTCGAAATTTGTAAATAAATGTCGGTTCCCGAGTAAAAAAATTTATATATAATTACATATATTTATATATAATTTTATATAATTATATATAGCACCATATATAATTAGATATAATTATATATGCGGTTGATTATTAAAAAAATTGTTTATATGGTGCTATATAAAGTTATATATAATTATATATTGTCCAATATATAATTATATCTAATTTCATATAATTTATATAATTATATAAAATTATATATACCCATTTTTGGATATAATTATATATAATTATATCTGATTATATCAGATTTTATAGAATTATATATAATTATTAGGGCGGGTAGATTTAAAAATCACTCAACGTACAAGGAAAATCACTTTCTAGGGATTAAAATAAGAAACTTTGCCGGAGGAACCATACCTCTAAAACGAATTCTGATGTCCCGACTTTTGAAAAATCCCACTTTGACCCATTTAGAGTGCTCCAATCGAATCCAACCCAATCGATTATAATTTATACATTCATCTGCTAGAGCGTCTTCCGGAGAAGAAATTGAGACCCTAATCTTTGAAAGACTCCTCCTACTTTCTGAAATATCTCTATCCCGAGATTTGTACATTTTGCTATACAAACACAGCTAAAAAGGCCCTCTTTCAACTTCAATTTTAACCCCTTAACGGTCACCTAGAATGATGATTTATGCATTAATCTGCTAGCGCGTCTCCCGGAGAAGAAGTAGCTCCCATAATATTGGAGAGATTCCTCCTACTTTCTGAAATATCAAAGTGGGCTTTTTCAAAAAGTCGGGACATCAGAATTCGTTTTAGAGGTATGGTTCCTTCGGCAAAGTTTCTTATTTTGATCCCTAGAATACGATTTTCCTTGTACGTTGAGCGATTTTTTTGCTTCGCTACAAATTGATAATTAATTATATATAATTATATCCACCAATTTCCGTATATAATTATATAATTTGATATGGCTTATATAACTTTTTTCAATCGGGTTGTTACAATAGCATTCAAATTTAATAATAGTGATAGTTCATGGAACCATAAAAATTCGGTTGGCAAAAAATTCAGTTGCAAAACTGTTTTCTGTGAGTAATATAAAATTTTTTAAAACATTTTGTTTCCAGTTAATGTATAAACAACTTGAAATATTCTTCGCAAAATGCTAAGATTATTATGTTTCGTATTCTCCTTTAAAACTGGTTTCATTTTGTACGTTTATCGTATTAATAGCCCCAAATAATAGTAATTTAATTGTAACGATCTTTCCATATAAATTTGTCTAAATGTGGCGATTTGTTTTTCTTGTGGTGATTTTTTTTTCCAAAATCATCTGGCAGCACTCTTTGCCACTTGTTTTGTTGTCCTCTCTTTTCATTGCACTTTTTAGTTTACGCACAAATTTCACACGGTACGGTTGCTCGGTAGTACTGTTTCTCTATTTAATTGAATTTTGCCTTAAAATAATGTAGAAAATATAAATATTTTATCATATAAACATAATTTAAGTGTCATTTTAATGTTTTTTTGAAAAAAATCCTCAAAATATTTGCATTAAATATGAGAAAAACGTGTTTTCATTAAATACCTACATAGAGATAGAGTTATATAGAGTTGCGTCTGCAAGCCGGTCCGTTATTTTCTTTTGTTCGGTCATTCGTTTAATAAAAAAAAAACAAACATGTGTCGTGATGTGGTGTGTATTAAATATAAAAGCTTTCCAAAAAGTAAATTAAGAAAAAATATGATGGCAAATTTGTTTAAAAAAAAAAAGCCATACATGTTTTGAGTTAAAAATGTAAAAAAAAAATATGTATGCGGTAAATATAAAAAAATCCTAAATGGTGAATTTATCGAAAGAAACTAAATGGAAAGGGAAATAATAAAAAGTAAGTTCTCATTATTTAAAATTTTTAGTGTAAACATTTTGCTCTTAAAGAAAGATCTTTCTCAATATTGAATTCTATAGCTTTTGTTTGCATTAGAGTTGCCACTTCAATTTGTTGATTTATTATGTTGGGGGAAATGTGGAATATTAATATTAAAAATCCCAAACTCATTTCTTTAATCTATTAAAAATAAATTATAATCACAAACTAGTCTAGTCTAATTTGAAAATTAATAGTGTTTATAATTAAAAATGTTTTACTTTTAAATTTTAAAAAATTAAAACCAAAAGTTTATTTTTCGATCTTTTATCATAATTAAGATGTGAGCAAGATTATTCAAGTTCAAGATCATTTGTTTTTGTTAAACAAAAAACCGTGCAATGTTTATTTATTAATCAAAAAAGTTTTCTGTCCGATAACTTAAAGCAGACTTTATCTACTGACAGGGTAAAAATATTCTACCCCTTCTACATTGGTTCTCTGATGATTTTCGTTGACGCGAAATGAAACATGTATGGACCTGTCAGTAGATAGAGTCTGCTTTAAGTTAGCGGACAGAAAACTTTTTTGATTAATAAATAAACATTGCACGGTTTTTTGTTTAACAAAAAACAAATGATCTTTAACTTGAATAATCTTGCTCACATCATAAGTGTTTATAATTTTTAGAAAAAAACTTTTATTCTTCTTCTTAACCTCAACCTTTCTAAAATATAATTTGATTTGAAGAGATTAAATTCGAGTTTAAATGAATTTTATCTCATGCGATTACAATACATTACAAGAACTGCTATTAATTGCTTAATAAATCAATTTTTATTCTAATTTATAACGAGCTTCCAACCTCCGTATATTTAAAATAAAGCAAATCAAACATATTAGCTAGGTTGATACTAGTATTTCGATTTTTAATTTGAAAATTCGTTTTTTTATTTATTAATTAATTTGTTAATTTGATAGATTTTAATTAGTAGATTTTTAAAAATAGGAAAATTAACATTTTTAGTTAAGTAAATCATAATTTAAATGACTTCAAAATTTTTACCATAAGCAAAACTGTTTTTCTTGTCAAATACTGTTTTTGGTTAACCGACGAAAAAAGTTCCGTTATAATCATATATGATTATATGTATATATTATGACATATAACTAAACGTAACATCTTATCTGATGTGAAAAATGGCATACATTAGATGATCTCATGGTATCTCATGTGAGTTAATCTCATTAAGTTTGATCCGAAAAATGGGTCTATCAAATATAATCAAATGATATATAATTTTATACAATTGTATCTAATAAGTTTTTGAATTAAAAAATTAAAAAAAAATTGAAAATGTTTTAGTGATCAGTACTTTTTATTTTAATCCAATTAAGTACTACTTGTAATTCATTTATAAAACATATAAATATTATATAAATATATAAATATTAACATTATAAAATAATGTTAAATCTAAAAATGTATGCTAAAAATGTTTTTTATCGAACTTTTTCTGTTATAAATTCTTAATTGTTTTTTAGATTTGTCTAAAAACGGGATTTTAATTTATGCTTTTTATGGACCTAAAGTTGGAACATATTTTAGATTAGATTAGATTTTAGAGAAGGAAACTTTATTAATAAAATATTTAAAAAATGTGGGACCCTGTAGGCTAGTTGGCTGCGAGCTGGCTTATCAGTGCGTGGTCGTGGGTTCGATTCCCACCAGAGGCACTGGTCTGTTTTCGCTACAACGCGCCGAAAGCCATAGTTGCTAGTGCTCGGTTAGGGTAATAGTATATAATTTGTAATTATATGATTATTAATTAATAAAAAAAAAAAAAAAAAAAAAATATTTAAAAATATAGGTTTTAAAAGTAAAGTAAAGGTTCATAAAGTCATCAGCCTGTAATACAATTTCAAAATATGTTTTAACAATAAATACATGATTATTATTATATTTTTTTTTTCCAAATAGTTAATAATTAAATTCTATAAGCAAAGTTCTTCTATATTTTAATGCAACTTCTATAAAGTTAGCTAGATTTTTACAACTATATGAACCAGTACCTCCATTTAATAAATTTATCAAATATTCTTTATCAAAATGTGTTTTACTAGTAAATCTGACCCTGAACTCTCTAAGTACTGGACATTTTTTCAATAAAATGTGATATATATTCCTCTTCTTCAGTATTACACAGACTACAAATGTTTTCAATGTTGCTATTGAAACAATGTCTCTTTAGTGGCAATACATCTGCATGGGCTCTAAGTAATGCTGATATTTCAGCTGGTTTTAAATTTGTATCTATTATGTATCGAAACCCATTACTGGATTTCACTATTTATAAAAACAAGTGCCGCTCCTTGTTGATCCTTAAAAAAGTAAAGAATATTTTATCATTAAGAAGTAATTGAAGTGCTTATTAATTTTTTTTTTTTATAAAAAAAAAAGTGCTGAAAATATTTGCCTTTATTATAAGAAAAAGTGTTTTTTATTAAACATAAAATTGCGTCTACGAACCGCTCGGCGTTTTCTTTTGTTCGATCATTCATTTAATAAAAAAAGGAATGTGGTGGGATGTGATCAGTGCTGCCGCTAGAGAAAAATTGAGTGAAGTAGATTTTGGAAAAAAGTGGAGTAGATTGAATAAAATTGAAGTAGTATACATTTTTAAAAACAAAACAATATAATTCATTTAATTTAATAAGAAAAACAAAAAAATGACTGTTGTTTTTTCGAAAACTTTACTTGCGACTTCACTTACATATGTTTGTTTTTCTTAAAATATGGAACAGAAAACCATAAATATGCTCTTTTAAAAGAAAATTGGAGTTAAAAAAATGGCCAAAGAAGTAGTTTGCGGTAAATGATTTTTTAAATAATTACATCGGCTACAGTCGACTTTGAGCCGCCGCCGGTCATTTTTTGATTAGCCGCCGCCGCCGACATTTTTGAGTCGACTTGTATCTCTGTCCGTACGTTACGTAACTCACAACAATTTGACAGTTCACGCAATGACACTTTTACAAAGCAAAAATAAAGGGTTGCCATTCCAGCGATGAAAAATAGCGTTTGCATATGTTCAGTGATTAAAACCACTATTTTCATCATAATGAAGGGAATAGGAAAAACAATTAGGTAATATAGGGAAAAAAATTTAAAATTTGAAGCAGAACAAAAAGTGAAGCAGATTTTTGGAAGAAGGAGTGACGAAGTAAATTTTGTGAAAATGAAGCAAAATACTTCGATTGAAGTAGTAGCGACAGCACTGGATGTGATGTAATGTGGTGTGTATTAAATATAACAGTTATACAAAAAGTAAAATAAGAAATAAATATAATTTCGAATTTGTTAAAAAAAAGCCATAGAGAAAAGCCATACATATCGCTCATTTACTGCAAGACTGACATAACTCAAAAAACACGATTTTGCAGAAAACGTGTTTAAAGTTTTCAATTCATATCTGCCTCGCTCGACCCTTACCCTTACTTACTTTATTTGGTCATAGGAGGTTTTAATGTAGTTTTTTCTTCTTAGTTAGAGTTGGTGCGAATTCGCTAATTATCGAGAGACCCGTGTTTCTCTATGAAGTGTATACTCTTTGCACACACTTTAAAGAAAACATAAAATATATTACCCTCTATCTCGAAAAGTATACATGCTATTTATATGAAATTTTTACACAATATAAAGCATGATATAACTTATAAATCTGCATCATTAATATGCAGCATTTTTTGACTTATGACAATCTTGAAGTAATTGAGCGATATATTGAGCGGAAAAGTATAAAAAAATGTATCAGTTAAATAAATAAAAAAGTCCTAAGTGGTGAATTTATTACTAACAACTAAACTAAAAACAAAGAGGAACGGGAAATTTAGAAAAATGTAAGTTCTCATTTTTGTTGTACTTTAGATTTTTGATATAAAAGCTTTTGTGAGAGCAAAAAATTCACACACAGAGAAAGATCTATTTTCCATATATAAAATAGTGTTGCCAAGTATTTTTTAACAAATCCCCCTAAATTGTAAAAAAAACCCCTAGATTTACCATAAAAAAATACCCCTACAAATTATTTTTCCCAAAATCTGTTAAATTTTTTAACTTTTATTTCAAATTCTGTTTGTTAGAGTTTTACTGGTTTCTTAGTCAAAATCTGAAGTTTTATTTTAACAGCGCAGTAAAGTGTTTTAAATTTAAGCAACATTCTAAAAAAAAGTTTAAATTATATAAAAAATTTAACAAAAATAATAGTCGAAAGGAAAGTTTTATTTTTATAAAGGAAAATTTACTTCTTTGAATCAGATTTTTACCCCCCAAAATGTTTGAAAAAAATTAAAATATAATTTAATTTAAAGAGATTAAATTAGATTTTGAAGGAATTCCCTAAAAATCTAATTTAATTTTCTATAAAATCGAATGAATGTTTAATTAAACATTTGCAGAGAATTTATTCATTAGAAGGTTATAACAAGAAATTTAATCAATTGCTTACTCAAAGCTTCATTGAAATCTGCGTGTTCGCCATTAAATTTATTTCACTAATTATGATTCTTGTTAAAATAAACTTTTTCTTATTTAAATTAATATTTGATTTAAAACTTTTTTTATCTGTGTGTAAGTTTAGCGTGATTGTTAAGATATTAGGCGTAAGCCATATGAAGGTGTTTCTTTTACAAAAATTCTCCCCTCAATTTATGACTATCCCTCATATCATTAGTATGGACAGATGATCAAATATAACGACTAGGGCAAGGAATTTTATAGACGTAAAAAACGAAAATTTGAGCCTATTAAATGCCGTTAAAAACGAAAAGTATGCAACAAAATCTCAAACAACATTTTGTGCAAAAATTACACAATTTAAAACATAGAAAATAAAAAAAAAAATGTGAATAAGGCCGTTATTTATCCAATCCCAGCAAAAAATAACCTTGATTTGGTAAGCAGTAACTACATTTGTATGCTTCCAAAACAGCGCTTCACCGCCTTGCATACTATAAAGCAATTAGGAAAGGCATTCTGTCTTCCCAGAATGCCTTCTTTGAAGCAGTGAATAATGCTTAAAATGAAGCAATAAAGTATGCATACCATGAAGCTCTAATGTTGTGAACATACAAAAAGCGCTTCTTAGTGCCTAAGAAGGCATGAATTTATTGCTTCTAAGAGCACATGAAAGAAGCGCTTTAAAAGAGACATACCAAGTGGGACACCGCGAACAAAAATCATGCCTTCTTTATTTGCTTTAGAAGCGCTTCGTAGTTAAATAATGCCTTCCGGAAGCGCTTCTGGTAAGCTCTATTTTTTGCTGGAATAACAACAATTTATAACGCTTTTCATCGGGTCAAATTATTTTGCTTAAATCAATGACCACTAGTCCCAACTTTTATTTTTTGAAGAAATTGAAATATACTAGAAACGAAAGAAAAATATGCATTAAAAAGATCAATATATGCAACAAAAAATCACAAAATATGCATTAAAAGTTAAAATATGCTAAAACATGCATTTTTGTAAAAAAAAATATGCAACAACAAAACAATGTTATTTCCTAAATTTGATGATTCGGATAAATAATTAGTCCATTTTCGTTTTAGACTATCAAGAAAAAGCACGAATTTGCATAAAATTCCTTGCCCTAATAATGACCTTTAAATGTTATTTATTTCAGCCATAAGGGTTTGGTCATGTTAATATAGGAAAAATCTTCCACACACGATTGAAAAGAGTTTTTCTAACAATTTTTAAATATTATGTTTTCTTTATTGTAGTTATTTGTAGTTCAAAATGGAAATTGACCTGTAAAAATATATTAAAAGACAAATTACAAAGTACTCGATGGGCTAGGAACCACATAATAATATTTCGCATCGAGAAATACACACTGGTCACACTGCTTCTTACAGGGTGAATTAAAACATGATAAAGTTTACTACATTTTCACCCAGGAAAACTTTGGTAAGGGGTGTGATAAAGTAATGCATTACCTTGTAATGTGTACTCCTTACCTTTATCATTATATCCCAACAAAAAGTAATGATTTATCGATAATGGGTTACATAAGCAATTACTTTGTAATGTGTACTCTCTTACCTTTAACATTATTTCAAAACATAAAGTAATAAGTTACAGATAATTGAACGCTCATGGATAATCTTGTAATGATACCTCATTACGTTTTACGTTACTTCAAAACATAAAATAATGACTTACCGATCATCAATTACATAGTACATGGATTATAAACGTAAAGTAATTATTAAAGTATCTTTTTGGAAATCTATTTATAGACACATTACTTTCTGTTTTTTTATTAGCATGAGCTTAACCATATATAAGACAATGGACGAATTGCAGTGACAATTTTCATTAGAACTATGAAGAAAATTAATATTGAAGTGAATACAGTTGTGAAGTGAATACAGTTGTCACTGATAGAAATATCTACATTCAGGGAACTGCTGTTTTAAATGAATTTAGTTGCTTGGGTTGTAATACAGTTTCTTTATTTTAAATGTAAATGTCAGTCAATTGTAGAACAAATTAAATTTTTGACTAACCTTGTAGTTCGTTTAAAAAAACAAACCACATTTAAAAACTGTTTTATGATTTTAAATTCATTTTTTGCAGTAGTTTTTAGTTATTTAAAAAAAAAAAAATAAATGTTTGTTTATTTTTTACTAACATGTGGTTCATTTTTACTACACTTGTTAGTCATTTTTTGAACATTAAAAAACAAATGACAATGTTAGTTGAATTTACTGAAATGTTAGTCGTTCTTTTGTTAAGTGAAATTTCATTTGTTTTTAACTACATTTTCATTGGTCTTTAACTACATAGTATTCTAAGTTTGATTTCATAAGGGCAGACATTTATTCGCATTAAAAAAAACTAAACTGTAAAAATTTTAAATTTTTTAATGATTTTTTTTGTCTACTAATATTTTGTAAATGATTTTGCTGATTTTAGCAGATTATTTTGCTACTTTCAATTAACTAAAATTTAGCTCAATTATAACTAAATATTTGTAAATTCAACAGATTTTGCTCTGAAATTCTTATATTACTAATAATTAGTAAAAAAAATCTGTTAGTTTTAGTAGTTTTTCTGCAAGGTCATTTTTAACTAATTTTTAGTAGTTTTTTGCTATTTCTTCAGGTTTATTTCTATGAGTGTACACTTAAGCGTATAACTATATTCAATAATACGTATTTTCGTTTTCTTGTTAAGTTTTCCGCTGTCAAATTTCATACAAATTTTAAATTGAAAATTGAAAAAAAAAATCAAAAATACGTATTTTTGGGTTCAATGTTAATGGGTTCAAAATTACCCAATCGTTAGTAGTTATTTTCAAAACTATTTGTATGTAGTACTTATTAAATAAATAAATTTCTAATTTTATTTTGTTATCATAAATCATATTTATTTTACATTTATAATTCACTTAACAAATAGAAAAAAAATTTAGTTGTTTGGGCATTGAAACATTCATATTTAAAACTAATTGTTTAACCCAAAATTCTAAAATGCAATTTGTTTTAAATTGTTGACAAAGTTATTTCCCATTATGTGTATTTGATAATAAATCAAATAATTTTCAAAATAATTCAACTGAAATTTTATGAATTTAAATTATGTGTTTAGTTGAAATTACATGAACAATGTTATTAGTTAAACCAATTCAATTTATGACCACACAGAGAAAAAAAAAACTTAAAATCAAACAGAAACAAATGTTAAATTAAATAGAATTAGCTTCGAAATCAAACTAAGTTTGTTTTCTTTTCAAGTTAACTATAGTTTTATTTATTTTTAAAATGCTGGTACAATATATAAAAATTTTATTTTAACTAGAATCATATTTACTTTAATAATATAACTAAAACAATTATAATACACTAGCTGAATGGAATGCATTTTCTGGTCAGCTAAGACATTCATCAACATTATTCGTGCCATTGTAGTATTAATTGTAAATATCTCTCTTAAAAAGGATAAATAATAAATATTTATTATCCTTTTTAATAGGTTTTTTGTTAAAGTTCTGCCTATTATATAGGCTCGAGCTTTTCTAAAACTTCGGGTTCTGATGAGATCTTTAGCCAGATCGAAATACTAGTATCAACCTAGCTAATATGTTTGATTTGCTTTATTTTTGTAAATATTCGGAGGTTGAAAGCTCGTTATAAATTGAAAATAAATATTTAAAATTAACATTATAATAGCATTAATAATGTTGATGAAGGTCGTAGCTGACCAGAAAATGCATTCCATTCAGCTGGTGTCAAATAACTTTTTCAGTGTTTTTTCTATTATTCAAAGTAACTTGTCACAAATAAATTATAATTTTTCTATTAATTTAGAAATAATGTTTATGAACTTTAACCCAACTACACTGAAAGAATTGTCTGCATGATATCAGTGAATTTTTGCATTAGGTCTATGAATTGTCCGCGGAACTTGTCCATAGAAACTTTTCATTAAATTAATGCAGTTTTTCATAAAAGTTTATGCACAATTTCAGTTCATTTATTAAAAATTTCGTACGTCTAATGAAAAAGTTTCATTAAAAATAGTATCGTAAAAATAATGAAGATTTTTCATATAGTTTAAGAAAATTTTTCATTTACTTTGTTAAGAAAACTTCATTAGATTAGTGAATAATTTCATTAGTTTAGTGAAAATTTTCATTGAAATTCGTCTAAGAAAATCCTCTCTGTGTAGAAATAACATCTCACATACATTTTAAAGATCATCAAAAAACTTCACTATAAAAAAAAAAATAATTTACAAATATTCGTAAAAATATAACACGCAAATTTAAGTTTGAAATAATAATTGTTTTAACTATATTTTTTTTTCTCAGTGTATGTATTAATTCATTTAAATTATTTTAGTATGATAATGTTTATGTACATACATACGTGTCATTTACAAAATTAAAATAAATTTGAACACTCAGAGTTATTTTAATAATTCCTTTGTTTGTTGTACTCAAAAGCCCTTGTTAAATTTAAATGAAAACCCTATGTCGTTATTTTTTCGCGAAATTGGTTTTTTTAGTAAAATGCATTTCTATATAAATTTTCAGCAAACTTTTTCCAAAAATATTTTTTTGCTTATTTTTTTCTTTTAGATTGCTTTTTAAAATATTTTTGCGAAGACATTTAGACAACTTTTTATTTCATCGATTTGTTGCCTAAATTAAAGCATTTTTAGGGAAACAGTTTTTCTCGAATTAGCGATAGCTAATTCAATTTTTGATATTTTTAATGATTTTGTTTTTTCAAAAATGTTTTAATTTTTGTATAAAAAGTACAAAAATTGTCTTTTCGGACTTTCTATATTTTCATATATTTAGTTAGAATATTGTTCTACTACAAGTTTAAAATCCAATATGATATTGTCATATTAGATTTTATTTATTGCTTTTCAAAAAGCTTGATAATTTTCATGATAAACAATACAATTGTTTCATAGGCATCATCATAATCTTCAGTTATCCGCAAAATAAATAATTGGCTTAACTCAAACCGACACATTACATACAACAAACAAAATCAACTTTATGAGAATTGTATCTGCTTTAGTGTACAAACTGACTGATTTGGTTATAAAATCAAAACTTTTTGAAAAGCAACAATTTTATCATATCAACATACGTTGTATATCATTATATGTAGTATGTGTGTTTGTTGTATTACAATTTGTAAAAGCAGCATATATCCCAACAAACAATTTTTGTATGAGAAGAGCCATGGTATGCTGATTGTTAAAAATGTTTTAATTTTTATATTAAAATTACAAAAATAGTTTTTTCGGACTTTGTGTAATTTTAATATATTTAGTTAGAATAGTGTTCTACATCAAGTCCAAAATGTCATAAGATATTGTCATATAAGATTTTATTTGCTGCTTTTCAAAATGTTTGATCATAGCCATCACCCTAATCTTCAGTTGTCCGCAAAAGAGTAATATTTTTTTTTCTTTTCTTTCCAATAGTAATTTTTTAATGTTGTATTCTATTTAAAAATTCCATATAAATTCATTTAGGTTTATTTAAATATGCATTAAAATTTACTTATTAAGTTCAGTCATAAATATTTAACATTATGACAATTAACGGATAATAAGCTTAACATAAAAATGCTGACAATGAACGGTTTTAATTGTCACTTGTCATAAAATATATTAATATATGAAAACCTTAACAACGTATTTTATTTAAATATAATAAAGAAACCTTAATTAAATGTGAATGTAATCATATTAAAAAATCCTTTTATACGGAATGCCATTTTATTGAAGTTGTATTTAGTGATTATAAAATATTTCAATCGCGGTCGCCTCCTGTTTTTTTGAAAACTTATAAATGGCTTGCTTTAACATAAAAACAAAAAAGTTTTGTTATAATTAACCTAATATATCCTGTTTTATTTATTTAAACATCCTGTCTTATAAACAGGCATTATATAATTATTTCTTTCAATTTGCAAGAATATTCTTAAGGGGATTTTTATGTTTCCTACATTGAGAGACCTCAAATTGAATGTGACTTAAAATTGGAAACGTTTTAAACAAGTTCACATATTTTAGTCTTTTTTTTCAAAACATATGATTATAAATTGTTTTGTATATAACTAACTAACGAACTTAATATATGAAAATATAGAAAGTCTGAAAAGACTATTTTTGTTTTTTTTTAATGCAAAAATTAAAACATTTTTGAACAATTAGCAAACCAGGGCTCTACACTTAGGAAATTATGTTGGTAAAGACGACAGCAATTGTAGTCAAAAACAAATGAAATTTCATTTAAAAAAAGGACGACTTACATTTTATTAAATTCAACTAACATTGTCATTTGTTTTTTAATGTTCAAAAAATGACTAACATTGTAGTAAAAATGAACCACATGGTAGTAAAAAATAAACCAAAATTTTTTTTTTTATTTTTTTAAATAACAAAAAACAACTGTAAAAAATGAATGTAAAATCATAAAACAGTCATTTGATGTGAGTTGTTTTTTTAAATGAACTACAATGTTAGTTAAAAATTTTATTTGTTCTACAAATGACTTACATTTACATTAAAAATAATGAAACTGTATTACAACCCAAACAACTACATATTTTTAAATCAGAAGTTCCCTGAGTGTACTCATATAAACATTTATTATTGGGATATACAATGATATACAAAGTATATTAATATCCAGGTGAAAAAATTCATATATGATCTTATATTGTCATATATGGTTTAATGTATGGGCATATATGAAGATATATATTATGTATGGAAGCATATATGGGTAAATACATTCAGAGCAAAGGTTCATATATGGTTATGTATGCCACCATATATGATAATAAATTGCACATATCGGTTCATATATTGCTTCTCCATAAATAAATTTATATTTCATTCCATATATGGGCAATATGTTTTAATTTTTTATCAGATATGACCATATATGAGGACGGAATTGTTTTTATTTTTAACCCCTTCTCTCGCTGTACGAAATGCTGACAAAAATATATAAGAGAAAATAGATTTTAAAGTTTTTATAATTTATAAAGACGATAGTAAAGAATGAGTAATGAGATATCTCACCTGAATCTGAAGAAATATCAGTCGCATTTTATGTGCTTAATTCTGAATAGTGATTATCCAGCTTTTCAATACATTTTTCTTTTTTAATTTTTACAAAAAATAAAATTATTAAAAAACGTTCAACATATTATAAATTTTGGCTTTAGCTTTTTGATAGTAAAGTTTCAGAGCAAGTGATAGGATTTAAAAATTCGAATCGAAGTCTGAAATGTATTAATTTGCTGTGCCGAAACAAATTTTTTTAATAATTCAAAGAAACTATCAATTTTTGAAGTAATATTTGAGCGATTCAAACTAAGAAATTACGAATTTTTTAAAATCCGTATTTTAAGTGAATAAATCCCGCTTTTTGCTTTTTTGAAAAACTTTATTAGTTGAAATGCTCCTAATTACTTCGCACCAATTTTTTTGTGTGTATCAAACACTGGCATTTGAGCTAAAGTTTTTTTTATAAAATTCGTAAGTATTCGTACCAAAGGACTTCTTTTGTCGGTTGGCTTGATTATCATTTTCTAAATCATCGAATTTTATTAATTTTTTATTTATATTTATTAATGCATGTTGAATATGAAATGTATGAATTTATCAGTAACCTGTTCTAAGATGTATAATAGAAACCTTTCCTTTTAATAAAAAGACAAAGTTTTTGATAAAAACTTAGAAAAATTAATTTTTTATACGAGCATATGAACATTCATATAATGCCATATATGACCACATATGTCCATATACCCTCAAATTTCGGATCCGCACATATATGGAGTCATATATGAACTCATATATGTGGCGATATATGGCAATATATGAGTATTTTCTCCTGGGTATGTAACAATTGTTGCTTTCCAAATAGTTTTGATTATATTAGGTTTACCAAATCAGCCAGTTTATACACTAAGACAGACAAATTCTCATAGAGTTGGTTTTTGTTTGTTGTATAATGTCTCGGTTGGAGTTAAGCCAATTGTCGTTTTCGTTTGAGGACAACTGAGGATTACTGTGACGCCTATGAAACAATTGTATTGTCCATATATTATACTTTTCGAAAAGCAACAAATAAATTTAATATAACATTATCATAAAGGGTCCGCCAAATAACTTTTTTTTTTGAAAATGGTATAAAAAAAAACTACTGAATATTTTCTCAAATTTCTTTTTTATTTGAAAGTACAATCCTTCCGGTTAATAATGGAAAATAATTTCATTCAAATGGCTGCTTCGGCTGGCCATGCAGTATGAGCTTCATCTGAAAAGATGATTTTTTTGGCAAAATCGGCATCGGAAAAAAAACGTTATATGGCGGACCCTTTATTATATTTTGGACTTGAGGTAGAACAGTATTCTAACGAAATATATGATAATCATATATGTTTATAGCTGATCGTATATGTTCATATATGGTTTAATATATGACAAATATAGTTCAATATGTGATCATACATTAACATATGTGTTCATATATGGGCTCAGATGTAACCATATACATATGTTCGTATTCAAAATGATTGGCTATATGACCGTATATTATCATATTTGAACTTATATGATTATATATGATACATATGAGATCATATATGGTCAAGTATCGAACTATATATGAATAATTATTCGTACATACATACATACATGGACTTCTATATGACATGCATGGTATGGCATATAGAAGTCCATGTAAGTACAACTAATTAGTGGGGAAAGAAGACCCTGTTTTTGAAAGCTCTAAAATGCAACGGCTTTGGAGCTTTGGCATTATATCCCACATTTTTTTTTTTTTTTTTTTAATTTCTCTTAAATTTAATTAATATTTTAAGTATTCTTGCTAAAACTGTTCACAAAAGTCCTTTACCTATAACTGCCAGCCTAATTCTATTATTAGAATGTCTAGCCGATAAAAAAAAACCCAATTTTTCTAAAATATATTTACAAAGAGCTAATTATCCTTGTAATTGCTCGTAAATTTCACAAACAAAATGTATTTTACTTTTTGTTTAAATAAGTATCTATTGTAATATATCAACAGTAATGATGTCTACTAGAAAAGTTTTCGTGTTTTTTGCTTTTAAAATTTCCATGGTAGTTTGTACGTAAACATTTTTTCCCCAAAAAACAAAGTAAAAAAAGATGTTGTTAATGACCTCATTAAGTAACATTAAATATTAAAAGAAAAAACGAAAACTTTGTCTTCTAACTTTAACTTAAAACAGAAAAAAATGAAGGTAATTATTAATTCTTAAGGATCTTCAAAAGTTTTAACTGATAGGGAAAAAAATACAAACAAATTTGTATAAAATTTTATAAAACTGAGAAGCTAAAAATGTGAATTATACTTGAACTGAATACAACTTAATTTGAATTAGTTGTAAAGGACAATTTATTTAGATGACCTTAATTTTAAACACAGCCTTAAAATGGCAAAAAGGAAGTTTTTGTGTCAGTTTATAATTAGCTTCAGTATGACATTATTCGAGGAAGTTAAAATTTACACATTTTAAACACCTGGTGACAGGTTGCAAAATTATTGATAAACAGCAGTTACTTAATGTTTTTGCAAAATATAGAGATATGTTATTTTTTCTAGAGGATAATCCTAACCCATATCTAAGTATGGCCAAAAGTTGTATCTTTTGTGAAGTATATTCAAAACTCCAATTTTCGTTTTTAAAAAAATTTTATTAAACAAAAATTAAAAGTTCGGCAAATGTACTTTAAGGTTTTATCAAGTACATTAAAGGGAATACAAATTACAAATATTACACATAGGCCACTTTTAGTTTAACGATCACAGCTATTTAATGTGAGCAAGGTCAAAGGTCAATTTTTTTTCATACAATGGTTTTATTATGAAAATGTATGACAATAGTTTGTTAATTGTTACAAATTGTGATCAAAATAACCCAACATTTTTAAAACTTTAAAATGCATTATTCGATAAAAGTATCTACATTATAAACTTGAAAACCTTTTAATTATGGATTTTTAAGAAAAAACATCGAAATGGACCATTAAATGCACTTGGGCTCACAATTACCAAACACATTGAAAACTTTTGAATGTAATGATTAATTAACCCTTTCATGCGCGAATTATGGTCCAAAATTTAGTTTTCAATATCAAAGAGTGTAATCTTACCCATTAAGTGTTTATGCACAATTTAGGGTCCCTCGCGCCTCCCTGAGAGCGGCTGCAGAATGTTGCTTTTGAGCAACATTGGGCAATAGTTTTATAATAAATGTTTACGACATATTTATATTTTTTATAGCATTATATTTAATATTAACGTCTAAAAAATTTGTTGTCTCCTCTTTGGGTATTTGATGAATCCGAATCTAAAAGCTCTTGGGCGATTGCAAGGTGAAATTTCATTAGTGGCATATGCTTTCCATTAGGCTCACATGCGTCAAAATGCTTTCTATATAGAAGCCAAGCGTTTACCATAGATGTACCTATGCACCAGTAAAATATTCTAATATACCATTCCAAAGTACGTGTTTTGTCTGCAGAAGACAAACCACTTTCATGTGGTCTCATGTTATTATTTTCCACTATGGACCATTATTGCTCACAGGCAATTTGTTAATTCTAAAAAATGTTCACTTCTTATAAAAAACACTTAACACAAACTTTCGTTCCATAAAATTTAACTTATGTTATAAAAAAAATAATTACACTCTCACTTTTAATTTTTTGTCAGTCTTTCTTCTGAAAAAATAATTTTTCCGAAAAGTCTAAAATTTTATAGTCACAAATTTGTCGCTTCTGGAATTCAGTGTTTTTAAAGCTCCTGTCGCTTTCCAGGGGGGAAATCTCTGACATGGTGGCGGTGATAACCGGCCACTGTCTTATTGGCAGGCACGCTCGTAGGTTGGTGGTGCTATCGCCTGACTTCTGTAGGAGCTGCGGGAACGAGGAGGAGGAGGAGAGTATTGATCACTTTCTCTGTTCATTTCCTGCGCTGGCGCTACGTAGGAGGGCCTCACTTGGATCGGCGTTCTTTCACGATCTTGGGGATCTTTCAGGTGCTGGTATTCCGCACCTCCTTTGCTTCGTAAGGAGCTCTAACTGGTTCAACGGTGGAGTCTGATCGGTAATCCATCAGTCTCGTGGCATCACAACGGACCTCAGAGTCTAAGTGTGCTGGTGCTCTCTTTAGCCGGCTACCACTCCGACCTAACCTAACCTAAAATTTGAACTAAACGGGAATTTTGACACGTTCTCTTTTGATTTATATTCTCCAAGGTTATACCTTTCAATATGTAAACTAAGATAATAAATAAAACTAACGGTATTTTTTTAATGAGCTGTCAAAATAGCAATGCTGAAAGGTTTTAAATAACATAAAATTCAGTGTTTATGTGCCCTTAAGAACTTACATAAGCTGACAATTTTGGTGTTTTCTTTTTTAAAATCAATAACCATATGCGTATAAGGGTTAATTTCTATATATTTCTTTAAAATATATAGAAAGCCTTTGAACGAAAGCCTTTGAACGAAGTAATGTTATAAAGAAAACATTAAAATTAGCCCTTAAATGCACTTGGGGTCAAAATTACACAATGATTTTAAAACAAAAAAATACAGTCTTTGGTAAAAATTTATGTAATAAACTTTAATGAATTTTGGTTATAAACTTTAAAGAGGAAAACATTGCAATTAACCTTATAAAGCACATAAGCACTCAAATAAAGCTTAACTTCGATGTTGTCCTTGTAAAAATCCTTAATTAAAGGCTTTTAAAAAAAACAGCGTAAATATTTTTTTCATCAATGCGATGAAAATTGACTTTAAAAAAAAAGGTTCCTTTTGACCCCTGTTCTTTATTTTAAATATACTGTTTAGCTTTATTTTTAACCCTCAAACTGGCCTTAGCTTTTTTGAAACGAAATTTACACTACACACAGAATAAAATTTAGCTATTTGCCAACTAAAATTCAATTCATACGACTCAAATTCGGTTATTACAAACAAAGTTCGGTTAATTCAACTGAATTTTAGTTGGAACACCCAAAATATTGGGAAATCTAATGTAAATATATTTGTACTAACTGAATTTATAAGTTGTTACCATCAATATACACTTTTCGATTCGTTTGGCACTTTATTTCTCTGTGTGTACGCATTCGGCATGAAAAATTAATAATTATGTTATTCTACCAAATTTGTTCTGGTTTCCTACTTTAGTCGTATATGACTAAAACTAGATTTCAAGTGTATCTGCAAAGCTAATCCATAAAAATAAATAAGTTTAGGCAAAATTTATTTCTCTTACACTCAAAAAAAAAAGTTTGTAAAGTCAGCAACATTTTAGTCAGGAGGGTGCTTGCAAAAAAATGGCTAATGTCAGAAAAATATTATGCTGAAAATCAGCGAGCTGATTTTTAGCAACAAAATTAATAGATTCAGCAAAAGTTTATATAAAAATTTTCATTTTCCCACACTGACGACATGAATTAATTTAATATCTGAAAATATATAGAAATAAATATATATAACATAACAAAAATTTTCTTTCAACTACTTACATCAATGGTTGTCTTAATGATGCTATCTCTTAAAGGACGCAACTGCCGAAGATAATTATAGAAACGACACGAAAAAATAAAAACAAACCAAATGAAAAAACAACCCTTTTTTGCAATAAGAAAAAGGAACCATAAAAATCTACCTTTGATGTGTGTCTTTGTCTTTCGCTTTTCTCTGTCTACATGTCTGTATATGTTTGTTTGCAATTTGACCACACTAGATTATTAATCTATAAGCATTTAGTTTAGAAATACATATTAAATTTAAATATTTTATTTTGTCTTTTATTTAATTAAAAGACAATTATTTTCACAAGCCGGTGACAACGCAAAATTTAAGTTGTTTTAATCCTCAATTTTGTTGTATGTGTGAAAAACAGATACAAAAGTCTTCGATGGTTTATTTTTTTTATATGTCTTATTAGAGTTGTACTTTTTAGTATCATTTTCCTCTTCTCTACTACATCTTGACATGACGCGACATCTGCTTCATTCTGCGTATATCTTTCAATCTGGTTGTCGTCCACACTATTAATGTGCTTATCAGCACAATTTTTTTTTAGCAAAATTAATTAGTAAAACATTAGTATAATATTAGTAAAGCATTAGTATAAAACAGTTAAGTGCATCCAAAATACGAAATTATTTCCAAAACTGCAAAAACTTTCGTAAAATAAACAAATTTTCGTCTATTTTCAAAAGTTTTTGTACATTTTTTCGTATTTTTATGGATATTTTCAGTGCATATATCTTAAACTTAAACGCCTTGCTACTGCTACTAAATATATTTTTTCCGCCAAATTTCATAAAAATCCTTCCATACGTTTTCATGTTAAGACGATGTCTTTTAGAGGTATCCTATTGGAGTCCTGTATGTCCTTGGACCAAAATAAAAGCAGTTTTAAAGTTTAAACTTCAATCTTACTTTCATGATCATTTACCATGGTTTTAAGTCAACTTAAATATGTATATTTTTTAAGATTTTACAAAATTTTGTTCGATTCAAAATATGTTTTTTTTTTTTTGAAATTTTACAAAATTTTGATTTTAACACTTTCTAGCTTCCAACTCATGGACTGCACACGAAAAACTCTTTCACAAAAATTTAAACTAATTTTTTTTCTGTCGAAATAGCATAATTCCTTGTTAAATAGCACTAATTTTGGAGCATTTATGGTCAATTTAAAATACCCCGCCTTGAGGCGCGCTTGCCGGTTAGATGGTTAACCAGTATTCCATAATATATCAAACCTTTTCTTTATGTAATTTTTATTCCAAGCGTAAACTTTATTTAATTTAAGCTAATCACATTATGTACCGTTTATTTTTCTGGGTTGTACTTGTATTAAGAAAATACAATTGGTTTTAGATTAAATTAGCTCAAGTGTAAAATCTAATTTGGGTTATTGTCAAAAAGGCATTTGCAAAGGCAAAATGTGATAAACTAGAAGAATGAAAATACGATAATAGATTTTTTTTTTTTTTGTTATTTCTATATTCAAAGAAGGTATAGGAAAAGAGTAAAGTTGCTCTAACCAAAAGCGTTTATTTTAATAACAGGATATTTTGAATATTAAATCTAAAGAGATTAGAAAAATATATTTATAAACAAGAAGGCTTCAGAGAATTTTTTTAAGCGTTTTAAACTACCCAAGCAAAAGAAAAAAATATTTTTCGAGTTATCGTATTATATTGTATCATATTAGATCTAATCTGATACAATTAGACATGTTTTTTTTTTTAATTTTATTAATTAATAATCATAAAATTACAAATTATATACTATTACCCTAACCGAGCACTAGCTACTATGGCCTTCGGCGAGTTGTAGCGAAAACAGACCAGTGCTTCTGGTGGGAATCGAACCCACGACCCCCGCACTGATAAGCCAGCACGCTACCCACTAGCATACCGGGGCGCACAATTAGACGTTATTTGATACAATTACACCTAATTTGATATAGTTTGATAGAATTGTATCCAAATTTTGTCCTCATACAATTATATCCAATTAGATACAAATATGCATTTACATGTGACATATATAATCATATACAGGTCGATATGCAATTTTACTATATGAAGTGTAATATAAAGTAAGATATAATTTTGTATGATTATATATTTTGCAATATATATTATTATAAACAATTGAAGGGCTTATTGCTAAAACTTGATAAGCCACTTTTAATATTTTATAGTTTTCGCTGTTTTGTAGACATCAGTTAAAACTTTTTTGGAAGAAGTCTAGCCTAAACACTTACCACACGTACCTAGAGTATAAAAGTCGAAAAAATATTCGTATTTCAATATGTTTGCCAACTTTAAAAGGCAAAAATAAAACAAATATAAAATGTGGCTTATCAAGTTTTTACAATAATAATAATAATAACAAATAATAATAAGCCATGCGCTAAAATATTTTAGAGCTACCTCATTGTGGGCATAGGCTCTCAATAAGAAATTTCCATCTGGAGCGTCTATTTGCTAGACTTCTTAGTTCTAATAAGCTATTTATCTTTCTACTACTAAAATCAGGCAGGTTATTAATTTCACTCAATGTGGAGCGACGCCAAGAGTTGCACGGTCTTCCTCGTTTTCTTGCACCTTGGGGGTTGTACGTTAGGGCTCTTTGGCATATATTATCGTCTTCTCTTCTAAGTGTGTGCCCTATCCAGCCAAGTTTTCTTCTTTGGATTGCGCAGTTTTTACAATAAGCCCATCAATTGTATAAAACAATATATAAACATATCAAAACTTTTTTGCTTGGGTATATATAATTTAAACACTTTAGGCCTTTTATTAAGAACAAAAAAAATGTTCAAATACTTCAATTATTACGCTCTATTTAATATTAATTTAATTTCAATAAAGGCGAAAGGCTTTAATTATATTTGTAAATTAAATATTATATTTTTTTAAGTTTTATTTCTGTTTATACTTATTTATATTTTTTTTTTTATTTTTTTTTTTTTTTTTTTTTTTTTTTTGAAAACAAAAATTATAAATTTTATTATATTTAATTCGTTAATTAGTTTTGATTAAAAATTCTATTGAATGTTGAAAAATTATCTCGAAAATGTCATTATTTAATCTCTAAGGAAAACTCTATTAAATATTTATAAAATAGAAAACCAATATATAATTACAACAATATAGTTTTTTTTTTTATCAAATAAAGGGTTCGCCAAATAACTTCTTTTTTTTGAAAATGCTATAAAAAAACTACTGAATATTTTCTCAAATTTCTTTTTTTATTTGAAAGTACAATCCTTCCGGTTAATAATGGAAAATAATTTCATTCAAATGGCTGCCTCGGTTGGCCATGCAGTAGCCTACACGATCGGTCCAATTTTTAAGCGCATTATCGATTGTGTGCAGCTGTATTTCACCAATGGCTTCACGACTATTGTCCTTCAAAGCGTCAATTGTCTCTGGCTTGTGGGCGTTACACTTATCTTTGACGGCACCCCACAAATAATAGTCCAACGGTGTCAAATCGCAGTTCCGAGGTGGCCAAACGGCATCAGCTCTGGGGCTGATAATGCGAAAATCAAAATCCGTACGCAATTTCGCACACATTCTGCAACATTACCATGATTTTCAAAGTAATGTCGCAATATTTCCCAGCGTTGTTCAAGCGTATACACAACCATATTCGTTCAGCGGAAGGATAAAACTAATTATCTGTCAAATCAGACATGAGCTAAGTGTTACCATTCACGAAATAAGCACTAGTTGAAAAAAAAAACGTTAGATGGCGGACCCTTTATTACAATTAGTCAAGTACAAATGTGTAGTGTCCGACCGAACAGTTCGGCCAAAAACCTATATTTTGTCGGTTTTTTGATATCTAGAGGCAATGATGACAAATTTTGGTATTGGAAACATGTTTGTTGAGCCGATTTAATTCGATTTTGTGTATAAAATTTAAGAGAAAAGCCGAAGTTAAGCTATAAAGTTAAAAGTTCGGCCGCCGAACTATTTTCAATTTGGCCGAACTTTCTAAGGCCGAACAGTGAATTCATTGCTTAACTACAGACTTTTCTTTAAGTTTGACACTCAAAATAGCATCTAATCAGCCCAATAAACATTTTTCCATCAGCCAAACTTGTCCATAATGCTTTAAAATACCGAATACAGACCAAATACATTTTCTGGCCGAACTGTTCGGTCGGACACTACAAATGTGGTTTTTGTGGTTTGAAAAAAAATATTTAATTATTTTTTTTTTTTTTTTGGCTTGAACTTAAACTCATTCATGTTGATTTTTTATGCAAAAAAAAACTGCATTCATTCCTTTTTATGAAAAAATATATAGTTTTTGCTGTGGTTTGAATTAATTAGCTTAAGTAGGTAAAAAATATATAAACTATATAACAAATTAATTGTAAAAAACAGTGTTTTAGTTTTGAAAATTTATAAAGTTTAGAAGAAAATTAGGAAAATTAACAAAAATCATGGCTTTATTTTAATAAAAAATTTTAAAATTTCTACAGTTTTTGCTGTTAAAATAAAGTTTTTTTTTGTATTTGCGATGTGCTTAAGTCTTTTCTACCAGAATTGTTGAGAAACACTCATAATTTGTGTTCATAGAAGTGAATTTAGCTTAATTCATGGTTACTTAATTATTTTTTTATTTAGCTTGATTCTAAATTAATTTTTCTAACAAGTCGCCTGATGATAGCTTTGGAAAGCATGAATTAATTTATTCACCCCTAAGAGTATGCTAAGCAATTTTATATATTTTGTATGTTATTTTGGTTAAAAAATACCCCTGTTGCGTATGAGTGTTATTAAAAATAGTTGTTATTACTTATACGCTTTAGCTAAGATGTTGTTGTTATTAAAAATAGTTGTTATTACTTATACGCCTTAGTTAAGATGTTGTTATATACCTCTTTTATATTTCTATGGTAAAATCTTGAATATATTTCTTATGTCAAATAGAAATCGATTTTTTTTTTAATATTTTTATTAACCTCTGGCATCAATAGTTAATTAATAGGTATTTCAGTAAGTTATAATTTTCCAATTGCGAATAAATTATATTAAACATAACACTGTAATTATTAATAATTAAAACTTAAGCATTTATGTTTAAATTTATCTAATTATAAATGCAAATATGCCTTCAAATGATTATGTTATTTTTTCTGTTTGTTTTACAGATATCCATTGTAAAAGGAGCATGAGTATTTGTAATACATAATTTTAAACTACACAGAGAAAAAAAAATCATAATTAAATCAAATATTATATCATATTTGAATTAACATCTTATTTCTTTGCAAATATTTTTAAATTTACAATGAGTCTTTTTAAAGTCAATATAATTTTAGTTAAAATAATGTTTTTCATAGTTAAATTATTAAATTAATATTTCATTTTCTTAGATGTTATTTTATTTAAATTAAAAAAAAAATTAATTGATTTCAAAGCTGTTTCTATTTAATTTAAAATTTTTCCGGCTTGATTTTATAATTTTTTTTCTGTGTGCAGTTTATATGAAAATGGAAAAATTTGCATAAATAGTATTAAAAATTTGTGTGCCAGATTAAAAAATGTACACACAGAGAAAAATTTAGCTATTTGCCAACTGAAATTCGATTATTCCGAACTTCAGACTGTTGGCACAACTTAATTTAATTTTAGTTGCAACACCCAAAATATTTTGCAATTTAATGTAAATATCGTTGTACTAACTGAATTTATAAAATGTTACCAATAATATAAATTTTTCATTTTGGTTATCATTTAATTTTTCTATGTGTATATAGTCTTATGTTTTTTCATCATAAAACATTTCATAATATGCGATTATCAGGAAAGACATATTTGCCATGTTTGCTTTTTTCCATATTTGTTCATATTTGCTTATTTGTAAAATTTTTAGAAAATACACTCATTCTTCTCTACCACGCCTTTCACAATTAAATTAAATAAAATTGCATATTAATTATATATTAATTATAGTATTAATTGCAATTGTCTGAAAAAGACGTTAAAATTCAAACTCAAACAAAAATCAAACTTTGCTCTCTGGCAATTTTTCCCTAACTACGTAAGCGCCATCTATCGAATATACAAAGAATATATCATAGATATGGCATCACTTACAACATATGGGAAAACAGTGGACATTAGAGTGAGTTAAGTTTCTAAAAATAGAACTGTTGTGTTCTGTTGGAGTTGTTCTTCTGAGATTATGTATGCAAGAACAAAAACACCGTGTATTGAATAAAACCTGTTTTAATCACAACAAAACTCGACCTGACGATAGCTCAGAGGGCTAAAGCGCTCTGTCTAACGTGTAGTGCGTGTGCATGTGACATTATAAATCAGTTTATCTATACCACGGTCAATGATTGCACAGAAAATTTCATATAGACGCAATCAAAAATAAAAACATAACAAATATTACATTATTCAAAAAAAAAAAAAATTCAAGAAAACAGGGTCACTGACGAAGGTTCAATACCAGAAACTGCGCAGTCTGATTCAGAAAAAATTGAAAATTTGCAATGTAGTTATGATTTTTAGAAAATACACTCATTCTTTTCTACCACGCCTTTCACAAGTAATTTTTTTTTATATCTGATCAAAATCCGGATATAAACATTTCTGGTTTTTATATAATTCTATATATTTGTATCAGTTTAGATATAAACTGATACAATTGGATACAAAACTGATACAATATATTACAATTCTATCGGCCCATAATGCGGATAAAATTGTACTGGATATTTATCTAATTGCATCCGATTAGATCTAAACTCATACAAACAGATACATGGATACGGACCCATATTTCGGATGAAATTTAAAAAAACATAAAGCTCCATCTCAATTTTTTTATGTATAAATATTAAATGATATAATGATATATAATTATATAAGTTTCCAAATACGAGGGCGGATCAATAAGTCCGCAAAAACTCATCCAAATTGCGGTTAAACAACTCCGAACAATCCTATGAAGTTGTCACACGATTACGTTTATGGTCCATTGAGAGCAAATGCGGCACCCATCTTGCAGACAGCTTTCTTAAACCCAACTGATCATTTAAAATCGAAACCACACTGCCATAATGAAATGCCTATGGCATCAACAATCTCACGCACTTTTTGTCTTCGATCGGCCATATCGTGGATTTTTTCGACATTTTCGGGTATATTGACCTCAATTGGCCTTCCATTTGTACTTGTGCGATCACAACGAAAGTCAGTAAACCACTTTTTTTACCATTGAAATCGATGGTGCAGAGTCCCCATAGTATTTATCAAGCTTTTCCTTGGTTTGATTGACGGTTTTTTTCGCAAAAAGTAATGTTTAATGAGCACTCGAAATTCACATATTTGTTTTGGACAGCTGTTAAACGCAAAGTAAATGAAGAAACTTGTTCAAAATGTAACAGTAGTCTATTAACAGGTGGTAATTGATGGGAGCAGTGTTGAATTTCATATAACTACGAGGGAAGTTCGAAAAGTCACGGACTTATTGATCCGCCCTCGTATGACACAAGATTAAGAATTTTGTTTGAGAAATGATTATATATAGTCCAACATCATTAATATTGCGTCATTAATAAGTATGCGTATGAGATATGATTATAAATTATTATTATTATTAGTATCCAACCGAATACTTCGGCCAGAAAATCTTTTTTGTCGGTATTTTAAAGTATTATAGACAAATTTGACAAATGTAAAAATGTTTACAGAGCTTATTAGATAAGAAAAGTCTGTAGTTAAGCTATGATTGCAATATTCGGCCGCCGAACGCTTAGCCAAATCAGAAAAACTTCGGCGGCCGATTATGTCACATTACAGCTAATCTATGGCTTTTTCATTAAATTGTTTACTCAAAATAGAATTAAAGCTACTCAACAAATATATTTTCAGTATCAAAATTTGTCAAAATTGTCTCAAAATAATAAACAAAACCGACCAAATGTCGTTTTTGGCCGAAGTTTTCGGTCGGACACTATCATATATAACCAAATATGCGATGTATAAATTATTTGTTGCTTAAGTTTTATGTTAATTTTATTAAAAATTAAATATTTTTTTTAAGTAGATCCAATTCAATCTCAAACTATCTAGTCAATCTCCCAAAAATTTTTATATTTTTGGATATAACTTGATGCAATTAGATCTTAATTAATCGCAAGGGATATTTTGTGACTTATTCGAATCCTAATCAGATATTATTGGATCCCCCAATTTTGGTTTAATTTAATACAGTTATATATTTGAGGGATCTAATTGGATATTAATGGATTCCCCAAATTAAAGATGAACTTGGATTAGATGAAATGTCGATCTATATCAAATGAGATATGATTTTATGATTGAGATATAATTTTTTTTTTTTTTTTTTTGATCGGGTATATTTAATTTAGCTCTGTATAGGGTAATATATTAAATATTTGTTATTAATATTTAACTAAAGTTAAAGTTATTTTCAGTTATTTTAAATACAAAACAATTTCAGTTCACATATTTAAAAAAATATATAAAGAAATTTTCACAAACTTTTAATACAACTTTATGCTTTTCAAAAGTTTGTTTCTTTTTTTTAACAAAAATATGTCAATATTACCACAATCTAATGATATTTTCTAGTTTTTATACTATTCCTTGCTTTAGCTTTTTAACAGGCTATAAGCTGTCATTCGTTTTCATAGTACCAATGTCCAACTTTTGCAATTTTAACGCTTGGAATTTGTAAAGCTCTTTTAGAATTCTCTTGATATTTGAAATTTTGTGTTTGTTGCAATATTGCTGAAAACAAATTTTTGCATTATAAGCTATTTGTATGAATACCAGACAATGGTAGTCACAAAAGAAAAAGTCCTAATACAAAATATTTTGTAGAAGTGAAATTTTTATCAAGATTTGTATTTGTATGTTATATAAAAATTGTCTTTTTATAAAAATATTATTTTATATACATAATAGACATGTATGCGGAAAAGTACAAATTCATGTATTTCTGCCCAGGTGGAAATAGAATCGTATACATAAATATATATGAATATATATAAGCGGACATAACAATATATATGAGTGTAGATGGTCATATATTGTTCAATATTTAATCATATAATGTCTCATATCGCATCATCTAAATATGTTCGGATCCGAAATAGCATTCTCATACATGATCATATACTGCCATTAACTCTCAAATTTCGTCTGCTCAGGAGAAAACTAGATCGAATATGAAAATCATGATCACAAATGGGATTTATATGAGATTAGCTGATCATACATGTCCATATATTGTTGAATATACGACCATGTATGTTTGGTTTTGAGGTTATATTGTCATATTTAAGGGTAAATGTCAATATATGATTATACACAAACATATATGGTCGCATATAACTATGATCATATATTGAATTATCAAAAGGAAATATATGATCAGCTTTAGCCTTCTAGTATGTATTCCTATACAATATGTATTCCTATACGATCCCATTTTCACCTGGGTTGTTAAACTTTTTTTTTTCTTTTGCTGAAATTTGTCTCAGCTTGATGCCATATGCAAAAGTTATATAGAAATGCATACCACCACCTGTGTTTTGTACATTTTTCCATACAAGTATGAGAAAAATCCTTGTAGGGTTCTTGCTGTTTGTGTGAGTTAAAAGAAAAAACAATATTTAGATTTAAAATGTTTCAAAAGCATATTTTTCCAAATGTCAGGAACATTTACATACAGCAGAAAAAATATTGTAATAAAAAATTCGTATGTATTCAGCATAGGGTTGCCAGATCCAGATTCGCAAAAAGCTGGACATTCGGATTTTGCAAAAAATTGTTTTTACTAAAAAAAAACATTGTCAAGTTTTTTTTTATTTAAATTTATTTTCATCGGGATAAACATTAATTGTATTTATAGTAATTAAATGTGCTAAAGTCCCAAAACTTATTTAACAAATTGTGAAAAACAATCTGCTGTAGGCGTGTCCCTATCCGGATTTCATTCCTGCCCAAGGAAATCTTCAGGGGACTTTGTTATTAGAATTTCTAGAGATATTTGTTATGTTGAATCACAAACTCAATGAGAATTTCTTGTCCTCGTCTAGTTTTGTTTTGAATCAAAATATATATTTAATTCAAAATATGCAAAAATATACATTACATTGTCATTTTGCTGCAAATTTGTTGTTTTGTGGAATTTGTTGATATTTGGTAAACTTTCTCCTCCAGCTAATGACAACAAACATGTACGAGAGCGGATCAATAAGTCCGTGACTTTTCAAACTTCCCTCGTAGTTATATGAAATGCAACACTGCTCCCATCAAGTACCACCTGTTAATAGACTACTGTAAAATTTTGAGCAAGTTCCGTCATTTACTTTGCGTTTAAAAGCTGTTCAAAACTTACAACCTTGCAGATTTTTTTAAAAATGGGAAAAAGTGAATTTTGATTGTTCATTAAACATTATTTTTTGCGAAAACTACCCGTCAATCTAACCAAGGAAAAGCTTGATAAATACTATGGGGACTCTGCACAATCGATTTTAATGGTAAAAACGTTGTTTACTGACTTTCGTTGTGGTCGCACAAGTACAAATGACGCTGAACGTTCTAGACGGCCAATTGAGGTCAATACATCCAAAAATGTCGAAAAAATCAACGTTATGGTGTTGTCCGATCGAAGAGTAAAAGTGCGTGAGATTGTTGATGATATAAGCATTTCATATGGCAGTGTGGTTTCGATTTTAAATGATCAATTGGGTTTAAGAAAGCTGTCTGCAAAATGGGTGCCGCGTTTGGTCGCAATTGACCATAATTGTAATCTTGGCCAATATACAAAAATTGGAGAAACGCTGGACTAAGTGCATTGAGATAAAAGGAGATTATGTTCAAAAATATTTTTTTTTTTTTTGCAAAAAAAAAAACTGTGTTTTATTCAAAAAGTCACGGACTTATTGATCCGCCCTCGTATTTACATTAACTTCTAAAACCTTTATATAACTCAATAAGGTATTGTTTGATTTTTTTGAAAATTTCCATTTAGCTGAACAAATTTTATTTTAGCTGGAAACTAGACAAGCTTAAAAATTGTTGGACAATCCAGCCCATCTGGCAACCCTAATTTAGCACCTTGTTCAAAATACACTACAAGAATTACAAATTTAATATATTTAAATATAATAATTAATATAGACACATAATGTCGAAGATTTTAGAAAATAAAACTTTTTTGTTGCCCTATCACTGAATTTGTCTATACACTAATAATAAGCCAAAAAATAATAAGCGAAAAAGTTGTCCAACTAACAAAATTTTAGTAAAATTAACGAATATTTGTTCATTTTATGAAAGTGTTTTGTTATTAATTTCGTGTGTTTATGCATGGATTATTAGGAGTGTACTAAACTTAACAAATATCTAAAATTTCATTGGCCCAAAGGGGTAAGGTCTAGTCGTCAAGCGTCGACGTTTCCCCTTTTTGCCCCTCCAAAAAATTCTTAAAACTCTACCCCTTGGGATCATATACAAGCCCATGTATAATCATATATTTACATATAGTGTGCCATTTTCATCTGGATCCAATTTTTTACAGTGTACGGCCGTACATGATAAGATATGAGCATATATCATTCATATATAATCATATATGAGTCATATATGAGCATATATGATCTTATATATGAATCAAATGTGAGCATATATGTTGATATATCACTATATACGGTCATATTATCAGTAAATTTTGGATTCGAAGATATATGGATATATGGTATGAGTTCATATATTAACGTATATGGTCATTTATGACCATGTATTATTATGTATTTTCCTAAATATTACAAGTTCTACAAATTTATAGAAAAACTTAATTTCAATCAAAAAAAAAACATGAAGAGGTTAATAAAGTTTGCTATTTATTTACATTTCAAAACGTAACTAATGAAAATTAAAACAAAAAATACTATTGCACTAACAGTCCTACCAAGTACAGTAAAAACTTGACTAAAAGGACACAGAAAAAACCTAATACCAACGTCAGGAAATTTGAAAATTAAGGAAAGTGGAAAAATATTTTCAACTTCAATTTTAAGCTAATTTAATAGCAATTTTATATATAAATAAATTATTTTCTCGCTAAAAGTTTTCACTTTTTATTAAAATATACTTTTAACACATAAACCAAAAATTTATTTTAAAAAAATCCCAAAATTCTACTGCAATTTGTATTTATATACAAATTTACAAACTTCAACAATATAAACAACTTAAAACCACTGCATTTTTTTTTTTATTTTTTTACCAAACTGAACTCTTATATGCATTTGCAAACGACATTCAATAACCGCAAAAACATAAAATGTTAAAAAAATATATTCAACAAATCCCAACACAATAGAATAAAAAATTCAATCCTAACTAAAACATTGTGGCCTGAAAATACTAAACAAAAAAAACTACCCAAGCAAAAAAAAAAAAAAAAAAGATTTTGGGAATTTTCGTATTATATTATAATAATATCCGAAAAATAAGAACTTTTAAGAAGAACTTGTATCATAATCTGATGCAATTAGACATTATTTGATACAATTATAGCTTAGTTGATAAAATGAGATATAGTTGCATACAAATACAATTACATCTAATTGTAACAAATAATGTCTAATTGTATCAGATTAGATCTAATATGATACAATTATGTGTTCTCAATTTTTGGATATTATTATATATAATAATATCAAAAGAATTAAAACACCTAAGTGTATCATATTTGATATAATCTGATACAATATTGTTTGTTACATTTGTATCCGAATTTTGTCCTCATCCAAATGTAGCAAAATATATATAATGTGATATAATTATATCCAATTAGATACAATTGTATACAAAAAAAAGTGACATAAAGAATAATATATAATAATATATGTATGTGATTGGATATTTTTACATATTGCACTATTTGAAGTATAACATAAAGAAAGATATTTATATATATTTGAGATATAATTTTGTATATAAGCAATTGTATAAAATAATATATAACTATATCAAAACTTTTTTACTTGGGTAGAAAAGAATTAAAATGAAAACATTAAAAAACGGATATTTGACTAAACAAAGTTGCACGAAACAAAAAAAAATTCAACAATACATCTCTGGCATTGAGTATAGGATAAGATATTGGCAGCTCTTCTATTATGGTTCTAATTTAAACGGAAGTGTAAAATCCGTTTATATAGTCGACAAAGCTGGTTAGGAAAAAAAATTGTGAAGAGAAAAAAAATTAAAACCAAATCAGATTGTTGTATATAATCTATAAGCACGAGGGTAAAAGTGTTGGTTAAAAATGAAATTAAAAGAAATAGAAAATTGTAAAAAAAAGAAGACAATAGACCGACCCTAAACAGCTGCCATTAACATTAACATACTTGTTACAGGCAACAGCAAAGGACATCAACATGCAACACCACATGATGCAATTACAACTCTGGTTGCAAAGACACAAAGCTAACACCAGATATATAGTGACACAAGCACGGGTTTTCAACCCATTTTGAGGTCGTATTTTAATATGTCTATTAAAATACTTTGTTAGCCTCAGTATGTATAGAAGTTTTTGTTATTTGAAACAGAGAAGGGAAAAAGGAAACGACATGAGAATTGAATACAATATTTGAGTTCAAGTTTTTAAAGGATTTTTATAAAAAAGTATATAATTTTAAATCCCCAAATTTCTTTTTCCCTAAAAACATAAATTTATTACCTACTAAATGAAAGGTTGCACTTCACGGTATTAAAAAGATGAAAATTCAAATAGAATTAGAATTAAAGGAAAAATGTTAAACTAGGTTAATTGAAAAAGAAAAGTTAATGGAAACAAAAAAAAAAAAATGAAACTCAAACAGCAACAGAAAAATATGCACTGAAAAATTTAAAATTGAAATTTAATAAAAATATTTGCTTATTCAATTAAAAATTTAGTGTTTAAGTATGAAAATTAACCAATTATGAAAATTATAACAACCCAGCTAACAAAACGTTCCGTTTTCGTACCGATTTCGTAGAGTTTACAGTACGCCATAAACCGAATCCGACCCCGTATATGTACCATTTTCTAAATAAGTATACGAACCATAAAACGGATTTTAAGGAACATTGAATCTGATTCGAATCCGTGCACAGTTCGTTAGTGACTAACCGTTAACGAACCGTTATGTCGTATAAAAAACGTAGTTCTCAAATTCAATGTCCGTATGAAATGGGCCGATGATGTGGCATTAAAGGACCGTTTTTGAATGCATGCCAGAAATACAAAAATGCAACTTATTATAATTTTAATAAAGCATTATCCATATGACTCATCACGATGCAATTGAATCCAATCATAAAATTTCCCTATGGGGAATGAGGAGTCAATTGACCTAAAAGTGAATGGTTAAAGAAGGACTTATCACAGGACTGGTATAATTTTATACTGAAGTGGGTTAAGCAGTGTCAATTGTCCTAAAAGGCGCTACGAAATAACCCCCAATGAAATAACACCCAACCGACAAAATGAAATAACCCCCAATGAAATAAATCCCAAAAAAATGAAATAAGTCCCAACAAAAAAAAATGAAATAATACCCAAAAGAAATGAAATATTCCCCAAAGGTGAAAATGAAATAACACCCAAAATTTGGGGGTTGTTTCGTAATGAAATAACTCCCAAAGGAAGAAATGAAATAACCCCCAATGAAATAAGCTCCAAAGAAATGAAATATGTCCCAAATTTTTTTTATTTTTTGTTTTTATATATTTGATTATATACATTCTATATATTTGGTAAAAAATTCATAAAAAAGCTTGGATAGTGTCATCAACTTCCTGCCGGCAAACTGGACATTTAAATTTCTGCAAATCTTTCTCTAGTGCTTCTGCTTGGAGCTTTAAAACACAAACGTTGCAGGCGAAAATTTGGTTTTGTTTCAAAAATCGCGCGATTTTTTAAACCAAACCAAATTTTCGCCTGCGGCGCTTTTTCAACATGTTACTTAACAAAATTCAATTGCTCTTCACTTATAGAATACAGCAGTTTGCTGTTTCTTCTTTTTCCACTAATAATTTCAAAATTCATTTTTAATACCACGTTTAAATTAGTTGTCACTTGCAAGAAACTATTTGCAGAACTGATTATTATTTCCAAAAATCATTAAAAAATTGCATCGTTGAATAGTTAATGAATATCCTAACGGTATAATTTCATTGTAAAAATTATTAAAACCTGTTTTATTTGTAACAAATATTAAAAAAATTTCACTTTTAGCAAAATGAAATAACCCCCAAAAAATATGAAATAACCCCCAAAATAATTGCATATGAAATAATTTCCAAAGAATTTAAATTTTGGGCTTTATTTCATTGGGGGTTGCTTCATAATGAAATAATCTCCAAACCGTAAGATGAAATAATCCCAAAAAAAAATGAAAAAACCCCCAAACAATTGTACACAATTTTTTTGGGGGTTATTTCATTTTTGGCCGTTGGGGGTTATTTCATTGGGGGTTATTTCGTAGCGCCGTCCTAAAATTACCAATCCTGTGACTGGTAAAGGGAGGCGATACCACTTAACCAGAATGCTTAATAACAAGAAAAAGCCAGTTGGCCAGAAATTTACCCGTTGGAAGATGTTTAGTTTTCGTTTATTTTTTAAACTAAAAATTATTAATTTTGTTTTGTTTTTTGTCGATATTTATGTTTTTTTTGGGTTTATTAAAAACTTATCGGCATGCGAAAATTGACCTAAAAGAACCTGGACTGCTGGAAAAGGACTTATCACAGGACTAGTATTATATACAATTGATGTGAGTTATGTAGTCTAAATTGATCTAAAAAGACTAGTTCCGTGACTGGCAGAAGTAGGACATATCACCTAACTGGTATACATATTGACTAGAAAAAGCCAATGAGTTAGAAATTTAGTGTTTCATTTTCTACCATTTTTTACATTAAAAATTATTAAATTGTACGACATGTCCCTTTCAGGATAGTCATGTGGTTAGTCCTTGTGGTATGCCCATCTTGGGTTAGTCTTGTGGCATGCCACTATATGGTTTAAAGCAGGACAAATGACCCCCTCCTATGACAAGCCCATGTTAAAATTGCCAGTTGTTTACATAGAGTAGGGTTTAGCAGAGGACCTATGGCACGAAGGGACCGATCCTGTGGCACACACAGGACCGGTCCCATTCCCCATAGGGTTACTACCTGCAAGTAAAAAAAATTTATTAGTTTCGGTTTAATTGGTTTTCACAATTACTGTTTGCAGAATAGGCCAATTTGCTGGTTATTTTGCAATAAAACTATTATTGGGTAATTAATTATTATTGGGTGTTTAATTATGTGAACTAAAAATTTGTTCATTTAATTAACTAAACTAAATATTTGTTCATTTAATTAAAAATTTAATTGAATTTGTATCAATTAGAAAATTTGTTATATTTTTTTATTTTTTATTAATTAATTGGATGACTCTCAATTGTCTTGAGATTAATTCTTCTAAAACTAAAGCTTTATCTTTTCATTTGCGGAACCAAAATTGTATTTATCCTAGAATATGTATAAATGGACAGGTGATTGACTATTTAGATTCTCTTAGATGTCTCGGTGTTATTTTGGATTCAACTTTAAATTTTGACAATCACATAAATCATATTTCCAATCAAGTTTGTTTTACTTTAAGAAGATTATACTCTTTAAAAACCATATACACCTAGACATGTAAGATATCGTTTAGCTCATTCCCTGATTATGTCAAGATTTAACTATGGCCTGGAGGTTTTTTCTGGGTCTTGGTTGTATAACGTTGATATTCTCGGGGGAATTGTTAGAAAAGTCGTTCGTTATGTTTTTAGTGTGAGGGTTCATGAACATGATCGTGTAAGGAAACTTGTTCCCGAATTTTTGAAATGCGATTTCGACAATTATTTACAATTACGTATTTTACTTCATTTCTATAAAATTATAAAATTACAAAAACCGGAGTCTCTAGTGAATGAATTTTCATTTATAAATTCAACGCGGAATGTTCAGATCCAAGTTCCTATTAGACATCTTGCAATATTTGATCACTCGTTTTTGGTACGCGTCTATCAAGTTTGGAACCATCTGCCAAGTAATCTTAAAACTGTTTTCCTATTCCTTTTTGACATATAAACGTAAACTACTTGATTACTTTAACGGAATTATGCCTTAATTTATCTGGAAAAAACCATTATATATTTTTCGTCCTTGCTATAGGTACTAATTTACATTTTTTTTCTCATTGGTTATATGGCTGGGGGCCACTTATAGACCGAATATTAGAATATTTGTATAAGTATTTAAATTTAAGTTGTATTATCAATGTACATAGTAAGTTAACTAACAATACATAAATAATTGGCCATGAGGGCTTTCTTTGTATTGATATTAATAAATAAAATAAAAATAAAATAAAAATAATTACAAATTATATACTATTACCCTAACCGAGCACTAGCTGCTATCGCCTTCGGTGCGTTGTAGCGAAAATAGACCAGTGCCTCTGGTGGGAATCGAACCCAAGACCCCCTAGCCAACTAGCCTACCGGGCGCAAAATTTGTTATATTAATTAAATATTTTTTGAAAAATGTAATTGAAGTTTTTTCAATAACATTTTTTATTATATTAATTCAAAATTTCAATAAAAATTTTAATCAAATCAATTACAATTTTTAGCACATCAATAAAAAATTTAATTGAAATTTAAAAACAAAAATTTACTTAAATTTTTCATAAATGGATAATAGTCCCAGATATATTAAGATGTGTTCATCGATGTATGAAACATTTTGAAACTAAAATTTTAAGCAGTTTTTTTTAATCAATTTCTTGTCAAAATATTGATTTTTGTTATATAAAATCAATAAAATATTGATTTTTGTTATATAAAAATAATCTTAGAAGCGTCTTCTCTAATTAATCAGCTTTCCAAAAACATATTCTAATGAGAAATAGGTTAGAAAATATCAAAATTATTTTAAATTCTTTAGGCCGTTAATGAGTCAAAGGCCAATTTACAAAGAAACCCAAAATACCTTTCGTTTTATAACCAATTTATATATATTTGCACAAGATAAAAAGCAAAAACAAAAATTGGGGTCAAATTCGAAACCACGTTTTATATCCAAGCATGACACTGTTCCAGAGATTTTCGTCCCCTACAGCATATCAATGTTTTATTAATGTCTCCATAGTTTCTTTGTTAGTTTGAGGTGTTTAAAGCAGTTTCTATTTAAAATAATGTTGTTTCTGCTTGATTTTATATATTTTTTTTTCTCTGTGTGTAATCCAATAATATAAATTTTAGTTTCATGCTTTCTTTATTTATTTGTTTGTTTATTGGCCAGTTAAACAATAACATTCATAAAATTTAATAAATCCCAAGTGCATACAAACAATATTGTAACAATTGAAATAAAATAACTAAAATCAATAGAGCAATCACTTGAATAAAAAATCAGAAGGAAAAAGAACAATACTGAATCTGCAGTTTGCACAACAGCAGGAGTACTTTTTATGAAAGTAAAATAATAAATAAAATCAACTTTATACAATAAGATTATTACATAAAAAAAAGATGAACTGAAAGAGTGATTGCTTATAAATAAATTTATATTGTAAATATTCGTACATTTACAACACAAACAATATTTAGAATCCTTTTAAAGTTAAAAGTTAAGAGTATATATTAAAAATGTTGTTAAAAGATTTAAATTTTAATCGATTTCTTATAATTTTCAAATTTTTATACGCCTAATTTTATTCACACATTATAAAATACTCCATTTTATTTAATACAGCCAAAAAGTATGCTTTAAAATTGTTTCTAACAAAATTACCTAAATTTATTAAAGCATTTCATTTAAGCATTAATGAAAACGAAAAATTATATTTGATTGCCAGTAAATGTATACCACTTCCATAAGCAAATAATAACTTTTATTAAACTTTTCTAAAGAATCCTTAGCATATGCAAGGAAATTATAATTTAAATTTACCCTCAAGTTATGCTATGTTTTTTGAGATAATTTAACAAAAAGTTAGCATTGTATTTTTTTTTGGAAAATTAAATTTTACTTTCTAAAAATTATTATACAACATATTTTATATTACCATCTAAAAAAAGTTAAAGGTAAAAACCGAAATAGCCATTAAAAATGCATCATCATTAACTCAACATTTATAGGCACATGTTACAAATGAAATATATTTTGAACAAGGGCCAGTTAAATTTCGTTTATTGTATAAAACTTATAAGGCAAAATGTAGGGGTTTACTAAGTAAACACCATTAAAAAACAAGGTGCTAAACAAACCAGTGCAACAAAAGAACAATTTGCTATAGAAATACACTAAATACTCGTTAAACGGTTAAAAACTGATGATAGGCCAACCAAAAATAAGCTTTAAAGCAATAAATTTGAGCCCCATAAAATAGGCCATAAAACACATAGTGTACTAAAATATATTATAAAATTTGCCCAGTGGCGATGTCTCAACATAAACACAAGGTGGCTACTCTGTACGTAAAAACCATACGTCAAGGTGGTAACGTTGTGAAATAGAGCCGGAGGAATTTAGAAGATAAACAAAAAAATAAAAGTAAAATGTTTGTGTGTGTTAGTGTTTGTAATTGGAAAATCGCGGATGACGCCTGTATATAAAAAAGCAGAAACTAGTCCAGTCTGATTTTAATATTACTAGTGCTTACAAATTTTTGAGAAAACGCTTATTATTCTTCTTAACGTCAACCATTCTAAAATAAAACAAAAAGTTACTGATATAAAAATTGGGCGAGTAAATCGTTTGAGAATTTTTCAGTTTTGACTTCGGAGAATATAACAAGTGCATGCATTAAAATTGGTTTTACCAATTTTTTTTTATACCCAAATAATAAGAAGAAAGTGAAAAAAAGATTACAAAAGTGAAAACAAAATTTTGTGAGGTGAAAAACCTTTTTGGATGTAAACAAATATTTTTGTTGTAAAATAAAATATGATGTGAGCAAGATTACTCAAGTTCAAGATCATTTGTTTTTTGTTTAACAAAAAACCGTGCAATGTTTATTTATTAAAAATGTTTTATTATTAATTTGAATTAGTTCAATTCTTCCAATTTTGTTTTTTTCTTCCCATCGGGTAAATAAAACAATACGGGTAAGGCGTTAATATTTTTCCTTCAAAATCTGGGTAAATATTCCACTCCTTCTACATTGGTTCCCTGAAGATTTTCGGTGCCGCGAAATGAATCATATAAGGGCCTGTCAGTAGATAGAGTCTGTTTTAAATAAGTGGATGAAGAAATTTTTGAATTACAGTAGTTTTGACTTAGCTGCACAACCAACTTCTGCACGAATTTTTGTGCCGGTAAGCCAAAAGCGCTGCTAACTCAAATTGGTTACCTGCCTTAAAGTGCAGGTAAACTAAATTGTTGAAAACTGCAAAGACCAGATATGATTTAATTTATTTTATTAATTGTTTATTTCATACAATAGAATTTATATAAAAAACAACAAAACGAAAATAAAAAAACATTCATAAAAAATTTTATAAGGTTTTTACATACAAATTTATGTAGGTACAAGCGTTAACTAACCAAACTAACTAAGTAAGCAAAACATAAGAGGCAGCTAACGGCGATCTTTTGTATGAAAATAATGTACAACTGCCAAAAACATGAGGCACTTATTTTAAATGCGCAGGTATACACAGTGCACTTAATGAAGGCAATTGCATACGTAATTTTGTAAAATAACAACAAACCAAAATTTTGTGCAGTTATGTGAAAAGTGCACGTAAGTAAAAGGCAGTTAAATCAAAACTACTGTAATAAATAAATATAGCACGGTTTTTTGTTTAACAAAAAACAAATGATCTTAAACTTGAATAATATTGCGCACATGATAAAAGATCGAAAAATAAACTTTTGGTTTTCCTTTTTTAAAATTTAAAAGTTTAACATTTGGTAAAATAAATTATTGAGGTGAAAAACTGTTTTGTGGTGAAAAAAAAATTTGAGGTGAATTTGAAATATTCACCTCTTAGAGTCTGGTGAAAAATATGATGTATATTTTATACACTAGATGCTACTATGAAATTGTTCTAGTGTACGTACTCGTGTATTATACACCAATTTTTATGCAAAATTTCGAGGTACATGAACCGCTGTACCGATTCTGTTAATTTTCAATACCATTCTTTTCAGGATGATGTACAATTGTCTAGGTAAAAATGAGCAGTCTCTCGCGCTGTGATCGCCATTTCAACAGACAGATGGTCATACAGACCGACAATCGGACATTGCTATATCGATTCAATAAGGATCAAGAATATATATACTTTATGGGCTCTTATACCTATATTTCGATGCGTTACAAACAGAATTACAAACTTATATATACCCTTATCATATATGATGGAGGGTATAAAAATTGAATAATAAATTCCACAAAAACTAGCAAAATATTTCGAAACATGTTTTCTTTTCAATTAATTATTTTATTTCGAAACATTTTTGTGAAAAATAAAAAATATGCATAGAAATTAATTGACCTCGACGGAAAATAAGGGACGTTGACCGATTTTGACTAGAATAATATACGTATTAATATGGATATATTTAAAAATTATGTTTTCTAAAAAACCGAGGTCAAAGGTTAAATGTTTGAATATTTTAAGTTTTTCGTAAAAATATATCGAAATATTTTGTATGTTCATAAGAATTTTGATTAAACTTGACTTTTATATTCTCCGAAGAAAGAAAACTATTAAAATTAACCCTGATAGACACTTGGGGTCAAAAGGGCCAAACATTTTTAAATTTTAAATGCAGTTTTTAATATAAAATAAATCCATAAAAACCTTTTAATTAAGGATTTTATAGAGGAACATAATGAAATTAACCCTTATACGCACTTGGGTTCTAAATGACCTAAAGAGTTAATATACACTGTCAACTTTTCAACTTTTACGCGCCCAATTTTTATATCAGTAACTTTTAGAAAGTGATTTTAAGTCACCTGTCAGTTTTTTTTCATTACACCTTATAAAAAGTGTGTCTATATAAAGCCGTTTATCAAGTTATCGGTGTTTATATTTAATAATAACAGTTTATTGTTGTCATTTTTCCTGGGGTTATCATTAAACAAACGTGTTGATCTAAAAAAAAAAAATATATGAGTAAACGTCATAATGAATTTAATGTAAACAAATGTCCATTAGTATATTGTTTAATGTTTATTTTTGACAGGAGGAGTATGAATCAAATGATAACAATTTTTTTTAAAGGAAGTAACGATAACGCTATACGCGGTTTTATATGGTTTGTTTGCATAAAATGAACGAAACGGAAATATATTTTTTTGTTAGGAAATTAAAAATGGCTTTGATAAGAAAAGGAGTAGGAGGTCAGTAGCATACAGGGGACTGACTAAACAAAATTAATTCGAAACATTTTAAAAGTGAAGAAAAATTACTGAAATAAGAAAACAAATCGTTGAGTTTGCAAAAAAAAAATCGGTTAAATCGAGAAAATTATCTCGTGTTTAAATACTACTCGATCCATTCAATTTCGTTCCCTTTATCTAGTGTTTTACTTCCACTCACCCCGCTACAGTTCATTTCGTGCCCCGTATCTAGCGTTTTAATTCCACTTGTTCGTCGTTCCATTAAATTTCATGCCCTTATCTAGTGTTTCTGTATTTAAATGTCAAATTCCACTCATTTCGTTTCTCTTACCTAAAGTTTCACCTCCACTCGTTCGTTGTTGCATTCAATTTCGTTCCCTTTTTTAGTGTTTCAATTTCACTCGTTCCCCGTTAGATTCCATTTAGTTCCCCTTATATATTGTTCCTATTCCACTGATTCCCCGCTCAATTCTATTTCGTTCGCCTTATGTAGTGTTTTAATTTCACTCGTCCATTTCTTTTCGTTCTGATTTCGAACAATGTTTCAATATCATTTTGTTTTCCATGTTTGTGTTCCAATTCCGATCGATTACCGTTCCATTCCATATCGTTCTTATTTCAAATAATGTTACATTTCATCCATTCTATGATATACATAAAAAAAAGTTATGTGTTATAACCGGAAAAGACAAATATGCTTTTTTTTTGCTTTTTTACCATTTTCACAGATATTTTCTTTTTTGACTAATTTTTATTTTTAATTTTTGGGCCTGTTGAGATTTAGATATTCTACGGTTTAAATGCATTTTTCATAATTTTTTTTTTTTTACTTTTATAAAGCGTAATTTTTCTACAATTTTTGTAGTTTTGCTTTTTTTTAGCTTTTTTCCAACACTTTTTTTTCTCTAATTTTTAATGGTAATGTAAAACTCCCAAATATGGTCAGTTACATGTTGAATATGCGAAGGTTTATTGTGGCAGTGTTAAAAATGGGTAGGAGCATAATTCATGTATTCATTTGTGCTAATAACACCCTTGACACCTTGACCTTTAGTCAAATATGTATATTTGCTGTCATATTTTTTAATATGTTTACCAATATCATTCATTTAAAATACATAAATTTATGTAAATTTTTTCAACGTAAATATTTTATTTTTTTGTTTTTATATACATCGAGATTATTTTTATGTTATTTTCAATTTATAACGAGCTTTCAACCTCCGTATATTTACAAAAATAAAGCAAATCAAACATATTAGCTAGGTTGGTACTAGTATTTCGATCTGGCTAAAGATCTCATCAGAACCCGAAGTTTTAGAAAAGTTAGAGCTTCCATAATAGGCAGAACTTTAACAAAAAACCTATTAATAATCAATTTTGCTCCATTCTTGTCTTCTTAGTAATCAAGCACGTGGTTATGTCTTTTCCTAACAAGCATCATGACGTTACTAAACTTTGAAGACCAAAAATGTTCTATTTATATAAAAAAAATTTAGTTTGTACTCTGGCTCAAGTTATATTTTTTACAGTTATATTAGTTTTTTGTTTTTATATACATCGAGATTATTATTATGGTATTTTCCATTTATAACGAGCTTTCAACCTCCGTATATTTACAAAAATAAAGCAAACATATTAGCTAGGTTGATACTAGTATTTCGATCTGGCTAAAGATCTCATCAGAACCCGAAGTTTTTTTTATAAAAAAATAAAATTGTTGCTACTAATTTCATCTATTTTCAAAAAGCTATCCGCCATATTTGTTGAAAATGTTCATTGTAAAAGACAGTTTCCTTAACTACATGAATATTTTTGTTTGCTGTAAAAAATGTTTAATATTGTATAATTTTTATAAAAGGAAATAGTATTTTTGATCAACAATTTTATGCAGAAGTATAAAGATTTTCAACAGCGTTCGAATTAAAAGTTCAAAAAATTATAAAGATTTTTAACAATACTGATTCCGCTATTTATTCGGTGATCCCCAAATCTATAAAGTATACATTTTAAAGCAAATTAATAAACTTTTGAAGATTGAAAAATTTAAATGCCACATTCAAATTCATCTATCCCAAACTGATACCGATTTCTAATCTGAACCGGTCCGACCGATGGAAACAGATCCGGTTTGAAATAACCACTCACGTGACTAGTCAAAATATTACTGGTATAAAAGTAGCTACCCCCGTGACCTGTCCAGTAACTTATGCACACAGACCAGTCTTAAAGGATCTTCTACGTGACTGCTCAAAATACAACCGGTCGTAAAATAAAGAAATTACACAGTTTTTTTTTTGTCCCATATGATACAATTTAAAAATGAAACAACTTTTTAAGTTTTTTGCAAAAAGTGGGTGATATAGACATGGTGAAATATTTGCCAACTAATAATATATTTAAATATATAATTTGTTAGAATATAATGGAATTAATTAATTACTTTAATTCGAGAAAAATGTTGCCATTTGCCAACTGAAATTCAGTTACTGCAACTGAAATCGATTAGTACAACTGAATATTGTTTTTTTCCAACAAAATTCGGTTAATACAACTGAATTTTAGTTGCAACGCCAAAAATATTCAAAAATCGGATTTGAATTTGGTTGTTCTAACCGAATTTATTGGTTGTAGCTACCAACATACACTTTTAAATTTGATTGCCACTTTAAAAAAAAAAACTATAAAAACTTTGATGCCCAATTCAATCGGACATATTTTATATTATTAAGAAAGTTTGAGATATACGCTTAATATTGTACATCGCAAATACGCAGTATAAAAATTAATATTTGTGTTATAAAGGGTTTTTCAATAAGGACTTGACAACTTTTTTTTAAATAAAACGCAAACCATTTGAGATATTTCCATCGGCCATCGGTTTCCATTCTTCCGTCAGCTTGATCTTGTATGGGTGTAAACCAATATTATATTCTTGAGAACTCCGCGGAATAGACTGATTTTGATCGTTTGCTACGGACACCTGAACGGCAGCGATATTTTCGGCACTTCGACCAACCCGTTGTCTTACTGGCACGGCAGCATCACACAATGAATATGTAGACTCAAATGTTTGCACTAAACTTGTTATTGCTTGTCTACTAGGGCGAGAATAAGGACCAAAATTAGTGTTAACGCTGTTAGATGATCAGTGAAATAGTGCATTCACAAATTAAATTCAAAGTTGTCTAGTAGCTATTGGAAAACCCTATATTTATTAGGGACAACAGAAAGTATGATAAATATGATGTTGATCAAAGGAAAAATATTTTAATTTTTATTTAATATTTGAGTCAGACAAGATTTAACGTATATTTTCTCTAAAACAAAGCTTTTGTTTATGGATTTTTTCAAATTTTATTCTCTATAATTTATCGACAAAATGTATTAGCAAAGTTTTTTTCATTCAAAAAATTTCAGGAAAATGTGACAAGTAGATCTCAAAATGAGCGAAAATTATTCATTTGTATTTGAAAAATTTATATTAAACAAAAAATTATGATGTGAATATTTAATTATTAAACACCCACTTTGGTTTTGCTTAATTTAAGAGTTTGTTAGTGCTTGGTGTTTTGAGTTGGGCATTTTAGTTCGCCGCACATTTAGTTCACTGCCACAATTGAACTAGTACGTTGTGTTAGTTCACTCGCTCATTTGCAAAACTTTTTAATTGTTCATTAGAATATATTGACCAATGGTTTGTTCGACAATTCTGAATATAATGCTGCAAATTAGAAAAGATCATTTGAAAATGAATTAGTTCCTAAACGAAATGAACTAGAATGTCCAACTCTATTAGTGTTTAATACATCATATTTATAATGAAAATGAAAATTATTCAAGTTCGAGGCCATACTCTATATTTCTTTATTAGGATATTGTCCTAACAAATAATCTATAGAGTTTTTGTTTTCAAATTTATTCTTTGACCCTTTCAGGAATGTGTTGATAGATCTATTTCGGGAATTTTCTAGGTTCCCATCATCAGAACACGTTTTGAAAGCGGTAACAATCCCATGCCAAACATCAAACATTCATATGAACTAGTTTACTCACTACATGAGAACTAATATATATTATATGAGCTCGAAGTAAAAAAGATTATCACCATTGATCAAAAAATAAATTGAAAACTTGTTTGTTATGAGCACTAGCTTGTATGTCTTACGGCCAGTGCCTCTGGTGGGAATCAAACCCACGAGGCCCGCACTGATAAGCCAGCACGCTATCAACATAGCCTAAAGTGGAGCACACCTGTAACCTGTTCTTATGCATTATGTCTGTTGCCTATTTTTTTATGTTAGAGACCTGTTCTTTCGCGTTAGTTTTGCGATCGGTTTATGTGACTTGTTTTTTTTCGTTAGTTCTGTTATCGGTACTTTTGCTTTAGTCCTGTCTCACGTTACAAAGCACAATTCACCCCCTCCTACCATAAACAAAAGTTAAAGTGACTGGTCCCTTTCATATAAAAGGACCGGCCGAACTAAAATCATGTCACGGATATCACAGGTCTGGTACATTACCTGTGATATTGGTTCACCTTAGGCATAGTTATCGGAAATATCTTTTCTCTTTCTAACACTATCGATTGAATAGACATATCGCTATTTATTCAAGGATTATTGTATAGCTTATTAAAGTTGAATTCTTTTTTTTATTTCATTTAAAGAAACTCCTATAAAACATACCAACACATTTTCTACTAACTATTTATCCTTGTTATTCTAAAACAGACATGTCAGACATTATAACATCCATCTAGTTATTTGTTTACCTAAACTTTAAGTTATTGTTATCCTAGAACTTTAAAAACATAAAACAAAACTTTTGCAAATGCACAGTGGAGCGATAGAAGTACATTGTTGCACATAAAGAAAGCTACCTTTAGTCACTAATAACCAGAGAAGACAAAAAAATGGCAAAAGTTATTGTTTATTGTTATAAACAAATATTGTAAAAAAAAGCTTAAAATAGCAAAACTACTAAAAAGTTACACTCATAGAAATAAACCTGTAAAAATAGCAGAAAAAGCTACTAAAAATTAGTTAAATATGACGTAGCAGAAAAAAACTGTTAAATTTGCCGTTTCTTTTTTACTAAATACAGTGTAATTAAAATTTCAACTTTTGAAATGGCACACCAAAACCCCGCGACATGTAAACTTAATTTTGGGCCTTAGCATCTAGAGGTATATTTCGATTTAATAAGTTAGGTCAAACTAAAAAGATAATTCAATTTAAAGTTTGCATTGACTCAAGCGATTTTTTTAATTGTATTTTAAGGAAAAGACATCGTCCATTTGAGACAATGTTTTCCAATGAAATTTGGAGACTCAAACTATATACATACCATATTCCAACCATACACCATAACAGATGTCAGTATAAGAAAGGTGATTACCCTGACGATGCGGATTGTATATAAATGAATTGTATCCTCATAAAAATAGACGGCCATCATTGTTGCACTTAAGTTTAGACAAATAAACAATAAAGAAAGTAATTTCAAAAAAGATTTTGATGTCTTTTACTTAAAATAAAATATATTCTCGAAAATCGCTTGAGTCAATGCAAACTTAAAATTGAAATATCCTTTTATTTTGACTATTAAAACTACGCCTCAAAATTAAGTTTGCATATCGCGCAGTTTTGGTGTGTCATTTTCACATAATTTGCATTATATTATAATAGATTCTAATTTATGTTCTAGAACCGATTTTTTTGGATTTTGTCCTATTTGCAATTTGTTCTTTACCTCCAAACAAGAAAATGTTGCTTTCAAACCGGTTCTAGAACCAATTATAGAACTGGTTCTAGGACAGTCAAATCTTTAACTTTAACTCCCTTAAACCTGTTCTAGAACCGGTTCCATGCAACTGGTGGTAAAAGAAGCAGTTATGGAATAGATTCAAAAAATATTAAAATCCAAATAACAGTTTGGAGAACAACTAACACTATATTATAATATCGCACATCCAGTTCAAAAGTGACTCAACTCAAAATTTTGAATTTTTCGGTTTTATATGCTTAAACTATGCACAATATACTTGTGTATCTATAAAAAAAATATCAGTGTACTTTGTTGTTGTTAACTGTTGCTAAAAAACAGTTGTGTCTTTCTTTTTGTTTCAATTGGTATAAAGTTGCAAATATTTTGTTTCGATTTCTGAAAAATTAAAAATTTTGAGTTGAGTCACTTTTGTACTAGGTGTGTGATATGTTCTAATTTATGTTCTACAACCGCTTTTTTTTGTAGTTTGTCCTATTTGCAATTTGTTCTTTACCTCCAAACAAGATCATGTTGCTTTCAAACCGGTTCTAGAACCAATTATAGAACTGGTTCTGGAACAGTCAAACCATACACTTTAACTCCCCGAAACCTGTTCTAAAACCGGTTCCAAGCAACTGGTGGTAAAAGAAGCTGTTCTAGAATAGATTCAAAGGTAAACAGTTTTAAAAAAAATTTTGCTGGCTAGTAAGATAAGAGTAGCAAAAATAAATCTGTTAAATTCACAAATATTTAGTAAGATTTGAGGTAAATTTTAGTTATTTGAAAATAACAAATGAATCTTCAAATATTAGTAGACAAAAAATAGTAAAAACTATAAAACTTTAAAAGTTTTTTTTAGTGTTATTTTTAATGCGAATAATATCCCTTCTGAAATCAGAAATCTACAATATCGTAGCAAAAATTTCTGTTGATTTTATGTAAATATACCGTTATTTTACAAAATTTATGGTAAATCAGGCGCGGATCCAGAAAAATGTTTTGGTTAATTTTAATACGTAAATTGTTATTTTAAATTAACTAAAATTCATCTTAAATATAACTCAAATTTTGTAAAGTTAACAGATTTATTTTTGCTGTTTTTTTTATCAATATTTAGCAAAAAAAAATCTGCTACTTTCAGCAGTTTTTCCTGCAACGTAATTTTGAGTCAGTTTTTAGTAGCTTTTTTGCTATTTTTACAGGTTTATTTCTATGGGTGTATCAAAATTACGCTTTTTAAAAGAAAAAGTAAAAATTTTGAGATAAAAGCATTTAAAGCGAAGAATATCTGAAAAAGGCAAGTTTAAAGCTTAAAAAGCCTGAAAAAACAGCTGTTTTTACGCCTTAAAATTAAAAACCAAAAAAATGGCAAAAAAAGCAAATATGAGTCAAAATGTCAAAAAAGGCAAATTTTTCTTCTCTGCTAATAGTTTTTAAGGCAAAATTTTTTTAATTTTAAATCGGATTGTTAATTTTAGCCTTTCAGTCAAAAGACTGTTGGTGTCGCTGCACTGTGCCTGGTATCTTCAGATAAACACGTAGGTTATTTTAGTGGCGTAAAATAAAAAGAAAAACTAATACATAATATCATAAACAAAAATATATATATCAAAACAAGAGTTTAGCTTTAACAATAAAAAAGTTTTTTTTTTTAAACTATGCTAAACTTATGCAATTTTAACGTGTTTTTTTTTTTTGTTCTACATAGATACAACAATGTACTTGTGAAATCTACAAGAATATTTCATATTTGAATGTTTAGCACACGTGGTCAAAATTCATTTTAAAACAAAATTTAATTGACATATCTGCCTTATCCTTAACACAATTTCAAACCTCTGTACTTACTTTTCTACTATATAAATCATACGCCACCGTGTGCAAAAAGCAATAAACAGGTATTTATACACGATGGCGTTAAAGCACAGACTTTCTTTACCACGTAAGTGCCTAGCCAGAAATTGCCAATGGTCTGAAAAATCAAGCACTGGCAGAGCACTGTTTGCCAATAGTCCAACAAATAAAGTGCTGGCAAAGCACTGATTTAAAACGCTCTGCCAACCTTAGTAAAAAGTGCTTTGCCAGTACTTAATTAACAAAATTTACAACAGTAAAAATAATAAAAGCACTGGCAGAGACCTGGCTTAGAACGCTTTCCCAACTTTGCCAAAAAGTGCATTGCCAGTACTTATTTCCAAATTTTACAGCCGTTAACATAATAAAAACAGTGGCACAGCCCTTGTTCACAACGCTTTCCCAACGCTGGCCAACAGTGCTTGATTTGCTAAATTTACAACCGTTTATAAAAACGAAATTTAATGTATGTACTTGTTATTAAATAAGTTAACAGGTTTTAATAAAAAAAAAAACAAATAAATAGTATTTTTTAATTTATTTTACATACTAATTTAAAATTTTTACATTTACATTTATATACAATTAAATTTCCAATTTTTAATTTAAAAATTTGAATTTACCCAATTATAAAAGAAAATATTTTTTTATAAATTTTAATTTTCTCTATGAAAAGTTACAAGTTCACAGTCAGAATACAAATGTTCTCCCAATGATTTGAAAATGTTTTAAAATTATGGTTTTGGTACTGACAAAGCGCTTATTGCCAGTGCTTTGCTAACGTTTTAAAAAAAGAAACGGTCAAGCCATGCCCGGTGTTATCATTTTGGGGTTGGCAAAGCACTTATCTTATCATTAAAAAAGCACTATATTGGTTGTTCTACCAATGCTTTGCCAACGTTTTAAAATTATTGCTTTGGTACTGGCAAAGCGCTCATTGCCAGTGCTTTGCCAACGTTTTAAAAAAGGAACGGCCAAGCCCTGCCCGGTGTTATCATTTTGGGGTTGGCAAAGCACTTAAATCTTCAGAAATCCAACGCTCTGCCAACGCTCATACCACCATTGAAAGCACTGGGCCAATGCTTTGCCGTTCGTATCTCAACATATTATAATTTGGCGTCAGGACTAGCTATTTTGTTTCACTAAGATGTTTTTGTAATCAGTGAAACTTACAATCGACAACATATTTAATTACAAATATAATGTATTTTTGTCAACTACTTATTTTCAATTACTGATAATTATAAATGTAAGTCTTCTTATTTACAAACTTGTCACCACCTAGTTTTTTTAGTTGCTTATAATCGTACGAATTGCTTCATAGAAGGCCTTCTTTACTGCTTCATTGCATGCCTTCTTAACTGCTTCTTTTCATGCCTTCTTCACTGCTTTAAAAGAATGCCTTCAGGGAAGCACAATATAAAGCCTCCCAGAATTGCTTCATAGAAGGCCTTCTTTACTGCTTCATTGCATGCCTTCTTAACTGCTTCTTTTCATGCCTTCTTCACTACTTCAAAAGAATGCCTTCAGGGAAGCACAATATAATGCCTTCCAGAATTGCTTCATTGCATGCATGACGGCGAAGCGCTTCTTTGGAAGCACTGAAAAGAAGTTACTGCTTACCAAATCGAAATTATTTTTTGCTGGGTAATTATTTTGGTAACCACTTATTTTTTATTTTTTTTTTATGCAACGGGTAAATGAGCGTACAAATTTTGTGCGTTTTTATAATGCAGCAAGTATGTAAAACTACATACTTACAACAAAACTAATGGATTTTGATGCCGAATTATATGCAGTTAGACCAAATTCTACTGCTTATTATTATTGTTACTGGTAATGAGAGCCCACTACTGAGATTTTGCTTTGGTATGATTGTTTTTTTTTTTTTTTGTTTTGTACTGCATAAAGTTCCTTTAAAATCCAATATTTACTTTTTATGGTACATTTATCGTGGCAATCAAGGATTTCAGACCAAGTGTGTTACATTATAGTAAAAACATATTGAATAGTTGTTGATAAATTGTTACCCTCCTGTATCGACGACTTTCACCATCATCAATTTCCTTTCTTTAACATACATTGAACATGCATAATATGCAAAGTTATTGCATATTTGATCAACAATGTTTGTATTCCTTTTAACCACCATAATAATTCTGAATAATTTTCTCATAAACTATTTGCAACAATTTTAAACATGCTTAATGGCTAAATAAATGCATAAATTGTGTTAAAAGGTAAATGCTAACAGGAAAGAATATGTAATTTTAGAAGGAAAAATTCAAATCGGATGTATCGTGACCACAAACATTAATCATTTTAGTTTATTCTTTCTCTTATCAAAACGGAAACGATCTAATTGAAAATGCATTTATTTACAGGGCAGCGACTTTCAAAATGCTAAATATGCACTTAAATATGCATTTAAATCAAAAAAAAAAATATGCACCAAAAATCCAAAAATGTTTTCTAAAAACAAAAAAAAAAAAAAAATTTTAAATGTTTTGATATTTTTTATTTTTAATTCATTCTGAATTTTAACTTTTACACAATATGCAATAATAACTATAAAAAATGTACTTAAAGGCAAACTAAATTTGCCCTTTTTGTCATTTTTATTCATCTTTGCTTATTTTTCCATTAATTTTTAAGTTTTTTATTTAAATTTTTTAGCTTTAAAATTGCATTTTTCAAATTTTCTTCTCTGGAAATGCTTATTTTCTCAAAATTGTCAGCCTTATCTGTAACAATATACATACCATAAAAACTGTACAAAAAGCTAAAAATATGCATTTATACCAACCATATTTGCCATTTTTATATTTTTATTTTGGACTTAAACCAGCTTTTTTTTAATTCAAAACTTTAAAATTCCTTTTTTCAGATATTCTTCTCTGGAAATGCTTATTTTCTCAAAATTTTCAGCCTTTGCCTTTAAAAATCTAATTTTTTTAACTATTTTTTAGATTATCTAAACTCAAAAAAAAAGTTTGTAAAGTCAGCAAAAAAAATTTTGCTGAGTCAGCAAAATTTTAGTCAGGAGGGTGCTTGCTAGCAAAAAAATTGCAAAAGCTTTTGCTGAAAATCAGCGAGCTGATTTTTAGCAACAAAATTAGTAGATTCAGCAAAAGTTTTGCTAACACTTAGTAGATTAGAAATATAAAAGCGTTGGTAAAAATTAATAAATTTTTTGCTGAATTTTAGTAGATTGAAAAACACGCAAAAAAATTGTAAAAAAGTCGTAATTTAGTTAATATATTTGCTGAAAATTATAAAACATATTTTTGTGATTCTTTTAAAAATAATTTACAATAATTACGAAATATAAAAATTTTCCTTTTCCGACGTCCGATGTCATGAATTAATTTAATATCTGAAAATATATAGAAATAAATATATATAACATAACAAAAATTTTCTTTCAACTACTTACATCAATGGTAGTCTAAAGGATGCTTTCTTTTAAAGGACGCAACTGCCGAAGATAATTATAGAAACGAAACGAAAAAATAAACAAAAACAAACGAAACGAAAAAACAACCCTTTTTGCAATAAGAAAAAGGAACCATACTAAGATGTGTGTCTTTGTCTTTCGCTTTACTCTGTCTACATGTCTGTATATGTTTGTTTGCAATTTGACCACACTAGATTATTAATCTATTAACATTTATTATAGAAATACATATTAAATTTAAATATTTTCTTTTGTCTTTTATTTTATTAATAGACAATTATTTTCACAAGCCGGTGACAACGCAAAATTTAAGTTGTTTTAATCCTCAATTTTGTTTTATGTATGAAAAAGAGATACAAAAGTCTTCCATGGTTGATTTTTTTATATGTCTTATTAGAGTTGTACTTTTTAGTATCATTTTCCTCTTCTCTACTACATCTTGATATGCCGCGACATCTGCTTCATTCTGCGTATATCTTTCAATCTGGTTGTCGTCCACACTATTAATGTGCTTATCAGCACAATTTTTTTTAGCAAAATTAATTAGTAAAACATTAGTATATTTGTAAAGCATTAGTATAAAACAGTTAAGTGCTGAATAAGTATAGCAAAAATTTTAGCTGAAAACACGATTTTAGCAAAAAAATTTGTTAAAAAATAGTATACCTGATTTACAAGACGTTTTACTAACTTTTGTACTAACTTATTTTTTTGAGTGTATTTTTTAACTTTTTTAAATATTTTTTTGCCATTTTTTATCTTCTCTGATAATAACATATGAAAATAAATGCAACAACAAATCGATGCCATTTTTTTGAAATTTCTTTGACTCGTAAAATATTTACTCAAAATCCATTTTAGACTACTGGCTACAAACATGCATTTGCATGAAATTCGCTGCCCTGGTCATTAGTAAAATCCTTAGAAATAAAAATGTCCTTAGAAATAGTTGAAATTTCGGCTATAACAACAGAAAATTTTACCTGAATTTGCGCCAGCAGAATTTGCAATGAAGTTGAGAATTACAGTCTGCTAAATTTAGGTATCCCAAATTTTAGAACATTTGAACAATTTGAATTGACAGTTGTAGTTAATTTAACTAAGAATTTCTTTAAATGAACCTGAATCAACAGGCAATTGCTCCCTTTCCGAATCAGACCAGAGAAAGAGAATATAAGTAGTTAAAAAAGAGTGATTAATACGTACGAATTTTAAGATTTTTTAAAGATTTTTGTCCATTTTGATCTACCTCGCTTAGTTTCCGAGATATAGCCTATTTTATAATTTTAAAATAAAAAGTATAAAAAAAGCCATCTACAAGTGAAAGTTGATGCACAAACAAATAATAGTTTGAAAACAATTGTGGTTTAAATTAACTGGAAAAATCTGTAAATTAGAAAATCACGAATTACTAAATTTTAGGTAGGAAAATTAGTTAAAATACGGATGAAATTTGTTCTTCAGTTCAACGGAGATAACTAATAACTTTAGCTGAATAAAACTAGGCCAACTGAATTGGAAAACATTTAACAGACTTTTGAACTAACTTTTTCTTATGAGTGTAATATGCAAATATTTTTTTATATAAAAATGTAAGCAACATTTTTTTTTTCTAAACCAAAAACATGTTAACATTTCTTTTTCTAATCATACTTTAAAATAATTTACTCTAGTAAAATTCCTTGACGTTTATTTTTCAAACAGTAACTGAAACCAAATGTTAACCATTTAAACCCCAGCAAAAAGATATGTAGGTTTGGTACCACAATACATATGTTAAAGCTTGAGAAAATGAGCAAGTGTGCAAAAGCCACAAAATATACAAAATACCACAAGTGTATAAACTAAAGACCTTATGAAAAAATTATAGTGTAAAAACAAGGATATGAGATTCAACATATTTTCCTGAATATGTGTCTTTAATTGAAATGAAAACGAACAAAACCGTATTTAAAAAAAGGGAAAAATTATAGTACACAGGTCAAAATGAGATCGTATATAAATATATATGATCAAGCATGGACGTGTTTATGATTATATGTGGGTATATATAGAGTTCAATATATGACCGTATCAGATCTCATATATCACTGGATATAGTTTCATATATGCCCCAATAAATATGTACCCGATCAAAAAAAGCCATATCTCATATATCACCGGATATAGTTTCATATATGACCCAATAAAATATGTACCCGATCAAAAAAGAAATATCTCAAATATAAAATTATATCTAATTTAATATAGATCGATATCTAATCTTATATAAGTTCATATTAAAATTGGGTTATCTAATAATATCCAATTTGAGCCTTCAACATATTACTGAATTAAATTAGATCAAAATTGATCTCAAAATTGGGGGATCCAATTAAGAACCTGATAGATTCCAAATTATCCCATGGGATTAATATAGATCTAATTAGATCCAAAAAGACTAGTAATTTTTGGCGGATCGAATTAAATATTTTGAGATTAAATTAAATCTACTTTAATCACATGAGATATTAAATATTTAAAGTAATTTTACACAAAAAATTCAAAACAAAAATAATTTAGTCATCGCAAAAAAAAAGTCAAGAAAATCTACCTCGGCAGGATTTGAACTCAGGTTTCAAGAGTTATAACGGACCACGAAAGCATATAATTACTTATTTTTAATTATTTATATACATATCCATTTACACCTGAGTACTTTTATGCGATCATTTATGGTTATACAATCCCATGTATAATAATATATGGTCATATACGATATAATTTACAACAGGACAAATGGTCATTTATTGAACTATATATGAACATATTTGATCAGCAATTACTATATGTGATCATAAACAAGCCCATGTATTATCATATAACCGTTTGTAATTATTTATATTAATATCCATTTACACCTGAGTAGCTTTATACGATCATTTATGGTTATATAATCCCATGTATAATCATATATGGTCATATGATTTACACCACAATCAACCCAACCACCATTCGATCATATCTGGTCATTTATTGAACTATATGGAACATATTTGAACAGCTATACCTATATATGATCGTAAACAAGCCCATGTATTATCATATAACTTCATATACGATCTTGTTTTCACCTGGGTCAAGGTTTTGCCAATTTAGTAAAGTTCTATTCTTCTTCGCATCTACATTAGACTTTAATTGCAAATACGTTCATATACATTTCATCCAAAACTATTGATGGTCATAACTTGCCAACCCGAATTTATTCTGTTTACTTTAAAATATAAAAATAAATTCTATAAAATTCAGAAAACGCGTTTACTTAAAAAAAAAATAAATTAATTTCAACTTACCATATTTTCAATGACTGAAAAAATGATTAAAAAGGCAAAAATTATTATGCCTGACTGAAGATACACGCATGCCTTTAAAGAATAATTTCTTGCTCTAATTTTTTGGACAAAAATATATATGGCAGTTCTCCTCCTGCTAAAATTTCAAAAAGATTTTTGTGGAATTTTTTCCAACACCAAAGTTCCTTTCCGAAATTTTTTAATTTTCAAAAATGTTTATCAGCCTGTTTGTTGAAACGCGAAATACTCTGCCAATATAGAAAAGGGTTTGCTAGTTTTTGGTCAAATTGTTTACTGATATTTTAAGCAATTTGGGATTGAAAATTAGCTAAATCGCTTGACGGGATCAAAAGTTTCAAAAAGAAAAACCCGTGGGAAAAATTATTGTTAAATAATTTTTTTCATATTAAAATTAACATCTTATTCTAGTTAAAATAAACGTTTGTGTATTTAAATTAATAATTTCAAATTTTGTACTCTTTAATTTATTATTAATTCTGCTTGATTTTACACTTTTTTAGTGTTATTTAAATTATGACGTCATTGAGACATTATGACGTCATTGTGATATGTCACAAGAAAAATTCCAAATTACACATGATGCGAGTAAAAATTACTCAAAAAATGTCAAATTACACGTGGAATTTAAAATAATTAATAATTTTAAGTTTTCAGAGTCTGATGTTTTTCTTTCAGAAAATTTCTAAAAATCTGCGTAATTTCAATAAAAAAGTCCTTGGAATCATAGGATAGAAAAATTTGACTTTTTTAAGGAATTTGTAAAAATCCTTAAAGTTTTTCTATAGCAAAAGGTTTATGGAATCTAGAGGCATGACTAAAACTACATTCACTCTGAACACCAAACGAAAATACGTATTTTAGGGCTTAATATGAATGTAGTATAACACAGTGTTTTGTATTTGCATTCCGAACTTTTTTCCTATCACAGCCAAACACTAGTTATATAACGTTTTAAATATGTGGCCAAATTTTTCATAAATAATATATTGCAAGTACTGGCCTTTATGTCTAATGAATATTATGATTTGATTCCTTTATAGTTCTGTATTGAATTACTTGAAATATAGACGACTAATGTTTATATAACATATTTAACTATGTATATTGCTCCACATATTTAAAGGATATAATATAAAATTGGCTGCTTCCCGTTGTCAGTTAGTATATCCTTTATAACTATTTTGTTGAAACTGTATCCTACACAGAGGGGAGTGTAGGGCAAAAACAAAGTAAAAATTGCCAAAGGAGTATAAGGCAAAACAGGATGTGTTGTTGAGATGGCAACCCAGAAATGAGTGAATATATTTTGTATTTGTATTTATAACTTTATTTAGTTTATTTTGTATTAGTTACATTTACTCGTATTCATATTTGTTTCAATGTAAATGTATTTTTTGTATACCAAGAATACCAGAAAAAAAATGTAGCGGTTTTTGCCTTTTGTCTTGTACATTATAAAGATATTCATTTTTATAATCACGCCATTCTGTGCCAAGACTTAAAGCAAAAACCATGTAAGTAAAACGTATTAATATTTGTAAAATTTAATGTGAAATAATTGTATTTTTAATTTAGAGAATAAACAACATTTCATCAACATCAATTTCACTAACAATATAATTTAATAAATATTGTAAAAACAATTTGGAAACATCTTTGTTTTGGTGAATCGTTTATTCAGGCTTTCGGCACGGGATCTTTTCATTGTGGCAGTCAGCCACAAATTTTATTCTATGGTTTGAGTATACAGCCAATTTGTGATCGTTTTTAAATATTTGGGTAAGCCACTAAGTAAATGTCTAAAGAAACAACTCCCAGGAGAAAAAGTGATAGAAAAAATAAGGGTGTTCCACCAATCAAATATAATTCCTTTGAGTTATCAATGCCGGTAGAAAGAACACCAACGCAGTCACCGCTGCAGTCGCCGCCGCGAAATCAAACTGCAGCACATAAGGATGCTGAGTTAACTGGTACTTCACAGCAAATTTCAAATGAGGTAAATGCGTTACCTGAAAATTTCGAGAAGAAAATTGAGGATATGCGTAGTGAATTCAACCGGCAGCTGCAAGCTATGCAAGCTTTAATGTTATCGAATAGTGAACAGATGAAAACTAATATACAAGAGTTGAGAAACGAATTGAGACAACAGCCACATCTACAAATGTCTGCCGAGAAAATAGACCAGCTGCCACAGCAATCAGCTCTGCCGCTACTGCCACCAGCTCTGTCGCTACCAGCCATGCCGCCACAGCAAATACCTCTGCCGCCACGTCAGCCAGCACTGCCGCCACAGCAAACAGCTCTGTCTTTACCGCCACCAGCACTGCCGCCACAGCAAACAGCTCTGTCTTTACCGCCACCAGCACTGCTGCCACAGCAATCAGTCCCGCCGCTTTTGCCATCAACCTCTGCCGCCACGCATACTTTAGCCGACGTCAACCATTCTGCCGCCACGCATTATTTAGCCGACGTCAACCACTCTGCCGCCACGCATACTTTAGCCGACGTCAACCATTCTGCCGCCACGCATTATTTAGCCGACGTCAACCATTCTGCCGCCACGCATAATTTAGCCGACGTCAACCATTCTGCCGCCACGCATTATTTAGCCGACGTCAACCATTCTGCCGCCACGCATAATTTAGCCGACGTCAACTATTCTGCCGCCACGCATACTTTAGCCGATGTCAACCATTCTGCCGCCACGCATACTTTAGCCGACGTCAACCATTTTGCCGCCACGCATACTTTAGCCGACGTCAACAATTCTGCCGCCACGCTGCCAAGCGTATTTTCTGCTAATGCCAACAGCGAAATTCGAGGTTTGTCAAATAAGAAAATTTACCCTCTTCCCCCCTTTTCAGGTCAACCGGAGCAATGGCAAACATTTATAGAAACATACGAAAGTACTACAAAGGAATTTCAGTACACCAATCTACACAACATCATGCGAATTCGAGACGCATTGAGTGGTCGTGCCAAAGACACCGTCGAGGCTCTGTTGTCAAATTCTGCTAACGTGGCTGCCATTATAGAAAATTTAGAACAGAATTATGGCCGACCCGAGCAACTTATTAAAAGTCAAATTGAAAAGGTTCGTACGATATCGCCTGTTACCGAAGGTGATTTAGAAGCACTTATCGTTTTCGCAAATAAAATTACGAACATGTCAACGTTCCTTCAAAACGCCAAAGGAGCACACCACTTATCAAACCCTATGCTGTTAAATGAGCTCGTGGTCAAATTGCCGATATGCCGTCAAATGCAGTGGGCTGAAAAGCGTTTAACACTTGCGGATGCCCCAACGATTGTACATTTTAGCCAGTGGTTAAATGAACTTCGAAAAATCGCCAGTACAGTATCTGATTCAATGTCATCAACGTCGGAAAGTTCGTATGCAGCCAAAAAACAAAAACAACCCGATAACAACAGCAGCATTAGAGGGGCGTAGGCGGGTAAATGTGGGTATAGCTACAAAAACATGTGGTGTGTGCGAAAATAAGTGTACTTCAATAGATCAGTGTCGCTTGTTTCTACAAATGTCATGTGAGGAACGCTGGAAAAAGGTGAAACAAATTAAAATATGTTTTTCGTGTTTAAAAGGAGGCCATAGAGCAGCATCGTGTTTTACCAAAAAGAAGTGCGGGGTAAACGGTTGTAATAGGATACATCATCGTCTTTTGCATGACACACTTAGTAATACGGTTGCCCGAAATACATCTTCAAATGATTTAGTGCCATTAAATCCCTCAAGTACAACAGGAAGAAATTGCCATTTAAAAGAAGGTCGCAACATGAGCGAAAGTGTACTTTTTCAAATTATGCCAGTGAAACTTTATGGAAAATCAACAGAAATTACCATCTATGCCTTTATCGATTCTGGGTCAAATACAACAATGATTGACAGCAAACTTGCGAAAAAGCTTCTTATTTCGGGAAAAAGGGATCAATTGGAATTAAAGTGGTTCAGAGATTACACTGTTTGTGAGCCATCTGAAATGATAAACGTTACAATTAGTGGCGTACAAGAAGATGCTGAAAAATTTTGCATTTCGAAGGTATTTACTTCTACAGATATATCCCTGCCCTATCAAAGTTTCAGCCGTGGTGAGTACAAAAATACGTATATAAATAATTTACCAATTTTCGAATATAAAAATGTTCAGCCTGAAATGATAATAAGTTTAGCGCATGCTTTCCTGACCGTTCCCATTGAAATACCAAAAATGTCCCTTGTTACGGATCCCATCGCATTGAAAACGCGCTTAGGCTGGATGGTGTATGGCCCCAGCAATCAACATAGCAGCAGCCAGCTGCGTCACGCCTTTCATGCGAAAAGAGTAGAAGAAAATAAAGAGATGGAAGAGTTACTGACGTCATATTTTGGCATGGAGACATTCGGGGTAAAACTGAATACTAAAACCATCATTGCCAAGGAAGATACTAGAGCTTTAAATATTTTAAATCAGTCAACAAAAAAGGTTAGTGATCGTTTTGTGACTCAATTATTGTGGAAAGAAGATTTTAGTGGGTTTCCTGAAAGTTTTGACATGGCATATAAGCGCCTCCAGAGTGTTGAAAGAAAAATGAAAAGTGACCCAGAATATGCCATGCAGTATAAGCAAAAAATAAATGATTATATTGTCAAAGGGTATGCCCGCCGTCTAAATACAATAGAAAAAGATACCCCATCCATAAAATCATTTTATTTACCCCATTTTGCCGTACACAACCCAAATAAAAATGGATTACGCCTAGTTTTCGATGCAGCAGCTGAGGTCAAAAATATGTCGCTCAATAAAGCATTAATTGCAGGCCCAGATCTAAATCAACCACTGATTTCAATTTTATTTAAATTTCGCCAAGCTCCATATGCTGTGTGTGGGGACATCGCCGAAATGTTTCACCAAATTGGAGTAGCCGAAGAGGACCAAGCCAGCCTTAAATTTCTGTGGAGAGACGGAGACATCAGTAAGCCTGCCGACGTATTTGTGATGCAACGCCTAATCTTTGGTGCAACCTGCTCGCCCACGATAGCACAATTTATTAAAAATATGAACGCCAAGCTGTTTGAACATCAATATCCAAGGGCAGTAAAAGGCATCATTGAACGGCACTATGTTGACGATTACGTCGATTGCTTCAACACCGAAGAAGAGGCAGCCAAGGTCGTTAAGGAAATTATTAATATACATAAAAATGCGGGATTTATTTTAAGAAATATTGTGTCCAATTCAGATTACGTGAAGAAACAATGTGGCAACGCCGTCAGCTGTGTAAAATCAGTAAAATTGGAAGGCGATATTGATCGCGTACTTGGTATGAATTGGTCTACAAAACAAGATCATTTCATTTTTGATTTAAAGCTTCATCGTGTGCCAAAACCAATTTTAAATTTGGAAAAAATTCCCACAAAACGGGAATTGTTAAGCCTAACAATGTCGGTGTTTGACCCATTTGGTTTTTTGGGTAATTTTATGATTTCGGTAAAATTATTAATGCAGTCAACATGGAAGCTGGGTCTACATTGGGATCAACAGCTGCCAGAAAATTTGTCACGCCTGTGGGGTATGTGGTTGAAGGAATTACCTAAAGTAAAACAATTCGAAGTACCCCGTTGCTACATTAACACGTTCGAGATGGCAGAACTACAGTTACACTTGTTTGCGGATGCAAGCGAAGAAGCACTGGCAGTAGTGGCATATTGGCGAGCGGAAATCAATGGTAAAGTTCACCTGTCATTTGTTTGCGCAAAAACTAGTTGCGCTCCAACACGTCACCATACTATTCCTAAACTCGAGCTACAGGCTGCTACAATGGCAGTGCGGCTCAAGAACACCATCGTTGAGTGCCACACCGTTCATATTAATCAATTTTTCTTTTGGAGCGACTCTACAACTACAATAAGGTGGATTCGGGGTGACCACACTAAATATAAGCAGTACGTAGCCAACCGAGTAGCTGAAATTACGGAAAGCAGCGACATTGCAGACTGGCGTTGGTGCCCGGGTGAGCTCAACCCTGCTGATGACGGAACGCGAGCCAAGTTTCCTCCAAACTACGAGCCGAAAGGTAGATGGGTTAGTGGACCGCCGTTCTTGTTAAATTGTAAAGCCGAATGGCCAGACGAGGCCAAGCTAAACGAAAAATCTGACAGCTGTTCCGATGAATTGCGCACCAAGCGAGTGCTTTTGCATATGGCGCAAGTAAGTAGTATTGAAAATATAATTGCACGTTTTTCCAATTATAGTAGGCTCAGACGCACCATAGGTTGGGTCCTACGCTACATAGCGAACCTTTTGAGAAAAGTCAAACATGAGGAGCCCCTCAAAGGAGAACTTTCTGCTGATGAAGAAAAGGAAGCTGAACTACTTCTTGTCCGCCACGCACAAAAAACTGCCTTTTCAAATGACTACGCGATTCTAAAACAACAAGGAACTATTTCAAAATTTAGTCAGCTGTTATCACTTAACCCATACATGGATTCTAAAGACATAATACGGGCCAGTGGTCGTATACAAAACGCAGTCTTCAAAGCTGTTGAATCATGTCGCCCAGTCATTTTGCCAAAACAGCACAAACTTACACGTTTAATTGTCAGTTGGTACCATAGCCGATTTTGCCACATAAATAGAGCCGTAGTAATCAACGAAATACGCCGTCATTTTTGGATACCATCAATTCGAGAGCTTATGAAGAGTGTGGAGTCAGGGTGTCAGCTCTGTAAGATACGAAAAGCCAAACCATTTCAGCCTCAAATGGGTGTGTTGCCTGTCGATAGGGTGACGGCATTTGTGCGACCTTTTTCATACACAGGCGTGGACTTTTTTGGCCCTCTAACAGTCACTATTGGTCGAAGACACGAAAAACGATGGGTGGCCCTATTTACATGTCTTTCTGTCCGGGCTGTGCATCTGGAGCTTGCAACCGATATGTCGAGTGATTCATTCATCTTATGCTTGCGGAATTTTATGAATAGGCGTGGGGTGCCAATACAAATACGTAGCGACAACGGTACCAACTTTGTTGGTGTCGCCAAGGAGTTGGGTGACGCTCAGAAATTTCTTGATCATAATCGAATTACAGCCCATCTAGCTCCACTTGGCGTCAAATGGGTATTTAATACGCCAGCTAATCCCAGCGAAGGTGGCTCATGGGAGCGCCTTGTTCAATCCGTTAAAAAGCTCTCTATGCCATGTTAAACGAGACTGCCCCACGTACTGACACATTATGCTGCTTGCTCCTTGAAGCCGAAAACATCGTAAACTCTCGCCCGCTTACCCACTTACCTGTATCACCGGATGAACCAGAACCCATCACGCCGAACCATTTTTTGCTGGGTTGCACAAATTCAACACAAACCCCAGCACCGTATGAACCGAGACTCAACTGTTTACGCAAACAATGGCGTGTTGTACAGAATTTAAAAAATGGATGGTGGCGACAATGGCTTCGAGAGTATTTGCCTGAACTTACACGTCGTACAAAATGGTGTCAGCCTGCGAAACCGTTATGTTTGGAAAGCCTTGTTCTGATTTGTGACCCAAATTTACCGAGATCCCAGTGGCGGCGAGGTAGAGTTATCGAGCTGTTTAAGGGGAGTGATGGCGTAGCGCGCTCAGCCAACGTCAGCACGACTACAGGAGTTTTTAAGAGGCCGGTATCTAAGTTGGCAGTTCTTGATGTAGAAGTCCCGAATAATGGTGAGTCCTCCCCTACCGTATCGGCTCACGGGGGTGGGGATGTTGTTGAGATGGCAACCCAGAAATGAGTGAATATATTTTGTATTTGTATTTATAACTTTATTTAGTTTATTTTGTATTAGTTACATTTACTCGTATTCATATTTGTTTCAATGTAAATGTATTTTTTGTATACCAAGAATACCAGAAAAAAAATGTAGCGGTTTTTGCCTTTTGTCTTGTACATTATAAAGATATTCATTTTTATAATCACGCCATTCTGTGCCAAGACTTAAAGCAAAAACCATGTAAGTAAAACGTATTAATATTTGTAAAATTTAATGTGAAATAATTGTATTTTAATTTAGAGAATAAACAACATTTCATCAACATCAATTTCACTAACAATATAATTTAATAAATATTGTAAAAACAATTTGGAAACATCTTTGTTTTGGTGAATCGTTTATTCAGGCTTTCGGCACGGGATCTTTTCATTGTGGCAGTCAGCCACAGGATGTTTTGTGTTTTTTACATGCTTTGATGTAGTTAATATTTTTGTTAAATAAAGTTTCACTAAATATTAAAAATTAAATAAAAAGGAAACAACAAAATGTTCAAATGCTAGAAGAACGTAAAATACTATTAAATTGAATTGTAAAACTAATGAATGTAAAAAGTATGTTTGGTAAGTCTAAAGTGAATTAGAGTAGAGATGTGCGTAGTGAAAAACTTTATACTTTAAATATCATTATAAATGTTACAAGTATGCTTATGGTTCATATTCACGTCAGTGTTTTGTGTTTCCTTTTTATATTCGCAGTAGAACATGTACGTGTTTTGCACGGATCTAGAGTTTGAGTAAGTGCAACATTTGTTGGAAAAAACTTGAGAGGAGGTACTTATTTTAATGATAATTTAATTGAGAAGGAATTTTTTTGTCTCGGTGAAATTGCGGTCATATATGATCATCGATTTGGATATAAAGTTCAATATATTAACGAATATGTTCTTATATACGAACATATGTGTTCAAATCCGATTTTTTTTGTATATGGCGCATATACAGTGGGGAGCACTTGTGAGTGAGTACATGTAAGTACTTTTTACACCTAAAGATTCAGGCCGAAAAATCTTTGACACTAGAACTAAATTATACTTTTCTAAAGGTACAAGGTACACTGAATCCAAATCTGGCCTTAGATTCACTCTCCGACATTAGGCGTTCGAGCTATATTAACGAGAAAAGTGTATTTTTTGATCAAAATGCTCCGATTTTTGACCTTCCTGGAAATACATTTTCATAATACTTGTAACGTTACCTGAACAAATTACTCTTACCATTTTTTTTTCACTTTTACAATTTTTAAGATAACTTATTTCCTTACGACATTATCGTCGGTTGAACAAAAAGTTGAGGAGTATGTTCATATGTGACGTCTTTCAAATATTCTTGCTATTTCATTGATGTTTATGTTGCTTGCATAAATTTATACAACCCGTCTATGTTTATATTTCCTGAAAGATTTAGATAGTTTATACGTCTTTCTATTGCAAAAATTCATGTTTTGTTGCTTAACTTTTATTTATTCTTCCATTGGCTGAAACTCTTGACATTCGCATAAAATATATGTGGCAAATATTAAATATTAATATCAAACAATTTAAAGTTGATGAGGCTTAGATAAAACCATATCTGGATTCATATATAATCAGATATAATTCAAAATACTTAGATATAACCATATCTGTTTCAATATATGATCAGATATAATTATATATATATATATATCCATATCTGGATCCATATATAATCAGATATAATTCAAAATACTTAGATATACCCATATCTGTATACATATATAATCAGATATATCCATATCTGAATCAGATAGAAGCAGATCTTGTTCCATATATGATCAGATATAATTATGTATAAATAGATATAATTATATATGCACATTATTACACGGGATGTTCATATACAATCCCATTTTCTTCTGCTACAATGAATCATGTTGTGTTAGTGAGTTTTTTCACGAAAAATTCTATCCAACACTATAAATGCCACCCTAAATATTTTATTTTCCACACATGATTCGTAAATTATGTGTAACTTTTCAATCTTTGTTGCATTCATAATTAAGTTGTTTATATTAAACTTTATTCATCAGGATTTGTTGTAAATTAATTTTTCTTTTGAAAAATAGTTTTTCTCACAGAAAAATATTAAAGAAATTTAATTAACTTTGTGTTCAAACAAAATTTTAAAACGATTTTGTGTAATAACTAATTGAAAGCAAAATTAAATCGAATATACAAATGAATTAAAAATTATACAAAATTATATATTACCAACCTTGAACTAAAATTTTAAATTTTCATAAATGTCATGCAATTGTCAAATACATTAATAGCAAATGGCAAAAAAAATAACTATAATTTAAACTTTAAACTAAAAGTTTATTTATCATCCTAAAGCTTAAAAAAAATTAAACATTAGCCCAGAAAAGTAACAAAACCAAAATATATATAAAAAATCTATTAACCACAATTGCTTTTCCAAAAAAAATCTGTAGACAAAACAAATCACAAATGTGATGCCATTAAAAGTGACAACTGCTGTCACTACTGTTTTGCAATTGTTTATTATAAATATCTAAAAAATAATTTACAAAACAAAAAGCTGTTTCAGCAAACTTTGAAGGTGGCAAAGTGATATTATCGCTTTTTGCAACCAACATTGCACATTATTTTTGTGGTAATTATTTTGATTCACAAATTTTTTTTGGCGATTATATTTAAAAACAAAAACTTCTGGCAACAATAGTAACTGAAAATTGCTTTCAATGTCAGTTAAACAAAAATTAGTTTAGCTTATTTGTTGCTACAGATTTAATAAGAACGTGACTTACAAAATAATAATTTGTTTGAATTTGTTTTAAAAAAAAATATAAATAAATTTAAAGTGTTGCAAGTAGTTCATCTGGTAACACTTTTAGTATGAACTTAAAATTTTTTGAATATAAAAGAAGATAAATATTTGATGCCCCAGGTTAAAATAGGTTTGTACATGAGCACATATGATCATATATGTCCATATATAGGTAAATATATATTCTCATATGCAACCATATAACCTCATATATAACTATATATAATTGGACTCGAAATTTTTGAGTAGCCAGGTTAAAAGGGAATATGATTATATAGTGGCTTATATAAGGTGGCGCAAAAGTAATCCTCTTATCAGAAAATGCTATACATAATAAATACATAATAAAAAAAAAAACATCGGAAGGTTATTTTTGCGCCACCTTATATATGATCATCTATGGGTATAGCTGATTATATATATCCATATATTGTTTAAAATATGACCACACATTAGGGCGGGTCGATTTGTATGGAGGCAAAAAAATCGCTCAACGTTTAAGGAAAATCGTATTCTAGGGATCAAAATAAGAAACTTTGCCGAAGGAACCATACCTCTAAAACGAATTCTGATGTCCCGACTTTTGACCCGTAGGGTGAAATTTTGAAAAATCCCACTTTGACCCATTTAGAGTGCCCCAATCGAATCCAACAAAATCGAATATATTTATACTCTATTTTTTCCGGAGAAGAAATAGAGACCCTAATCTTGGAAAGACTCCTCCTACTTTCTGAAATATCTCTATCCCGAGATTTGTACATTTTGCTAAAAAACACGGCTAAAAAGGCATTCTTTTAACTTAAATTTTAACCCCTAGAATGATGATTTATGCATTAATCTGCTAGCGCGTCTCCCGGAGAAGAAGTATCTCCCATAATCTTGGAGAGATTCCTCCTACTTTCTGAAATATCAAAGTGGGCTTTTTCAAAATTTGACCCTACGGGTCAAAAGTCGGGACATCAGAATTCGTTTTAGAGGTATGGTTCCTTCAGCAAAGTTTCTTATTTTGATCCCTAGAATACGATTTTCCTTGAACGTTGAGCGATTTTTAAATCGACCCGCCCTACCACACATGGTCTCATATAAGATCATATCTGTTCATATCCAAAATTTTTGGGTATCCGGGTGAAAATGAGATCGTATATGAACTTATATGATTATATATGTGCTTGTATGAGTACATTTATAACTCAATATAAGATCAGATATGGTTTTACATATACCCTTAATTTGCGAATCCAAAAATATATCGTCATGTACAATATACATTCATACATCCCGTAGTACAATATACATTCATACATCCCGTAGCGACCGAACTTTTACTGTCCTTGTCCAGGAGCGACTGTAGACTTCTGGTGGGGGTGTTAACTGGTCACTGCTGGACGGCAGTTCTTGCCAAGAGAGCGGCAAGGCTGCAGAGTGACGAATGTAGATTCTGTGGGGTACCGGGGGACAGAAAGACGGTGGAGCACCTAATGTGCCACTGTCCGGCTCTTGCACGCTCCAGGGCGAAATGTTTAGGGGACCACCTATTCCGAGATCTCTGAGAAATCTCAGAAATCGGAATCTTGAGACTTCTGTCATTTGCTAAGAGGGTGTGGGGAACTCTGGCTACCATCACTGACGACTGACCTAACGTGGGGGTTATCGTTTCTAATCTGGTAACGCTAGGGACCTAATGGTCTATGCGGGGGTCTTTGACCGGCCAGCTCAACCTAACCTAACCAATCAATATACATTGTACATATTAAGCAAAGTATGCTCAAATATGTTTTTATACGATACCTTTTCACACCAGAGATTATACTTTAAAGTTTTAAATATGGTGGGTGATTTCTATCCCAAGTGCTTTTGAGGGTTAATTGTATGTTTTATTCTAAAAAAGCCATAATTAAAAAGATTTTAAGTTTAAAATGCATAATATGGGTATTAGGGTGAGGCGATTAGTATGGAAGGAAAAAAATCTTAATGGGCGCTTCGTGTTTCTGATTTTTGGGAATGTACTGAGCAAAAAAGTCCACTAGACCATACGTCTACGGTGAAAATCGAGACGTATGGTCTCGATTTTCACTTTTGACTTTACGGCAAAAAAGCCCTATTTTGAAATTAAAAATTAACCCCTTAAACCCCACCCACAAATATGATTGATGCATTAATCCAACCAAGAGATTGTTTCCATAATCTTGGATAAGCTCCTCCTACTTCCTGAGATATGTCCATTCCACACATTGTTACTTTCACAAAATACGGCAAAAAAGCCCTATTTTGAAATTAAAAATTAACCTCTTAAACCCCACCCACAAATATAATTGATGCATTAATCTGCTAGAGAATCTTCCAAAGAAGATATTAATACCATAATATTGGATAAGCTCCTCCTACTTCCTGAGATATGTCCATCCCACACATTGTTACTTTCACAAAATTCGGCTAAAAAGTCAAAATCTGGAAGCTCGGTTTTCACCGTAGACGTATGGTCTAGTGGTCTTTTTTGCTCAGTACAATCCCAAGAATCAGAAACGCGACACCCTAATGGGTATATCTAATAATATTGCATATTAAAGCTTTAATAATGTTGGGTCTTTTTGATCCCAAGCACGTAAAAGGGTAAAAATAACAATTTTAGACTTCGCAGGACTACTAAATCGAGTTTTAACAAAATTGAAACCTCACTCGTGATGAAGGGATCTTGTATACAAAGTTTTAGTGAAATCCGTTGAAAAATTAAAATGTGCGTATATACAAATTAAAAAACGTAGGCGTAAAAATGGGAGTGGTCGATAAAAATATATGGCGACCTTGCCTGTGATATGAGAATCATGTTCAGTAAATTTGAGAGCATTCCATTAAAAATAAAAAATAGTATAATGTAATAATGTAAAATAAAACATTTACAAAAAAAGTGGGCGTAAAAGTAGTCGTGGTCGATGAGAAGTATTAGGCGATTTTGACACGGGTATGGGGATCACTTGTGCCAGTTTTGACAAGTTCCAGTGAGAAAAAATGTTTTATCTAAAGTGAAAAATTCATTAAAAATTTAAAGAAAAGTGGGCGTAACAGTAGGCATTGTCGATGAAAAGTATGTGGCGATCTTGCCGGGGATTTGATGATTGATCACGTGAGTAAATTCTGAGCAAATTCCATCGCGAAGGAATTGTTTTATCTAAAGTAAAATAATGCATTAAATTTTTTTAAAAAAGTGGGCCTAAAAGTAGTCTTGGCCAACGAGGCTGATGTATATAAATCCGTTGAAAATTAAAAATTTCATTATTAATTAACAAATTGATATTTTTATATAAAAAGTGAGCCGTAAAATATCTGAAATTGGTGTTTGGAAAATGCTTTACAAAAAATTTGCTATTTTTGACCAAATTTAGGATTTCATATCTGAGTAGAGAACTAAATCAACAAAAATACAATACTTTCTTTAAATAGACCTAGGTATATTTTTCCAAAAAAATTTATATCAAAATAACCCTACAAACAAATTATGGACATAAAAGGCTTAAACTATCTCTGCTATTGACACATTGCTCTTTAACAAAGTAATAATGATATTATTAACATGTCATAAGTAATATTTAATTAAAACCATTTTCTTAAGTAAATAAATTCAATATCTTGTGTTTAAAAATTCATTAGTTATAATTTATTACAATTTTATATTTTTAAGAAGACATTTCAATAAATTTCAATTAAGAAGCAAAAAAAAAAATCAGCCGTACTAGCAAAACTATAAATGAAATAGACTTATTTTAAATTTGGAATATTGGTGTTATCTAAATCTAACACCAATATTGCTAAAAACTAAACAAAAATTATTGTCTAAAATTAAAAACGACTTGGCATACAAAATTTTGTTCTATAGTAAGGCTGATTTTGTATATATTTATTTATAAATCATTTATATTAAAAGTTAAAGAAATTCTATTTATTGTTTTTGATATTGTCAAAGTTTTATGAATTTAAATTGCTACCGACCAATTGACATGCATTATTATTTCCTTTTTTAAGGATTAAGTATTTTTGTTTTTCTGTAAATAAATGTATGTCAGTCCGTAAATTTTATATAAATACTAATGATTTTTTTTGAGGAAATAATAAAGTGTAAAACTAAATATTATTTATCATAAAACATACAAACAAACAATATTACATGTGTAAATTTATTTATTTATGAAAATCCTTAAAATATTGTAAAGAAATTTTGTAAAACTATAAATTAAATGTTTTTATAGACATTATATTATTAACCCTTTAAGGGAAAATCTCTAGTTACCCGATAAAAAGAAAAATTATATCTCAAATATAACATCATATCTAATTTGATAAAGATCGATATTTAATTTTTTCCAAGGGTATTCAATAATATCAAATTGGATCATAATCTATCTTAAAATTGGGGTTTTCAATAATTTTAAAATTAAGATACAAATACAAATACAAATCGAATTAGATCCAGAAAAATTAGTAGTTATTGGTGGATCAAACTAGATTGACTAGATCGAACTAAATTAAATAAATTTTGTGCTTCCCGGTAGGCTAGTTGGTAGCGTGCTGGCTTATCAGTGCGGGGTCGTGGGTTCGATTCCCACCGGAGGCACTGATCTATTTTCGCTACAACGCGCCGAAGGCCATAGTAGCTAGTACTCAGTTAGGGTAATAGTATATAATTTCTAATTATATGATTATTAATTAATAAAAAAAAAAAAAAAAATAAATAAATTTTAAAAATTAAAAATTTTTAAAAAAATTGTCATCAGGCGCATATATAAAAACCCAGGCAGAAAAATACAATCGATACAGTGTTGGCAAAGCATCGGCTACAGTCGGTTATGCGTTGGCAGAACTTGGGATTAACAATCTTCACAGTATAACTACCCAGGCTGAAAAATACAATCGACACAGTGTTGACAAAGCGTCGCCTAGCGTCGTTTTTATATTTTTGTTAAAATATGTTCATTAGTATAATGGCCGTTGAAAAAAAAAATCATTAAAAAATCATTTAAAAAAAGCATTAAGCACTCATCAGGGCTATAGAGTGGCGACATTTGTTAACAAAGTCAAATTTTTTAATCATCCTTTGGCACGTAACTTCCTTAGTGAGCAGAACAAAATCAAAAAAAGTATTTTTGGTTATTCGAATGTTTTAGTGGTAAAAAATAGGGTGGGAAGTTTCTAAAATTCGAATTACGGACCCATTTTAGGGGGGTAGTAGGTGTATGGGGCCTATGTGTAAACCGTTTTCTTACTAATTTAAGGACCCCTTACGAGAATGCGAAGTCAAAATAGAAATATATGCACAAACAAAAAGTCGGTAGTGAAAAGGTTAAATAAATAATTGCTGATTGAAAGCGTAAAATATATAATGAAATATTTAAAAAAAGATAATGCTACTGAATAGTTGTAATATTGGTAAAAAAAAAAACAATGAAGGCAAAGAATTTTACTAGTAATACTGCCAAAACTCTTGCTTTGCAAACAGAAATGTGTTTTTCTAGTACAATTTTGGTTATAACTTTGGTAATTCCTAACAGAGTGGGTTTTACAAATATAACAGTGGTTTGCCAGTACTATATTTGTTGTACGGTTAGTAATTTCTACTTGGGTATGTATGGGGTTATATATAACAATGTACAATTATATCTCATATGCTAAGAAAATATTATAACAAATATTAATGATGTTTTAACATATCTAATCATACACTGAGAAATATACACTATTGAATATGTTTGCAGGTTATTATATTTATGTTTACAATGATTCAAATTTTCAAACCTAAACAAAGATATATTTGCAATTTTTAACATTTAAGATATTATCTTTGCAGCCAAACATATATTATATATATATATATATATATTGTTTGCAGTTAAACGTTTTTCACTAGTTCCAAAAATATATATGTTTTCAGACAATCATAATTATATTTTTAAGCTAACATGTTATATTTGAAATATGAGGAAAGGAAATTTTTTTCCAAACAAAAGTATGTTACCAGCATATATACTCCCAGCAGGACATTTTTTTCAGCGTGTATCTCAAACTATATTGTTAATCTTGTGTCATATATGGAATCTTACATAATTATGACTTATATCATATAATAGTATATGTAATTATATCTTAAGTGGTATTATACATAATGACACCACATACAAAATTTCAATCTTACAGAGTTACCTGTGCTTTTAGGTTTAAAAGAAAAAAGTGATAATTAAAAGTGATGAGATCTTTAGCCAGATCGATATACTAGTATCAACCTAGCTAATATGTTTGATTTGCTATATTTTTGTAAATATACGGAGGTTGAAAGCTCGTTATAAATTGAAAATAACATAAAAATAATCTCGATGTATATAAAAACAAAAAACTTATATAACTGTAAAAAAATATTACTTGAGCCAGAGTACAAACTAAAAATTTTTTATATAAATAGAACATTTTTGGTCTTCAAAGTTTAGTAACGTCATGATGCTTGTTAGGAAAAGACCTAACCACGTGCTTTATTACTAAGAAGACAAGAATGCAGCAAAATTGATTATTAATAGGTTTTTTGTTAAAGTTCTGCCTATTATGGAGGCTCTAACTTTTCTAAAACTTCGGGTTCTGATGAGATCTTTAGCCAGATCGAAATACTAGTATCAACCTAGCTAATATGTTTGATTTGCTTTATTTTTGTAAATATACGGAGATTGAAAGCTCGTTATAAATTGAAAATTCAATAATTTTATTTTTTTTTAAACAATTAATGGGTTAATCTTCTTAAATGCCCTGTTCAAATAGAGCAACTTAATGGTGTTTAGCAATTGATAAGAAAGTTTTATTTAACAAAATTTATTAACTGAAATGAATAGTTTTTTTTTTCTTTTTTTGATAGCTTTAGTATATGAGTAGTAGTTATATCTTCTGTATATTTAGTTAGTAGGATTACTAAGAATTTAAAATTTAATTTATGCTTTATAAATGGCAATTTAAAATATAATAAAATATTTATAGAATTTTCTCTTGTATAAAAACTTGTGTTTATTAACATGTTTGATAACAAACTTAAGCTGGTAATTAAATTTATATGTTGGTTTATTATAAGAAAGTAATTTAAAAAGTTTTGGAATTTGTTATATTGTTTATTATACTTAATTATAATATATCGTAAATAGTACCAGAAACAACATTAAATGCAATAGAAAAATCCTTTAAATTGAACTAAATTTGGTTTCTTTTTTTAATTTAAATATCCCGATCAGAAAATACAATATCATATCTCATTTGATAAAGTTCGATATTTAATCTTATCTAAGATTATACCAAAAACTGGTAATATCCAATTGGAACCCTCAAATATAGTACTGGATTAAAATAGATCAGAATTGATATCAAAATTGGGGGATCCAATAATATAATTATTAAGATCCTGCTAGATATAACATGGAATTCATATAGATCTAATTGAATATAATTATATCCAAAAACATAAGTAATTCTTGGTGGATCCATCAATATACTTCGAGATTTAATTAGATCTACTTAAATCCAATAAAATATTTAATTTTGAAAAAAATGAAAACAAAAAAATTTGTTTAAAATATTTAACAAAAATTAGTCACCAGCAGGGACAGGAACTTCATGCACTTAAAATGTGTATATTAGGAGCATAGAATATGCATTAAAAATCTTGAAATATGCCAAATATGCAATTGAAACAAAATAAGTGAAAAAAATTCAATAGAAATGTGCATTTAAAGAAAAATATCTGCATTTACAGCACTGACGAAGCGATGCAATTTTAACGCAAATTCTTTGATTTGATTCCGGCACCAGGTCATCAGCAACTTATATATCTATGTATGGGATTATATATAACAATATATAATGATGTTGGGCCATATATAATCTTATCTCAAACAAAATTGTTAATATTGTTTCATATCTGGAATCTTGCAGAATTATATATTATATCATTTAATATCATATATATATCTTAAGTTGTAATATACATATTGCACTATATATAATCATATCCCAGATTACACAAAAAAAAAAATTATGAGACAGTATACATATATTATTATATCTTATAGTATATAGCTTACATGTCACCATATATGATTACATATCATGTTATATATGAGAATGCATTATTATATATGACAATAGATCTAACAAAAATAATCGTAAAAATAAGATGTTAATTTAACAATGATATAATATTTCATGAAACTATGATTTTTTTTCTCTGTGTAAGAAGTGCGGATATTTTAATTATTTTGTTGGTAAAGAGTGATTTTGTATGAATCACACCTGATCTAAAATCACGAATTGCTTACTTCAAATAATCATTTTTAAATCATATTTTTTTAATCATTGAAATATCCAATATTAACTATTTTTGTACACATTTGTTCTATAATTAAACTTCACTTCGATATAGTCCTTTGTAATATCAACACAAATACCAACACTTTGAATACTTTGTCAAAAGTTTGCTAAAAACAGAAACATAGTTGCAACACTACGTTGACATGTAAAACATACTGATGACAAGTACACACAAAAACTGTCATATGCAGTAAATATGCACATCATACAAAGGCGATGAAATACGTCATTCATATACAGCCTTATGTAATTGTATTGTTGTCACTGGATATGCCAATTAGTTGAAACAACATGAATGCTTATGAAACGCGATACTATTATTTACTTTCATATAGAACAGGGAAAACAAAAATAATACATTTTTTTTTTGTTGAGACTACTGGTAAACATATAAACTTGGTAAAACAGAGATGGAACAAAATATACAACGAAAAAATTCTACATAATAAAAATTTGTTTTAATAAAATGTCCCTTTTTTAAAGGTACTTTTTACAAAAGGTAGTTTTCAAACAAACGGTACTTTTTATACAAAAGGTACTTCTTTTAGAATTGGTACTTTTTATACAATAGGTACTTTTATACAAAAGTTACTATTTTTATACAAACGATAAAAAGTACCATGTGTATAAAAAGTACCCTTTGTATAAAAATCTTTTGCATAAAAAGTACATTTGTATAAAAAGTACCTTTTGTATAAAAAGTATCTCTTGTATAAAAATTACCTTTTATATAAAAAGTAAATTTTATATAAAAAGTAACTTTTGTAAAAAAAGTATCTTTTTCTAAAAAGTACCTTTTGTATAAAAAGTAAGTTTTCTATAAAAAGAACCTTTTGTAAAAAAAAGAATATTTTATATAAAATGTACATTTGTATAAAAAGTAAATTTTGTATAAAAAAATTACCCTTGCTATAAAAAGTACATTTGTATAATAAGTACCTTTGTATAAAAAGTACCTTTTGTATAAAAAGCACCTACTGTACAAATAGTATATTTTGTAAAAAGACAACCTTTTGTACAAAAAGTTCCTTTTCTATAAAAAGTATATTTTGCATAAAAATATATTTTGCATAAAATTTGTATAAAAAGTACCTTTTGTATAAAAAGTACCTTTTGTATAAAAAGTACCTTTTGTATAAAAAGTACCTTTTGTATAAAAAGTACCTTTTGTATAAAAAGTACCTTTTGTATAAAAAGTACCTTTTGTATAAAAAGTACCTTTTGTATAAAAAGTACCTTTTGTATAAAAAGTACCTTTTGTATAAAAAGTACCTTTTGTATAAAAAGTACCTTATGTATAAAAAGTACCTTTTGTATAAAAAGTACCTTTTGTATAAAAAGTACCTTATGTATAAAAAGTACCTTTTGTATAAAAAGTACCTTTTGTATATGAAGTACCTTTTGTATAAAAAGTACCTTTTGTATAAAAAGTACCTTTTGTATAAAAAGTACCTTTTGTATAAAAAGTACCTTTTGTATAAAAAGTACCTTTTGTATAAAAAGTACCTTTTGTATAAAAAGTACCTTTTGTATAAAAAGTACCTTTTGTATAAAAAGTACCTTTTGTATAAAAAGTACCTTTTGTATAAAAAGTACCTTTTGTATAAAAAGTACCTTATGTATTTAACTTTTATGGTGTCAACTCAAAAATTCTAAAATTTCTTTATTATTTTTACAAAAAAGTATTTTCAACTTTATCATATTGTCAAATATTTTTGTTGCATTATTCGTGTTCAAATGGTTTTGCTGTTTGTAAATGAAAACATTCAATGGAAGTGTCTAATACACAAAAAAGTTTATTTGCTCGCAACCACTTTATGTCACAGTTGAAAATTGTAACGAAATTAAATTCCTTTCAGTTATCCGGTATTGTTTTTTTCCCCATCCATATATTGCTGTGTTTTTCTAGTACGATTTTATAACTTTATTACTGCAGTGGAAAAGTTAAGGCACAGGACAGAAAACGTCTGAAAGCGTATGAGTGATATTTTTAGTAGTTAAATTAATATTACTCATACGTTGTTTAATACAGCACAATTTAGATTAGATTAGATTAGATATCTTTATTCAATTCTATACACAAGACTAAGAGTCTCTTATTGCAGTATAGAACGTTTCATTAGCATAATACAGTGTTTACAATATTTCTTAAAAATAGAATTGCATTATTAAAAAAAAATAAATAAATAAAAGTGACAAAATGGCATGATTATATTAATAATTGTATAAGCAAACTAAAAATCAGAGAAAAAAAATAATCAATTATCATATCGTTACAAATGTAATGAGTTAAAATACTTTTATAATAGATTTGGAATTAAAAAGAGGGTTGTTTGTTACATTTGTAATTAAACGTTAAGGTGGGTGGATTTTAGGATAGCAAGTGTTGATATATTTGAACAACATAAAAAGGATAATAATTTAACTTTCCAATCTAATTTTCATTTAGATCGTTTTTTTACTATGAAGAAATTACTTTTTTATCAATTAAATCGACAGTCTCTCTTAATCATGTCTATAACTACACTAAAAAAAGTCAGTAAAGTCAGCAATATTTTAGCTGGGAGGATCCTTGCAGAAAAATTGCTAATATCAGCAAAAAAAATTTGCTGAATTTACCAAATTTTTCTGCCAGGATCATATCAGCAAAAATGTTGCTGACTTTACTGACTTTTTTCTAGTGTAGAAGTTTCGGAAAGATAGGATGCAAACTAAATTTTGCTTTGATTCTTTATAAGATACTTTTTTATTTCGAAAGCAGTTTTTAGTTTATTCCTAATTAAAACTGTTAACATATATATATTAAAACAAATATTTTCAAAATTTAAACATTTTATTTATATTTCACTCAATTTTTTTTTTTGTATAAATATTAAAAAAGCTTTTTAGTACATCCTTTAGTTTTTGCACATTTACCTAACTAAAAACTCTACATCTACCCCATAATGCTGGCACATACAAAATCACTGTGTAAACTTCATTAAAATGCAACACTTCAGCACAACTTCAAGCCGCATTAAAATACAGTACTGACTGTTAAGAGAGAGCAACATTTTCACCGCATAACGAAAACTGACTATACACAGAAAAAAAAATAAAATCAATCAGAAACAAAGTTAAAGCAAATGGAAACAGCTTTGAAATTAATGTTAAGCTTTTTTTAATGTTAATATTAATATGTTTCTACATTTATTAAAAGCGGAAATGACACTGATACTAATTTATGCATCATAATACGAAAAAATTTAAAAATAACGAAAATTTTCGTAAAATAAACTAACATTTGTTTGTTTTACGAAGGTTTTGTTAATTTGACATAATTCTCTTTTTTTATGCACGGATTATTATGAGTATAATGTTGAAATATTAATTTAAATTCGAAAAAGTTTATTTGAACTATATCATATTTATTTTAAAGTTTACTTTAAAGTTGTTATAATGTTAATTTAAAAGTGATATAATTATTGATTTCTATATATGATTTTTTTTTCTCTGTGTTTACAATTCGTTGTACATCAGCACACGAACGTAAAAGCCGCAACAGATAAACAAACATACACACATCCTAGCAAACAACAAGAAGCAGATGAGAAGCAAAAAAAATAATAATAAAATGCGGAATCAACACTTTAGAAATGCAAATTATTCATAACACATACATATACATACAGATTCATATACAAAGTCAATAGAAAGTGTAATAAAAAATGTTGTACAGAGCCGAAAATAGAGTCTTATATGAACATATATGATCATATATGGGTAAAGCGCAACATATATGTCTATATATAAATTAATATATCAGCATATATGGTGTCATGTAGGACAACATATATTCGGATCCGAAGTTTGGGGGTATATGGCCATATATGATCTTATATGAATCATATATAAGCATATATGAATCACGTATAAATTATATATGAGCATATATAAACATATATCATCATATACGACCATTTACTTTCAAATTTCGGATCCGAATGTATATGGTGTATGTGATACCATTTATGATCATATATTGAACGATATCAGGACATATATAGAACTTTATATGGACTAATATGATCATAAATACCTATATACGATCATATACAAGTCCATGTGTATTAATATACGCTAATATGCAATTCCATTTTCATCTAAACACATACAATTTTAAAATTTTGTAAAAAATATAAATTAAAGGTTTAAAAAATACAAATTTTGCAATCATAATCATCCATAATTTTTTTACAGTATCAAATCTGAGCGAATACTATTTCGCAATTTAATCAAAATCTGAATACAAATACTTTTTGAGCACAGTGTCTACACATTCACTGTATTCTATACATAAGTGTCGATAAATCATATTGTTTACCATAAGTTAAGCTTTAAAAAAAATCCCATACTTTTTCAAAAATGGGTAAAGGAAATTTTTATAAAATACCTAAGTAAATACTTCTATTAGGTGTGGGTATAAAATGAATGAACATAAAAAAGATTTAAGATGTATAAAGTAATATCAAATGCTTACGTTAAAGCAAAGGATATTGGTTATATCGTAAAAAGTTTACTGAATTCTTAAAATTTTTGAAGAGTTTTTGAAATCCTATGAAAATTGCAAAACTACAAGAGGACAATTATGTACAACCACTTTTTAATCAAAACTATAATTTGTTATTTAAAATGTAAATAAGATAATTCGTTAGAGACGAACTTCACTGTACATGATTTAATTAGATTGATTTTTATTATTTTTTTATTTTATTGGTATTCTATTGGGAAATTGGCCGGTTCCAGGTGATACGCAGGAAAGGCTATAAAGTAACAGGGACCGGTACAAGGTCAAGCTTTTTATATGAGTGGGACTTTAACATGATATTGCAATAAATAGGTCAATTGATACATTTTAGACACTCTGTGACGTGTTAGGTTATCTGTCTAAACAAAGTCGGCTTAGCTTTAGCATTGCTAGACCACAGAACCTTCAGCTTACAATCCAAACGCTCTTCCGACTAAGCTTATATTGCTTAGCCAACATGTAGGCTATCTAACAGCAGACATATAATTTTTGCATGTATATTCAAATACAAAAGATTAAAAAACATACACAACAAGAAAACGATAGCAAAAAACGATACAAAAAACCATATAGTGGAAGTTTAGTGGATATGTCCTCGTTTGATCGATCACGGGATAGGTCTTTTATGGCCAATTGACACATTTGTTTTGTTTTGCTGTTTTGTCATTTTTGCTTGTATAGGAAAACTTAAACTGAAATAAAATTAGCTACCGCTCAACGCACAGAAATTCCAAATTGTATAAGTCCTATGATAAGTCCATCTTTAACCAGTCTCGGGACGGAGGTCAGCTGACTCTAGCATTGATATTTGTTGATTTTTTCAATGCTGATTTTATTAATATCTGTAAATTTAATCGGTATTTATCAATTTCACTTACATTTATTGATTTTATGGTTAGTTGTCCATTTTATGGTCATTAGAGTTGTTCACTGTTATGTGAAGTAAGGAGATTTTTTTAAAATTAATTTAAAGGCTGAAACATTATAGGCTTCAGTGATATAAGTCAGGGAAGTTATAAAACGATTTTTTTTATGTTCTATATTTAAATAATTGCATTTCCGAATTTTCGTTTCATACCAACACCTGACTTAAGTCAGTTAAGCCAATTATGATTCAGCCTTAAAATTCCGAATGTACTTTTTTTTTTGCATATAAAAATAATAGATATGAAAATTTGTTTGCTGATAAGATTAAGAAAATCGATTAAAAAGATGAATGGTGTTTACAATGCGAAACAAATTCACTTTTAATCATGGATGAGGTTATCGGTAACGTTGACGCTTTTTTCTTTAACGGTTTTTTAGGGGTAACAATATTTTAATTATTGCGGCAACGAGTTTTTACTTATTTCGGTAACGGCATTTTAGTGATAACGGTATTTTAAGGGTAACGTTTTTTTAGTTATGCAGGTAAAGTTAATGTTTACCGAAATTTTTAGCCCCATTCCTATGACTCGCTCAAACTTTGAGAAAATATTTTCATTTACATCGATTATTTCTTCTAATCTTGGCAGATTATTTCGTTAACGGTACTTTAATGATAACGCTATTTTAGTTATAACGGAATATTAGTTAATACGGCAACGGTATTTTCAGGATATCGGTATTTTAGTTATATCGGTAACGGTATTTTATATATAACTGTATTTCAATTATTTCGGTAACGGTATTTTAGGAATAACGATAGTCAGTTTAAAGGCCTTTGGATCGATAACGGCATTTTAGCGGTATTGTCTGCCATCACTGCTTTTAATTCTATAATTCAGAGCCAAAAATTAAAATATTTTTTTTAATGTGAAAATAACGATTTTTGACATAATTTGGTCTATAGGTTAAAGCTTTGTTTACTATAGTTAAAAATTATTGATAAAATTAAAAATATTTTGACCTAAATGATGAAAATTTATTCTCAATTTTTTTTTCAAAAATCGGACAAAGCTTTTACAATAGGGGTTAAAGGTCAGATTTTTGATATTTTTTGGTGTTTCATGCAAATGTAGAGATATAATTTTTTAGTTAATACTTATTTTAATAAAACTCTTCTTAAAAACTCCCCCGAGCTTGATTTAGACATTTTGAACGAAAAAATCTAAATGAACCCTTTAACGTACTTGGGGTCAAAATGAACCACCATTTTTAAATACAGTCTTTGATAACAATACTTAAATAATTACCTTAAAACCATTTTGTTAATATTAACCCTTATATGCACTTTGGATCAATATTAACCAAACATAGTAAAACGTTAATATACACTGTTTGATAGCTTCTGAAACTCCTATTATATAATGTCCTTGCTGGTACATACAGAGTTTCAAGTATTATTATAAATAAAGTTGTACCTAATGCCCATCTATGACTGCAATATTCAGATGGAGACTAAATTGTTCGACAATAATTCTTGTATAAATATATATATTTTTTTTAAATATTTATTAAACTAAAAGTTTTATCATGAAGAAAAGATCCAAAAGAAAATTATAGTTTCATCACTTTTATAAATACTTTTGGGATTACAAACAAATCATTTTTGATTTGTTTCTCATTAATCAATGTCTAAATCGTATATAAATTTATGCATAGCATAAATATAACGTCTTTTTTCCTCAATCAGTTCTATAAATAAATGAAAAATCTAAAAAAGATATATACGATTTTATTACACCATTATTCCCCTTTACCTTTCCTTAATATTTAGTTTATAGTACTAGAAAAAAGTCATAAATACTTTATCATTATGCTATTATAATGTTATCAACTCGAACCGAAGAAAAGTCTTTATATCCTTTCTTTTATAACAGACTAACAAACAGTAAAAATCTTCATTAAATATTCATATGCAATGATGATAAAACGTTAAAAATCTTCAAGACTATGGATTGCAAAAAAAAAAATAAAAAATAATACAATGTAACAAAATATACCCGAGTAAAAAAAATGTAAAGTCTTATGATTTTTCATCTAAACATATATTATAATATGTGATTATACATGGTGTCATGCATAGCTATATATTATATGTTTCTTATGTGGTTACATATATAATGATATACTATTATATATTGACTTTTATAAAATTAGATTTTAAGCATATATGCTATACATAATAAGATATGATATATCAATTGTCATATATAATAATTCATTCTCATATATAACATAATATGTAATTATATATGTTGACATAAAAGCTATATAATTTAAGATATAATAATATATACTGTCCTATAAGAAATATTTTTTGTGTGTTCTAAGATATGCATATATATGGTGCCATATGTATAATACAGCTTAAGATATAATTATATATGACATTAGATGATGTAAGATATAATTATATGAAATTCCATATATGGCACAAGATTAATAATTTTGTTTGAGATATGATTATATCGTACTTGTTCAACAAAAGGATTCTAACTCAAAATTTTATTCAACAAAAGGGTCATAACTCAAAGTCCATCCCTGCGGGAAATGGACCAGTCACTGGTATGGTCATGTGACTAGAACTTTGTGTGTATGAACCCGTCTTAGTTTCGGTTCTGTTATATGAAAGTGGCCGGTACTTTTAACATGGGCTTGACGATTTGCTACCTGTGGAGCACTGTGTGACGTATCGAATAACTTGACCAAGGTAACCTATCACCATACAGACTGAAATGAATATGCTACGGGACAAGTTAGATGCAGGTAGTGTCAAAGTATGACTATTTTAGGATTTATGTGAAATGCAACAGAACCAGTGGGAAACAAATTATCACGTGACTGGTGTAGGTGTACGTATCTCTGAACTGGAGAACAATTTTTTAAGGAAAACTAGTCACATATTAAGCGCAATGTGTTCTGTAATAGGGGTAGTTTGACTGTAATAGTGTTGAGACGTCCCACTGCACTGGTCTAAGGGGTACATGTAGTCGGGCATGCGAAAAGTAATTAGCAAGTAACCTGTCTGTTTTTATTCAGCGTATGTCATATTATGCACGAGTTGCTAAATAGCCCGTCCGAAACCAAAGACACAACAAAAATCAATTTTATAATTAGCTTATTTTGTCTATACCGATCGCGACGTTTGGCGAGAAATCGTCATATCTGGCAGGCCTGGTCACAGTTCCGTGTTCAGTTCTTTTAAACCAGTGGAGTGTTACGTCTTCATTTCTACTGTCACATAGTCGGTACAGATAAAATTCCTTCAGTGTTATGTCTGTTGTTTAGCAGTCAAGGGACTGAATCCTTTGGCACTAATTGCCATGTTTTCATCCACTGCTAACGGTTTTGAACCAGTTCAATGACCAGTAATAACTTCAACTGCAACGGCCCTTATTGGCTTAGTACACTTTGATGTTATGTTACTTTTTCTCCAGTTACATGATATATCTGGTAGCAACCAGTAAATGTTTTGTCACCATAACTATAGTCACGTGATTAGTCATTTCACCAAAATTAACACTTTTTGGTGCACCAAAATTTTGGTTTCACCAGTTACGAGACGTGCGCCCAAATCATATATCACAGATTTGTCACTTTGGATCAATCGACCATTCGTTTCCCGCAGAGATTTTTTGCAAGAAATCGACATACAGTCTTCACTCTACCCACTCTAAAAATCTTACTCTGCAGCAACCAAAAACCCCGATTTAACATTTAGAGAAGACCACTATATGTCGTTTTCGTGCAAAAACGGATTTTGAGTTATGACCTTTTTGTAAGATATATGATGGTCCAACATCATTAATATTTTCTATGCTTAAAAGAAATAATTATATATCGTTATATATAACCCCATACTTAATTATATCTGCGCCTGACAACTTATTTTTTACTTTATAAATTTTTAGCAATTTTTTTTTTTTAATTTTATTCAAAATTAAATATTTTATTAGATTTTAGTAGATCTAATATAATCCCAAAATATCTGGTTCGATCCACCAAAAATTACTTATCTTTTCGCATCTAACAAGATCTAAATTAATCCCATTTGATAATTTGGAATATTTTGGAACTACATACTCTAATATCAGAGTTGGAAAACGTGTTGGCCTGTGTAATGGAATTAATTTAATTTATATGCTATCCACTGTAATTCTCAAAATTAAATTCATCACATAAAATTTATAATATATTTTTAATTTTCTAAATTATAGAAAAAACCTTTTTTTTAATAATTGCTTAGGTAACTTCTAATAGGAAATTTATGTCACATCACGCTACGCAACGCCACGTTTCATACTATGGGTTGTATAAAAAATCAAAAAAAATTTAAAACAACATTAAAATATTCCAAATCATAACAAAAATAATTGTTATCAAAAAAGTCCAGCGCAAATCAAAGATTTTTGCGTTTTTGTAAAATATGAAATAACCAACATTTCTTTTTTTGTCTCATCACGTCACCCTCTTTAATTTCTTATATTTTAGGACCAAACAGTTTGTCGATTGCTTTTTTACTTTTACTAAATATAGAGCTTCTTGCGTTCTACACAAAAATAGAAAGAAGCAAAAAAATATGGTTTTTATATTTGAGATATAAATTTTTTTGATCGGGTATAGAGAATTGAGAATATCCGGTAAAAGAAAATATGAATTATGGTTGAATTATTTTGATAACTTATGAAAAAGTATAAAGAAAATAATAATAAAAAATCAAATAAATATGATGAATATGAATAAAAATATAAGGAAATTCGAGAAAAAGTAAAAAATATAATAAATTTGTTACAATGTTGATAGCAAAAAGAGAGTGAGTTGCATTAATACTTTGGAAAGAAAACACTGGACAATATTTTATGCAAGTCAATGAAATAAGGACAAGAATCATCTTATGTCTTACCATCATTGCGTTGATTCTTTTTTAATCGTTTTTATGGAAAAAGAAATATTGTACCGCATTTAGACTATCCACAAACTTATTGAATAATTCTCAAAACCTGATGGTACAACTAATCTAAAGCAATACGGACCGCTCCTGTATTTGAGTTTTCCCCAAGATTTGGCATATTGTAGCTAATTTTTTTTTTTTTAACAATATGTGTATAAATTCGAATCGCTTATCTATTTGTAAATTTTTCCAAGTTTTTGCATGTTTTAGCTAAAAACTTGGTAAATTGTTCCAAGTTTTTGCATGTTTTAGCCAAAAACTTATGAAATTTTCCCAAGATTTTGGAATACATTTGGTATTGTGTATACATTTTTAATATTAGATCGAAAATTTGGATAAAAGCTAAGCTTAGTTAGTACATTCATGGATTTTTTAAGAATTTATTCCGCGGACTTGCTTTTCCGTAAGTTTTTTCTGCCAAATTTTATGTCCGAAAAATTAGTGTTCAAAATTTTTCGGACCGCTCCTCTTTTTTTAATTTTCCTTAGTTTTTTCATGTTATAGATAAAAATTTGGTAAACTTTTCACAAGTTTTTACATGTTATAGCCAAAAACTTGTTAAATCTTTCCAAGTTTTTGCATAAAAAATTTTACGTATACATTTTTAATATAACCTCGAAAATGATATAAAATTGAAACTAACAACATTCACAGTTTTTTTAAGCATCTATTACGCTAACTTTCTTAACCGTGAATTTTCTCCGCCAAAATTCTTTGTCCGTAAATTTTTGTTTCAGTCTTTCTTTTAACATTGTATCATTCCTTTCAATTTTATCTAACTTAACGTGCTACTTTTAACACTCATAACATTTAAATTTAATTTTTAATTTTATTTACTTTACACAAAAAACTTTGTTAATTTTCACAACGACAATAACAGCAAAAAAAAGACTATGTTTGTAGAAAAAACATACGAAGTTTTACAAACAATTAAGTTTAATCATAAAAACTGTTTTCTAAACTAATTTAAACTAAATTTCAGTGTACCATAAAAAAAATTCTGAAAAAGCAAACTATAAAATTACACATAGTTGGGGGTAAAAGAAAAATGTACATCACTTGATATAATTAAAACACTACTCCAACCATGGCAAAATAGATGCTGGGTTAAAATAAGAGAAAAAATTACATTAAAATAGTTTTTTTTTTCGTCCTAACTATCTAAAGGAGTTTTATATGATAAGTTTTTATATTTTGAACCAACTTTTTTTCCATATTTACACTTAGCCTTAGCATAGGGTTGCTACTTTTTTTTTATATATTTTTAACTATATATAGGAGATTATTGTAAGCTTGTTGTTTTAAAAGTAACTTAATAAAATATTGATCTGCCTGAATTGGTTTCTTATTGATAGATTTTAATATCGATCGACAGATTCAAAATATAGAAGTGAAAATGTAAGAACATATCTAGTTTTATAAGCACAAATTTTTGTTTTTTTTTTAAATATAGGTAAAAGAATTTTATATTTTTTATTTAAAAATTTGTTAAAAAAATTTACCAAGTTCATGCATGTTTTAGCCAAAAAAATTTGTAAACTTTTACAGTTCTATGCATGTTTTAGTTAAAAGCTTGGTAAAAGCGGTGCAATTGTTAAGAAAGCAAATATAAGACATTTTGTTCCAAATTTTGCTTGTTTTATCTAAAGACTTGGTAAACTTTCCTAAGTTGTTTGCAAAACGTTTTAGGTATTATTTAAAGCTGCTTAAGGGGTTAACATATGTAATGCTAACTTTTGTAATTGCGATAAACTTACGATATTTTTGTTGTTGTGAAACATCCCTGCGGGAAATGGACCAGTCACTGGTATGGTCATGTGACTAGAACTTTGTGTGTATGAAATTGTCGTAGTTTCGGTTCTGTTATATGAAAGTGACCGGTACTTTTACCATGGGCTTGTCATAGGAGGTAACAATTTGCTACCTGTGGAGCACGGTGTGACGTATCGAATAACTTGACCAGGTCTATACCCAACAAAAAACTAAGTTTAAAATCGCGACGTTTGGCGAGAAATCGTCATATCTGGCAGCCCTGGTCACAGTTCCGTGTTCAGTTCTTTTAAAATAGTGGAGTGTTACGTCTTTATTTCTACTGTCACATAGTCGGTACAGATAAAATTCCTTCAGTGTTATGTTTGCTGTGTATCAGTCAAGGGACTGAATCCTTTGGCACTAATTGCCATGTGTTCATCCACTGCTAACGGTTTTAAACCAGTTCAATGACCAGTAATAACTTCAACTGCAACGGCCCTAGTTGCTTCAGTACACTTTGATGTTATGTTACTTTTTCTCCAGTTACATGAAATATCTGGTAGCAACCAGTGAATATTTTGTCACCATAACTATAGTCAGGTGATTGGTAATTTCACCAAAATTAACACTTTTTGGTGCACCACAATTTTGGTTTCACCAGTTTCGTGACGTGCCCCCTAATCATATATCACAGATTTGTCACTTTGGATCAATCGACCCTTCGTTTCCCGCATTGATATTAGACACGAACAGTTAAAGGGATGCGTAAACCATTTAAAAAACATTAAAACTTGTAAAAAAAATCAAAAAAAAAAATAAGAAACTATATTAAAGGTTCACTTTAGCGAACATTGTGAAAATTAAATTTTAACATTTTTGTTTTATTTAGTAAAATTGTGGATATAATTCTTAAAGATTACAAAAATTCGACTTGAAAAATTCTTTAAAACATGTTCGTTATTAATTTTTTATATTTACTTAAAATAATACTTATATTGAGTTCTTTTGAACCGCCACAATTCAAGCCGAAACTTTTTAAAATATATTTTTTAGCGGAAAATATATTTTTTTTAGCGGATATTGCTTAATTTTTCACTAAGAAATTCATTAGCATTTTGTATAATTTTTATTTAGCAAAAAGCTTGTTAAACTTAGCCAAAAAATTGTTAAATTTTTCCAAGTTTTTAAGAAATTTTTAATGTATCCACAAAAATTTTAATAAAACTTCTTGTTAAAAAATTCACAGATATTTTAAGAGTATATTCCGCGACATTTTTTCTGTGTGTTTTTACTAAGGAATTTGTTTTATGATAATTTTTGATCATTTTTGTTTATCCAAAAACTTGGTAAACTTTCCCAAGTTGTTTTCTTAAGTTTTCGGAAAGAGTTTTTTTTTTGGTGTACATTTTTTTTTTATAACTCGAAATTTGTAATAAAACTTATGCTTAATGCATTGGCTGATTTTTGACTTTTATTTCGCAAAATATGATATACTTTTATGATCCTTCTGGGTAATTTTTGTTTAAGTAAAAATTTCTTAACATTTATAGTAATTAAATGTGCTAAAGTCCCAAAACTTATTTAACAAATTGTGAAAAGCAACCTGATGTAGGCGTGTCCCTATCCGGATTTCATTCCTGCCTAAGGAAATCTTCAGGGGACTTTGTTATTAGAATTTCTAGAGATATTTGTTATGTTAAATCACAAACTCAATGAGAATTTCTTGTCCTCGTCTAGGAGCGAGATTCAAAATTTAAAATATCAAAGAAAAACCAAAACAACAACAAAAAATTGTCACAATTGGCTTTGTCATCTTCCAAATACTACTCTGTTTTTTTGACAGACCTAGCAATGTAGTGACGTTTATTCAAGTAAATCAACAATAGAAAATCATATGTTTTCTATTAGTGTCAGTTACATTTAAATTTGCACAAGCACCTGCATATTTGTTATTTAAATTTATTTTCATCGGGATAAACATTAATTGCATTTATAGTAATTAAATGTGCTAAAGTCCCAAAACTTATTTAACAAATTGTGAAAAGCAATCTGATGTAGGCGTGTCCCTATCCGGATTTCATTCCTGCCTAAGGAAATCTTCAGGGGACTTTCTTAAAATTTACCAAAGTGTTACATGTTTTAGCCAAAAAACTTGATAAATTTTCCATAGTTTTTTGTAAAACTTTTTTAAGGTTTTATTTTTAGTTAAACCAAAAAAAAATTATTTTAGTACACTGAGAGAACTATCTGCATGATATCAATGAAATTTTACATTACATCTATGAAATGTCACTTTAGCTCGTATATTGAAACTTTAAGTTAATGCTTTTTTTTATAAATTTTATAAAAAATTTCATTTTGTTAATTAAAAATTTCATACGACTAATGAAAAAGTTTCATTGAAAATAGTTCCATAATAATTATAAAGCTTTTTTTATAAGGTTAAGGAAATTTTTCATACACTTTGTGAGGAAACATTAGCGTAGTGAAAAATATCATTAAAACTCGTGCAAGAGAATTCTCTCTGAATATTTTCATTTATTCCTATAAGTCTTTTCCGTGTTTTGTTTTACGAAAAGAATTTGTTTAATGATCCTTTTGAATAATTAATTATTCCTTTTAAAAAATCTTTGTAAACTTCCTGTGTTTTAGCTAAATACTTGTTACTTTATCCCAAGTTTTTGGAAAAACTTTTTTTTCGTGTCTATTTAAACTCAAAAATTTTAATAAAATTTGTGGTTAGATCATAAAATGTAGTCCGCGAACTTTCTTTTTCGTAAATATTTTACACTAACAAGAAATGTATCACGACACGGACCTCATATCGCAATGAGTCTTGGGTATGTTGTAGAGGGAAAAAATAAGAAACAGTACTTTTAAGTTGCCTAATCCCATATTTGGGGATTATAACGTGGGGTCAAAAGTGCACAAAATTTTCGATTTTTGCGTTTTATTTATGCGGGCTTACAAAAAAAAATTTGCAAATTGCTTATCAAAGGTGAGCTATTTTAAAGATCTACGATATCTAGTGAAGCCAAATATTGAAAAGACGTCTAACAAAAAAGTTTCGAATATTTCTCACTTTTGTCCCCTCCATCACATACCCAAGTTTTGTTGGTGGTCCGCTTCGGAATAATTGCCTCTTAAGTTTTTATCTATGCATTTTTTTATTCCAAAATTAGTTTTATAAAAATGTTTTGGTAATTTCTGTTCTCTATAACATTTTGTAGGATATTAACGCTTCGACCATAATTAAATTTAATATTTGCATTTATTTTTACTGACTTTGTGACGACAACTGTAAAAATATGATAAATAAAAAAAGACCCACAGTGCTAGAGTTACTCATTAAAAAGTTGTTTGGCTTAAATTTTATTATGTTGATGATGGGCAAACATACAGCATATTTTTTTTTATGTATTTAACCCTTGAAGTGAATAGGAAAACAGATAGTGATGTTGACTTAATTAAACTTTATTAAATACTATCCAGTGACCCAATATCCACATTGGGGGATCTTAGGGGCATAGGATGGAAGAAGTTGAGGAGTTTCGTCAGTGCGACGGAGTTCCTGGGGTAGAAAGGTGACATAGGACCAGTTGTTTAGAGCGCACAACAAGCCGACATTCTGGCTTAAGTGTAAGTCCTCAGGGACTTGAGTCGGATTAGGGAAGTATTTGCCCTTCTCCAAATCCTCTTTTCGACCTAACCTAACCTAATTAAACTTTTATATTTAGAAAAATAAGAAGAATGAACATTGCTTGATTGGTTTATACAACAAGATGATTAAAAAATTAACTAACAAGAAAAGCATTTTTGACGTTCACCACCGATTGCGCTGAAATTTTGATTAATGGCCTGGGGAAAAGAAAGATTGGAAATAATTTCCGATTTTTTATATTTCTCCCAAATTAGTCAAAGCTGAATTTGGTATAATAATAAAGGTATTACAAATAGCTTTCCTATGATATACAAAATGAGAACTATAATGTTTTAAAGATAAAATTAGTAGTGTCCGACCAAACAGTTCGGCCAAAAACTATATTTTGTCGGTTTTTTTGATATCTAGAGGCAATGATAACAAATTTTGGTATTGGAAACATGTTTGTTGAGCCGATTTAATTCGATTTTGTGTATAAAATTTAAGAGAAAAGCTGAAGTTTAGCTATAAAGTTAAAAGTTCCGCCGTCGAACTATTTTCAATTTGGCCGAACTTTCTGATGCCGAACAGTGAATTCATTGCTTAACTACAGACTTTTCTTCAAATTTGACCCTCAAAATAGCATCTAATCAGCCCAATAAACATTTTTCCATCCGCCAAATTTGTCCATAATGGTTTAAAATACCGAATACAGACCAAATGCATTTTCTGACCGAACTGTTCGGTCGGACACTAAAAATTAGACGTTTTTATGAGGATGTTAGGTGAATTTTCTTTTAAATTGTGTTTGTTATCAGAATATTTCACTAAATTTTATTAAAAATTGGTAATTTTAAAAGTTCTGGCTAAGAAAACAGGCTATCTTGTGGATTCGATTATTAATATAACAGCAGTAATTGATTATTTAATTGGAATTTTATAATATCAATTTCTAAAGAAATTTCATTATTTATCTATAAATTTTAGAAAAAAATTGTTTAATTTAAACTCGTAGCGTATGAGTAATTTCATATAAAATAATATTAAGTATACGCCCTTATTAAAAAATAAAAAGAAGCTTTTAGAATTTTGTTTGTTGATATAAAACCCCTAAAAAACTTTGGCTTTTTTAGGGTTAATATAGAAGTTTATATATAAATTTGTTAAAACAAATACACATAAAACTTTTAGTAAAACAATTATAAAAAGGGTTAATATAATTTATAAACAGAATTTTATTAGCCTACACACAGAGAAATAAATTGCCAACCGAATTGAAAAATGTATTTAATTGGTAACAACCTATAAATTCAGTTACTAAAACGATATTTACATTAGATTTCTGAATATTTCGGGTGTTGCAATTAAAATTCAATTGATTTAACCGACATTTGTTGTGAAAACTAATTTTCCGTTGTAACAACCTACTGTAATTCGTAATAAACGAATTTGAGTCGTAGTAACCGAATTTCAGTTAGCAAATAGCTAAATTTTTCTCTGTGTGTAATTTTTAATAGTATTAATATTTAAATAAACCCTAACATCTGTAATTAACAAAAGAAAAACTAAACTTTCTAAACAAATAAAACACACTTCATTTAAGTGTCAAACAAATATAGAAAATACAATTCTTTAACATTTATACTAGGGCAAGGAATTTCTTAAATATACAGAAAAAATTATTGTCAAAAAAAAAGCTTTAATCAAACTTCTGTTTAATTTAAAACTCACTTTCAATTAAAAGTTTAATAATATGTATTAAATTTTTAATTGAAAATGAATTTCGTGCACTCAAAATTTACAGTTTTTATAACCCAAAATTTAAAAAAATTATCAAAATTGAAAAAAATTCGATTAAATGAAAAAAATTTGCTAATGTTAAACAATTTTGCCAAAATTAAAAAAAAAAAAATTGAAAATTAAATTTAAAAAATCTCTAAAATTTAAAAAAAATCTCTAATTTAAAAAAAAAATTGCTGAAATTAAAAAAATATTTTTCTCCTGTTTTTAGCGACTATTTCCAACTTTGGCTTTTTTTGACGGTTTGGCATTTTTTTTTACAATTAAGGTGATTTTTTTTTAATTTGTTTTTTGGTTCTGATGAGATCTTTAGCCAGATCGAAATAAATGTATCAGCCTAGCTAATATATTTAATTTGCTTTATTTTTGTTAATATACGGAGGTTGAAAGCTCGTTATAAATAAATAAAAATAACAAAAAAATAATATCAATACAGCTCTGCCTTTTCTAGAGGCTCTAGCTTTTCTAAAACTTCGGGTTCTGATGAGATCTTTAGCCAGGTCGAAATACTAGTATCAACCTAGGTTAAAAGCTCGTTATAAATTGAAAATAACATTAAAATAATTTCGATGTATATAAAAACAAAAAAATTAACAAAACTGTAAATAATATTACTTGAGCCAGAGTAAAAACTAAAATTTGTTTATATAAATAGAACATGTTTGGTCTTCAAAGTTTAGTAACGTCATGATGCTTGTTAGGAAAATACCCTAGCCACATGTTTGATAGCTAAGAAGACTAAAATGGAGAAAATTTGATGATTAATATGTTTCTTGTTAAAACTCTGCTTATTCCGTAGGCTCTAGCTTTCTTAAAACTTCGGGTTCTGGTGAGATCTTTAGCCTGGTCGAAATATTAGTATCAACCTAGCTAATATATGTTTGATTTGCTTTATTTTTTCTAAATATACGGATATTGAAAGCTCGTTCGTTATAAATAAATAAAATTAACAAAAAAAAAATAATAATCTCGATGTATATAAAATCAGAAAACGAAGAAAACTGCACAACTACTTTTTGCAATTATTTCAAGTTTTAGTGTTTTTGGATCCAATTTTTTGCAAATTTTTTTTTTTTTTTGCTAATTTTACTTAAAGTTTTAAAAGTATCTACTAGAAATTTCTTTGTAAATAAAAACAGTATTCAATTAAAGTTTTAATAGATATGATTAAAATCTTAAATAAAATCAAAAAAATAGTTACAAATTATTTTAATTGGTACTACAATTTCCTTACTAGGCCTGCATTTAATTAAACTTTTAATTGAATTTTATTTTTTTCTGTGTGGCTTTTCTCGATAATCTAAAACTGATATACATAGACTTAATATTGATTCGAATCATAAAATTAAGAACAACATGGCATCGATTTGTGGTTGCATATTTTGCATATTAAGGCAAAAGTGCAAATTTTTGCATAATTTTAATTTTTATGCATATTTTGTGCTTTTTAATGCATATTTTTCATTTGTTTTAAGTATTTTTATTTTGTTAAAATATAAAGCAAAACTATTTTCGATTTTTAGAATATTGATTCGAATCATAAAATTTAGAACAAAATGGCATCCATTTGTGGTTGCATATTTTGCATATTATGGCAAAAGTGCAAATATTTGCATAATTTTAATTTTTATGCATATTTTGTGCTTTTTAATGCACATTTTTCATTTGTTTTAAGTATTTTTAATTTTGTTAAAATATTTAAAGCAAAATTATTTTCGATTTTCAAAATATTGATTCGAATCTTAAAATTTAGAACAAAATGGCCTCGATTTGTGGTTGCATATTTTGCATATTAAGGCAAAAAGGCAAATTTTTGCATAATTTAAATTTTGATGCATATTTTGTGATTTTTAATGCATATTTTTCATTTGTTTTAAGTATTTTTTATTTTGTTAAAATATATAAAGCAAAATTATTTTCGATTTTTAAAATATTGATTCCAATCTTAAAATTTAGAACAAAATGGCCTCGATTTGTGGTTGCATATTTTGCATATTAAGGCAAAAAGGCAAATTTTTGCATAATTTTAATTTTTATGCATATTTTGTGCTTTTTAATGCACATTTTTCATTTGTTTTAAGTATTTTTAATTTTGTTAAAATATATAAAGCAAAATTATTTTCGATTTTTAGAATATTGATTCGAATCATAAAATTTAGAACAAAATGGCATCGATTTGTGGTTGCATATTTTGCATATTATGGCAAAAGTGCAAATTTTTGCATAATTTTAATATTTATGCTTATTTTGTGCTTTTTAATGCATATTTTTCATTTGTTTTAAGTATTTTTTATTTTGTTAAAATATAAAGCAAAATAATTTTCGATTTTTAGAATATTGATTCGATTCATAAAATTTAGAACAAAATGGCATCCATTTGTGGTTACATATTTTGCATATTATGGCGAAAGTGCAAATTTTTGCATAATTTAAATTTTTATGCATATTTTGTGCTTTTTAATGCATATTTTTCATTTGTTTTAAGTATTTTTTATTTTGTTAAAATATAAAGCAAAATAATTTTCGATTTTTAGAATATTGATTCGAATCATAAAATTAAGAACAAAATGGCATCCATTTGTGGTTATATATTTTGCATATTATGGCGAAAGTGCAAATTTTTGCATAATTTTAATATTTATGCTTATTTTGTGCTTTTTAATGCATATTTTTCATTTGTTTTAAGTATTTTTTATTTTGTTAAAATATAAAGCAAAATAATTTTCGATTTTTAGAATATTGATTCGAATCATAAAATTTAGAACAAAATAGCATCCATTTGTGGTTGAATATTTTGCATATTAAGCAAAAGTGCAAATTTTTGCATAATTTTAATATTTATGCATATTTTGTGCTTTTTAATGCATATTTTTCATTTGTTTTAAGTGTTTTTATTTTTATTTTAAAATATATAAATCAAATTTTTTTTCGATTTTCAAAATATTGATTCGAATCTTAAAATTTAGAACAAAATGGCATCCATTTGTGGTTGCATATTTTGCATATTAAGGCAAAAGTGCAAATTTTTGCATAATTTAAATTTTTATGCATATTTTGTGATTTTTAATGCATATTTTTCATTTGTTTTAAGTATTTTTTATTATGTTAAAATATATAAAGCAAAATAATTTTCGAATTTTAAAATCTTGCTGAAGAAAAGCGTTAAATTCTGCTCCTATTGAAAAAATTGAGGCCTTAATTTTTGCAAAAAATGTTATTTAAACTTTATATTATACATATTTTTAGTGCATATTTTTCATTTTTAGCTGCATTTCATAATTGACTATTTTCCTTTTTTCAAAGCATGAAATTCCTTGTCCTATTTATTACAATTCTTGTTGGTATTGGTTTTTTTTTTCTTTCTTCTACTACTTTTTACAATTATAAAATGCAATCAAAAAGTTTTTTATATTACCCAGTCAAAGTATTTAGTCATTGAAAAGTTGTCTCTTTTTATGTTTTCTTTTTTTTACATTTTTATGCCACATAAAACAAAATCAAATATAAAATTAATCTTATTGTTCGAGAACTTACTTTAAATCCACTTGTAACAAATGCCATAAACTTTGTTAATTGGCTAAAGTTTATCATTGTTTTGTGTAATAGTAGTCAGCACTTCATATCGAGAATGTATTATACCCATATTAAGCAGTTTATCATTTATATTTTTGTCCTGATTATAAGTATGTACTTTGGGATAATAATAATTGAAAATTTATTAAGTTTTGTGATTACACTAGTAGTTCACAAAACAAATTAAGTTTGCTGAGCACTAAAGTTAGATAGATTTTTCGTATGTAAGTTCGGGCAAGTTTTCTGCAAAAACTATCTAAGGAATTAAATGGAAAAAAATATATTTTATGAAAAATAGTGAGCGGAAAACCTTTACTGGAAAAACTAATTCGCGCAAAACTTCAAACATAGATTTTTTATCGCATAAAATTTTTTTTAAACATTTTGCGGAAAAATGTTTTCGTTAGGAAGATTTATAAAAATAAAATATAATATTATATTAATACAAATTAAGCGAAACATATCCGCGAAAAATAATTCGCGGAAAATGTTTTTGTTAAAACGATTTAAAATTTACACATTAATCGAAACAATAAAAAAAATATTTTTGAAAAAATAGTGTGCTCAAAATTTTTGTTAAAAATATTTCGCGGAATATGTTTTTGTTAAAAATATTAAAAAAAAAAACAAAATTTCCTAAAAATCTTAATACAAATTAATTGAAGCGAAGCAATAAAAATAATAATATTTTAAAAATATATTTGCTTAAACTAGTTGTAAACTAGTGTTATAAGTAGTTATTACAATTACTACGGAAAATGTTTTTGTTAAAACGATTTAACAATTACAAATTAATCGAAATAATAAAAAAAAAAAATTAGAAAAAATAGTATAAAAAAAATTTTTGTTAAAAATATTTATTTCGTGGAATATGTTATTGTTAAAAAGATTTAAAAAAAAAACTAAAAGTCTTAATACAAATTAAGCAAAATAAGTAGTGCAATTGTTAAAATTACTATACTGATAAAAAAAAATGAGTACATTTTTTTAACCGAATTCAATTAAACTTTTAATTGAGTTAAGAAATATTTTAATTAAAACTCGATTTTAGTTTTTTGGTCGTATATAATACAATATTACCAAAGTTTAATCAAACAAATTGCAAAAAAAAAATTTAAGAATCCTTATTCTACATATTTGAATAGTTTGGTTAAAAAATGTCCAGCAGATCTATTATGTGTCCTTAATGAGTTAACCTTCTAATGTCCAGCAGATCTATTACGTGTCCTTAATGAGTTAACCCTCTATTGGACGAGGCTGTCTTTAGAAAATGTTTTTAATTCAAGAAGTTATATTAAGAAACCGTTATTTACTACATTTTCGGTTTTGAAATTGTTTGTGTACAAGATACGGTTTATAAACGATAAAGAGTCCAGACTGTAGACTATAGACTACTGTCAAATTTTGAGCAAGTTCCGTCATTTACTTTGCGTTTAACAGCTGTTCAAAACAAACAACCTCGTAGATTTTTTTAAAAATGAAAAAAGTGAATTTCAAGTGCTCATTATTTTTTGCGAAAAAAAACCGTCAATCTAACCAAGGAAAAGCTTGATAAATACTATGGGGACTCTGCACAATCGATTTCAATGATAAAAAACTGGTTTACTGACTTTCGTTGTGGTCGCACAAGTACAAATGACGCTGAACGTTCTGGACGTCCAATTGAGGTCAATACACCGGAAAATGTCGAAAAAATCCACGATATGGTGTTGGTCGATCAAAGAGTAAAAGTGCGTGAGATTGTTGATGACATAGGAATTTCATATGGTAGTGTGGTTTCGATTTTAAATGATCAGTTGGGTTTAAGGAAGTTGTCTGCAAGATGGATGCCGTGCTTGCTGTCAATTAACGTAAACGTGGCCAATAATGTGATGGCAACAGTTTTTTGGGATGCACGCTGGATAATCCACATCGATTACATTCAAAAGGGAAAACCAATAAACGGCGAATATTATGCCAATTAAACCGATTTAATGAGGATTTAAAAAAAAACCACCCCCAAGAAATTCCTATTTTATGGACCTCGAAAAATCCTATTTTTTGGAAGTTATACAAAAATTGGAGAAATGTTAGACTAAGTGTATTGAGCTAAAAGGAGATTATGTTGAAAGATTATTTTTTTTTTTTGCAAAAAAACTGTGTTTTATTCAAAAAGTCACGGACTTATTGAGCCGCCCTCGTATGTGATCATATAAGGATATAGCTGATCTTAAATGTCCATGTTTAGCTCAATATATGACTATATATTGTCTTACATATTACGTAACATATAAAGTCTCATACACTCACGAGAACTTTTTCATAAAATTTCAACAGTTATTTAAAAATGTGATCAGGAAAGTTATTTCAATGGAATATACAGTTAAATTACCAAAGAAATGGATTTTCTAACTTTCTGTCTGTTATTCAATAACAAAAAAAAAGCGGACTTTCGGTAATAGTTAAAATATTCAGTTAAAATTTTCTATTTAAAACAAAAAGTTGTTATATTATATTGAGTATTGAAATAAACGAAAACAATCTATTGTTTTTACCGCTTTGATCAATTAATTTCTCAACAGTTGAAAATAAACTAAAAAATTCAATTGTTTTAAACGGAAAGTTAGTAGTCCTTTTTTAACTGATTTTTAATTAATTTAATGTGTATATTTAGTAGTCTTTACGGAAAATATATTGTGAGTGTATAAGTACATATATGTTAAGATCCGAAATTTGAAGGTATATGGGCGTATATAATCATGTATAACCTTATATGATAATTTTTTAACAAATGGATTTAAATTCCGGATCCTAAAATATATATGATCATACATAATATCATATGTTGTCAGATTTACACATATGTTATAATATACCAACCCTTGTATGGTCATGTATATTCCTATATGGCCTTGTATATGATCGTATGTGGGTATGTATTGCCGTATATGCACAAATCGGAAATTAATGGTCCAATTTTTACGTGGAGTGATGTTTCTAAATTGTAGCGTATTTTCATGTTAGCGTTATTTTCATTTTAATGTCGTTTTTGCTATAAGTGCTTTTTTAATTATAAAGTTTTTAATTAAATTTTGTTATCTTCCAAAAAGCGTTAAGCTTTTTGGAAGATAACAAAATTTTTTCGTTTTCAGATTTTTATTTTAGCGTTTCTTATCCCTAATTTTTTAATCCAATTTAATAATTCACACATATCTTTTTCGCTTAATTTACTAACGATATTGTGTAATTATATATTGTTTAATTATACAGTGTTTAACTATACATAAACTATTATTTAATTATAAAATGGTATCGTTTAACATGTTAACACAATTTTAAATGAGTTTTGGAAAAAAGCAATTTGTAAAAGTAAAAGTTGTACTATATGGTCACCATTAAATGTTGGCAATTAGTAAAGTTTATTTAAGTTTTATTTTGTTTGATTTCAGTTGAGAAACCACTACTTAAAACAAAACTTTTTTTTATTGTAAATTGTAACTAAAAAATGTAAATATAGACATTAGGGTGGAAGAAATAACTTATAAAAGTAGTTTGAGAAAGAAATTACGCGAAGCTAATACACTTTTCATTAGTAACAAAATATTTAAATTTGAGCAATTTTATAATATTTTTTCTAAATTTCGCAAAAAAAAAATTTCATAACCTCTACATTAACAGCATTTAAATTTCAATTATTGGTTGGCCACCGATAACTTTTAACTGCCATTTTCCGTTTCGAAACTCTTTGAAATTGATAACCGATAAATACCAATACGCAAACATCTGAATTTTAAAATACCGGTATACCGCAAACCGTTGCCCTTAATACCGGTGTTGAAACAGTTTACAAAAATACGTTTTTGACCACAAATACATTCTTTTATACAAAACGTCAAAAATTTTCAATCAATTTAACATTAAAAAACTTCTGTTTGATTAAAATTACTCAAAAAAGATTATAAAAAAATTCTATAGTTTGAGCCTATAGAAATTTTTTTTATAATATCCTTTTTGGGAGCCTTTTTGAATTGATCATAAAATTTTAAAAAAAATTATATCAAACTTGTATAAAAGACAAAGTACAGTCAAGTTTACTCCCCCTGTTTTTGTTTATAAACGAAACAAAAAATAAAAAGGAAAAAAAGCAAAAAACGTGTATTGAGTATTCACTAGAGGTGGACCTTGCACATAACAAACAAGTTTTCAATTTATTTTTGATCAATGGTGATAATCTTTAACTTCGAGCTCATATATTAGTTCTCATGTAGTGAGTAAACTAGTTTATATGAATGTTTGATGTTTGGCATGGGATTGTTACCTCTTTCAAAACGTGTTCTGATGATGGGAACCTAGAAAATTCCGGAAATAGATCTATCAGCACTAGGGTGGGGCGATTAGTATGGAAGGAAAAAATCTTAATGGGCGCTTCGCGTTTCTGATTCTTGGGATTGTACTGAGCAAAAAAGTCCACTAGACCATACTTCTGCGATGAAAATCGAGCTTCCAGATTTTGACTTTACGGCAAAAAAGGCCTACAAATATGATTGATGTATTAATCTGCTAGAGAATCTTCCAAAGAAGAGATTGATACCATAATCTTAGATAAGCTCCTCCTACTTCCTGAGATATGTCCATCCCACACATTATTACTTTCACAAAATACGGCTAAAAACTCAAAATCTGGAAGCTCGATTTTCACCGTAGACGTATGGTCTAGGGGACTTTTTTGCTCAGTACAATCCCAAGAATCAGAAACGCGAAGCGCCCATTAAGATGTTCAAATCACCCCACCCTAATCAACACATTCCTTAAAGGGTCAAATAATAAACTTGAAAGCAAAAGCACTATAGATTATTTGCTAGAACAATATCCTAATAAAGAAGTGTAGAGTATGGCCTCGACTTGAATAATTTTCATTTTCATTGCACAATTAAAGGTCGAAAAAAACATAATTTTTATTTTTAATAAAAATTATATCAAACATGATCATAAAATATTCAAATTAAATTACATTTCTGTGTCAATTCTAAACCATTTTTTGGATGTAGTCTTTTTCTTAAATTTCTTGTGTATTTAATGATTCTTCTAGAAGGCACATATTTTCGACCAAAAAAAATTGTGATTTTTAACAACAAAATTTTTAATTTAGTCTTTAAAATTTTTAAATTTAAAAAAGTGCTCTATTTTATTCAAAAAATAACTCTCTAAATTTTGATGAATAAATAATTGTTTATAATATGATGTTCATATTTTAAAAGCTCGTACGATACAAAAACTACATATACAGCCCAATTATGAATAATCCCTCGGATTTTTTCCTCTGCGGATTTTATTTTCTCGAAAAAAAAATCCTGCTATTCTAAACAGGCGGGGAAAAGAATAATAAGGGAGAGAGAATTGAATAATATTAATTGAATAATTGAATAATTCATACAAATGCTATCACAATTCTACCTATTATTGACATTCATAATACCTCCTTTTTTCCGGGATAGAGTTTACCATTTTCGAAATTCGTTTAGAATAAGGAAAAAGGGAAAAGTGAAAAATCCCCGGGCAGATTTTATTAAGAATAGGAGAACAAGGAATAGGGAAAAAATTCTCACGGAATTGGTATTGAGAATTGGGCTGATAAACTTTATATAAAAATTATTAAATTTGAGTTTTTTTTAATAATTTAAAACGTTTTTCATATTTTTATAAAATGTTTTCAAAAATACCGATACATACCGCTATTAATGTTGCGGTATCGGTTATACCGATACGAATGATATACCGATACCAATACTGAAACAAACAAAAATTCGATACGAATGCCGTTATTCGTTTCGGTGGCCAACCTTGATAAGTATATACAAACACACACAATACAGTTTGGTTTTAGTGGCAGCTCACGCTACTCGTGAGCATCAAGTAGAGTCAAAAAGCGACTCCGTTTTGAAGTATACAGTTTAATAGAATTATATTATGATTGGAAATACTTAATTATTTTATTATGGTTCCAAAGATCATAATATGATCCTTAGTTATCATAATTAATAAAATTTATCAGCCGCAGTGGTCAAAATATTATCATCAGTTATGATGATATTTATTATCATAGGGATCATACTATGATAAAAACTAATTTCCAATTATTACGTGTTACTTTTTTCTGCGTCTACCTAAGTGAAATGTTTAATTTGCTTTGATTTTTTACGTTGTCTTTAATCATTTTTCGTTTTAATTGAATTTATAACAATATTTAGTGCCTTTTTAAGTTTTAATCTAAAAATCATTTCAAAAGTAGGTTGAAACTTCAATAATATTCAAATCGATCCACCCTAACTTACATATGTGAGCGTAGACAGTCAAAGCTTCGGTAAATAGACTATTTTCTTTTTTAAATCTGTTTTAAAAAAGATTTAATGAAACATTTTCTAGATTTAAGATACAAAATCAATAGTTGAAATCAAGTAGATTATAATCAATCCTAGTTTAAAGTATCCATCGTGAATGATTGTTTTCTTAAGACAAAGGAATGCACATTATTTTTAATAATGTCATATACTTGACACAGATTTCAAGATAGATCGTTATGTATCGTCAACTAAAGAGATATCTCAAAGTTTTCTATTACCTCTATCCACCTCTAATACCTCCCACTGTATATACATCAACACCCTGTTCTCATTCCTTATAATTCCAACTATGTTCGAGATTTGTTCACACAAATCGTAGTTGTTGATGACTTCATTTGTTCATTTAAACTCTAAGATTTTTTTTCTACAACTTTTAAAATATTTTTTTTTTCCTTCGAATTGTTTTTTCATTTAGTTTTTCCTCCCCTTTTTTATGACAAGCAATAAGTTTGTCTTGTGAGTGTTATTCTTAAAAAGTTCTTGATTACCAGAGTGTGACCATCAATGACACACAATCATTTATGATATAGTAAAAAAAAAACCAAAAAAAAAATCATAGAATTCTAAAAAGAAAATACCATGATAAGAATTGGAAAATGCAATTAGCCAGTAAACCAAGCATTAAATTGAAAGTTTACTTAACAAAATTTAAAAGTTTTGTATTTAAACACACACACACACACAGAAAAAATATAGGTTAAGAGCAGCATATAATGATTGGAATTTATATTTGATCATGTTTGGAATTTAGATATGATACTTATTATAATAAATATGATGCTAATTGAGCATAATATGATCACAGCGGCTGATATTTTTACAATTAAGAAAGATGATTAGAGCCATACTATAGTTATTTCGTATGTCCAATCATAATATGAGGCTACTAAACTATAATTTTCCACTGTGTGACAATAAACCCTTAAATGGCAGAGTATATTTAGGATTGTCATTATGTGTGTATCATTATTAATTGTGGGTTAAGGACTTCAGTAAGTATTTCGATATCTTTGAGACTTATTCAATTTTGATTTAGATGATAATGGCAAAAAAAAGTTGAAAATAACTCTAAAGAGCCAATGATCGGGTGTATCCATGGCTGGTTCGTTCGCTTTGATTCTGCACATCCTCAAATTTGTAAGGCCCGTGGTGTATATCGCTCATTTACTGCAAGAACGTCACAACTCAAAAAACATGATTTCTGAGTTAATGACGCAAAATTATTCGTTACATCACGTATCATATGGTGTAAAAAAGTCGTATTAATATCTTGTGTATTCACCTCTTGAGAGAAATTAAGTCTTTGTTTTTTTCTTCAAGGTAGAAGTAAATTGAAAACTATAAACTCGTTTTCTACAAAATCAAAATTTTTGAGTTATGACGTTATTGAAGAAAAAAAAGCGATATGATAATCTGCCAAGGCTAGTGTTTAATTTCGATATCATATTTTACTTAAAAATAGTAACTTAAACTTCGCTATCCAAAATCGTTGGTACCCCTAAAATACCGTTACCGAAATAATCGAAAATAATGTTACCCTTACCGATACCCGCATCTAATCGGTTACCATCCATAGAAAATATATTTGGGCGAAAACTTGAAGGAAAAGGATTGCGAGAAATTTTGGGAGAAAAGAATTGCAAAAAAGAAAGTCGCTGCAAGAAAGGTGCAGAATAAAAAACTGCGAAAAAAAATTTTCGCGAAAGAAATATTCAGCGTTTTTTTTTGCATTTGCTATCGAAATAAATTGTCGAAAAAACTTAAAATTTCGATGAAATCGATTTCGCGAAAAAGAATATTTAGCGTATTTTTTAATACATAAATATTTTATTATTTATTTAAATATAGTTTATGTCTTAGCTCTTAAAATCATACCTTAAACAATCAAAATTTTACCTCAATATCCAAATTTGGACGAAAAAGTAAAAAACGAAGCGGAAAAAAATGTCAAAGAAAAAATATTCCTCGTTTTTTTTTTTTGCAAGGAAAAAAATTTGAAAAATAAGTGCTTGCGGAAAAAATATTTAGCGGAGCTTTTAATTGATATATTTTTAGCGTTTATTTAAAAGTAGTACACTCCTTAGCTCTTAATATCATGACTTAAGCAGTCAAAATTTGACTTTAATATCCAAAACATGTACCCCCAAAATATTTTTTTTAATTATTTTTATAAAAAATAGCAAATAAAAAATATAATAAGGAAATTTAATTTTTTAATATAAATTTGATCAAAAATAAATAAATAAATTTGAGCAAAAATAAAATAATTTTTTATTCCAATTTAAGCAAAAACATTTAAAACAAATGATTATTTTTATTTTTATCGTTAGGATAATATAAAGAATTGTTTGCAAGTGCTTATAATTGAAAAATTGCCTAAAAAAATATTGGCAAAAGAAGCAAAAATTAGAACTTTCCCATAAAAGTAGCAAAAAGTAGCTCTAATCTCAAAAAGTAGCCCGTACAAGTGTAATTACAAATTATTGATTTCTCTTGAATCGAATTTATATTAAACCTCATTTGTCAAGCATTTAATTAAAAAAAACTTTTAAATGAAATTTTCTTAAAAATAAGCACATATTTCCAAAAGCAGAAAAAATTAGCCGTTTTTCATAAAAATAGCAAAAAAAAAAATGCTCTAATCCTAAGTGTAATTAAAAATTATTGATTTCTCTTGAATCGAATTTATATTAAACCTCTATATTTGTCAAGCTTTTATACAAAAAGTTAATATAGCAGATTTTACGTTGATGTCTAAGTCTTTACTTATAAAATGGCGTCATAATTTAAATAACTGTAAATGAATAAATGTATATAGGTGTTTTTACATTTTCAGTCATAACTTTGGAATCCTTGGACCGATTATGGTCATTTTCAATAACAACCGACTTGTAATGTTAACAAATAATTTTACCGAAATCTATAAAACCTGCTTTTATATTGGCGGAGTATTTTGCATTTCAACAAACAGAATGACATTGCCATACTGACTTTGCTTTGCTTATCCAGAATTAATTTGTTTTCACTGAGTTAGAAACGGAATAACAAACTGATAAAAATGCACAGTGGTGTGTAGTGTATATAAAATAAACTCATTATCAAGTATTATTAGTACGTCCCCTTAAACCTTAAGGAAATTATGTTTAAATATTTTAAACTCTTTACTTAAATTTAATACTACCATAGTATCAGCTGCAATTGCAATTTTTCTAAGTAGCATTATATATGAAACCTTTTTCTGAGGTGACAAAACAATTTTATCTTAAAAACAACAAAAAGAATTGTCTCTTTTTTTATATTTTCCAACTAAAGGATGCATCTTTAGAAAAAGAAAAAAAATCTGTTTAAGTGTTTTGTTGAAACGAACACCTGCTATATCCAGTAGTTTTTCTGCTACACATTTCTGTACTAGTATTAATGTTTATATTTTAAGGCTATATTCCAGTTTCTATATATTTTTACTTAGGAAACAAATGGAGTATTTATATCGGAAAGAAAAGAAAAAAATTCTAGACAAACTAGTTTGTTGAAATATATATTACTATATAAATACATGCAGATATCTAAGAATATTTATGCAGATGTGAAAATTTAAAATGGATACAAAAAAACAAATTGCTTTCGTGTATTTTTTATAACTTATATGCATACAAATATTTCATTTTAAATAAAGAAATATTTTATTTGCTAAGCACAGTGGGCCCAATCATCTTATAAATTGAAAAAATAGATTGTAAAATTAATCAAATTTTTCACAAATTGCTCGATGTTTAAAAAACTACAATTCTCATAACTTCATATGTAAAAATTGGTATAGCATATGATATATGGTATAGTCAACGTGACCAATTGCTTTAAATCAAAAAGCGGGACTCTACAGACGAAAAAGCGGGATTTTGGTAAAAAAAAAACTGGGATATTTAAAATGTTGTGTCTAAAAATGCGGATTTTTCAAGTTGAAATTACTTCAAAAAGGTTGTAAGACAATTTAAAACTGACAAATTAATAACAATTCATGTTAGGTATTTTTTTTTCTTATTTTATTAATTAATAATCATATAATTACAAATTATATGCTATTACCCTAAACGCGCACTAGCTACTATGGCCTTCGGCACGTTGTAGCGAAAACAGGCCAGTGCCGCAATTGGGAATCGAACCCACGACCCCTGCACTGATAAGCTAGCACGCCACCTACTAGCCTACCTAGGCGCGCACACATGTTATGTAATAATGTCGTTCTGAGCAAATACTACTTCGAAAATTGTGTGGAGTTATTGCCATTTTAAAATTTTCTCATATGTAGGGTTGCCACAGTTTCAAAAATAAAAATCTTAGAAATATGCGTTCACTGCAAAACAGACTCACCAAATATTATTAAAATCAAAGACCATCGAAAAACTTTTCGTTGAAATAAAAAGGAAATATTCCATTTTTTTTTTTTTGCTGCAGAATTTATATTTTAAAAACAAATTTCTTAGTAAAATTTAGTGTGTGGGTATTTGTAAGCTAATCTTTTTGGACTTTTTCGATGATTTTCCAACCGTTTAAAAAGCCTATGTAAAATTCTTCCAAAAAGAAAAGTGTATAAAATTCTTAAAAATACTAAAGTTTTCAGTATTTTTGACAAATTTTTCTAAAAACTTTGTAACACTTTTATAAAAAAAAAATAAATAAACTTAACTAGTGAAAAACTTTGAATTTGCCATTATGGCACATTTTAGGCTTCGATTCGGTACTAATCGAAAATTTCGAAGTCCCATCACTGGATTTTCTAACTTAATCTAAATCTCATTTTTAAAACATTTTACAATTGAACAGTTCATGCGAATAAAGACGAATAGACCATTTGTAGAATTTTACAGTTGACAATAAAAACGCAGGAAACGGTTAAAAAATAATATTTTTGTCAACTTTTTGGTATTAGCTTAAAGATTTAAGTCACATCTACCTATATACAAAATTTTAGTAAGGTATTCGAAAGAGAACTTGCCAAAAATTGGACTTCAATTTTTGCTTAAATGGAAAAAGGGTGAATATCCAAAAAAATGTATTGAAATTGGAATAAAAATGCGTTATTTTGCAGCAGATTTTGACTACATTTTCATGAGACTTGCAAAACTTGACGAACTATGGTTGGTATTTGTTTGTAACACTTTAAGGACAATTAAGTACAATTTCAAATTTTAGCTAATATCAATTTTAAACTCGCAGCTAAATAATTTTTATATAATATTTTGTTAAGGATGGATATTCGCCCTTTTTGCTTGCCACACTTTAAAGTCTTATAACTCCAGAACGGTAACATTTTTTGCCAATATAATAAGTGTGGTTTGTTGCTCGTAATGTTCTTTTAACACATTGTTACCGAAAGTAAAATTTTTGTATGTTTTTGTGTTGTATTTAATCAAAATTGTGCGTTAGTTCACTCCCAATTTAAACAAAAATATAAAAATATACGAATTATTGCACTTTCAAAGTCATTTTTTTAGCCATAAAAGTCACAATTTCTGCATAGGATTGTAGGGCTCTGCTAATAAAATGCATTTATGCAAAAAAAAACGTGTTTGCGAAAAAGTGGTCTATTCGTCCTTATTCGCATGAACTGTTCAATTGTTTATAAAAAATATGAGCAAAACTGCGCTTTATGAGGCGTTTCTCAAAAAAAAATTAAAATATGAACCCCTCTGAAGTTAAAAAAGAAAATTTTTTTCTAACTGCGGTTTTTGGGGAACCCTGCGGCCCCCTAGACTTCTCCTATATGGTAGGCAGTTTAGTGGCTGCGCTGAGTATAGTTTTTCTGCGGACTAAGGGCTTTTCTCCTATGTGATAGGCAGTTTAGAGGCTTCGCTTTGTAAAGTTATTCCATTTTGCGATTTTATCAAAAAAATTTATTTTGTTGTAATTTCGATGTATTTGTGAGTGTTTTCGAAAATAGCGCTGCAGGCAAAATTTGTAAATGGGTGTAGAGTACGCCACGTATCATAGATCCTAGTAATATCATTTTTTAAAGCCTGAGGAAATTTTCTTTTAGTAGAGTACCCCACACTTGTATGTTACTACGCGTGCTTGTTTTTGGGCCCTGGACAAAAATTTTCTTTTTTAAGTTTGCTATAATATTTATAAAAATAAAAATTATGTTTTTTCGACCTTTAAATGAAAATGAAAATTATTCAAGTTCGAGGCCATACTCTTCTTTTTTAGTTCTGGAGGGGACCACCCAAAGTACAGTTTAGATAAAATTTGTTAGGAAGTTCTAAAATTGAAAAAGTGGGATTTTAGTTTAAAAGGCTCAAGGCGGGATCAGCCTTCAAAAAGCGACATAATTCCGCCCAAATTGGGATGGTAGGTTAGGACCTACCGCTAGGTATAGTATAGTATATGGTCATGTATGTTCTAATTTCATCATATAAGACCACATATGTTAGAAGTTGCGATATTTTATGATTTCTGCCTATCCCTAGTAATCCTCAGTAGAATTTTAACTAAAATTTAATATTTTTTAATAAAATGACCTTTATTTTTTGTATCTTTCAGAAAACATGGTAGATCTATGGGGCGAAGAGAAATGTAAGTAACATCTATTTTTTCTAATCATATATAAAGTGGGTTTAAAAGTGATCCCAAAATAGCAATAGTGCGTTTTTGCCCATAATGCATTTTATTTGAGTTTTTCAATATATAGCTTTCAACAACTTTATAGAACATCTAATAACTAAAATCTTTAAAGTTTAAAAAATGTATGTATACATTTTATATTTAGATAAATATTGATTTAAAAGAAATAAATTTATATTATTTATAAATACAAATACAATAAATTTGTATTTTATTTATCAATTTAAAATGCAAATATTAACTACATTTTCTAACTACGTTCTCTTAGTAACACCAGCTTTATCTTATAAAACATTTTAAATCACTTACTTTATTATAGTTTGAAATCCTTTATTATGATTGGAACTCCTTTTTTTATTTAGTTTGTTCTTTATCTTTGAGGTTGTAATAAAATTTTGTGTAACAATTTTTACACTTTATTTTCATGAGTTATCAAAAGTTATTACTAGGGCAAGGAATTTCATGCAAATGCATGCTTGTAGTCAGTAGCCCAAAATCGATTTCAACCAAAGAATTTTCCGAATTAATTTGTTAGTGCATATTTTTGCATATTTTGTTGTAAATGCATATTTTTCTATAAATGCATATTTTATGGTATATTTTGTCATTTTTTGTTACATATTTTCAATTTAATTCCATATTTTTGCATATTTTGATATAAATGCATATTTTAGCATATTTTACTATAAATGCATATTTTATGGTATATTTTGTAATTTTTTGTTACATATTTTCAATTTAATTGCATATTTTTGCATATTTTGTAAAAATTTAAATTAAGTTTTAATTAAAAATAAACAAAAGAAAACATTTGTAACCCTGAATATACACTCAGGAAACTAAGAAGGTAGAAATTACTAAAAATGGCAGTTAAAATTACTACAAATATAGTCAAAAAGGATATTTGTCATAAAAATTACTAACCATGTAGTAAATTTTAACTATTGATAAAAACAACTACAATGGTAGTAGCAACGACTATCGACGCGGTCAAAATCAACTAACCTTAAATGTATGCATAAACCATAACAACGAGCAACAAACCAACAAAAACAATGCACATAAAATTACTACAAAAATTGTAAAACTTACTGTTTTTATCAGTTATTTTTTTTGATATTTTAAACATATTTTTTTATAAAAAACTATTTTTTTTAATTATAAAAACAGTTTGTATTTCCTACAAAGAAAAAACTGAAATCGACTTTCAATTAAAATATTTGTTGATTCAATTAAAATTAAATTAAAATTAAATTCAATACAATTAACAGAATTGTAGTATGAATTAAAATAATTTGTAACTATTTAATTGTTTTTATTATCAATTAAGGTTTTAATCATATCTGTTAAAAATTGAATTAAATTGAATTAATTGCATATTGTGTAAAATTTCAAACAAATTTGTAGTAGATACTATTAAAATTTTAATTAAAATTTGCAAAAAATTGTCAAAAAATGAAAAAACTGCTAATATTTGAAAAAATCGTCAAAATTAAAAGAACCGCCAAATGTGAACAAAAACGTCAAAATTTAAAAAAAAAATACAAACTTAACCCATTAATGCCTGACCCCCGATTCCATTGTCCAATATCGATGAAATTTCACACATTCTTTACTTAAGGTTTTGGAAGTTATTTGATATAATTTTTTTTCGATTTCCCATACTTGGGACTTATGAATTAACCACTGATATAAAATAATTCCTCTGTGGTTTTTTAATTAAATTATTTTGTTATGCTCTTTCATGTAAAACTCTTCATTTTTATCCTTTCTCCACCTACCTGTAAAAATCAATTTGATGCAACTCTTACCAGGATTTAGCTATACATTTTTTAAGATGGCTCCTTTTTGGGTATTTAAATACCCAATAGGCAGGAATGGGTTAAAGTCGACAAAATTTAAAAATTCGGTAATATTTGAAAAAATCGCCAAAAATTTAAAAAAAAACAACAAAATTGCTACAATAAAAAAAAAAAACAAAATTGAAAAAATCGTTAAAATTTCAAAAATCATCTTAATAAAATTAAAAACGTCTATATAACGAAAACATTTTAATTTTCGTTTATAGTAATTAAATGTGCTAAAGTCCCAAAACTTATTTAACAAATTGTGAAAAGCAATCTGATGTAGGCGTGTCCCTATCCGGATTTCATTCCTGCCTAAGGAAATCTTCAGGGGACTTTGTTATTAGAATTTCTAGAGATATTTGTTATGTTAAATCACAAACTCAATGAGAATTTCTTGTCCTCGTCTAATTTTTTTAATTTTCGTATTTTTTTTTTTTTAATTTTGGCGATTTTTTTAAATTTTGGTGATTTTTTTAACTTTTGGTGTTTTTTTCAACTTCATAAATTTATTTCAATTTGTTAATTTGTTTTTCAAATTTTGGCGATTTTTCAATTTTGTATATAAGTTTTTTTTCGGTTTTGGCGGTTTTTCAAGTTTTGGCGTTTTTTTAAATAGTAGCGATTTTTTTTTTTTTAAATTTTGGTGATTCTTTTTTTTAAATTTTCTTTCTTTTTTCTTTGTTAGTATAACGGGTTATAAAACAGACATGGGCGACGTCAATTACATTTCACAATCATTCACTTGTGATATTTTTCAATTTCATACATAATTTCAGACCTACGCTCACGCTTGTAGACTTAAACGCTTCCATAGAAAATTTGTGAAATGTTTAATACCAAACATGGGGATTAGTATCAACAGCTGAGTATTTAATTACAGGGCAATTACTCAATTACAACCAATTACATGTAATTAGACATAAAAAAAGTAATTGGCCTGTAATTAAATACACAAATGTTAATATTATGTCCCATGTCTGGTATTGGAAAAATTTAAAACTTTCCAAGGAAGCGTTTAAGCCTACAATTGTGTGCTTAGGTCTGAAGTTATTTATTATATGACAAATTTCACAAGTGAATGATTGTGAAATGTAATTAACGCCGCCCATGTCTGTTATAAACATTGGAAATCTTGCGTGAACCAAATTCATTTAAATATTTGATACATATTATTAAAATCCATAAAAAATTTTAATCGAAATTTTTTTGATAATAATTTTTTCTGTGTACATCCTATTTAAAATGCAAAGTTAAAATTCCAAACGATATTCTAGTTAACGATATGACGTTTTTATGCATTGGAGATAGATTTAATGAAATTTTCTAAGTATTATTTTCAAACTATGAACATATACAAACTAAACGAGAATTTTTAAAATCTGGACAAAATCTTCTATTTTAATTAACTAACAAAAATTAAATGTTTACTTCAAATATACTGTTTTGAAAGTTGTTTGTTAAAATACTAAAATAACTACTCAAAACAACTGTTACTGAAGTGCAGTATTTTTGGTTAGTTATTTTTTTGAAATGGCTGTCCAAATTAGTACTTTTTGATTTTGTCATAGAAAAATGACTAGCCAGTTAGGACAACTATTACCGTTTACTACCCGAATGACCTACATGTAGTTGCTGTAAGAATATTCTTTATATTGGATTTCATTTCTAAACCAACAAGTTCGAGTAATACTTAAATCGATTTTAAAAAAACCAAAAATTTGACATGCATATTTTTGGACTTTTAGTGCATATTATATGGTTTTTGAATTCATATTTTGCTTTAAATGCATATTTTAGGCTCCTATTTTGGTTTATTTACTGCATATTTTAAGCGCCTATTTTTCTTTTTTAGTAGCATGAAATTCCTTGCCCTAGTTATTACAATAGAAGTCATAAATAAATTTTTTTCTTATAAAGACCACATCTAGATTTGAACGTTTTATTATCATTGCAAATGAATATTTAATGAAGATGTTACGATAACTATAGGGGTGTTCATAAATACACGAAAAGTATAGAAATAAATTCGGTTAGACTAAATCCAGCTATTCCCTGTGAAATATCAAGAGGAAAAAAAAACAATTTTGCGGTATTAAATTCAGGAACGAAAATATTGCGATAAAATATTTAAATAAAGAATAAAGTTGATTTTGTATGTTGTTTGTAATATCTCAGTTTAAGTTTAGCCAATTATCGTTTTCTTCTGCGGAAAACTAAAGATTAGGGCCATGCCTATGAAACAATTGTATTGTCTACATTGGCAATTATAAAACTTCTAGAAAAGATACAAATAAAATCTAATACGACAATTTCATATTTGATTTTGGACTTAAGGTAGAACAATATTCTAACTCAGGCGCGGATACAGCACAATGTTTTGGGGAGGGAAATTGGAGTATGTTTAATTAACTTTTTTTGATCTTTTTGGAATTTTTGCATTAAAAAATTTTATTCGGGGGAGGAAATGTCCAATTCTCCCTCCCCCTGGATCCGAGCCTATTCTAATGAAATATATGAGAAATTAGAAAGTGCGAAAAGTATTAAAATACAAAAATTGAAACATTTTTGGAAAAAAAAATTCTTGATTATCTTTAATGAGACGATGATTTAATTTTATTAAATAATCTTTGTAGACTACAAATAAATTAATTATAAACTTTTAAAATTCTTAGCTTTGTGAAAAAATGTTAACTTTAATGTGTTTCCAGCTTTCTTACCACCTTTCAAATTAAAATCCTTTTTTTTTTTTTTAAAAAATTACTTAATCTCAAGTTCAAAAAAAAAAATTGCAGTTGTACACAGCTCAGCAAAATGTCATTTTAAATATTTCATGACTAGAAAATGAAAATAAAGAAAAATCTGTATAAACTTCAGTTTTTTAGTAAATTTATAACATTTTGTTTAGCAGCTTAGCTTAACGCTTGTCTTTCTATTTTTCCCCAAAAGAAAAATGAAACGCATTATCCCCAAAAAAAAACTGAAAAACGAAACAAAAAAATACAAAGACTTCACTTTACTAAACTTATAGCTATTGCTACCTTAAGCATAAAAACTACTAGAATATGCAGAAAAAATTGACTACACTTAAAAAAATATATTACCTAAAGTCCTGCAATTAGAAATGTTGTTATATAACAAAGTTATATTATAATTGTAAATAGTTTTGATATTGAAAATTGTTTTCATTAAATCTATCAAAAAAATTGCTAATGTCAGCAAAATATTTTGCTGAGAATCAGCGAGCTGATGAATTAATGTAATATCTGCAAATATATAGAAATAATTTTATATAACATAAACAAAATTATATTTCAACTACTTACATCAATGGTTGTCTCTATGATGCTATCTTTTAAAGGAACACTAATGCCGCAGAGAATTATAGAAACGAAACTAAAAAAATAACAAAATGTAACATATATAACCCGAAAAGAAAAAGGCAACATAAAAATTTACCTAAGATGTATTGGTTTGTCTTTCGCTTTAGTCTGTCTACCTGCTGTATATTTGCCATCAACTTGACCACTCAATTTGACTACAAATACACATTTAATCTTTTTTAAATTTAAATATTATATTTTGTCTTTTATTTAATTAATAGACAATTACTTTCACAAGCCGGTGAAAACGCAAAATTTAAGTTGTTTCAATCGACAATTTTGTTTTATGTATGAAAAACAGATACAAAAATCTTCCATGGTTGATTTTTTTATGTGTCTTACTCAGAGTTCGAATTTAAACACTATCAAACGTTTTTCTATCGTTCTGTTTTGCTTTTTGCTGAAACTCAACACAATCATTTTGTTGTGCACAGTAAACATAAACAGAACATTTCTTTATTTTCATTTTGATTTCTAAACAGAACACAAACACTTTCAGAAACCAGTTTTCGATGAGAGACCGAACTAAACGATTTTGTTCTGTTTGGCCAATATTTCAAACAGTTTGATTTTGTTGTGTTTATGGAATGGAACAAAACTATTCGTAAACCGTTCTTAGTGTTTATGTCATATTACAAGTGAAAAAAATTTCCTTTAATTTTATGAATAATGGCATTAGTTTAATAAAAAGTTTCAACGGAGGAGTTCCAGTGAAATTTTTATAAAACTAATGCAAAAAAACATTGATAACATGCAGAAAAATCATTTTTTTATTCTGCCAACCACAACGTTAAAAACGCGTTTTAATGTTTAAGTTGAATGAACACTAAAAAATAACCACTACCAAATAATAATGTTTGACGAAAGAAACATTTTCGTTTTGTTCCGTTTGTTATATTACAAAAAACGATTTCAGCACTTGTGTTGTGTTTATAAATACGAACGAAACAATAGAGATCGTTGTATTGGTTTTTTTGATAGCAACGTTATGTTAGTGGTACATACATTTTCGAACTCTGGTCTTACTAGAGTTGTACGTTTTAGTATAATTTTCCTCGTCACTACTACATCTTGACATCTAATTCATTCTGCGTATAACTTTTAATCTGGTTGTCGTTCACACTATTGATGTGCTAATAAGCACAATTTTTTAGCAAAATAAATTAGTAAAACATTAGTAAAATATTAGTAAAACATTAGTTTAAAACAGTTAAGTGCTTACCAAGTATAACTAAAATTTTAGTTTAAAACATAATTTTAGCAAAAAAAATTGCTGGAAAATAAAGGGTCCGCCATCTAACTTTTTTTTTTTCAACTAGTGCTTATTTCGTGAATGGTAACACTTAGCTCATGTCTGATTTGTCAGATAATTAGTTTTATCCTTCCGCTGAACGAATATGGTCCGTATGTTCGTTATCTTGTGCAAAAAGTGAAAGAAACTGGCATCCTCATCGATAAACCAAAGCGTGAAAAGCCAAAAACACTTCGTACACCCGAGAATATTGCTGCTGTGGCAGAAAGTGTGCGTGAAGCGCCATCAATATCAATTCACCGTCGTTCTCAACAATTGAACATTTCGGAGACATCATTGAGACGAATTTTGCATAAAGACCTTGGTATGCCGCCATACAAAGTCCAATTGGTTCAGGAGTTCAAAAAAAAAAAAGTTATTTGGCGGACCCTTTAGTATACTTGATTTACAAGATGTTTTACTAACTTTTCTATTAATTTATTTTTTTGAGTGTATGACTTTGTAATACAACAAAATGTTTAATTGATTCAATAAAAAAAATTATCAATATTTCAAATATTGACTATAACAGGTAAAAGTTTTCAAGTTGATACATTTTTTAATTGAAGCTGTAATTTTTAATTGATTCAATAAAAAAAAATAATCAATATTACTAATATTGACTATTATGTGTAAAAGTGTTAATATTGATAATTTTTTTAATTAAAGTTGTAATTGCTTTATTATGTTATTTTATTAGACAATTTATAATTTTGTTAAATAATGAAGTTGTAGTCAATTATGTTGATACATTTTTTAATTGAAGCTGTAATCCTTTTTTTCATTAAATCAATCACTGAATTAATTGACTATGACTTCGTTATTTAACAAAATTTTTATATAATTCAATCAAAAAAATAATCAATATTACAAATATTGACTAGTACGTGTAAAAGTTTTAATATTGATACATTTTTTAATTGAAGCTGTAATTTTTAATTGATTCAATAAAAAAATAATCAATATTACAAATATTAACTATTATGTGTAACAGTTTTAATATTGATAATTTTTTTAATTAAAGCTGTAATTGCTTTATTATTTTATTTTATTGAACGAAGTCAAAATGTTGTTAAATAACGAAGTTATTAAAAAAAAACACAATTGATTAAAAAAAATTGTCAATATGAAAACTTTTTCACATAATAGACATTATTGGTCATATCGAAAATTGCATCAATTACAATCCTAATTGTTAACATCAATTACAATCCTAATTGTTTATGATGACAATTACGTGTTAAAGTTTTAATATTGATTATTTTATTTATTAGACAACAAAATTTTTCATTAGAGTATTTTAGTATTATTTTTTTTTCGTGTACAAACTGATTTCTTTAAAAAAAAAGCACAATAATACCTTAAAACGTTTAGAATTGTAAGAATATATAAGATTTAGCACGACAGAAAAAAAATGTAAAAGATGCTATGATGAATTGCTAAAATTATTCTTCTTTATACGTTGGAACAGCAACAAAAAAAAATGAAAACGATAAAAAATTGTTTCCAAAAAAGAAACGGAAATAACTTTAACGGTCCTAACATGAACATTTGTATTTGAAAACTTATTTTCAAGTTTTATAATAAATTTCTTTAAGTTTTAAGAATTTTTTTTTTGAAAAAGTAAAGTTTACAATAATTTTCGTAATAATTTTCTTAATAAAAAGGGGGTTTTAAATTTAAACACTTTAAAGCTCTAGATGAAAATTTTTTTCTTCTGTTTTCTATTTTTTTTTTCTTTTTGGTTTATAAAATTTATTTGCATTTGTTTATTTTCTTTTTACAAATTCCATTAGTTGCGGCTTTGTTATGCATGTTGATTGCGGTGGTGGCGGCATTAGTTGGAAAAAGGTAGTTTGATATTTGCATTTTAATGTTTGATTCATGAATTTTACTTTTTTACATACATAAATACATTATTTTTTTGGTATGTAACTTCTATTTTAGAATTAAAGGATTTCATATTAAGATTCTTTTATAAGATTTACAATAATTAAGCAAGTTTAAGCAAATTAAGCAAGTTTAAGGCCTACGATACGTATGATTAATATTTCATAAAATTACTCATACGTCATAGTGATAAATAAGGACTGTATAGGAAAAAAAATTATAAAGAGTTTCCCTTCTCTTAAAGAGTATCGTTACACACAGAGAAAAATTTAGCTATTTGCCAACTGGAATTTGGGTACTAGGACTGAAATTTGGTTATAAGGAATTTCAGTCGTTTGGTACAATTGAACATTAGTTTTCACCATAAAGTTCGGTTAACTAAACTGAATTTCAGTTCTAACACCCAAACTATTCAGAAATCTAATATAAATATCGTTGTACTAACTGATTTTAGTTGTTACTATTGAAATACACTTTTCAATTCGGTTCGCACTTTATTTCTCTCTGTGTAGCATCGATATCTATCGAAAATAAATTATAGGAAAATCTATCCCTTCGGGAAAAACTACTAGTCCCAGGTGACACGTAATACAGATTCTAAGCCTGTATATAAAAAGCAACCGGTCACAGGACAATTTAGACACCTCGTGACATGTTTGGTGATGTGTCTTCAAATAGATATTAAAATCATTTTTTAAAATATCACAGAGCCTTTAGCTTACAAGGCAAACACTCCACAGTCTGGGCTAATGTTGCTTGTGCATTAGGGCAATAACTTTTTGCATTTTTTGCAAATATCAAATCTCCCCGGACAAAATCGTGTAGGGCATGGACAAATATTAAGAACTGCGTTTTTAGTTTTTCGCTATCGTTAAAAAAGGTTCCGCACCAAACGCGTTAAAGTTTTGAATCAAACTAAGTTAAAAAAAAACTTTTTTTGACGCCTCAACGTCTGACCATCACATCTATATAATTAAGGCATGCTGATATCAATAGTAAAGTCCGTTTTCGAGTCAATGGAATAGTTTTCTTCCAAATTTGCTTACTTACATATGTATAAACCATATTTAAAAAAAATTGTTATTAAAAAAAATTTTAAATAAATATATTAAAGGCATTTTAAAAATCGCTGTCGGTGCGCAAGGTTTTTTTACCAAATTGAACTGAAATAGTTTTTTTTTATCATTAATACAATATTTGCCATTAGAAAACCCCTGGGAAGAATGTTGTCCAAAAAAAGTTATCACCCTATTGTGCATATTGGCTGTCTAACAGCAAAGTAATATTTTTTGCATGTATGTTTTAATACTTGGGAACAAATAAAACACAGCAAGAAAATAAAAAATGAAGTCCATCAACACTTCAAAAATATTTAAAGTTGAAGTTCATCGGTCACGGGATCGGTCCTTTAAGGTCAATTGGCTCATTTGTTTGCTGTTTTTATTTGCATTTTTACTTCAATATGAAATTTTTAAGAAAAAGAAATAAATAAATATTATAACAAAAAGAAATTGTAATAGTTCTTTTAAACGGCTTTATTTTTTTACATCATCGCCCTAAAATAATTAAATATCTTGACTAAAAAAAATAAAAAATAGTAGAAAAAGTAGTTATCCAGAGTTACCAAAAAATTATTTATTATTATACAGAGTTATCAATAAGACCTTTTTCATAAGACCTTTTTCAAAAATTATTTTATAATATACAAAAGCCTTGAGTTTTATATTTTTGATTGTTATGTTGATAAGAAAATACGACAATTTATTTTTCTGCTAAAATTTAGCTGGCTAACAGTAAAGTCATATTTTTGAGTGTGTGTTTAAATAAAAAGAAAGTATAAATAAAACAAACTACAAGAAAATTAACGAAGAAAACTATCACTTCAAAAAACAATATATATTTAAAGTTCAATAAAATGCCTACATTTGACCTGTCACTGGATAGTTCATTAAAGGTCAATTGACTAATTTGTTTTGTTTTTGTATTTTTACATACAACTTTAATAAAAGTAAAAGCTAAAATGAGTTTTAAAATTAACTCGATTACTAAAAATTACAAAACAAACAATAAATTTTAATTTTTCCTTAACTCATTATGGACCAACTCTTCCGTTTTCAACCCAGTGCATATAAACAACTACCGTCTGAAACTAATCAAGTGATCTGAAACCCCTGAAATAACTCAACTAAAATCCAAAATATTAAAAACATTCTATCGAGAGTTGCCAAATAATTATTTAAATAAAATCGAATTTTTCGTTTTTGATGCTTAATTTTTTAAAAATTATTTAAATATATAAAAAGCCTTAAGTTTTATATTTGTGATTTTTATGTTAAAAAATTTATCTCTGCTAAACATAAGCTGGCTAACAGTAAAGTCATATTTTTTGCGTGTGTGTTAAAATACTAAAGAAAACATAAATAAAACAAACACAAAAAGAAAATAAATAAAAAAAAAAACACTAGCAATTAAAAAGCAAATATTGTTGATGTTCAGTAGTATGCCCTTATTCTACCTGTCACTGGATAGGTCCTTTAAAGTTAATTGACTTGTTTGTTTTTTTTTTGCACTGATACTTTTGAAAACTTGTTACAAAAAGTTAAGCTTAAGTCACTTTTAAAATAAACTATAAAATTTAAATTAGGAAACAGAAAAAATTCAATTTAAATTGGTTTCTTAAGTCATTATTGACCAACTGTTACGTTTTCAACCCAGTGCATTTAAATTGCTATATTTTTTACTGAACAAAGACAATTTAGTGCAGGGGTGCCCACGACCTATGCGCTTGGTACTCAATTGTTTTTGTAAAAACACTTAGCTATAGGCTGTGTGTTTTAATACACATAGAGAGCGCTCAGCACTAGCAATACGAAATACACAAACAACTTTGTCTTATTAGTTTTTTTTGTCGTTCTTCACTTTATACACGCAAGCGCAAAGCAACAACACTTTCGTATGCTTTGCTGGTAAACATTGAAATATTTTTTTCTTTTTTCTTTGTATGGATTGGTTTTTACAACAAAAATATTGAATAAAAATTAGTTTTTCTTTAAATGTATTGGTGTTTGCTCTTCCATAAGGAACTTTTGGGCACTCCTGATTTAGTGATATAAACACCTAAAATAATTTGACATCTTGACTTAAACCGTAAATAAAATATGCTTGAAAATTCTTATCCAGCGTTGCCAGATAATTATTTGAAAAAATTAATTTTTCACTTCCTCGATGATACTTTTTTCAAAAATTATTTAAAAACATGAAAAGGCCTTACTTAAGTTTTATATTTTTGTGTTTCATGTTGATGAAAAAATACGAAAATGTATTTCTCTGCTATAAATCTGACTGACTGGGCCATGAATTTTTTACATAGACAAAGTTCAAAAAATACGAAATTTATTCCATTTTTACTCAAAACATAAAAAATGTTTAATTTTAATTCAAATATTGCTTCTCTTTAAAAAAAAAAATTGAAAAATGCCACGATATTTTTAGAAAAAAATTAAAAAGCGGTTACTCAAAAAAATTAAAATTTCAAAAATGTTTTAAAAAAATTTTTTCCATGAAATTATACAAAATTTAAAGTTTTAAAATATCTCCAACCGCCTGTGATTAAAAATAACGGTTTGTTCTGCGAAATGCCTTGCTATAACCAGTCACGGTATAGGTCCTTCGAGGTTAATTGACTTCTTATTACACATAGGATATATATAAATTTTTTCATAGGGTAGTCTATCAACTGAGAATAAAATTTACAAAAAAATAGAATTTTAAAAGAATAAAACCAAATTCGTATTTTTGTAAAACGATTTTATAACCTAATACCCAGCATTAGTATAAACCAGCAAAACTTTGGTAATGGGCACGATAAAGTAATGCATTACCTTGTAATGTGTACTCCTTACCTGTATCATTATTTTCCAACAAGAAGTAATGAGTTACCGATAATTGAACACTCATGGATTACCTTGTAATTATACCTCATTACATTTTACATTACTTCAAAACATAAAATAATGACTTACCGATCATCAATTACATAATGCATGAATTATAAACGTAAAGTAATTATTAATATATATTTTTGAAAATCTATGTATAGACACATTACTTTGTGATTTTTTGTAACCATAAGGGTAAGGTGTATATTTTTGACATCACGAACGAAAACACGAAGCATAACAACTCATTTACATTTCAAATAATAAAATATTATATGTGTCGATAGCTCAGTTGGTAGAGTTCTCTCCTAACTAATTGTTAAATACCAGAGACCCAGATTCGAATCCCAGCATGACAACGTAATTTATTTAATAAAAAAAAAAATTATTTATTTAATTAAAAAAAATATCTGTAAAAAAAAATTTTTATGCATTTTTTTTTATGAAAATCTATTTATAGACACATTACTTTTTCCCACCATGTAACCATTCAAGTAACCAATTACTTTACCCCCTACAAGGTAATGAGTCCTCCCATTACTTTTAGGCTCATCGGCTGTAAAATTCATCAGTGAAGTAAGGTGTAATGTAATGCGTGAAGCCCTATGGCGATACATTACTTTACCCATGATTGGGTAATATGTGGTTTTGCTGGGAAGGGAACAGTTTAACATTTTTTAATGATAAATCCTTACCCTAAAGATATAGTTATACTTACACCTCCCCTAAAATTTAATCTTTATCTAGTTTAAAAACATTTTTTTTTATATAAAACTGTTTATTTAAAAATACAAAAATTATGAAGTTTTCTTATACTCACAGACTTTAGGTAATAATTTATAAAAGTTTTGCCTTAAAATGGCAACAAAAAAAAAAGGAATTACAAGCAGCTAAAGTATAAAATCAAGGATTTACGTATGCAGCTAACTGCAAAACCATGCCAAAAGCTAATGAAGTTGTTTAAAAGCATGTTTACAGTTTTTGCAAGTACTTCTACAAGTATGTAGAAAAAATTACACTTTTGTCCATAACATATATTTTTGCAAGGAAAGTATGCTAATAAGAACACAACTTTTTTAATAAAATCGTGTATCTTTTGGGTTAAATCCAATTTTAATAAAAAAAAATGAGTTAAAAGTAATATTTTCAGTGATAAAATTTTATATTTTTTTAGCAAACACAAAATTCATAAATACAAAACTAAACATTTAAAGTTTTCAACTTCCCTGCAATAGCGGTAAGATATTCTGAAATAAACACCAACATAAGTGGGCGTTGTGGTGTAATGGTTAGCGTGTTGGACTGTTACACAGATGGTCCCGGGTTCGATTCCCGGTGACGACAACATCAATTTAGAAAAATAATATGTATGAGTTTTCTATCACTTATACGTATCGCTGCGCCCACCTTCGGTGTTCCCATAGCACTTAACCCCACCAAAGTAAAATAATGAATCAGGTCTACGAAACAAAAAGATTCAATAAATTCGCCAACTCTGCATCAGGTGGCGAGCAATAACTGCTGTAAGACTTATCATCTCGCGCAATTACAGTGTTGTCATGTTTGAAGCCCTTCATCTTTCACCACCTTTCATCTCTCCACTATCACCTTTCAAAAGAAAGCAACACATTAATTAATAGGAAGAATTTCCTGAGTGTTGCTTCTCTTTATTAAAAAAAAAAAAAAAACATGATTATACTCAAATGAAAGTAAATTTTGAGTAGATTTATATTCTTAAAAAAAAAAGGTTCAAGAATTTGCTCTTAAATTTCGAAAAATTAAGCAAAATATTATATACGAAAATATAGGGTGAATGATGTAAATTTAAAAACCGCCATAATTGCAAAAACTGCAGATGAGGAAAACAAAATATTGACAGAATTGGATTCAGTGTATCTTCGTTTACTATAAATTATGTATTTCAAAGACAGGCTTTACAAAAAGTTGCAAGTTGTTGAAGAGTTTAATCGATGCATAAAAATATGAAATTGTTGTCAAAACAACAAAAGTTTTCGTAAAATAAACAAATTTTCTTTTATAGTAATTAAATGTGCTAAAGTCCCAAAACTTATTTAACAAATTGTAAAAAACAATCTGCTGTAGGCGTGTCCCTATCCAGATTTCATTCCTGCCCAAGGAAATCTTCAGGGGACTTTGTTATTAGAATTTCTAGAAATATTTGTTATGTTAAATCACAAACTCAATGAGAATTTCTTGTCCTCGTCTAGGAGCGAGATTCAAAGTTTAAAATATCAAAGAAAAAACAAAACAACAACATAATATTATCACAATTGGCTTTGTCATCTTCCAATTTTCTTTTTTTTTAGACAGTTGCAATTAATTTTTAATTAATATGCATTTGACAAACTTAATTTAGAAATGTTGAGGTTAAGAAGAAGGATAAATGTTTTTCAAGTTTGTTATAATTTTTATTAAAAATAAAAATTATGTTTTTTTCGACCTTTAATTGTGCAATGAAAATGAAAATTATTTAAATTCGAGGCCATACTCTATATTTCTTATTTAGGATATTGTCCTAACAAATAATCTATAGAGTTCTTTGTTTTCAAATTTAAACAATCCCATGCCAAACATCAAACATTCATATGAGACCAGGTGGACCTTGCACATCAAACAAGTTTTCAATTTATTTTTTGATCAATGGTTATAATCTTTAACTTCAAACTCATATGTATCTTAGTTCTCATGTAGTGAGTAAACTAGTTCATATGAATGTTTGATGTTTGGCATGGGATTGTTACCGCTTTCAAAACGTGTTCTGATGATGGGAACCTAGAAAATTCCCGAAATAGATCTATCAACACATTCCTGAAAGGGTCAAATAATAAATTTGAAAACAAAAAACTCTATAGATTATTTGTTAGGACAATATCCTAATGAAGAAATATAGAGTATGGCCTCGAACTTGAATAACTTTCATTTTCATTAAATGTTTTTCTCTAAAAGTTATAAACACTATTAATTTTTAAATCAGACTAGACTAGTTTGTGCCTCTTTTTATGGACAGGCGTCATCAGTGATTTTCCATTTAAATTGTATTATTATTTGTGTATATATAATTATCAGATTGTCTCTATATAATAAATTTTTCAACAACCTGCGGCTGTAGGAATTAAACCTGCGCTCTTCTTACATTACAAACGTAACAATACCAAGTAAACAAATTTTCGTTTATTTAACGAAATTTTTTGTTATTTTAATTTGTTTTTTTTTTTTAATTTTACGCATGGCTTATTAGGTTTAATAATCAAAATATTAATTGTTTTCAATTAATATTTTAATTGTATGGGATAGATGATTGTTAGATCTGTTCAACTTGAGATACCTACTTGTATATTAATATTACCTAAATATGTTTAAATGTCTGTGTAGTATTTTTACTACTAAAAGTTACATAAATGTTTTGTAGAGTATTTTTTTTTTTTTTTTGTTATATTGTTGTACATTGCTGCTGTTGTTGTTACTTTAAATGTTGCTGTTGTTTAGTACCCATTATTATATATATTACTTTTTTTGTTACTACATTTGGCCTTTTGTCCCGCAGCTATGAACTAATTGCCATGTTTGTTTTTGTTGTTATTGCTGTAGTTTTCCTCCACTTATTATTTAAGTTTTACTTGATTGTTGCAGTTTTCTGCATGTTTTTTTGTTAATATTGTTCCTGTTGCTACTACTTCCACTACTGTTGCCACTGCACTATGGTTTCGCAGACCACTTTTCTGAACCCAAATTAACAAAATAAAAAAATTATAATGAAAATTGTTCAAGTTCGAGGCCATACTCTATATTTCTTTATTAGAATATTGTCCCAACAAATAATCTATAGAGTTTTTGTTTTTAAATTTATTAATTGACCACTTTCAGGAATGTGTTGATAGATCTATTTCGGGAATTTTCTAGGTTCCCATCATCAGAACACATTTTGAACGCAGTGACAATCCCATGCAAAACATCAAACATTCATATAAACTAGTTTTCTCATTAAATGAGAATTAATATATGAGCTCGAAGTTAAAGATTATCACCATTGATTAAAAATAAATTGAAAACCGTGCTGGCTTATCAGTGCGGGGGCCGTGGGTTCGGTTCCCACCAGAGGCACTGGTCTGTTTTCGCTACAACGCGCCGAAGGCCATAGTAGCTAGTGCTCGGTTAGTTAATATAATAAAATAAATAAAAATTGAAAACTTGTTTTTTACAGTTATATTAGTTTTTTGTTTTTATATACATCGAGATTATTTTTATGTTATTTTCAATTTATAACGAGCTTTCAACCTCCGTATATTTACAAAAGTAAAGCAAATCAAACATATTAGCTAGGTTGATACTAGTATTTCGATCTGGCTAAAGATCTCATCAGAACCCGAAGTTTTAGAAAAGCTAGAGCCTATATAATAGGCAGAACTTTAACAAAAAACCTATTAATAATCAATTTTGCTCCATTCTTGTCTTCTTAGTAATCAACCACGTGGTTAGGTCTTTTCCTAACAAGCATCATGACGTTACTAAACTTTGAAGACCAAAAATGTTCTATTTATATAAAAAATTTTTAGTGTGTACTCTGGCTCAAGTAATATTTTTCACAGTTATATTAGTTTTTTGTTTTTATATACATCGAGATTATTTTTATGTTATTTTCAATTTATAACGAGCTTTCAACCTCCGTATATTTACAAAAATAAAGCAAATCAAACATATTAGCTAGGTTGATACTAGTATTTCGATCTGGCTAAAGATCTCATCAGAACCCGAAGTTTTAGAAAAGCTAGAGCCTATATAATAGGCAGAACTTTAACAAAAAACCTATTAATAATCAATGTTTGTTATGTGCAAGGTCTACCTTTGGTAGATATTCAATACACGTTTTTTGTTTTTTTCTCCTTTTATTTCACACTTGTTTTGTTTAAAAACAATAACAAAATGTAAAGGGGAAGTAAACAAGACCGTACTTTGTCTTTTATACAAGTTTGATATAATTTTTATTAAAAATAAAAATTATGTTTTTTCGACCTTTAATTGTGCAATAAAAATTAAAATTATTCAAGTTCAAGTTATGTCTTTTTTGTAATATTAACCCCTTAATGCCCTTTTCAAAAAAAAAAAATTTTTTTGGTTATATTAACTCATTATTACACTCATAATAATTCATGCATAAAAATACGAAATTATTGTCAAAATCTTTCGTAACTTTCATCTCTCCACAATCCCCTATCCAAAGTAAGCAACACATTAATTAATAGGAAGAATTTCCTGAGTGTTGCTTCTCTTTAAAAAAAAAAAAAATAAAGAGAATTTCGTTTATTTTACAAAATTTTTAGTTATTTTGAAATTTTTTCGTAATGCTTATTATCAGTAAGGATTACTATCAGTGTATGAGTGAAATTTTCTTTAAAAAATATTATATTAATATCTAGTAAACCGAACCATCGATATATGGTTTATTGTTTTACACTATTTCACTATTAATTTGAAATAAATCGGAATTTTCAAAGGAAAAAAAAAATAATTTTATTAAAAAAATTGCAAAAAGTTGCAAAATCTGACTAAGGGAAAATAATGTCCAGATCTTAGTTTATGCTTTCTGATTGTTCTTATAACTATAATTTTGTATAACTTGTATGCAGTCCTATCTGAAGTTACATTTTTTACCAAATTTTTTTTTCTGGTTTGCATGAAACTCTTTATTTTTTTCATGACGTTAATTTTTTTACGCTTTTTTAATAGAAAATTATTATTCATTCAGTTGTTTTCATATTTAATATTAGTAAAACCTTTTAACACTTAAACACAAAAAAAAATTAAAAGATGCAAAGTTAAAAAAAAGTATTTTTTATTATTTCTTAGATTGGCTTACAGACTTCAACTTCAATTTGTTGTGTTATTGCGGTAAACGGCTATTTACAAAAACAAAATGTGTTTTCTGTTGTTTTGTACACAAAAAAAAAGCCAGTAAAGTGAGCAACATTTTTGCTGGAAGCATCCCTCCATCCATCCAACAAAAATTTGCTAAAGTCATCAAAAGTTTTGCTGAATTTAGCAAAATTTTTTGCTGATATTAGCAATTTTTCTGCTAGGATCCTTCCAGCAAAGATGTTGCTGACTTTTTTTTTGCTGAAGTGTTTATTATTAGACTGCAACAAAAAAAAAAAAAAAAAAAAAAAAAAAAAAAAACAAAATGTGAGAAAAATGTTGTCCAAGAAAAGTTGTCTTTGAAACCATAGTGCTTTGCTGCCATTTAGAATAACACAAAAACTAACTTTTCCATTATGACACACAAAAGTTTTGTGTGTGTTTAAATAGAAAAATTACTTATCAAAATAAATAACTTTTAACAGTAGGAAAACAAAACAAAGTTTAAACATATTCATGTTATAACAAATGTATTAAAATATCAAATATTAAACAATGTGTTGCATTGCTGTTGTTGTTGTTGTTGTTTTTGTCTATGTTCTGCTGAAACCTTTTTTAGATTGTTCATTTACATTTAGCATGACTTTTGCATTTAAAAGGAAAATATTTATTTATTTATTTGTCTATTGTTCTTTCTATTACACTACTCAACATATTTCAACTTTTTGCTGAAACTGACTTTGACATCGATAGTTTTTGATAGGCTTAATACGCTGAATCCAAATCTGTTAAAACAATATTTTTCTCATTTGCAGTTTTTGAAATATCGCTATTTTGATATTCACCTCACTTTTTAGTATATTTTGCTTAATTTTTCGAAATTTCACCGCAAAATCATCAATTTTTTTAAGCATATTGTCATATTGTCTACACAAAATTGTCTTTCATTTGAGTATAATCATGTCGGTGTTTGTTTCAGTTTCAGTTTCAGTTTGTGCCGGTATTTCAAGGAGGCCGAAAATTTTGCATGTTTAGTTTTATGCTTATAAATTTTATGTTTACCAAAAAACATTTAAATTTTAACAATATGCGAAAATATAGAAACCTCGATATTTCAAAAACTTAAAATGAACCAAAAAAACTTATTTGCTAGATTTAGACTCAGCATAGCTAAATAAATCGATTAGAAAATATGTATTACAAAAACGGGCTCTGTAAAAAGTTGCGAATTCTTCAGTGGTTATATTAATAATATAAGTTTATATAAAGACAATTTGATATGGAAAATTAGTTAAAATTTAAAGTTCTTTTCAAAATATTGCAGGACAGTTTCAATGGATTTGCAATTTGAATACAAAAATTTGTGCAATGGAAAGTCTACGTTATGATTATTAATTAATAAAAAAAAAAAAAAATTCTTAAAGAATTAAAATTTTCAAGTTCCTTGCAATACCAGAGAGATAGTCTGATACAAACATCTACATAATTATATTTAAATTAAAGATAATTTTTCATAGATTTATATTATAAAGAAAAATGTCAGGGTTTTGCTATAAAATTTTGTAAACTGAACAAAATATTCGAAAAATGGGTTGTTTAATGTAACTATAAAAACCACGTTATTTCAAAAATTGGAAATGAGAAAAAATAGGGTATTATTTAAAGAAGATGTGTATCAAAGCCTGTTCTTAATTTTGGCCGTTGAGTAGTGTTATTGTCAAATACAAACAAAAATACTTGAACGTAATTACAATTCAATGTTGTTTTATTTAATTCAATTCTATAAATTTTGTATTTGAAAATAAAACTAGATAAAACACTTTGAAAATTAATAACTTAAGCATTTCAGATTTGCCAAAAGCGCTTAAGCGGTATGAAATTTTAATCATTTTAAAAAAAAGAAATTAAAATAATAGTATTAAAGTTTGCAGAACTTTAAAATTGTCTTCAAAATATTAATTATTAATCAATTACAATGCTGTTACAATCTTTAACATCTCTTAAAGCAATTCAGTAGCAAGTAATAAGGACTTCGGCGTATACATGATATATTAACATTAAATATCACTCATACGTTATGGATGTGTAAGAGCAACCATATTTACTCATTATGTAACAGCTTTTCCATTTTCAACCCAGTACTTTCGAATGGCTATATTTTTTCACTGGATAAATATAATTAAGTGGTTTAAAATCCCTAAAATAATTAAATTCCTAAAATATTATATATTAAATATAAATGTATATATATTAAATAAGTCCGTGATTTTTCGAACTTCAATCGTAGTTATATAAAATGCAACATTGCTCCCATCAAGTACCACCTGTTAATAGACTACTATCAAATTTTGGGCAAGTGCTGAGTCAGCAAAATTTTAGTCAGGAGGGTGCTTGCCAAAAAATTGCTAATGTCAGCAAAATCTTTTGCTGAAAATCAACGAGCTGATTTTTAGCAACAAAATTAGTAGATTCAGCAAAAATTTTGCTAACACTTAGTGGATTAGAAATAAAAAAGCCTTGCTAAAAATTAATAAATGTTTTGCTGAATTTTAGTAGACTGAAAAAAACGCAAAAAATTTGTAGAAAAATTGTAATTTAGTTAATTTATTTGCTAAAAATCATAAAACATATTTTTGTGATTCTTTTAAAAATAATTTACAATAATTACGAAATATAAAAATTTTCATTTTCCCACATTGACGACATGAATTAATTTAATATCTGAAAATATATAGAAATAAATATATATAACATAACAAAAATTTTCTTTCAACTACTTACATCAATGGTTGTCTAAATATGATTTCTTTTAAAGGACGCAACTGCCGAAGATAATTATAGAAACGAAACGAAAAAATAAACAAAAACAAACGAAACGAAAAAACAACCCTTTTTTTGCAATAAGAAAAAGGAACCATAAAAATCTACCTAAGATGTGTGTCTTTGTCTTTCGATTTACTTTGTCTACATGTCTGTATATGTTTGTTTGCAATTTGACCACACTAGATTATTAATCTATAAACATTTAGTTTAGAAACACATATTAAATTTAAATATTTTATTTTGTCTTTTATTTAATTAATAGACAATTATTTTCACAAGCCGGTGACAACGCAGCATTTAAGTTGTTTTAATCCTCAATTTTGTTTTATGTATGAAAAACAGATACAAAAATTTTCCATGGTTGATTTTTTTATATGTCTTATTAGAGTTGTACTTTTTAGTATCATTTTCCTCTTCTCTACTACATCTTGACATGCCGCGACATCTGCTTCATTCTGCGCATATCTTTCAATCTGGTAGTCGTCCACACTATTAATGTGCTTATCAGCACAATTTTTTTTAGCAAAATAAATTAGTAAAACATTAGTTCAAAACAGTTAAGTGTGGAATAAGTATAACAAAAATCAAAAGTCTAGCAAAAAATTTGCTAACAAATAGTATACCTGATTTACAAGACGTTTTGCTAACTTTTCTACTAACTTATTTTTTTGAGTGTACCATTGTAGTTGTTTTATCATTAGTTAAAAATTACTGCAGGGTTAGTCATTTTTATGACAAATGCAGTCATCGCATTTTTGACTACATTTGTAGTCATTTTAACAGCCATTTTTAGTAATTTCTACCTTCTTAATTTCCTGAGTGTATAAACTTTTGTCGCCGGATTTGTAACAATTTTAATGGTACAATTAATAAAGTTTGTAATGTTATACTACACCCTTTCTGATCACAAAGGTAGTAGACATTTTAAATACACTTATGGAAATTTTGTTAAAAGTTCGAAAATGTCAGCTAAGTTAGTTTTTATATAAAATTTAATACAAAATTTTATGTGCCAAACTTTGAAAAAATAATAATTGAAATAAAAATATATTCAATAATTTAGATCTTACTCGTAAACTTGCAAAAAAATGTTCTTTAAGTATTCAGACTTTAAAAAAAATCGTTGTTCCTATTAGAGTTGTCAAAACCAGTTTCTGCATATTTCGATAAACCGGTTTTTTTCTATTTTTTAAAAATCGGTTTCTGAAAAAGTCTGTTTTCGAGTTATTAGAGAAACCGATGTTTTCGTCTCGAATAATTCGGCGTTTTCGAATATTTTTCTATCGGAAAATTCCAGAGAAATAAACAGTTTTGCACTATTTGGCAAAGGTTTCTCTCAGTTTTAAATAAAAAAATAGTGAGAAAACAAATAAGTTTTGTTCGTTTTATGCTTTTTTTTTTATTCATTTGTGCTTTTTTTTGGATTTCCCGTTTTTTTTTGGCAATAAATTATGTACTTACATTAGAGTTATACCAAAACTTTATTAATAATAATTATCGCTTTTACGGGTCATTTTGTAGCAAAACTTAACACATAAAGAGCAATTTCTAAAAATTCATTTTTTCACTTGTTTACCACAAAAGTTTCTCTAATGGACTAAAATTACTGCACAATATTTTTAGAAATATTTTCTACGTATTAACGTCATAATGAATTTTTCTCAAAATCCTCGAAAACCGAAAAATATTTAAGCTTTCAGGTCCTTTAAGATCGATACTATCCTTAGTGCCTAATTACTTTACAATGTTGACCAAATATTGTTTTTTAGTTAAGTTCAACAAAAACAAAACTTTAAAAAGGTTAATGCTGGGAATTTTTTGAAAATCTCGAAAAATTTATATAATGTTTTGCAATATTTTTTTTTTTTTTTTTATTTTACTGCTAGGATAGGTAAAATTTGATATTTGCAAAAAAGTCAAAAGTTTTAACCCTAATTTACGTTAAATTTTGTCTTCTCTAATAATAACTTTGAAGGCTATAAGAGATTTTGCTTACATAGAGGGTGTTTATCCAGGACACCCACCAATTTTGGCGAGAGGGATTGAGTCGTTCGATTTTTTTTTTCAAGATTTTTATGCACAATTTATTTTTAATTTCCCATTTCCACATTTAATCCGTATCAGTGGGTGAAGAAGACCCTACATGTTAGCCAAATACACTTTTACTACTTTAACTTTGTTCAGAATTAGTTTAGTCGAAAAGTTAGTTAGTTCGATTTATAGACCTCAATGATTCACAAGATGTTGCATTATTTTTTCTTACGCTGTAATTTAAAAACTTTTTAAATTTTGCGGTTGCCAAACTTTAATATTTTCAGAAAACTCCTTATGTTAAGAAAATAACTAAAAAGGATCTAAGAAAGGATATCTGTTTAGTTTTATATGTAAACATTTAAATTTTTACGCCCGTATTCATAAAAAATCTTAATTCAGATTTTAAATACATTTTAGTTAAAACACATTTTAAGCCTTAAAACTGTATTCATAATCGAATATTAGCTTAAAATATCTATTTTAAACTTTGTGTAAAAGTTAATGTTCGTTTATGAATACAGTTTTAAAGCTAAACTTCGTGTCTTAACTAAAATGTATTTGAAATTAGGTTTAATATTTTTATGAATACAGGGGTTAGTATTATTTTAAAACTTGTACAAAAGATTTTAGCAATACAAAGTTTAAAAAAACAAAACCCGGTAATTCTAACCGATTTTTAATTTTAAATACCGAAAACCGGTTTTTAAAATAAACAGTTTTTTAAGTATTCGAAACGCGGGTTTTCAAATGTTTCGAATATTTGACAAATCTAGTTCCTATTAATGAGTTATAGCAATTTAAAATTGTGATTTAACGTGGATTTTTAGGCATTAAATTTTTTTTTAATGACATGTAGGTGCCATTATTAAAAAAAAAAAAGGATTCAAAGTGGGTGACTTCCTTTTTTAATGACATGTAGGTGACATTTAAAAAAAAAAAACAAAAAAAAAAAATCCAAGTGGCGGACTTTCTTTTTGACTAACAATGCAAAAAAAATAAAAATTTGTAAAATGAAATAAAAATTAGCAGGAAAAAGGAGCTTCAAACCTGTATATTTACTTTTTGTAAAGTATTTTTATTTTAAGTTTTTGATTTTAGACCCAGTGTGTTTTGCTCAGAGAAGACAAATTTACCTTTTTTGCATTTTTACTCATACTTGTTTAGTTTGCAATTTTTGGATTTTTAATTTTTGGGCTTAGAAACAGCTTTTTCTTAAAATTTTTAAGCTTTAAAATTGACTTTTCCACACTTTCTTTGCTAGAAATGCTTTGTTTCTCAAATAGTTTAGCTTTTTTTTTTTAAAAAAACTAGCATTTTTACCTCTTTGTAGTTTTGCTATTTTTTGCCTTTTTTCCAAAATTTGTTTGCCATAACCACAAGGGAACCTGTAATTTTTTGTCTTCTCTGGTTATGCTGTAAATTAAGTACAACATGGCGTATACGTTATAAAATAATATTACACCAATAAATATCACTCATACGTCCTAGTGGCTTTAATATAATTTTTCAAAGTGTACATTATCAAGTATTAGCGTAACTATGTATAAAATTTTATTCAACTATGCAATTTATTACATAGATAGAAATTAGTTTTAAATTCTAAATGTGTATGTGTGTGTATTCATGTTATATGTGTGTGTGTATCTTTGTTTAAATGTTATCAATCCCATACACTACTTACCATATTGCGTAGAATGCTTAAATTTAATGTTTCTGAAATTAAAATAGTTTTACTTGCTAGAAAAACCACATGCTTTTGTAGTTTTTGCTATTTTCCAACCAAAACGTAGTTACTACTGCTGCGAAAGGAGGGGATAGGTAAAGCATTCATTGCTTTATAACACTATTATTTGAATATTCACTGATGAAGCTTAACTAATATGGAAAATAAAATTTAAGATGTAAATTACTAAAATGAAGAAAAAGGTGACCAGATAAATTTAAAACAAAAACCATTACGGCTCGATTACTGAATGTCCCCTTAGCTACTAACTGGGACTTTAACTCCCACATTTGTTGTTGGTTCCCATACAAATTAAAAATGTAACTGTTTCTTAAATTTTAACTGGGCATTCAGCCTAAATAGTATTTCACAATAAGTCCTTCAATTCAAATGTCAAAACTAAAGGAGATAAAGTAAAATAAACTGTATTTTTAAATCTTGCACAAAAAAAAAGCATCAACATTTTTTTCGCCAAAAAAAAAATTTTTTTACTGTCAAAACCAGTCAAAATTACTGGCGTTTTTCAAAAATTCACCAAAAATACATTTTTCATCCGCTCATTATGCTTTAGGCAGCAAAGTAATTTCAAAGTCTACTACTGCAAAACTGCAGTAAAAATATTTCTAAATGTTGTGTTGTTTAAACGATATTTGAAACTGAATATACACACAGGGAAAATATTAGTTGCAATTCAAAGAATACCACTAAAAGTCTTTACACAGAAAAAACTAAAAACGGGTTTCAATTAAAAATCAATTAATATTTCATTTATTGAATCAATTAATATTTTAATTGATTTTGTACCTATCGCGGCCATAATACTATCAATTAAACCTTTCATTAAAATTGAGAAGGAAAAAAAAGTTATAAATAACTTCTACAAAACAAAAAAATATGATACTCACAAAAAAAAGTGTGTGATCCATACGTTGGTATGTGTGTTTTTGCAATGCTGAGTCTGTTTGTGTGTGTGCTTGTTCTGTTTGTTAACTTCAAATGTATTTGGTATTTTATACTGAAAATTTTCTATTTAAGCATACAGTGTATGAAAAAATAATATGATAGTTGCGTCTAAAATAAAATATCTATTTATATATTTATATATTTAAAAGTCAATTAATATATTAATTGATTCAATTAAATATTTGTTTAGAAACAAATTCAATTCAAATCAAATCTTTAATTAGATATTTTAGGGGAATAATTTTTTCTGTGTTGGGATAATTAAAAATGTCTGCATGTACAACAATATGTTTTAAATATTCTAATAGAAACTTATTTACAACTATCAAATCAACTATAGATTTTTAAGATAGTACTTGTGACTACCAAAATTCGGTTGGTAAAAGATACGGTTGGAGCGACAAAACTTTTTTCTGTGTGTAGGTAGATAAAGACTGAGGTCGAAATAATGTTAACATAGTTTTTCACTACTAAGTTAACTCTTATGTCAAAATTTAACAGTTTGATAATCAAGTTAGCTTAAAAAAACGTGTCAAAAATTGTGTACCAAAAATCAGCCCTACCGAAAGAGTATGTTGCCTTTAATTGGCTCCTTAACAAATAAGGCATTAAATCATTTGTGAAAATTTCTTCGAAATGTTTAATCAGACTTTGAAAACAAGTGCCAAAAAGCCTTAACTGTATAAAAATATACTATTGGGGGTTATATATTAGCACAGGGACCATAATTTTATAGATGTGTGGCAAAAAACGAGGTGAGATACTTTTATTTCTTACTTAAAAAAGGCAGGGAATTAGTAAATATTATGATAAAATATTTAGAGAACTCGGGGAAAAAAAGGTAAAAAATGTCAAAGGTAAAAAATCTCCAAGGTAAAAAGTGGAGGTTTTTGTTAATTTTTTAGTTTTTGTTCGTGTGAAAATTTAAGCAATTTTTGTTTGATTTTATTTAAATAAAGCGATATTTATAGATTTTTATCTCCTGTTTACAAATCTGGTCTCCAAATTTGTCTATCCACAGAAAAAATTATCAACCTTAAATATCTAATTAAAGATTTGATTTGAATTGAATTTGTTTCTAAACAAATATTTAATTGAATCAATTAATATTTTTATTGACTTTTAAATATATAAATACATATTTTATTTTAGACGCAATTATCATATTATTTTTTCATACACTGTATGCATAAATAGAAAATTTTCAGTATAAAATACCAAATACATTTGAAGTTAACAAACAAAACAAGCACACACACAAACAGACTCAGCATTGCAAAAAACACACATACCAACGTATAGATCACACACTTTCTTTGTGAGTATCATATTTTTTTTTGTAGAAGTGATTTATAACTTTTTTTTCCTTCTCAATTTTAATAAAAGGTTTAATTGATAGTATCATTGCCGTGATAGGTGCAAAATAAATTAAAATATTAATTGATTCAATAAATTTTTTAATTGAGACCCGTTTTTAGTTTTTTCTGTGTCCCTTTACAAAATACTGTATAAAATGGATATTTTAAGACAACAGTCAAAACTTGATATATGACTCAAGCTTTTTTAATAACTTAGACTTATTCGTGTTATGCATAGCTAAATAATTGAAAACTATGTGTTATAGGACGTAAACAAGATGATAAAAATAAACTCTACTCGTTTTTCGCTATTACTTGGGTGAGGTTATTGTTCACTAATTTTGACCGTTTACTACCAATGGTATATATATGTCCTCGGAATTTTTTTATAGAAGGAATAGGAAAAAAATATTTTTGATGACACTTTTCTTCAGGTCGATAAACCTGAATCCACAAAAATTTTCAAAATTTTCCAGCAGTTTAAGTTTGGTCGTTTATAACAAATTGTTTCCAGTAATTTAAGTATGTCGATACCCGGAGTGTTCAAATTATAACAAATTGTTTAGGTATTGATCTCTTCAATTTTAAAATATTGCACTTCTTAAACTTTTTTGCTAACTTTTAATTAACTTTATTAAGCACTTATTATAAAACATGGTCACCTTAATCAATACAACCTAACTCTTACATTCGTTCTGCACAAACTTTAAGTACAACTAATAAATTTTGCATTTTCAAAACTGTTTATTTAAAAAGTTTTTATTACAAACCTTTAGCTGTTATTTTACTGGGTTGTGGTTGATGGTGGTGGTGATGGTGGTGTTGGTGGTGGTGATGATGGTGAAGTTGGTACCCACTAATGCTACTGTGTTCTTGTTGGTTTCTGAGGCATCTTAATATTCTTGTATTTAAATTAAGCTTTGACAGTATGAAACCACAAATTAGACCACAAAATGTTTATAATTTGCGGTTTTTACACGAAAATTTTCAGTTTTATATACAAACGTTTATATAAAATGTTTTACGATTTCTGCAAAATGTTTTTTTTTTTTTTTGGTTTTCTAGAGGTATTCTACGTATTAAATTTTTTTTTTGTAGACAAACTACACATTTGAGAATATTTAACTATGTTTTGCATAAAAGTAATATTTACATATTTAATGGGGAAATAAAATATTTTGAATGTTGGAAATTTTTAAATTATTGTTTCATATGTGTTCTATAATGAAAGTGGCAAGGTACTCTAATGAAAGTAAATTTGTATGAGCAAATTTTATTTAATGGAAGTAAAATAAAATTGTTTTACCTACGTCTTTTCGTAGACTCATGTTACACAATGCAACAAAATTCCTTATGAAAAAATTAAAAAAAAAAAAACATTTTGAAAAGTACTTTAGTATCTGGTTAAAAATTAACTCAAATGTGATCACTAGGGTGGGGTGATTAGTATGGAAGGAAAAAAATCTTAATGTTCGCTTCGCGTTTCTGATTCTTGGGATTGTACTGAGCAAAAAAGTCCACTAGACCATACGTCTACGGTGAAAATCGAGATTCCAGATTTTGACTTTACGGCAAAAAAGCCCTGTTTTGAAATTAAAAATTAACCCCTTAAGCACCGCCCACAAATATGATTGATGCATTAATCTGCTAGAAAATCTTCCAAAGAAGAGATTGATAACATAATCTTGGATAAGCTCCTCCTACTTCCTGAGAAATGTCCATTCCACACATTGTTACTTTAACAAAATACGGCTAAAAAGTCAAAATCTTGAAGCTCGATTTTCACCGTAGACGTATGGTCTAGGGGACTTTTTTGCTCAGTACAATCCCAAGAAACAGAAACGCGAAGCGCCCATTAAGATGTTCAAATCGCCCCACCCTAATGATCACATTCACATATGATCACATATATCATCAAATTTTCGATCCGAACATATATGGTCATTATAATAACATATAAATGTACATGTTGAAATATATATTGCCATATATGATCGGATATAAGCATATATGATCACATGCAAGACCATACACAATAATAAGGAGTGAGATCGAATAAACCCTAACACAGATTATCACTTATAACTTTTTTTATGTTTAAAAGTGAACTTTTTTTTGAATCAAGTTATCTTTTAAAAAGCCGCCAGATAATGTGTATAAATTCTTAGCAAAATCGGATCATTACTTTGTTTACAAATGGACTTTGAACAAAAAGTGAAAACAAAAAAAGTAGCATTTTTACAAAAAAAAAAACTTAAATTTCGTAGTAAAAAATATGCTTAATTGTTCAGAACTCAGGAAAATTAAATTATATTAAGATTCTTTTTAAATTATTGATGAAGGCTACAAAGCAAGTTCCCAATACTGTCACTTTTTTTTGGAAATGGTCTGCTCCTATCAATTAGGGCACTAAAAATGGCAAAAAAAAGTTCCTTTACTCACTTTTTGTTCAGCTTCCATTTGTAAACAAAGTAATGATCCGATTTCGCTAATAATTTATACACAACATCTGGCGACTTTTTAAAAGATAACTTGATTCAAAAAAAAGTTCACTTTTAAACATAAAAAAAGTTATAAGTGATAATCTGTGTTAGGATTTATTCGATCTCACTCCTTATATGTTCATATACTAGCACTTTTTATGGGGATTGTATATAAGCATATATGCTCGTACAAACCTAGGTAGAAATTGCCAACCGTACCAACAAAAATAATACTGGTTAACCACGGGTATTTTTGTAAAACTCACTCAACGTGTTAAAAATTACCAAGGGTACAACTAATATTGCATGTACCCGATTGGAAAAAAATTATATAAGCCATATCAAATTATATATAATTATATACGGAAATTGGTGAATATAATTATATATAACTATATATAATTTTATAAAATCTGATATAATCAGATATATGTAATTATATATTATTGTATCCGAAAAGTGGGTATATATAATTTTATATAATTATATAAAATTAGATATAATTATAAAAGGCAGATAATAATGTTATATAGCGCCATATAATTTTATATAGCGCCATATAAACAAATTTTTGAATAATAAACAGCATATATAATTATATCTAATTATATATGGTGCTATATATGATCATATATAAATATATATAAATACATATAATTATATAGAAATTGTTTTAATCGGGTTCCAGAAAAACACTATTTTGTTTGAAAAGCTTTTGTTTTGCCAGTACCACCTGCAAAATTCTTTGCCAATATTGTTCTTACTAATATTACAACCAATTAGAAACATTTTTTTTTAAATATGTTATTATATTTCAAACATTTAAATATCATGTATAATACTAAGACCGAACTGTATTGCTGCTTTTTAAATGTGTTTTAGTATACATATTTCTCATTTACCCTAGTAGCCTATAAATAATTTTAGCCATCATTTTATCATTTCTTACGTGTAAGAAATAGTGTGTCACGGTGCTATGCAATGATAACATTTACATTGTATTTAAATAAAAAAATAAAGAATACTTTTAGTTATGCTAATCAAATAAAAAATGTAGCATATCTTATGAAGCTTGTTAAAATATTATTTTAAGTTTAGATTAATCTCAACTTATATAAACAAATTTAAGACATAACTACTCAAAGTTTTTGTTCCTGTGTTCTAAATAATGTTTCCTAGTGTTCGTCAAGAATTGTTCTAAAACTCAACAGAAAGCCAGAAAAACAAAAAAAAATGTAAAGAATACTTTTAGTCATGTTAAGCAAATAAAAAATGTGGCATAACTTATGGGGCTTATTAACAAGTAATTTCAAGTTGAAATCAAACTAAAATTTTATATTGAAATTAAAGCCATAATTTCAAAAAGGTTTTTAAGTTTTCCTTTATTTCTCTGTGTGCATTAAAGGTAATATTAGCAATTTGTTTGTTGTATCGTTAAATTAAAATTTTTAATTGAGCATTTTCGAAATTAATTGTTCTAAAACTCAACAGAAAGCAACCAAATGAAAATATAAAGAACACTTTTAGTATAAATTACCTCATAAAAATGTATCATAGTTTACGGAGCTTATTAAAGTTTAAATAAAATTCCACTTTTATACAAAATTTATTGTTCTAAAACTCTACAAAAGATATAAAAGATAAAATTTTAAAGCTGGCTTTTAGTATAGCGCTTATTTGAAGTTGAAATCAAACTAAAATTTTCTATTGAAATTAAAGCCATAATTTCTCAAACGTTTTTAATTTTTTCTCTGTTTCTCTGTGTTCATCAAAGCAAATATTACGTTTGTTCTATTTTAAAATTAAAATTTTTAATTAAGCATTTTCAAAATGAATGTAAAGTTCAAATCCAATTCCACCTTTATACAAAATTAATTGTTCTAAAACTCTACAAAAAGATATAAAAGATAAAATTTTAAATCTGGCTTTTAGTTTAGATTACCACATAAAAACTAGCAGACTTTATAGCGCTTATTTGAAGTTGACATTAAACTAAAATTTTATATTGAAATTAAAGCCATAATTTCTCAAACGTTTTTAATTTTTTCTCTGTTTCTCTGTGTTCATCAAAGCAAATATTAACATTGCGTTTGTTCTATCTTAAATTAAAATTTTTAATTAAGCATTTTCAAAATGAATTGTTCTTAAACTCAACAGAAAGCAACAAGATGAAAATATAAAGAACACTTTTAGTATAAATTACCTCATAAAAAATGTAGCATAGTTTAGGGAGCTTATTAACAAATAATGTAAAGTTTAAATAAAATTCCACTTTTATACAAAATTAATTGTTCTAAAACTCTACAAAAAGAAATAAAATATAAAATTTTAAAGCTGGCTTTTAGTTTGGATTACCACATAAAAACTAGCAGACCTTATAGCGCTTATTTGAAGTTGACATCAAACTAAAATTTTATATTGAAATTAAAGCCATAATTTCTCAAACGTTTTTAATTTTTTCTCTGTTTCTCTGTGTTCATCAAAGCAAATATTAACATTACGTTTGTTCTATGTTCAAATTAAAATTTTTAATTAAAAATTTTCTAAATGAATTGTTCTAAAACTCAATAGAAAGCAACAAGATGAAAAAATAAAGAATACTTTTAGTACAAATTACCTCATAGAACATGTATCATAATTTATGGAGTTTATTAACAAATAATGTGAAGTTTAAATCAAATTCAACTTTTATATAAAATTAATTGTTCTTAAACTCTACAAAAAAGATATAAAAGATAAAATTTTAAAGCAGACATTTAGTAGAGTTTACCACATAGAAACTGGAGCATACTTTATGGCGCGTATTAAGAAATAAATTTAAAATAAAAATCAAACAATAGAAATTTAAACTATAATTTCTTAAAGTTTTGATTTGTTTTTAAATATAATTATTAAAGTTTGTTAAAACATATGTTTTAATTCACATACATAACAATTAGTTTACTGGCAATATTTAATTACCCTCCTCTAACAACAGCTACAACAACAATTTCAACAACTTCTATAAACTTTAGTAATAATTTATGTAGTGGTTAATGAAAAAAAAAAATCAAAATTAATAAAACAATATACAATTTGGTATACAGAAACTCATACTACGAGTATTATTATGTATGTACTAGACAGTGATTCTTAAACTTCAAATGAAATAAAAAACCACAGAGTACCATTGTACTAAATTTAAGCTTTTCAAAAGATCTAAGGAAATTGATAGTGTCCGATCGAACACTTCGGCCCGAAAATGCATTTGGTCTGTATTCGGTATTTTAAAGCATTATGGACCAATTTGGCGGATGGAAAAAAGTTTATTGGGCTGATTAGATGCTATTTTGAGTGCCAAATTTGAAAAAAAGTCTGTAGTTAAGCAATGAATTCACAGTTCGGCCTCAGAAAGTTCGGCCAAATTGAAAATAGTTCGGCGGCCGAACTTTTAACTTTATAGCTAAACTTCGGCTTTTCTCTTAAATTTTATACACAAAATGGAATTAAATCGGCTCAACGAACATGTTTCCTATACCAAAATTTGTCATCATTGCCTCTAGATATCAAAAAACCGACAAAATATAGTTTTTTGGCCGAACTGTTCGGTCGGACACTAGAAATTGATAATATTAAGTGCTAAAACCAATATGGGTTTTCTTTTCATGATATCACGAAAGATCATCAGTAAAATTTCAATATTATTATTTATTGGCTTAAAGGCCAAACTGATTTGAAGATGTCAGCTCAGCTAGTCAATTTTTATTTGAGCGATATTTGAAAAACTAGCATTTTAGCATCCAAATTTATTTTTTTATTTATGAAATATTGCTATTTAAGACCTATTTTTTAATTTATTTTCATTTTTCATATTAAATATTTGTTATTTTTAGTTAACAAATGACATTTACAGAATTTAAATTGGGTATTTTTTAAAAAAATTATAATCAAGAATATTTTTTTTTTTATTTTATTAATTAATAATCATATAATTACAAATTATATACTATTACCCCCTAACCGAGCACTAGCTACTATGGCCTTTGGCGCGTTGTAGCGAAAACAGACCAGTACCTCTGGTGGGAATCGAACCCACTACCCCCGCGCTGATAAGCCAGCATGCTACCAACTAGCCTACCGGGGCGCACATATATAATCAAGAATAAATTTGGATGCTAAAATGGCCAGCATGCATATAAGTGATTTTGATAATCATTTGACAACCGCTGTTCATAGTGAAACTTCCGTTTTCGTAATTGTAATCCCAATTTCCCAAAGCACTTAAATAACACTCATAATAACTAGTGAGGTAAATACTTACACATACTTTTGCATAAACATTTACACACCCATAATATAAAGCATCCGTCCATCTATACATAAGGATGGATCGATTTTGCAATTTGGAGGAATTTTGTTAAGATGCTAAAATTAACAATTCTTACATACATTTAAAAATCTGAAAATTTTAAATACATTGGTGAAAATAAGATGAACATATCGGATCATATATGGGCTTGTATATGATAATCAGGGAAGACAGAAAATAGCAAAATTCAAGTTGTTTAGGGCAAACAAATATTGTAAAAAGGCAAAAAATAGCAAAACTACAAAAAAGGTAAAAAAAATTTTAGCTTTTTGAAAGAAAAAGTAAAAAAAAAAATATGGATAAAAGCATTTAAAACGAAGAATGTCTGAAAAAAGCTATTTTAAAGCTTAATACTTTTAAGAAAAGCTGTTATTACACACAAAATTTAAAAATCAAAAAATGGCAAAAACATCAGATCTGAGTAAAAGTGGCAAAAAAAATGCATATTTGTCTTCTCTGATGTTCATATAAGGATATAATCTGAAAATTTTAAACACCTTGTTGAAAATAACATCGTATATAAACATTTCGAATCATATATGGATTTATAATTATAAAATTTTTAATACCTTGGTGAAAATAAGATCGTATATGAAAATATCGGATTATAAATGGGTTTGTATATGATTATATGTGGATATAGCTAATATATTATGTCCATATATAGTGCAATATAGGAACATATATATTCTTATAATATGACCATACATGTTCGGATACGAAATTTGGTAGTATATGGCTGGAAATATATGATCATATACCCCAAATTGTAGATCTAAACATATATGGTTTTATATTGAACTATACATGGGCATATATGACTAGCTCTGCGCATATATGATCATATACAAACCCATATATATATTTTTATACGTGCCCATTTTCACTTGGGTGTTTATAATTTTAAAATTTAATTTGTTTGCAACTTTCTTATGCCCCGAAATCGTTCCACCCTAACATCTAACTACTCTCAATTACAAAACCAAGGAAAACACTTAAGTTAATGTTCTACTAGAACTAATATAAAGATGTATAACAATAGGATAAGGGATTCGAAGGTTTAATGATTATTAACACATAATCGTAAAATTTTTTGTAATAAAATTGTGGTAGTAGAAAATATAAATATAATTACATGTTACATGTTACAGGAGCCTATTACAGCCATTCTTAGGATTTACAAAAAAAAAGTAACTAAAGATGAATTTTTATTTAGCAGTGGAGAAAAATATTAATCATGGTTAAAGATTACAATTAGAATGCATTGCATACTTTTTGGGGTTTTCAAAAATATTGTTATTTTATATTTTTTTGTAAAACCAAATCAATAAGAAAGAACCGTTATAAAATATCTTTCCAAAAAGCTATATAAATTTAAAATCGGTTGGAAAGTATTAAAGTTATCTTAAATTACTCAGGCCATTAATGCGCTAAACACCATTTGGCGATGAAAAATTTATTTTTTATATTCTAATCATGCTTTATATTTGTATTCGTTTGGCTCAAAAAATGTTCAGATACGAAATTAGGATCTCTAAAAATAACCCTATCCCACTCCTACTTAAGGGCAAATATAGACAATTAGTTTTAAATCATCTCGGGTAAAAATAGTTATATCTAGTCATATAAAATATGATTAAGTTATATATGACTTTGAATGAAGTCATATTGCAGCTAATATCATTATATACAATACATCCGTGGGCGTTGTGGTGTAATGGTTAGCGCGTTGGACTTTTACACAGAAGGCCCCGGGTTCGATCCCCGGTGCCGGCAACATCAAAATAATATGTATGAGTTTTTTCTATCCCTCATACGTATCGCAATGTCCACCTTCGGTGTTCCCATAGCACTTAACCCCACCGAAGTAAAATAATGAATCAGGGCTATGAACCAAAAAGCTTCAATAAGTTCGCCAACTCTCCATCAGGTGGCGAGCAACAACTGTTCTAAGACTTATCATCTCGCGCAATTACAGTGTTGCCATGTCTGAAGCCCTTAATCTTTCCCCACCTTTCATCTCTATACTATCCCTTTCCAAAGAAAGCAACACACTAAATATAGGAAGTATTTCCTGAGTGTTGCCTCTCTTTAAAAAAAAATAAAAAATCTTACTCCATATATAACTACATAAGCCATATAATAATAATCCAAATATATGTAGTTATCGATATGATTATATATGGTTCCATGCTAAGTCTTATTGAACTATATGTGACGCCATACTCAAAATATTTTCCTTATACTCGTAATTTTATATAGCGTTATACTAGGTGATTCAGTCACGACCCGCCGAATTTTACCAGCGTATTCCTTGGCTCATTTCATGAAAATATGTCTACTACGATCATCCGCGAAATTGCAAGTGTGCGAAATGGCAGCGGCTTGAAAACTTTCGAATTGGTGGAGTGTAGTAGGGTAAAATTGCTAACTTCTGAACCAGTGGTTGGATTTTTGGTTTTGGGCTTGTTGGAAAGGTCCTACCTCTTACCTTTCCAAAATGCCTTAAACGAAGCCCAGCGGTCTTACCGTTCCAAAGTTATGACCATTTTACTGAAATGCAAATTTTTTTTTTTTTTTGAAAGCGAAATAACAGCACACGTTCATTTATTTTTGTTATTTCGCTATCTTTTAAGAAAAAAAAAACATAAGTTACCTACCATCTGGCTGAGCAAATTGAGGTTATGCGCACGTTCTTATGTCTTTTTTCCCAATTTTTTTTAAAGCTTTGTATCTCAGCGATTTCAAATAAAAACAACATGTGTGCATTTTATAAGACAATACCACTTAATTATATATTTTTGAAACACTAAATTTGTTCCTGATAATTTTGACACATTTTTCGGATCAATTTGTATGTATAAGATATATGTACTTGTATCAAATGAGATATACTTTTATTAGACTCCATATTAAAACTTTTAACCGGGATTTTCAAAATTCCGATTTCGATTTTGTACTTTCAGGTTTAATTAAGTTAAGGCAATAAAAATTAAAAAAAATATTAGAAATATCACTGTATTAATTTAGCTATGACCGGTATTTAATTTCGACGACTTTCGTCTTTGCCATAAGTATTTTTACTTCCGTCAAAAGAATTATTTTTACTTCCGTCAAAAGAATTATATTCGGAAAAGTCTAATGGACTCTATTCTGAAAATTTTTGCTGAAATCGACCTACGTCCCTAGTTTTCCGTAGGGGTCAAGGGTCAAATTTTTGAATATTTTGAGTTTTTCATTAAAATGCATCAAAATATTATGTTACTTTTAACGGATTTTATTAAAACTTGACTACTTACTTGTGAAAGGCGTGGCAGAGAAGAATGAGTGTATTTTCTAAAAATCGTAACTACATTGCAAATTTTCAATTTTTTCTGAATCAGACTGCACAGTTTCTGGTATTGAACCTTCGTCAGTGACCCTGTTTTTTAAATTTTTTTTTTTGAATAATGTAATATTTGTTATGTTTTTATTTGTTCGATTGCGTCTATATGAAATTTTCTGTGCAATCGCTGACCGTGGTATATATAAACAGATTTCTAATGCCACATGCACTCGCGTTAGACAGAGCGCTTTAGCCCCTCTGAGCTATCGTCAGGTTTTGAGTTTTGTTGTTTTGAGTTTTTGTTGTGATTAAATCATGTTTTATTCAATACACGGTGTTTTTGTTCTTGCATACATAATCTCGGAAGTAAAACTCCAACACAACACAACAGTTCTATTTTTAGAAATTTACCTCACTCTAATGTCCACTGTTTTCCCATATGTTGTAAGTGATGCCATATCTATGATATATTCTTTGTATATTCGATAGATGGCGCTTACGTAGTTAGGGAAGAATTGCCAGAGAGCAAAGTTTGATTTTTGTTTGAGTTTGAATTTTAAGGTCTTTTTCAGACAATTGCAATTAATACTATAATTAATATGCAATTTTATTTTATTTAATTGTGAAAGGCGTGGTAGAGAAGAATGAGTGTATTTTCTAAAAATCATAACTACATTGCAAATTTTCAATTTTTTCTAAATCAGACTGCGCAGTTTCTGGTGTTGTACCTTCGTCAGTCACCCTGTTTTTTACTATTTTCAAAAATCTGAATCTAATATTTTAAAGTAAAAAAATCAGATTTAACCCTTATGATCCAACATTTTTAAAAACATTAAAAAACATATTTTGTTAAAAATATTTGCATTTCCCATGAAAAATATTTGTATTAAGTCATATATAACTGGGTATAAATATAAATATATATTTATATATGTGGCCACATGTATCGATATATATTTGTAAGTCATATTTATTTTCACGATTCCTAATACAGCGCTAAATATCTTCAGATATGATTATTTTATTATCATATTAAATAAAATTATATCAAATTTTATATAATTTGATCAAATTAGCTGAACCAATTTTTCGTATCAATATTAGAATAATATACGATATGATATGAAATTATATATATGTTATGGTATGTTGATTTTCGCTAGCTCAGGTACAAAACTACACTGATAGAAATTTGTGCGTAGTATTAATGAATTCCTTCATTAGTCCAATGAATTTTTTCATAAAAAAGTCCCCAAAGAAACGTTTCATTGAGTCAATGAAAGGTGTTTCATTAAATCAATTTTAATAAATGGTTTCATTGACCCAATGAAAATTTCATAAAGTATATGACATTTTTTTCATTAATCCTTACCTAATCGTTATGAAAGTTTCATGTGTTTAATGAGTAAAATTAATAGTTTGTATGAAATATTTTCGTTGATATTTAATAATTTGCACTTTTTATGATTATTTTAGCATACAGATTACAAATGTTAAAAATAAAATTTTTTTATCTATAAAAAAGAAATATTTTAGTTATTGTACTTTTTTTAAATTATGTATATTAAGAACTTTAATGATTGAAAAAAATCGTTTAAATATAATTAACAGGCATTAAAATATTAATAGCTGAACTAAAAAAAAACAATTTTAATTTATTTCTGTTTTTTTTTATTTTATTTTTACAAAATTGTTCAACCTTTCTATACATTTTTTATAATTTGTGTTAAAAGATGACATATTTTCTTATATGTCGGTACAAAATATGTAATTTTTTATCGATCTGGCTAGGAATTCTGTAGAACGATCGACGAATATATATTATGTCCTGTGGTTCCTATTGGGAACAAAGGGCCACACATCGACGATTATAGTCCACTTTTTGTAGTTAAATTACGACCATATTAGATTAAAATGTTAAATATTGTTAGCAATGTTGTTAAAAAATTTAAATTGAAAAACATTTTAAATTTTTCCATTGATTTAATGAATTTTTTTTATGAAATTATGAAAAAATCATAAAAAATGTTAATGAAAGAAATACCAAGTTTCATTCAGTTAATGAAATTTTTCATTAAGCCAATGAATCGATTTTAATGAAATCGTTTCATTAATACTATGAAGGAAAATTCTATCTGTGTAGCAAAACGCGAAAAATTGAAGTACCGTTAACTAAAAAAAACACTTTTTCGTCCCGTATAATAAAAATATATGCCTGAATCCGCAAATAAATTTCCTGGACAACAATTTGTTAGTTAAACCTTGTAAAAACTCCTCCTCGTTCGCACTAATTTCCTATTTTCAATAAATGACAACCATAAGGTTCCGTAAATTTAAAAAACACTTCACATCAATTTCCTATTTTCAAAAAGGCTGAAAAAATAAATAAAAAAAAAATGTTTACATGAATACGCTTCTAAATCTCCGGGACATAAATTTGGTAGTTGAATCTTGTAAAGATTCCTCTTATTGTTTCCAAAATGCCTTTTCAATCAATTTCCAATTTTCAAAAAAAAAACACTGCATCTGTCCGATGAATAAAAATTTACACCGAAATCTGCTAGTAATTATCATGGATAACAATTTGGGAGTAAAATCTTGTCAAAATTGATTTAAATTAAAACCGGTCCATGTTTAGAACTAATTCCCCTTATAACAGATTTGCACAATAATACACACCTTGTAGTAAAACATTAAAAATTTGTTAATATTTATTAAGCATTTGTAAAGAGACACAAGTGCATTACAATCCGTTCGAATTTTAAACTTGGTGTAATTAAAAAGAGACTGGTGTAGGGTATAATAAATTCGGTTTCAAACTACTTTAATTTTTATTAATTGTTTCAATTTTATAAAACCCCTGATATTTCTCATTAAACTGATTTACTACCATAACAAATCAATTAAAAACAAGAAAGAATATACAAAATAAATTTGTTTTAACATTATTTTATTTAGTATAAAATGCGACATAGTAAAAAAGCATTTGTTATGTTAGTAAAAGTTGCAATTTTTATAACAATATTAATTTATTTTTATAAATTTAATAGATTTAAAAAACTTCATACAAAAAAATTGGATACGAGAATAGGTAAAAAAAATTTATATTTATTATTAAAATAAAAAATTGTTGTATACATGGCCTGGAATTCAATAAATGATGAATTAAGAAATAATCATATATTTAATTACTAAAAATTAGTAAAATTTTAGTATGATAAAAAAATTAGAAAAAATATTTTTAAAGAAAATATTAATTAATACAATAAAAATTTGAATTCAAAGTTTTATTTATTGTACCTTTTAGTTTTAATTAAATAAAATTGCTTGAGTTCAATTCCAGTTGTAATTATTAAAATAATTAATTTATTTTCCAATATTTCGTCATTCTTTGAATACCGTCCTCAGGGGAATTATCAAAAAGATTTTGATAAAAACAATAGAACATTTTTTATAATAAAAAAACATTTAATATTGTTCTAAATTATTGTACTAAATTTTGTTCTATTGTTTTTATTAAAATCTTTTAGATAATTCTCTTGAGGATGTCATTTAAAGAATGTCGAAATATTGAGAAATATACTGTCTCAATATTTCGACATTCTTTAAATGACATCCTCAAGAGAATTATCTAAAAGATTTTAATAAAAACAATAGAACAAAATTTAGTACAATAATTTAGAAGAATATTAAATGTTTTTTTATTATAAAAAATGTTCTTTTGTTTTTATTCGTATACACAGAAAAACTAAAATCGAGTTTTAAATAAAATATAAAAAATTTATTCAGTTAAAAGTTTAATTGAATTTGGTCCTATTAAGGAAATTGTAGTATCAATTAAAATAATTTTTAACTATTTAATTGATTTACTTTCAATTAATATTTTAATCATATCTATTACAAATTTAATAGAATGCTGTTTTTAATTAAAAAAAAGATCTCAAAAATTGTGAAAAAAGCTACAAAAAATCGCTAAAATTTAAAAAGTAGACAAAAATAAAAATTTTAAAAATTACCAAAATCAATAATAACTAAAATTAAAAGAAATTGCCAAAATTTAAAAAAATCACCAAAAGTTTAAGAAAAAAATCTTCAAAATTTTAAGAAAGCGTAGTTATTTAAAAAATCGCCAAAAACTAAAAAAAAAAATATCGTCAAAATTTACAAAAAAAAATTAATATTTCAAAAAAGACCCAAATTTAAAAAATCACAAAAATTTAAAGAAATCGCCCCAAATTTAAAAATATTAAAAAAAAGAAATGCCAAAATGAAGAAAATTCAAACCTTTAAAAAAAAACGAAATATTACAAAAAAATCGCCAAAATTTTAAAAATCGGCAAAATTACAAAAAAATTCGGCAAATTTAAAAAATAGACAAAATTACAAAAAAAAACACTTAAAAAAATACATGATTAAAAAAAATCACAAAAATTTAAAAAAAAATCGCTAAAATTTTAAGACATTGGCAAAATTTAAAAAAAGGCCAACATATAAAAAAAAATTATGATGTGAGCTAGATTATTCGATATTTGTTTCTTAAAAAAATCAAAAAAAAATCTCCGATGTTAAAAAATATTTCGATTTTTTTTTTTAATTTTGACGATTTTTTTAAATATTTCGTAATTTGGCGATTTTTCGTAATTTGGCGATTTCCTTAAAACTTTTGTTTTTTTTTATTATTTTTGTTATTTTTTTTTTTATTCAGTTTTATCACTTTCGTCGGTTTAATTTTACAATTTTCGGCGAATTTTTTTTTTTTTTTTTTAATTTTTGACGATTTTTTCATATATTAGCAATTTTTTCAATTAAATGGATATTTTTTTTATTTTGGTGATATTTTTAATGTTGTAGTTGTTTTTAATTTGTTGTATGCACCAAATTCATTTTTAATTACACATCTAATACATTTTATTATACCTTTAATTCAAAGCGAGTTTGAAATCAAACACAAACTTTTGTTTGGAAATTTATTGACAATTATTTTTTCTGTGTAATTATTACAACTGGCCTCGAGTTCGAACATTTTTACTTATATATTTTTCAAAAATTATTAAAATTTTGTATTAAAAATTGTTTTTTCGGACTTTCTATATTTTCATAGAATATTTTTCTACCCCAAGTACAAAATCTAATATGATATTGTCATATTAGATTTTATTTGTTGCTTTGCAAAAAGTTTGATCATTTTTATGATAGACAGACAATACACTGATAGAATTTTGTGCGTTGTGTTAATGAAATCCATCATTAATACAATGATGTTTTCCATTAAAAAGTCCCCAAAGAAAGTTTCATTGGATTAATGAAATATTTTCATCAAATGAATTATAATGGAAAAAATTATTTGTTTCCTGTTCCACATTTATTTATGATTTTAATATTTATTTATTTTATTTTACTTTTCTGTTTTTTTTTTTACTTCTCCCTGAATGCGATTTGAACTCGCAACCACGAACACGTAAACAGTACCGCTTTTTAAAATAGTTCAAGAGCCTCCTATTGAAATCTGATGGAACTAAATGTTTAATGTAAAAAAAAACGTTATATAAAAGTTATTGCATATTTTAAGGATCAACCAAAAACATTTTATGAAAATTTCATTTACTTAATGAATTTTCCATTTATTTAATGAAAATTATTCATTTAATCAATGAATCTAACTTAATGAAAGACATTCATTAATAGTACGAAGGAAAATTCTATCAGTGTACAATTGTTTCATAGGCATCACTCTAATCTTTGGTTGTCCGCAAAAGGAAACGATGATTGGCTTAACACAAAGCGAGACATTACATACAGCAGACAAAATGAGAATTTGTCTGCCTTAGTGTATAAACTGTCTGTTTTGCTAAACCTTATAATAAAATCAAAACTATTTGAATATTTTTTAAATTTTTTCCAGTTCCAAATGAATCTTTTATATTTCAAGAGATCTCTAAGGAAATGCCATATTTACCGATTGAGGACTTAAATAATATCGACAACGAAAATCGTAATTTAAATCAAACTTGTGCCTGGTATCCTTCATTCTTAGATATACAAATTCATAATGACTATTGGCAGGAATTTCAGAATTTAAATATCTCCTACTATATATATGGAGCCTATTTAGATAAACGTGTTTCGGTGGTCAAAGATGAGCCTATGCTAAGAATATTAACAATGATACATTTCATATCACCCCAAGATGAAGATTATCCCAAAACGTATTGCCAACTATGGTATAAAGAACAGAAGGAACCAATAATTGTGCCAGCTAAAAATATACACAGATTATGGAATTATGCCTGGAGTCATTACTCAGAAGATAATTATGCCCACTTCATATCCTGTAATCTACCAAAAGAACATCAAGATTGGATACCCCGCACGGTGTCTTTAGTAGCATCACCTTGTGATAACTCTACCAATAATGTACGTGTAATATATTTTCCTTTAAAAGATCCGGAAATCAAACAAGAATTTGCTGTTTGTATTAAAGGATTAGATTATCCTTATAATGATATAACACATCGTTTAGTGGAATATATAGAAACTATGCGTTCTTTGGGAGCTAAAAAAATTTTTCTATACAATTTACAAATTCATTCCAATACTACAAAAGTTTTGCAATATTATCAAAAATCTGGTTATTTGGAATATCTTCCGTTTAGTTTATCATTCAAGGTGGGAAATTTACCGAAATATCGTCATATGTTAATGGCTAAGAATCTATGGGGATATACCCTACATGAAGTTATAAATTACAATGACTGCTTTTATCGGAATATGTATCATTATCAATATGTAGCGGTGGTCGATATTGATGAAATTCTAATGCCTTTAGGCCACTTTAGTAGTTGGCATGATTTAGTACAATTTGGTAATAAAATTTCTTTAAAATTATCTAAAAAATTTGCTAGTTATTGCTTCCGTTGTGTTTACTTTCCCCATTATTCTGAAAATTCCAGGTTTACACCAGAATTTTCTGAAAATTTTTATATGCTTCAACATATAAAACGTGTTAGGGTTCATATGGATGTACACTGGGCAACAAAATGTTTACATAATACTGATTATGTTATAGGTCTACATAATCATTTTGCCTTTCATATTATCCCCAATGTTAGTTATCATTATTCATTTAAGCCCCATCAAGCTCAATTACAACATTATCGTGATCCTTATAATAAGGAAACTTTAAATGATACGGTAATTGACCAAAGTTTATGGCTATTTAAAGATGAAATTTTGTTACGTTCTTTAAAAGTTTTAAACGAGTTACAGGTTTATGATTAATAATATTGACAATAATTTTAAAAATCACTTCACCGCAATACTTTTTTAAATATAGTTTTGGTTGTAAACATTTTAAGAATATTTTTAAATTTATTAAAAAAAAATTTAGATTTTAAGTTTTGGTTTTATAAAATAATTTTTGTTATAAATATAGTTTCTGGTAAAAATAATATAATTTCCCAAATTGTTTGTATAACTTGGTAAGAATTTACCAAGTCTTTAACTTAAAATGTGTAAGAACTTGGTAAATATTAATAAGTTTCATAATTTTTATTGGATTTAATGTTTTAACTAAGACCTGCTAAGTCCCGGTTCACACACGGCAATTTTACTTGCGCAAGTCTTGAGTCTATAGAAGAGTTAGGAATAGAGAATGGAAGGGTTTACAGACTTGCCCGTACTCCAATTCCGTTTTGTCATCCGCAATTTTCAACACGAAGTTGGCTGCAGGTTGATATACGAAAATTGCTGAAACAAACTTTTCCTGTGTGAACACAAAAGCAAGCTCAAAGGAGAATTGAAGAAAACTTGCGTAAGTAAAATTGCCGTGTGTGAACCGGGACTAACTTATGTCAACTGAACCATAGTTTATATGGAAATATCTGTGGTTAAAGTTTAAAGAAGTAAAAACTTGGTAAATATTACTAAGTCGCATCCATTTTGTTGAATTAAGTATATTATACTTATTCACACTGAAAAATTAATGTTGACGGTAAATTTAACCACAATACTTTTTTCGAATTTTGTTTTGATTGTTCAAATTTAGCCAGAACTATAATTTCTGATTAAATACACAGAGAGAATTTTAGTCGACAAAAAAAATTATGAAAACTTTTAGTAAACTAAAGAAATTTTTCTTCACAAAGTGAAGGAAATATTTCTTAAAATTCTTGAAAGGTTAAATTTTCTTAATAAAACTGGTTTTTTAATGAAAATTCTTTATTGAGTAAATAAAACTTTTAATAAACAATATTATTTTTTTGTGAAAACTTGCATTACATTAAATAAAAGTTTCTATGGAAGAGTTCCAGTGCAACATCATTGCTTCTATGCAAATATTCAATAATATCATGCAGATAATTCCCTCACTGTAGACTTTACCATGTTTTTTGTGTAAATTATACCAACATTTTTTTTAAATTAAAAAATGTTTAGCTAAAAAGAAGAAAAACTATGCAAACATTTGGTGAAATTTACAAAGTTTTTATCTGAAAAGATATAAAAACTTGGTAAATATTCCTAAGTTTTATACATTTTACTGAATTAAGCATTTAATCATATTTACTATGAAAAAATAGTCGAAATTTTTAGCTTAAAAGAATTAAAAAATAATTTGTTGGCGTTTTTTGATGTATTCTTTTTCAAAAATCGTTTTAAGGACTGGATGGGACGAAACTGCTTTGTACTTAGTGTCGTGCTGAGCATCAAACCCAGCGCCATTATCAGGCTATGACTCGTAGTATCACCTCTTAGCGAGTTACACAACGGTCGACACAGCAATGAGTGTGGCTAATTGGAGTTTTGTCAAAGTTTTAAGCTAAAAAAAAGTAAAAACTTTGTAAACATTGACAAGTTTTATGCATTTCTTCTAATTCAACGCATTATTTTATATGTGTCATAAGTATAAGTTAGTATACTTGTAAAAGAGGATTTACCAATTTTTTGCATAAATTATGCGAAAACTTGCTTAAATTTACTAAGTTTTTAGATGATATAAGAAAAAGCTTGGTTAAGATACCCAAGTTTCATGCATTTCGTAAAATTTTATAATTCATCACTGTAAAAATCAAAAAATAGAAACCATTATGATATCTTTTTATCGCATAATCATTGTTGACATATCAAGTTTAACCAATTTTTTGTATAAATTATGTGAAAACTTGTTTAAATTTACTAAGTTTTTAGCTGATATAAGAAAAAGCTTGGTTAAGATAAACAGGTTTCATGCATTTCGTAAAATTTAATAATTTATCACTGTATAAATCGAAAAATAGAAACCATTATGATATCTTCTTTTTATCGCATAATCATTGTTGACATATCAAGTTTAACCATATTTAACATTTACAGTTGGGAATTTACAAATTAACAAATCAAAATTTGTATTGCACAAAAACTAACTTGTCTCAATTTTCCAACAAAATCCTTACAAACAATTCCTGCATTTAAATGTTCTCCAATAATATTCAAATCTTTGTTGTGGTTTTATTTAAATTCCAAAAAAAAAAAAAAGTCCCCAACCTTTTGTTTGTTATGGTTCATTTCAATTTTCCAATGTAGACGACATTTTGTCGTCATAATCATCTACAGCATGAGGTTTTTTGTAACTTGCAATTCTCCAGACATTTTTTTTTTTTTTATTGTTGCAACATGTTTTATATGTTTTGCCAAGTAAGTACTTACTACCAAACATTTACATATTGTGGTAAAACAATCTATAGGTAAAATTTTTACCTCAAATACACTTACGACAAACGTACAATAGAAATTGTAATCGGTATTCACACATTGAGCTGTAATAAGGAGTGTCATAAGCAGATTTTCTAAAAATGGGTGGTATATTTTCAATTGTTGGGCGGAAAGGATAAAAGTGAGTGAGTTTGAAATTGGAGAAAAAAAATTTAAAGAAACATACTTTACTTTTAGATATTTAAACTTACGAAAGTTAAGAAAATAGTAACCTACTGAAAAAATATGGTTTAACAGTATCATAATATGATTGGAACTGTGTAACATGTATAGCATCGTTCTAATGATCATAACATGGTCCTTAATTAAAATATTGTCATCCGCAATAATCATATTCTGATTGGTTAGGATCGTATTTATTATCACTATATAATCAGTTAGGACCATTTTTATTATCACAAGGATCATACTATGATAAAATCGTTGCCTGTATGTATCAAATTCCAAATGATTAAAAATCGTTGTTAATTTTCAGAATAAAATATTGTTAGAACATGGTTTAAGAGCAAAATATTATGATTGAAAATACTTAATAATTATAGTATGATCATAATATGATCCGTAATTATTATATTATCATTTGCAGTGATTATAATCTGTTTAGTTAGGATCGTAGCTATTACCGCAATATAATCCGTTAGGACCTTATTTATTATCACAAAGATCATACTATGATAAAGCCGAAATTCCAATAATTGATGCTTTTACCATATTTTATCTTTGTTTTTTTTTGTATTAAATTCCAATTGTTTGAAAATAATTGTTAATTTGTGGAAGAAAAAATTGTGAGAATATATTGTTGTCACAATATAATCAGTTAGGACCATAATTATTGTCAAAAGGATATATAATAATATAATAAAATCCAATTTCCAGTAAACGCCTGATTCTCTTAACCATATTTTGTTTTTTGAGTGTATGTATCAAAATCGTTGATAATTTTCAAAAGCAATATTGTGAGAATTCGTTTTTTTACTGAAAAGTTCTAAGGATTCTACTGGTTCAAAATAAATATAAATTAAAATATATCTTCCCATACTACGTAAGCGCCATCTATCGAATATACAAAGAATATATCATAGATGTGGCATCACTTACAACATATGGGAAAACAGTGGACATTAGAGTGAGGTAAGTATCTAAAAATAGAACTGTTGTGTTGTTGGAGTTGTACTTCTGAGATTATGTATGCAAGAACAAAAAAAAAAACACCGTGTATTGAATAAAACTAGTTTTAATCACAACAAAACTCGACCTGACGATAGATCAGTGCGCTAAAGCGCTCTGTCTAACGTGTAGTGCGAGTGCATGTGGCATTAGAAATCAGTTTATCTATACCACGGTCAGTGATTGCACAGAAAATTTCATATAGATGCAATCGAACAAATAAAAACATAACAAATATTACATTATTCAAAAAATAAACAGGGTCACTGAAAGTGCGCAGTCTGATTCAGAAAATTCAAAATTTACAATGTAATTATGATTTTTAGAAAATACACTCATTCTTCTCTACAACGCCTTTCACAACATAAATTGATTCCGTTGGGATCCACAAAGTATTATTTTGGTTAATATTTAGTTTTAATCCTTGGTCTCATCCTTTTTGACGACAAATCAGTAGTAACATCCTCGTAAAATTTAATCGTATCTAAAAAAAGATTTTAAATATTTTAAACACTTTTTACAGAGACATTTTAGTTTAATTGCTTATTTTTATTTTTTTACTCTCCCCTAAAAAACCTTTTAAATAACTATTTCCTTTACTATACGAGTTATATCTCTTACTCTTCTTTTCAATTTGCTAAAAACTCCTTGAATAAACTTTATACTTCCACTTACTATTACTTATATAAACCACTCCCAGTACTTTAGAACTCTACTACAAGGTGGCGCAAAAGTAATCCTCCTATCAGAAAATGCTATAAATTTTGCGATTGGCCCCTAATGTCAGTTCTGTTTTGACATTTGTGTAGTAAACACATGCGAAATACAGGTTAATAAACAATGTTACGCTACACTGCTCCAGAACGCGGAATATTGGTGACTATTTATTTGACCAATAATCGGTCGGGGACTTTGGCACAACGTGAATTTCGTCGCAGATTTCCTGGCCGTCCAACGCCTACTGGTGAAACACTGCGACGTTTAGCCGCTCGCCTCGAAGAGACTGGCACAACACGAGATGCTGCCAGGCGTGGCAGACCCCGGAGTAGCCGTTCTGCAGAGAATATTGCTGCTGTAGCCGAGGATGTCATGGAACCGCCGTCGACATCGACCAGACGACGTGCCACGCAAATGGGTATCAGTCGACGGTCTTTACAGCGAATTTTGGTACAAGATTTGAAGATGTTTCCGTACAAAGTCCAGACGGTGCATCAGCTGTTAGCTGCTGACCGCCAATCGCGTGTAACATACGCTCAAGCCATCCTTAATCACCACCAAGAGGGAGATGATTTTTCATTAAAAATAATCATGAGTGATGAGGCGCATTGCCATCTTAGCCGGTACGTAAATAAGCAAAATTTACGCTTCTGGGGCACTGAAAATCCGCGTGTAACCCACGAAGAGCCATTACACCCGCTCAAAGTCACTGTATGGTGTGATGTTTTTGCTGGAGGAGTCATCGGACCTTTTTTCTTCGAAGACGTCGCGTGCCAAACGGTTACTGTGAATGGTGAGCGCTACAGAGCAATGAGCAACGAATTCTTTTTGCCGCAACTTGATGAATTGGGATTGGAAAACATGTGGTTTCAACAGGACGGTGCAACGGCACACACTGCACGTGCCACAACCGATATGCTGAAGGATGCATTTCCCGGGCGCCTAATCTCCCGTTTTGGCGATTTGCACTGGCCAGCAAGATCGCCTGATTTGACCGCTCCAGACTTATTTTTGTGGGGCTTTTTGAAGTCGCGGGTTTATGTCAACAAGCCTCAGACTCTTGCAGCTCTTAAAGACAATATCCGTCAAGAATGTGAGGACCTATCGCCGGAAGTTTTGGCCAAAGTGATGGAAAATGCCATAAAAAGGGCTCAAATGACAATCAACTGTGGCGGCGGCCATTTACATGACATCATATTCTCGACTTGATGTAAAAAAAATTAAAAATAATCCACAAGAAGAATCAAAGTTTTTCATTTTTTTTTTTTTTAAATTACAGCCAAAAAACATCGGAAGGTTATTTTTGCGCCACCTTGTACTAAATAACAAAAATTTCTATATTTTTAATACGTTTAGACTACAACTTAATTGTAGTACAAAGGAGATTTTAAGCAAATCACCTACAAATCTAGTTGATTAACCAATAAACAGAAACGAATTAAAGGAAACAAATTAGTGCCTAATTTTGATTTTTTTTTTTTGGTAAAGTGAACCATTTTCAAAGCTTTAAGTTTAACGTTTTCAACATTATGTTGGCAATAATTTATATAAAGCTGCGTTTACAGAACTTTTTGGAATTCAGTTTAAACTAGATTTAGAAATCTAGTTGGTGCTTCATTTTTTATACTGCCTTATGACCGAAATCTAGTTTAAACTAGATTTCGAAATCTAAATGCAGCTTCAAACTCTTCTGAGAAAATCTGGTTTAATTGTAGTGGATTTCAAAGTAATTTTTAACTCATAGTCATTTATTTTAAAAGTTAGTCCGAAAGCGTTTTGAAGAGTTTGTAATAAATAATGAACATGCATGTAAACCAAAAGTTTAAAATTATTTGGTAATTCATGTGCAAACATTTTTATTAGACTCTTCTGAGCAAATCTTAATAAAATCTAGAAGAATTCAAAGTAGTTTCTAGCTTATAATCTTTTATATGATAAGTTGGTCAAGTTGTAGTTTTTAATAAATAATGAAAATTCATTAAAATCACACTTTTAAAAATATTTGATAATACATATAATGTTTGCAATAACTTAAATAAGACTCTTCTGAGAAAATCTTCTTAAAATCTAGTGGATTTCAAAGTAGTTTATCTCTTTTAGTCTTTCATTTGATAAGTTAGTCTAAAAGCGTTTTGTAGAGTTTGTAATAAATAATGAAAATGCATTAAAACCACAATTTTTTAAAATATTTGTTTGTATGTTCATGTGGTTTATGGTCACATATGTACAAATAAGTATTCCATGCTCAACTAAAGCATCAAGCAGCTGGAACATCACCTATGGTCTACTAAAATGTTTGCTCTGACATACTCTACACAATTGCTTGCTTTCATTTAACACTTTAACTATACCCAGGTGAAAATTAAATTATATGTATGAACATATAGGACTATACATGGAAATAATTAGGATGTTTAGCTCATCATATATATAAGTTATAGTTTAATATAGCATATATAGTTTAATATATGACAAAATATGATCTCATATGTGACCATTATATATTCATATCCGAAATTTGAGCATATATGATTGTACATGGTCATATAAATTTGTATAATTGCTTATGTTCAGATATGATTCTTATAATCGATTGGTAATATATGAGTCAGATATAAAACTATATTTGATAATGTATTGAACTATATCTAGATCAGCTTACGTATATGTGATCATATACAAGACCATTTATGATCAAATATGTTTATATATGTTCCCATTTTCATACGGGTAACTTAATTTATATGAAGTATACTTTTAGACGGTAGAATATACTTCAGTATGTATCTACCTTTTGTTTGTCTTACTAAAAATATTTATCTTCCATGGAAATTTAAGTAAGTCAAATGGTCATATATTGGTAACTCGTAAATTAAAATTTGTAATTTAAAATAAGTTACCTCAGACAACTTCTTCATCATTTCCACGTCATTTTCAGTACTGTTCGGAAATTTTTAAAACTAAATAGTCCGGGAGTATCAATTTATGGCCATCAATATGTTATATGCTTCAAGTAATAATTTAATATTTAATTAATTGAGATTTAAATAGTAATTTTATGAAATCACTTAACAATGCAATCATTGAAAATAACACCCTTAAAGTATGCAATGATATTGTCTTTTAATTACAATTAAAAGTAGGCAATATAAATGCCATTTTCTAATCAAATTGAAGAGAATTAGATAAAGTTGGTTCGAAGACCGTACAAAAAAACTTAAAAAATAATATTTATGAGCGATGGATCCATATATGCACAAAACAGTTTGAAATTTTAAAATATAAATGAAAATTCATATTCCTTGTATATCATTTAACAAAATTTTCAAGTACGGTAATATCGTTTTATGAAACAAATTTAGTTTATTCTATTTGTTTTTTAAGTTTTATATTATACCTAAATTTTCTTTAAAATAAATTATTGCTTTTCTTTAAAACGCCTGCAATAAAACCGTTGTTATCACCTAAAGCTTTTCTTTTAAATCCCTTATATTTGTGGTTAATTTCATGCTTCATCTCTACCAAAAATCTTTGAATTCTCAAAAATATACTCATAATCATCCATTCGCCCACCCCTTCAAGTTTACTAAATACATTGATGTCTGCAAAAGTTTATTTTTTGCATCTGTTTGAGGTTAAAATAAACTGTCTTATCACTACTTTACGCATGAAAATGCTACCACAATTGAACACGCAAATCCAGCATTAGAAAGTTGTTAACTTTCTTTTTATAAACACCAACAGCCAAAAAAAAATCACTGGAATAGATAAATTTTACAGAAATTTTAAAGAATTAAAACAAATTGAGTTTGAATTTTAACGTCTTTTTCAGACAATTGCAATTAATTCTATAATTAATATGCTATTTTATTTAATTTTAATTGTGAAAGGCGTGGTAGAGAAGAATGAGTGCAATTTCTAAAAATCATAACTACATTGTAAATTTTCAATTTTCTGAATCAGAATGCGCAGTTTCTGGTATTGAACCTTAGTCAGTGCCCCTCTTTTTTTTTTGAATAATGTAATATTTGTTATGTATTTATTTGTTCGATTGCGTCTATATGAAATTTTCTGTGCAATCACTGATCGTGGTATAGATAAACTGATTTTTAATGCCACATGCACTCGCTCTACACGTTAGACAGAGCGCTTTAGCCCACTGATCTATCGTCAGGTCGAGTTTTGTTGTGATTAAAACTAGTGTTATTCAATACACGGTGTTTTTTTGTTTGTTCTTGCATACATAATCTCAGAAGTACAACTCCAACAACACAACAGTTCTATTTTTAGAAACTTACCTCACTCTAATGTCCACTGTTTTTCCATATGTTGTAAGTGATGTCACATCTATGATATATTTTTTGTATATTCGATAGATGACGCTTACGTAGTTAGGGAAGAATTGCCAGAGAGCAAAGTTTGATTTTTGTTTGAGTTTGAATTTTAACGTCTTTTTCCGACAATTGCAATTAATACTATAATTAATATGCAATTTTATTTAATTTTAATTGTGAAAGGCGTGGTAGACAAATTGAGCTTTAAATAAAAATCGTAAGGGTGAAAAATCTCTAAAATAGGTAAGGCCAGCTTAAATCTACAAAATCGCTAAAGTCAACTAAAATCTCTAAAATTAAAAAAAAAAAATATATATAAAAGCAGCTAAGACCGTATAAAAATCTTTAACATAATTCTGCGTCGTTTTTGCATAACAGCCTAAGTCGATTAAAGCGAAAACCAAGTTTAAATTAATAAATCGTTTAAATTAAAAAAAATCAACAAAAACCGCTTAAATAAAAAATGGCTAATATAGAAAAGTCATAATCAAAATGGCAAAAAATTGCTAAAATACAGAAAACGCCATAAAACCAATCAAAATTTTCTTTACGAAAATTTTATTTTGGGATATCATCACTTTTTTAACGGATTTTGCATCAATAAAAAAATTACATAATTTTTTCTTTTAATTTCAACTACTTCCACATGCGCTAGGTGGCTAATAGAGTAAAGACTATAGAGTAAAAATATATGTATTTATGTGAAATTTTAACTCAACATTCGATTCTAATCTAAAAATTATTAAGGTTTAAATTTTGAAAAAAAGAATATCAACAACCTCATACCTACACAGAAAAAATTATCAACCTAAAATATCTAATTAAAGATTTGATTTAAATTTAATTTGTTTCTAAACACATATTTAATTGAATCAATAAATATTTTTATTGACTTTTAAATATATAAATACATATTTTATTTTAGACGCAATTATCATATTATTTGTTCATACAAAATTTTCAGTATAAAATACCAAATACATTTGAAGTTAACAAACAAAACAAGCACACACACAAACAGACTCAGCATTGCAAAAACACACATACCAACGTATAGATCACACACTTTTTTTGTGAGTATCATATTTTTTTTTTTTGTAGAAGTTAACTTTTTTTCCTTCTTAATTTCAATAAAAGGTTTAATTGATAGTATCATTGCCGTGATAGGTGCAAAATCAATTAAAATATTAATTGATTCAATAATTTTTTTAATTGAGTCCCGTTTTTAGTTTTTTCTGTGTACATAATTACTAAAAGAGCTCCCAAGAAATTTAACCACATACGGGGTGACATGGGGCCGAAATTTTAGCCCAAGCACATATCTAATAATTCGATTGAAAATCCTAGTAAACCTTTAGTAGGTTCACCATTTGTAGTAAAGATAATATTTTTTACTGGGTTACCATAAAGCGAAAATTTTTGCACCATTTTCCTCAGATAAGAAAGCTTTTTGATCGTATGATACAAAAAATATTATATAAGTTTTTTGAAAAAAATTATTTGTTTCCGACCACTCTATTGCCTATATGGTGCACTTTAAAAACGGTAAAAAAAAGATTTTTTATCTAATTTTTGGTGAAACTTCGTGAATTCAAATTTCATATAAATGCATTTCTTTTCGCCCTAAATCAGCGTTTCTGACGAAATTTTTTATATATGATGATCAGAAAAGACAAATATGTTTTTTTTGCCATTTTTAGTTATACATATTTGCTTATTTTGTAATATTTAGATTTTACATTTTTGGGCTTAAAAACAGATTTTTCTTTAAATTTTTGAGCTTTAAAATTGCCTATTAAAATATTCTTCGCATTAAATGGTTTTTGTCCAGAAATTTTTAACTTTATCTTTTAAAAAATGTAACTTTTTTACCTTTTTTTGTATTTTTGCTATTTTTTGCTTTTTTTAAATATATTTTTTGCTATAAACACAATGAATTTTGGCATTTTTTGTCTTCCCTTATGATAATATATAGCGCTATATTATAAATTTTCGTAAAAATAAGTATGAGATGTAAATATATATATATCGTTGCATATGGTCACATATACAATTACTAGAGTTCGTCCCAAAATTTTGATTTGGGATATTATCACTTTTTACGATTCATTAAAAATTGCGTAATTATTATTTTAAAATTTCAACTCCAGTCAATTTTACTACAGAGCAAAAAGAGATGTATTTATATAAAATTTGAAGTCAACATTCGATTCTACGCCAAATAAAATTATTTTTCTTAGTTTTTTAAGTTCACCGTTTAGGCTGTAGAGTGTACGGAAAACTCTATTTTTTCAGAAACTTTTAAAATTATTTTTTTTTTAATCACATACCATAAAAATATATTACCAACTGAGGATTATGGTACAAAAATTTTCGATATATCGCGAACCGCTAAAAAGTTATTAAGTTATAATTTTTTTTAACACACACAATGTACAAATATTTTGAGCTACGAAAAATGCTATAAACATTTTCAATATTTCACGGCCCGTTGAAAAGTTATTAATCAATAAAATATTGCATTTTGTAAACTTAATAACTTTTTACTGGGTTACCATAAAGCGAAAATGTTTGCATCAATTTTCTCAGTTAAAATGCTTTTAGATTTTGTGTGTCATAAAAATATATTTATGTATATAAGTTTTTTTTTGAAAAAAAAATTTTTTTTCCGACCACTCTATTTCCTGATTGGTGCACTTTTAAACATAAATTTTGGGACCCTAAATCAGCGTTGCACATGTGGAAGTAGTTGAAATTTAAAAAAAATAATTACGCAATTTTTTACATTTTAATAACGGAACAGTTGGATCATAATGTGTCAAATAAATTTTCCGCTATCAAACATATTAGCTAGGTTGATACTGGTATTTCGATCTGGCTAAAGATCTCAACAGAACCCGAAGTTTTAGAAAAGCTAGAGCCTCCATAATAGGCAGAACTTTAACAAAAAACCTATTAATCATCAATTTTGCTCCATTCTTGTCCTCTTAGTAATCAAGCACGTGGTTAGGGTCTTTTCCGCATACATTTTTTTTTAAACCGACCGTTTAAAATGACTGCCACCCTAATGTACCTGATACTTAATTAATGCAAATTCCTAAACAAAATTCTTAAATTGAAACAACTACAACTATATATGAATGAATTTTAAATGAATGTATAATTTAATATTTTCTATATATGTACAAAACAGTAACGTGACTGCCCGACTCGTTGGCAAACTGATTCACTCAACATCGCCCAACCAATACCGCCAAAGCTAGGATGTTGTAATTGTGTATGTAGGTTTCTCCTCCCGCATATACATATCGCAGGGTCATAACTCAAAATTCATTGTTTGCAAGTAAACGACATACAGTGGTCATCTCTACCCAATGTAAAAATCTTAGATCGGGGGGTTTTTTTTTTTTTTTGTTGCTAAAAAGTACTGAAACCGATCTAAGACTTTTACAGTGGGTAGAGATGACAACTGTATGTCGTTTTCTTGCAAAAACGAGTTTTGAAAAATTTTGAGTTATGACGCTTTTGTTGAACAAGTGCGATATATCGACTAATTCACTAATAAGGTACTTTTGGTAATATTTGGATTTTTAAAACGGGAAAAGTTTCCGTCTTAATGGTCTGCCCAAAACTTTTTCAACTACAAGTCTTAGAACTAAAATATTTGTTTCCACGATTGTTTCTCATTTTTTAAATTGGAAAATCTATCGAAAAAACAATAATAAAATTTTCTTCGATATTTAAAACTACCGTTAACGAAGTATCGAACTTTAAGGCTAGTTTAGTATAATTATTCCTTCCATGTTTCGTATGCTGTATGTATTCCTCTGGGGGTATGAATGTTATTTTAAGCATGCTTCCTTAACAGCAACACAAAAATCATGCAATGCCAAACCAAATCATGAATTCATTCATACATACATAAGTATTTTGAGTGTAGGAAAATTTGAAAAGGATTTTCAATAGCGTTGCTCATGTATGTATGATATTTATAATTAATTGCTAACCTTTGATTTGTTATAGATTCGATTTTCTAAAACAATTGCTATGACCTCTGGTAGTTTAAGTATAGGGTAATAGGGGATAAAGTGGGAAACTAGCAAGGCTTCTTAAATGTATTAAACATATTTGTTTAGCTTTATGCTTTAATATAAAACATCAAAAAAAATTTACTTTTCGCAGAAATTTTTTCGTATTTACCCTTTGCTCCCCTATTTTATTGAAATGTGTATATTCAAATAGTGTTTATCTGATTTATTAAAATGTTTAAATTGTCACCTAATAATATGTAGCCATATTAAATTATATTTAACATGCCATGACTTTAAGGATTCAAGCAAATTAATTTATTTGTTTATATTTCTCTTTATTTTTGGACATTTTAGGACTTTCAAATCTTATGACATTTTAGAATGTGTCAAATATATGTAGTAACCAAATATGTAGTTGACAGCTATTTGACATGCATTGGCAATACAAAGTTAAAATCATTGTACACTCATAATAAACCATGCATAAAAATACGAAATTATTGTTAAAACTACAAAAATATTCGTAAAATTAACTAAATTTCCTTTATTTTACGAAAGTTTTGGTTATTTTGAAATTTGTTTATATTTTTATGCAAAGATTATTATCAGTGTAGATACTTTTATTGGTTGACCTTCGGTGTTCCCATAGCACTTAACCCCACGAAGTAAAATAATGAATCAGGGCTATAAAACAAAAAGCTTCAATAAATTCGCCAACTCTACTTCAAGTTGCGAGCAGCAACTCTTCTATAACTGATCATCTCGCGCAATTACAGTGTTGCCATGTTCGACAGATGAACTGTCACTACCTTTTATCTCTTCACTATCCTCTTTCCAAAGCAAACAGCACATTAATTAATGGAAAGAATTTCCTGAGTGTTGCTTCTCTTAAAAAAAAAAAAAAAACATTATGGACAAAATGTTCCGTTTTCAAACCAGTAATTTCAAACGACTTTATTTTTTTACACGATAAAGAATATTAAATGGTTTAAGAACCCTAAAATAATTCAACATCTTGACTAAAAAAAAAACCGGGGTTGCCAAATATTTCTTTGAAATTTTTTTTTACTAAAAATGCCTATTTTTATTTAAATTATTAAAAATATTTTTTATTTAAAAAAAACTATAAAAACCCTCAGTATTTTATATTTTTTTATTGTTACGTAGATCAGAAAATTGAAAAATGTATGTCTCTGCTAAAAAATAGTTCATCGATTGTAAGTAATTTTTAAAATTTGACCGATCAAAGTGTGAATTTTTGAAAGAAATTTTTGAAAAAGTCAAAAATATGTAAAAATTTATTCCAATTTCACTCAACCCATAAATAATGAAATACTACTATGTACATTTATAAAAAAATTATGCCAGAGTTGCCATATGATAATTTAAAAAATATTCAAAAACCACGATATTTTTCGGAAAAAAACAACTTTTTAAATCGTTTTGCTTTAAAAAAATTAAAACATAATATAGTTTTAAATGAAGATTTGTCTTTAAAATTATACAAAGTTTAAGTTTTTGAAATTTATATTCTGTCAAATTTTATATTTTGGTAGCTAATATTTCCACTAGAGGGCGCTGTAAGGTATAAAAAAAATTCTTAATAATAAAATAATGATAGTTTCTTAATATATCTGCAAAGTTTGGTAGAAAAAAATCTCAAACGGATCTATGACGTGTTCCTAATGAGTTAATACCAACAACTATTCATCCAGTTTATGTAGAAGATCATTTACATCAAGAAGATAATTTTCTATCATAGATGGTAACCAATTCGATGCGGGCGGGCATCGGCAAGGGTAACGCTATTTTCGTTTTTTCGGTAATGGTATTTTAGGGGTATCGATATTTCAGTTATTTCGGTAACGTTATTTTAGAGATAAAGATTTATTATTTATTTCAGTAACGGTATTTTAGCGGTAACGGTTTTACAGTTATTTCGGTACACTGAAAGAATTTTGTTCATTGTATTAATGAAATCCTTCATTAATATAATGAATTTTTCATTAAAAAGTCCCCAAAGAAAGTTTCATTGGCTCAATGAAATATTTTTCATTAATCAAATAATAATTGAAAAAAATATTTTTTTCTTGTTTCATATTTATTTTGTGTTAATTTTTTCTTTTTTATTATCTTATATTTATTTTTTCCGTTTTTTTTATCTCCCTGAACACGACTTGAACCCGCAACCATCACCTTACACACAGCACCGCCTTACCAATTGACCTAAATTACAAAACCAAAAGGATGTGCTTATTTAGACTTTTGTAGGAAAATATTTTTTTTCAATAGTTGAAGCGCCTCCAGTGGAAATTTTATGGAACTTATTGTTTGCTGTACAAAAAATATTTATGTAAAAATGATTGCATATTTTAAGGATCAAACAAATACAGTTAATGAAAATTTCATTCAGTCAATGAATTTTTCATTAATTTAATGAAAATGTTTCATTCAACCAATGAATCCAAGTTAATGAAAGACATTCATTAATAGTATGAAGGAAAATCCTATCAGTGTAACGTTATTTTAACGGTAACCTTGTTTTATTATTCAGATAATGAAAATAATTATTTAAGTAACGACATTTTAGCGATAACGGCATTTTAGTTATTTTGGTAACGGTATTTTAAGGGTTTTGGTATTTTAGTTATATCTGTAACGGTATTTTACGGATAACAATAGTTCAATTATTTCGGTATCGGAATTTAAGGGATAACGGTAGTCAGTTGAAAGGGTTTTGAATCGATAACGGTATTGCCTGCCATACCTGTTTTCTATTCTGTTATTTTAAATTATCAGATAAAATTATATCTTAATAATTGACATTTTCTCGAGCATATTTGTAGCACTGCAAGGATGCGTCGTGGTTTGTTCCTGTTTTCACCGGTTAAGGGATAAGTTACAGGTTAGGTACTTTCAGGCCGGTCATATTTTTACCAGTTACGAGGTATTTCTTTTTTTACCTCAGTCTTGTTTTTACCGATTACGTGACAGGTCCCCAGGTAGGACTTCCTTTCCCACTGAATATATTTTAATCAAAAATTTTTAATTAATCATAATAGTCTGCAGCAAAATCAAAAATCCTGGTTCTGCATGTTTCCACCGATCACAGGACAATTAACAGGGTAGGCGCTTCCAGGCTAGTTCTATTTATAAAAGTCACGGGATATGAATCTTTTAGACCGTTCTTTTATACGAGTCATTTTTTTCAGACCTACCCTGTTTTCACCGGTCACGTTACAGGCCCTCGAATTTCAACTGACCCCTATTTTCCCACTGGGTATATTTTAATCAAAAAATCTTCAATTGATCCCAATCATCTATAGCAAAATCAAATAATGATAAATAACTCAGTCACGTTTTCTTAAAAGAAATTTAACTAAAAATTAAATTGAAAATAAGGTAAATTTACCATGTCACTTTTTTTGAATTGACATTCCCAAAATTAACTTTCAAATAGAAATTCAATACAGTCACTACTCTATGACACTGGGCAACAATGTTTAATGCATTGCCGTCATTCTTAAGGCTGCCTTAAGGTGAAATGAAAGTACACTCAAAATATTCTTACTGTCACTACATGTCGGTCATTCGTGTAGTAAACAGTAGTAGTTGTTTTTACTGCTATTTTGGTCATTTTTCTATGAGAAAATGAAAAACTACTATTTTAGACAGTCATTTAAAAAAAATACTGTACTTCAGTAACACGTGTTTTGAGTAGTTATTTTAGTATTTTAATAAGCGACTACCAAAAGAGTGATTTTCAACAGTCAATTCAAAAAATAACTAACCAAAAATACTGTACTTCAGTAACAGTTGTTTTGAGTAGTTAGTTTAGTATTTGAATAAACAACTACCAAACCATGAAATAAAAATTTGAACTTACTTTAAAAAATCCTTTGGGGAATTTGTGTGTCTGTCTAATAATGGTCTACTTTCATTTCGAATCGGAGTTATTGGGACTAATATTTCTTGTTACACTGTGTTATAAGAATTCATTTATTTTGTAGACCAAAGTATATATTTACCTTTAAAATACTACTGGAATAGTAGCCAAAATAAAGTTATATAAGAAATTTTATACAAAAGCCTGTGTAAACATTTGCCATTTTATTGAAATGCAATAGAGTTACAGAGTATTTATACTTGTTATGCAATTGTAGTAACAAGAGTAATATAAACCAATACTTTTGGAATTTACATAAAATCTAAAAAGGAAAAAAAAGAGTTGCCCACTAATTTCAAATTTTAAGCAGATATTAAAAAGTAAAAATAAAGGTTTTGAATCTCGAATAAAAACCCTTTAAAGAATTATTTGAATTATAAGGATATGAATTCAAAACGAAAAAGTTAAAGTTTGCAGTTGTAAAAGTTTCAAGGAAAATCCTAAAATCGAGTTTAAATTCAAATTTTCCGATTTTTTTTTTAAATTGTGTTGATTTTTTAAAAATGTTGGCGATTTTTTTCTAATAATAACGAGTTTTGGAATTTTTTTAAATTTTTTATATTTTTTTGATTCAATTAAAAGTTTAACTGAATTCGGACCTATCAAGGAAATTGTATTATCAATTAAAATTCATTTGTAATTATTTAATTAATTTTATTTTCAATAAAATTTTTAGTCATCTCTATTAAAAATATAATTGAATATTGGTTTTAATTTCAAACTATTTTTTAGTAAATACTATTAAAAACTTAATTTAAATTTGCAGAAAATAGGTAAAAATTTGAATTTGAAAATTGAAATCGCTAAAATCAAAAAAAAATCTCTAAAACTGAAAAAAGCGTAGAAATTAAAAAAAAAAAAGTGCCAGAAATTAAAAAAAAAACTCCAAAATTAAAAAAAAATCATCAAAATTAAAATAAAAACCAAAGTTGGACAATTCATTGGTCCTTAACCCTTCTGTGGCGTACCCAACGGGTATGTCAGAGAGATGCTCAGAAGATGGAGGGAGTCGGAGTTTGGGGCCTATTGGGCCAGATCGCCTGGGCAGCGACAGGCGAGGCTGGTCGCGGAAAATCTTGCCTATGACGAGGGGCGAACTAAGGACCGTGACGGGTTACCTCGCGGGACACTGTGGCCTTAGTTATCAATTGTACAAGATGGGACGATGCTCTACGGATACGTGCAGGTTTTGTAAATTGGAACCCGAGACCTCAAAGCATGTTCTCTGCAAATGTCCGAGGCTCTCCGACAGGAGGGTGCGTTATATTGATGGTCGAATAGTGACGCCATCGGACGTTTGGAATTGTTTACCTGGTAGGATAGTTGGCTTCGTAGGGATCCTGAACCTATAGGGTGTATTCGTTGGCAGCACAAAATACCAACTTCTGGTCGCGGCGTATAGTGTCACTCTAGTCTAAATTTCCCATGAAGTTGGAAAAAAAAACGCCAAAAATCATATTTATTTCAAAATTTGAAAAAAAAATGTAAAATCGCTTATATTTGAAAATTCGCCAAAATTTCTCCAAAATTTGAAAAAAAACCGCCAAATTAAAAAAAAATCGTCAGAATTTAAAAAAAAATTCTCAAAATTTACAAAAAATTGCCTAAATTAAAAAAACAAACTACAAAATTGGAAAACAATTGTCAAAACTAAAGAAAAAATGTTTTTTTTTATTTTATTAATCAATAATCATATAATTACAAAATTACATACTATTACCCTAACCGAGCACTAGCTACTATGGCTTTCGGCGCGTTGTAGCGAAAACAGACCAGTGCCTCTGTTGAGGCACTGATAAGCCAGCACGCTACCAACTACACTGATAGAAATTTGTGCGTAGTATTAATGAATTCCTTCATTAATCCAATGATTTTTTTCATAAAAAAGTCCCCAAAGAAACGTTTCATTGAGTCAATGAAAGGTGTTTCATTAAATCAATTTTAATGAATGGTTTCATTGACCCAATGAAAATTTCATAAATTATATGAATTTTTTTTCATTAATTAATAAGTTCCATGTGTTTAATGAATAAAATTCATAGTTTGTATGAAATATTTTCTTTGATATTTAATAATTTGCACTTTTTATGATTATTTTAGCTTAGAATTAATTTGGTGGTTATTGAGAAATTATCATTCGTTGATATTATTTCTAATGGTCTGGTCTGGTCCAATTTTAATTTATTTCTGCTTTTATTGCTTTATTTTTACAAAATTGTTCAATATTTCTTTACATTTTTTATAATTTGTGTTAAAAGATGACATATTTTCTTATATGTCGGTACAAAATATGTAATTTTTTATGGATCTGGCTTGGAATTCTGTAGAACGATTGACGATTATAGTCCACTTTTTGTGGTTAAATTACGACCATATTAGATAAAAATGTTAAATATTGTTAACAATGCTGTTAAAAACAAAACTTTATTATCGTTTAGCATAACGTTTTCGTGTAACATCGTCAAAACGATAACAATTTAGGTCTCGTTTTGAAAAAAACTATGTCGTTTTTCTTAGAGAATCTGTTCCCAGGAATTTCGTCAAAAACTGTTAGCTCTAGGCAAATTTAATAAAAAAAATTTATTTATATCAAAGTTTTGGTTAATTCTACTTAGAAGAAATTTTTCAGTTTTTTTTTTTAATTTCAAAATGGTACAAAAAAAATATTTTTTTCTTATTACAAGTCAAAATTTTTATTGAAAAAAATTTGAAAATTTTTCAGTGATTTAATGAATTTTTTTTATGAAGTTATGAAAAAATCATAAAAAATGTTAATGAAAAAAATACCAATATTAATGAATTTTCATTCAGTTAATGAAATTTTTCATTAAACCAATGAATCGATTTTAATGAAATCGTTTCATTAATACTATGAAGGAAAATTCTATCAGTGTAGCCTACCGGGGTGCACTGAAATTTAAAAAACCTCCAAATTGACAAAATTTAAAGAAATAGGTAAATTTTAAAAAATCGCCACAATTAAAGAAAACTAAAACGGAAAAACCCCCTAAATACAATTTAAAACGTGTATATCTCAACAATAGTTTAAATTTTTGTCAGTTTTTTTTTAGTTTTGGCGATTTTTTCGAATATTATTGATTTTTTAATTTTTGGTAATTTATTTTCAATATTAGCGATTTACTTAAATATGAGATTTTTTTTTCAATTTTAACAATTTTTTTTTTAATTCAGATATTTTTTTTAATATTTTACCAATGGTTTAAATTTTGAAGTTTTTTGTCAAATTTTGGAGAATTTTTTAAAAATGGGTGAATTTTTCTTAAATTTTGGAGAATTTTTTGGTTTGATCGAGTTTTTTAATTATTTTTAAAATTTTGGTGATTTTTTTAAGTTTAGGCAATTTTTTTTGTTATTATGGGTTATAAAAACTGAAAAACTATATGCACCAAATTAATTTTCAATTAAACATTTAAAAGATATTATTAAAATTTTAATTTAAAGTAAGTTTGATATCAAACAAAAGTTAAATTGAAATTTTTTTGACAATAATTTGAAATTTTTTTTTCTTCAATAGGATGAACATATTTATTAGCCGATAATTAATTATATCATATTTTCTTGAATTGAGAATTAATTTAAAATCATACAATTTCAAATTATTTTTAAACCCTCCACAATATAAGGTGAGGAATTTGCCATTTTAAGCCTTTTGGGCCATGTCCATCTGTCTGTACTTTGAAATGGTGAGAACGTCACGAAAACGTTATCTCATATTTTTTCCGCAGACGATTAGAGGTAAATAATAAATCTCTTCAAACTTTTATTGCATCTCAAAAAGTACACCCAGAAAAAAGACTCGGTAGTAGCAACCGTATTTGTAGCCAAGATATCGAACTTTTTGATAGTTATCACCGAATTTCTGTTTTTACTACATTTGTAGTGTGTTTTTTTAGTAGTTAACAATGACTATATATTTAGTAGTTCTTTTGAAAAGTACAGTCATCACCTTTTTAATTACATTTGTAGTTATTTTAACTTTAATTTTTTCTGTCATCTTTTACATAAAACAAATAGTTGGCAACTATATTTTTGCCCATACAAAGTTAGCTACATTCAAATTGTTTACAACAACCATTGAAATGTAAATTCAACACTACTCTTTTCTTTAACTTCGTATACCGGAAAAGACTGCCACAAAATATTTACCTGGAATCTAACTGCAATGGTATGTGAAGCTGAAGGAAAATTTTTTAAATTCAATGAATTTTTGTTTGGTAAATTCCAACAAAAAGATTATCTTGTACAAAAGTTTAATAGAAACTTTCTAGATGTGTAAATTTACTTTACAACATTTTGTTGCATAAATATAAATCAAATGAAAAATAACATTCGAAAATATCAGAATTGTATTGAATATTGATAGACATATTGCCTACAATATCAATATGAAAAAATCTTATTTCCTTTTGAAAATTTGAAAAAAGTTTTTTTTTACATTCAGAGACTGTCGAAAATAAGCAGTTGTTCGTTTTTGCTTAATTCCACATAAAGTTCTGTGTTAAACAACAAAAGATTGAAAAAAATAGAAATTACATTATCTTGACAGGTTGGAAATGGGATTTAGTTGATTTCTTTTTTAGAATGCAAAAAAGTTTTTTTTTCCTTTAACTTCTTTTGTAATTTTATTGCTCAGATTTGTTAGAGTGCAAATATATATAGATAAGTTATTTTAAGAAGAGAGTTCTTAAAGGCATCAACAAAAAAATTGAGTAGCGGTAGTGCCAAATATAAATGTGGCATCCTTAATCTAAACAAAGACATTGATAACAAATTTAGACATAACATTTAATCTACTAAAAATGGGATAAACTGCTTAATCTAGCACTAAACAAGTCGAATAAATTATTTTTAATATTTTTGATTAACAGTTAATGCAACTTTTTATCTGACTACTATTTCTAAGCTAGTATATATTCATACTACTAATTTTAATTGCAACTCTGTGTTTTTATATAATTTCGGTTGGCAACGCTAAAAAACATACCTACAAAGTAAGGTAAAAATTAACGTTAGGAAGATGTGGCAAAAAAATATTGGCGTTGGACAATATTTTGTTTCTCTTATGCCGGATCGCTATCGTCGCCACGTTGGTATTTAAAACTGTCAAAGTTAATCTTTTAGACGTCAAGTTAAACTTTTAACTGTAATAAAATGCATATGTAAGCGAGGAAGTTTAAAAAGGTGAATTACCGTTAATCAAGTAGATTAATATCGCTATTTAACCCTTAAATGCCCAACAGCGTCGATTTGAATAAAAATGTGTTTTTATGGTGTAAAATGCTAGATAAACAAAAACTGCGTACCACGATTTTTTAAATATTTTTTTAGCTTTTTATAACCAAAAATTTTAAAAATTTGCCCGTTACACAAAAATGAAGTGACTTAGGGACAACAAAATATATCATTTGAACTTTCTTAAATTATTATAGCCGTTTTTCGATATCATAAAAACGCTTTGTTTTGAGCTTTTAATAAATTTCGCACATTTTAATTTTTTTTTTTTTTTCTTCTTCATTTTATTTAACCAAGCCCTTAGGGCCATATACAGTCAATTAAGGCTACTAATTTTCGACTTTCGTGATTAATAAAAGCCATAATTCCAAATATTTACTAAAAAAATGTATTTTATTTAACACACTAGTGAGTTTTAAATTTAATAAAGCTAAAAATAAATCCGTTGGATTTTTTTAAAGGTTTTATCGTTAACGATACAGACGGAATTTAGGAATTTTTGATTAACCGTCAATTCTACTTTTCCTCTGCTTACTATTTTGTGCAACTCTGTGTGCCTTATTATAAAAGAGAAAACGTTAATTGAAATCACAAAAGTCGACTATTTTTTTAATTTCGTTCTTTGCAAAATATTTAATATATATTTTAAAATTTTGTTTTAAATTTTAAAAACCAAAACATTGTTTAAAAAAAATCGATTTGAACAAAAATTGTCATTTTGAAAATGAAAATAAAAGAAAAAGAAGTAAGGCCGTGTTTTAATATAATTTTGGTTGGCAACGATAAAAAACATACATGCAAAGTGTATGTACAAAATGTTTGCTAACTCCTACATTTTCCTTGTTCCTCTTATTCCGGATCGCTATCTGCACCATTTTGGTATTTTAATCTTTTAGTTGAACTTCAAAAAATGTCACAAAAAAATGCTTATGTGAACGAGGAAGATTAAAAAGGGTAGATTAACTTTAATCAAATAGATTAATTTCGCTGTCTAAATTTTCTATAATTTTTAAACTAACGAATGAGATTCCACTTTTAGTTGGCATCTCATTCATTTAGTTTAATAAGCGATTAAACTTTTCAAAATTTAAAAGGAAATTCCATAAATGCCAAAAAGAAAAAATCGTTAATGTCGAAAAAATCGCCAAAATTAAATAAATCATTTATAATTCAATAAATATATATTCAAGCTCGAGGTCAGTTTTTTATTATACAAGGTGGCGCAAAAGTAATCCTCCTATCAGAAAATGCTATAAATTTTGCGATTGGCCCCTAATGTCAGTTCTGTTTTGACATTTGTGTAGTAAACACGTGCGAAATACACGTTAATAAACAATGTTACGCTACACTGCTCCAGAACGCGAAATATTGGTGACTATTTATTTGACCAATAATCGGTCGGTGACTTTGGCACAATGTGAATTTCGTCGCAGATTTCCTGGCCGTCCAACGCCTACTGGTGAAACACTGCGACGTTTAGCCGCTCGCCTCGAAGAGACTGGCACAACACGAGATGCTGCCAGGCGTGGCAGACCCCGGAGTAGCCGTTCTGCAGAGAATATTGCTGCTGTAGCCGAGGATGTCATGGAAGCGCCGTCGACATCGACCAGACGACGTGCCACGCAAATGGGTATCAGTCGACGGTCTTTACAGCGAATTTTGGTACAATATTTGAAGATGTTTCCGTACAAAGTCGAGACGGTGCACCAGCTGTTAGCTGCTGACCGTCAATCGCGTGTAACATACGCTCAAGCCATCCTTAATCACCACCAAGAGGAAGATGATTTTTCATCAAAAATAATCATGAGTGATGAGGCCCATTTCCATATTAGCGGGTACGTAAATAAGCAAAATTTACGCTTCTGGGGCACTGAAAATCCGCGTGTAACCCACGAAGAGCAATTACACCCGCTCAAAGTCACTGTATGGTGTGCTGTTTTCGCTGGAGGAGTCATCGGACCTTTTTTCTTCGAAGACGTCGCGGGCCAAACGGTTACTGAGAATGGTGAGCGCTACAGAGCAATGATCAACGAGTTCTTTTTGCCGCAACTTGATGAATTGGAATTGGAAAACATGTGGTTCCAACAGGACGGTGCAACGGCAAACACTGCACGTGCCACAACCGATATGCTGAAGGATGCATTTCCCGGGCGCCTAATCTCCCGTTTTGGCGATTTGCACTGGCCAGCAAGATCGCCTGATTTGACCGCTCCAGACTTCTTTTTGTGGGGCTTTTGAAGTCGCGGGTTTATGTCAACAAGCCTCAGACTCTTGCAGCTCTTAAAGACAATATCCGTCAAGAATGTGAGGACCTATCGCCGGAAGTTTTGGCAAAAGTGATGGAAAATGCCATAAAAAGGGCTCAAATGACAATCAACTGTGGCGGCGGCCATTTACATGACATCATATTCTCGACTTGATGTAAAAAAAATTAAAATACCAAATAAAAATAATCCACAAGAAGAATCAAAGTTTTTAATTTTTTTTTAAATTACAGCCAAAAAACATCGGAAGGTTATTTTTGCGCCACCTTGTATTAAAATTAAAAAAAAATATTAAAATTTAAAAAAAATCGCAGAACTAAAAAATTTCAAAATTGAAAATAAAATCGTCAAACATTTAACAACACCCAAATTAAAAAAAAAAAACGATTTTATTTAAAAATCGTCAAAATTAAAAATAAATATAATCGTCAAACTTTTAAATATGCTAAAAATATAAAACTCGATAATATAAAAAAGCTATAATTAAAAAAATTTAAAACGCTGAAATTTAAAAATTCCCAAAGTAAAAAAATCCATAAAATTTTATAAATCGTAAAACAAATTATATAATTTAAATATAAAATTGTAAATAAAAATATTAGGGCATTCTATCGGTTAACCGTTATAATCGAGTAACGGTTAACCAATTGAATGCCCTAATATTTATTGAAATTTAGCGATCTTTTCAAATCACAGCGGTTTTTTAAGGTTTTTATTATCATTGAATTTTCGTCAAACAATTGTTCGAGTAAATTAAAATGGCCAATTTCAAATTAAAAATAGCCCAATTTAAACAAATTGCTAAATAATTTCAAAAAGCCAATTAAAAAAAAATTTAAAAAATCGTCAAAATTGAATAAATCGTTAAAATTTAAAAAATCGCAAGTAATAAAAAAGTCTCTTAAAACTGAAAAAAATAAAAAAATTGTCAAAATTGAATAAATCGTTAAAATTTAAAAAAATCCCAAATAATAAAAACGTCTCTTAAAACAGAAAAAAATTAAAAAAAATTGTCAAAATTGAATAAATCGTTAAAAATTTAAAAAATCGCTAGTAACAAAACCATCTCTTAAAATTGAACAAAAAAAAATCGTAAATGGAAAAAACTTCTCAAAGGTTGAAACATTTTAAAAATTGTTAGAATTAAAAAACAAAATCAATTAAAAATTGGAAAGAAGAATTGTTAAAAAATTATTTTAAAAACTAAATTTTAAACCTTTTTTTAATGGAACATTTTTCAAAACTAAAAAAAAAATCTACCAGATTGATAAATAATTTTAAAACTTCAATTAAAAAAATCACCACAATTTAAAAAAGTCGCCAAAATTGAAAAAATCTTAAAATAAAAAAAGTCGTTTATAATAAAAACGTCTACAAATTTTACAAAAAAATTTTTTAAATGGAAAAATGGGAAATGTGGGCGTTGTGGTGTAATGGTTAGCGCGTTGGACTGTTACACAGATGGTCCTGGGTTCGATTCCCGGTGACGACAACATCAATTTATAAAAAAGAATATGTATGAGTTTTCTATCACTTATATGTATCGCTGCGCCCACCTTCGGTGTTCTCATAGCACTTAACCCCACCGAAGTAAAATAATGAATCAGGGCTATGAAACAAAAAGCTTCAATAAATTCGCCAACTCTACATCAGGTGGCGAGCAACAACTGTTGTAAGACTTGTCAGCTCGCGCAATTACAGTGTTGCCATGTTTGAAGCCCTTCATCTTTCACCACCTTTCATCTCTCCACTATCCCCTTTCCAAAGAAAGCAACACATTAATTAATAGGAAGAGTTTCCTGAGTGTTGCTTCTCTTTAAAAAAAAAAAAAAGGTAGAAGTTAGATGAAAATATTAAAGAGCAAAGAGAAAAACTACACTCAGGAAACTTCTGCTAAATATAAGTTCGTCTGTTGTATATAATTTTTGAAAATCTCACTGATCGAAGCATGAATTTTTCAGAGACAATGTCAAAAATATGCCAAAATGTATTCCGTTTTTACTCAGCACATAAAAAATTACTAGTTTTCATTAAAATTTTACTAAACTTATAAAAATTATAATAAAATTATAATATGACAAATTTTAAAAAATTCTCTAAAACCAGCATTAAAATATCTTTAACCGTCTACAAATAAAAAATATCCGCTTTTTTTTGTCTAAAAAATGTTTATGATTTTGCAAAACAAGTATAATTTTTTTCAGTGTACAAACGATGTTCCATTTTTAAAAACAAAACTCTTTCTTTTTCTTATCTGCTTCTTTGCCCAAATTTTTCAAAATTTATCACTCACTACCCAAAATTATAATTGGGTTAATTGAATGAATTTGTCGCCATTAGTTTAATAAACTAAAAGAAAATGAAATGAGTAGCAAAACTATAGTGACATTAAGTTGTTTATACAGTTTTTGTTTCGCCATATTCTTTTATATTTTTTATAGACTATAATTTTTAAATCTCACTACTTTTAAATGCAGCACATTAAAATTTTAACAGGATAATATTAAATGCATTAAGGTGACCATATAATTTATATAAAATGTTTAATAGAATTTAAAGATAACTAAAGGGTGTTTTTTATACAGGTATATAACTTTAAGTTGGAAACACTTTTTTAACTGGCGGTTATTTTGTCAGCTGCCAAGTGATTTATGTTTAGTTAGGTTTGGCATTTCAACATGAATAGACTGAAGCCTGAACAACGATTCCCACGTATCGCGCACTACGTCCATTTTACGATAAACATAACCGCCCATCCGAGCAATTAATTCGATTAACTATGGAACGTTTTTGGCATCACGTTTACTCTAAATGATAATATGCATCCACAGAGACGTCGTACTGTGCGTACAGAAGAAGTCATTGCTGCTGTAGGGCGTAGAGGAAGACCCCAATCAGTCTATGCGCCAATGGTGACTGCTATAGAGCCATGATTACTGACTTTTTTGTTCATCTATTAGATTAGATTAGACTAGAGTGGCACTATGCACCGCGACCAGAAGTTGGTATTTTGTGCTGCCAACGAATACACCCTATAGGTTCAGGCTCCCTACGAAGCCAACTATCCTACTAGGTAAACAATTCCAAACGTCCGATGGCGTCACTATTCGACCACCAAAATAACGCACCCTCCTTTCGGAGAGCCTCGGACATTTGTAGAGAACATGCTCTGAGGTCTCGGGTTCCAATTCACAAAACCTGCACGTATCCGTAGAGGATCGTCCCATCTTGTACAATTGATACCTAAGGCCACAGTGTCCCGTTAGGTAACCCGTCACGGTCCTTAGTTCGACCCTTGTCATAGACAAGAGTTTTCGCAACCTCACCCCAGAGGGAGAACAATCATGATGTGCAGGAGCTGTGGTTTTAACAAGACCGCGCTACATGTCACACAGCTCGTGCCACAATTGATTTCTTGAAGAATAGTGCGATTTAACGCCGCTGGACTATTTTTTTGTGGGGATATGTGAAGTCGCTAGTCTACGCCGATAAGCCCGAAACGATTGACCACTTGGAGGACAACATTCGCCGCGTAATTGCCATTATACGGTTACAAATGTTGGAAAAAGTCATCGAAAATTGGACCTCCAGATTAGACTACGTCTGAGCTCCAGCCGTGGCCGTCATATGCCAGAAGTCATATTTAAATTATAATACCAGAAGATTATCTTTCGAATAAAGTAAATTTCATGTCAATTTATAAAAATTCATCTTTGTTTTATTCCATTTCAAAGTTATATGCCTGTACAAAAAACTTTGAAACAAAAATATTAATTCAGAGACAACATTTTGCTTTCGATTACCAGGAAATAAATAAATAATACATTACACTCTGGTTTACTTTTTAAACGGGGTGATTTTTAAATTCCGCACGAATATCAATTACAAGTTTATCATTGTGAAAAGTGTTTGTCATGTTTTTATTATTCTTAAAAATAAATTCTATTCTGGATTACTTGGCAGTAAAACAGAAGTCATTACTTTTCGGCTTACTTCTTCATAAAGAAAATGTTTACCTGCCAGAGTGATGGAAAAAATTAATAAGTAAAAATCTTTACACTCATAATAATCCATGCATAAAAATACGAAAATATATATTTATTTTTTTTTTTTAAGAGAGGCAACACTCAGGAAATTCCTCCTATTAATTAACTTGTTGCTTTCTTTGGAAAGGGGATAGTGGAGAGATGAAAGGTGGTGGAAGATGAAGTGCTTCAAGCATGGCAACACTGTAATTGCGCGAGATGATAAGTCTTAGAACAGTTGTTGGTCGCCACTTGATGTGGAGTTGACGAATTTATTGAAGCTTTTTGTTTCATAGCCCTGATTCATTATTTTACTTCGGTGGGGTTAAGTGCTATGGGAACACCGAAGGTGGGCGCAGCAATACATATAAGTGATAGAAAACTCATACATATTATTTTTCTAAATTGATGTTGTCATCACCGGGAATCGAACCCGGGACCATCTGTTTAACAGTCCAACGCGCTAACCATTACACCACAACGCCCACAAATTTTACAAAAGTTTTTGTTGTTTTAAATTTGTTCGTATTTTTATGAATGGATTCTTATCAGTGTAGTTACACAGTTTATCTTGATTCTCTAGTTAGTTGCAATATTTTATTTTTTAGAAAAGAAACCCCATTTCAAATCTGGCCTCTCAATACGAAAATGATATTCCACTTGTTTCTTATAAAGTTCTCTTTTTACTAGCTATACTATTATTATAGTTTTCAACTAAATATATATTTTTTTTAATACTATTCTATTACATTTTTTTGTTTGCATTGGTGCACCATGACTTTATACTTGTGAAGTAGAATGGCAAAAAAGTAAGTGGATTTTTATAAAAACGAGCTGTAATAAGAATAAAATCTATTTTTGTACAAGTGCAAGCAAATGTAAACATAATAAGCGTTTAAAACTTATTAAATGTCAACTTAAAAACAATTTTGAAAATGCATTAAACGTTAATGTTCTTGTTGTAATGGGTGAATAAAATATCTTAATACAAAAAAGGTTTATGGAAATTGTTTTTAGGAGAAAGGCCACCAGATGTGTGATGTACAGAGAAGACAACTATGGATTTTTCCTTTTTTTTTTTTTTGCTATTTTTTGTAATTTTTACTAAAATTTTTCATATTTTGCAATTTTTGATTTTTTATTTTTGTAAATTTCCTAGTGGGTTTTTTTTTTAAGATGCAACACTCCATAAAAAGTGAAAAAATTAGCCCTGTATGGATCAAGTTACACAAAATAAGTGGATTTTATCAAGTGGATTTTTTTTATCGATTTAAAATTTTTATAAACTAAGTTTCATGGGTCTGTTTTGTCCTCCGGCCACAAAGGGTTAGAGATTTTTTAAATAAAAGTAAAGATAATTGTAGTCTAATAAAATTTAAGTGATATTTTTATGAAAATTATGAAAGGTGTTATTCTGTAAATTTCCTAGCGGGTCTTTTTTGGCCAAAAGTGTAAAAATTAACCCTATATAGATCAATTTACATAATTAAAATGTTTTTATTAAGTGCAGAATTTTTTATCAATTGAAAGGCTTTACAATCTTGTAGTCATAATTAAAATAAAGTTTTAATGGGTCTTTTTGTCCCCAGGCCACTAGGGGTTAAAGATTTTTTAGAGTTAAGAGCTAAGATTATTATTGTTCTATCAAACTTAAGTGATTTTTTTCCGAAAATTATGCAAACTTTATTAAAAACTTTAAAATTTTGTTCAATTTTTGACGAAATAAGCCATTTTCATAAAATGTCCTGGAAAGAAGTCGCTCCAAACGCAAGCTCGAATTATAATTTTTCCAATTTTTTTCTTTATTTTAAAAAAAATAGCAATACAAATCTCCAAATTATTTTTAATTGTGGGCGATGTGGTGTAATGGTTAGCGCGTTGGACTGTTACACAGATGGTCCCGGGTTCGATTCCCGGTGACGGCAACATCAATTTAAAAAAAATAATATGTATGAGTTTTCTATCCCTCATATGTATCGCAGCTCCCACCTTCGGTGTTCCCATAGCACTTAACCCTACCGAAGTAAACTAATGAATCAGGGCTATGAACCAAAAAGTTTCAATAAGTTCGCCAACTCTCCATCAGGTGGCGAACAACAACTGTTCTAAGACTTATCATCTCGCGCAATTACAATGTTGCCATGTTTGAAGCCCTAAATCTTTCCCCACCTCTCATCTCTCCACTATCCAATTTCCAAAGAAAGCAACACATAAATAAATAGGAAGAATTTCGTGAGTGTTGCTTCTCTTTAAAAAAAAAAAAAAAAAATGGGTCATTTAGTATTTCAGGCTAAAGTGAGTTATTGATATCCGATAAAGTCAGAATTGCATATTTGACTAATTTTAAATGAATAAATTAAATAAAAAAAACATTTTTTTGAAACCTCGAATTATGAAAATTTTTATATTAACACTTTTTTCAAAATGGGCCATTTTTGTCCGACTTGCGTCACGGGTTAACGTTTTCCAAAAAAAAACGATTGGATGTAATAAACAAAAGTTAGCAAATAGTTATTTTAAGGGACATCCTAATGTATATATTTTCGTAAAATTAACAAATATTCGTTGATTTAACGAACTTTTTTGTTATTTTCATTCTTTTTTTTATGTTATTCTTTTAGTTTAAACGATTTTTTCATTTATTTATTAATTATTTATTTTCAATATTTCGTCTCCACATTTGGGTGACTTCTTCAGTAAACATATATTACAATTTGTTCCCTGAAGAAGTCGCCCAATGTGGAGACGAAATATTGGAAATAAATAATTAATAACGTGCGCCCGGTAGGCTAGTTGGTAGCGGGCTGGCTTATCAGTGCTTGGGAAGAAACTTAACACTTTTTTTTATGTTTTCAAATTTTATTTATGATTTGGATTTTCAAATTAAATATTTGTTTTACGAGCATATTATTTTTAATTTAAGAGCATATTTCCTATTTTTAGAGCAAAATTGTTGGAATAATCGGTGAAATTGAAAAAAACGCTTCAATTAAAAAAACCGCTAGCCAAAATTTAAAAAGTCGCTCTTTAAATTATAAAATATCACTTTAATGTGAGAAAATCGCTTAAATCTTTTAAACTAGTCGCTAAAATTTAAAAAAAAATACCGATAAAACTCTAACTACCGATAAAACTAAAACTAAAAAAAAAACAGAATTTTTAATGTCGACAAAATCGCCAAAATGTAATAAATCGTTTAAATAAAAATTAAAAAACAATAAAAAATATTGTAATTAACAAAATAATCTTCAAATAAAAAATCGCCAAAATTGAAAAGAAAATCGTCCAAGTTGCAAAAACGCTAAAAATATATAACTTATTATGATTTATTTATATTATTTATTTACATGATATTAAACTTATATAAATATATGACTTATATATAAGCAATATTAGCACTGGCTGCCAGGACAGCTAAAACTATAAAAAGCCGTCAAAAAATTAAAAACCCTAAAACTAAAAAAAAAACGTAATAAAACGAAGAAAAATAAAACTCGCTCGAATTGAGAAACAAAATCGCCAACTTTTAAAAAATCGCCCAAATTTAATAAATCATTAAAATTTTAAAAAATCGATCAAAAATATTAAAACTTAAAAATAAAAAATAAAAAACATCAGATTGCTTTTCACAATTTGTTAAATAAGTTTTGGGACTTTAGCACATTTAATTACTTAGAAAACCTTCAAGTTTGCAAAAACACTGAAAAAAAATGAAAAACCTCGTTATTAAAAAAAGCAAAAACTGAAAAAAAACGTTAAACACTCGAATTGAAAAAAAAATCGAAAATTTAAATAATCTCCAAAATTAAAAAATAGTAAGTTAAAACAATCGCCAATGTTATACAATTATAATTTCAAAAAAAGTATTTAAAATAGCCAGAATTAAAAAAATCGCTATAATTGAAATTGAAAAAAAAATCGCAAAAATTACAAAAACCCTTAAAATAAAAATATCGTTAAAAGAACTAGAATAAATCGTTAAAAACATCGCTAAAAAATTTAAAAATAATGAAAAAAAAACGTAGAAATAGAAAAAAAAACCAGCAATTCGAAGAAGAAACCGTTTTAATTGAAAATATCACAAAAACTAATAAAATTTCTAAAATTGTATAAATCGTTAATCCTAATTTCTAAAATTTAAGCAATTGAATTTTGAAGAAAAAAAAATTAAATTTCGTGGAATTAAAAAAAATATAAAATAAAAAATATAAATTTTAAAAAATTAGAACTGGAGAAATGTTATATATATAAAAAAAATCCTCAAAAATTTTAAAAACAAAAAATTCCTAAATTTGAAAATATCACTACAATTTTTAAAAAGTCGTCAAAGTTAAAAAATCGTTTAAAAGAGATTCAGATAAAAAAATCTCTACGCTAAAAAAATAGATACGCTGAAAAAATAATAAAAATAAATTAAATAAAATAAAAGGCGCTGAAAATTAAAAAATCTTTTTCATTAAAATAAATAAATCGCCAAAGTTAAAAAAATGTTTAAAAAAAACGCAAAGATTTAAAAAAATGAATAGTCGCGGAAATAAAAAAATCGACTAAATAAAAAATTCCTGGAATTGAAAAGATTAAAAAAAATTAAAAAATCTCTGAAGCTAAAAAAAAATAATAGGAATAAGCAATCTTTTTCATTGAAATAAATCGTCAAAGTTATAAAAATGTTAAAAAAATCGCAAAGATTTTAAAAAAAAGTAAAAATCGCTAAAAATAAAAACAAATCGACAAATTAAATAAAAATCCCTAGATTGAAAAGATAAAAATACCTAGATTAAAAAAATAAAAATTGTTGAAATTAAAAAAAAAATCGAAAAACTAAATAAAAAGTTTAAACATTTTTAAAAGTCAATTAAGAAAAAAAAATCTTCAAACTAAATAAATCGTTCAAGTTAAAAAGAATTTTGAAAACTGCTAAAAACGCCAAAAATCAAAAAAATCGAAAAAATAAAAACAAATATTAAAAAATCTAAAATATTTAAAAAAGCTAAAATGAAAAATAAACACGAAAATTTTAAAATATCGCCGAAAATACAAAAAAATTTAGAATTAAGAAGTAGTCGCTAAAATTGTACAAAAATTTCAATAATAAAAAAAAATCGCCTAAATGGATCAAAAAGAGTAAAAAACAAAAAAATTTTATTTTTGGCGATTAAAATTGAATTAAAAAAATCGCAAAGATTTAAAAAAAAGTAAAAATCGCTAAAATAAAAACAAATCGACAAATTAAATAAAAATCCCTAGATTAAAAAATAAAAATTGTTCAAATTAAAAAAAATCGACAAACTAAATAAAAAGTTTAAACATTTTTAAAAGTCAATTAAGAAAAAAGAATTTAAAAAAAATCTTCAAACTAAATCGTTTAAGTTAAAAAGAAAAATTTTTAAAACTGCTGAAAACGCCAAAAATGAAAAAATTCGAAAAAATAAAAAAAAAATGAAAAAATTTAAAATATTTAAAAACGCTAAAATGAAAAATAAACGCAAAAATTTTAAAACATCGCCGAAAATACAAAAAATTTAGAATTAAGAAGTAGTCGCTAAAATTGTACAAAAATTTCAATAATGAACAAAAATCGTCCAATTGGATCAAAAATCGTAAAAAACAAAAGATTTTTATTTTTGGAGATTAAAATTTAATTAAAAAAATCGCTAAATAAAAGCGACAAAATTTAGAAATGGCAGAGTTAAAAATATCAAATTTTTTAAAAATATCTAGAATTTAAATTTAAAAGTCGCAAAAGTTTAAAAAGAAAATCGGTAAGCTTAACATAATTCGGTAAAATGTTTTCAAACTTCCCGTTTTCATTTGTATCATAAATTTTTTCTGAGTAGCCAAATTCTCTCTCTATGCAATCCTAAATTATTTTGTATTTTTTCGTAGTTCGTTTAGTTCAGAGCGCACAACAACCTGGAATTTAGATATTTCGTGTTTGTCAGACTTGGGCGACGTCAATTACATTTCAAAATCGTTCTCTTGTGAAATTTTTCTATATCATTAATAATTTCAGACCTACGCTCACACTTGTGGGCTTAAACGCTGCCTTGGGAAATTTTCAATTTTGTCAATACCAGACATGGGACATAATTCCAATATCTGTGTATTTAATTACAGGCCAATTACTTTTTTATGTTCAATTACATGTAATTGGGTGTAATTAAGTAATTGCACTGTAATTAAATACCTAGATGTTGTTACTAATCCCCATGTTTGGTATTAAAGATTTTACAAATTTTCCAAAATTTCATAACTGAACGATTTTGAAATGTAATTGACGTCGCCCAAGTCTGGTGTTTGTAAATAATTATGTTGGGCGTCATTTCTGTTATAGGAATTTTTTTGCTAGTTTTACTATTTAAGCAAAGTCTTGTTTTAAAACTAATCGAATGAGGAGGATTTGTATTAAAAAAGGTAAGAGTTTTTTTTTGAGTTAGAGGTTTTTTGAGAGCCTTTTTCTGTTACAATAACTATCAGTCACTCTATATTTTTTTTTTTGTTCATTTTTTGCTAGTCATTTGTAGTTGTAGTGGTGTTGTTATAGAGGTTGTTCCATATTATCCTTATTACTTGTGCCACTAAGTTTTTCTTGTTTTTTCTTCGGGTATGTGTATCCTTGCTGTATCACTCTATCTGTTTTTGTGTGTGTGTGTGTGAGTTTAGTTCTCTGTTGTGGTAGTGTAATTGAATTTACACAGCATTTTACATAATTAAGTGCAACAAGGATACATTAAACATTAAAGAATAACAAACTAAATATGTATAATGGCACATAATGTGTTTGTATTCAGAAAACTAGGATAAAATTTTTAAGTCAACTCCTTTTTTTGTTTCTTAAATAGACAAGATAATGTTAAAAGAAGTTTTAGCTTATTTGTGGGAAACAATAAAAGGAAATATAAAAGAGAGTACAAAATCTATAGGATATTAATTTTATTATTATAATATGCTGTAAAATATTGCGGTTTAATGATGCATTAGTTGGCGAAAAAAAAAGTAAATTTTGCAAATAAAAAAATACACTACAAATAATTGTTTTATGGTGGTCATTTTGGCCGTTTTGTACAGTTGTTTTTACAATGTTATGTTCGTTATTTTTTTTTTATTAGTTAAAAATGACTGCAGTACAGTCAATTTTTATAAAAAAAAATCGCCTTTTTAATTACATTTGTAACTGGAGTTTTTAGTATTTTAGCGTAATATTTTTCAAGTTCGAGGTCATACTCTATATTTCTTTATTAGGATATTGACCTAACAAATAATCTATAGAGTTTTTGTTTTCAAATTTATTAATTGACCACTTACAGGAGTGAAATGAAGTTTTGAAAGAAGTGACAATCCCATGCAAAACATCAAACATTCATATAAGCTAGTTTTCCCACTAAATGAGAACTAATATATGAGCTCGAAGTTAAAGATTATCACCATTGATCAAAAATAAATTGAAAACTTGTTCGTTGTGTGCAAGCTCTACCTTTGGTAGATATAAAATACTCGCTTTTTGTTTTTATTCTCATTTTTATTTCACACTTGTTTTGTTTAAAAACAAGATGTAAAGGCGGAGTAAACAAGACCGTACTTTGTCTTTTTTACAAGTTTGTTTTAAGTTTTATTAAAAATAAAAAATTTTTTTTGGACCTTTGATTGTGCAATGAAAATGAAAATTATTCAAGTTCGAGGCCATACTCTATATTTCTTTGTTAGGATATTGTCCTAACAAATAATCAAGGGAGTTTTTGTTCTCAAATTTATTAACACCTTTCAGGAACAGTAGGACAATATCCTATTTTTATGTGCGAAATATTTCATCGGAAAAATACACACACGTTTTTAAAGACGTGTGCTAAAAAATTCGAAATAGGTTAGGTTAGGAAGGGTTATGTGCCCAAGGGCACATCTCCACTCGGAGACCAATACGGTCCATTGTGAATCCCTTCAGTGAAAAACAGTAAGAAAGAATAGAAATAGCCAGCAAGATAGATTGAAAGATATATATAAAGAAAGATAGAGAAAGATAGAAAGGATATATACTCCATAGAACCAGCTCCTATCGTCCCCTTGCTAGAAACAGCCGTCCGAAATAACTACATTAAATAAATGTAACCAAAATGCAGTAATTTGTGTAGGTTATTAAATATGAAAATTTGTCATAAATGTGACAAATTGTTTACTAAGTAAAACTACAGCAAATAAAAATACACTTCAATCATTATTGCAAAAAAATTCTAGATAATAAGCAACAAAATCGATAATTTTTAGAATTTAATTTTTGAAACACTGATATAAATCATAAATTCAAACACAAAAAACAATCTACACGAAGATCGCATTTAAAAAATGTCAATAAATGTTGCCGACGCTATTATTGCAAGGAAATTTATTTAGAAAAACAAGCCTTTGCAATCCAACAAACTTTAGATTATTTCAATAAAAAATCAGCAAGACTGCCAAATGAAACTGTAGAGATGGTAATCGATTAAAAAATAAACGCAACGATTCAAAATTTTAATTTTATACCATGAATTTTTTTAATGTTATGTTTTTCTGGTGAATATTTTTTTATAATAAAAACTTGTTTTCCAAAAATAATAAAGCAGTTATCTTTTTTTATATTGAAGAAACGTTTCTTTTATTGAAAAACCTTTTTTTTGTTGAAATTTACATTGTTTTATCGAAAAACAATTTTTTTCAGCTAAAATGTAATGGAACAAATTATATAAAAATTAGTACAAATGAAAGGGAAATGGTGTTTTGGTTTGTGTCGCATTTCTCCGGTGACCATTACCGACGCAAACCGGTGTATTAGTGTATTGTAGAAATGGAAGTATGCAGAAAATTGATCCATTGTTGTTTTTAATGTCAAAATTGAGCTATTTTTTCTCTGTTAAACTGAACATCTCATACATTTTGTAGATATGTAAACCGGGCATTAGATTTCATAAAATAGTTATTGCATGTGAAGACGTGCATTAAGAAATCTTAAAGTATCACTTCCCTGTGAATAATAAAAAGCAACAAAATTCAAACTATTTAGTTCGAGAACTCACTGAACACACCCATAAAATATATATGTACTTGGTTTGGTTGTTTAGTTTTTTTTTTACATTTTATTAGCCGAAAAAAATTAAAGTTTTCATCCTTTTATTAAAAATCCTCGAAAGGAAAATGGCTACAAAAGTACATAATATGCAAGACTACATTGGTTATATTAAATGTGGTGAAATCTTAAAATCCCCACTGAAAAATTATGAAAATCCATTTATATTAAAGTGTTTCGAGTGTGAGGATATACATTTTCTATTAGAATCGTTTATAATACACATCGGGGAACACTACAAAGATGTATTGGCAACAAAATTGCCACCAAAAGAACGCAAGGAAACCAGAACTAGAAATGGTAGTAAAAAAGCCCAAGAAGTGGAAAATATCGAAAATGAAGTATTTCCAACTGAAAATCTGGTTATTAAATTGGAAGAAAGCAATGCTACGGAAATGGTATGTGTGGTGTATACAAGACCAAGGCTACAAGTTTAACTCAAATATATTTTTTAGGAGGATCCCTTAAATGAAGTCAAAGATGAAAATGCCAACGAAAAGTCAGATGTCAAAGAGGAGTTAGAGGAATCAGAAGACTTAAATAAAAGTTCAGATGTAGAGCATCATGATGAGTTTGAAGAAGTGTTCATGGATAGTCCAGATGAATATCATCCAAATGATAGTGACTCGGATGAAGATGAAGTAAGTTCAAATAATTGAGATGGTAAATTTCTAGCAACAGAAGTTTGAAAAAAATACATATTCAATGAGGCAGTTGAGAAAATTGGAATACAATCCATATGAGCTTCTACAAAAAGAAATTTAAGAAATCTGTAAAATAATCAAATTTGGATAATATACAGATTTATAGTTCATATTCAGCTTTAAAAGTTACAAAAATTAAAAAAGGTTTTGTTGAAATTCTGTAATGAGTCATTCCAAAAATGTTCGATATGGTCTTTGGATATGTGGCTATGAAAATAAACACATCGATATTTAACGTTCCTACTTTATATGTGCTGTATTAAGTTTTTCAATATTCGATGCAATTCGCGTTGAATAGCGTCTCTAACTTTGATATTTTTTTTTTTATCAAAACTGAGAGAAATAGTTCAAGTATAAACTGCTCTAACTTTTTAAATTTTTATTCGATTTTTATAAATCTTATCTCATATGAAAGATTGCATCGTCTACTTTTAAATATTTGTTAGCTTATTATACAGGAAATGCAAAACAAATCTAATTTTAAACAACGTTTTGGTATTGTGCAATCTTTCTGTAAAGAAACTGTATTTTTTATAAAGTATACATATGTATAAAGTATATAAAAGTAGAATTTCCGCGATACAAAGCGAACTACACCGCATTTTAAAAAAACTTAATACCGCACATATATCAAAGGAACGTTGAATATCGATGTGCTAACTTTCCTTGATGTTCAAACAAATTCATTTCAAAAACGATTTAAATCGAATCGAAATTTTTTGAAATTTCTATAATTTTCAGTTAAACCACTTATTTTGTAAGTGCTATAAGTCCATTTTCCAAAAAAAAAAAAAATGATAGTGAGGTGGTTCCATAGTATACAATAGCTTCTATTCACTGCACAAAAATTTTTTAAACAAATTTTTTGAGACCTTGTAAATTTTAGCGAAATTATTTTATTGTAAATTATTTTTAATTGAACTAATATGCTTCTCATAAAAGTATTGTCTAATTTTTATAAACGTTGATCTCCAGATTCCAAATCTGCGTACCATTCTCGCGAATTTCGCAAATTTCGGTATTTTTTTAAATACATTGTAACAGGCAAGTTTGATAGTTTACAGACTATATTTTATGAACTAATCATGTAAAAAACGCTTGTTTTATAATTTCTTTGAAAGTTTGCAATAAAACTTAAAAAATGTATGCTTATGTACAACAGTTTTTTAAAAGTTTTTATTTTGAAACTGAGAAAAATGTAGATTTTCGCCATAAATAAGTATATTTTTTTAATATTAATAAATTAAATGTCCTCTGTTAGGATGCGTAGGAAAGCATTTTACAAAAGTTGTTGCTTACAGTTTAAAAAACCTTAAAATTCAAGGCTCTTTATATCTCATTTTATAAATAAGTGGACTCTATACCTTTTTCAAAATTAATAGTTCGTATTTCCCATGGTCATGACGATCGTTTTTCAAAAGAGTCATACTCCAAGTGGTTTATCTGCCTACTTCGTCTTGCCTTAGCGGTTTTGCTTTTACAGTATCTTCAAACTCCTTTGTGCTGAGTAAAGTTAATTTGCTTATGCCTTTCTTGTGAAGGAAAACTTTTCAATGTAGCGTCCTTAGTTCAGCCAAGGGATAAATATAAATTTTCGATCCTAATTGCAATTGCATTGGTATAAATACCCCTGGAGACATTATCATTTAGTAAGCGGTTACAAATTTTACTTTCTGTTTGGGCATTGTATTCGAAAATTATCGGTCAAAGTCAGCAAACTCAAAATGGGGATAATGTTCGTGAAGATTGTGACTTATTACTAGGGAAAGCAAAATCCCACTCTTTTGGAATGCCCGAGAAAGCGTTAAATTTTTTCAAAATCCACATCGAAAAATAAATGGCATTTTTTATTTTCATATTAAATCAAATTTTTTTTATATTCAAAATGTCTTATACGATCTGAGATTTTTCATAATATGTCTTCATAAATCTGAGTGTTTTCTCCGAATTTTAACTCATTATTGACACAGTGTTCCTTTTTCGAACCAGTACTTTTAAACGGCTATATATTTTTACTGGATAAAGATAATTAAATAAGTGGTTTAAAAATCTTAAAATAATTCATCGTCTTGTCTACAATCGTGAATAAAAAAATTGTCAAATAATTATTTGAAAAAATCAATTTTTTACCTTTTTCGATGGAACTTTTTTCAAAAGTTATTTCAAAATATAAAATAGCAAAATCTTTTATATTTTTGATTATTATAAATTATCACAAAGTTTAATATATTCTAAAAAACTCTATAGATTATTTGTTAGGAAAATATCCTAATAAAGAAATATATAGTATGGCCTCGAACCTGAATAATTTTCATTTTCATTGCACAATTAAAGGTCGAAAAAACATAATTTTTATTTTTAATAAAAATTATATCAAACTTGTAAAAAATACAAAGTACATCTTGTTTTTAAACAACACAAGTGTAAAAATAAAAAGGAGAATAAAAACAAAAAGCTTGTATTGTATATCTACCAAAGGTAGAGCTTGCACATTACGAACAAGTTTTCAATTTATTTTTGATCAATGTTGATAATCTTTAACTTCGAGCTCATATATTAGTTCTCATTTAGTGGAAAAACTAGGTTATATGAATGTTTGATGTTTTGCATGGGATTGTCACTTCTTTCAAAACGTGTTTTGATGATGGGAATCTATCAACATTAATGAAAGGGTCAATTAATAAATTTGAAAACAAAAACTCTATAGGTTATTTTTTAGGACAATATCCTAATAAAGAAATATAGAGTATGGCCTCGAATTTGAATAATTTTCATTTTCATATTCTAAAATTTATTCCGTTTTCAATCAAAACAAAAATAATGGATGGTTTTTACTAAGTCAACAAAAAAAAAATACATAATTGCCTTAATGAAGCATATCTATATATATAAAAAGAAGTGTACATTTTGATTGTCACTCCATAACTCGAGAACGGCTGCATAAAATAAAAAATGGCTGAATACGTTTTGTAGAACAGGCAATGAGGATGGTTTAAAAAAAAAATTGTTTAAAAATATTTTCGTTTGGTCGAGATGTGGTGATTTTTCTGAACATTAGTCATTTTCATATTAATTGTGTGAATATCAAAAATGTTTGCTTTGTTACACAGCATTGCTTGGATACGGGCACATTCTTCTTCGAAATATCAATCCACCACGACTTTGTAACGCAACCAGATTTTCAATGAAAATAAAATTTGAAGGCATAACAACGTTTGTCGGGTCAGCTAGTTCTATATACGAGTATCTGCAAAGTTTGGCTAAAAAATGTCTGGCAGATCTATAATGTGGTTTAATGAGTTAATGCCCTAATTCTGTTTGACGGGCAACCCGTCTTGTTATAGACGGGAAGAAGTCGAAAAAAAACTTCACAAAAGCCAATTGTTTATTAAAAGAAATAAAAATTCAAACGAAAAACTAAAGAACAATGAAAAAATGTGTATTTTTCAATAGGAGAACGAATAGAATTTTAGCATTTCCAAAAAAAAAAACAGTTCGTCAAAATCTAAGGTTTTTTTCAAAAAGTCCTCAGAGCCTAAATAATGTTTTTTTCTAGAAAAATTTATTAAGAATCTTACAATATAATCTTGCTATCAAAAAGTCCTTGAAGTAAAAGGGCTCAGAATCTGAAGCCTTTTTCTATAGAAAAGTCGTCACAATATGAGTTTTTTATCAAATCTCCTTAGAATCAAAAGATTATTCTGTAGAAAAAATGTAATCAGAGTCTAATTGTTTTTTCTAAAGACAATGTCCTTATAACTTTTTTTTGATAAAATGTCCTTATAATTTTTTTTTTATAAAAATTTTTCAGACTTAAGATATTTTGTATAGAAAATATTTTTAGAATGTTTAAATTGTTTTTCATAAAAAATGTCCTTCGACCTCTACGGATTTTGTACACAAAAAACTTCTCAGACTAAGGGTTTATATGGACAAACGTTTTTTGAATCTGAGAGTTTTTTTTTAAGAAAAAGTCTTTAGAATCCGAATCTTTTACTTTAGGGAAAAATCTTCAGATGCTAAAGATATTTTTCCATACAACAAAAAAATAGAATATGAGTTCTTAGAGTCGCAATGTTTTGTAAATAAAAAGCTCTCAGGAAATCAGGGATTCTCTATAGAAAACGCTCATATTCTAAACATTTTCTATTGAAAATATCTTAAAAATCTGAAGACTTCTTCCTTTTGAAAATTGTGATTTTTCTAAAGAAAAATGTCATTAAAATATGTGGAATTTTCTATAGAAAAAAACACCACTTGCAGATTCTGAACGCGTTTTCTATATAAAAAAAAAGTCTCCAGAATCTAAGTTTTTCTTTAGAAATATATAAAAGTAAATTTGTAGACAAAATTAAAAACTAGAAAAATCTTCAGATTCCGTCGAAATTTATATTAGGCACTCTTGTCAATTTTTTCTAAAAAAATATTTTTCTCAAGAAAATTTCTCAGTTTCTGGGAACTTTTTTTCTGCAGATTTTTTAGTCCACTGGATAACTATTTTATGCGGCTGGATTTTTTCTAAAGAAAAATACTAAGATTCGAACGATATCTGATTATTTTTTCTAGAGGAAAGCCTCCAGGATCTGATATTTTTCTATGGGAAAACCACTCATATATTTGGAAGACTTTTTCTCCAAAAAAATTTAATTTTCTTAGTTTTTGGCGAGTTTTTCTATAGAAATATCCTTATTTTAAATTGTAAATCGAATGAGTGAAAAATCGTTTGAATTCCAATAATTGAATTTCCATAGATTGCATTCCCAATGATTGTATGGCCAATGAGTTAATGCAATGATTACTAAAATCGAATGATATAAATTTATTGAATTCCCTATTAGTGGATTTCAGAGAATTAATTCCCTGCGATTGATTGAAAAAGAATTCATTCGATTTAAATAAAAATCGAATTATATTTTTTTGAAAATTTAATCTTCGAAGCTCTATTCGAAAATGAGTCAAATAAAGCACATATTTTTGAAATTCTAAGATTTTATTGTCAAAAAGTAAAAATTTTTGGACCAAAATATGAGACATTTAAAAAGAATCATAAAGACACAAAAACTTAAAAAACTTTTTTGTTGCCAGGGTTGAAAATCTGTTGTTTTACTTCTAACTTTTTCATGGTCATTTCAGATGCTTAACGACAAATCTACTAAAAAACGTAAAAGAGTAGTTAAAGAATCCTCACCGTTTGTGGAAAAGTTTATATTAAATGAAACAAATGTTAAAAAACTAGTTGAAGGTTATAAAAATAAACCGAATCTATGGAATAAAGACTTTCCACATTATAGGAATAAAGAGAAGAAACAACAGATATTACAAGAACTTACAAAAGATCTAAATGAAAATTTAAAATTGACCTTAACGTGGGAACAAACGACGGAAATTATAACACATATTATACGCAAACATCGTGATGATTATAAACGGTTACAGAAGCATGGTAAAAAGGGTAAAAAAGAAAAGAAATATAAAACCGTATGGTATTATGATCTGTTGGAGTTCTTAAGGCCTAAAGTTAAAATTCAATTGCAAAAATTAGATTCACAATTGCCCGATTTACAGCCAGAACAAGTTATACAAATATTGAATATCTACAAGGAATGTTCACATTTATGGAATTCAAATCTTATTGAATATATCTGTTCGAATAAGCGTCATGATGCTCATATGGAAATGTTAAAAAGACTGGAAACAAATATGAATCTTAAGATTACAAAAAATGTATTGGAAGTATATTTAAATATGGTACATAAATATTTTTCAAAAGAAAAACAAAACAAAGCAAAAGATGATGCGACTGATAAAACAAAAGTCAATCAAATGGAGACTAGTGCAAGCAGCACTCCTGATTACTATGAACATTTAATATTTTTGTATGATCACGAAGGCCCATTCACTTGTCCCGAATGCAAGAGCGTACATTCAAAACCTTTACTTTTTAAAATTCACAAATCTCAGCATGATAGCACTATACCATTTAAATGTTCCCAGTGTAGCAAAGAGCTAAAGACAATACCTTCCTATACAAGTCATGCCAAACGTCATTATGAAGATTTTGAATATCCCTGCACGGAGTGTGAAAGAAGATTCTTTAATCAGCAAGAATTAAAGATACACTTGATGACGCATACCGGTGCCCAACCGTATTGTTGTGAAATATGTGGTGCCTCCTTCCGTTATGTTAATAGTTTGAAAAAACATCAACGTCGCCATGCCGGAGCTATTTCTCATACATGTCATATTTGTTCCAAAGGTTTTTATTCCAAATATCGTTATAATGATCACATAAATTCCCATTTGGGTATACGTCAATTTATTTGTAAAGTCTGTAGCAAAGCCTTCATCACTAGTCGAGCATTAAAAACCCACATGGTTACACATGAAGATGCCCGTAATCATGCCTGTAATTTGTGTGGTAAAACGTTTAAGCTGAAAATCGGTGTGCTACAACATATGCGAACACATGGTAATAATGTTGGTATTGATGATAAATGAAATTGGATTTAAATGAAAATTATATTAAATAGTATATACTTTTCAAAAATTTAAAATATAGTTGCTTTTTTATTTAAAACAAATTATGCAAAACTTATTATAATTGTAATAAATTTCAATAAAAGTATTTCAAATAGTATGTATAAGAAAATTATCATTAGTTTATTTTTTATTGTATATAAAGGAAAATTCCGAATTTTTTTTTATTTTTCAGGAAAGTGAAAAGTTTTTTTCGGAATTTTGGAACTTAACACAATTTGTTTAACCATCAACCCATACCGGCGTTGTTCCATATAAATGCTCGTTTTCCCGATGCTTAGTTTTCGAGAAAAATGCGATCTAAAATTTTAGCCAAGTCGAAATTTAGGTCAAATATTGGGTTAATGGATATATGGACTTTTTAACTTTTATATACTCAGTTTTTGATAAAAAAAATCACAAATTGAGACCGTGTAATTTTATCTCCTTTAGTTTTCGAGATGCTGGTGATGTTTCAATTAAATGCCTTTTTTGCTATATTTAGTGTTGGAGAAAAACGCAATCTTAAAATCTAGCCAATCAAGTCGAAATTTAAGTCCCGGGGGAGAGTTTTGATTAATGGTGCAAACATTTTATCTCTAGCTCTTAGTTTTCAAGATATGGACGTTTTAATTTAGTTTAAAAGGTTAAAAAAAATCTCAGGAACCGAAAAATGTTATCTGTGTAAATGTTTTTATATTTTTAGTATTTTTAAATTTTTTTTTTTCTATTTTAACGATTGATTTTATTTTTAAGGGATTTTTTTTTCCTAATTTGACAATTTTTTTAATTTTCAGTTATATTTTCATATCGCATATTTTTTTATTAGTGTTTTTTTTTTTTAATTTGGCGATTTTATTTGTTAAGTTTTAGTGATTTTTTTTTTTTTTTGTATATTTTAAACTTTTGGAATTTTTTTTTTTTTAATTTTGGCGATTTTTTTTATTTTTAAATTTGGGCAATATTTTTTTTTTTAATTTTAACGATTTTTTTAATTTTGGCGATTAAAAAAAAATCTCAGAAACCGAAATATGTTGTCCGTGTAAATGCTTTTATATTTTTAGTGTTTTTTTATTTTTTTTTCAATTTTGGCGATTGTTTTTATTTTTGGCGATTTTTTTTTTAATTTTTAGTTATATTTTCATATTTTGCCGTTTTTTAAGTTTTGATGATTTATTTTTTTTTTTTTTGCTATTGGCTATTTTTTTTTTTTAATTTATGATTTTGGGCAATATTTTTTTCAAATTTTGACAATTTTTTTCATTTTTAGCCATATTTTTATTCTAACGATTTTATTTTGTAAACTTTTGTTATATTTTTACGATTTTTTTTTTAATTTTGACTTTTTTAAACTTTTGGATTTTTTTTTTATTTTGGCGGATTTTAAAATTTTTTTGAGATTCTTTTTCATTTTTAAATTTGGGCAATATTTATTTCAATTTTTGACGATTTTTTTTCAATTTCAACTATTTTTTTTAATTTTGGTCATTGTTTTTTTTTCTATTTTGTCAATTTTTTTGTAATTTTTGACGATTTTTTTTAGCGTTTTTATTTTCAGTTTGACTTTTTTTAATTTTTGAAGTTGTTTTTTAATTTTAGCGATCTAAATTTTCTAAATTTGATTTTTTTTTTAAGTTATAGTTATATTTTTAAATTTTGGCGATTTTTTTTATTATTTCGTAATTATTTTTATTGGGATAAACATTAATTTAATTTTTGGTAATAAAATGTGCTAAAATCCCAAAACTTATTTAACAAATTGTGATAAATTTATTTGTTGTAGGCTGGTCCCTATACGGATTTAATTTTTGCCTAAGGATATCGCCAGGGTCCAAAGCTCTTAGAGTTTCTAGAGATATTTGGTAGGTTAAATCACAAACTTGATTCAATATTTAAAATATCAAAGACAAAAAAAACAAAAACTTTCCATTTTTTGTAAATTTTTTTTTCTATTAAATTTTTGGCGAATTTTTTTTACTACTTTGTCAATTTTTTTTTTTAAGTTTTAAGTTTTTTTTCCTATACTGACTATTTTGCGATTTTTCCATATTTAAAAATGTTTCCTTAGTTTTGGGATTTTTTAAACTTAATTCGGTCGGTATTTTATATTTTTTCAATTTTGGGGGGTTTTTTCAATAATCTTTTTTTAGTGTTAACGATTTTTTCAATTTCAAGGATTTTTTGATCAATTTGGAAATTTTTATTTCGCACATGTATTCCATATTTGTTAATTTTCTAAATTTTTCAAATCGTATTAGAAAAATCAAATTTCATTCTAAAATTGCTCAATTAAATCCATAAATTGTAAAACCACGTTCACACCTGCTAAACACGCATTTTGCCAAAGCACATATTTAAGCTCTTTATTCTACTACAAAAGTTTATTATTCTTTTACACTCGTTTTGGCAAAATGCGTATTTTGCATTTAGGAGTAAATGCCATATTTACAAAATATTTTTTTTTTTAATATCTTATATCAAGAAGTAATATTATGTCAGAGTTTCAACTTTGGTTGCTAATATTTCCACTAGAGGGCGCTCTAAGACAAACAATAGAAAATTTTTTAATGAAGCTTTGTTTTATATATCTGAAAAGTTTGATTGAAAAATGTTCAGCGGTTCTATGACATTTTCTTTATGAGTTAATGTTTTTAAAATGATAAAACTTAGCTTCTTGCATAATGCCACGTTCACACCTACATGCATTAAATTTAAATTTATTGAGTATCAGACTACATCGCAAAACACGTGTTGAATAGAATAAAGAGCTAAAATATATGTTTTGCGATGTCAGACTACATGCCCTATAAGACTCAATAAATTTGACTTTAAAGCATGTAAGTGTGAAATAAACTAGCATTATAAAAGTATTGAAGCTTTTTATTATATTCCAATAGTTCCATATTCTTTTACTCACGTTGTGCCGTATAAGCTTTAAAACCTTTTTTTAAATTTATAATAGCATTTTTTAAGCCTGGAAAAGTTTTAACTACGAAAAGTGTGTATTTTTGCATTGAGTGCTTTTTGGGCTAAAATTGTGTAGTGTGTATAACAGATTTTGTCTGCGTGTAAAATTTTATAATGTGCTATCAGTTCAATGTGATTGCATAAAAAGAAGAAAACGCAAACAATTAAATGTACGAGATCACTGAACATATCCCATATAATTATATATTTGTTTAGTTTGTCAAAAATTCTAACAGGAAAAAAAGTTCTAATTTTAACTTAAAAATAAAAAAAAAAATGGCCACCGAAATACTACATATGCAAGATTATAGTGGTTACATTAAATGTGGTGAGATACTTAAATCACCCATAAAAAATTACCAGATACCATTTATATTAAAGTGTTTCCAATGTGAGGATATACATTTCGTTTTGGAGTCTTTTATTAACCACATCCAACAAAACTGCAAAGGTGTCTTTACACCCAGAGGAACACGTAGCGGAACAAGGTCAAGAAAACAGGAAAAAGTGGTAAATGAAGTTATACCTACGGAAAATTTGGAAATTAAATTGGAACAAGATGACAACGTTGACATGGTAGATATTCAAGGGAAATTTTGATTTATAAGCATAAATAATGTGTAAAGTACATATTTTAGAAGGATCCTTTAACTGGAATAAAAAATGAAATTGATATGGTTGCAACAACGTTAACAGAAGATGCAGGAGATCATAATAATAGCTCTGACATAGAACAGCCGGACGAATTTGAAGAAGTTTATTTTGATAGTTCCGAAGAATTTCAACCTTCCGATGAAAGTGATTCGAATGAAGATGAAGTAAGTTGAATGAAATTATATTTTAAACTACATAAATAGAACCAGTGGAACTTTTTTTGAGATCTAACATATATTCCCCTGGGATATAAGGTTTTAAAACATGTATTGTATATAGGAAAAGAGAAGACAATTGAGATTTTTAAATTCATTTCTAACGAGAAATATGTAAAATGTTTAAAGAATATATATATGTATACACTAGAGCCCCGACTTGCGTCGTTTCGATTTGCGTCGCTTTTTAAAAACTGGAAAAATTCGATTTACGTCGTTGCAATTTCAAGTTGCGTCGTTTTGACCCCGATTTGCATCGTTTTGATTTTGATTTGCGTCGTTTTGTTTCCGATTTGCGTCGTTTTGTTTCCGATTTGCGTCGTTTTGATTTCGATTTGCGTCGCTAAAAACGGTTAAAGTTTTTACTGAAGCATTGTGGATGACCATTTTTAGCATCTTTTCTGTCTTTTAGCATTTTTGCAACTTCTGGCAACACTGATCGTCACCTGTACGTTAAGAAGTTTTCAAATTGCGTGAAATAAGGGGAATTCCCTTTTCTTTGTTATATAAGTGGTGCTAAGAACAACTGTCTGGTTATGGTAAGAATTTAGTGAGTGATTCGCCAAAATACCTTAAGGACGTAAAAAATGAGTCAAAGCAAAAGAAAAGTAGTAAGTTTGGAATTAAAATTGGACGTAATAAAACTTTTAAATCGGGAGAAAAGGCTGTTAATATAGGAAGAGCTCTTGGACTAGCACCTACAACAGTAAGAACAATTTGCAACAGAGACAGTGATAAAATAAATAAATTAGCTGAAATTGTCACAACACTCCAATCTAAACAGGACACTATAGTAAGAAATCCCTTATTGGTTAAGATAGAGTCCCTTCTTTCAATTTGGATACATGATCAAAATAAGCGAAGAATACCACTGAGCAAGGACGTTATAAAAAATAAAGCTCTTTCTATATACTCCGATACTGCATGTAGTAGTAACGGAAATTTTGATGATTTCGAAGCCAGCAAGGGTTGGTTTAACCGCTTTAAAACACGGGCAAATTTACATAATGTGGCATTAAAAGGAGAGTCAGCCATTGCAGATTCAGTAGGTTCAGAAAAGTTTAAGCTTGAGCTGAAAGCCATAATTGAAAAAAGGTGATTCGATTTGCGTCGCGTTTCTCCGGTCTCCATTAACGACGCAAGTCGGGGCTCTAGTATATATATATATATATATATACATATATATATATATATAAAAACATTTGGTAAAACCAAATTTAATGCATGTACTTGTTTAATTGTGAGTAGGAACTCGATTTACATAAAATCTAGTTGAAGTTCGAAAATCTATTTACATTAACATGTTATGTGATTACAATTTATTCTCTAAGTTTTTAATATTATAATGGATAAATAATATTTAGGTCACGTGAACACATGTTCATTTGATTTATAACCCTAATGCAATGTGTTCCATGATTAAATAAATTTACCATGCGCTAAATATTGTACTAAGAAGTTCTTATTTTATACAAATATTTTTTAGATTATTAAAGAATCTACAAAAACTATATCAAAATTATCACCTTCGACTGTTAAGTTTATGAAATCAAACGAAAATGTTACTACAATAATTGAACTGTATAAACAAGAACCTAATCTATGGAATAAAGATGCTCCACATTACTTTTTTAGAGAAAAAAGAACACAATTTTTACAAAAAATTACCGATGACCTTAATGATAAACTTAATCTAAATATTACCCTGGATGAAGTAACCGATATTATATCACACATTTATCGCATACATGGAAATGATTATAGAAGACTAGAAAAATATCATAATAAGGGCAAAAAGAAATATAAACGTTGTTCGTATTATCATCTATTGAATTTTCTGAGACCCCAAGAAGAGGTACAATTAGAGAAATTAGATACACAACTGCCCGATTTAATGCCAGAACAAATTATAAAAATAATAAAACTATATCAGTGTTTTCCACATCTTTGGGATACAAATCTCATAGAATATATTTGTACAAATAAACGTCATGATGCTCGTGATGAAATGTTAAAGTTACTGGAAACAAATATGAATCTGAAGATAACTAAAAATACATTAGTAGAATATTTACATTCTATACATAATTATTTTACCAAAGAAAAACGTTCAAAATTAAAAATAATCAATAAAAAAGGTGGCAAGAAAAGTACGGAAACTTCAACAACGGATTATTATGAACACTTGCAATTTTTATATGATCACGAAGGACCATTTATATGTAGCGAATGTAAACGTATCTATACAAAACCATTATGTTTTAAAATTCATAAATCCCAGCATAATGGCTCAATGCCATTGAAATGTTCCCAGTGCACCAAAGAATTTAAGACCGTGTCCTCTTATACTACACATGCTAAACGGCATTTTGAAGATTTGGAATATGTATGCAAGGAATGCAATAAGAGATTTATAAACAGCACCGATTTAAAAGTGCATATGTTAAGCCATACTGGTGCCAGGCCGTATTGTTGTGAAATTTGTGGTACTGCCTATCGTCATTCGTCGAGTTTAAAAAAACATCTAAGACAACATAGGAAAAGTTTCACTCATACCTGCAATATCTGTTCTAAAGGTTTTTATTCGAAACAAACTTATGATAATCATATGAATTCTCATTTAAATATACGTTCGCATATTTGTGATATATGTGGCAAAGGATTTATTACAAGAAAAACTTTGAAAAATCATTGGGTCACCCATGAAGATGTACGAAATCATGCCTGCGAGTTGTGTGGTAAAAAATTTAAACTAAAAATTGGTGTACTTCAACATATGCGAACTCATGGTAACAATTTAAGAAGCGAAGAGATTATTTAAAGTTAGTATTATTAATACTAAATAACTTAATTTTACTTATTCAATAATAATAATACTAATAAAAACTTGATATAAATAAAGCAAAATCATTTTTTTAGTTGTTTTAGGGGAAACACATTCACACTAGACAGCAAAACACGTGTTTTTGCAAAGCTCTTTTTTTCTTTTCCAACGATTCTTTGTTCTATTCCACTCGTTTTAGCAAAACGCGTGGTTTTGCAATGTAGTCTGAATGCCGTAAAAATAAAATATAGAAATCTGTTTTGAGCCACGTTTGCACCTAAATGTGATTCGGCATTCAGACAACATTGCAAAACACGTGTTTTGCCAAAGCAAGTGTAAAAGTATAACGAACTGTTGGAATAGAATAAAGAGCTTAAATACGGGTTATTGCAAAACACGTGTTTTGTTATCTAGTGTGATGTGGCTTAAACGTATTTTGCCAAACACAGCCAAGCTTTTTATTCAATTACAATTATTCGTTATTCTTTTCCACACGTTTTTCCAAAAACTCGAATTTTGCATAAATGTGTTAATGCCATATTGGAATTTTGAAAATTTTGTTCCTAAAGATCCCAACGAAATTCATATATAAAGTAGAGTAGACGAAAGAAATAAAAAAAAAATTGGTAGAAAATATAATGGAAAATCTCATATTTAGGGTTTAAAAACAGGTTTCAAAGTTGTTCGAAACTTTTATGTTTTAAAACTTTTTTTTAACATATTTTGTATGCCAATGGAAAGGTCATAAAAATACCTTTCATTTAATACCAAAAACGCAAATAAAGAAAATTGGGTTATTTTTGAACTTAAATTTTAACCCATATACGAGAGATTGGGCAGCTACAAAGGTATTCATTCTTATTTATTTTGCTCTCTATAACTTTTCCAAATTTTATGGCAATCGGAGGAAACCCACCAGTGGTCCTTCCTTCTAAGTATTTTGTTTCTATTTTCGTGCTTTTATAATTTTTTATTGTTTTTTTTTGTTTTAGGACATTGAAAATTTGTTAACTCTGTAAATTTAAGGCCCAACTATATTTGTGCTCCTGCCAGATTTCTTTCAAATTTATTTTCTAAAGTTTCACTGAAAGTGAACTGTAATTGTAGTGTTAAAGTATCATTCTTTAAATTTTATAGGTACCAGTAACTTAAATACTCTATACTTTTACAGCACTATACAATGTTTTCTAGGCATCACTGAACATAACCTTCAATTTCATATATTAAATGAAATTGAAATTTTATTAAATTTCGCCAGTAGCCTGGCGTATTCGCTTGACAACCTTATATAATAAAATAATCGATTATCGTACACTTTTCAAAGTTGAATTTCTTTCGTTTAAACGATGCGAATTACAAATCTTTAGGACAATATCTTTCAGCCTTCATGTAATATGGTAGATATCAAACTTCGAAGGGTGGACGGTAATTGTCTAGAATGCATCGCCTGGCCTTGTTAAATTTCCATAACATTTAAAATTTAATCACCCTTATTGTATATGTCGTATTTAAAATACGACTACGACTGTTTTGTAATAGATTAAAGAAACTAAGTTTACGTTCTCTTTAATCTATTACAAAACAGTCGTAGTCGTATTTTAAATACGACATACACAATAAGGGTGAATAATTAATCGAATATTTGTTGAAAGTTAATCGTTTTATCAACAAATTTTGTATCGTTTATTCGAACAAAATAAAAACTCTAATTGGTAACCAATTTCACAACGCGTTTTTTTACTGTCAAATTGGTGTGTTAGTTGTTGTTTTGGGAAAATGGGGTTACCGCGGTGACGACTTCGAACAGGCCTAATATTGCTCCCAGGTTTTAAACGAAACGTTGGATTTTACTTGTAGCTGTTCTTACCCTCTCTTTTTATAAAGCGAACGGAATAATTCCGAAATGTGTATATTTTGTTATTGTATCGAAAACAAAATGCACACATTCATCTGGAGGAAATATTCCGTTCGCTCTATAAAAACAGATGGTTAATTTATATCTCGTGTAGGTGTTGTTGGTAAACCAATTTAACTTGTTAAATTAAACACTATACAAATACTTTGTAAAACATTTTTTTGAAAAATATTCTTTGTTAATTTTGTTCAATCAAAAACTTCAATTATTATTCATAACGAATTTTCTTTTTAAAATAAACTGTTTTGTTTTTCTTATAAACTTTTTAAATTAACGGTTTATTTATTTAATTGAGCTGCGCCAATAGGTTATGGGCCGCACAGACACAATGTCTCAAGATTTTAAGTCATCTTTTGAAAAACTGAATCGAAACAATTATGTAATATTTAAAAAGAAGGCGGAATGTGTCCTTATTAGAGATGACACATGGTCTGTTGTACGTGATGAAAAACCAGCAGATTTAAATGCGGTTTGGTTAAGAAAGAATGAAAATGCAAGAGCATCAATTTATTTGATGATTGTTCATAACGAATTTTCTTTTTAAAATAAACTGTTTTGTTTTTCTTATAAACTTTTTAAATTAACGGTTTATTTATTTAATTGAGCTGCGCCAATAGGTGTGCCTTTAAGACTTTAGCTTATTTCTTAACTTTTTAGGATTCGTATTTGATTTTATTTAAATTTTTTAATTTTTCTAAAAATTTCAAAAATGTTTTAAAACGACGTTATTATTATTGATGTTATATATTGTGAGAGGTTTCCTGCGACTTTCAAATATTCTTAGCAGTTTTATTATTTTTAATAGAGTTGACAACATTTAGGCTTCAATAAAATTTTGTTTACTAAATCACTGAACACACCTTAAAAATCTATACATGTTTACTTTTACTAGATTTTTATTAAGTAGTCTTAAAAATTATAATCTTTAAAAATGGCTACAAAAGTGCAGCAAATCCAAAATTATATTGGTTATATAAAATGTGGAGAAATCTTAAAATCACCTTTACAAAATTACCAAAATCCATTTGTTCTCAAGTGTTATCAATGTGATGATATACATTTTCTTCTGGAGTCGTTCATTATACACATACAGCAACATAGCCAAGATGTGTTTTCTCCAAAAGAACGTATTGAAACAAAAACTTTAAGTGTTGACGCAACTCAAGAGCATGTTGATAGTGAATGTGTTGGAGTAAATAATTTAACAATAAAATTGGAAGAAAGTCCTATGGAAATGGTAAGTAATTATGGAGACTCATCTATGAGTCAAAAATTAAAATGTCGATTTATTTTTCAGGTAGATCCATTATTTGATGTTAAGAATGAAACTGAGCCACAAGAGCCAAGTATTAAAGAAGAATATAAGTTACATGAAACAGAAGTTTTGAATACTGATTACGATATAGAACAGTACGATGAATTTGAAGATGCTGCAGACAGTCCCGATGAATTTCTACCAGATGATACAGAGACAGAAGAAGATGAAGTAAGTTTAAATTGTATATGCTTATTTTGTATTTCACATAGGTGAAGCTTTACGTTATTTCTAAACAAATTGTTTTTGTTACAAAAAAAACAATTTACATTGAAAAATGCAACGCCTCACCTGGGAGATATACAAAATAGGAGGCCATTAATGTTTCATGGTCATTTTTATGAATGCAAGAAAACTTCAAAATTTACGGTCACCTTACCAAAATATCTAAAACTTTAATAAAGCGAACGGAATGATTTGAATATTTCGACCTTAAGCGGAATTATACCCGAGTAATAAAGTTTAGGTATAATTATATATAACACCATATATATTTAAAATAAATTTATATCTTATATTGATTAACAATTGGTTTATATGGTGTAATATAAAATTATATATAAATGTATTTGATCCAATATATAATTATATCTGACTTATATGATTAAATATAATTTTATAAATTTAGATATACCCATTTTTTTGGATATAATTATAACAGATTTAATAAAATTCTTTATAATTATATACAATTATATCCACTAATTTCCGTATATAATTATCTGAGAAGACAAACTTGCCTTTTTATAGTTTTTTTTTTTTAATTTTTACTCAGATTTGGTTTTTTTTTTATTATTTTTGGTTAAAACAAAAAGTTTATTCTAAAGATTTTTAAGCTTTAAAATTTTCTTTTTCAAATTTTCTTCGCTTAAAGTGCTTTTTTCTCAAAAGTTCTTACTTTTTCTTTTAAAAAGTATTTTTTTTTTTATAGTTGCTTTTTTTCTGAAATATTTTTCCATTTTTTGTTTTCTCTGATAATTAGCCTATGGGGAATGAGATCGGTCCTGTGTGTGCCAGAAGATCGGTCCCTTCGTGCCAGAGACCGGTCCTCTGCTAAACCCTACCCTATGTAAACAACTGGCAACTTTAACATTGGCTTGTCATAGGAGGGGGTCATTTGTCCTGATAGAAGCATGCCACAGTACTAACCAAAGATGGGCATGCCACAAGACTGTCGCAAAAGAGTCAAGTCGTATAAAATAAACGAAAACTAAACAGCATCCAATGGGTAAAATTCTGGCCAACTGGCTATTTCTTGTTAATAAGCATTCTGGTTAAGTGGTATGTCCTCCCTTTACCAGTCACAAGATTGGTAATTTTAGGACAATTGACACTGCTTAACCCACTTCAGTATTAAATTATACCAGTCCTGTGATAAGTCCTTCTTTAACCATAGGGTATATATACATTTTTTCCTATCGGATAGTTATAGATGACAAATTTCATATAAATTTTCTTTAATTAGCAAATTTTCTTTTGTATTTTTGATTGGTTCATGGTTAATGATCTTATATTGTTTGAAAAATATGCTGTCTTCAGCATTTTTCACATTATTTGTTTTATACACTCCATCATATGTGTTGAGCCTATCTATCAATTTGTCATTCTATTTGTAATGTGTCGAAATATAGACCGATCTATAAAGTATATTTTTGCTTGGTCCTAACAAAATCACACTCTAATTAAGCAATGTCTTTCTGTATGTACGCAGTATTAGCGACCACGTCTCGAAATCTCTGCTCATTTTTACCCAGATTAATGAACATTCTCACTAGGAGTTTGGCAGTGAAAGTTATCAACATCGGTTCAGCGGTTGAAATGTTATGAGCAAAAATGTTAAGTTACCTCTAATTTGTATAGTAAACGAAATTCCTGCTGAGTCCATTAGCAATATTTTAGAAATTTACCAACAAAAGGAAAAAGTTAGAAAAAATCAAAAAAAAAAAAGACAAAATAATGCTCATTCAACTAATTATCAATACATTAATCTTTTTATACCCTTCACATACTCTGATCAGGGTATATATCAGTTTGTCATTCCGTTTGTAATGTGTTGAAATATGGGTCTTAGACCCCATAAAGTATATATTCTTGATCTTTATACAATTTTAAGACGATTTAGCGATGTCCGTCCATCTGTCTATTGAAATGGTGATTACGGAGCGAAAATGCAATATGTACATTTTAACCTAGATTAAAGAGCATTTTCGTTGGTGTTGAAAATGGTCAAAATCAGTCCAGCGGTTCAAAAGTTATAATTGAAAATTTTAAGCTACCACTAAATTTTCCATACAAAATGTTTATCTTAGTACAATTTCATAGTAGCGTCTGGTGTATAAAAGAGTATGTCATATTTTTTCACCAGACGCTTAGAGGTTAATAATAATTGAAATTCAACTCACATTTTTTTCACCTAAAAGAATTGGTTTTTTTACCATACAATTTCTTTTTTTATAATTGGTTTTTCTGTTCCATTTCGTCATCTAAAATCCAAAAGGCCGTAACTACACTTTTTAGTTTTATACAAGAGAGACAAAAAACATTATAAATAAAAAAGAACTACTTGAAGTTTAGTATCCAAATTTTCGAATTATGCTTAAGAAACAAAGACGGATTATTTCTGAGAAAAATAGTAGTTTTAAAGTAATGTAGTTACGGACTCTTGTAAACGATTTTTCTGAAACCAAAAAAAGCCAGTAACTCTGCTTTTTGATAAAAATTAAAAAGTTTTTAGTCAACTTATGTATTTTTATCTATTTATTGTGAGAATTTTTAAAACAAACCGCATTTTAAACTATTTAAAAATTTACGAGAAATATAAATAAACTCATTAATTTATTCCGAGAAAATAAAATTAAATTGGTTAAACAAAACACAGTGTAAATCTTTCCATAAACGACAAAAAACTGCACTACAGGACTTAATTATATATATTATATATAATTATATATATTATGTATAATTATATATATTACATATATTAATAATTATATATTATATATATATTATATATAATATAGCACCATATATAATAAGATATAATTATATATGCGGTTGATTATTAAAAAAATTGTTTATATGGTGCTATATAAAATTATATATGGTCCAATATATTATTATATCTGATTATATCAGATTTTATAGAATAATATGTAATAATATCCACCAATTTCCGTATATAATTATATATAATTTTATATGGCTTATATAATTTTTTCAATCGGGTAATGAATATATTAAAATTGCTCTTACGGCCTTTTGATTTTAATAAAATTGGTGTTTTTGGACGTAATCCTGTAAAATTTTGTGGGATGGTGTATTTTGGTTAACTACATCGAAATCAACCAAAAAGACAATTTCGAATTTTTTGTTAGTTACGGCCTTTTGGATTTTAGATGGCGATTTGTAGTATATACACTGTGCAAGATACTTGTTTTTTAATCGATTTATGGACACACTTTATAATTTGTAATGTTTTTGCAATTTGACTGAAATGATTTGAATTGACATTTTTGTTTTATTTTACTACTGGAGTCTGTTACATCCTTAAAAAACATTATTATCTAACTTAATAAATTTAACTACAAAATAAACTTCGGAAGCTATAGTCTAACTTTACAAAAATTTCATAAATACACTTAAAACTGGCATCTAAAATATTTTAAGGGGACAAATTCCAACATTCTCAAAAAAAAAAAATTAAAAATTGCAAATATTCAGCCCTGTCTCAAAATAACGAAACAGATTTAAAATCCTGTAGATTGAGATAAGCCAACTTAAGTTAATGATGCCAATAATATCTAAAAAGGATTCCCATTATATTTAGCAACAGAAATTTAATGCAAATTCTTATTTTTTTTTTATTATATTAAAGTGGGGATAATTGAATTTCGCTTTAATTTTAAAAATTGATATCGAAAATATTTATCGATTAAAATAATAAGATTTATCATTGAAAATTTATTGGTAAAGGATTACTTTGTCGTTTTTAGAGTTTTCTAGCTTTTCTCGTTTTTTGTTAAAATTGAAAAATATTAACATAGGAATTTCGTCCACGTTTGGTGAATAAAATATTTTGTAAAATTTTCATTTCTAGTGGTGAAAAATATTTTACATTCACCTCAAAATGTGTTTCACCTCAGTTTTTTATTCACCAACAGATTTTTTTCACCACAAACAAATTTGTTTTAATCCCAAACTAACCTTCCAAACTTCTAAATCAATCTTTTCAATATACTTAGCAGAGCTAGAAAAAATCGATTGTTAAAAATATATTAATTTTTATATATTAAAAAAAAAATTTAACCAACATTTTTGAACGCTAGGAAAAGTTTGAATTTAACTCCATTAGTTTAGTGTAACAAAAACTCGGCCTTTATTTGTCTTTTGTTATAATAAGCCAATCATATCGTATTCGTTATTGTCGTATATTCTAAAACTTTTCAATATTTTGTGCTTGAGAACTGGTTAACTATTTATACCTTTGTATATTTTTGCATTTTTGTAATTTTTCGGACGTTATTTACTTTTTTATGTATTGGTATCTAGTGTCGTAAAACTCAATTTTCTACAACAAAACATCTTCCTCAATTACATTATCCGTATTGTGCCATAGAAGAGGTTGATTATGCTACAGAAATATATGCAAATACAACATCTACAACCAGTTCAAAAGCTGGACGACCATCTAAATCTAAAAATAAGTCAACACGATTTATTGGAAAACATTTTCTTGAATGTATACCGGGAACGAATTCTAAAAAAAAAAGTCCCAGGCGAAGATGTTCAGAGTGCACTAAAAACAAAAAACGCAAAGAAACAAGATATTGGTGCCCCACATGTGAAGTTTCTTTATGTGCTGTCCCATGCTTTAAAAATTATCATACTATTACTAGTTAAGAATACAGTTTTGAATTTGAAATAGCTTTAATATTTTGAGTTAATAATTTTTTAAAATAAAGTTTGGATTTAAAAAAAAAAAAATTAATTTCTTTGTAGTTATTACTGAGGAAAAAAAATTGGTAATAGAAAAAATTAAAAAAATAACTACTCGTGGGTGTTTTGCATTTCACAGAGATCTGAAATCAATATTTCGATTAGAATATCTAATCATCTTCTATCATCTATTTAATAACGATCACAAAACACTTCTTTTTCTCCTTATGGGTATTAAAAAGTTAATAAGAATAATAAGAAGTTTTTCCGTTAGTATATTTGCAATGCCCGGGAAGATGGTTAGAGATTCTGGACATTTTTCAACCAAACTTAGGAAATATTTAAAACAATTGGGAATTTTTTAATTTTCTCTTTAAAGCGCCCTCTGTTGCAAATTTTAGCAACTAAAATTTTAACTTTAACAGAATATAAATCTTAAGACTGTTGTATAAATATTATCGCTTCGAGTTATTACCAAATTCTAATTTAAAAAGCATACAATTTAATTTTTTTAAATAGAGACGGAGGAGATTAGAAAAATAAACAAAAATCTAAAAATAGAATATTTGTGTTTGTTAGTGTTGTCACTTTTGAGTATAATATAACAGAAAAGCTAATAGGAAAGAATACTGCAATTTAGCTGCATTACATTCGAGCCATACTTGGGTGTGATCGCTAAACGGTCATGACTTGGTATTGTTACGTTTGTAATGTAAGAAGAAGCGCAGGTTTGATTCTGACAGCCGCAGATTGTTGAAAAATGTATCATATAAAGACAATCTGACAATTATAAGACACAAATAATGATACAATTTAAATGAAAAATCACTGATGACGCCTGTCCATAAAAAGGCAGAAACTAGTCTAGTCTGATTTACAAATTAATAGTGTTTATAATTTTTAGAGAAAAACGTTTATTCTACTTCTTAACCTCAACATTTCTAAAATTAGCGCTTTAAGTTCGGTCGTCAAATTGTTGATGTTAACTATATTAACATTAACTACAAAAATTAATTTTTAGTCATATGCCTAAGCCGCCACGAAGTTTTGTCAAAAAACATTAACATTATATATAGAGACGGAGGAGATTAGAAAAATAAACAAAAATCTAAAAATAGAATATTTGTGTTTGTCAGTGTTGTAACTTCTGAGTATAGTCTACAATACAATAACAGAAAACTGCAATTTAGCTGCATTACATTCGGGGCCATACTTGGGTGTGATCGCTAAACGGTCATGACTTGTTATTGTTACGTTTGTAATGTAAGAAGAGCGCTGGTTTGATTCTTACAGCCGCAGGTTGTTGAACAATTTATCATATAGAGACAATCTGACAATTATGTATAAGACACAAATAATAATACAATTTAAATGGAAAATCACTGATGACGCCTGTCCATAAAAAGGCAGAAACTAGTCTAGTCTGATTTACAAATTAATAGCGATGTCCGTCCATCTGTCTATTGAAATGGTGATTACGGAGCGAAAATGCAATATGTACATTTTAACCTAGATTAAAGAGCATTTTCGTTGGTGTTGAAAATGGTCAAAATCAGTCCAGCGGTTCAAAAGTTATAATTGAAAATTTTAAGCTACCACTAAATTTTCCATACAAAATGTTTATCTTAGTACAATTTCATAGTAGCGTCTGGTGTATAAAAGAGTATGTCATATTTTTTCACCAGACGCTTAGAGGTTAATAATAATTGAAATTCAACTCACATTTTTTTCACCTAAAAGAATTGGTTTTTTTACCATACAATTTCTTTTTTTATAATTGGTTTTTCTGTTCCATTTCGTCATCTAAAATCCAAAAGGCCGTAACTACACTTTTTAGTTTTATACAAGAGAGACAAAAAACATTATAAATAAAAAAGAACTACTTGAAGTTTAGTATCCAAATTTTCGAATTATGCTTAAGAAACAAAGACGGATTATTTCTGAGAAAAATAGTAGTTTTAAAGTAATGTAGTTACGGACTCTTGTAAACGATTTTTCTGAAACCAAAAAAAGCCAGTAACTCTGCTTTTTGATAAAAATTAAAAAGTTTTTAGTCAACTTATGTATTTTTATCTATTTATTGTGAGAATTTTTAAAACAAACCGCATTTTAACTATTTAAAAATTTACGAGAAATATAAATAAACTCATTAATTTATTCCGAGAAAATAAAATTAAATTGGTTAAACAAAACACAGTGTAAATCTTTCCATAAACGACAAAAAACTGCACTACAGGACTTAATTATATATATTATATATAATTATATATATTATGTATAATTATATATATTACATATATTAATAATTATATATTATATATATATTATATATAATATAGCACCATATATAATAAGATATAATTATATATGCGGTTGATTATTAAAAAAATTGTTTATATGGTGCTATATAAAATTATATATGGTCCAATATATTATTATATCTGATTATATCAGATTTTATAGAATAATATGTAATAATATCCACCAATTTCCGTATATAATTATATATAATTTTATATGGCTTATATAATTTTTTCAATCGGGTAATGAATATATTAAAATTGCTCTTACGGCCTTTTGATTTTAATAAAATTGGTGTTTTTGGACGTAATCCTGTAAAATTTTGTGGGATGGTGTATTTTGGTTAACTACATCGAAATCAACCAAAAAGACAATTTCGAATTTTTTGTTAGTTACGGCCTTTTGGATTTTAGATGGCGATTTGTAGTATATACACTGTGCAAGATACTTGTTTTTTAATCGATTTATGGACACACTTTATAATTTGTAATGTTTTTGCAATTTGACTGAAATGATTTGAATTGACATTTTTGTTTTATTTTACTACTGGAGTCTGTTACATCCTTAAAAAACATTATTATCTAACTTAATAAATTTAACTACAAAATAAACTTCGGAAGCTATAGTCTAACTTTACAAAAATTTCATAAATACACTTAAAACTGGCATCTAAAATATTTTAAGGGGACAAATTCCAACATTCTCAAAAAAAAAAATTAAAAATTGCAAATATTCAGCCCTGTCTCAAAATAACGAAACAGATTTAAAATCCTGTAGATTGAGATAAGCCAACTTAAGTTAATGATGCCAATAATATCTAAAAAGGATTCCCATTATATTTAGCAACAGAAATTTAATGCAAATTCTTATTTTTTTTTTTATTATATTAAAGTGGGGATAATTGAATTTCGCTTTAATTTTAAAAATTGATATCGAAAATATTTATCGATTAAAATAATAAGATTTATCATTGAAAATTTATTGGTAAAGGATTACTTTGTCGTTTTTAGAGTTTTCTAGCTTTTCTCGTTTTTTGTTAAAATTGAAAAATATTAACATAGGAATTTCGTCCACGTTTGGTGAATAAAATATTTTGTAAAATTTTCATTTCTAGTGGTGAAAAATATTTTACATTCACCTCAAAATGTGTTTCACCTCAGTTTTTTATTCACCAACAGATTTTTTTCACCACAAACAAATTTGTTTTAATCCCAAACTAACCTTCCAAACTTCTAAATCAATCTTTTCAATATACTTAGCAGAGCTAGAAAAAATCGATTGTTAAAAATATATTAATTTTTATATATTAAAAAAAAAATTTAACCAACATTTTTGAACGCTAGGAAAAGTTTGAATTTAACTCCATTAGTTTAGTGTAACAAAAACTCGGCCTTTATTTGTCTTTTGTTATAATAAGCCAATCATATCGTATTCGTTATTGTCGTATATTCTAAAACTTTTCAATATTTTGTGCTTGAGAACTGGTTAACTATTTATACCTTTGTATATTTTTGCATTTTTGTAATTTTTCGGACGTTATTTACTTTTTTATGTATTGGTATCTAGTGTCGTAAAACTCAATTTTCTACAACAAAACATCTTCCTCAATTACATTATCCGTATTGTGCCATAGAAGAGGTTGATTATGCTACAGAAATATATGCAAATACAACATCTACAACCAGTTCAAAAGCTGGACGACCATCTAAATCTAAAAATAAGTCAACACGATTTATTGGAAAACATTTTCTTGAATGTATACCGGGAACGAATTCTAAAAAAAAAAGTCCCAGGCGAAGATGTTCAGAGTGCACTAAAAACAAAAAACGCAAAGAAACAAGATATTGGTGCCCCACATGTGAAGTTTCTTTATGTGCTGTCCCATGCTTTAAAAATTATCATACTATTACTAGTTAAGAATACAGTTTTGAATTTGAAATAGCTTTAATATTTTGAGTTAATAATTTTTTAAAATAAAGTTTGGATTTAAAAAAAAAAAAATTAATTTCTTTGTAGTTATTACTGAGGAAAAAAAATTGGTAATAGAAAAAATTAAAAAAATAACTACTCGTGGGTGTTTTGCATTTCACAGAGATCTGAAATCAATATTTCGATTAGAATATCTAATCATCTTCTATCATCTATTTAATAACGATCACAAAACACTTCTTTTTCTCCTTATGGGTATTAAAAAGTTAATAAGAATAATAAGAAGTTTTTCCGTTAGTATATTTGCAATGCCCGGGAAGATGGTTAGAGATTCTGGACATTTTTCAACCAAACTTAGGAAATATTTAAAACAATTGGGAATTTTTTAATTTTCTCTTTAAAGCGCCCTCTGTTGCAAATTTTAGCAACTAAAATTTTAACTTTAACAGAATATAAATCTTAAGACTGTTGTATAAATATTATCGCTTCGAGTTATTACCAAATTCTAATTTAAAAAGCATACAATTTAATTTTTTTTAAATAGAGACGGAGGAGATTAGAAAAATAAACAAAAATCTAAAAATAGAATATTTGTGTTTGTTAGTGTTGTCACTTTTGAGTATAATATAACAGAAAAGCTAATAGGAAAGAATACTGCAATTTAGCTGCATTACATTCGAGCCATACTTGGGTGTGATCGCTAAACGGTCATGACTTGGTATTGTTACGTTTGTAATGTAAGAAGAAGCGCAGGTTTGATTCTGACAGCCGCAGATTGTTGAAAAATGTATCATATAAAGACAATCTGACAATTATAAGACACAAATAATGATACAATTTAAATGAAAAATCACTGATGACGCCTGTCCATAAAAAGGCAGAAACTAGTCTAGTCTGATTTACAAATTAATAGTGTTTATAATTTTTAGAGAAAAACGTTTATTCTACTTCTTAACCTCAACATTTCTAAAATTAGCGCTTTAAGTTCGGTCGTCAAATTGTTGATGTTAACTATATTAACATTAACTACAAAAATTAATTTTTAGTCATATGCCTAAGCCGCCACGAAGTTTTGTCAAAAAACATTAACATTATATATAGAGACGGAGGAGATTAGAAAAATAAACAAAAATCTAAAAATAGAATATTTGTGTTTGTCAGTGTTGTAACTTCTGAGTATAGTCTACAATACAATAACAGAAAACTGCAATTTAGCTGCATTACATTCGGGGCCATACTTGGGTGTGATCGCTAAACGGTCATGACTTGTTATTGTTACGTTTGTAATGTAAGAAGAGCGCTGGTTTGATTCTTACAGCCGCAGGTTGTTGAACAATTTATCATATAGAGACAATCTGACAATTATGTATAAGACACAAATAATAATACAATTTAAATGGAAAATCACTGATGACGCCTGTCCATAAAAAGGCAGAAACTAGTCTAGTCTGATTTACAAATTAATAGTGTTTATAATTTTTAGAGAAAAAGTTTATTCTTCTTCTTAACCTCAACATTTCTAAAATTAGCGGTTTAAGTTAGGTTGTCAAATTGTTGATGTTAACTACATATATAATTTTCTGAGTACGTGCAAAATGAAATTTTTTTATTAGGTTCGACGTTATTTCCACGGGTGCCCTCGTGAAACCAATTCACCCTAACAACAACCATTTACTCACAATTTTGCCAATAGCAACGCTTTGTGTTAAAATTACGTACTTGCTCTAATGTGAGTAAAACAAAGTTATTATTTCCAGCGCGGTTTTAAGGTTGACCGTATCAATTTATAATTATGCATTTTAAATGTTTTATCAATAATATTATATTTATTTCAGATTGTAAGTAAATCTACAAAAATACATAAATTTAAAACAACACCCTTAGTAGCTAATTTTATGGATTCTAAAGTAAATGTTACAACATTAATTGAATCGTATAAAAATCGACCGAATCTTTGGGACAAAGATTCTGCCCTTTATCGATTTAAAGATAAAAGACAACAATTTTTACAAGAAATTTCTGAACACCTTAAAAATAAGTTAAATTTAAATCTTCTGTGGACTGAAGTGGCCGAAATTCTTGCTCACATTTGTCGAAAGCATCGAGACGATTATCGGAGGCTACAAAATCTTAAACAAAAAGATAAAAATGATAAAAAATATAAACGTTGTTGGTATTTTGAAGAATTACACTTTTTAAGGTCTAAAAAAATAAGTCAATTGGAAAAAATTGATCCACAGCTGCCAGATTTAACACCCGAACAGATAATAAAAATATTAGAAATTTATCAAAGTTTTCCACATCTCTGGAATTCAAATCTCGTAGAATTTATTTGTACTAATAAACGTCAGGATGCTCAGAATGAAATGCTGCTGGCATTGGAAACAAACATGAATTTAAAGATAACAAAAAATTCATTGGAAAAGTATTTACGAACCATACATAATTATATTTCAAAAGAAAAACGACTTCAAACAAATAATACTAGAAAAAAATATAATCGCAATACTTCGAAAACTAAAACACCTGATTATTATGAAAACTTGGCGTTTTTGTATGATCACGAAGGACCATTTACTTGTAGCGAATGTAAACGTATATATACAAAACCATTATGTTTCAGACAACACAAAGCCCAACATGATGGCTCAATACCCTTTACATGTTCTCAATGCAATAAAGAATTTAAAAATCTTCCTACCTATACCACACATGCCAAACGTCATTTTGAAGATCTCGTCTATGTCTGCAAAGAGTGCGATAAGAAATTTTTAAATCATAATGATCTGAAGATACATATGTTGACTCATACTGGTGCTAGACCATATTGTTGTGAAATTTGTGGTGCTTCATATCGCCATGTGCAATGTTTTAAAAAACACCAAAGACGCCATGAGAAGCGTTTTTCTCATACCTGCCACATTTGTTCCAAAGGTTATTATTCAAAGGATCGTTACGATGATCATATGAATTCACACATGAATATACGTTCACATATTTGTAAATTATGCGGAAAAGGATTTATTACCAGCAGAGCATTAAAAACGCATGCGGTAACACATGAAGATGTACGAAATCACGCTTGTAAATTGTGTGGTAAAACGTTTAAACTGAAAATTGGTGTGCTGCAACATATGCGAACTCACGGTAGTAAGGTTGAAATACTAGAATAGTTACAGTATTTATAATTTATTAAAAGAAACTAATATACATACTTGAAAACTTAACTTAAAAAATCCGTTTTATTAAATTTTATTTATGAAACAGTTTCATTGCATGAAAATCTATGAAGAATTGTCATATTTATGTTGTTTTCATAAATATGATGAAACTTTTCATACATTTGTATGAAACATATTTCATAACTTCTTCACTATTTAAAATAAAAATGCCATCAATATTTTTTGGGTTTAAAAGTGACTTATATCTCGAAAACTAAAAGAGACATGGCATAACGGCACATATTAAAAATCATTAAAGATCCGCTGGACATTTTGCAACCAAAATATTTGCAGATATCTTGAACATTGCTTTATTTAGAAATTTTATGTCTTTTTTTTTATCTTAATGCGCCCTCTTGTCGAAATATTAGAAGCCAAACGTTTACAGAGCATGAATTTATTTTAAAAATTTTAATGAACAAATTTTTGTTTTCAAAATTATAAAAAAAATTAATTTTTATACCCTCCACCATATGTGATGAGGGTATTTATAAGTTTGTAAATTCCGTTTGTAACTCATAGAAATATAGGTCTAAGAACCCATAACGTATATATATATTCTTGATCCTTATTGAGTTTTAAGACGATATAGTGATGTACGTTTGTCTGTCTGTATGTCCGTCTGTCTGTTGAAATGGCGTTCATGGCTCAAAAGCGCAATGCGTGTACATTTACAGATTAGTGTACATTTACTCGAAAAGTTTGGTATTGAAAATAAGCAAAATCGGTCCAGCGGTTCAAAAGTTATGATTGAAAATGTGAATGTAACTCTAAATTTTTAAATAATACACAGTACAATTTGATAGTAGCGTCTGGTGTAGAAAATATAACGTCATATTTTTCCACCAGACGCTAAGAGGTGAATAATATTTAAAATTTACCTGAAATTTTTATTTCACCTCAATATTTTTTTTCACCTTCAAAATTTTTTTTCACCACAAAAATATTTCTTACATCCAAAAAAGTTTTCACATCTGTAATGTTCATTATTTTTTGTTTTTTTCATTTGTAACATATATGTACACTAGGGCGGGTCGATTTAAAAATCGCTCAACGTTCAAGGAAAATCGTATTCTAGGGATCAAAATAAGAAGGAACCATACCTCCAAAACGAATTCTGATGTCTCGACTTTTGACCCGTAGGGTAAAATTTTGAAAAAGCCCACTTTGATATTTCAGAAAGTAGGAGGAATATCTTCAAGATTATGGGAGCTGCTTCTTCTCCGGGAGACGCGCTAGCAGATTAATGCATAAATCATCATTCTAGGTGACCGTTAAGGGGTTAAAATTTAAGTTGAAAGAGGCCTTTTTAGCCGTGTTTTTATAGCAATATGTACAAATCTCGGGATAGAGATATTTCAGAAAGTAGGAGTCTTTCCAAGATTAGGGTCTCTATTTCTTCTCCGGAAGACGCTCTAGCAGATGAATGTATAAATTATATTCGATTGGGTTGGATTCGATTGGGGCACTCTAAATGGGTCAAAGTGGGATTTTTCAAAATTTGACCCTACTGGTCAAAAGTCGGGACATCAGAATTCGTTTTAGAGGTATGGTTCCTTCGGCAAAGTTTCTTATTTTGATCCCTAGAATACAATTTTCCTTGAACGTTGAGCGATTTTTTTTGCCTCCATACAAATCGACCAGGCCTAATGTACACATTATCATACACATATCATTTGAAAAGAAACTAAAACTTTATTTTTATTAAAAAAATATATATGTAAATTTAAAACTATTCACTTTCCAAAAAATGTTCCATAGCATCATCATTGTCTTCATCAATTAGAATATTTGTTGTAGTAGTACCATGTGACTTGATATGACTACTTAAACCACCATATTGTGCAAAATTTTTTCCACAAATTTTGCAAGAGTATTTTTTCTTTTCCGAATGCGTTTGATTATGTTGATTTAAATATTTGCTACACGTAAAGGATTTTCCACATATATCACACTTCTTATCGCGTACATTCGCATGAGATTTCATATGTTGTTTCAACTTATTGTTCTCATAGAAACCCTTAAAACATATCGAACATTTGTGATTGGGATTTTTTTCATGACGTCTTCGATGTGAATCAAAATAGGTCCATGTACGAAATGACTGACCGCAAATATCACAAAAATATGGTTTTTCACCGGTATGATGGCGTGAGTGAACATTTAAGTCGGTAGATGTTGGAAACTTTTTACCACATTCTTTACACTCAAATTGATAGTCTTTTGTATGTCTCCTCAGATGAACCGTACAGTTGCCAACTTTCATAAAGCCCTTTTTACATATGGGACAGGTGTAGGGCATAGAGCCATCGTGTGAGGATTTGTGTATTTTATATTGATCGGGACCATTACAAATTTCTTCACAGTATTCACATTTAAAGGGACCCACAGAATCCTTTAAAAACAGTAGTTCAGCGTATAATTTGCACTGTGGCTTAAAATCTGTTTTCAGTTTTTCACTTTCAATTTGTCGATGTTTTTCCTGCGTATAGGCATAACGTATGTAATATAGTTTCTTTTGTAATTCGTCTAGAGTTAAATTTAAATTCATTTGTTCATTTACAACTTCTAATAGTTCTTGTAAACCTTCTTGACGTTGCGTTTTAAACCGAAAGCCAATGTGATTGACATCCCATAGACAAGGATAACTTTTATAAAGTTCCAATAATTGTTGATTTTCTTCAGGCGTTAGTTTAGCCAACGGCAAATAACATTTATCATTGATCAGTGCTTTTGTTCCCTAGAAATAATAAGTTAAATTTCAATAAAGAAAAAACAAACTACTTGCATACATACAAAAGTAAATAGGTTCGGTTAATTAAAAGGAATCAGGGGCGTTATTATATATTCGAATTCGGAAATTTTAAAACTCTTGCAAAATGATATCCATAAAAGTCCACCTTTTTTACTTTTCGCATTTACTAGATCATTGTCTGCACGTTTTCAACATTTTTACCCATTAAAAAGTACTATTAATTACGTTATTTTCAATGTGAAAATTCTGTTCGAATCGAATTTCTTTTCGAATGGAATTGCGTAATAACTAGTGTCCGACCGAACATTTCGGGCAAAAAACTATATTTTGTCGGTTTTTTGATATCTAGAGGCAATGATGACAAATTTTGGTATTGAAACATGTTTTTTGAGCCGATTTAATTCGATTTTGTGTATAAATTTTAAGAGAAAAGCCGAAGTTTAGCTATAAAGTTAAAAGTTCGGCCGCCGAACTATTTTCAATTTGGCCGAACTTTCTGAGGCCGAACAGTGAATTCATTGCTTAACTACAGACTTTTCTTCAAATTTGACACTCAAAATAGAATCTAATCAGTCCAATAAACATTTTTCCATCCGCCAAATTTGTCCATAATGCTTTAAAATACCGAATACAGACCAAATGCATTTTCTGGCCGAACTGTTCGGTCGGACACTAGTAATAACCCCCAGGCATATGCTGTATATTTTACTTTCGGGTGAAAGTGAAATATAAAAAAAATAAATCGATAAACCTGAGTCTATGCTGCTACTGTTTAGCGCAATAAAGATATAATGCAACAAAAATATTTCTGATCATTTTTTTTAATTACTTACAATCCTGGGGGTAATCTCGTAACACGATTCGAAAAAAAATTGGAATTCGTAAATCTTGCACATATCGTAAAGAACAGTTTTTAATACAAATTATATATTTTTTTTCTATTTTATGGTTTTTACACTAGATGTAAAAATTAAAAAAGTATGATTTTTGCTAAAGATTTTATTTTTACATAAAGTAAAAGATTTTCGAATTCGAAAATTTTTTTCGAATCGAGTTACGCGGTAACCCCCCAGATCTGAATTCCAAAACTTTATAATTAAAGTGGATTTGTGAAGTCACAAGGAACTATAAATTTCGAAAAATTACTGTTTCGAAAAAATTTTCGAAATTTTCAGACAATTTCTACAATAATTTGTTATAAACATGTATAAATATTAATATTTGCAAAATATTTGTTTTATATTTATCCAACTTTATACAAAATAAAATGTGGAACACAGAACACCAACAAATTTATAATGTCTCACTCTAGAATTTTTTATATGGATTCGGAACACCGAAGAGCACCGTTAAGGAGACGACTTATATATGGACAATTCTAGGGTCACGTTCTCGATATCATTTTATTTTTAGTGCAAAAGGTATGTTTTGTCGATTTGCTGTTTCCGATACATAATCAATAAACATGGGAACGCCAACGCGACAAAAAATTGGAAAATTCCATATAAAGCAAAACTTGTTTAAAACAAATTCGGATAAGATAAATTCTCGATTATTACAAACAAATTTTCAAGCCTCCATTTTTTTGGCAACAATTTTCATATAAAAAAAAACCTTTTCACTATCAACTCTCCAGGCCCAAGGACCAAAGACGTATCCTGCTGATTTTTGCCAAGATCGGAACATATTTAGTTTTTTTTCCCCAGATTAAGACCCCAAATATTGGCTACAATAAAATAATAAAAAATAAAGATCAACTCAAACTGGCCTTAAGGACGATGCCTATTAAATTTGGTTAAGATAGCTCCATCTGTACACTTTTGCCCACATAAAAGCCCGCCAAAAATTGTCTCTTTTGTTTGTTCATATGCTATAGGTCGCAAATACTAAAATATTTTGATGAAATTCGGCCCACTGAATTATATCGGCCCTAGGGACAAATCCTATGGATATTGATTAGAATTTGTTCATGTTTAGAGCGACAAAAAATTGGTTCTTATACTGGTTTTTAAGCTTTAGGTCGCAAATACACTTAATATTTTTTTTTTTTTTTAATTCGACACACTGACTTATATCGGCCCAAGGATAAATTCTTTTGATTTTGATTATACGGTATAGGTCGCAAAAAAATTCTAATGAAATGTGGTACACTGGCTCACACGGGTTTGGACTTATTTCCCTATTCCTGATTTTTTAATATAGGAGGGCGTCGGCGCTCATCAATGACGAGAGGGTATCAAGCTCTATTGACTCATTGGAGCATCGTCGGAATGTGGGTTGTGTAACATTGTTCTATCGATATTACCATGGAAATTGTTCTGCTGAGATAAGTGAACTTATCCCCATGGCCCGTATTTTCATTCGAAACACTCGCTTATCTAGCAGAGCTCATCCGTTTGTAGTCGATTGTCTAGTGAAGCGCACAACGCATTACAGGGAAAATTCGTTCCTCAGCCGTACTAGCCGTATGTGGAATAAACTCCCCGCGGAGGTCTTCCCTGTCACTTACAATGTAGCGAAATTCAAATCAAATATTCACAAACACTACTCCCTCTTTCCTCCTCCCCATAACCTAATTTCCTGATATCAACACAATGCATTGCATTATAGGGGGCATCCCCTGAGTGTTGGTCTAACGAAAAAAAAATATAGCCCTAATATCAGTCAAAATTTAAATTTACTTCTGATTTATTAATATTAGATCAAGTAAATGTTGAGTAAATTTGCCTACAGACCACAGTTTTAAACGAATTTGAAAAAATTAAAATTTTAAAAATAACTGACTAAATTTAAGATCGAATTTTAAAATTCATTTAATTCGTCAAAATCATTTTCCATTTTTTTTTGATATTTCTGCTATAAAAAAATTAAAAGTCGTGGGATACAAACGAAATTGCCAACATTAAAAAAAAAACATCAAAGTTTAAAAGAATCGCATTTTTTTTTTTAATTGTCAAAAATTGAAAAAATGGCCAACATTTAAAATAAATCTATTAAATTAAAAAAATCGTCAAAATAAAAACAAAAATTCACAAAAAATCTGAAATATCGACAAAAATTAAAAAATCGCTCGGATTGAAAAAAAAACTTATATAATTGAAAAATAGTCGCCAAAATTTATAAAATTGCATTAATGAGAAATCGGGTTTCTTCCTCTGTGGTGCTTTGTTTATACAAAACAAAATCAAAAAGTTACCGCGTATTTGAAAACGATTATTAATATAGAATAAAAATTGAAATACATTTCGTTAATATTCCCACAGTTTTTAAAATTTGTATATCTATCTATCTTATATATCAAAAAAAAAAAATTAAATTTCGCTGATTTTCACGATTTATTACGAACATAAAATAAACGACTTTTAAAAATCAGTCATAAGGAATCGATCTGAAATTTAGTAAGTTATTTTGCAAATTTAAAATTTTTTAACTTCGTTTAGAACTGTGGGCTGTAGGCAAATTTGCTCAAAAAAGTCTAATTTTCCCCACTATGTGGTGTAGTATATCCTATAGTCGGCATGAATGACTTTAATCATTAAAAATTTAAATTAAGTGCTTTTTAACCTATTAAAATTTCAAACCAAAATATTAGTTGGCTGTAAACCAGACTAATAATTTTATAGTAGTTTGATATAATTTTTATTAAAAATAAAAATTATGTTTTTTCGACCTTTAATTGTGCAATGAAAATGAAAATTATTCAAGTTCGAGGCCATACTCTATATTTCTTTTATAGGATATTGTCCTAACAAATAATCTATAGAGTTTTTGTTTTCAAATTTATTCCTTGACCCTTTCAGGAATGTGTTGATATATCTATTTCGGGAATTTTCTAGGTTCCCATCATCAGAACACGTTTTGAAAGCGGAAACAATCCCATGCCAAACATCAAACATTCATATAAACTAGTTTACTCACTACATGAGAACTAATATATGAGCTCGAAGTTAAAGATTATCACCATTGATCAAAAAATAAATTGAAAACTTGTCTTTTATGTACAAGGTCCACCTTTGGTGGATATTCAATACACGTTTTTTGTTTTTCTCTCCTTTTTATATTTTGTTTAGTTTGTAAACAAAAACGGGGGAAGTAAACTAGGCGGTACTTTGCCTTTTTTACCAGTTTGTTATAATTTTTATTAAAAGTAAAAATTATGTTTTTTTTCGACCTTTAATTGTGCAATGAAAATGAAAATTTTCAAGTTCGAGGCCATACTCTATATTTCTTCATTAGGATATTGTCCTAACAAATAATCTATAGAGTTTTTTGTTTTCAAATTTATTATTTGCCCTTTCAGGAATGTGTTGATAGATTATTTGTTTGGACAATATCCTAATGAAGAAATATAGAGTATGGCCTCGAACTTGAATAATTTTCATTTTCAATTTTATAGTAAAATAAAAATAAATAATAATTTTACTTGTTTTAATCCATTTGATTTAAAAATAAGTTGCAACATTTTATTCATCTAAGCAAACATTTTTTTTTATTATTAATAATATGCTTCCCATTACTGGTTACTGACTAAAGACTTTACATGAAATATGCTACGTTTCCACTATACGTGCTTGGGGGCAAAACTTGTTGTTTTTGTGAAAAATAAAAATTGGTTCAAGACACGTTCAGTGGAAACGTAGCCTTAGGCTTAAATTTATAATTTAAATTATTAAATATTTTAGTATATTTCGACAGGCTGGCGGCGGCTTCATGTTGTTCACAATATAGCCGATGCATTTTTCTTATTGATAATTTTGAACTTAAGTATTTTTGGTTATTTACTTCAATTGCTGGAAAACTTAATATATGATTTTTGATTAAATCCGTTTTTTCATTACTAAATTTATTATGTGCTGCTGTTTTACCACGATTGTCTCTCAACAAATTTGGATTACAAGACAATTTTTTCATTTGAACAGTTTTAATAAAGCTTTCAGTTTCTCCAAACGTACAAATAAAGCAACTTCTGCAAACATTTATTTTCATACCATTTGATTCGATATAATAAATTACAGTGTTTTGGCGATTTTTTGGATTAGTAGTGTTTTTATTTAGAGTTTGTGTCGCCTTTTCTACAATTTTAATTAGTGAAGCTATAAACGCAATCCGCTGGTTGTACGATTTTAAACTCCAGTAGGTATTGAATAAAATTTGTTGATCTTCGTAGCACAGCTTGTCTTTGCAGTTTTTACGACAGGGGTTTAATGGTACGCATTTCCGGCCTTTAACTATTTTTCCAGTTGAAGTTATATAGGCCTTACCTTGATTTCTGTTCTTTTGCATTTCTTTTCTTGGAAAATAATGCTTTTTCTGTGCAGTCGGTTCTGGATGCCTTGCATATGAATCTTCTTCTAAATTACTTGAACCTAAGTTGTCATCTATTGTATTACCTTGATTTCTGATCTTTTGTATTTCTTTTCTTGGAAAATAATGCTTTTTCTGTGCAGTCGGTTCTGGATGCCTTGCATATGAATCTTCTTCTAAATTACTTGAACCTAAGTTGTCATCTATTGTATTACCTTGATTTCTGATCTTTTGTATTTCTTTTCTTGGAAAATAATGCTTTTCCTGTGCAGTCGGTTCTGGCTGCATTACATAAGGTTCTATTTTGACTATGTTTATTTCAGACTCATTAGGATCTTCTTCTAAATTATTTGAACCTAAATACGACATGTTGTCATCTGTATTTACACTGTCTTCAGTTTCATTTTTGATAACAGGAGAATTAGATAAATTTATGGATATTTCTTCTATGATAGCGTTTTCAGTTTTGCATTTAATTTCATTTTCATTTTGCAAATTCATCTGCAACTTTTTATTTTTATAAAGTTTTAAAACCTGTATAAAGACACAATTCGTAAAATTTATTAAAATTGTTTCGGAATTAAGGCAAAAATTTGGGGGTTTTTCTTGTAAACTCGTATACTTTTTCAAAAAAAAACGTTAACCTGTTAAGGCTACGAGTTTATTATCAACTTTCGTATATAATATAGTAAAGGGTGTTTTTTATAGAAGTATAGAACTTTGAAATATAATTAAACAAAGATGCATTTTTTAAATTGACATGAAATTTACTTTATTCGAAAGATAATCTTCTGGCATTATAAATTTAATATGACTTCTGGCCTATGACCAACACGCTACGGCTGGCTTGGACGTAGTCTAATTTGGAGTTCCAATTTTCGATGACTTTCCAACATTTGTGGCCGTATATTGACAATAACGCGGTGAATGTTGTCCTCCAAGTGGTCAATCGTTTCGAGCTTATCGGCGTAGACTAGCGACTTTACATATCCCCACAGAAAATAGTCCAGCAGCGTTAAATCGCACCTTCTTGGAGGCCAAATCCCGGGTCTGAAAGTTCCAATTTTCGATGACTTTTTATAATATTTGTGGCCGTATATAGGCAATAACGCGGCGAATGTTGTCCTCAAAGTGGTCAATCGTTGCGAGCTTATCGGCGTAGACTAGCGACTTTACATATCCCCACAGAAAATAGTTCAGCGGCGTTAAATCGCATCATCTTGGAGGCCAATTCACGGGTCTGAAACGTGAAACTATGCGGTTACCAAACGTTTCCTGCAATAAATCAATTGTGGCACTAGCTGTGTGACATGTTCCGCTGCCTTGTTGAAACCACATCATGTTTGTTCAATTGATGAACGAAAAAGTCAGTAATCATGGCTCCATTGACTGTAACGTTCTGACCAGCATCGTTTTTAAAGAAGTACGGACCAATGATTCCACCAGCCCATAAAGCCTACCAAACAGTCAGTTTTTCTGGATGTAACGGTGTCTCAACATACATTTGAGGATTATCATCACTCCAAAAACGGCAGTTTTGTTTATTGACGTATTCATTTAACCAAAAGTGAGTTTCATCGCTAAACTAAATTCGCGTATGAAGTGCGCGATACGTCTTTCGAACAGAACCATGATTTTCAAAATAAATTTCCACAATTTAGAAGCGTTGTTCAGGCGTCAGTCTATTCATGTTGAAATGTCAAACCAAACTTGAAAGCTGACAAAATGGCCGCCAGTTAAAAAAGTGTTGCCAACTTATAGTTCTATAGCTGTATAAGAAACACCCTAAAATAAAACTAGGTTTACGAGCAATATACGAGTTTATTTTATTTGAAATTTTTTTTTTTCAAGTTTGATATAAATTTTAATAAAAAATTATATTTTTTTTTTTTTTAATTTTATTTGATAATTTTTTTTTTTAATCAATATTTTCAACATTATTTTCAACCCCGTATTCTGTTTTTGTTGTGAAAAAATGTACTCGAACTTTAAAGCATATATTCTTTATACTTTATAGGCCTCTAATTGTAACTTAAATTGTAAAAGTAAACCTTTTTTTTTTAATTTAAAGACACTATTATAACGAACCACTTTTTCACTAGAAAAATAAGACTTTTAATAGAATTTAACATTAGTTGTAACGGTTTCACGTAATAACATATTTTCCACGTGAATCCTTAACGTTAAAAGGAGTAAGAAACGACATTTTTAAAACCGGTTTATTAATGATTTTTTTTAAAGACCGGATTGGCAAAGGTGTTTTTAAAATTTGAAAGACACCAGTCCATTACATATCTCTTTTGATCAATACTTAAACATGTATTCTATTAATAACAATTTTTATATAGTTGCGTTGGTTGTAATGCCAAAAAAGTCATAAAACTTATAATATAATATAGTGGGCGTTGTGGTGTAATGGTTAGCGCGTTGGACTGCTACACAGATGGTCCCGGGTTCAATTCCCGGTGACGACAACATACATTTAGAAAAATAATATGTATGAGTTTTCTATCACTTATATGTATTGCTGCGCCCACCTTCGGTGTTCCCATAGCACTTAACCACACCGAAGTAAAATAATGAATCAGGGCTATGAAACAAAAAGCTTCAATAAATTCGCCAACTCTAAATCAGATGGCGGGCGAGCAACAACTGTTTTAAGACTTCTCTACTCGCGCAATTACAGTGCCATGTTTGAAGCCCTTCATCTTTCACCACCTTTCATCTCTCCACTATCCCCTTTCCAAAGAAAGCAACACATTAATTAATAGGAAGAATTTCTTGAGTGTTGCTTCTCTTTAAAAAAAAAAAAAAATTATCCTCAAACCTAAAGAAAAAAAAACTTACCCTTTTGCTTCGTTTTCTTTCACAGTTTATATGATCTTTAAGAAAACTCATTTTCTCATATAACCATGATGTTGTTTGCTGGGCTTCTACTTCGGATTCAATATCATTATCTTCATCGTCATTGTCATCAACTTTTTCCTTAGATTCTTGAAAATCTATTATAAGTTGTTGCTCATGACGAAATTTGCTTCTTAATTTATTAATTTTTCCTTTGATTTGTATGCATTTAAATTTTAAATTCATATCTTTGTTAATCGTTTTTGTTATATTTTTATAGGCATCATTATGTTTCATATCGTTTTTATGTTCCGCTTTATTGGTATTCCATAATACGGGATGTTCTTGATAATATTTTATTATCAATTCAGTCAATTGTCGTTTATCATAGACAATTTTTTCATTACTATCATTGACATTATTAGAGCAGGATGATTGAGAGGAAATATCATCGTTGTCGTTACAATCATTATCGCCATTGATTTCACAATCTAGATCGGATGACTAAAAAGAAAAAAAAAACACAGAATTTTAGAGTGAACATAAAAGTTTTAAAAATTTGACATTTCTTTAGATTTGAGAGCGAAACGTTGCTTTATATTTTTTGCGATTTTGTATTCCCTTAAAAACAAGCAATTTTTTCTGTTAACACTTTTTATAAAAAGACGATATTTATGCAAATATGGATAAAAGAGACTTTCTCTTTACTGCATATTAGAGTGTCCCGATAAATAGCTTTTATTGCGATTTGATTAAAGTAATAGCACTCAAATCCATGGTTATTAACAGAGAAGACGAAAAATGACTAAATCCATTATGTTAATGGCAAAAAAAAAATATTAGAAAAAAATGCAACAAAAAATAGCATTACAAAAAAATGCAACAAAAAATAGCATTACAAAAATGTAAAAAAAAAATTACATTTTTAAAAAGAAAAAAGTACAATATTTAGAAAATAATCCTTCCAAGCAAAGAAAATTTTAAAAAAGACAATTTAAAGCACAAAAATTTGAAAAAAAAGACAATTTAAAGCTCAAAAATTTTAAGAAAGACAATTTGGTATAAAAAATGTTGATGTAAATTTAGTTTACTATTTATTGGTTTTTTAAGCTGCAGATGGCAAAATGGGTCTTAAAAGTTGCGTCTTAACGAGCCGAAAAAAGTATTGATTTTTTTTTGGAAAAGTGGTATCAAAAGTTGTGTGTTGGTGATGTAAATTTAGTCCACTTTTGGTTTTTTAAGCTGCAGAGTTTGAACTGAACTGAAAAAGACGTTAAAATTCAAACGCAAAATAAATGTTTAATGTTTTTTTTTTTTTGCTAATATCAAATTTTATCTATCCTAGCCGTAAAGTCCATAAAAAAATAAAGAAACGCAATATAATTTTTTGGCGGGTTTTAAAGAAGTTTCTGCGTAAATATTTTTGAAGTTCCACATAATTTTTTTTTTTGTTAATTTAAACTAAAAAATTATCGCGGATTTTGATAAATAAAATTTTGCGATATGGCCATCACAATTCGCAGAAGAACAAGCGTATTACGTAAAAAGCTGTTTAAAATATGTTGTGCAGTAATTTTGGGCCACTAATGCAGCTTTAATTGTAAAAACGTGAAAATTGCATTTTTACAAATTTCCCTTCTAAGGGAGGCATTTGTTTCAAAATAAATCCAACAAAAGCTATTTTTATTATTAATACAGTATTGCCCATGACGTGGTAAAAAATTGAAGAAAAAAAGGTATAACCTTAGGGTTATATTAGCTAACATACACTCAAAAAACTTTATCAGTCTGAATCTACTGAAAAATAAAATTGAAAAATTTCTAATAACGGGCTCTGTTTCGAATTCTGTATTAAAAACATTCCAAATTTTTTTGCTGTTCTGTTTTCCAAAACCGAATATTTTTGTCGTTTTATTTCCTGTAGAAAAAGTTTAATATAAGTAAAACGAATCCTTTTTTCCAACTATTACCGTTATGTGTACCGTTTTATGGGGTGCTCATTTGAAAACTTTGTTAAATACCGGAATTTTGAAAAGTAGTAACCCTTTATCATTATGTAGGTCGTTCATTTTTTCATAATCAGCTAGGAATAGTCAGATATTCATTCCTAGAATTGTTAGATCAATGTATGACAAGGTCGTTTGTGATTAGAATTGACCGTTGTTGGAATATATTGCCTTGCGAATTACGCATTTTTTCACAATCGAATAATGTCTTTCACCTCAAACTTTTGAATCATTTTGGTGGCTTATAGTTGGCTGGTTGCGTGAAATTATTCATTGATTTATTTGTAGTTTATTTGTTTTTTTAATGTGTTACTACTGATTGGGACCTTACTTCTGTAACATTATGCTGTGTTTATTACTTTTGCGTTTGTTTTACATTATGGCTGGGGAGCCGATGGAATTTGTAGAATTGAATTTGTTGAATGTTCTATTAATTAATTTGTTATATATATTTAATTTTTTAATTTTAAATTACTTTAAGAACTCAGGTTATTATTATTAGTGTGTAATATATATTTTTTGGCCTGGATGGCTTTATATTACAGAACTTCAATAAATAAATTGTCTGTAAATTCCAAATTTTTCCAAAACAGCTAATTTCTAAAAGAAATAATTCCATGTGATTTAACAAATTCTCTCTAATTAAAAAGTTTCAAAGCTCAGAACAGGAATGTTAAAGTGCTAATTGCCTTCAAATTATCCTTAAAAAAAATATAGTTTTTTTTTTTTGTCAATTAAAATTTTTTTTTATTAAATTATCAACAAAAAAATTTGCTTAAAATTTAAATCAAAAATATGTTCTAAAAGGCTACGAACTTAAAAAAATATTTCAAGCATAAACGCAACATTTACACCATATTTTTTTTGCTAAATTTTCTGAAAATTTAAAATATTTTTTGTTTTTAGAGTTCAAAATTTTAATTTTTTTTAGAGACTAGTTTTTGAAACAGGCAACATAGCATCTTTTTAGTGTAATTTTTTAAGTTGCCCTTACCATCATCAATCATAAACTTGATGTTATATTTTTGGTTAGTTTCGTCTTTTTTTTTTATAACTGAACTCATGGAATATGTAATTTTATTTATTCAAAATTTACAATAGACACCATTACTTAACTTTTATACAAACTAAGGCGATATATGTAAATTGTATTGAAATTAAAATGTACAAGAGGAATATATAATATAAAAAAATATATAATTAAAATCTAACTATGAATTTCTATTCCGGAGAGGAAGTTTTTTTATTTATTCTTTTATGTATAGTTCTTTCCTTAATACCCTTCAATCGGTTGTAATAGCGATGATATAAAAATCCGGTGGGTGCTCGTTTTGAATTTAATTGACGTGGTGAAAAATATTTCCACTAAGAGAATGATAGAAAAAACAAAAATCAAATTAAGAATTAAAACTAATTTTGGAAATTTGTGTAATATTTAATATACAACATACCCTATCTTCAGTGGGAAATATTTCCACAATTTGTCGGCAAATTTTTGGCATATCTTTACAACCAATAAAACCTTGTTCAAAAATTTTATCAATTATAAGATCACATAATATACGACGATTTGCATTATTTAAAGTATTATTTGTTTTATAATATGACATAACGTTTTTGCCTTTAAAACAGTTTAAAAGTTCTCTTATATTCTATAAAGACAAGAAAAGTATGCAATCATTAGTTATTTACAAAAGGATATATTTTAAAAATTTACTTACAATTTGAATACTTGTGACATCCTCATATTTTTTATTTGTTACTTTAATAATATCCACATTTATAGATTCATCAGCAACTTCATTAAGATCTTCTTCATACTTTTGCACATCACCACACACTTTTGATACACTTGGAGTTTCATTTGGAAAGAACTGTATAATAAATTTATATTAATTATTTATTGATTTTTAATATAAACTTGTAAAATTTGCGCAATTATCCATACGAAATTGCATATCATAATCTCCTAGATTAGGGTAAAATCTTTAAAAATAAATAAAAAAAAATCGCTGCGACAAAAAAATGAATGGTCGTTAAAGTGATAACTGCTTATGTTTGTACTGAAACTAATCTGTACCATTTTTAATTAAAATTTTGAACATTTTAAATCAAATTGCGACTTTCCAATTTAAAATGAGTATTTTTAAATGAATTTTAGATTTTTCATTTTAAATTAAGAAAATTTAATATGAAATTGAGTATTTCCGGTTAATATTATTACTGTGTAATACATATTTGTTGACCTGGATGACTTTATATTACAGAACAAGAATAAATAAATTCCTTATGAAATTCACATTTTCCTCTTAAAATTTTAAATATTTTATATTTGCGATATTTCATTTGAAATTTTCTTTCTAAATTTGAATTAAAATTTTCTCAATTTTAAATGAAAAATCTTAATTTCTTTGTAATTTCTCAATTTGAAATGGAAACTCTCAATTATTCAAAAATAGTTTTCTCGATGTGGATTAGAAAATCTTAATTTAATTTAGAATTTTTTTAATTTAAAATAAAAAATCTTAGTTTTATTTGAAATTTTCTTAGTTTCAAATAAAAAATTTCAATTTCATTTAGAATTTTCTCAATTACAAATATAATTTCTCAATTATGTATAAAATTATCTAAATTTAAAATAGAAACTATCAATTTCATAAGAATTTTTTGTCTACATCAAATAAAAAATCTCAATTTCGTTTGGAATTTGTCAATTTTAGTTGAAAATGGTGTAGTAAAAATTAGATTAACCCTAGGTAAAAAAGTTCACATATAAATATATGAGCATATATGGTTCCATGTATGGGCATATATGAACATACTCGTATATGTAATGTATGGAATCACATATATGGGTAAAAACATGCAAAGGAAAAGTTCATATATGAATATGTATGACACCATATATGATAATATAGTTCATATATATCTCCATATATGAATTCATATATTATTTCATATATGGGCAATATGTTTTAATGTTTAATCAGATATGACCATATATGAGGACGAAATTTTTTTATTTTACACCCGCTGTACGAATTCCTGACAAAAATATTTTAAAGAAAATAGATTTTAAAGTTTCCATTATTTATAAAGCCGTTAATTAATATTTATTAATTAAGCCGTTAATTAATTAAGCAATACTGTTAACTTCAGTGCAAACATGTTGTTACACTTTTAATAGGATTAACTTTTCCGTCTAAATACAGCGTTATAGACAGAATAAAATCGCCAAAGGTTTAAAAATGTGAATTATGGTATAAAAAAAATATCTTCGCAAAAAAATTTAGTAAATTCTTTTGCGACATGTTTTCACAATTTATTCCTCTTATGCTATAAAAGATTCGACACAAAATCTGGCATGTGATGAAAATCGATTGCTTTTGAATCCGACCAATTTGGTTAAAAATTTCAAAAGTTAATGAAAGAGGAAGATGATGATTAAAATTATTTGTAATCTTGTGCGCCCCGGTAGGCTAGTTGGTAGCGTGCTGGCTTATCAATGCGGGGGTCGTGGGTTCGATTCCCACCAGAGGCACTGGTCTGTTTTCGCTACAACGCGCCGAAGGCCTTAGTAGCTAGTGCTTGGTTAGGGTAATAGTATATAATTTGGAATTATATGATTATTAATTAAATTATTTGTAATCGCTTTAATTGAAACGCGAATATCAATTCACACCTTTTAATCTTTTTTTAAACTAACAACAATGAGAAAAATTCAAGATTGGATTTTCAAAAACGATCGGTTTGATATTTACATGTCAGAATGTCTAATCTAACACCCCTTAACCACAATATATATATTTTTTTTAATAATATTGGCTTATTCAAATACCTCTTTATCGTCTTGGCAATTCGTTGCAGTATCTCCCTGATCATCCATCATTAATTCATTAGGGGTGTAATCAAAATGTTCTACTTTGACTGGAATTGAAGATGGATTCAAATAATATTCTTCCTCTAGAGGATCATCTAAATTGCTTGTAACAGTAGAATTAAGCTATTTGTGAAACAATGATTACAAAAAACTATAATTTACATTTATAATTTGGTACTATGTATACTATACCTCAGTATTTTTGTATGTCTTAAGTTGCACCTCCAATGTGCTAGCAAAATCAGATGGATAATCGTTTATTTGTAATTCAGATTCATCATTTTCTGTATGCAGTGGATATTCGGAATTTAATTCGGCATCATGCATTTGTTCCATATGATTGATAAACATGTCCCACTGTAAACAAATTTGGGAGCAATATAAACAATTTAAGGCATAGACTCTTTTGCCCACTTGTATGCAAAATGTTATTTCTCCACATTTTCCATTTGAATTATTTGATATTTTATTTTTTAAAGGTTTGTGGGTATACGACGACATTTTGTGAACAAATTTGTATTCTTTGCTAATCGTTAGATGAAAGTAAAAATTTTTAATTATTTTTACACACCAAAAATGTTTATGAAGTGGAGAACCCAAGCAGACTTTGTAGACGAAGAATTTAAGCTAACGTTGAGCCGCCTACAAATTTGTGCCAACGACGGCGTTGTTACTGGCTAATTTCGTCATTAAGAATTAAAAATACATACATTTTTTTTCTTACAATATGTTTTTGAAAATGTAAAATTAATTTAATTCTTAGCTAGTTTTGAAACAGTAAATTTTGTATAAAAACCATTAAAAAATGAAAGTAAAATGTTATTCATCGCCGTCATTTGCTTATCGAAGATAGGCTCTGAGTTTTAAGAAAAGTATTTACAAGCGGTGTGTTCAGTGTATTTTGTAACACTGTTGCCAGCCCGAAGCATTTGCCGCTTATCTAGCGCCTTTCGACAAAGTTCTAAATAAAGAAAAAACGCAGCAATGATGAAAATCGCTAGGTTTTGAATTCGACTGATTTGGTTAAAAATCGTAAGAAGGGTAAAAGAGAATTTACAATAATTTGTTCGCATCACCAATACTGGGAAATAGTAGATATAGCCGGCTAGAGTGTGAATTACCCATTAAATTAATTGAATCAGAAATATCGATTTACATCCTTAACTATTTTTTTTTTTAAATTAAAAACAAAATATTTGGGTTTAAAATTTCATAAGCGATTGTTTTTCATCACATGTCAGATATACCTGTTTGAGAATCACCTAATATTGAATTCGGTATAAAAACGTTCATACACACAGAAAAAAATATATAAAATCAAGAAACATTAAAATAAATTTACCGCATTCACACTAGATTTCAAAAACACGTGTTTTGCCAAAACGAGTGGAAAAGAATAAAGAACTGTTGGAATAATGAGCTAAAAAACATGTTTTCTGCGCTATAAATTCAACGTCTGTAATCGGGAAATTGGGCTGGAAATGTGATTGATTTCAACTTTATTTACAGCAAAATTGTTTATTGGGAATATATTTAATACTAAATACATAAATGTTTTATATATTTCTAGGAGAATAATGGAACTAATTTCTCTGTCCCATAACTCTTCTATAACTTTATAAAACATATTTGCAATATTATTGCCAGTATTATTGTAATTTTTCCCTAGACAGTGCAATTCTTTTGCATAAAATACAATGTACAATACTTTTGCACAAAATATGGCACAACTCTTTTGTTCTGCTGTAGAGGCATATACAAATTGCACAATGCGGGAACAGACTTTAAAATATTTATCACATTTCTTGGTTGCGCAATAAGAATCAAAGCCTTTTTGATGTTGTCCAATATATTGTACAACCTTAAAATAATATAACATACACACTGGTAATATTTTGCACAAGAATATTGCGTAGTGTATGGGTACCTTTAAGATTATAAACATTTGTTGCAGTAAACTTATCTAAGAACCATTTCACAAATTTATGAAGTACTAAAACTTATATGTTATATTATAAAACAGATACGAATTATATTTTCTCTTAAAAAATAATTTTCTTACGATATTTCAATTGAAAATTTCAGTTTTAACACTTTTACCACTAAAACACTGCCAACACTATAATCAATAAAGCACGCTAGATTAGCGGAAAAGCACCAAAATGGCAACAATGCTTAGTATCCGAATAATCAGTACTTTTACAACACCAAATTATTTTTTTTTCTTTGCAGTAAAAATTGTTTTCTTTGCGTGTTTTGTGGAAAGAATTTAAATTTTATATCACGGTAGCCTGTGAAAGATATAATGAATTTGGAATCTCCACCAGGCATGGAATGCCTAAGTAAATTTCAAAAATGTGGTGAAGTTTTTAAAACCCCAATGATAAGTGAGAAACAGTACATGTTTTTATCATGTTTGTATTGCAAAGATATTTCTTGGCAATTGGATTCATTTCTATTGCATATAAAAAAGGAACATTCGGAGGACAATACGCCTACAACATTATATATAGAAGAAGATGCAGTCATAGAAAATACAGCAACAAGTACAGAAGATACCTCATACAAAGACAATATCTCATTAGATCATTGCAGTCTCAAGCAAAGTTTGGAAATCGAAATCCTTAAAAAAGATGAAGAAAAGGTACATTGCTTAATATATTTAGAATAAAATATGAATTTATTAGCCTTGTTCCTTTTTGAAGGATCCCTTAGATGAAGAAGATTATGATTTATCTGAACTAGTGCCGGTTGCAATTAAAATTGAAAATCCTGATATTGAAGAAGAAAATGAATGTACAAAAATGGAATTAAAACCAATTTCAGATGTTGACGATATGAATGTTGAGAATACTGATCATAATAATGAAAGTGCAATTGATGATTCCAGCGATGATGATTATGAGGTAAGTTTTTAGCAAAGGGATGTCAATAGGAGTCTTCAGGGGATGTGGCCTTTTTGTATAAGATAAAACAATCTCTAAAATCGTTAGAATCGAATTGGAAACAAGTATAGTTTTCAAAACCGGTTTTCAAATTATTCCATAAATTGGGTTTTTTCTATTCTTCCGGTTTTTTAAAAGGGATGTTTTCGAGTTATTGGAGAAGCCGGGGTTTTCGTCTCGAATTCTTTGTCATTTTCAAATATTCTGCAATCCGATAATTTCTGGAAAATATGCATTTTTGGAATATTTGAATGGGTTCTCTCAATTTTAAATGATAGCAAAGTACAGTCGCTCCAAAAAGTGAGTGCTCACCATAAATTTGCACATTCAAATGATTTCCACTATCACTCATTTTAACTTTTATTTAAATAAAGTCACCACTTTTTATTTTTCATAATATCTACTTTATCATTACAGTCGAGAAAGTTTCCTATATTTGTTTATTCTTAAAAATTAATCCTTTGGTACACGAATTTATATTAAATTTGTTTTTCGTTATTATTTATTCTTTAGAGGTAATTTATAATTATAATCCAGAAAGAGAATTTTACAGTGTTTGGGACACATTAATTGTACTATCCCCCAATGTCTCCTATATAGCTCTAACCAGATCTTTTTTTAGAGCTTTTTCCACTATCCAATATTTGTTTCAAAATTTAGCGAGAATTGTTTGGTTTATTTTAATTAACGATAATTTTTTAAATAAAAGTTTAACCGCTATATTGTATAGACCAAATTTTGTATTGGATCGGTGACAGTGACGAAGAGGTTTTTGGCTGGAAAACGATTTTTTAGTGGTTTGGACTTGATATATGATATTGTACTTATTTGGATATTTTCTGTCGATAATATGTAAGCTTTGGACACTTTTACCACTCCATGCACCCACTACAGCCTTTTCACACCTAGTAAACATGAGTTGAGAAACACTTCACCAAAATCGCAATTTCTTAAAATTTTATTTTAAGTAGAAAAATCGTGTCAAAAACATTATAAAACAGTAACGTATAGGCCTGGGTTCTATATTCCACTACGAAGTGAAAGTGGAATCGTTTTTAATTCCACATTTTCAATTCCGCTGTGTTCTGAAAAACGAGTGAATCGTTTTTTTCACGACGATTTCATTTTCATTTTGTTCTTAGCAACAACATAAAAAAATGCGGGAAAAAACCAAATTATCACTTTAAAGTGAATGAAATTGCAATAAAGAAGAGTGCGTTTTTTAACAAAAAAAAATAAAACAAAAAAATACTTATTTTAAGTATAATATAAAATGAGTTTCGCAATTGTGATTTCCTGGTATTTAATTAAAAAAGAAAAACAAAGAACGGAAAATCTAAATAGAAAAAGGCTTCGTGACTGTTCAAATCCTTTGGAACTACCAGAAAAATCGTAAGACAATAATTAAAACTGAGTCGCAAGTGTTTAAAATTAATAAAAAAAAATAGTTTTATTGCGTATTTTAGATTAAATAAGTATGCATTTATGATAGTTTTAGAAGAATTATCACCAATGACTAAAAAGACAAGCATTCCAATTATTTTGCAATTGGACACATCACAACGCTATTTCGGACAAGGAATTTACCAACAAATGATCGCAAAAGATTTCAAGTTAGCAGTGGAAAAAGTACACCGTCAAAAAGTTTAACAAATATGTGTAATGTTTTGAAAACTGTCATATGCACAAAATGGATTCGATTTGAAAAAAGTCGCGAAGAAATTGAGAAATCAAAAAGGGAAATCATCGGTTGCGGTTCCTCATTTTCTATATTTTCAGTACCTTCGTCATTTTTATTTAATTTTTGTAAAATCACGTTTACTACAAGGTGGCGCAAAAATAACCTTCCGATGTTTTTTGGCTGTAATTTAAAAAAAAAAATTAAAAACTTTGATTCTACTTGTGGATTATTTTTATTTGGTATTTTAATTTTTTTTACATCAAGTCGAAAATATGATGTCATGTTAATGGCCGCCGCCACAGTTGATTGTCATTTGAGCCCTTTTTATGGCATTTTCCATCACTTTGGCCAAAACTTCCGGCGATAGGTCCTCACATTCTTGACGGATATTGTCTTTAAGAGCTGCAAGAGTCTGAGGCTTGTTGACATAAACCCGCGACTTCAAAAAGAAGTCTGGAGCGGTCAAATCAGGCGATCTTGCTGGCCAGCGCAAATCGCCAAAACGGGAGATTAGGCGTCCGGGAAATGCATCCTTCAGCATATCGGTTGTGGCACGTGCAGTGTGTGCCGTTGCACCGTCCTGTTGGAACCACATGTTTTCCAATCCCAATTCATCAAGTTGCGGCAAAAATAACTCGCTGATCATTGCTCTGTAGCGCTCACCATTCACAGTAACCGTTTAGCCCGCGACGTCTTCGAAGAAAAAAGGTCCGATGACTCCTCCAGCGAAAACAGTACACCATACAGTGACTTTGAGCGGGTGTAATGGCTCTTCGTGGGTTACAAGCGGATTTTCAGTGCCCCAGAAGCGTAAATTTTGCTTATTGACGTACCCGCTAAGATGGAAATGGGCCTCATCACTCATGATTATTTTTGATGAAAAATCATCTTCCTCTTGGTGGTGATTAAGGATGGCTTGAGCGTATGTTACACGCGATTGGCGGTCAGCAGCTAACAGCTGATGCACCGTCTGGACTTTGTACGGAAACATCTTCAAATCTTGTACCAAAATTCGCTGTAAAGACCGTCGACTGATACCCATTTGCGTGGCACGTCGTCTGGTCGATGTCGACGGCGCTTCCATGACATCCTCGGCTACAGCAGCAATATTCTCTGCAGAACGGCTACTCCGGGGTCTGGCACGCCTGGCAGCATCTCGTGTTGTGCCAGTCTCTTCGAGGCGAGCGGCTAAACGTCGCAGTATTTCACCAGTAGGCGTTGGACGGCCAGGAAATCTGCGACGAAATTCACGTTGTGCCAAAGTCACCGACCGATTATTGGTCAAATAAATAGTCACCAATATTCCGCGTTCTGGAGCAGTGTAGCGTAACATTGTTTATTAACGTGTATTTCGCATGTGTTTACTACACAAATGTCAAAACAGAACTGACATTATGGGCCAATCGCAAAATTTATAGCATTTTCTGATAGAAGGATTACTTTTGCGCCACCTTGTACATTGTCGGAACTGGTGCCATCTAAGTTTGACAATTCAGTAGATGAATTTGTGGTTGTTAACCCTTTGCTAGTCGTCCTGAATGATTTAGCAGCTGGAACACCTTCGACTGCTGTATAAAGGCCAGAAAGTTTGGCAACTGAATCTTCTTTGGATGATATGTGTTGGATATTATTGGGTCCTCTACCTGTTGCCGTTACATCTGCTCTATTTTCGGCCAATTTTTTACGAATGGTAGCCTTCCAATCAGCCCAAGCCTTTTTCCAACCAGTTGCATCGTCTTTCCTAAGCTGTTTAATGTCTTGCTAAGTTCTTCCACAACTGGTCTTCAACTGTTTTGTCGCCCCTCTAAAAACCTTTGGCCAAACCAGATTTTTTTTCCATGAATGTTAAAAATGGGGCCTCTTGTTCCGGATTCATGTGTTTTCCCGTAAAAAATACAACACTTTTTCAGTTAAATAAACGTATATTAACAACATATCACATTTACTTACATTGTTTAATTTTTTTTTTACGTTTAATATTCAAAATAATTTTATTTTCTAAAAAGTTTGGTTTTTCACTCAGTTAACTAATACCGTTTTACAATTACTTTTTTTGTAGTGAAATTGTTTTATAGAACACCTCAAATCACTCTAATTCCACTAGAAACAAAATGAAAATGAAATTTTTCTTTTCAAATCACTTATGTGGAATTGAGAACACAAATTGAGCGGAAGTTTCACTTTCACTTCATTTTCGGAATGTAGAACCCATGCGATAGTCCAGATATCACTTGTTATTAGTAAAGGAATATAATAAAATGCGAAAAGTACTTGGAAAGAGAAAATACGAATATCAGGAAAAATTATCAATATTCATCTAATGAAGACTGGGTAGGAACGGTAGTAGTGAGGGTATACAAGAGTGTTAAAAGTGTCTTAAACTAACATTCTATGTTTTTAAAACATATTTTTAGTTTAGCCCACCAGCAATTCGACTCTAACACAAAACCTTATCGACTTGGGTCGTAAAATAGTTGCGATTACAGTTTTTTGCGGTTTCAGATTTTTTTTTATAAAATTTTTTATAAAAAACAAAATTTTTAAGTGAGCACTCACTTTTTGGAGTTTTAAAACGGATGTTTTTTGTTTTGTTTTTGTTGTTGTGTTAAAAAATATATAAATCTTTTGGGACTTTTTATTCCATAATGAGTTTGTTTTAATAAAAGTTAAAATATATGACACTTTAATTCATTCGAAAACACAAATTTGAGGTAAAAAAAAAATAGACTGCAAAGTTGCGTTCATATTTTTGGTCAACTTTTTTTATTTTCAGCAACATTTTGTCTCAGATATTAAATTCTTGATGATGCAAGTATACTGCTATCTCGAAATATTTGTTACATCAACAATTAAATCCAAAAAATGCAAACTGAATAAATAAAGATCTGTAAACGGTAAATTTTTAATTGCTTACATTGAAATTCTGATGTCACGTTCGTCACCGCAAAACAACATTTATTCTCATTACCTCTGCGTTGCTAGTAGCTGGTGTTAAAAACTTCTAATTTATATCATGTTTGTTCTGAATAATTTTATATAAAAAATCTGAGACATATCAAGCAGAGTTATTTTTTATAAAATTTTAAACTCTAGGCAAATATTTTACTCTAGAATAGTAAAATATGGATATTTAAAATTATATATTTTTACGTATATGTCATCCTTAGCTGATAAGCGGAGGGAAAAAGCACTACGATATATTGAAAAATTAAAAACGGGCGCACTAAAATTACAAATAATATTTTATATATTCCACTAAAAACACATTAAAATCTGAAGTAGAATAAGACTATAGTTTTCTAAAGGTTCGATATGAGCTAAATCCGAATCTGGCCTAATTTCTTCATCATATCAGATTTTTGAGATATCTTTACCAGAAATTTTAAAAACTCGATTTTTCGCTATAATCGGGACGTCACAACTTCGTGAATTGAGCTTAATTCACAAAACTTTGTATGTAATTTGAAAATCCTATCTGTTCGAATTCAGCGCACATAAAACCTTTTTTAAAGTATACTCTAGTATCAGGGTTGGAAAACTTGTTGGCTTGTGTAATTGAATATAGGCCAAACTGCAGTTTAGGGACATAACTCCGATCACTATTTTCACAACTCTATTTTTTTACAAAAACAAAATATTTGAAATTGAATTTCAACGAAAGGAACATTTACTGCTTTAAAGTAATAAAATGCGCTAATATGTTAAAATTGTATAATTTGAAGTTGTAGCTCACTAGTTTGGAGTTGCTCTCGTCTCGTAACTCAATAAAATATTCTCCTTTTCTTCTTTTTAAATGTTTTTTTATTTTATATTTTCAGCCTGATAAAGACAGCACAGATGATGAACATGATGGTGATGATAATCCTGGTGATTATGATAATGAAGATGATGACTATCACGATGCTGACAATACTGATGATTTTGATGCTACAAATGCTGAAGAAAATGATAAAACAAATCTTAAACGTTTTACCAAGAATCGTGAATTTCTTAAAACTTTAATAATGGCCTATCAAAAGCAGTACTTACTCTGGGACAGTGCATACAAAAATAAAAAAAGAAGTTCACCAGAAAAACAAAAAGCTTTGAAGAAGATATTGAAAGAAATTAATGAAAAATTCAAAATAAAAGCTACAGTCCCACAAATAGAACGCATAATAAAACGTCTGAGATTAAGATATATTAATCAAACAAGACTGAAAGATAGTGGTGAAACGTATAAACCATTGTGGTTCTATGATTTGCTGAAATTTATAGAACCACATTTTAAAGAATTTAAATCGGTAAGTTATATCTTTTTTGACAATTTTTTATTAAATAAGATCTAGGAATTTTTCTTAAAAAAAAGTTTTCGTTTGAGTTAAGTTCATACGGGGTGTTTCAAAGCTATAACGTCAATTTTGTTTTCCAATTATTTCTTAAACAATTGAGCCGACCTCTTTGATGTTTTTGGAAGATTAACTCACCTGTATCTTAACTTTCCATTTATGCAACATAAAAAGTTGTTGTGGTTGTTAAATTATGTGGTCTATTGCTTCATAATTATAATGTCATTTTAAGAAAATTTTTAAAAATAAGCGGTTAGTTACAAAAACTTTGAGTAAAAATTAATCTACAGAAAGAAAATTTTTGTTATTTTAGATTTGAATGTACTTTTGTTTCAGTTTGTGCCAAAAAATATTGTTTTCGGAGATTTTAATCCAAAATCGATGTTAATAGAAATTTTTTTATAAATTCAACCAAATTTAAGTCGAGACTTGATTTTTTCTCAACAATCCTCATGGAAGTAAAATAATTTTGATAAAAAAAATGTCTACTTCACAACGGCAAATGTAGCATATCGTGACCTTATATTTAATACACTTTGTGAACCAATTTCTTGAAAATCATTGATGTTAGCTTTATTTCTGACAAAAATTTCGTACAGCAAAAATCAGTTTTAGTATTTTTTGTTAATATTTGTTATTTCTCTATCAACCATTAGATTTATTTTTGAATAAAATATATACATTAAAAATGTATTATTACTACATTATAATAAACAAAGGTGTTTCCTAAAACTGTACTCATAATCGATTTATTCATGCTTTAAGAGTTTGGCCATAAATCAGTTTTTTTGCTTCTCCTGAAAAAATGTGTTTTGGTTCATAGAGGGTAGTGAATATAAGCTGTCGATATATTCGTTTATTTGAGCTATAAAGACCTTAATTGGATTAACAGCTTCAAAATCATGTAATGTTCATCAAAACCGGTTTTGACTGAAGAAGTTTACACCTAAGATAAGTATCACAAAGTTATTGGTTTTTTATTTTGCAATAAAATTTTTTTCAAAAATTCAATATTGTCTGGGGTTTACAAAACCGATTTCAAACCGATATGACGCTTTTGATGCAATTTATATATAGTTGTCCTCATTTTTTTTACAAATTGAAGTAAATTTCACAACTATACTGACAAATTAGTTAAAATAACTCAGTTTTCAAACGCGCATTTTTGGGGCATATTTCTGGTTACTCTGGAATAACATATTTTAAGTTTTTAAGCTATTTGTAGTTTTGTATACTTATTTCATATGAATAATATTTTACACAACTTTTTATATCTTTTCGACAAAAGGGCGCAAGCCAAGAAAGTAGTGTGTTTTAATTGAGAGCTTTTACAACGTTATTAAAATATTAATTATTTCAAAAATGTTTAATTTATTTATTCATTTAAATAACCTAGCCTGAAGGCCATAATAGGTGCCTTCAGTAAAGTAAAAAATTGATATAAATTAATTTGATATAAATAAAATAAAAAGAAATGAGATAATAATTAAAATACAATAATACTTAAAATAAACAAAAAAAAAAAATATATAAATAAAAAGGAGTGATAATAGTTTATTTATTTATTAAATCCCCAATGTTGCAATTTTTGTATTAAAAATACAAAAATAATTTTTCCGATTTTCTATATTTTCATACCTCGAATCCAAAAATATAATATGATATTGATTGTCATATAAGATTTTACTTGTTGCTTTTTAAAAAGTTTGTTAATTTTCGTAGTAAACAATACTATTGTTTCATAAACATCACCCTAATCTTCAGTAGTAAATTATTTTTCAAAAAGGCAGTTAACTGTAGAATAACGTAACTTTGTTACTTTGTACCATATACTTTTTTCCTTACTTTTTGAAACTTTTTTTTTATATATGAAACTATTTTTTTTAATATCAATTATTTTCTTTTGCAGCGGAGTGGTATTTGTAAAAAATTAAATGAAGATCAATTCTCTACATTAATTAAACTATTTAAAGAAAATGAATGTTTTTGGAATGAAAATAATATTTATCATACATCTGTCATCCATAAACAAGAATTTTTACATTCAATGACAAGTAATTTTTCATCCATTTGTCAACTGCACGAAGATTTTAATTCAGATATTATGCAAAGTACGATAGATGAATTGCTCGAAATGGCCAGAGAGGAAAATGCAAATAAGTTAAAACATGAAGCCACAAACTCAACCGATAAATATCAACCAATAATAAAATTTTATAAGGAATTGCAATTTGTATTACCACATGTTGGACCCTTTAAATGTAAATATTGTTCTAAGACATTTACCGATATCTATGTTTATAAATTTCATACAGCCAAACATGAAGGAACGAAGCCTTTTAAATGTATGATGTGTCCTCGAGAATTAACACACAAAAAAGAATTTGTTTGTCATTTGAGGCGTCACACAAAAGAATGTCCTTTCCAGTGTGATGTATGTGATAAATCATTTCCTAGTCAAAAGGAATGGCATCGACATGTTATAAAACATGGCTCTAAGCCATATGTATGTGAATTATGTGCCGATAGTTTTTATACACAACATCAGTTAACTAATCATATGAAAAATCATAATAATATACGTGATCATGTGTGTACCGAATGTGGTAAAGGCTTTACACATCGGGGTCTACTAAGACAACATTTACAAACTCACAACAAAGCAAAATGTCTTTGTACATTATGCGACAATATATACTCCAATCCCCGAAGTTTGCGCAAACATTATGTCAGAGTACACGAATCGGGCCAAGAAATATCGACCAGTAATTTGGCCCAATATAATTGTAAAATATGTAAAATAACATTTCCAAATTTACAAGATGCCAATCAACATCGTAAAGAACATAAACAAAGTAATCCAGCAAAACGAAAACATGTGTGTGATATATGCGGACATCATTTCGCATATCCCCGAAATTTGGCAGATCATAAGAAAACCCATTCAAATATACGCGATCAAGTTTGTGATGTATGTGGTAAAGCATTTACCAATGCAAATTTATTAAATCAACATAGAAATGTTCATAATGGTGAAAAGTTCGTATGTAAAGCTTGTGGTAAAGATTATGCGCATTATCGTGGATTGTGCCGTCATATCACCAAAGTACATGGCATAAATATAAAGGATTTAGATGCATTGCTGGAAAAACAAAAATTGGAAAGTTCATCATTAGTGCAGTAGTTTATGTAGCCAATGTTAAAAAAAAACAAGTAAGTGTGTTTAATTCGTAATTTCTTAATATTTTAAAGACTCCATAATGTTGCTTTTGCAAAACAAAAAAAAATATTAACGAGATTGTTGATATCATCCATAATGTTGCTTATGTAATGAGGAAATCATTAAAAACAGGTACATGCATTAAAATTGGTTTTAAAAGGTGAAAAACTTTTTTGGATGTAAGAAATGTTTAAAGCGATAAACAATTTTTGTGGTGAAAAAAAAAAAATTGAGGCTAAAATAAAATTTGAGTAGAATTCCATATATGATTCACCTCTAAGAGTTTGGTGAAAAAATTTGGCAAACTTTTTTACACACCAGACGCTACTATGAAATTGTACTATACACAAATTTGCATGGAAATCTTATAGGTACCTTCACATTTTCACTCATAACTTTTGAATCGCCGTACCGACTTTGCTCATTTCCAATACCAAACTTTTTGCAAAGATGCCCATCAATCTAGGTAAACATGATTGCACAGTAATGGCAATTTCTGCTGACAGACGGACATCGTTAAATCGGCTTAGAATTTCATAAGGATCAAGGTGTTGTTTCAGAAAAAGAAAGTTAGTGGCCCCCTGAAAATAAAATTTGCCATTTTCTAAGAATATTCCCGAAATATTTCGTGTTAGTGAGTTGGACCATTTTTAAAAAAGGTGTACTTACTTACTGTATACAAAAGAGGGGTATCAACCGAAAGATCTTTTGAAGACGCATCTAAAAAAAATAGAAAAATATATTCACTTTTTCAAAATTTATAAAATTAAATAAATTGCAAAAAATTAAATATTTTGAAATCCTCATAAAAAATATTATGGTTAATTTTTAGGTCATGGCTAATGGTTTTGTTTCGACCCACTGTAATATACTTTATGGCGTCTAAGAAACAGCAAAAAACAGTATGACAAACTGATATATACCCTAATATGTTTCATTTTGTAAGGCAAAAAATAAAATGTAAAATATTTGTAGACTTTGCTGTCGCCCCGAGTCTTCGTGATTTTAAAGTCATATATGCCAATTTTCAAGAATATCTTATAACATAATAGATGTGGCACACTTCGATAAAGTATGCAAAAAACTACGATAACACTGTGGAACAAATTCAGGTTAGCAAAAGTTAGGTCGATTCTGAGAGTGAGGGATGAAAATAGAGGCTAAGTTAGAAGACCCGTATCGCGACGTTTGTTTATGTTAGTTCGAATTGTTTTTTAATCGACCTTCGACCTTGCAGTCAAATGCCGATTTTCAGCATATTGTTTATATGGTTTTTTTGGCTATAAGTCGTCGACTAATTGAAATTTTTTCAATATGTAAAAGCCAAATTATTGCTAGAGACCTGTCCAACAATTAAAATTTTTTAAAAAATTGATTTAGAAATTTTTTGTGGTCCTTATGAAGCAAAATGTTGGAAATTTTTTTTTAAGTAAAAAATTAAATAAATTAAAATAATGATTTGGCCAGTTGCCGTTTAGCAGGCGGCTGTGGATCAACATCACTGTTCTCTATAATATCTTGGTCATCGTCATCATCATCAGAAAGGTCGATAATTTCGTCCAACAGATATTCTGGAATTTCATCTTTGTCTTCCCCTTCTTCCTCTTTTTCCTCGTCTTCCTCTTCTTCGAAGGTGTTTTTATACTGTTGTAATCTTCAAATCTTCTTTACTAATCTACTTTTATAATTGTTACATTTAATACTTCATACTAATACTACTACATATTCACATGTTTTATTATATGTGTTTTAAAGAATGGTTTTGAAAGCTATAATTAAAGATAGCTTTCGGCTTATTATTATTATTTATTTATTTATTATTAGTATTTATAATACTTTAAAAAATTCTCATTTACATTCATATTTCAAAACTAAAATAAAAATTTTTAATTATTATTATTTTTTACAAAATTCACACATTTTCTTTTAAATACAATATAATTTTGTTCTGTTTTAATATCATTTGTAAGTGTGTTAAATATTTGAAGTCCTTTATAAAAAAGTGATCTTTGCATTGCTGTTGTAGTTGCTTTCCTCAGCCTGAAGTTTTCCGCATTTCGTAGTTGATATGGTTGTACTTCACCGACATAATTTATTTGTTCACAAAGATATTCTGGAGCATTACCATGTTTAATTTTATGTATAAAACTAAGAGTATTGAGTTCAAGTCGTTGTTCGATATTTAGCCATTGAAGTGTAGCGAGCATAGCTCGTATTGATGTGTATTTATTGCATTTTAAAATAGTTCGCATTGCTTTATTTTGTAACTTTTGTAATCTTTCCAATTGTGATTCATTGCAGCATGTATATATTATTGTTGATCCGAATTCAAAATGAGGTTTAATTATTGTATTGTAAATATTTATTGCCGTCATTATAGACACTTTATTTCTAATTCTTTTGAAAAAACCAATTTTTTTACCAATTTTTTTGCATATGTATTCTATATGGTCTTTAAATTTCATTTCTTGATCTATTATAAATCCAAGATATTTTATATTTTTAACTTTCTCTATAACTTTATCGTTAATTTTGAATGTTGTTTGGCTATTCATATTTATTTCTAGCATTTTTGTCTTTTTTTCATTTAATTTCAATTTGTTCATTTTTAACCATATGTTAACATTATTTATGTCAGTTATCATATTGTCTCGACATTCTTCATTTGTGGACCCTTCTGTGTATATGAGTGTATCGTCTGCATATAAAACAACTTCGCATTTATCTAATATATTTGGCACATCGTTAATGTATATGATAAACAGTAAGGCACCCAATATTGAACCTTGTGGGACACCGAAATCATTTATAATTGTATCAGATTTTACTCCATTCACTTTAGTAACTTGCTTTCTGTTACTAAAGTGAATGGTTATAATTATATCACAAGCTTCTTCACATAAATCTTCTAATGTTTCCTGCAAAATTTCACAGAATTCCGATTCAAAACCACTGGGCGATCTGTAAACTGCTACAATTATCAAGTGCACATTTTTACGAATTGCTGTACAAGCTATAATCCAATATTTAGAATTTGCCTTTTTTTCGAATTTTTTTGTAACTTTCCATTCTTTTTTGTAGTATATGATTACGCCTCCAGTTCTTGAAGAATTTGAATATGATACTAGTTGGTTATAGTCTTGTAAAGTTATTTCATCTTCGGCAATATCTTTTGTCATATGTGTTTCCGAAAATATAAAAAAATCTGGTGTTTCCTTTGCAGCTATTATTTCTACCTGATTAAAATTATTTGTAAGGCCTTGTACATTTGTATATAAAATATATATATTCTTTAATTGTTAAAAGGATAAACCCATTTTTCTCTTTTTTATTTTAAGTTTATTTTGATACACTGGACATTCTTTGCTATAAGTCCCATGATTTTCATCTAAGCCCATGTTTAATTTGTGATTCATCTTTATACAATTTATGCATTTATTTATTGGTTCTTTATTACATTCCTTGGATTTGTGATTTCCATGGCATTTAACACACATTTCTTGATTTTTACAGTCATTTGATAAATGATTAAATCCCTTGCATTTAAAGCATCTCCTTACATCAGTACCATCAAAAACTCTACATCTTTCCCAACCTATATTTAGCCTTTGTGCACTTATTACTTTAGTATAAGTTTCACTATCCGTTTTTATTTTAACATTGTATATTGTTCTGTTTTTTCTTTTATATTCGTATGTTTTTATTACTTTAATATCACAATTGTTTATATTTGGATTTTGTTTCTTTATTTTTTCACTAATTTCTTCTTCCGAATATTTATATTTGGATTTTGTTTCTTTATTTTTTCACTAATTTCTTCTTCCGAATATTTAAACGATGTATCAGTTATGTCTACATAAAATTCTGTTGGGTTGGGCACCTTAATTTCATAATCATCACTTAATTCATTTTGTATAGCAGTTTTTATTTTTTCCCTTTCTTCTTTGTTTTCACTTTGAATTACTAACGCTCCATTTCTTCTGTTTTCAACATTAGTTATTTTTAAATTAACAGGATTCACTTTTTTATTTAATTCTTCCTTTGTTTTTTCAACATTTTGTTTTTCTTTTGGTTTTATTATTAATGGCATTTGTTTATTAGCATCTGGCATCATTGTTTTGAATTGCACTGTATCAGCATATGACATTTTACTTTGTTTGGTGTTTATTTCTGTTATAGCTTTTTTTATATCTTTGCACATCTTTATATTGTTTTCTTCCATTTTGTTGCAAATTTCATTATTTTTATTTTCAACTTGATTTACATTTTCACATAGTTTTTTTATTTCTCGCGCATTTTTTTCAAATGATTGTTGGGCACTATCTATTTTTTTTAATCTTTCTTCATATCGTTTCTCAATAGCCTCTAGTAGTTGTTTTATTTCACTTTCATTTTCTTTCAGCGACATTTTGAATTCATGTTTATACTCTGTTAAGCTTTGTTTATTTCTATTGACATCATCTTGAATATCTTTAAGCACCAAATCAACATTTTGTATGTACTGCAGGCAGTCATCACATATAAATCGCACATAATTGTTTGCTTCCAGGACCTTTGCTGAATATTGGTCTATTCCGGCACATTTAGTTGTACAATGATATTCCTTATTGCACACTCCCATACATCTTACACCCGTTTCCCCACGTATTGCTGTCTTGCATTTACTGCAATCAGGCATTGTGGTATTTTTTATTTAAAGTTTATAAACAAAATAAAACTTTTCCTCTTATAACTTTATATTTTACACAATCTTAATAATGGTTATAAATAGTCCTATCTATTTTTTAAACCGAATAAACTTTAAAATTTTATATTTTTTGTAATTAAATTTAAGCTTCACTTTAAATGCGTGTTTAAAGCAGTGTTGCCAACTATTCAGCAATTATAAGTTTAAATTTTATGATGATTCTATCCTTTAGCAGCTTCCTACATAACCCATTCAACTTTCCAGCAGCAGGAGAATAATGGTCGTTCAAAAAAATGCGCTTATCGATCAGATCAGTAGAAGAATCACGAACAACATGATGAAGTTTTAATGGATTTGTTTTTATGGTATTAAAATATTCTCGCATAATACTATCTCGAAGAGAAACACTATTGAATTTGATAAGTACAGCCCTCTGGTTATTAATATAGCAGGCGTGATTAATATCTTGAAGAGTTGTAGTTACTTTATAAAAAGAACCTAGTTCAATAACTGCGTCTGTTAGACTCTTTAGACCACTAGGCAAGCCATTCACAACCACATCAGCACGATTAAATTTTTTGTGTAGCACATTGTTTTCTGTTTCCAGCATTGCAATTTTTACAGAAGTGGAAGTATGAACTTGTCTTATAAGCTTGCTACAATCCACAATATCATTTTTTAGTTCCCTTATGCATGAAGACATCTCCTTCTTTAGATCAGAGACTACATCAGTAAAGGTTTGCTTAATTGCCATACGCTCCTCATCACCCCTGCGCATGAACGCATCAAACTTTTTGTTGAGGTCAGTTAGTTCCTCACGTAATCGAGTTAGTCTCAACATTGTGTGGATTAGCTTCACAAGATTTAAAAACGAATAATAACTTCATCAGCTAGAGAAAAATCATCTTTTCTATTAAAAAATGGTTTTAATTCAATATTTGTTGTATTGGTTGGCCATTTATCGTGTATAAATTGATAAATTTGTTTTAAAATTGGGTCCTTTCGAGTTTCAAATTTACCATCGTGGTAATTTATCTAAATTATCATATAAAATTTGTTTGACTTCTTATATACGCATGTTGACAGTTGAGGCGATCCATCGAGTTTCAGCCTTAAATGTACGTCAATGAGTCTTTCCAACGTCTTCAGTAGAAAAGATGAGAGACTGATTGGCCTAAAGTCCTTTGCAGCCTCGTGACCACATTTGCCAATTTTAGGATTAAAAACTACTTTAACCTTTCTCCAGCTTACGGGCACGTAGTTAAGAGAGAGGCATAGTCTGTATATCACAAGCAGCCAGGGAGTAATAAAATCTTGACCCTTCTGCAGCATTATCGGTAAAATGTCATCCAGACCCGGCGGTTTGTATGGGGAGAAACTGTATGGGGAGAAAATATTCAGAAGGATCTCCAACGACTCAGCCGATGACTCTGACCAGGATCCATCACCCCTCTTAACATAAGTAGGGTTAGAGTGACCCTTTGCCAGCACCTTGCTAAGTCTAGCAGTGTCCCTAGTATTGTCTATGGATTCGCAGAACTCTCTCCATGAGTTCCGCTTTGCCAACGCCAATGCTTTCTTGTACACCTTCAGCTTGTCGCGGTATGGCTTTCACTGTCTGCTGGAATAGCTAGCGTTGAAAGCTCTTCGTGTCTCCCTCCAAAGCTCTGACAGTTCAGAATTCCACCAGGGAGGAAAACTCTTCCTTGCCCTAGTCTGAGGGCAGGAAGCTTTGAACGCCACATTAATGGTCTTTTCCAAGACCCCTACAGAGTCCTCGAGACTTTCGATTGTCCCTTCGACCCTTGGCCCCCTACACAGCTTCGTCCTAAGAATCCTATTGAACTTAGGCCAAACAGTTCTCCTAGGATTCCTAAGGCAAACGCTCTCCCTAACGTTCGTGTTGATGTCGAAAAGTATCCAATTATGATCCGAAAAGGACTTTTTATCGGATACCCTCCACTTTTCAACACGTACCTGAGAATTACCTGAGATAGCTGTGATATCTAGAACTTCCTCCCAACCCCTATAATTATCGGAACTCGGAAATATAAAAGTTGGGTTAGTACCAGAATTACATATATTGAGATTGTTAATGTTAATAAAATCAAGAAAAGACTCACCTCTCTCGTTGATTTCAGTGCTACCCCAGGTTGTGTGCCTGGCATTGGCATCACAGCCCAGGATCAAAGTATCATCTGCAGCAATGGAGGACAACAGGAACCTCACTTCTTCTGGCGGGGCGTCTCGATTGTGAGCCATATTGCAGGAGGCAATAGTGATGTTGCGGCCACCTTTCATTTCAACCTTCGCAACAGTAAGGTCAGCTGAGCTAAATTGAGAGCATAGAAAAATCTTTATGTTCTTTTTAGCTATTATACAGGATCTTGGCTTACCCTTATGATTGATGTATAGTATTGAGTACGGGGCACCCTGAAACCCTTTAACCTGTGAGTCATTGACCCAGGGCTCCTGGATGATGCCTATGTCAAGGTCCTCCTCGGCTAGAAGAACCCGCAGGTTGTCTGTAGCAATCCGGGAATGCTGCAGATTAATCTGCACGACCTTTAGCTTCCCCATCTTTGTTCGCTATATTGGGGGGTTCTTCGAGCTGCATCTTATCGAGCAGCTGGTTGGCGTCATCGATTTCATCTTTCCCGTCGACACCACCCGACCCAGATGGACGGAAAACCTTTACCTTGGCCTCCCTTATACCAAAGAAGAGCTTGTTTCCCACCTTCTCGAGTGCGGACACACCCTGTTCGGAGATGACAAGCACGTAGCTCATGCTGTTGTTCTGAGGCTCCTCTGCCCGGATGACAGACCAGTCATTCATAGGAATCTCAGGATTTTGAGCCTAGAGGCATTCTAGCAGCCTGTGATTGTCCATTGCCATTTTTGGTAACCAAATTCTGGCACGAGGTCTAGCTGGAATTTCTGCAGCGGGGATTAGCTTTAAAATAAGGCCATCCCATGCATCGCTTATCGTAGTGACGCATCGTTAGTGACACGTGAGCCATCACGAGTTCTGACAACTTTGATTCGATAGCACTCCATTCTGTTACTACAGGCGAAGGCAACCCACCACTGACATTTGCTAAAGCCACAAGCAAATGATCCCTTACAACCTCATTAAAGGGTCTACGAGAGGTAGAAATCGGCTGCGCAACGATTCTCTGCTCGTGGACCTTTTTCCGCTTCGGCAATTTGTCACCCTCAATCTGTGAGCGATTTCGCTTTGCCCCTTCTACTTTTTTTGACATGTTTGATGTGCTGGATGCGGTCTCCTTTCGCTTAAGGTACTCATCCACTACAGCTTGGTATTTTACGCGGTCCTCTTCATCGCGTTCATGAACGGTCCCATTGAACGCGTTCTTGGCAATTTTGTCAAGAATAAACTTCGCTCTTGAATATCTAGACTTCCATACGTCGCCTGAAGATTTTTTCTTCCGCTTACGCTTGGGCAAGTCACCTGCCGAGGTGACCTGTCCAGGCTGGGATATTGCCTGAGATGTTGTCTGGTGAGACGCTGGAGTACTATGGAGTGTACCCTCAGTGCCTGGGAAGTTAACCACCGTCTCCTGACTGGAAGCCAGTAGGTCATCTTCAGACGAGTTGCAAGGCAACCCGCTAATCGTCTTTACGTTGTCGTTGTTTTTGTTGTTGTTGTTTTTGTTAGAGTTCATTTTTGGTCCCACGAGTAGGCACGTAAGGGGATGGACCGTACCATGCAGTGACGGCGTACATGGACTAGGCAAAAAAGTGTTACAACCAACCCGTGCCCTGGCGTTGGAGGGGAGCTGTTAAAGACTAGTCATCTTTTACCACTAACTAGCCATTCAGGAAATCGGCACTGCTACCAACCACCTTGACCTTACAAGTGGGGGATAAAGGAAGAGGATACAAAGGAGTAGTCATGTACTAAAACTTGTGGGATAGAAATGGCTGTAATAATCTCATTAATTTGAATGCGAACTTCATCAAAACTTTGAAGGCTCGTTATCGATTGAAGAACTCTCTCGCTTGGCAATATTGAAGGCGGCTGTTGCTGCTCTGAAATTGCTGGTGTTTGTTATTGTTCAGGATCAACATAGGTTCTAGTTGGCGGCTTTTGTTGCTCTCGTCTTCGTTCTTCTTCTCATCTTTTACCACTAACTAGCCATTCAGGAAATCGGCACTGCTACCAACCACATTGACCTTACAAGTGGTGGATAAAGGAAGAGGATACAAAGGAGTAGTCATGTACTAACACTTGTGGGATAGAAATGGCTGTAATAATCCCGTTATTTTGAATGCGAACTTCATCAAAACTTTGAAGGCTCGTTATCGATTGAAGAACTCTCTCGCTTGGCAATTTTGAAGGCGACTGTTGCTGCTCTGAAATTGCAGGTGTTTGTTGTTGTTCAGGATCAACATAGGTTCTAGTTGGCGGCTTTTTTTGCTCTCGTCTTCGTTCTTCTTCTCGAATTTGCTCGCGCCTTTCCGATTCCAACATTTCCCGTTCCATTTCAGCCTTGGCCAAATCAACGCGTCTTTTTACTACTTGTTTAATACTACTTGTTAATACAACTTAGTATGACACTATGGGCCATAGTAATGTATACAACATCTCCCTTTTGTAGATGTAATATTTATAATACAATAAATTCAAATTTAATTCAAATTGTTGTACAATAAATCCAATTTAATTTATAATATAAATCTTTAATTATAATGATAATACAGTTCTTGTATACATGGTTTATAATAATTCTGCAGTAATAATACATTTTAATAAGGGAATGTTTTTACTCCGAATACCATTCGATTATAACGGAATAGTCCCGTGTGGGTGTTTATTGTAAGCAGTTGTTTCGACTCATCATCGACTTCAATTTGAAGAAATGCGTCAGACAGGTCGATGTGACAAGTATTTTGCGTTTGCTAACTTTGAGAATATATCTTCGGGCAAGGGGAGCGGGTACTGGTGAGATTCTAGAGCTTTGTTTAAACCTGTAGAAAAGTCTGCACATATTCTTACAGAAGCATCGGCTTTTTGATGACAACAATCGGTGCCGCCCATTCCGGATAGTTTACCTGAGAGATTACGCCTGTATCTTGAAATCTCTGCAATTCTGCTTCAACTAAATTTCAATATCGTTGCAATAAGCGAAATTTTTGCATCATTCACATTGAAGAACTTTTCGAACTCTTTTTGGCGTTTTCGATATGCTGTTACTTTGGTACCTTTCGCCAGCAATGTTTCCTTTCAAAAATGAAGCCAGTAGTTCTGATTTTTTTCTCAGTCAAACATAAAATTTGCAACAATTCCATCCAATTTGTTTTGTGTGACTAGGATTGGGTCCTTTGATATTTCATAGGATGTACCTTAACCAGGGTCATATTCTGGGAAGAAATCCATGGATGTAGCAGCGGCGGTTGTAGTACTGATATCTGTTTGAAGATCAATACTTCGGTATGTTGGTACTGGATCGAATTCAGAGTGCGGTAATGCTAATTGGACACTTGGCACAGCTACATATGTTTTATTCTTTGCTTTCCTTCTATTCAAAGTTTTATGGTAGTTGATACATCCATAGCAATTTTCTTTTTGATGCGGACTGTTGTCAAACCACATCATTAGTATACCAAAAGGCATAGCCTACTTCTTTTCACTTTTCCATTGCATAAGAGTTGAATAGAAATTAAAGCAAATTTTTTTAAGGGCATAGTTTACGTCAGTGATAAACTCATGCGAGAAATATTGTCTATAGGCTTCCAAAAAAAATCACTCGCATTGCCACATTTTTCATCGCTTGCTATGAAACGTCCACAAACATTACAAAAATGGTCCATTTTACATTTTGGTTCCGACATTTTTAATACAATGTTTATTTGGTTATTTTTATGAAACCGATGAACTTAACTTAAATCACTCACAAAATTAAATAAGTTCCAAAAAAATTAATACCGTATTTTATCGCGACCGAGCGAAAATTAAAAGACATCAACTTCTGCTGAGTTTCGAGTCTTAACTGAATCTTTATTTTTGAAATTAGTTCGCTTGTACGAAATAAAAAATTAAACGCTACCTGTGCGGTGGTTGAAAACAAAAAAGTTGTTTTACTAATTCCTTTTTCTTGGAACTTCCCTTTTTAATTACTTCTATCTTTTTTTTCTTTTTCAATGTTTCTTCAAAACCAACACTGAACAAAATTGGTACATACAAAATGAGAAGTAAATTAATATTAAGCTGGAAAACGCAAGTTTTGTATCATGATTGTTTTCTTTTTAAATGAAACTGAGAAGCATATTATAGATCAAACAGAAAGCAAAAAATACTTAGTTTTGTGGAAATTGATTTCAAGAAGCATGAAAAAAAATTTTTTCCAACATTTTGCTTCATAAGCACCACAAAAATTTTCTAAATCAATTTTATTTTTAAATTTTAATTGTTGGACAGGTCTCTAGCAATAATTTGGCTTTTACAGATTGAAAAAATATCAATTAGTCGACGAGTTATAGCCAAAAAAAACATATAAACAATATGCTGAAAATCGGCATTTGACTGCAAAGTTCAAAGGTCGATTAAAAAACAAAACCATAAACAAACGCCGCGATACGGGTCTTCTAATTTAGCCTCTATTTTCACCCCTCACTCTCAGAATCGACCTAACTTTTGCTAACCTGAATTTGTTCCACAGTGTAATTCAATGTTAGTTACATTTATCATTTAAAAAATTTGTACATAAGAATTATTTTCATCCCCTAAGTTACAAATCCAAATTTTATTCAAATCCGAAGGTGCCCGAATGGGTCTTTTCTTTGGTTCGGTTCCTAAATTTTAGTCGTATTTTCCTTATCAACCAGAATCATACGACACAGTACGCCTTTCAATATAAGTTAATGGTGTGATGACGACTTACCAACCACAGTAATCTGCCGTATTCTCTTTAAAATCTGGCAAATGTCGCTTGGATCAGTCGTGTATTATTTGGTCGCATTGCATTGTTCCACTTTGCGAATGCCTGTTTCAATCATCTGTTCAGAAGTGCCTTTTAAAGCAACAGTTATGACAAGCAAATCCTCAAAATACTTACCATTCAATGGAGCAGTAACTCTATCGTTCAAAGTTTTAATACTAAAATGAACTGTGGGCAACACTTTTTATTCCAAATGGGGATGATTTTTCAAGAGTAATTTTAACGTAGTTTTTCATTGCTGGATGCCAAAAATTTGTCTTGGTTGTTGATGATGGAAAGGAATGTTTAAGCAACAAATTCGTATTGATTTCGGCAATATCTTGATAACGTCTATGCTAGTAAACTATTCTAGTAAACTTGTTATCTATAACAATATTTTCAGAGGTCTAAGAAGCACTGTATAAAAAAATCAAGTTTTCTAAAGCTTTTATTATTCTAAAAAGATTTTTTTTTCAAATTTTTTATTTATTTATTTTTTTTTATTCAGTCTACAGATATAAAATCCTTACAGACTATAAATTTAAATTATTCAAAATATTACAGGTTTTACAAAAAATTTTAAATTTGATTAAGATAAATAATTAATTCTCGCTTCACATTGTCAAGACTTGTGTTAAAATCAATGACATGATATAATTGGTTAAAATCAGAACAAATACGGCGAAAAGGATCTGCATTAGCATAGTTTGTTCGTACAGTTTTTAGGTGAAGGAATTCGAAATTTCTTGTTACTTAAAAAGGCGTATTAAGATCGAGTTTACTTAGTAGGTATTCAGAATTTATCGTTCCATTTATTAGTTTTAATAGAAATGTCACATTTAGCATTAGTCTTAGACTTTTTAGTGTAGGCAGTCTAATAAGAAGTAAACGGTTTTCATAAGAAGGAAGATTCACGAGTGGATTCCAGCAGATATTTCGGAGAGAAAATAGCAAAAATTGTTTTTGTACCGACTCGATGGATTTCGAATGTGTTTCATAGAATGGATCCCAAACAACAGATTCGTATTCCAGAATTGGCCTCACTAACGTTGTGAAAAGTTGTTTTGTTGTATAAGGATCTGAAAACTCCTTAGCACAGCGTTTTATAAAACCAAGAACTCCGGTTGCTTTATTTACAGTTGTAGGAATATGTTTTTTGAAATCAAGTTGCGTATCAAGTAATATTCCAAGATCGTTAAATGTATCAACCAGATCCAGCAGCTTATTGTTCATCAAGTATAACCCTTTAAAAGGGGTTAACCTTGAAAAAATCATGTATTAACATTTTTTTGTATTAAGTTCCATTAAGTTTTCATCACACCATGTAGTAAAGTTAACAATATCATATTGAAGTAAAGCTTGATCATCAGGATTGTCGAAAGAAATGAATAATTTAACATCGTCAGCATACATTAAGGCGTTGGCATGTTGAATAGCGGATGGAAGATCATTGATGAATAGTGTGAACAACAGAGGACCAAGGTGACTACCTGAGGTACGCCTGATAAGACATTTATAAAACTTGACTTAGTGTTACGGAAAACAACATGTTGTTTTCTATTTTTTAAGTAAGAATTTATCCATTTTAGAAGCGAAACACTGAAGCCCATGCGATCTAATTTGTAAAGAAGATCATGGTTAACCTTATCAAATGCTTTACTAAAATCAGTGTATATAGCATCCGTTTGTTTTCTCTTAGCAAAGCCATTGTTTACGAAGGTAGTAAGTTCTAACAAGTTGGTGATCGTGGAGTGAGAACTGCGGAAGCCATGTTGAATTGGTGAAAGAATGCAAGATACTTGGTGAGATAACATATCAGTAACCAGTTTTTCGAACAATTTTGGGATAACACTAAGCTTAGCAATGCCTCTATAATTAGACACAGTATTTTGCTACCAGACTTGTATAAAGGTAAAATGGTGGAATCTTTCCACACTCCTGGAAAGTACCCGAGCTGAAGTGATTTATTGTAAAGATGAGTCAAAGGTACATAAAGTGAATTGGAACAACAGCTCTACCAATTGAGATACTGAGATATGAAAATTGGAAGTAAAACATCAAATTTTCATACCTCAGTAGCTCAATTGGTAGAGCTGTTGTGTACACTATTTTTGTATCTTTACAGTTCTAGGTTCGAAACCTACTAAGGTTGTGACAATTTTTTTTTTTGTTTAATTTTTGCAACAAAATATGTTATATTCAACAAATCACATGACAATTCTCTTTTTTTCAACAAATTTTTTTAACTTGTAAATAATAAAAAAAAAGAAACTCAAATAAATTGATAAATCAAATACAAAATATGTTTTGAATAATTTGGCAATAAATTATTCAAAACTTTTCAAACATTTAAATACATCTAAAACATATTAAAATGATAATTGTTTTTGCATTTTAATAGAAATTGCAAAATATTTAAAAATTTATTCATATTTCAAATTGCTGAAATTAAATGTGATAATTAAATTTTTTTGGCAAAACATAATTATAAATTTTACATTAAATATAATTTTTGCACCCTCGAAATACGTTTTTTTTTTTATTTATTATGTTTAGTTAAATAATTTTGAATTTATAATAAATTTTGTTTGAATATTTATTGAAATGCAGTTTATTGTAGAATTAATTAAATTAAACAAATTTTACAAAAATAACTATCCAAATATTCAATTTAATAATTAAAAATTAATTTTTTTGCAAAGAAAAAAATTGTCATGTGGAATAAAACAAATATTGTTACAAAAATAAAAAAGTAAATAAATTGTTACAATTTTAGTGGGTTTTGAACCTAGCTCTGTAAAGTTCTAAAAATGTTGTACCCAACAGCTCTGCCAATTGAGCTACTGAAGCATTGAACATTTTTTAAGACCTCTGAAGATATTGGTATAGCGGTCAAGTTTACTAGAAAAGCCTCATTATTCTTATATAAGCGAAAGAAAGATTTTTTTTAAGCAAAAAATTTAAAAAAAAAAATTTCCTAATAAAAAAAAGAATAACGTTATTAAATGCATTGATGCGATATTTTCCTAAATGCATTATTGCGATCCGAGCTTTCGGATAAATGATTTCTCTCTTAAATAAACAGAAAACTCTGCATTTTTGATTACGCATTTATGCGATAACATTTTTTAATCGAGTTTGTTTTTTTTTTTTTAAGATGAAAGCAACATTATGGAAAGTATAAGAACCGAATTTAAATCACTTGTATTTAAAAATTTATGATAAGTGTTCTAAGAATTTTAATCAAAATATTAGGAATAAATTAACGCTGTTTTGTTAACCCAATAGTTAGACTTTTCACAAAAGTTAACCCAAAATTTTAAAAAGGAATATAAAAAAATGTATCCAAGCAATAACACATTTTTGGGTTTACTTTTGTGTAGATCTGAACAAATGTTATTTATAATTTAATTTAAATATAATAATACTACAACCCACCCAGCACAATTTGGATAGTTTATTTTTGAGGATTCTTATTCTAAAGGGTCCGCCATATAACTTTTTTTTTTTTGAACTCCTGAACCAATTGGACTTTGTATGGCGTCATACCAAGGTCTTTATGCAAAATTCGTCTCAATGATGTCTCCGAAATGTTCAATTGTTGAGAACGACGGTGAATTGATGTTGATGGCGCTTCACGCACACTTTCTGCCACAGCAGCAATATTCTCGGGTGTACCCACTGTTTTTGGTTTCTTTCACTTTTTTCACAAGATAACGAACATACGGACCATATCTGTCAAATCAGACATGAGCTAAGTGTTACCATTCACGAAATAAGCACTAGTTGAAAAAAAAAAACGTTAGATGGCGGACCCTTTATAAGTCGAAAATAAATAAAATAATAATAAAAAAAAAATAAAAAGAAAACACATAACAAATTTGAAATTTAAAAATTTTTATGTCAAAAATTACTCAGTTTTTGAACAAAAATATAAGCCTTCCAAAAAGAATCATAAATGACACAAAAATTTTAGGAAAATTATTAAATGTAAAAATGGTTCAGAATTGACTCAGAAATGTAATTAAATTTGAATATTTTGTGAATAATTCATAAAAAGCTCCAAAAAATATAGATTTTTGTGACTAGAATATTTTAAAATATCTCTTCTGAGTCATTTTTGAATAAGAAAAGAAGGCTCTATTTGATGAACCGCTTTCACACAACTTTTAAATTGTATTAATATATTTTGAGCCATTTTTAAATCTTGTTTGCTGGCAGGGTATAGTATATTTAGACTTAGCAAATACTGCCTAATTTTTGGATCTTTATTGTAAAAACTTAGTTTTTCTTTAGTCTGAATTTAGTAAGTACTAATTAGTCTAAATATTGTATATGTTAACATAAGTATCTTAAGTAAAAATTTAGGATAATTAAACATCCACTAATTATAAGACCAATTACCTTTTGGGAAAATAATAAATAAAATACCCGAGTAAAAAAGTTTATTTATAATTATATACATGTATCTATAATCATATATGGCACCATATATAATTGTATCTGCCATTGATTATTCCAAAATGTTTTTATATGGTGCTATATAGAATTATATATAACTCTATATGGTCCAATATACAATTATATCTGTCTTCTATAATTGGATCTAATTTTATATAATTATATATTATTACATCCACCACCGAGATGAAAGAAAATAGCCAGTGTCGCAATTAAAAATCCGAGTTCTCTCATTCGCTTTAGTTATTATCCTTTGGCCTTAATTGTGAACATACTCTTATTACACACAAAAACAAACGTTGCCAAGTAATTGGGAGCATTTTAACTAATAAAGTTTATTTACAAAAGTTATGCTAAAGTTAGTAACATTTTACCAAGTTTTTACTTGTTCCTACTTAGTTATTGAATAATTTATGTGAAAAACCTTTATTAGTTGAAATGCTCCTAGTTAGCAACGATTTTTTTTTGTGTTTTCTACTCGTTTTAGGAAAAACGTATTTTGCATTTAGGTGTGAATGCCATATTAGTTCAAAAATTATGAAAACAGTAAAAAAAAAAACAGCTAATATGGCAGTACTATTTAGAACAATTGGGTTTTTTTTTAAGGAGAAAAGTGCCAATTTGGCTACACTGATTATAACAGTATCGTCAAATGTGCTACACTGAACGTACATTATACAACAAAAAGAAAGAAAAACAATTTTGGTTTTCCTACAATAGGAAAATTGTATAAATTTTTAGTTTACTAAAGAAAATTAATAAATTTCAATAGATAAAATGGAAACATTAAGTTTATCCAACTATAACACATATTCAAATTATAAAAAATGTGGTGAAATATTAAAATCTCCGATAATAGGAGAAAAACAATATGCACTACTGTGTTTGCAATGCCATGAAATTTGTTTACAATTTCAAACATTTATGATACATATAGAACAGGAGCATGAAAATGTATACATCCAAGAAATCAAGACCAAGAAGGAAACAGAATATGGTGACAGTGAGGACGATGATATTGCATTAAGTGAATTTGTTAAAAATGATCATGAGGATTTAGATAAAAAGGTTAGTTATTGATTGGATGTGGGCTAGAATGCAAAATTGTCATTAATTTGTTTTTTTTTTTGTTAGGATTTTCTTATAGATCCTTTGGAAGAACCTGAAGTGTTACTGGTAGAAAATTTAGCAAAAAATGACAATGAACAAAGTTGCGGCAGACAACTTAGAACAACTCAAGGTGAATCCAAAAAGAGAGGTCAGTCAAAGAAATTACAGGAAAAAATCGTAGTTAAACAAGAGCCAGATGAGCACGATGATTATAAAGCTGGTCAAAATGAAAGTACGAATGAAATTGAGGTAAGATATAATCTTTATTTTTATAATAGAAAACAAAAAATCCCCAATATTAGAAAATTACGAAAAATCGTCATAACAAAAATTGTATTTTATCCATGTAAACTTTAACCCAATTGTGTATAAAAAAAAACTTATTGGTAGCCAAAAACTAATTATCCAAACGAAAAATCACCTATAAGAAGAAAAAAATCAATAAGGATATAATTTTGAGTTTTGTCAGCATTTATCAAAATGTAGCGCTGAATAGGAAATCGGGAAGTTTTTTAAACACCGAAAGTTCTCTATACAATAGTGTGAATTGAAATGCAAAAAATTAAAAGTTCAAATCAACACATAAATCTTATTGGAAAAGTATCCGTAATATTTTTATATTATTGTACAAGAACTTTTCATTTTACATTATAGTTTAAACTTAGTTGTTGTAATTTAGAAAAATTATATAAAATCTCTTATTCGAGTATGAATTGAAATAGGGACATTACAATAAGCAAATTTGTACAAAATAATTAAAATTTGTACCATTTTAATAAAGGTTGAAATAACCAAAATCGAACCACTTTGTTTTCTAAATAAAAAAATATCCAAGATAGCTTTTGATTTTTTTTTAATATAGTATTATATATGTATATCTATAGTAACTACCAAACTTAATTAGAAGTCGATTGGTAAGCAAAACATCGCACTCTTTTCGAACTCGTACCATTAGTTTTTGCAAGAGACTTTCATCCACTTTTCTGGCTGGCAAATTCCATTTAGATTTGAACTCTTCTACTGTTGACACCGTCATTCCTGACTACTTTAAAGATCCTTTTATAATTGACCAATATTCTTCTATTTGACGTAGTTCTGGATAATTTGGTGGATTGTTATCATTTTGTACAAAGTCGATTTTGTTGTTTTTATACCATTCAATTGTGTCTTTTGCATAATGACAACTGGCTAGGTCAGGCCAAAATAATGGTTTTGTAGTGTGAGATAGTACAAATGCTAACAGCCGCTTTTTTAAGCATTCTTCTCTATAAATTTCACCATTTATTGTACCAGTTGTAAAGAATGGACTTGATTTTCTCCCACAAGAACAAATTGCTTGGAAAACCAGATACTTTTTTTTGGAAATTTTGACTTAATTTTATGTTTACATTAATATGGAGCATCACCATGACTACATGCTGTGTAAAAGTATTCTCCTGCAATGTACCGGAAGTTTGTAAAGGAATATGTTTCATCATCCATTATCACGCGATTATATTTTGTTAATTGTTTTTCGTAAAGACGTCGACTGTGTGTTTTTGCTGATAAATTTTGTTTTGAATTCCTGTGTGGACATACCTGAGCTTTATACCACTTGAGTGACATTCTGAACAAAATTTTGCGATATCTTGATTTTACTCGCGAATGCTCGAGTATATTAGATTCCCGCATATTTTAGATCCCTTTGAAATTAACCTAGGGATGATCTTAAAAATGTCTATATAAAAAAAATTCAGATTTTTAAAAGTAAGTCAGCTTTATAAGGATTCATGATTTTTTTCTTAATCTAACAATTGATAAGCAACTCTAATACAAAAAATTATTTTTATGTCGCGTTTTCCATATCCTAGACATTTTTGACCTTAGGCTCTAGATTTCGCACAATTATAATACAGATATTGGGTATACAAGTTAATAATGTCGATTTGGACAAGATATGGCATAACTATCACATATGGATTGTGTCAATAATAACAAATATGGAGAGTAAACATATGTCATTATAGTTTAGTATTCGATAGACGCCTCATTTTTTTCAATCGCTATAATAACGTCGAATTTTTTACCTAAAAAAGATGTTTTGCGGGGAAGTTTGATAAACTTCTTTAATTTGAAGAAAACGGTTGATGAAAGTTATCGATTGTTGGCAGAAGCTTACGATCAACATGCACCAACTCAAAAAACTTGTGAACGATGGTTTGCGCTATTCAAAAGTGGTGATTTCGACACAGAAGACAAGAAGGGGCCTGGTCAGCCGAAAAAGTTTGAAGATGAATTGAAAGCATTACTCCAAGAAGAACTTGCATTATCATTGGGAGCCACACAACAAGCCATTTCCCTACGTTTAAAAGCATTGGGATTCATTCAAAAGCAAGGAAATTGGGTCCCATATGAATTGAAGCCGAGAGACGTTGAATGGCGATTTTGCATGTCGAAAATGCTGCTTGAACGCTACAAAAAGAAGTAATTTTTGCATCGTATTGTTACTGGTGATGAAAAATGGATACGTTACGATAACCCCAAGCGCAAAAAGTCATATGTAAAGCCCGGCCAACCAGCCAAATCACGCCGAAGCCGAATATCCATGGCGCCAAGGTAATGCTCTGTATTTGGTGGGATCAGAAGTGTGTTTTGTATTATGAGCTGTTGAAATCGGGTCAGACGATCACAAGAGACCTGTACCGAACACAATTGCTTCGTTTGAAGAAAGCAATCAACGAAAAACGACCAGAATATTCGACCAGACACGAGGCCACATGTTGCAGGACCGGTCAAAAACTATTTTTAAAACAGTGGATAGGAAATTTTGGCTCCCCCGCCTTATAGCCCAGACCTTGCCCCTTCTGACTACCATTTGTTTCGATCGATGCAGAACGCCCTTACTGGAATACGCTTCACTTCAGAACAGGGTATCAGAAATTGGCTTGATAATTTTTTACTTTACCTCAAAATCGGAGCACTTTTGGTGCGGAATCCATATGCTGCCAGAAAGATGGGAAAAAGTAGTGGCTAACGATGGATAATACTTTGAATAAAGTATCAATTCATTTTATTATTATAATAAATGCATTTTTCAAGCAAAAAGATCGACATTATTTACTTGTATACCCAAAATATATCTATTAAATGCAATGATGCAATTTCCTACAAAATATTCTAGAAATTTTAATTATTTTGTACAATTTGCTCAATGTCTCTATTTCAATTCACACTCGAATTATACATTTTATATTTATAAAAATTTAATATCTATTTTTCTTATATTTGCGAAATTTGTTGCATTTAATATGTGCTGACTTATAAATTTTTGGGTGATTGTCCCCAAAAAAAAAAAAACTATTTTAAACATATGTAAAAAGATTTCAAAAAAAGTTGCCTTTCTTATAAGAATTCGTAAAAAAATATCAACAAGCACAGCAATAACAATTTATAACACAACAATTAAACCTCATTTTGAGTATTGTTCAACTTTACTATTTCTTGGTAGTCAACAGATGAAAGAGAGACTTCAAAAACTCCAGAATAGGGGTATGAGATGTATTCTTCGGTGTCATAGATTAACCCACATCAGTGATATGTTAGAGAAATTGCAATGGCTTTCAGTCAATCAAAGACTTGTGATGAATGTTTTAATCTTCATATTTAAAATGAAAACTGGAAGGCTGCCAAATTATATGCGAAAGCAGTTGGTATATGTTGCTGATGTTCAACCCTACAATTTGCGGAATGCTAGTGACTTCAGGCTGAATTTCAGCAGATCAAATTTTAATCAAAACATATTATTATACAAAGGTCTTAGGATGTTTAATGAAATTCCTTTAGAATTAAAAAATGAAAATAATTTTTATGTATTTAAACGAAATATAATAGCATATATAAAACGTTTTTTCTAATGGATAAGAATCCATAGATATAAAATTACTGAATGTATTTTTTAATAGCATAAATGCTAAATAAATAAATTAAAAAAAAAAATATGGGGGGTGTAGTGATAAAATAAGTGAAAAGGCTGAAAAGAAAATTTTTGTTTAAAATTAGTTGTTTATAAAAATTGTTTTTTCAAACTTTCTATATTTTCATACATTTAGTTAGAATATTGTTCTATCCAATATGATATTGTCATATTAGATTTTATATGATGCTTTTCAAAAAGTTTTATAATTTTCATGATAGACAATACAATTGCTTCATTGGCATCACCCAAATCTTCAGTTGTCTGCAATAGAAAAAGACGATTGGCTTAACTCAAATCGAGACAAAATAAACTACATGAGAATCTTTTTGTCTGCTTTAGTGTATAAACTGCTTGATCTTGTAACCTAAATTATAAAATCAAACTATTTGAAAAACAACAATTTTACATTTCGATATACTTTGTATGTCAGTACATGTATGTGGCTTTGTTGTAAAGGGTGTTTTGTATACAGGTATATAACTTTAAGTTGGCAACACTTTTTTAACTGGCGGCCTTTTTGTCAGCTGTCAAGTGATTTATGTTTAGTTTGGTTTGGCATTACAACATGAATAGACTGACGCCTGAACAACGCTTCCAAATTGTGCAAATTTATTTTAAAAATCATGGTTCTGTTCGAAATACGTATTGCGCACAAATTTTGCGAATTTTGTTTAGCGATGAAGCTCACTTTTGGTTAAATGGATACGTCAATAAACAAAACTGCCGTATTTGCAGTGATGATAATCCTCAAGTATATGTTGAGACACCGTTACATACAGAAAAACTGACTGCTACATCCAGAAAATCGTTGCCTAATTTAGGCGATATGGGCCAAAATATTTTAGGGTGCATTTTGAAAACTAAAGCATACAAAACAGAAGTTTTGAACAAAAATTATACGTAACAACACTCCAAAAACTATTTTTTTTCTGCTCCTACTTAAGAAGATATCGCGATTTTCGATTTTTCCAAAAAAAAATTTGCGAAAAAGTATCAAAACTTCAATTAATATTGCTTAAACTTCAACGCTTTGCTATTAATACTTAATGTATTCTTTCTGCAAAATTTCATAAAAATCCGTAAATCCGTCTTTTTAGTTTATAAGTTAAGACAATGTCCTTTAGAGGAATCCTGATAAAATCCTGCGAGTCCTTGGACTAAAGTAAGGACTTATTATTAGAGATAAAGCTTCAATCTTACTTATATTTTATTATAAAGAGTTTTTTTTGTCAACTTAAATTGTTTTTTTTAGATTTTTGAAAACCATTTTTTTTTTTTCAAAAATAATTAATTTTTGAAATTTTACGAAATTATGATTTTGAAGCTTTCTTGCTTCAAAACCTTGGACGGCACACGAAAAGTTTCTTCGCAAAATATTTAGCGAATTTAGTTTTTATCGGAATATATTAATTTCTAAGTATAAAACGCTCATTTGACGCATTTGTGGTAAATTTAATGAAGACTTCCCTGAGACAGCCTTACCCGTTAGAGGGTTAAAAACAATGCTGGCCAGAACGTTACAGTCAATGGTGACCGCTATAGAGCCATGATTACTGACTTTTTGTTCATCAATTGAACAACCACGATGTGCAGGAGCTGTGGTTTTAACAAGACGGCGCAATCTTGTTACACAGCTCGTGTCACAATGGATTTACTGAAGGAAACGTTTAGTAATCGCATAGTTTTACGTTTCGGACCTGTGAATTGGCCTCCAAGATCGTGCGATTTAAATCCGCTGGACTATTTTTTTTGTGGGGATATGTGAAGTCGCTAGTCTACGCCGATAAGCGCGAAACGATTGCCCACTTGGAGGACAACATTCGCCGCGTTATTGACAATATACGGCCACAAATGTTGGAAAAAGTCATCGAAAATTGGACCTCCAGATTAGACTACATCCTTGCCAGCCGTGGCGGTCATATGCCAGAAGTCATATTTAAATTATAATGCCAGAAGATTATCTTTCGAATAAAGTAAATTTCATGTCAATTTAAAAAATGCATCTTTGTTTTATTCCATTTCAAAGTTCTATACCTCTATAAAAAAAAACCCCTTTATTACAATTTGTAAAAACAATATATATCCCAACAAACTGTGTTTGTTGAGAGGAGCCGTGGTATGCTAATTGTTCAAAAATGTTTTAAAAAAATCTCCCAAATTATCTCCCAATTTTGTCAAAGAAGTGGTTGATGTCATTCAAAAATTGGGTGATATTTTATATGAAAAGTCGCCCAATTACGTAAAAGAATTCTTTTATAAGAAAGTGTATTATTAAAAATTTATTGGCAGATTTTCCATATGAAAAATCTTAAGCAGCATTTAACGACACATAAAACGTTTTCAAAAACAAAATTAAACTAAAATTTTAATTTAAACACACATTTTAATTTCATTTATTAATTCAAAAACCAAGCCCATAGGGCCAAATATTTTTCGTGTTCTGCAATAAATTGTTACAAAAGATAATAAAATAAATTTATATATAAAAAAAAGAGTGTGCGCCCCGGTAGGCTAGTTGGAAGCGTGCTGGCTTATCAGTGCGGGGGTCGTGGGTTCGATTCCCACCAGAGGCACTGGTCTGTTTTCGCTACAACGCGCCGAAAGCCATAGTAGCTAGTGCTCGGTTAGGGTAATACTATATAATTTGTAATTATATGATTATTAATTAATAAAAAAAAAATAAAAAAAAGCCTAAAATAAATTAAATTATAACTAAAGTTTAATAAGCTTGATATAATTTTTATTAAAAATAAAAATTATGTTTTTTCGACCTTTAATTGTGCAATGAAAATGAAAATTATTCAAGTTCGAGGCCATACTCTATATTTCTTTATTAGGATAATGTCCTAACAAATAATCTATTAGAGCTTTTATTTTCAAATTTATTAATTGACCACTTTCAGGAATGTGTTGATAGATCTATTTCGGGAATTTCCTAGGTTCCCATCATCAGAACACGTTTTGAAAGAAGTGACAACTCCATGCTAAACATCAAACATTCATATTGTGCTAACAAATAATCTATAGAGTTTTTGTTTTCAAATTTATTAATTGACCACTTTCAGGAATGTGTTAATAGATCTATTTCTATTTACCTTGCAAAAAATAAACAAGTTTTCAATTTATTTTTGATCAATGGTGATAATCTTTAACTTCGAGCTCATATATTAGTTCTCGTTTAGTAAGAAAACTAGTTTATATGAATGTTTGATGTTTTGCATGGGATTGTCACTTCTTCAGACGTCACAGACCTATTAACACATTCCTGATGGTGGTCAATTAATAAATTTGAAAACAAAAACTCTATAGATTATTTGTTAGGACAATATTCTAATAAAGAAATATAGAGTATGGCCTCGAACTTGAATAATTTTCATTTTTAAAGTTTTAACATTTTTATATGCTTTTAGAGAGTTTTTTAATTTAGGTCCACATTTTTTGTAACTTATAATCAAAAATTTGTTTTGGATTTTTGCTAAATTTGTTTGTGCATATAAAATTTTACAATATCACAAAATGTTTTAACTTTATTTCCTTCAACATACCTCTTAAATTCTATTATGTTAATATTTCTTTTTATATTTAAAACAGTTTGTAAATTCTACTGTACACAGTGATGATGATGATGATTTGGATATAGCCGATTTAGATGACAAAAGAGACACATTTTTCAAAGTTCCAAATAAAGTTGACATCGATAGCGATTATTCTGATGAATTCTCATGTGATGACGATGCAGATGATGAATTCCTGGATGATGATATTAAAACACCACCATCCAAAAAGTCTAAAGTAAAAATGGACGATGGTTTGGATATTGATGAATTCATGCAAAATAAGGTAAAAGTTTTATTATTTATATCTGCGTATCAAAAACAAGATGAACTATGGGATGCCACACGACCACCGAAGCTGGTAAATCGATGTCGAAAAAAACGTGACAAATGTTTAAAAAATATCTGCAATGAATTGGAAACGCTGCAAATACAAATGACTTTAAAAGATGCCGAGAAATGTATAAAATATATGAGGGTGCGGTATATACGTGAAGTGCGAATACGTATGAATTATATAAAAAACAAAGATAAAGATTATAAACCTTTGTGGTTTTATGATCATTTGGAATTTTTAAAACCCACATTAGGTTTTATACAGGAGGTAGGTTAAAACATATTGCAACAACCCAGCCAGCAAACGAACTCAAAAATGTGCCAAAAGACTTTCTTTTGATAAAAAAACAAAACTTAAAAAAGACACAAAAATGTTAAATTTTTTTTACATTACTCACAAGTAAACTGCATAATGGCTTAACTCGAGAACAAAAAATTATTAGACACAAACATTTTTTTCAAGTGCGCAGTCGTTTAAGGATTTAAAAGTGAGGACAAAAATTACCCAATGTTAAAAAATTTTAAACTATAGAAAATATTATTTTTTTTTAATAAATTTATTTAAAAACTGTAAATCGGATTAATTTTTTTACTTCCCTTTTTAAAACGTGAGACTGTGCACCAAAGATAAATTACGGGTCTAATAAATGTTTGTCCTCTACAACACAACCAAGTTTTATTAACTCATTATAGTTCCTTTTTCGAGATCTGACCATTATATAAAGGGTCCGCCAAATAACTTTTTTTTGAAAATGCTATAAAAAAAACTACTGAATATTTTCTAAAATTTCTTTTTTTATTTGAAAGTACAATCCTTCCGGTAAATAATGGAAAATAATTTCATTCAAATGGCTGTCTCGGCTGGCCATGCAGTAGCCTACACGATTAGTCCAATTTTTAAGCACATTACTACTGACGGGAAAGCAATCTGGATTTCGGCCAAAACACAGCTGTGTTTCTGCCCTGTTGAATGTTTCCGAGGACCTTAGACAAAATATTGATAACGATGAAATAACTTTCCTTGTTTTACTGGACCACTCTAAAGCCTTTGATACGGTAGATCACCATATTCTATGCGAAAAGATGAAATATATGTTTAATTTTTCTGAAACTTCAGTAAAATTATTAAGGTCATATCTTTCTGGCCGCACGCAATCCGTATATATTGAAAATTCTATTTCTAAAAAACTTTCTGTGACAAGAGGGGTACCCCAAGGATCTATTCTTGGCCCCCTTCTTTTCTCAATGTATGCAAATGATCTACCTATCCAATTAGACAACTGCAACGTGCATATGTATGCGGATGACGTCCAGCTCTACCTTGGCACCTCAATAGGTAAACTTGATGAGTCACTAAATAAACTAAACATGGATTTAAATCAGATCTACAGGTGGGCGACAGCCAATGGCCTTTGTCTAAACCCTAAGAAGTCTAAATGTCTATTAATTTACAAGAAAGCTTTGAATTTCACAAGAGACTTGGATATCACGTTGAATGGCCAAAAAATTGATATTGTCAAATCTGTCAAAAACCTAGGAATTATTTTTAATGAAACCCTTACCTGGTCAAATCACGTTAACAGCATCGTAGGCAAAACGCACTCAATGCTACGGAACCTTTGGGTAACTAGATCGTTTACTTCTTTTAATACCAGGAAACTCATTGCCAATTCATATCTTATGCCCAGCTTAATCTATGGATGTGAAATTTTTGCAAATTGTGACTCTATCAGTAAACGCAAATTGAATGTCGCTTATAATAATATCACTAGATACGTCTTTGGACTTAGCAAATATACTGAACTATCACCATACGCCTCGAAATTACACGGAACTACCTTTGACAACCTTATGAAAATCCGATGCATAACGTTTTTTCATAAAATTATATACGATCGTGAACCAAACTACCTATATCAACGTGTGAACTTTGCTAGATCGAATAGAGGTATGCTAGTAAAATCTTTTAAATTTAAATACCTACTTTCAACATGGCAGTTTTTTGTTGCCGTGACACGTCTTTGGAATAGACTACCAATTAAACTTCAGGGTAACAGTAATGCAGTAATGTTTAAAAAAGACCTTAAAATATACTTTAACAGCAATGCTTAGTGACTTTATTATGCAAATTATTATGATTTTTTTTTCTTTCTTTTTTTTTTTCTCTTTCTTTTTTTTTTCTTTTTCTTGATTTGATCCTATCTTTTTATTTTATTTTTTTTTAATGTCATGGTTTTTATACATTTTGAACTTAACATCTTTTATATGCTATTTGTTTTTATCTTATTTATTCTTCTAAATAAACATGTATAACGTAGTTTTGATTATTTTCTAACAATTGTTTTTATATACATATATATTATTTTCTTTATTTGTAACTCATGATTATTTTTATATCTAAATTACTGTTTTTAATGTTTTAATTAAACAATGTATTGTACAAATTAATTATGAGCACAGATATTTCTATGCTTTAATTATAAGATTTCATCTTGTTGCATAGAAAAGGAAATAAATAAATAAATAAATAAAATAAAATTATCGATTGTGTGCAGCTGTATTTCACCAATGGCTTCACGAATATTGTCCTTTAAAGCGTCAATTGTCTCTGGCTTGTTGGCGTTACACTTATCTTTGACGGCACCCCACAAATAATAGTCCAACGGTGTCAAATCGCAGCTCCGAGGTGGCCAAACGACATCAGCTCTGCGGCTGATAATGCAATCTTCAAAAACAGGGCGTAAAACATCGAGTGTAGCTTCGGCTGTTGAAACCAAATGTTGCCAATATCCTCCTCTTCAATTTTTGTGAACAAAAATTCGTTCAACATAGCCCGATAACGATCGCCATTGACTGCAACGGCCACTCCTTGCTCATTTTCGAAGTAATGTCGCAATATTTCCCAGCGTTGTTCAAGCGTATACACAACCATATTCGTTCAGCGGAAGGATAAAACTAATTATCTGTCAAATCAGACATGAGCTAAGTGTTACCATTCACGAAATAAGCACTAGTTGAAAAAAAAACCTTAGATTGCGGACCCTTTATATACCATATATATATCCATATGTATGCACAGAGCATACTCTAGGGACATTTATTCGTTCCCCCGCATCGTTTAGGGACATTTGCTTACTTTGGGGACTGTCCGCAAAGTTTTCGCGCCTTTTCATACATCTAGCGTATAAGATGAGGACAGTTGGTTCGATACACAGCATATTTCGGGGACAATTTTGGCCGTGTCCCTAAAGTATGCGCTGTACATGCGCTGTGTATGCACAGCGCATACTTTAGGGACATAGTGTATCGAAAAAACTGTCCTCATCTAATACGCTAGATGTATGAAAAGGCGCGAAAACTTTGGGGACAGTCCCCAAAGTAAGCAAATGTCCCTAAACTATGCGGGGGAACGAATAAATGTCTCTAGAGTATGCGCTGTGCATACATATATCCATATATATATATCCATATATATATATATCCATATATACCCTTATATATATCGAACATGCTCATTTCAATGGCGTACTTAATTTTTTGATCAATAGTACAGATTTCGAGAAAAATGTCTTTAAAGTTTGGCGGTTTCGCATTTAGTTTTTTGCAATTAAATCTTTTTGAAAGCAATGAATCTGCTTTTGTTTTGACGGAATTAAATAACAAGACCTTTGTTCATATTTATGCCTCATATTTAATGCACAAAACTTTATATTTAAACCACTGCTTCACGTTATATGTAGGTTTTTACAGTTTTTTACAGTTTTGTACACTTTTAGCGAATATGAACGCTTAATGAACAATTGACCAAAATAAGTGTTAGTTCTTTAAAAAGAGGCAATTAATGGGAAATGTTTTAATCAAGAAAAAAATGTATTTGCATATAGCGGCTTAGACTATACATTCGCGATTTTTCAAAAATGTTATATATTGCAGCATAGCTTTCCAAGTTGACAACAGAGACATACTTTTGGTATAATATGTGGACACTAGGGTGGGGCAATAAGTATGGAAGGAAAAAAATCTTAATGGGCGCTTCGCGTTTGTACTACGCAAAAAAGTCCACTAGACCATACGTCTACGGTAAAAATCGAGCTTCCACATTTTGACTTTACGGCAAAAAAGCCCTATTTTGAAATTAAAAATTAACCCCTTAAACCCCACCTACAAATATGATTGATGCATTAATCTTGGATAAGCTCCTCCTACTTCCTGAGATATGTCCATCCCACACATTGTTACTTTCACAAAATACGGCAAAAAAGCCCTATTTTGAAATTAAAAATTAACACCTTAAACCCCACCCACAAATATGATTGATGCATTAATCTGCTAGAGAATCTTAGAAAGAAGAGATTGATACCATAATCTTGGATAAGCTCCTCCTACTTCCTGAGATATGTCCATCCCACACATTCTTACTTTCACAAAATACGACTAAAAAGTCAAAATGTGGAAGCTCGATTTTCACCGTAGACATATGGTCTAGTGGACTTTTTTGCTCAGTACAATCCCGAGAATCAGAAACGCGAAGCGCCCATTAAGATGTTCAAATCGCCCCACCCTAGTGTACACATCTTAATTTTTTTTTTTTTTTCAAAAATTGAAGCAAAAAATTTTCTATTTGCAAAAGTTATCGTAATATAATAATTTTTTCAGTTACATTAAATTAAAAAACTAAAATAGTAACTATAAAATGCATATTCATATTCGCTAAAATTGAAAAAAAAAAATCTTCATAAAACGTGAAGCAGTTTTAAATGCAAAACCGCTAAACTTTGAAGACATTTTTCTCGAAATCAAAACATTAAGTACACCGTTCAAATCAGCATTTCCGAAATATATATAATTAAAGGGCTGAGCTTACTGTAAAAACTTAATAAGATACATATGTTGTTTTTATAGATTTTTGCTGTTTTCTAGGCACACATTGATTAATATTTAATAGAAGTCTTGCTTAAATACTTATTGCAAGTACTTAGAGTATAAACGTCCTGCAAAAGTCATATTTTTGCATTTTTTTAATCTTTAAAAATCAAAAACAAACTAAAAATAAAATGTGGCTTATCAAGTTTTTACAATAAGCCCTTAAATTGATGGTCAGATCCTTTATTAATTTTTAAAAATTGACATTTTGTCCTTCTGTGTAATAAATGCAATATTTCAGGCTTTGAGGTTTTCAACTAGCGTGTAACGGAATCTGAAAGTACATTTCAAAATGCATTAAAAAATGCACTTAAAAAAAAAAAATCTTTATTGGTCTCCGACAAATCGTCTGATGTATGACTCAAAGAAGGCCGACAGACAATATGTGCTAAACGTGAAGCTGCTTATCCATCTTTTCGTAATTAGTTGTGCGAAACCAGGCTAGAAATTCTGTAGGACGATCGGCGATAATCGTGCACTTTTCGAAGTTAAGTTACGACAATATTACATACAAATTTTAACAAATTTTGTAAACAAAAACAACAATTTCCCATCGTTTAGTTTAATGTTTTCGTAAGAAACATTGTCAAAACAATAGCAAATTAGGTATCGTTTTGAACGAAACGATACCGTTGTTCTTAGAGAATCTGTCCCCAGGTGTTAGACGTTCAATATGTAAAGTATGGGCATATCATCCATCGACAGTCGGCCATAAAAAAAAACCAAATCAATGTTAATTATTTGTAAAAATTTATTTAAAAAAATTTAGAAAAAAAAATATTTTTGATATATAAGAAACAACTGATACTTTTCATAATCCACAAATTAGTTTTAGCGATTGTAAAAAATTAAAATGGAAGATTTTCCAATATCAAATTAAAAAAAAAAGATATTAACGCAATATTTTATACTACTCAAATATAGAAAAACGTAATTTTTACACTTTATCTCAAAAAGCTGAAGTGCTGGGAAAATTCAGAGGTCAGATTCGAATTCAGAACTTAAAAAATAGTATAGTTTGGTTCTTGTTGCTGACAGTTACTGAAATTATGTCGGTCTGTGTAATTTTGGACAAAAAAAAAGATTTTTTTTTAAATGTGCATTTTGTTTGAATTATTTGAATAAAAATTTAGCTGGCTGGGAAATTTAAATAATTTTATTTTTAATAAATTCTTATTATAATCTGTAGTTAGAGGAGGAACAACTATTGGCTAAACCAGAGATACCAGCTGAACAGATCATAACTTTGATCGACATCTATAAATCGCATCCTTTACTTTGGGATGAGCAAGATATTTACTATAATTCCGATCAGCGACGACAAGAAACTCTGCAGATTATTGTAATAGAAGTTAATGAAAAATTGCAATCGAATTATACCTTAGCAGAGGTAGAAGAAAAACTTGAATTTATTCATAAGCTGGTTAAAAAAGAAAAGGAAACTATTATCGAACACAATGCTACAAAACCGGCAGAAGACTATAAATCATCGAGTGCATTCTATGAACATATTGAGTTTCTATTACCACATTTGGGTCCATTTAAGTGTCAATTTTGTCCCAAAATTTTATCACATATATACACCCTGCGCATACACACCGCCAAACATGATGGCTCGAAACCCTTTAAATGTTCTGTATGTCAATATGAATTCACCCAAAAGCCTGGCTATGTTATACATTTACGACGCCACACACAAGATTTCCCATTCGTTTGTAAATATTGCGGTAAAGGTTTCCCGTGTAAAAAGGAATTGAAATTGCATTTTCAAAATCATCCAGAATATGAAAAAGAATTTATATGTGATATTTGTGGTGAAGGTTTTACTCAACAAAAGCTACTTAATTGGCATTTGAAGGCACATAATAATATAAGAGACTCCATATGTAATGTTTGTGGTAAGGGTTTTACAAATTCAAAATTATTATTTCAACATCGTACGGTACATAGTCAAAAGAAAAGTGTTTGTAAATTATGTGGTAAAGTGTATGCTCATTATCGCGGTCTATCACGGCATATGACCAAAGATCATGGCACTACTGTGGCGGCGGTGGCAGCTGTAATGGGTGAAAAGCCTAAAAAGAGAGTTCTTACTTTAGATGAAATAAATTAATGTTTAAATAAATTATTATATTATATGTATTTATAAATTTTAGATTATACATTTGTATGTATGTTTAGTATTTTAATAATAGTTATTATTTTATAAAGAAAGAGGTTTATTGATTTGAATGGAATCATTTAAAATAAAATGATTTCATCAATAAAATTTATTAAATTTATTTTAAAATTCATTTTATTTCAAAAAAAAAAAGAAGCAAAACTACAAAAAAGGTAAGAACAAATTACACTATTTAAAACAAAAAGTAAAATATTTTGAAAATCAATCAAAAAACTGTCAAAATTTTTTGAGTGTATTATTAATATGTCTAACAATAAATGTTTTTAAAACAAATAAGTCATTTGCACTGCCAAAACACCATAACAATAACATGCAAAAAATGTTCTAACTCCCCTCAATCATTTTTTAATTTTAGTTTTTTCTTTATACTAAGTTTTCTGTTTGCCTGTTACAATTTTTGCTTTTTCTACTTGTAAGATAGACAAAAATTATTTTTTCTTTTTAATTTTGGTTCATTTTAGACTGAAATTGGTTTTAAAATACCAGGCGAACAGAAAAAGCAGTAAGCAGAAAATATATTTTTTATTGAAGAAATTTTTGTTTTTGCTCTTGCGTATAAAGCTTGTTATAGTTTTGTTACCAATACAAATAAACAAAAATGCATGCACACATGCCTCCGCATATAACATGTGTATTTTGTTGTTGTCAATGGAATGTGTTTTTTTTTTACAGTGACTACTACTAACAAGTAATTTTGTCGCAAAGCTCATGTCATGAATAGAATCGTTTTTGTTGCTACTGCGTGTAAAACTTGTACTAGTAGTGGTAGTTCTTTTTTTTCTACCCCTTACACCGAAAACGCCATAAACAATAACATGCAATAATATTGTCCCCCCTTGCCCACAATCAAACATTTTTTAATTTCTGTTTTTTTTTCTCTATACTAAATTTTCTGTTTGCCTGTTACAATTTTTGCTTTTTCTAACTTGTAAGATAGGCAAACATTATTTTTACATTTTAATGTTGGTTCATTTTAGCCTGAAATTGGTTTTAAAATTTCTCAAAAACTAAAAAATATTTTGATGAAAAATGTATATTTTTAGAAAGCTCAGAAGATTTCCTTTCATTTAAAAATAAAAAAAAAATAAAAATTTTTTTTTGAAAAATTGAATTTTAGATAAGACTATAGCCTTATCTAAATTTCAATTTTTCAAAAAAATTTTTTTATTTTTTTTTATTTTTAAATGAAAGGAAATTTCCTGGGCTTTCTAAAAATATACATTTTTCATCAAAATATTTTTTAGTTTTTGAGAAATTTTAAAAATTGTAAATTTTGGTAAAACTTTTTTTTCAAAATTTACAATTTTTAAAATTTCTCAAAAACTAAAAAATATTTTCATGAAAAATGTATATTTTTAGAAAGCTCAGAAGATTTCCTTTCATTTAAAAATAAAAAAAAAATAAAAAATTTTTTTTGAAAAATTGAATTTTAGATAAGACTATAGCCTTATCTAAATTTCAATTTTTCAAAAATTTTTTTTTATTTTTTTTTATTTTTAAATGAAAGGAAATTTCCTGGGCTTTCTAAAAATATACATTTTTCATCAAAATATTTTTTAGTTTTTGAGAAATTTTAAAAATTGTAAATTTTGGTAAAACTTTTTTTTCAAAATTTACAATTTTTAAAATTTCTCAAAAACTAAAAAATATTTTGATGAAAAATGTATATTTTTAGAAAGCTCAGAAGATTTCCTTTCATTTAAAAATAAAAAAAAATAAAAATTTTTTTTTGAAAAATTGAATTTTAGATAAGACTATATATAGCCTTGTCTAAATTTCAATTTTTCAAAAAAATTTTTTTATTTTTTTTTTATTTTTAAATGAAAGGAAATTTCCTGGGCTTTCTAAAAATATACATTTTTCATCAAAATATTTTTAGTTTTTGAGAAATTTTAAAAATTGTAAATTTTGGTAAAACTTTTTTTTCAAAATTTACAATTTTTAAAATTTCTCAAAAACTAAAAAATATTTTCATGAAAAATGTATATTTTTAGAAAGCTCAGAAGATTTCCTTTCATTTAAAAATAAAAAAAAAAATAAAATTTTTTTTTTGAAAAATTGAATTTTAGATAAGACTATAGCCTTATCTAAATTTCAATTTTTCAAAAAAAATTTTTTATTTTTTTTTATTTTTAAATGAAAGGAAATTTCCTGGGCTTTCTAAAATATACATTTTTCATCAAAATATTTTTTAGTTTTTGAGAAATTTTAAAAATTGTAAATTTTGGTAATACTTTTTTTTTCAAAATTACGTTTTTTAAACAATAACAAAAATAAAACTACCCCAAGAATATGATGCAGATTTCAAATTAAATTAATAGCATATTTTTCATATGTTTAAAGTTTATTGTTTTTATATATGTGTATGTATAACAAAAAAACATTAATCTCGGTTGTTTTAATGAAATTAAACAATCTGGCCATTTATTTTTAATTTCTATGTATTTCTTTACCTCGTTACATTTTCCACCTCAAAGTTGTATTATTTGTTTGATGTTTAACAATTGTTTTACGCATTTGTTCTCCTTAAGTTCATTTAAAGTTGTCCGAATTGCATGAGCCGCTGTGGTGCAGAGCATAGATGTGTGATTACAAATCAGAAGATCGTGGTATCGATTCTCGCTGACGGAGATCTATTTTTTTTTTTTTTTCATTTGTTTTATTTAATTTCTACGTCAACCAATTTTCTCACCTCAAAGTTGAGTTATTATGTTTTAACCACATTTTCGACTTAAGTTCATTTAAAGTTAGTTGTATTGTATGAGCCGTCGTGGTGCAGAGGATGGGTAGTGGACTACGAAGCGGAGGGTCGTGTGTTCGATACTCGCCGTCTGCAAACAAATATTTTTTTTTTTAATTTAAAAAAAAATAGCCAGCCATCCATCCATTATCCATATTTTTTATTTAATTTTTATTTATTTTTAATTTTATTAGTAAAAAATTGGGCATCCATGCACTGTTTTAGATGATCCTTTAAATAATCTTCATAATTCCAGGGAATAGACACTGTTTAAACCATAAAACAGTGAATAGACACTGTTTAAACCATAAAAAGATCATCCATGGACCTTTAGACTGAATATCTGTGCGTTTGGAAGGTAAAATATGCTTAAGCAGACTTTTAACAGTGTCTAGTCACTGGAATTAGCAAGATTATTTAAAGGAGCATCTAAAACAGTGCATGGATGCCAGCCATTTTGTAATAAAATTAAAAATAAATAAAAAAATGAGAAAAAAAATTTTGTTGGGGGATATATTATTTATAATATTAAAAAAAAAATATTTTTGCGGTGGTCGTGGCGAGTATCGAAACCACGACCCTCTGCTTCGTAGTCCGCTACCCATCCTCTACACCACGCCGGCTTATACAATACGAGTAACTTAAAATGTACTTAAAACGAAAATGTGATTAAAATGGTTAAAAACTCAACTTTGAGGTGAGAAAATTGGTTGACGTAGAAATTAAATTAAAAAAAAAATAATTTATCTCCGCCACCCAGGATCGAACATACGATCCTCTGCTTTGTAATCCGATGACCTTTCCATCGCACCACAGCGGCTCATGCAGTTTAACTAACTTTAACCGAACTTAAAGGGAAAATGTATTTAAAACAAGTAACAAACAAACAAAACACAGAACTTTGAGGTGGGAATATTTGCTAAGGTGAATTAAATACATGCAAATTAAAAGATCAGAGATAATGTTAAAAAAAATATATTAGTAGAGTACCCACCCACACAAGTATCGAACTCACAAGCTGTTTGTTAAAGAAATTTTTACAAACTACACTTTCTGCAAAATTCTAAACGGGTAATTGAACGAAAATTGTGTTTTTTTGTAACAGAATTAAAAAAAAACAAATTTTATGTTGAAAATTAACATTTTTTTAAAATTTCTCAAATACTATAAAAAAAATAAGATGCGAAATTTTGATTTTTTAAAAGTACAGAAAATTCCGGTTCATTTGAAAATAAAAAAATTATTTTAATATAGTTTTTGAGAAATTTTAAAACATTTTTAATTTTCTCAGAAACTATAGAAAAATAAGATGTGAAATGTTGATTTTTTAAAAGCCCAGGAAATTCGCCTTCATTTTGAAAATATTAAATACATTTTTTTTTTTGAATTATAATTTATTTTTATTTTTAAATGAAAGAAAATTTCTTTGGCTTTCAAAAAAATCAACTGTTTTTACACTTATACAGCGCCATATACAGGACATTTTTCAAACTTAATGCCAGTATGCAATTGCAAATAAAGAAAAGCAAGCACCATTTAAAAATGTTAAATTTATTTTTAATTTTATGTTAAATTTATTTTTTAATTTAATGTTAAATTTATTTTTAATTTATTGTTAAACTTATTGTATTTTGATCTTAAATTTATTTTATGTATTTTAATGCTAAATTTATTATATTTTAAAGTTAAATTTATTATATTTTAAATGTTAAATTTATTATATTGAAATGTTAAATTCATTTATAAAAAAATATATATATATATATATACAGTAGTCGCTCGGTTATATGAATATCCAGTTATGTAAACTTCCAGAATAGTGAACAAAAAAATTTAAACACAGGATGTTCTAAAGAGTGAACACAGCCTATCTCTATTATGTGAACAGCTTTCAACCGTTGATTTTTTGTTTGTCTTATTAGAAGTATGTTTTTCCCCAAAATAAGTGAAGAACCTGCAACCGTTGATTTTTTTTTTAATGTTTTGAGTGTTGAGTTTTGAGTGATTGTCTTTTTTGTCTTTTGAGGACATGGCACTACAGAAATCCCTTGAAGCAAAAAAAGTACAAAAAAATATAACCGGCTACTTTCATGTACATTAATTATTAAAAAAAAACTTATTAAAAATAGAAACTTAATGTAATAAAAATCATTTGAATTACTTATTTTATATTCTCGCGATTAAGTGAACTTCTCCATTTAGTGAACAGGCTCTGTTTGAATTAGTTCATATAACCTAGCGACTACTGTATATAGGTACATTAGAGTGGTCCAAAAAAGATGATTTTACGATCTCCACAAGATTGCCAAACATTATCGTATAATGTTTTTAGGAACAGACTTTTGTCACATTTCCGGGACACTGTATGAATGAGTGTTTTCAAATTGTTTTTTACATTTTCTTAGTGATGTTGAAACAGCTGAACCATATCCAAAAATAAAGTGTACAATTTTATAGCTATTGATATCCTGTTCTAAAGTTATTTTCGTATTTATATATATATATGTACTGTTTATTGAATTTAATCTAAGCAATTTGTAAATATATTCTTGAATTTATGTACCACACTAGCAATACGTCTTTGGCCTTTAAGGCTTATTGTATTGCAAATGAATGAAATAAATAAAATAAATAAATAATGTCTAAAAACTTCATGTGCCAAGTTTCATCTAAAGTCGTTAACATTTAGAGCACGCAGAAAAAGTTAACTTTTAAGAATTAGTAATTTGTCTGTAGAAGAAATTTTCACAAATTTAGGGTTGACTTTAAATTTAACCTTTTCTTAGTCTAGTCCAACCTAGTCTAAATTCATGTGTAGAAAAGGAATATAAAATCAAAAAAAAATTTAAAGCTTTTAAGTTTTCGCGGTTTTTAATGAAAATATACGTAAAAAAACAAATTTTTGAAAAAAAAAATTTCTGAAAAGATGTAAATAAAAATCCAAATTGTTTTCGTCTTGTATAAACAAATTTCTTAAATCTGAGCTTAATTTTAATGAAGATTAAGAATCGGCAATCGAAATTAAAAAAACAAATTAGTGAGTTTTAAATTATTTGCGTTTTTCAACGATTCAAAAACAAATCGGGTTTTTGTGGTATTTTTCTAATTACCTAAAAACGATGTCATTGAAAAATCAAACTTGTTATAACAAAGACTTTCCTGATATATGGTTTTGTTTTTAATTTTAGAAAGGATTACTGATATACTCGCAGTTGAACTTAAATGTTGTATTTTTTGGATTTTTCGATATTTAGCTTATTAAAATGTATTTGTTAACAAAACTCTTTTCTCACATAGAGGCATTCCACAGAAATATATCCATGTCCATTATATGAAAACCGCTTGATCAATGTTGAACACTTTTTTGTATGAAATTTTCCATTTTCGCAAATTCCGCGATTCACATTTTAGTTTGGTTTTCATATTCATGATGTACGCCAAAAAATATATTATATCTCATTAATGTTTATTTTTTTATTCAAATAAAATAATAGAACAAGTACTACGTTGAAACATCCATTTCGATCTGCGGGCTCTTAACAATATTTTTTTTTTTGTAAGGGAAAATTTTAAGTGTTGTGGAGCTCGTGAACTTTAAGGTACATATAAAGAAAACAGAAATTAATAAAATAAATAATATTAAATAATAAAATAAATAAAGAAAGAAATAAAAACAATGCACTACTAATAAAAACAGTATTTGATGGAAAAAAAAAAAAATCAATTAAAAATTAATTAAATAAAAAAGAAAATAAAATTTCACTTTTTAATAAATGCTGTTGAGGGATTTATTTCAAAATTTGTTGTTATGTCCAGTAAAAATATGCAGCGCTTTAAATTGAGTATTCATAATATACAGATTTCCTAGGGCTTCATATTGTACAATGTAAAGCATGAGGATCTGAAAATAATGCAAAGTTTTATTATAAAAAAAAAATTGTAAAACTAATTCATTTACTCTCTAGGGTTATTATGTAATGCGATTCGACTTTTTTGGTGTCGAATTCGGCAATATTAAAACTCTTGTAATATGATATCCGTACTTAAAAGTTCAACTAATTTTTACTTTTTTCATTTACTAGATCATTGTCTTTACGTTTTTACTCATTAAAAATTTATTTGTATTACTCTATTTTCAATGTGAAAATTCTGTTTAAATCGAATTTACATAATGTGAATTTAATGAAAAACACTAAAATCACATACTTAGCCCATTCATACTTCTTGTGAAGTATAACTTAAGTAGGGTGTCCCTAGTCACTAAAAATATTCGTTTATTATAATTAGGGTACGGAATTACAACATGCAACTAAATAAATAAAAATAGGCGCTTAAAATATGCAGTAAAGAATTCAAAAATTGCGCTTAAAATATCCTTATAAATCGAGCACAATATGCACTAAAAATTCAAAAATATACACTGAAAATAATATGCACGTATTTATTACTAGAACTAGTTGATTTACAAATTAAATCCAATATAAATGTCTAGAACATTAAAACTTGATGCCTATGTTCAGGGTCTCAAGCGCATTCTTTTGTTTATTTTTAATTAAAACTTATTGTGTTTTCTTTTCTGGAAAAAAGTGTTGCCTTTTCTTAATGTGCAACATTTTTAAAATTTTACCCTCGCCCCATTAAAATGTAGCATTTTTACAATCAGAATCAGAGTTCGAAAATTTATGTACCACTAACATAACGTTGCTATCAAAAAAACCAATACAACGATCTCTATTGTTTCGTTCGTATTTATAAACACAACACAAGTGCTCAAATCGTTGTTTGTAATAGATTAGATTAGATCAGAAGGCACTATGCACCGCGACCAATGTAGGTCTTTTGTGCTGCCTAAGATTACCTACAGATTCAAGCTACCTATAAAGCCAATTATCCTATTAGGCAAAATGTTCGTGATGTCGGAAGCCGAAATGAAGCGATCACCTAGAAACCTAAGTCTCCTATCACAAAGCCTAGGACATTCGCAGAGAACATGCTCCGAGGTTTGTAATATAACAAACGGAACAAAACGAAAATGTTTCTTTCGTCAAACATTATTATTTCGTAGTGGTTTTTTTTTTTAGTGTTCATTCAACTCTAACATTAAAACGCGTTTTTAACGTTGTGGTTGCAAAAATAAAGAAATGATTTTTCTGCATGTTATCAATGTTTTTTTGCATTAGTTTTATAAAATGTTACTGGAACTCCTCCGTTGAATCTTTTTATTAAACTAATGCAATTAATCATAAACTTCAACGAAAATTTTTATTAGTTTTTTGTTTTTATATACATCGAGATTATTTTTATGTTATTTTCAATTTATAACGAGCTTTCAACCTCCGTATATTTACAAAAATAAAGCAAATCAAACATATTAGCTAGGTTGATACTAGTATTTCGATCTGGCTAAAGATCTCATCAGAACCCGAAGTTTTAGAAAAGTTAGAGCCTCCATAATAGGCAGAACTTTAACAAAAAACCTATTAATAATCAATTTTGCTCCATTCTTGTCTTCTTAGTAATCAAGCACGTGGTTAGGTCTTTTCCTAACAAGCATCATGACCAGGCACGTAGCTAGGAATTTGTTTCGGGGGGGGGGGGGCTTTTCGTTTTTTTTTTTTTGCTAAATTTTTACCTACACGTGATGGGCAATCATATATTATTAATAGAAATCGCTTTCTCAGGTCATTTTGAAACAAAAAACTTCCGCATAAAGTGCATTTCCTTAAAATGCATTTTTTTCATTTTTTACTTATTGTGTTCATTATTTTGCGAATTGTTTCATCACAATCCGCGAAACACGTCAAATTTGAAAACGTTTGTGTACTTAAAGTTGGATATGCATCGTTATTGTCTAATTACGTTAAATTTTTAGCTAAATATTAATTTTTAGTTTAATTAAATAAAAAAAGGATTATGTGGAAAACTTTTTGAAAACCGCGAAAAATAAAATTACTTTATATTTTTATGTGCTAGTATACGTCTAGGGTATCTAAAACTTGATAAATGTAAAAAAAGTAAAAAAGTTTCAACTTCTAATAACCCGATTAAAATTAATATGATGCTTTATATAATCATACGAAATTTAATATGAGTCTTAATACAGTTTTATCCGAGAAATGGGCATAATAACTAAATAACATCCGAATAATTTAACTCGGGAGATTAAAGATTTATAACCGTCCAAAGAACAAATTAAAAGCAAATATCCTTTATAATTTGCCTGACACTTATAAGGAAGCTTTTCCGATGGGTTCCCTTTGAAATTAATGAAATTCGGATAGGCGATAAAGCAGCAAAAGTATATGAAAAACGTATCTATTTTAAAATTGGTGGTGAAATTTAACACATCTTTGTATGAAAATATGTTTAAAAATTAGCAAATTTAGGCTTATTTAAAAACAGCGTTAAAATGCTCGAAGAAACACACATTTTGAAAACCATTTTGACACAATGTCGTGGACCCCGGCTGCCACTTATTAGAATTATTTTAACAAATTATTCACTATTTTTTCCCCCTTTTTCATATATCCGACTTTTTTAAGATTGGGGGCAATACTTTATGTCTTGTATTAAAAAAATCGTAAATTTTCCAAGCAAGCGTTATTGTAGTCGGAAAGAAATAATAATAAAGAAAAAATATAAAATTGGAAAATTTAAAAATATACCTGACATCGCCTAGGTCTTATTTAAACTAAATTATGTATTTCGAATTAACTTTGATTTATATTTTGGACAATTTAAAACGCTTTTCAAATTGTATTTAATCAATTTTTTAAATAAAACCCCTTTAAAATGTCTAAAAAAAACTACATCGTTATAACACAAAGACTAGTTTAGCTGCTTGATTTTAAAATGTCGCATTTCAAGGAGCACCGATAGAAATTTGGTTACATTTAGTCTAAAAAAAAATTGAGAAAATTTGAGTCACATTGGACCACGTTAACACATTATGAATATCGATCAAAGTTTAAGGCTTAAATTTGTTTCCAAAAATTAAAAAAATATATGAGATATCGTAATATATGACGTAAAAAAATACTGAAAACTATGTTACCAGATGCGTGCGTAGCAAACCAAATTTATATAAAAAGATTGCACTATAAGTAAAGTAACGAATTTACGGCACAAGTAAACTTAATTTTGAGTCTTAGTGGTATCTCCATTTTAAAAGATTATGTCAAAATACACAGAAAAAATCATTATCAAAAAAATTTCAATTAAACTTTTGTTCGATTTCAAACTTACTTTCAAATAACTGTTTAATTGAAAATGAAGTTGGTATAAAAAAAAATTCAGTTTTTATAACGTATAATAACAACATTGAAACAAATGCAAAAATTTTAAAAAGTCGCCAAAATTAAAAAATCGTTTAAAGTAGAAAATTCGCGTTTCTTTAATTTTGGTGATTTTTTTAATTTTTTTTTCGAATTTGGAATTTTTTAAATTTCTGCAATTTTGAGGATTGTTTTTTTAAATTTTGACAATTTTTTTTCAAATTTTGCAATTTTTTCAAATGGTCTCGATTTTTTTAAATTTTGGCGATTTTTTTTACAATTTTGGTGATTTTTTTTAAATTTTGTAATTTTTCCCAATAGTAAACAATATTCAATTAAATTCTTAATAGATGTGAATAAAACTATATGTAATTGAAAATAATATTTATTAAATAGATACAAATTTGTTTAGCTGTTACTACAATTGCATCAACACGACCGAATTCAGTTAAACTTTTGCTGAATCAACAAATATTTTAATTAAAACTCAATTTTAGTTTTTTCTGTGTAGACATATTTAATTTTTTAGTTTGCATTGTCTCAAACAACTTTTTGATTATATTTTAAGTCAAAGACTTCGAAATCTCTTATGAAATGGTTTTATTTATTGCTTTTTGTCGAAAATCAACTCTAACAATGATAGCCGCCCATTTGCAGGCGATGTTTTCTAACGGAATTTTAAGATTCGAACCATATAAAACTATTTCCTATTTGATCCAAGTCAAAAATAAATATATTCATATTAAATTTATCAATTACATTGTTACTTTCTAACGAATTGTATTAAGTTTTTAAATTTGTCAAATCATTTCGGGGGGCTCTAGCCCCAAGCCCCCCCCCCCCCTAGCTACGTGCCTGATCATGACGTTACTAAACTTTGAAGACCAAAAATGTTATATTTATAAAAAAAATTTTTAGTTTGTACTCTGGCTCAAGTAATATTTTTTACAGTTTTATTAGTTTTTTGTTTTTATATACATCGAGATTATTTTTATGTTATTTTCAATTTATAGCGAGCTTTCAACCTCCGTATATTTACAAAAATAAAGCAAATCAAACATATTAGCTAGGTTGATACTAGTATTTCGATCTGGCTAAAGATCTCATCAGAAATTTTTTTCACTTGTAATATGACATAAACACTAAAAACGGTTTACGAATAGTTTTGTTCCATTCCATAAACACAACAAAATCAAACTGTTTGAAATATTGGCCAAACAGAACAAAATCGTTAAGTTCGGTCTCTCATCGAAAACTAGTTTGTGAAAGTGTTTGTGTTCTGTTTACAAATTAAAATGAAAATAAAGAAATGCTCTGTTTATGTTTACTGTGCACAATAAAATTATTGCGTTGAGTTTCAGCAAAAAGCAAAACAGAACGATAGAAAAACGTTTGATTGTGTTTAAATTCGAACTCTGATTCAGAATAGAACAAAATTTCATCACATATTACATTTATTTAAACAAATCTGTTTTTTAGCGTTGTTAAGGTTCGGGTTCGAATCCCAGCAAACTTTAAAAAAAATTTAATGTTTTATTAATAGTTTTTGTGTTTTTTATTTATTTAAAAAATTTGGATTTAGCTCCGTACCTTTTTTTTAATTAATTTTTTTTTATAATTTTGTTTGTAAGGGAATTTCAGATTAAAAAAATTATTAAATACTTACAAAAAGAAAGAATTAAAAAAAAAAAAAAATAGCAAAAACAAATTAAAAAAAATCATAAATTAAATTTAACAAAATAAAAAATATAAAAAAATGTGATACCAATATGGGTTCGAACTCGGGATCTTCTGTCTCAAAAGCCAGCACACTACCACTCTGCTACCAAGGTGAGAGCTTTCTCGCCAAAAACTTTGTAATATATACACATGAGATTGATAAACCAAAAAACAGGGCAACATCCAACCCTATAAATTTTTTGAGGGCAGAAAATGTTGCATTTTTTGCCTTTTATAAGGCAACATTTTCAGAAAGAAACACGGCACCCTCTTAGAGTGTTTACCTTATTTTAGAAAAGAACACAAAAAGGTAATTTAAGGGCAAAGTGCAAAAAAATGTGACATTTTTGTCAGAAAAGAAAACGCCATTAATTTAAATTTTAAAAATATCCACAAATATGCAATTAAATTGAAAATATGCATATAAAATATGCATTTATAATAAAATATGCAAAAATATGCAACCATAAATTGATGCCATTTTGTTACAAATTCTTTGATACGGAAAAGTATTTGGTCAATATCGGTTTTGGGCTACTGACTACAAACATGCATTTACATGAAATTCCTTGAGCTTATTATTAACGCACTTCTTCATAGGCTTACAAAACGACATGTATAATATATTACTTTTTTCTTTCAGTCTTCACTAACGTTGTCCAAGATGTTGGAAATAAGTCCTTTTTCCGAGTTTAAACCCAACCGAGAGTTATTTCTGTGTTCCAATTCTGGTTGATAAAATTAGATAAATAATTAAAATTAGAATTTTTTTAATTACACTTTTCTTTATGACGGGTGGTTAATATCAAATGAGAAAATGTTAAGCAACTTAAATTTGCTACTACGGTTGTCATTCGAATAAAAATTTTTCGATTAATCGAACGAATAAAAATAAAATTTTTAAATAACGAATAATTCGAATAAATTGTGACGATTTATCGAGAAAAACGAATAAATTAAAAAAATACTTCTTTTAAAAAAACTTTTTCGAAAATGAATCAATTTTGAGAAAATTTATATAAAAAATTGAACCCCGTAAGGGTCCTGAGACCTTCCCTGTCCAGTCCCAGAAGAACCTTGGTTGCCCCTGCGTCCAAAGCGGGCCATAACGCCCTAGACACCCTGCAGTCCATTCTGTTCCTCCATGATTGGTTAACGGTTTCGCGGAATCCCTTCCGTATAACCTCAAAGTAGTAACATAAAGGGGGCTTTACCCCCCCCGTCTCTTACCGCCAAGTCCAGATTTGAACCCTCCCTCGCAAGTTCGTCCGCCAACTCATTGCCATCCACCTTGCAATGTCCGGGTACCCAACACAGCCTCACCGTGAATGCCTCCATGAGCTCCCTCAGAGCACACCTACACCGTGCGACCAGGCGCGAGCGCACCGTGTAGTTTGTCAGTGCTTTGAGTGCCGCCTGACTGTCGACATAGATTGTCACCCTAGATCCCCCAACGATGTGTCCCAGTATCACTTCCGTCGCCCTCCAGATCGCCAGGATCTCCGCTTGGAAGACACTGCACTCATCTGGGAGTCTGTATGATCTTTTCACGTCAGTGCCAGCAATATAAACACCGGCACCCGTGCCCGTGTCCATTTTGGATCCGTCCGTGAATACTGCCCACCCCTCGAACAGCACATTGGATCCACGCCAGACCTCCCTAATCGGAAAGTCCACCGGAGGTGTTCCATAATAAAATAATCTATAGATTTTTTGTTTTCAAATTTATGTGTTGATAAATCTATTTCGGAAGTTTTCTAGGTTCCCATCATCAGAACACGTTTTGAAAGAAGTGACAATCCCATGCAAAACATCAAACAGTCATATAACCTAGTTTTCCCACTAAATGAGAACTAATATATGATCTTGAAGTTAAAGATTATCACCATTGATTAAAAATAAATTGAAAACTTGTTCGTTATGGGCAAGCACTACCTTTGGTAGATATACAATACACGCTTTTATTTATTTAATATCAATACAAAGGAAGCCTTCATGGCCAATTATATATGTATTGTAAAATAAATAACTATGTACAGTAATAATAAAAACCTTAAATATTAAATGCAAAAATGCATATTATCCTAGCGTGTAATTGGCTCCCCAGCTACATAAACATTACGAAAATATATTAAATATAAAAGTCCCATTTAGCCAAAGATACAAATAAATGTAGAGAGAAGAAAAACAATTTTTTGTTTTATTATTCCGTCCCAAAAGTATAGTAAAACTATCCTGACTGCACATTATTAAAAAAATTTAAAAGTTTTCCCTTATAATTAGGATAAGAATACGAAAATAGCCTAAGTAGAGTTGGAAGATAGTTCAAAATACGATAGACTCTTACCAAAAACGAACGATCAAATATTGTGAGATGACCCAGAGGTACATCAATTTGAATATTACGTGTTGAATTTATAAATGTAAATTCATTTACAAGAAATTGAGGTTGTCCACATTTCATGATTTTATAAAAATGAAGTAATAGACGTAGTTTTAGATAATAGTTTAGTTTAAAAAGAACACCTCAAAAACTCAGGGACAAGTTCAGAAACACGAATATGATCCTGTATTCTCACGTCGAATATGTAACGAACAATTTTTCTAATAACTCTTTGAAGTCTATCTACATTATAAAAAAAGTTCCAGAAAACACCTCAAGGCCGTAATTAAATTGTGACATTAGTAAAGAATTAGCCAAAAGATATCTTACATGTCTTGGTGTGTACGCTCTCAAAGAATATAGTCTTCTTAAAGTAAGACAAAACCTATTTGACAGAGAATCAATATGATCATCAAAATTTAGATTCGAATCCAAAATAACACCAAGGCATTTAAGAGAATTCACAATTCACAATCTTAGGAAACAAGCAATTATGGTTTTGCAACTGATAATATACTGCCTTAGTCTTAGCCGAATTAATCTCTAAGTAATTTAAATACATCCAATTGGAAATTAAATTTAAATGGTTGTTCAAGCAAGTCTCTAAGTGGTTAGAATCAGCACTATACAATAAAAAAAATATCATCAGCAAATACATATGACTTACAAAAATCGTTATTCATTAGAGAAATACAATCATTCAAATAGGTTAAAAAAAGTATAGGTCCCAGTACAGACCCCTGGGGTACATCTGAGGTAACAGCACTTACACTCGAACTAAGGCCACCTAGAGAGACAAACTGTGATCGATCTAATAAATAAGAATACACTAGCTAACACGCCGATTTAGAAAAGTTGAACTTAACCTGTAGCTTATTTATGAGAACATTATGATTAATACGATCAAAAGCTTTGGTAAGATCCAAAGAAATCATAACACAATTTTGATGATGATCCAATTTTCTCCTAACTGTATCAGTAAGGGAAAGTAACAAAGAGGTTGTATTGTGATTTCGCTGAAAGGCAAATTGATTAGGATGAAGTAAAGAGAAATGTTCAAAATGGTATAAAATATGTATTTTCATAATGTTTTCAACTATTTTCGACATCGCAGGTAAAATACGTATAGGCCTCAAATTATCTACGTTATAATGCCCACCCTTAGAAATTGGTACAACAGGGCCTAACTTCCACGCAACAGGAAATTTTGAGACAGTAAAAATATTGTTTATAAGCTGAAGAAGCAATGTGGAAATCAGTGGGAATATAATTTTGATAAAACTGATGGGAATCATATCATAGCCAATAGCATTTGACTTAACAGAGTTTATCGCAAGTATAAGTTCATTTTCCATTATAACATTAAAAGAAAAAGAATTAGGACTCTCAATAAAATTATCAAAATTAAATTCACCCAGGTGGTTTGGTACAAGATTATTTAAAAATCCAGTAGCAATTGATTCAACATCGGAATCGCCATGATCACAACTTTCACTGCATTTTCCCCCAAATGCGGTTACACAAACAACATTTGCTGAGGAATGTTGTAATTATTGTTTGAAACTTAACATTACTTGTTATTTATAAAATGTTTTTTAATCAAGTTTTCTTATAATTTAACATGGCAATGTACTTCTCATTTTATTAAGTTTTATATAAATATTAAATCTAATAGGTTATGGGCCCAGCAAGCTCTGATTGAAAAATTTCAAAAAAATAAAAATTATGTAAAAGAAGAATAAACAAAACTGAAAAATTTTTTAAAAAAAAGATTGTGAAATAATTTTTTGTTAATTACAATTGTTTATCAGAGATTTGCAGAAATTTTTTGTTTTAATCAAGAGTCCACGTATTGAATTAAGGAAAATCAAGATTTCAAGACTCAGCTCGAACAGGAATAACCAAAACTCTTAAGGTAAAAATGGAATTCTGTAAAAATATAAAACCGCTTTCAAGCGAAAGTGAATGGCCAATTTGGAAAAGGAAAATCCGTGATGTGTTAGACTTCTATGAGGGAGCCCTGGACGTGATTGACAAGAAAATTACAAAGCCGGGTCCTCTATCTGAAGGTGCCACAGAGGCACAAATAAGAGAACACAAGAAAAATTCTGAGTATTTTAGAAAAGCAAATTCGTATGCAAAGACAATTATCACGAGCTGCATAACGGATCAAATATATCAGAAAATCATGGATAAGGATGGCGCTTTTGAAACATGGCAAGCATTAAAGAACATTTTCGAAGCAACATCCAGGGATCAGCTTTTCAAAATTTGTTCTGATCTTTTTGGTTTTACATGGCAAGATAATGAAGACGTCTCAACACATATTTCAAAAATTCGTAATCTGTGGGATGAGCTAAATAATGGCTTGAACATGAAGGGTGAGCATAAACTGCCGGATATGCTATTAGTTTGCAAGATTCTCCATATACTACCGAAGAATTTTGAAATGTTTCGCTCCAATTGGATGATGATGTCCGGTGAGAAAGACAAAACTATCGAAGAACTTTCAATGCAGTTGTGTATGTTCGAGAGGAACTTCAAGAGTAATGAAGCACAAGGTGAAAGAGATAGTCAACAAGCTTTAAAGGTAAACGTTAGAAATGACCGCAAGGAAAGGTATAACAAGAAGGATGACGTATGTAATTATTGTAAAAAGAAAGGCCATTGGTTGAAGGATTGTCGAAAGTGGATTGCTGATGGAAAGACAACAAGGAACAAAACTGGTAATGTAAATAACACAACAATTGCTCTTCCTACTATTTCCAGTGACGCCAATTTAGTAGATACTGATATGGACTGGTGGTTCGATAATGGTGCTACAAGGCATATAACGAAAAGTTTTGAAATCTTCAGCGAATTTCAATATTTTGATCAACCCCAGGGTATACAGGCTGCTGGATAGGAATACTTAAAGGCAGTGGCCACGGGTGTTATTCCAATAGTTTCCAAAGTTAATGGTCAACAAATAACAATGAATTTGGAAAATGTGTGGTATGTTCCAGACGTCTCCAAGAATTTATTTTCTGTTTTATCAGCACAAGACAGAAATCCAAATAGTGAATTTAAATCAACAACAATTCGATGCTCGTTAACAGTTAATGGTAATATTGTTTTATGTGGCCAAAGATCAAGAAATGGTTCCCTATATAAAGCAGATTTATATCCATGCCGCCAAACAGAAAACGTAAATATATCAGTTAATGATAACTCAATGCTACAACTTTTTCACGAAAGATGGGGACACCAAGATAAACGCCACGTAAAAGAGAAGCTAGAGAAAGAAATAGGTATAAATGTGAAATACAATAATGAAGTGTGTGAACCGTGTGTTTATGGTAAATTAAGCCGATTGCCATTTGGAAGACGCAAAACTGCAACAGCTCCAGGGGAGCTTATGTATACTAATGTATGTGGTCCTTTTCCTCCTTCATTTAAAGGGTTCAAGTACCTAATTGTCTTCAAAGATGACTTCACCAAGTACAGGTATGGCTATATTGTTAAACATAAATCCGATGTTAAAGATTCATTGCTGGAAATGCTAGCAAACGCTAAACAACAAGGTCATACTATCAAAATAGAATGGTATTAAGATATCTCAGAAAGCTTATGCTAATAAAATTTTACAAAAGTTCAATTTCTCTGAATGCAAGTCCGTATCAACTCCAATGGATAAAATCACAGAAACTTCAAAACCAGGGAAAGCTAACGTAGAATTTCCGTATAGACAAGCAGTTGGTTCATTAATGTATTTAATGTTGGGCACCAGACCTGATTTGGCTTATGCAGTTGGGTTTCTGTCAAGATTTTTAGAAAACCCCTCTCAAGAAGATGTTCAGAGAGTAAAACTTGTATTTAGATACATATCAGGAACTCTAGATGTTGGTATAACATACAACAAAAATGGTCCGAAATCGATAGAATGCTTTAGTGATGCCGACTTTGGAGGATGCTTGAAAACTGGTAGATCTACTTCAGGAGTAGTTGTGATATACGCTGGAGGAGCAATATCTTGGTTGAGCCAAAGACAACAAATGGTCGCCACATCAACCACTGAGGCTGAAATTGTAGCAGCTAACGAGGCAGCAAAAGAAGTTATTTGGCTTAAAAGACTTTTTGGTGATGTTAATAACTTAAATCAAGTACCAGTGGTTCAAATAGATAATACAGCCGCTTTACGACTTGCACAAAATCCTGAGTTTCATAGAAGAACGAAACATATAGCTATTAAACACTTCTTTATTAGAGAAAAAGTCACTGAGGGTCAATTGCAAGTTGCTCAAGTCTCTTCTGAAGAACAAGTTGCGGATATGATGACGAAACCCTTGGCAAGAATTCGTTTAAGAAATTTATGTAATCGATTGAATCTATGTTAAATTCCAAACAAGGGAAAGTGTTGTATTTATTGTTTGAAACTTAACATTACTTGTTATTTATAAAATGTTTTTTAATCAAGTTTTCTTATAATTTAACATGGCAATGTACTTCTCATTTTATTAAGTTTTATATAAATATTAAATCTAATAAGGAAAGCCACTAACTTATTTATGGATGACTTTTACCCACAAAAACTTTACTCAGCGAAGCCGGTCTTTGGACATACTGCCTTCTTACTTTCCCAAATGCGGTTACGCAGAAAACCTTTGCTTAGCAAAGCCACTAATTTATGGATGACTTTTACGCGAATACGGTTTAAAGAAGCTATTTACTTGTTTTAATAAAAAAAAATCACATTTTAAACCTTAATATATACGGTATTTTGTAAACTATTGGATACTATGATACCTTAAATTAACGCTTTGAAAGTCTTGCCTACAATTGAGAGTCAAATTATACATACCTTATACATATATGAAAAATTTCCAAACCACTGCATTTTTTAGTGTCAGCTCAAAAACGGAAAATCATGAGTTGGGCTGCAATGGAAAAATACTTTTTTTAAATTTTGTTTATACAAAATTAAAGGTCTGTAAACAACCTTTCTAATGGCACCCATCTTATAAAATATCCAAACTTTGAAGGCCTATAACTCTGAAAAGATAGGCCGCCAACACAAAATTTTTTTCTTTTTAAACTCGCCTATTTCAAACCAAATTTTGATTTCCTTTTTAGCTGTGCTCGTAAACTAGACTTGTTCCACTTTATGTTAACCATTATTATATTATAATTTAAATCTTTTATTAGTAAATTAAAAATTTATAAAAATTTTGTAGGAAAACCAATATTTTTTTCTAATTTGTTGTTATGTATGTTCAGTGTTAGACATTTGACGAAACTGTTATAATCAATGTTTCCAAAAATGTAGTATTTAACACAAAAACTCAGTTGTTCTAAATAGTGCTGACAAATTAGCAGTTTTTTTTTAACTTGTGTAATTAAAACGTTTTAAACGTTTAAACTCCATTCACATGAACGAGGTTTTAATAGGCTTCGGAGATAATTGTATTTATTATCTCTTTTTATCATTACTTTTCCTATACAAATTTCTTCCAATAATCACTTCAATTTGACGAGATAATTTATAAACCCCGTCAATAATATATGAAAATATGAATAAAAATGTCAAAAAACCCATATTTGTTTTATCTGCTAATAAGTCATTCACATGAAAGAAATAAGTAAATATGCAAGTTTTTATTATTTATTTTATTACTCTATTTTACAAAATGACTGCTTTGCTTAAATTTTTCGTGTTTAAAACATTGTTTTTATGGCATGGAATATAGCTCAATTGTACCCCAAAAACCATCACTGGCAGTGGTTGATTTATAACCATGTTTTAGTACTAAAATATAACACAAATCGGCGTGTTAACTAGATTTGGGCAATCTAGTTCGTTTCAGTGAGCGCTCTTTCTAGTTCAACTTTTATTCAATAAACTAGTCAGCTATTCTAACACTTTCGCTCAATCGATAATTTTTAAGCGAATTATTCATATTAGACACTACTTTTTAACATTAAATAAAATTGAGCTGGCAACATTGAAAAAAAAAAAACCAAATTAAACTCAAAAGCAACATAAAGAGAAGAAATATTACTCAAATGACCAAAATGAACGAAAGACCTAAAAGAGCTTAAGATTGCGAACTAGCTCACTAGTTCACAGTAAAGACTAGTTCAATTGAACTAGGTCATTCACGAACTACACAAGTCTAGTGTTAACAGCATACGAACGTCATTGTTTTTTTATAAAATAAAATATAAAACTTTAATATGGATGATGAAGCTGAAACTTATAAACTATGGCGTATACGCAAAACTATAATGCAACTGAGTCATGACCGTGGCTATTTAGTAACACAAGATGAATTGGATCAAACGTTAGAACAATTTAAAGAAATGTTTGGTGACAAACCAAGTGAAAAGCGACCAGCGCGTTCGGATCTAATTGTGTTGGTTGCCCACAATGATGATCCCACTGATCAAATGTTTGTCTTCTTTCCGGACGAACCGAAAATTGGTATAAAAACCATAAAGACTTATTGTACCCGCATGCAGGAGGAGAACATTCACCGGGCTATCGTTGTGGTACAAGCAGGCATGACACCATCGGCTAAACAATCATTAGTTGATATGGCTCCCAAATATATATTGGAACAGTTTTTGGAATCTGAATTATTGATTAATATAACCGAACATGAATTGGTACCGGAGCATGTGGTTATGACACCGGAGGAAAAACAAGAATTATTATCACGTTATAAATTAAAGGAAAACATGTTGATGCGTATCCAAGCCGGTGATCCTGTGGCTAGATATTTTGGTTTAAAACGTGGACAAGTGGTGAAAATTATTCGTTCTTCTGAAACAGCCGGTCGTTATATTTCATATCGTTTAGTATGCTAATGGGATGGTAATTACCAGAGATGGCAAAATCCATATTGTAATTTTGGCAGAAAAAAAGGCAAAACTACAAAAAAAAAAAACCTTAAAAAATACACTTTTTCAAGAAAAGAATAAAAAAAGGAAATTAAAAAGAAAATTTTAAAGCTCAAAAATCTTTAAAAAAAAGTTTTAAGCCCAAAAATTAAAAAAATAAGCAACTTTGAGTAAAAATTGTATATTTATTTGTCTGCTCTGGTGATTACTTTCGGCCACTTCTAATTATATTTTAAGATTTTACTTATAGCATTAATAATATACATTTAAGAATTTAATAAAAGATTCTTTACTAAAAAAATCTAAAATTTTGAAATATATTCAATTTTTTAATTTACCACTTGCAGGAATGTTTTGGTAGATCTATTTCGGAAATTTTCCAGCTTCCTACGTTTTGAAAGAAGTGGCAACCCCATCCCATGAAAACATTCATATCATTCAGAGTTGTCCCACTAAATGAGAAGTTGGTATAAAGGAGCAAAATTTTTCACGATTTTTTCCCAACTTGCCCAAAAAGCATTGGTTCTTAAACTCATCTCTGACTTCTACAGAAATAAAAACAATAAATAGGCTGTTAACGGGGCATACTTATAATTAACCGCATCTCCACATGATTAAAGTAGAATCATTTCCAAACTGCGATGAATGCGATACACCACAAACCGATGACCACCTTATTTTCGTATGCCCGAAATTTTCGTAAATACGAAAAAACTTTGATTTTTTTCGCACAATTCAACAACCTGTATACATTACTAAATACGTTTCAAGACGCTGTCTTCAAAAAACTCGTTGCTTTCATTAACCTGTGTCAAATCGACCTCTAATAGCTGTCTAACCATCATTGAAACATCAGTAACAGCAATTTTTGCTTTCTCGTCTAATAACATCAGCTGTTCTTATTCACGCCATTCGGACATCTCGATTTTTTTCACCACTTTGCAGTACAATAAATCTATTTATTCTGAAAACATCAACAATCTTCAAGTTATGCATACATCTTTTTGGATTATTTAGTACTGGCATATAAGTATCTGAGAAATACTTCGGCAACCGCCTGATTTCATCAGGCAAACCAAAATTTAAAAAAAAAAGAACGAATTTGTGAAAACACGAAATTGAAAATTGGTGTTCTCAAATCCTAAAAGCTTTCGAAAACTCGATTTTTTTCGAAATTATTATCGAAGTGCCAAAAAAATATGGTTTTATGGAAAATAAAAAAAAATTATGGATGGTAATGTGCTTTTAAGAAATGCTTCTAACATTGTTGTCAATTTGTTTGAGTGTTTTCTAGAATATCAAAACAAAAAAATGTTTTTCTACATTTTTTTAGAGTATAAACAATACAGCAAAAAAATAAAATTTTCACTTTCGCTCTGATTTAAAAGCCGTAACAGGGGTGATAACCTTAGGGTTATATTAGCTAATATACACTCAAAAAACGTTATCAGTAGAATCTACTGAAAATTAAAAAAAATTCTAATAATGGGCTCTGTTTCGAATTCTGCATTAAAACATTCCAAAGTAAAACATTCCGAATTTTTTTGCTGTTCTGTTTTCCAAACCCGAATATTTTTGTCGTTTTATTTCGTGTAGAAAGTTTAATATAAATAAAACTAATCCTTTTTTCTAACTATAACCGTTATGTTTACCGTTTTCTGGGGTGCTCATTTGAAAACTTTGTTAAATACCGGAATTTTGAAAAGTAGTAACCCTTTATCATTAAGTAGGTCGTTCATTTTTTCACAATCAGATAGGAATAGTCAGATATTCATTCCTAGAATTGTTAGATCAATGTATGGAAAGGTCGTTTGTGATTAGAATTGACCGTTATTGGAATATATTGCCTTGCGAATTACGCATTTTTTCAAAAGCGAATAATGTCTTTCGCCTCAAACTTTTGAATGATTTTGGTGGCTTATAGGTAGCCGGTTGCGTGAAATGTTTCACTGATTTATATTTAATTTTTTTAATGTGTTACTACTAATTGGGACCTTACTTCTGTAACATTATGCTGTGTTTATTACTTTTTGCGTTTGTTTTACATTATGGCTGGGGAGCCGATGGAATTTGTAGATTTGAATTTGTTGAATGTTCTGTTAATTAATTTGTTATATATATTTAATTTTAAATTACTTTAAGAACTCAGGTTATTATTATTAGTGTGTAATAAATATTTTTTGGCCTCGATGGCTTTATATTACAGAACTTCAATAAATAAATTGTCTGTAAATTCCAATTTTTTTTTTAAAACAACTAATTTTTAAAAATTTTAATTCCATGTGATTTAACAAATTCTCTCTGATTGAAAAGTTTCGGAGCTCAGAACAGGAATGTTAAAGTGCTAATTTCCTTCAAATTATCCTTAAAGAAAATATAGTTTTTTTTTTGTCAATTAAAAATTTTTTTTATTAAATTATCTTAACAAAAAATGTAATTTAATTTATTTATTCATTTCAATAACCTAGCCTGAAGCCATAATCGGTTACAAATTTCTACTAAATTATACAAAGTAAACAATAAAATTTGAGAAAGAGATAATAATTAAAATACAATAATATTAAAAATAAACAAAAAATATAAAAAAAAGGAGTGATAAAAAAAAAAAAATTTAAATCACAAATATGTTCTAAAAGGCTTCGATCTTAAAAAAATATTTAAAGCATAAACGCAACATTTACACCATATTTTATTTTTTGCTAAATTTTCTGAAAATTGAAAATATTTTTTGAATTTAGAGTTCAAAATTTTAATTTTTTTTAGAGACTAGTTTTTGAAACAAGCAACAAAAAATCTTTTTAGTGTAATTAAATAAATTAAATGAAATTTTTTAAGTTGCCCTTAACATAATCCATCATAAACTTGATGTTATATTTTTGGTTAGTTTCGTCTTTTTTTTGCAATTCAGGTGACGATATATAATTAAAATCTAACTATGAATTTCTATTTTTTATTTTTTCGTTTATGTTTATTAATAATCCTCAATCGGTTGTAATAGCGACTAAAAAAAATTCCGCTGGGTGCTCGTTTTGGTTTTAATTGATGTGGTGAAAAGTATTTACACTAAGAGAATGATAAAAAAAACAAAAATTAAATTAAGAATTAAAACAAATTTTGGAAATTTGTGTAATATTTAATATACAACATACCCTATCTTCAGTAGGAAATATTTCCACAATTTGTTGGCAAATTTTTGGCATATCTTTATAAAAAATAAAACCTTGTTCAAAAATTTGGTCAATTATAAGATTGCATAATACAAGACGATTTTCAGTGTTTAATGTTTTATTTGTTTTATAATATTCCATAACTTGTTTGCCTTTAAAGCAGTTTAAAATTTCTCTTATATTCTATAAAGACAAGAAAAGTATGCAAACATTAGTTATTTACAAAAGGATATATTTTAAAAATTTACTTACAATTTTAATAATTGTGTTATTTTTATTATTAATTACTTCAATAATATCCTCATTTATAGATTCACACACTTCTGATACATTTGAAGTTTCATTTTGAAAGACCTGTATAATAAATTTATATTAATTATTTATTGATTTTTAATATAAACTTGTAAAATTTGCGCAATTATCCATACGAAATTTAATATCATAATCTCCTAGATTAGGGTAAAATCTTATAAATAAAAAAAAATCGCTGCGACAAAAAAATGAATGGTCGTTAAAGTGATAACTTCTTATGTTTGTACTGAAACTAATCTTCACCATTTTTAATTGAAATTTCGAACATTTTAAATCAAATTGAGACTTTCCAATTGAAAATGAGTATTTTTAAAAGAATTTTAGATTTTCCATTTTAAATTAAGAAAATTTAATATGAAATTGAGTATTTCAGGTTATTATTATTACTGTGTAATACATATTTTTTGGCCTGGATGGCTTTATATTAAAGAACTTGAATAAATAAATAAAATAAATAAATTCTATATAAAATTCACATTTTCCTCTTAAAATTTAAAAATTTTTATATTTTCTTTCTAAATTTGAATTACAATTTTCTCAATTTGAAATGAAAAATCTTAATTTCTTTGTAATTTCCCAATTTGAAATGGAAACTCTCAATTTCCAAAATAGTTTTCTCAATGTCGATTAGAAAATCTTAATTTAATTTAGAATTTTCTTAATTTAAAATAGAAAATCTTATTTTTATTTGATATTTCCTTAATTTCAAATAAAAAATTTCAATTTCATTTAGAATTTTCTCAATTACAAATATAATTTCTCAATTATGTATTAAATTTTCTAAATTTAAAATAGAAACTATCAATTTCATTAGGATTTTTTGTCTACTTCAAATAAAAAGTCTCAATTTCATTTGAAATTTCTCAATTTTAATTAAAAAGTTCTGAGTTTTAGTTGAAAATGGTGTAGTAAAAAGTGGATTGACTGCTTAATTTCAGTGTAAACATGTGGTTTACGCAAATGTTTAAAATGTGAATTATGGTAAAAAAAAAAATATATTTGCAAAAAAAATTAATAAATTTTTTTGCGACATGTTTTCACAATTTATTACTCTAAGACTATAAAAGATTCGACACAAAATCTGGCATGTGATAAAAATCGATAGCTTTTGAATCCGACCGATTTGGTTAAAAATTTCAAAAGTTAATAAAGAGGATTAAATTTATTTTTAATCGCTTTTATTGAAACGCGAATATCAATTCACACCTTTTAATCTTTTTTAAACTAACAACAATGAGAAAAATTCAGGATTGGAATTTCAAAAGCCATCGGTTTGATCATTACATGTCAGAATGTATAATCTAACACCCCTTAACCACAATATATATATATATATATTTTTTTGGCAAAAGTGCAGTTTACGGGGTTTTGGAAATCAAAAAAAAAAAATACATGACCCCCTCCAGAATAAAAAAAAAAAAAAAACCGAAATTATTTTTGGGAGGGGCTCGGCCCCGGGAGGCCCGTGGGAGGCAAAAAACAGGGGGCCATAGTAACAGGGTCGTATGGGTACTCAAATTAAAGGAAATTGTCTCACGATTTCAAAAATGATATTTTTTTTCGGATCCATAACACCTATTCCAAATTAGAGCCATTATTCGACCAATAGTAATATACGAAAAAAAGTCAAAAATAAAATTAAACAAAAACGGTACTCAAATAAAAAGAAATTGTCTCACGATTTCAAAAATGATTTTTATTTTTGAACCGATAACACCAATTCCGGGCTTAGGGGTTTTTTTACTCCCATCAGTCCAATTCTCGGCTTCGCTGAGGCTTCGCCCCGGGATGCGTAGGAAGTGGCTTTGCTTAGCAAAGTTTTTCTGCGTAACCGGCCTACGGCCGGGCTTAGGGGTTTTTTTACTCCCATCAGTCCAATTCTCGGCTTCGCTGAGGCTTCGCCCCGGGATGCGTAGGAAGTGGCTTTACTAAGCAAAGTTTTTCTGCGTAACCGGCCTTCGGCCGGGCTTAGGGGTTTTTTTTACTCCCATCAGTCCAATTCTCGGCTTCGCTGAGGCTTCGCCCCGGTATGCGTAGGAAGTGCCTTGCTAAGCAAAGTTTTCCAAAAAACCCGTTTCCGTTTTTTTAACCCAGGGGGGCCAGGCGCCATAAAACGATTGTAGAGGGCGCTTCGTATCATGGATCCAAAAAAAAAATCATTTTTGAAATCCAGATGAAATTTCCTTTCATTAGAGTACCCCCACTTATATGTTACTACGAATACCGGTTTTTTGGCCCTAGAGGGCCCCAGGGGCGTCAGCCCCCTTAACCGAAGATAGAAAAAAATTTTCTTTTTTCATTCTGGAGAGGACCATGTATTTTTTTTTTTTTGATTTCCAAAACCCCGTAAACTGCACTTTAGCCATTTTTTTAATAATATTGGCTTATTCAAATACCTCTTCATCGTCTTGGCAATTCGTTGCAGTATCTCCCTGATCATTCATCATTAATTCATTAGGGGTGTCATCAAAATGTTCTACTTTGACTGGATTAAAATAATATCCGGAACAAATTCAGTTTACCGACACCTCTCAGAATTTTTTGAAATTTTTTTACCTTGAACATTTGACCCCACAGAGTCCAAAAAAAAATTTTTTTTTGCGTCGCTCACGCCCCTTTTTCAGTGGGCGGGGCTCCAAAGTTTGAAATGAAATCCGAAATAACTTCAAAACTACTTATCTGATCTTAACAAAACTGGTGTCGTTGGAAAGGTCTTGAAAATATCTTTCTAATGGAGTATAAAATGTCCTAAAATATTAACCCTTTGCTGCCCAAATAAAACAATTTTTGTTTTTTTTATATTTTTTTTTTTTAAAAACGTCCTTTTTTCAAAATTTGAGCCATATATCGACGTGACCATATTTCTCATGCGGAAAGATCTCAAAAATATCTTTCCAATGGTGTATATAATGTCCTAAAATATTAACCCTTTACTGCCCAAAAAAAGCATAATGATTTTTTTTACACACCCTTTTTCAAATTTTGAACCATATATCGACGTGACCATATATGGGTCTTTGCAAAATAGTTTTTCTGCGTAACCGGCCTTCGGCCGGGCTTAGGGGTTTTCTCCTCCCACCAGTCCTCCCACCGGCTTCGCTGAGGCTTCGCCCCGGGCCGCAGAAATTTTGGCATATTTACAAGTTTCCTTTTGTATATAAAATCTTAAACCATACCACACAACAAAATCTAATTTTCTAATTTCTAATTTCCGGTTTATACAAGTTTTGTATAAATAACACAAGCTTTTTTTTGTAATTTATTCATGTGTGGGCTATGTTAAACTATGTTTGTAGCATAAAGTTTTTCTGCATAGCCGGCCTTCGGCCGGACTTAGGGGTTTTCTCCTCCCACCAGTCCTCCCACCGGCTTCGCTGAGGCTTCGCCCCGGGCCGCAGAAATTTTGGCATATTTACAAGTTTTCTTTTGCATACAAAATCTTAAATCTAATTTTCAAAATCTTGCAAAAATCATAGTTTTGCCTATTAATGGTCAACTTTAACCCTTAATAACTACTTCATTTCAAGACCTGTGGGGTCATGTTGCACCTTTTATGAAAGCTTATAAAACAGGCTTTCCCTTTTTATACACTTTTTATGTACTTATATAGGCGTTATTTAACAAAAAGAGCGTTTAAAAAAAAAAAATCATAAAAAAAAACAAAAATGCTTTATTTGGGCAGCAAGGGGTTAATATTTTGGGACATTATATACCTCATTGGAAAGATATTTTCGAGACCTTTCCAACGACGCCAATTTTGTTAAGATCGGACAAGTAGTTTTGAAGTTATTTGCAATTTCATTTCAAACTTTAAAGCCCCGCCCACTTAAAAGGGGGCGTGAGCGACGCAAAATTTTTTTTTATTTCGACTCAGCGTGGTCTCTTCTATTAAAGGACAAAATTTCATTTATTTTGGTGAGGTGTCGGTAAACCGAATTTATGCCCAAAAAACTATAAGAAATCAATTTGGTACTATGTATACTATACCTCATCGTTTATTTGTAATTCAAATTCGGTACCATGCATTTGTTCCATATGACTGATGAACATGTCCCACTGCAAACAAATTTGGGAGCAATATGAACAATTTAAGGCATAGACTCTTTTGCCCGCTTGTATGCAAAATGTTATTTCACCACATTTTCCTTCTGAATTTTTTGTTATTTTATTTTTTAAAGACGACGACATTTTGTGAACAAATTTGTTTTTTTTTTTTTTTTTTTTTGAAAGTAAAAACTTTTAATTATTTTTACACATCAAAAATGTTTATGAAGTGGAGAACCCAAGCAGACTTTGTAGACGGAGAATTTAAGTTAACGTTGAGCCGCCTACAAATTTGTGCTAACGTCGGCGTTGTTACTGGCTAATTTCGGCATTAAGAATTAAAGATACATAATTTTTTTTTTTCTTACAATATGTTTCTGAAAATGTAAAAATTAATTTAATTCTTAGCTAGTTTTGAAACAGAAAATTTTGTATAAAAACCATTAAAAAAATTAAAGTAAAATGTTATTCATCGCCGTCATTTCGTCGATTGATTATTGGAGAGCCGCACCGACCAAAAACATTTTTGCGAAAAGATAGGTTTTCTTTTTTGTTTGCTATATCTATAGCTGCATTTATTATAAACAATATTGTTAATTTTTACGCCTTTTTGCACTGAGTATCCAGTTATTAACAATTTTTTAAAAAAAGATTTTTTTATTATATGGCCGTTTTTATCACAATTTTATTGTTTTTCTTTCAAGTAGGTCAAAAGTTTTTTTTTCTTTTAAACATTATAAAACTAGGTTGTCATAGTGCAAACCAATGCTTAAACTTTTTTATTGTTTTTTTGTTTTATATGAGTTGCTTATTTCAAATGTGTCAAACCAAGATTGACGAATAATGTTTTTATTTTTCTATAGACAGTTTGACTAACTGGCCAAAAAGTGGTCAATACACCATACCAATGTTAAGAAATTTGGGGAAATTAGGGATACGCAGCACATATGGGGCTGGATATCTCCTAATTGATACGAGGTATATAAAGACGTATTAAAGATTTAGAAAGAGGACACATTAATCATATGTAATCAATTGCTAACTCAATTTTGAAATGGTCTATGGGTCTCACCAATATTCATACGACGATTTGCTTTTCGAACATAGGCTCTGAGTTTTAAGAAAAGTATTTACAAGCAGTATGTTCAGTGTATTTTGTAACACTGTTGCCAGCCCGAAGTATTTGCCGCTTATCTAGCGCGTTTCGACAAAGTTCTAAATTAAAAAAATACGCAGCAGTGATGAAAATCGATAGGTTTTAAATTCGACTGATTTGGTTAAAAATCGTAAGAATAAAAGAGAATTTACAATAATTTGACAATTCGCATCACTGAGATATGGCCGGATAGTGTGAATTACCCATTAAAGTAATTGAATCAGAAATATCGATTTACGTCTTTAGCTATTTTTTTTTTAAAATTTAAAACAAAATATTTGGGTTTAAAATTTCAAAAACGATTGTTTTTCATCACATGTCAGATATACCTGTATGAGAATCACCTAATATTGAATTCAGTATAAAAACGTTCATACACACTGAAAAAATATATAAAATCAAGAAACACTAAAATAAATTTACCGCATTTACAGATTTCAAAAACACGTGTTTTGTCAAAACGAGTGGAAAATCAGAATTGCTTGTTTCCTAAGATTAGTATTAATGGTCAGTTAATTGACTATGTGAATTCTCTTAAATGCCTTGGTGTTATTTTGGATTCGAATCTAAATTTTGATGATCATATTGATTCTCAGTCGAATAGGGTTTGTCTTACTTTAAGAAGACTATATTCTTTGAGAGCGTACACACCAAGACATGTAAGATATCTTTTGGCTAATTCTTTACTAATGTCACAATTTAATTACGGCCTTGAGGTGTTTTCTGGAACTTTTTCTTATAATGTAGATAGACTTCAAAGAGTTATTAGAAAAATTGTTCGTTACATATTCAACGTGAGAATACTGGATCATATTCGTGTTTCTGAACTTAATAAAAAAAATAATTAATATAAAAAAAAATCGCAAAAACACCGAAAAATTCTAAAATTTTCACTTTCGCTCTGATTCAAAAGCCGTAAGAGGGGTGAAAAATTAATTTTTTGACTTTTTCCAGCAAAAATTATAGTAATTTTATTGAGCAAAATTAAAAGTTATTTTTTAAATTTTCATTTTTTCGAGCAACAATAATTCTTTTTGACTTTTAGTCCTTAAAAAATTTAATTTAAAAAAATAAAAATCAAAAAAATTATTTTTATTTCTGTCCGAAAAAATAAAAATCGAAAAATAACTTTTATTTTTGCTAGAAAAAAGTAATATTAAAATTATCACCCCTGTTCCGGCTTTTAAATCAGAGCGAAAGTGAAAATGTTAGAATTTTTCGGTGTTCTTGCGATTAAATCAGAACGTTTTTCCCTATTTTTTATTCGTTTTAATTCGTGTAAAAAAGCCTGGTCGAAAGTAAAACGAATGCAATTTTTTCTAATAAATTACAATTTAGTTTCAAAAATGGTGCTTAATATTAAAAATTTAGAACCTTTTTTTACTTATTTCTGATTTTATTGTATTTTTGGCTGTATTGTTTATACTCTAAAAAACTGTTTAAAAAAAACATTTTTTTGTTTTGATATTCTAGAAAACACTCAAACAAATTGACAACAATGTTAGAAGCATTTCTTAAAGCAGTTTACTTACCATTTTGCGATATCATGCTTAGTATTCGAGATACAAGCCATTTTACAAAATGACGATATTTTAAAATGTCCAGTATCTCCAAATCTAAGCGAGATAGACCAAACGGACAAAATTTTTGCTCCAAAAGAGTATTAATATACCATTAAAACATAAATATGCTAGGTCCGAGAGAGATCCCGAGTGATCAATTTTTTCAAAAACAGTTAGTTTTTCGATTAAATAAATCTATGTTTTTTTACACTTTGATTAAATAAATATTTAATACAAATATTTGTTTCAATCTGAAAGCTCGATAAATAGTTTTTTGTTTATTTTATTTGACACTATTTGAACAAACAAAAACCATCAACTATTTGATCATAGTTTGAACATAAAATAAAATAATTTTTTATTTGACACAATTGTAAGCAAATATGTAAACAAATATTTTGTTCAAATATTTGATTAATGTAAACGTACCTTTACTATAAAACCGTATATAATCATATCGATCACTACATATATTTGGATTATTATTATATGGCTTATGTAGTTATATATGGAGTAAGATTTGAAGATATATAATAATATCAAGTACCATATCAAAATTCTTTCAATAAAAATTATCAGATGTATTCGTATATAATGATATCGGCAGTAATGTGACTTTATTCAAAGTGAGATATGACTTAATCATATTATAACACGCATGATTTTAACATGATGTTGTCATAGGACGGAGGTAATGCAAATTCCTCAACCTTCACTTTATTAAAAGTACTATGTGTAAGGTTATGAAAGATTGTATTTTTGGGTGTTCTTTTTCATAGAACTTAATTTGTTATTTTTAATTAGTGATTAAGGTATGATGTCAAGTCACATCTTTTTTATTGAGTGATAATATGTATCTGTAGGAGTGCTTAAAATGTTATAATTAAAAAAAAAAAAACTTTTAAACAACTTTCTAGCTTTAAAAACAAAGCGAAATAATAGTTTTTCGTTCAACTGAAAAGAAAGAAAACTATTGTTAAGTCCGATATTTTGTAATCAATGCTTTTCAAATTTAAAGGTCAGCAAATACAATTCAAAGCGACATCTAGATTAAAGAAAATAGTTTGTTAAAAGACAAACTCTTTTCTTTAATCTCCCGGTTCCATTCGAGTATGCCAAATACCAAATTGTAACATTCGTGACATTTCTACTAGTTAGCCTTGTATATGATGACATTATATGCTAAGTTTAGGAACTGATCTAAAAGACCAGCATTAGATCAGAAAAATCAGTAGTAGTAGCTACTTTGTGTGTAATGAAAATGTTGTTTATTTGGAACTACTTCGCATTATTTTTGCTGGGTAGATATAAACATTTTTATTCGGGATTTTATTTTTCCCTAAAAAAATAATTTTTATTTTTGCTCAAAAAACTGCATCTGTTTTTGTGTATAGACAAAACAAAAAAATAAAAAGGAGGCCAAAAAACAAAAAACGTGTATTGAATATCCACCAAAGGTGGACCTTGCACATAACAAACAAGTTTTCAATTTATTTTTTGATCAATGGTGATAATCTTTAACTTCGAGCTCATATATTAGTTCTCATGTAGTGAGTAAACTAGTGTATATATGAATGTTTGATTGTTACCTCTTTCAAAACGTATTCTGATAATGGGAACCTATAAAATTCCCGAAATAGATCTATCAACACATTCCTGAAAGGTCAAATAATAAATTTGAAAACAAACAAACTCTATAGATTATTTGTTAGGACAATCTCCTAATAAAGAAATATAGAGTATGGCCTCAAACTTGAATAATTTTAATTTTCATTCAAAAAAATAATTTTTATTTTTTCGGGACAAAATAACTTTTATTCTTGCCCGAAAAAATAAAAGTAAAAAAAAAAAACTTAATTTTTTGCTGGAAAAAAGTCCAAAAATAACTTTTATTTTTGCCCGAAAAAATAAAAACTTTAGTTTTGCTCGAAAAATGTAAGTAAAAAAATTAATTAAATTTTTGCTGAAAAAAAAAAATAAATTTTTTTTTTTTAACATGTGTGTAAAGAATTATGTTCACACTATAATACATTTTCTTTACGCAACACATTTTTGACATGTATAAAACACATGTGTGATAATGTGTAAAATAATAGTGTCCGACCGAACAGTTCGGCCAGAAAATGCATTTGGTCTGTATTCGGTATTTTAAAGCATTATGGCCAAATTTGGCGGATGGAAAAATGTTTATTGGGATGATTAGATGCTATATTGAGTGTAAAATTTGAAGAAAAGTCTGTAGTTAAGCTATGAATTCACTGTTCGGCCTCAGAAAGTTCGGCCAAATTGAAAATAGTTCGACGGCCGAACTTTTAACTTTATAGATAAACTTCGGCTTTTTTCTTAAATTTTATATACAAAATCGAATTATATCGGCTCAACAAACATGTTTCCAATACCAAAATTTGTCATCATTGCTTCTAGATATCAAAAAACCGACAAAATATAGGTTTTTGGCCGAACTGTTCGGTCGGACACTATAAAATAATATAAAGAAACAAAAATTACTCACCACCTGATATTTTTGCTAAGACATAAACGTAAACATGTGCCTTCCATCGTAGAAGCAGGGTTTTTACTAACCAATTCTTGTAGATCAGCTGAAATAGAGATTTTTTTTTAATATTGGATTTATAAATTAATAAATTTTTTTTAGTAACTTACATTTGCTAGCAGCAACCTCCGGCTTAACTTCACTGACTTTTGCCTTTAGCTGAAACAGCACCAATTACAAATAAAAATCTGTCTAACGTGTAGTGCGAGTGCATGTGGCATTAGAAATCAGTTTATCTATACCACGGTCAGTGATTGCACAGAAAATTTCATATAGACGCAATCGAACAAATAAAAACATAACAAATATTACATTATTCAAAAAAACAGGTTCACTGACGAAGGTTCAATACCAGAAACTGCGCAGTCTGATTCTGATTCAGAAAATTGAAAATTTACAATGTAGTTATGATTTTTAGAAAATACACTCATTCTTGTCTACCACTTTGTTCAAGTTGGATCTCTTTTGACATGAATGAAAGTGAAAAATCGGAAATAAAGGAACATTTTTATAATAAAACGGGCTTCCCTGGAGTAATAGGATGTATCGATGGGACCCATATAAAAATCTTAGCACCAGAAGTCCAAGAACATGTTAATTGTTTTTTAATCTAAAATTATTTAAATTAAAATTTCAATGGGATTTGGTAATTTTTAATGTAGAAAATAGTTACACTTTAGCAACATTCATTTTTAATATTTTTAAAGCTGTTAGCGTCCTTAAAATGTATTTTTTTTTTTTTTTGCCTGTCGTGAGAAATAAAATGGACGACTGTTTTTATAAGCTTTGACAGTCGAATTCGACACTCGCGGTACGAATAATTGTAGTAGATTTTCGAACAGAGTTGTATTTTTCTAGTTCTCGACAAACATGGTACCGCTTTGTAAAAACGACACGACTACGACAACCGTAATTAGGCCGAATATATTTTGGATCTTTTTGGTTGGCAGGGAATTTTTAAAATGTGTACATAAATTTTCAGAAATCAGCAATACAAAGCGATTTAAAAAAAAGAGATTTTTAAAAAAATGCGATTTTTTAAGTATTCGAAAATATTTGACAACTATTAGCGTCTGGTAAATAAAATACTTGAACTCGATTTTAAATCACTACCGTTTAAAAGAAAAACAAATTGTTTTATATATGTATACTGATAAAAAAACTCAAAAGTCAAGGTTTTATTTTAAACTTATTCATTTTCCGAAACAATTAACATTCATTTTGATAAAAATTTAGATAACGACTACTTTTTTTTATATTGAAAAAAGAGTTTTTTAAATGAAAATGTCTATTAAAAATTTAAAATTTAAATTTCATATTAAATAATTAAAAACAAAATAAAAAATTTTGATTGTTTTAAAATATTCCTTACAAATTGTGTTTTGTTTTTTTTTTTTTTGTTTGTTTAAATCATAAAGTAATTATATTTTTTATATGTTATAATTATTAAATTATAAAAATCATATTAACAAAGAAAAAAAGAAAAATATATATATATATATATTAATGATTAGTGTCCGACCGAACGTTCGGCTTCGGCTTCGGAGTTCGGCCAAAAAGTGATGTTCGGCCAAGTTCGGTGTTCGGCCAAATTTTGGCCGAACTTGGCCGAATACCGTATATTTGAAGAAGAACAGTTCATTTTTGATTTATTTCACGTAAAAAACAAAAGTTTCAAATTTATTTCACGCAAAAAACAAAATTTTCAATTAAATTCGTCATATACTTTAGTTAAAATAATAAAGTTCAGGTATTTCCATATTTTTGTTGAAAACTTCAATAAAACAATTGAACTGACTTTATAATATTTTTGAAAAAATATTCTAAATTTGCTTTTTTACAAATTTATTGATGTTTGAATATTTTTTAATATACTTTAATGATGCTTTTTGTAGTCAAAATCAACGAAAATTTAAATTTTATTCAAACTAAAAAAAAATTAAAAAGTTCGGCTTCGGCTACGGCTTCGGCCGAATATTAAAAATTTGGCCGAAGTTCGGCTACGGCTTCGGCTTCGGCCAAAAAAAGTGACTTCGGTCGGACACTATTAATGATGTATTATGTATAGTATATATATATAATATTCTAAAATAATGTATTAAATATATGTATGTATATTGGTTAATAATTTTAAAAAGAGCATAAATAAAAAAAAAAGAAAACTAAAAAATATAAAAAATAATAATATATAAACAAATAACGTCCTTTATATATATGTATATATATCTATGTATATAGTAATAATAATATATATGTAGTTTGCTTATGCCAAACAAAAAAAAAATAATAATAAATCATTATATGATTAATATATTTAATAAGATTTTCTTAAATAATTTCTTGTTCTTTTTTAAATAAATGTTTAAATGAATATTTAGTTTTTAATTCAAACTTAAGAAACTAATGACTAATCTATGGAGGCCTTTATTTTTTGTAAACCTGCTAACATTGTTTTCAAAATATATATATATTTATTTCTATTTTGTGTAATTTTATAACCAAATTTTAATTGTTAATTATGATTTCTTGTTGTTTTTTTTTTAATTTATGTATTGTTCAAAAAAATCTTTTATTTGTAATAAATTTTGTTTGTTATTTTTTGAATTATTGTTTCTTTATGTTTTTGTTTAATTTATGTATTTTGTAATGTTAGGCACTGTTATTCCTTAAATATTAGTTTTCTAAAAACCTTGTTAATTTGTTTCAATTTTTGTTTTTGTAGTTCTAACTTTTAAGTATTGCTTATTTCTACAAGTTTTGTTGTGTTTTTTAATATGAGGTTTTTTAATTAAATTAATAATATTTTTTTTTCTTCAAAAAATGAGTCTTATTAAATAAGTGTAATAGTTTTTTTTAAAAATAATTATAAACAAAAATATAAATTTTATATTCCTTCAATTTGCATTTCTTTGTAACTTAATCAAAAAGTCTTTTTATTTTCTGAAAATATAAAAAGAAATCATTATTTTATTAAAATGATTTTTAGTGATAAAAGTTAGAAATAAAGCATGGACACTGGGGTGGTCTTTCGTTGTATGGGCGAAAAATAAAAATGAGATTTTGACTGTACCCCCCCCCCCCTTAAAATATTCGATAGGGTGTCAAAATACGCCACGCATAACGGGAAGATGTCCCGCATCGCCCTTGAAAATCGGGCCCCTTGGAAAATGGGCATAATTTAAAAAAAAATTACAAATTTTTTTTCTTCAAAATTAAAAAAATATAAAATAATTTTTGTGTTGGATTTAATCATAACTACTCAGATAAAAAATATTACTTTCCCAGAATATCGCTAACTTACCCTAACTTTGTGTCAAAAAAATTAATTAATATTTTGGGTGTACCTCAAGTGACTTTTTGCATTTTTGAAAATTTTATTCAACAAAAATCAAAAACCTAGTGTTTGCTGTCAAGTATTTTATTAAACACATCACAAGTATAAAAATAAGGACCACCCTAATGAACACGATAAAATTAAGACTTTTTAAATTCTCTAATATCTGGACAATAAAAAACTCATTTGACGTTTAATGTGTCAAATTTAACAAAAGAAGAAAAAATTACCAACTTTTTTTTGACTGTTTTTTTGTTTTACAGAAATAGAGTCCTTTTGGTGTAAAAAACATTCCGCAGAAACTAGGGGAAGCAGCTGGAGTGCTATAAATTAATTATGATGGATTATATCTTCACCTCAAAACACAAAAAATTTTAATATATATTGAATAATAGTAATAAGAAAAATAGCAATTTCCATGTAATATTCTGACCTTCGATAAAAAAAATGTCATAAACGTATGGTGTTTTCTTTTCTGGCAAAAAAAGTGTTGTCTTCCCGAATAAAAAAAATGTAGATATAGCACCATATATAATTAGATAAAAATATATGTGCGGTTGATTATTCAAAAATTTTCTTATATGGTGCTATATAAAATTATATATAATTATACATGGTCCAATATATAATTATATCTGCCTTATAAAGGGTGTTTTTTTATACAGGTATGTATATAACTTTAAGTTTTCAAAACTTTTTTAACTGGGGGCCATTTTGTCAGCTGTCAAGTGATTTATTTTTAGTTTGGTTTGGCATTTCAACATGAATAGACTGACGCCTGAACAACGCTTCCAAATTGTGCAAATTTATTTTGAAAATCATTGTTCTGTTAGAAATACGTATAGCGCACTACGTCCATTTTACGGTCAACATAATCGTCCATCAGAGCAATTAATTTTCGCACCACGTTTACTCTAAATGATAATATGCATCCACAGAGACGTCGTACAGTGCGTACAGAAGAAGTCATTGCTGCTGTAGAGGGTAGCGTAGAGGAAGGCCCCAAGCAGTCTATCCGTCAATGTTGACCGCTATAGAGCCATGATTACTGACTTTTTCGTTCATCAATTCAACAACCACGATGTGCAGGAGCTGTGGTTTCAACAAGAAGGCGCAGCATGTCACACAGCTCGTGCCACAATTGATTTATTGAAGGATACGTTTGGTAACCGCATAGTTTCACGTTTCGGACCCGTGAATTGGCCTCCAAGATCGTGCGATTTAACGCCACTGGACTTTTTTTCTGTGGGGATAAGTTAAGCCGCTATTCTACGCCGATAAGCCCGATACGATTGAAAACTTGGAGGACAACATCGCCGCGTTATTGCCAATATATGGCTGCAAATGTTGGAAAAAGTCATCGAAATTGGACCTCCAGATTAGAATACGTCCGAGTCAGCCGTGGCGTCATAATACCAGAAGTCATGTATATTTTATAATGCCAGAAGATTATCTTTCGAATAAAGTAAATTTTCATGTCAATAAAAAAAATAATTTATTTTATTCCATTTCAACGTTCTATACCTCTATAAAAACACATTTTATAATTATATCTAATTTTATATAATTATATATAATTATATCTAATTTATATAATTATATATAATTATAGTAGAATTATATATATTATGATAACTTTATTAATTATATATAAGTATATATAATTATATATAATTATAATATAATATCATTATATATAATTAATATAATTATATATAATTATAATTATATATAATTATAATTATATATAATTATATATAATTAATATAATTATAATTATATATAATTATATATAATTTAATATAATCTAATTAATCAGATTATATAGAATTATATATAATTATATCCACCAATTTCCTTATATTATTATATATAATTTAATATGGCTTATATAATTTTTTTCAATCGGGTTATTAAAGTGCAACATTTTTAAAATGTTGCCCTTGCTCTATTAAAATACTGCATTTTTACAATCAGAATAGTACACAATTTTATCACATATTACATTTATTTAAACAATTTATTTAAATGTCTAGCTCGAATAAGAGTATATAATCCATTTTCACAAGAACTTTACAGGAGAAGAGAAAACGTGGAAACCCCTTTTAAAGTTACAATTTTATTGTTTTTGATCACAAGTCTAATTATATCCGTGTAGAAAATTTTTATGTGTGTCAAAATTGCCATAATTTTACAATATTTTCTTATTTATTTTTAGATATTTAAATGAATTATTTGCGATTTTAAAGGGTATTAGGTAAACTATTTAATACTCATGTGTAATGTAGAAAAAAATTTCAATGTATCACTTTAGTAAGTTTTGCAAACCTCAAAATAGCTTTTTTTTTGGAAAAATTCGCGGTCAAAAACGCATGAAATTTTTTAGCAATATTTCTTTACAGGTCAAATATTTCTTTAAAGACTAAATATTTCTTTATGGCTAAAATGTCGTATTATGCAAATAAAACAAACAAACGGGTTTTCAAAAAGTTGTCGCTAATACCCTTGTCCGAGCGAGGTATTTATATGTGTTTTCTACTATATTGTTAACGCAGGCCATTAATACAAACGCGTGGGACGTCCAGTTTCGAATCTCAGCCGATGTTAATTTTTTATATTATTTTGTATAACTTATTTTTTTAATTATTAAAAAAAATTGGATTTAGCTTCATAAAATTCTTTTTTGATTAATTAATTTGTTGTTACAATTTTTTTTGGTTAACGAATTTCGGTTTAAAAATATTATTAAATAAATATAACAAAAAACAATATAAAAAAAAATCCTAAATAAAATATAATAAAAACAATTTGTGGTTCAATGGGGGTTTGAATCTGATACCTTATGCATCAAAAGCCAAGGCTACCAAGGTGATAATTTTGAGATTGATAAAACGAAAAAAATGGGCAAAAACCAACCTGAACATTTTTTTATGACAGAAAATATTTTACTTTTGCCTTTTATAAGGCAATATTTTAAGAACGGCAAAACTCTCAGTGTAAACCTTCTCAGTCAGAAAAAGATAATCGGACAACCGCTGGCAAGATACTTTAACTGCTGGTACAAGTGCTGGCAACAACAGCTTTCCCAATCCCAAAATGATAACAACATTAGACAAAAGAGTCGTCTTTTCAAAAAGTATTTAAAAATCACTGGTTAAACAAAATTTCCAAATTTAACAAAATGTTGGCAAAAACATAAAATAGGTCGCCTAAAAATTGATTTTATAAAATAAAATTAGATAAAAGTTCATTTATAATTTTTTTGGTATTGCCGGGATTTGAACCGATAGCACTACGCACTGAGCTGACAAGAACTTGGAATTATAGAAAATTTACCAGTTACATTATCAGAATTGAGTGAGATGACATAGGCAGACCAAGAAAACAAGGTATTGCGTGATTGTTTAAAAGTACGACTCCAGTGTAAATATCAACACCGATTCAACATCGAGCAAACAGAATTCGAGTTACAACAAGGTTGTCTACTTCAAGGTATGCGGGTGTACATGCCTAAAGTTCTGCGATGAGTCCTTAATGAATTACATGCCGCACACTTCGGAATGACAAAGATGAAAACACTAGTTAGTGGTTATTGTTGGTGGACATTACTAGACCGTGATAAAAAACCCCTGGTAGCAAATTGTCTAAAATGCCAATCGGTGCGTCCCGAAAGCTCAAAAGTGATGCCTGCTCATTTTTAGAATAACCAAACTAAAGTGTTTGAAGTTTACACACCGATTTTGCAGGGCCATTTAAGGGTGAATATTTATTTATTTTGTTTGACGCGTACAGTATGTGGCCAGAAGTTAACATTATTCCTCATATCATGGCTAAATCAACCATCATATTTTGTTGAGTGATATTAGCTACTTTTAGACTTCCAAATATATTTGTTACCGACCACGGAACACAATTCAAGTCGGACGAATTTCAGTGTTTTTTGATATCCAATGGAATTATACACAAAATGGGGGCGCCACAAACGTCCAAGCGGAAAGACTGATGTAAATTGCATACATAAATCAAAAACATCAAGAAATTTTGCGGTTGGAGAAAGAATTACTGACCGTGACTACATGTCAAAAGAGAAATGGAAATTTGGATTGATCAAAAAACTTTTGGACATAGACTTGATGTCGGTAGAGTGTGAAAACGTCATGTAGATAAAATGCGACGAATTGGAAATAAGATCGAAAACAATGAGTTTACTAAAACTGCAAACATACAACACCAGCCACGATAATGGTACCCTTCATGTCTACACAGATGCTAGCCACACCAAAAATCGAAACAGAAACCCTTGCTTATGAACCACCAACGAGTCAAGATGCTAATTCGTCTAATCCAACATTACATGTGGTAACGAATCTTCTTCCAGAACCTCCGATCAAAAACAACCATCATGACTCCTGAAGATATCCAGTCAGCCGAATCTGTGCGAAGATCATCACGTACTAGAAAGGAGCCTGAGCGGTTGAAAGGTTATCTTAAGCATTAACATGTTATAATCCGGGTAAGAGCTGTAATATTTTGTTAAAATTATTATCTATAGATCAAAGTTATGACATCTGACAACCCTTTGTACATTTGATAGTACTAAGAAAATGAAATAACATTCAGTCTGAATTAGAACACAAAGAATATCACACTTGTTTCAATAACATCGTTTTTTATTTCATCGCTTTACCTTATTCCTTTCATAAATCTGACCAAATGCAATTTTCTGCATTTTTATGTTTTTTGCTGTCAAAAAAAAATTATAATATTTCAAGACCTAAAAGGTTTATCTAGGAAAATTTAAGTTTCGTCTCTAGCTTTTGAACAATCTGCATTTGAAAATGGTAAATTTTTTCATGTCCAACCTTTAATAAGTAAATAATAGAATAAATAAAATTGAACTTACTTTGTTTTACGGCAATGCGTATTACAAGTCCTTCCTTTACGTTTATTAATATTTTTAATGTTATAACAATAACAACGACGACGACGCTTAACTATCCAATAACAATTTAATAATCATCACTCTTTCATATTATTGCCACTAGTATTAACGCCACTGGCCGTTGAAGTATTTATTAGTTTATGTTGGGGTATAACCGTAAGAGATTTTGGAATTTTAGATAATAAATATTGTTGTTGCTGCTGCTGCTGTTGTTGTTGATGTTGTTTCATAGCATTGTTAACACTTGTTAAGGTAGCAGCAGCTGGATTAGGTTTGGCTAAAAGTTGCGGAAGTTTGGGTACATTTGCAACACCAGGACCAGCTGCACCATTTAGTAATAGTTGATTGGCATCTGGAAAATTATTCCATAACCATGATGTATTATTGAGTGGAGCGGAGGAGGACGTTGAGGCGGGATTAACATTGCCAGTATTAGCAGCATTTGTAATAGCATTAGCTAATAAAGGCATCATAGGAGCAGGGAAATTGGCATTCGTATTGAGGGGAGGTTGTAAGGGTGGCATTGTTGTGATGTTACTTGTAGCAGGAGGTTTGGGAGCAATGGATTGAAAACGTTGGGTGGCTTGTTGTTGGGCATTAGCAGAATTATTGGCAGCTGCGGCAGCTTTAAATAATGCTTGTTGATGTTGTAGTATTTGTAATTGCAACAATTGTTGTTGGGCCACTTGATGTTGTTGTTGTTGGCGTTGTTGTTGATTAAGATTAGGATTTGTTTGGATATGTTTTTGGATTTTTTGTAAATTCGTTTGACGAAGTTGTTGCTGTTGATTTTGTAAAAGTTGTTGTTGGTGATGTTGCTGCTGCTGCTGTTGTTGCTGCTGCTGCTGCTGTTGTTGTTGCTGCTGTTGTTGTTGCTGCTGTTGTTGAGCTTGTTGTTGTTGCTGCGCAAGTTGTTGCTTAGCTTCTTGTCTTTTTTTAGTAGCTTTTAACATTTGATCTCTCATCAGTTTCTCTCTTCGTAAAATGCACATACGATTATAATCAAATATTGAAATAAGAAATGGTTTTCCTCCCGATTGCACTTGTACCAAGGCCGGCAACCTCCGGCCATCGGCTGTTTGATAAAGAGGACCATTTCTGTTGACTAAATTTTGATTTTCTTCCACCGGCATTAAAGTTGGGCGCCATGTTTTACTTTGTAAACGTTCTTGAGGCGTTAGAGTATCCGGCAGTATAACCACATTTGGTGGAGGTCTAGAAGTACCTGGTTTCCCGGGCAATAATTGCGGCCGATTATTAATGTTAGTAGTGGCTGGTTGTGTATGGGTATTAACTGTTGCCGTGGGATTTGGGGGCACAATGGCAGTAGCCTGTGCACTGCCGGTAGATCTTCTTTGCAAACTTACCAATTCTGGAGGTGAACTAAGTAGAGAAATTTGATTTTTATTTTGTTGAGCAGCCTCAAATTGGTTTCCCAATAGCTTATTAGCCACATCCAGTATTTTTTGTTGTTTTGTTTCGGCTACTGGTAGAATAGGGGCTGGTGGTGGCGGAGGTGGTGGTGGGGGAGGATTATTATTAATTGGAGTTTTAGTTATGGTAGCAGATGATGATGATGTTGTATTGTTAATGGGTAAAATTTCTACAGATTTATTTATACCCAATAGATTACATTTTAAAATACTGCGACTATTGCTTGGTTGGGAAGTGCTGGCAGTTGAAGCAGCTAAAGCTACGGCAGCAGCAGCATTAGCAGCTGCTAAATTAGCAGTAGTTGTAGAAGAGGAGGAGCTTAAAGTATTGTTAGCTTGTGTAAGATTATCTTTCAGTAACGATTTTTGTGGTGAAGGTGTAGCGCGTTTGCTATTGGATGAAGCAGAAGACTCCTTAGGGCGTGCCGTTATGGTAACAGCATTAGAACTCAACTGTTTTGTAAGCTTGTCCACCGATAAACTTCTGGAACGTGCCAACTGCTGTTGTTGTTGTTGTTGTTGTTGTTGTTGTTAGTTTGTTTACTTGTGGTTTTGTCCTGTTGCTGAGTACTTGAGGATTTTTGTATAACATCACTTATTTCAACATCTTGTTCATCAGACTCTTCCTCCTCCTCATCATCATCTTCATTGATTTCAAATGTTGGTATTTGTGGTTTTGATGGTGGCTTTTCGATTTCTTTAGGTTTTGTCGTTATAGAATTATCATCTTTAGGTGTTCCTGTACCCATATGTAAACCACCACAGTGTCCCTTATCATAAGAAGTCAAACGTTGTTTAACTGTTTGTGTATAGACACTGGCATTATTAGAAGCACTAGCTGATAGCACTAAATCACCATTACGGAAGTATTTTTCCAATAATATGAGATGTCTTAAAAATGAACTTTGATTGCCATAGGGTTTTTGTAATTCCTCCCAAAGCCTTCTGGTTGGTTCATCATATTGCAAAAAAGTTTGTACCCTTGTCCAACCCTCGGGTGTTCTTTGACTTGTACTGCTACCAAATGGTACTTTAAATTGTAAACCCAAATCTTCTTCACCCGGAAATAGTTCACGCATTGATATGTTTGGATTAGCACGCAAAACATTTGATATATCCGAGGATGGTTGTTGCTTTTCAGCAGAAGCATTACTTTGTAAAATAGCTTTTAATTTAGACATTTCATTGGGTGAATTTGAGGCGGTATTTGAAGCGTTTGATGAGTTCGAAGAGTCAGTGGAAATACCTGCTGTTTCATAATCACGTTCCATAGAATTAGTTGTATTTTTCAGTGACTGTTTAGAGTTGTTGCTGTTTGTTTCTTCCCCGCCTAATGCATCCACCGATGGCGTATTTTTTTGGTTTGACTTTGAAACATCTTTTTGTTGTACCTTTGATTTTTGAGCCGTTTTTTGTTGTTGTTTATGTTCTTGATTTGTTGCACTGTTACTATTTTCATCTTCATCAGCTTCAGAAGCTTCATTACTGCCATCGTGTATATTATGAAACTGCAAGAGGCTATAAAGAAATTTTGAAACGAATTAAAGTTATAATAATTTTAAAGAATTTTCAACAATTGAATGCCTCGCTCGAATTAGGGTATAAGCGACAAATTTTGGAAAACATCTGTAAGAAATACAGCAAACAATTTTAATACATTTTTTTCCGCCAAAATTTTGAAAAGTGCATTATTGCGGTATACAAAACTCCTAAATTTCAACATTGTAATGTTTTTTTTTACGCCAAAATTAGTGTTAGTTATAGCAGTGGCTCAGAATGCTGGAACCTATTTGGGCATTAGGAAATATCAAATAAAAAATTATTAGAAAAGCAAAAATTTTGCAAAATTTGCTTTGACACCAAAACAAGTTATGCATATACCTCAAATACTTCTAAAGATGCATTCATAATGTAAGGGAAAATTCGCATTATTATTAACAATTAGCCAACCAAACTTAATTAAATCGTTATAATAAATAACTTGTGCATATGCTTGGAAATATTTTTTTTTTTGTTGATTACTAACAAGATCTGATAGCGATATATCACTTGATTTTATCTAAAAATCGTCAAGATAACAACAGTTAAAAAACAGCATTTTAACCGACAATTCAGCCGCCGCCGGTTTTTTAACCTAAACGCCGCCGCCGTAGCTAAAGCGGTTGCGCCGCCGCCGCCGCCGAAAATTTACGGTCGGCTTGTTTCTCTGATGTAGATAAATGCTATTTCAGTATTTTTATGCGTATAATTAATATTTTTCCAATATCACTAATACGTATACCTAACCAAAAATCTTCTAAGGCGTATGATTGATATTTTTTTAATGTCACTCATACGTATTTAAAGAGTTTATTACGACGTGTCTCTAAGTAAAGTCATATTAGGGTTTCTTTTATACCCACACAGAAACGTGTGCATTAGGGGCGTCTCGATAAAAAACATAATGAATACCACACAAACAATGTTTATTTTATTAATCAGTTAAATGTGAAAAAAATGAGAAAAACTTTTTTAGAGGGATTATTGAGTTCCCTATCAGTGTTTATAGTTGGCGTTTTTTATGTGAAACTGTAAAAACTATGAAAGACTTTAAAGAGAACTTTGAAAAATTTTAAACAAAAGTGGTATAAAAATGTGTGCAATAATGTGGCTGTTACAAAAAATATGTTTTCAATAATTGTTTGATTAATTTTGGTACATTAATGCTTCTTTTATAATAAAAACCATGCAAGGAAAATATTGTTTATTTAAGAACCCTCTTTTTACAGTTTTAAAGGTAAACGTATTCAGAACTAACTGGCTCGTCAATGTGCAACTTTTAAGACCCATTTGCCAAAAAGTTGAAAGTCTTCACAAGCTTTGATACAACTTTTCCGATAAAAAAAAAAAAAAACACTAATATCTAAATCTTCAATCGCTGGTAGGGATTTAAAGATCGCCTCCAAAATACGTATTTTCGCTGTATTAAGAATATTAATATGCATCGTCTAACTTGTAATACTTCAATGGCAAGAAGCCCACTCATCGAGATACCATATTGTGCATGTCTTAAACAAACCCATATAAAAATGTTCGGCATAAACTAAAAAAAATAATTTTTCCAGTTCCTTATAAAATTATGAAAATTTTCTTGAACATTAAAAAATATTATTATTATATTAATATGAAAGCTTAACTACGGTAGATTCTAACCCAAGAAAAGTTTTTAACACAGGGTGTCCAATGAAAATTTAAAATTTGAAATATCTCGAAAACTACCCGAGCCATTACATTTTTTTACCAGATTCGTGTTAAGCTTGACGAAATTATCGTTTAATAGCGTAATTTTTTTTTTTTTATTAATTAATAATCATATAATTACAAATTATATACTATTACCCTAACCGAGCACTAGCTATTATGACCTTCGGCGCGTTGTAGCGAAAACAGACCAGTGCCTCTGGTAGGAATCGAACCCACGACCCCCGCACTGATAAGCCAGCACGCTACCAACTAGCCTTCCGGGGCCAAAATTATAGCGTAATTATTTGCCAATGATGTTCTGACAAATATGTTTTAATCCATAATTTTAAACAATAAACTCATACAAATATGTTTGTATAGGTATAGAATTATACTTTCTAAAGTATATAATATATATATATATATATATATATAATAATAGTATATAATACTTTCGAAAGTATGTTCAACACATTGTCATTAGATACGTCCAGTGACACCGAATTACAAGTAGTTAGAGATCTATGTAATTTATGACCTGCAGCTCACATTTTTTATAATTTTATGGGTTATTCTCTACAGAAGAAATGTAATGGAAATTCTCCATTGATTTTTCCATCGACTCATTTGTCTGACTACCTAAGCGTGATCTAATGCCAAATGTTACATTATTACTAGACTTGGGCCATCTAGTTCGTTTGAGTGAGCGCCGCTCTTACTAGTTCAATTGATCTCTATGAACTAGGTCGCTCTTCTAGTTCAATCGATCTTTGACAAATTCTTCCAATCGTTCGTTAGATCGTTTGTTTGATAATTTGTAATATCCTTTTTTAGATGACGTTTTTCCTCACACGAACGAAAAAACAATAACAAAATACATGCAATACAAAAACAAAATATATGTAGTCACTCATTCGTGTAGCGGCGAACGTCTTGTAAAAACCAGGCTAGAAATTCTGTAGGACGATCGACGTTTAGTTTAAAGTTTTCGTAAGAACATTAGTCAAAACGATAGAAATCGTTTTGATCGTTTTTCTTAGAGAATCTGACCCCAGTGATAAGTGAATTACTCATATTAGACACTTCGTTTAAAGACTAGTTTAATTGAACTAATCCGTTCACGAACTACACAACTCTAGTTGTTACAATTTAATTCGTAATGTCACAAATTATATTAGCATAGGATTCCTGTTTTAATTTTGTATGTTAATTATTAAATTGTACATAACAAGTTATCAATAAAGTTCAGTGGATTAGAATTATTCATGGTATAAAGTTAATGTGATAAAAAAAGTCACAAATGATTTCATTGTGGTTAGAGCAAGCCAATGATGATTGCCTTTGATATAAGAAATTCTTATTTCAAAGGCATTTTAACTTTCATCAAGTCTGTTTCCTATTCGCATTCTCTTTATTTTCTAACTTTTATGCTGTTAATGTTTTTTTTTTTTTTATAAATTTTATATAAAATCCTTATATTTTATATAAAATCCTTATATTTTATATAAAATCCTTATATTTTATATAAAATCCTTATATTTTATAAAAATTCCTTATATTTTATATAAAATTCTTATATTTTATGTGTGAGATTTTATTTGTTCGGTTTAAGATCATGACAAATTTTTCTCTAAATTAACAGAAAAATTATAATTTTTATATGATAATTTACTTTATTCGAAAAAAAAACTATATAATCAAAAATAATAACAGTATAAAAACGAAATTAACGTCTAAAAACCCGATATAAATAGGTTTAACGGTTATAGGAATAAGGGTTACCGATAACGCTATTTGATTCGGTAACGGTATTCAATTTGAAGCGGTTACGTATTTTTTTTGCGGTTACGGTATCCTTCCTTTGTATAAATTATAATTTTTGATTTATATTTAAAAAATGAGTACGAGTAATACGCATTTCGTATACGCACTGTAGTTCAAACAAACAATTTTGGAATTTTTATTGAATATTTGAGATGGATAATATTCAATGAATATTTTCTTCAAAACAAACATGAGCAACACGGATGAAACTTTATGAATCGATTGAAAAGCATCTGACATTTTTGAAAGCTAAATATTATTTTTTATCCCTCAAATGGTTAAGGGGTTTTTTTCTAATGAATGGAACTGAAATAATTTTAAAGAGTTCTACTTACCGTTTTCTATAATTTTTAACAAATTCTGCCTTTTGAGATTTAGTACTATCTGGTGGTTTCATTAATAAATTAGCAAAATAACGACAAAGTTTACAAACAGCCGTACCAATACCCAATTGTACGGGTATACCCATTTCACATAAAGCTTTTTCCAAACGATCGGTGTCCTAGAAAACAATATAAGAGAGAGAAATTAATTGAAATTGTGATCGAGTATGGCCAAAATGCTAGGTAATAAAAAAGTTAAGAAAATAAACAAATGAAAACAAAATATATAAATACAATTGAGTATAAACAAATTTCTTACCGATGTTATATGATACATATGATTTTTACCCAAACGACGTTTACATAAAACACAGCCGGAACATTGTATAACAGTATCATAGTGAGTCTGGCACAGCCAAACACTGGCTGCACTTGTAGGAATTTCAAATTTGAGTAAAAATTTCTTAACACTTTTACGTATACATTTGCGTCTTAATGAATGTGCGGCAGGATGTACACAATCGGGTACTAAACATTTACGTACTGTTGGAGTGGTATTTAAATTATCACCACCACCACCACCACCGCTACTGCCATCTGCCTCAGTCTGATTATGATCATCATAATTCTGTTGTTCAGATAATTTCATAGAAGATGTAGAAGCCATTGAATCTGAATGACCAGGAGCTGAAAGACGTTTTTATATGAGGGTACATTAGCACGCCGATCCACATGACGGAAACAAGCATCACAAAGACAATTATCAACTGTAAGTTTTTCCTCATCTATAGAAAAAATAATAAAAAAAGAAAAGAGTAAATTTAATTGGATTTTTCTTTACAAATAATAATTCATGCATAAAAATTACAAAATGAATCTCAAACAACGAAAAACTTATTTTTTTTTTTAATTTTTTGTAATTTGGAAATTTGTTGGCCTTTTTATTCATGGATTATTATCAGTGTATCTACTTACTTTTTAAAATTTTTTGTTGCCTTTCCATAGATTTTATTTGTCCCACATGACATGGCGTATCGTAGAGACCAAATTTACCGCTACAATAGAAACACTGATCTTCACACAAACGTCCAGGATGAAATTTAAATGATGATGCTTTTTCTGGTATAAGAATTTCTTCTTTTTCATCTTTTTTGGATGCAACACCAGTCGACTGTTGATCATGGGATTCTGAATTGGAAGAATCTAAATTAAGAATTGTATAGCATACAATTATAGACAGAGACACACACATTAAAGAACATAAGAGAATATATACAAAATAAAGTCACCAAAAGTATTGACTGGGAAAAGTTAATATAAAAAAAAGTTTACCAAACCGCACACCATTTAAAAAAATCTATAAAAAATTTAAGAGATATTAATTCATTTAGGTACAGAGGACCTTTTTATTTTAAATATAATATTTAAGTCATTAAGGACACGCCATAGATCCGATTTTTTATTAAACTTTGCATATAGAAATTTTTGTAACTTTTTGACCTTAAAACGATCTCTAGTGAAACCGAAGTTGAAACTTTAACAGACTATTAGTGGCAGACAGAACAGTTCGGCCAGAAAATGTATTTGGTCTGTATTCGGTATTTTAAAGCATTATGGACAAATTTGGCGGATGGAAAAATGTTTATTGGACTGATTAGATGCTATTTTGAGTGTCAAATTTGAAGAAAAGTCTGTAGTTAAGCAATGAATTCACTGTTCGGCCAAATCGAAAATAGTTCGGCGGCCGAACTTTTAACTTTATAGCTAAACTTCGGCTTTTCTCTTAAATTTTATACACAAAATCAAATTAAATCGGCTCAACAAACATGTTGCCAATACCAAAATTTTTCATCATTGCCTCTAGATATCAAAAAACCGACAAAATATATTTTTTTTGGCCGAACTGTTCGACTATTAATCCTAGACTAGAGTTGTCAAATATTCGGTTTCTAGAATAACTCATTTTTCGAAAAATTCGTGGGTGGGTTTAACAACTATATCCGGGACATGTGAAGATATTTTAAAATTTTCAAATTTTATATAATTTTATGGACAAATCTTGAGTCAAAAAATTTTTATTTTTTGTAATAATTTTGAAATTTTTTATAATTAGTTTGATATAATTTTTATTAAAAATAAAAATTATGTTTTTTCAACCTTTAATTGTGCAATGAAAATTAAAAATTATTCAAGTTCGAGGCCATACTCTATATTTCTTTATTAGGATATTGTACTAACAAATAATCTATAGAGTTTTTGTTTTCAAATTTATTAATTGACCACTTTCAGGAATGTGTTGATAGATCTATTTCAGGAATTTTCTAGGTACCGATCATCAGAACACGTTTTGAAAGAAGTGACAATCCCATGTAAAACATCAAACATTCATATAAACTAGTTTTCTCACTAAATGAGAACTAATATATGAGCTTGAAGTTAAAGCTTATCACCATTGATCAAAAATAAATTGAAAACTTGTTCGTTATGGGCAAGCTCTACCTTTGGTAGATATACAATACACGCTTTTTGTTTTATTTTAATAGGTGTACAGCGGTTTATGCTTGTGAAAGTTAAAATCATGAAATGCTCTATATATTCTAAACTACTAGTCCGATTACAACAAAATGTATAGAGGAATTATAGATTTTGATTCTGCCTTTAAGAATATTTAGTTTATAAAAGTGCTGCTTCAACCCAAGACTAGCAAATCAATTAAACAAACTTTTAAATACAAAATTAAAGTTTTCAGAAAATAATTCCATTAGTTTAACTATATATAATATATTATAATTTTTATAAGTGCAGTAGTAGTGTTTCATTAAAAATTGGACATTATTTATGTTTTGAGTAAAAACTAATTAAATTTTGACGTATATTTCATGGTACGATTAGTCAATTTTTAAAAAATAATAAACATTTGATGGAATAATTTTCAGAAGAGATATACAGTTCTGTATTTTCTCTTCAACAATCAAACATATAAAACTTTACAATTTTGTAATATTTTAAAATAGTTTCTGAAAAAGGGCAACATTTGATTTTCTTAAATAATTATTTCGAAACTCTAGATAACAATTTTGCACTATTTAGTTGCCAAGATGTTTTTTGGGTTTTTTTATCCACTTAATTATCTTTATCCAGTAAAAATTGTAGCAGTTTAAAAGTACTGGGTTGAAAACGGAAAGGATGGTCCATAATGATTAAAATTTTAGAACGAATTCCCAAGAATTTTTAAAGTTGTCGATTATTGAATACAAATTTACCAAATTTTTTAACAATATTTAATATTTTAAAAATAATTTTTTATTTTGTACGGATTGATTTTAATTTAAAAAGAGTATTGTGACAATCACACCGCTGTATAAGAGTTTGAATCTTAACTTTTTTTTAAAAAGTGTGCAATTGGTGGTTGTGTGAATGTTTTAAAAGTTAGTAATTGGTTAATAACCGAATAAATAAAATTGGGGAAAAAAAAACAAAACTACAAAAATCATCTCTAAATTTGTTTAATATTACTCTTTAAGCCAGGTTTTTTTTAGTTTTTTTTTATCTAATATACACACCCAATTGATGAACATGGGCGGCATTGGAGTTATTAGTGGCACTATAAGAATGATGTTGATGATAATTACGATAATTATATGATTTTCTAGCATACGTTGTAGTGGTAGTGGAGGAATATTTTAAATTATTATTATTATTGTTAGTATGTGTTAAAGCTAATCTAGTTATAGAGGTAGTAGAGTTTGTAGGATAATTATGAAATTTTTTAAGCGCACCTTCAGTCTGTAAATAGATTAAGAAAAATGTTTAGAAAATTGTATTAAAATATTCTTTTAAATAAAATATAATAGTATCTTACCTCATTTTGTATAGTATAATAACTTTCCTCACCATGACCTTCCCGATCATGTTGAGAACGATCATTATTGCCCGTACCATGAGGACGACCTCGCCCTTTTTGGAATGTCATTTTCAAAGATTGTCGTCTTTGATGTTGTTGTTGTTGTTCTTTGGAGGAGGATGCCGAACCACCACCAGAAGTATTTTGAGATTTCCGACCATTACCAGCACTGGCAGAACCACCTGTTGAATTACGATTAATTTTGATGATTGTTTTCAATGTACCAGTATATTCTTGATGTGTGGATGCAGCATGAGATGAATTTTTACCATTTCTTTTATTATGTTGCTGTTGTGTGGCTGCTTTGGAGGCTTCCACATTAGCGGCTGAACTTTGTATAACTTCTAAGCGTCGCTTTTCTGCAGCTTTATGTGTTACCAAGCCAAGAGTTTGTAGATGTAATTCTTTTTTCCTTAACCTCTCTTCATCATCATTTTCGAGATCAAGAGTTATCCAAGATGTTGCCGATTGTCCCGATTTCATTGAAGTGGTGTCATCATCTTTTATTAATGTTTGGCTAGATTTAATGGGGGAACTGGTTGAAGAGGATGTAGGCGTAGGTTTACCATTTACTATATCGATGCCAATATCTGATGGTAGAGTCTAATTGAACAAAAAACAAATGCATTATTGCTACTCATAAAAAAAAAGACTTTAGAGGTGAAAACAAAATTATGAGGTGTACAAATTTTTGTATATAAAATAGAAATTGTGTGGTGAAAAAAACATTTTTGAGGTGAAAAACAATTTTTCTGGTGAAAACAATTTTTTTCTGTGAAATTTAGGTGAAATAAAAATTTGAGGTGAATTTAAAATATTATTCACCTCTGGGCGTTTGAAGATAATATATAGCATACGTATTGTATACACCAGACATTACTATGAAACTGTACTATTATACACCAATTTGTATGGAAAATTAAGGGGTACTTTTACATTTTCACTCATATCTTTTGAACCGCTCTACAGATTTTGTTCATTTTTAATATGAAACTTTTATGGAAAATGTGCTTCAATCAGCAGTCCATATTGAGTTTTCGCTCCATGATCGCCATTTCAACAGATGGACAGGCAGAGAGAAGAACATTGCTAAATCGTCTTAAAATTAAATAAGAATCAAGAGTACAAACGGAATGACAAATTGATATATACCCTCATCACAGTATGTAGAGGGTATAAAAAAAGAGTTAGACTTTTGGGCTCGGAATCACAATTTTTCCTCGGTAGTTTAAAATACAAATAATATAGAACTTCCAAACATACATTTTATTTTATTTTTTTTTTTTATTAATTAATAATCATATAATTACAAATTATATACTATTACCCTAACCGAGCACTAGCTACTATGGCCTTCGGCGCGTTGTAGCGAAAACAGACCAGTGCCTCTGGTGGGAATCGAACCCACGACCCCCGCACTGATAAGCCAGCACGCTACCATCTAGCCTACCGGGGCGCACAAAACATACATATTATTTAAATTTCAAATTCTTTAATATTTCTGTTAATGTTTCAAAGGCATTTAAAAACACGATAGAAAAAAATTATATAAGCCATATCAAATTATATATAATTATATACGGAAGTTGGTTGATATTATTATATAAAATTATATATAATTCTATAAATTCTGATAAAATCAGATACAATTATATCCGAAAAATGGGTATATATAATTTTATAAAATTATATAAAATTAGATCTTATTATATAATCCGATATAATTATATATTTGACCATATATAACTACATATAATTTTATATAGCACCATATAAACAAATGCTTGAATAATCAATAGCAGATATAATTATATCTATTTATATATGGTGCCATATAGGATTATATATAATTATATATATATTTTTTTTTTACTCGGGAAGTCATATTTATAAAAAAAAAATGGAATGTTTAAACTACTTTTTAAAATTTTTATGTGTCAACCCTGGTGTAAACATTTTTATTTTAGTGAATAGTTCTTAGCGAAAATGTAAAATTTTCTAATCAGGGGGATATTAGATTATATGGCACTATGCACCGCGACCAACTTAGGTCTTTTGTGCTGCCTAAAGTTACCCTAAAGATTCAAGCTACCTATAAAGCCAATAATCCTATTAGGCAAAATCTTCATAATGTCCGAAGGGGAGACAAAGCGATTGCCAAGAAACTTGGCACGCCTTTCACATAGCCTCGGACATTCGCAAAGAACATGCTCTGATGTCTCAGCTACCAGTTCGCAAAACCTACACTCATCCGTGTCCGATAGACCACTTTTGAGCAGGTGGTATCTGAGATTGCAGTGTCCAGTCAGGTAAGACACCAGGGTTCTCAAGTCACCCCTCCCGAGGGACAAGAGTCTCCTCGATCCTGCACTGGAAAAAGAAATCAATCTCTTAGCCTGTCGTTGGCCAAGAGAGTTTTCCCAATAGAGAGAGAATTCTGACTCCCTCCACGACCCGAGCTTCTCCCTAACATACCCCAGAATGGTTCAGGGCCAATAAAGGGCCTTCGGGCCCCGCAATTAGCAAGACAATCTGCCCTTTCGTTGCCCTCATGCCCCTCGTGACCAGGAACCCACCCTAAGGTAAGCGAGTTGCGCCTGCCAAGTCGGTTAAGAGCCAGAATGCATTCCATGACCAGACCAGATGACACCTCATAGGACATTAAAGCCCTTAATGCCGCCTGACTGTCGGAAAGAATGTAGATACGAGATCTAATAGTGCCCCTTCGTATCAGGGGGATTATAAGAACTTGTCCAAAAAACATGGTCATGGGCCAAACTCTCCAGTCGGACTCGTTTGATTTTATAATTTTTCTAGCTTTAACATATTTCTTCGATTTATTTTTAAAACTGATTTTTTTTAATAAACTAAAAATTCGGTGAAAAATTTCAGATTTGTTTATAATGGGGACTTATTTTAATAAAAACTCTCAGGTCGTGTCAGATATTTTACATATAAAAAATTATAATTTAATATGAAAAAGTTTCCCGATGCAATTTTAAATAAAATGTGATAGTTTCTGCATTACCTAGTTCTGAGTAAAAACGGAATTAGTTTTGGCATATTTTCAACTTTGAATATTTAAAAAGTTCATGGTTCGATCGATCCGATTTTAAAAATTAAATTCAGAGAAATATATAAAAAAACAAACAACGTGAGTAACTCTACGGTCTTTGGATATGTGACGATATTAAACGCCCCTATGATATATCCCAGCAAAAAATTACCTGGATTTGGTAAGTAGTAATTACATTTGTATGCTTCCAAAATATAAAGCAATTTGCGAACGTTTTAAAAAGAAACGGCCAAGCCCTGCCCGGTGTTAGCATTTTGGGGTTGGCAAAGCACTTAAATCTTCAGATATCCAACGTTTTGCCAACGCTCATACCCCCGTTGAAAGTACTGAGCCAATGCTTTGCCGTTCGTATTTTTCTGGCTGGGTATTTTTACCCGGGTATAACATAGGAACGTTGAACACCGATGTGATCACTTTAAATGAAATTTAGACACATCCATTCCAAAAACAACTAAAATCGAGTCAACATTTTTTGGAATGACACAACTTTTTTTATATTATTATATTTTTTTTTTAAAAAAATTTTGAAAAAATTGATTTTTTTAAATAATTATTTGTCAAAACTGTTAAACAGTTAAAAAAAATATAGCTGTTTTAATGGGCTAGGTTGGAAACGGAATAGTTGGTCTATAATTAGTTAAGATTACAGCATATTCATCTTACCTTTAGTTGAAGTTTATCCATTTCCAATTTCACTTTTTCATCTTTCACTGAATTCTCTTCCAACTTTTCTTCACCATCAATTTTATCCTCAATAAGTGTTATATCTTCGTTTATTATCAATGGTTGTTCATCATCATCTAAATTTATATCTAAAACATCATCAATAATGACATCATCTTTTGTAATATTTTTAACATCATCCGGCAATAACTTAATATCATCAACAATATCATCGTCAACTTCCATAACGCTATTAGGTATTATAAATTCATCTAAAGAATCTTTAGCACTAGAATCTAAATCAGGAACAGCCACGTCATCTTCTTCTTTTATAACAGTGGCATTAAGTTTAATTTTCAATTCATGTTCATCAATTTTTTTCAATTCAGCATCAATTTTGGCTAAAACATCATTGTTTTCATATTCAGCAGATGCTGGCAGTAGCAGAGTGGAGGAGGAAGATGAAGCTAGTGTAGTAGCAATGTTAATATTAGATTCTTGATTTTCTTTTTCATCATTATTTAAAAGAACAATTTTTGTTTCTTCTGTTTTAGTGGGCGGTATTATATCTTCTACTTTTTTTTCTAGTTGAGCGGGTTTTTCTTCTATAATTTTTGTGGTTGATTTTTGTGAAATTGCTGTTTTATTTTCAACATTTTTTGTTGCCGATGTTTCAGTTGTTTCAGCTGTTTCAGTTTTTTCTTTATTTTTATCTGTTATGTTTTCTACAACTTCAGTTATTCCTTCTATATCTTGTAAATCATATTCATTTGTTGGATCTTCTATTTCTGTAGTAATTTCATCGTTTATTGAAGCATTATTATCCATGGATATAGTTTCAGATTCTTCTAATGTTAATTCATCTTCTGGTTCTTCATCTACTTCATCGGCTTCGGCATCTATTATATCTATTGTAGAAATTACTTTTTCCTTTGATTTTATATCGATTGTTTCTACAATTTCTTTAGATTTTTCTGTTGTTGCAATATCGTTTAGTTTTTGTGTTTCTTTTTCTAAATCTTCGTCAACTACTTTGTTTTTGTTCAATTTTTCTTCTTCTTCATCTACTTCCGCATCGGAATCGTCCACCAATAAAAGTGGCGTTATTTCACCATCAGAACTTAAACTATTGACATCTTCTTGTGATGAAGATTTTTTATCATCCATACTTTCATCAAATCTTAAGGTTCCTTCTTTTAGGGATTCATTTGAATAGGAATCGTCAAGTAAGCGATCTTCAATTAATATAGTTACTGTTGTAGAAGTATTGGTATCTGTTGCTGTACAGATAGCGGTTGTTGCCGTTGTATCCATTTCTGCTACTTTTTGCACTATATTACCCAATTTAGGATCTTCTTCTATACCTAGATTATTTTCCAAAAATTTAGGTTTTTTATAAAATTGTTTAACACTTATTTCGGATACACCCTCGCTAACCAATTCTGAAGGGCTTAAAGAGGCCGCTTTTTCCGAGCCTGAAGCTACTGAGGAACAGCTAGCTGCCAGGAGTGTTAAGGAGGCGGTAGTTTCTGAAATTTCGGTATTTTCCGTATTTGTAGTTTGTGTTACTTCTGTGGTATCGACCATTAAGGGTCGATTACTTTCCTCTTTTTCGGTGTTAACTTTTGATAATGTTGACAAATCTTTAGCATCGTTGGTATCTTCATCCATATCCATGGAAATTTTCTCACTTTTTATTAAAGCCAAAACGATGTCATCGGTATTGGCAGAGGAAGCTATACTATCTTTAGAATCTTCATCATCGGCTTTGGAAGGTTGGTTTTTAGTAGTGTCGCCTTCCGTAATATTTGTTTTGAGTACACTTCTAGTTTGAGAGCCCATTCGTCTACGTTTTGCTTCTCCAATAGATGATGTTGATGCGTTGGCTAGAACAGGAGATGTTTGTTTTGTTTGCCTAGTGGCCCGTGTACTGGGAGAGTTAGTTGATGTATTGGCGGCCGCATTGGCAGTTGTAGTAGTGGATTTTCTATTACCCCATCTGCCTTTACCTCTACCCGAAGTTGCTGTGGTTGTTGTTGTAGATGTATTGGTGGATGTAGTGCTTGTAGTTGTGTTAGTGATTTCAGTATTTGTAGCCATTTCATTTTCACTTTCATCGAAAAGTTCCTGTTTGATTTTAATACCTGATTCTTCCATAGGATTTTCAGAGCTAATCGTGGTACCTTGTGAAGATTGTAATATCTCCTCATTGTGTTCCAAATCTGGATCTTTTACTTCTATTTTGATATATTTTGGTCCTGGTTCATCAGTAGATTTTGTTGTTGTAGCCGTTGAATTTTCATTGTCAACGGAACGTTTACGTTTTATTACAGGTGTAGGTTCTATCATAGGTACTGGCATTTTTACTCTTCCAATAACACGACCACTTCTACTTCTAGCTGGTGGAGTTTCGGAACGTGCTGACGCTCCACTTGATTGTCGCTGTCTGGTAATACGAGTATTTGAGGTGGAAGCAGCTTCTTGATTTGCTACTGATTTACGTGTTAAACGATTTGAGGTGGTTGTTGAGGATGAAGTAACAGCTGATGTTGACGTAGAGGAGGTATTTGTAGAATCCTTGCTATCTTTTGTTTCAAGTTGTTCTTTATTATCGTTTCGCTCTTTAGTTTCCAAAGATTCTTTACGGTCTTTAATTATTTTCTCTAATTCTTCTTTATCTTTCTCCTTTTCTTTTATTTCTAACTCCTCTTCTTTTTCTTTGTCTTTAGTTTCTTTTAGAGATTTACGTCCTCTTATACTCTTCTTACTAGATGTTGATGTTCCTCCCGCCTCTTCACTTTCACTGTTTGTGGGTTCCGAGGGATCTATGGGTTCTTTTTTAATTGTTACTCCTGGTGAAACCAATAATAAAGGTGAATTTCTAGTAACTCTTTGTAGAAATGGTTTAGTTTCTTGTTGTTGTTGTTGCTCTTTTGTAGAATTGTTATTATTGGCATTAGAAGCATTAGCTCCCATATCTAATTTATCTGCTACTGAGGAGCTAGTATTTGTTTTGCTATCTATTGTTTTGGTAGTGGTGGTAGTTATTGTTGTAGTGGATGCTGTTGTGGATGATGTTGTGGATGATGATGATGATGCTGATGCTACTGCATTTTCCGTCTTCGTCCCTTGCGATGTCGGAGAAGTTAAGGTTGATTTGCGTGTTGACATGTTAAATAATGTTCATTAAGTTTTCTTTTATTATAAAAGTAATCGGCCTTGAGGAACCGTTACTTCCAGAGAACTCTCCTTAGTGTAAGGGGAGTTTTTAATTGATACAAAACTTATTTTGGTTCCGTTTTTTTTTACTTTAAGACAACTAAAAAGAAAAGATATAATAAAAATTAATGTACTTTTTAAAGTTTTAAGTTTTTTTTGTAATTTAATTATATAATTTGTTTAAAAATCTATGTACTACATATTAAACTTTTAATAGAACATTAAAGTTTTATTTACACTAACTTTACCAATGGATAATTTTTAATATAGAAAAGTAAAAAAAAGTATCTCCTACAAAAAAAAGTACATTTTGTTAAAAAAATCACATTTTATTAATATACATTAGGGTGGGACGATTTGAACATCTTAATGGGCGCTTCGCGTTTCTGATTCTTGGGATTGTACTTAGCAAAAAAGTATATTATACATAGTATTTTGTTTGCCCGGACTTTTTCATTTCCCGGAACAGTGACATTTTTTTCGTATTTTTCCTCAATACAAATTAAATAAATTTGACAACATTTGTGCTTGAAAAAATCAAAAGAAAAATTTAAAAGGATTTGTTATTTTAAATAGTATTTCTTTAATTAAAGTTGTTAAATTTGATTGCAGTGAAAAAAATTTAAAGACATCAATTAAAATTACAAAAATACTATTAATAGTTCTTGAATCAACAAAAATGTTAAACTAATTTTGTACAGTTTTTCTCTAATTTTAAATATTTTTTAATTACAATAATTTAAAAAATCAAATAATAGTGCTTCAATTCCAAATAAAACATCCAAAATTTTAAATATTTGCTACAAATTCTGTGAATTAATGAAACAATAATCTCGGGAATTTCCGTGAATTCCAGGGACAAAGTTCATTTTGTTAAAAAATTTACATTTAATGAAAATGAAAATAATTCAAGTTCGATGCCATACTCTATATTTCTTTATTAGGAAATTGTCCTAACAAATAATCTATAGAGTTTTTTGTTTTCAAATTTATTATTTGACACTTTCAGGAATGTGTTGATAGATCTATTTCGGGAATTTTCTAGGTTCCCATCATCAGAACACGTTTTGAAAGAGGTAACAATCCCATGCCAAACATCAAACATTCATATATAAACTAGTTTACTAACTACATGAGAACTAATATATGAGCTCGAAGTTAAAGATTATCACCACTGATCAAAAAAAAAAATAAATTGAAAACTTGTTTGTTATGATAAGCCACATTTGTTTTTTTATGAATTTTCGCTGTTTTCTAGATATCCATTGATTAAAATTTGTTAGGAGTCTTGCTTAAACACGGGAAACAAGGACCTAGTGTATAAAAGTCCTGCAGAAGTCATATGTTTTAAATTTTCAACCTTTAAAAGGCGAAAACAAACTAAAAATAAAATGTGGCTTATCACGTTTTTACAACAAGCTCTTCAATTGTACGTTAGATTTAACTAATGTATTTCAGAAATTGTCAATTGTATTTTAGCAAAAAACATGGCTTTAATACATCACCACACTATTTACTCGCTTCATTACTTTTGTTCGCTACTAGGGTAAACCCAAAATTAGCCGACCTTAAAAAAAATAACAAATTTGGGGGAAAATTTCTTTATTTCTCAATATACTCGTAATCTAATTTTAGCTCTATACACTTTTCCCAGCAATATTCAATAGCTTCGTTACCATGATTATAATAAGAACTGCTCCTGAAAATAGACATTAACCGCAGACTCCAACTGTTCATTCTTGGCACCGGGGCATTTTTTCATGTTTGAAAATAGAAAATAATCCTAGGGAGCAAAATCTAGCGAATAAGGTGTGTGATGAAGCACCTTATAATCAATTCCTTTAAAGAAATCACCAATTGTATTTAAGAAATGCCTAAATTCAGAAATTGTCAATTGTATTTAAGAAACTATTGAAAATGTATTATCTTAAATACAATTAACAATTTCTGAAATACAATTGATAATTTCTAAAATACAATTGGAAATTTTTAAAATTCAATTGATAAATTTCTGAAATAAAATTGTTAAATCTGAAATAGAACTAAACATTTCTGAAAAGCAATTGATAAAATTGAAATACAATATCGACATTTTCTGAATTACAATTGTTATATCTAACCATTACTGTGGTGTAATGGTTAGCGAGTTGGACTGTTACACAGATGGTCCCGGGTTCGATTCCCGGTATGTATGAGTTTTCTATCCCTCATATGTATCGCAGCGCCCACCTTCGGTGTTCCCATAACACTTAACCCCACCGAAGTAAAATAATGAATCAGGGCTATGAACCAAAAAAGCTTGAATAAGTTCGCCAACTCTCCATCAGGTGGCAAGCAACAACTGTTCTAAAAATTATCAGCTCGCGCAATTGCAGTGTTGCCATGTTTGAAGCCCTTCATCTTTACCCACCTTTCATCTCTCCACTATCCAATTTCCAAAGAAAGCAACACATTAATTAATAGGAAGTATTTCCTGTGTTGCTTCTCTTTAAAAAAAAAGTGATTTTGAAAAATGGAAAATTTCAGCCTATTTAAAAAGTGGCTTAAGTTTTTGGGAAATTGCTAGAAAAGTTAACCGTTCACATGTGGTTGTCACAAATATTGCAAATAGTTCGAGGGCTTATGGTAAAAACAAATTTGCCATTTGTGTCTGTTAATGGGAATAAAGGGAATATATAGAATACAGAGATTATGAAAACGTTGAGTATGTTGCTCTCGGGTATCGTATAGATTATTTTGACTTGTTTTCTTCTTATATTACTAATTGTGTTAACTATAAATTGTCTATTTTAAATTCTTTGCTTTCGGAGCTATTTCAATTGGTATCAATAGTTAAGATTCAGGCCTAGATGTATAAAAGACCCTTGGATGCGGGAAGGAATTGATACAAGATCTGTTAGGGATAGTGCACATGAGGTATTCAGAAGTCGCAGGACTGATGAAAATCGCAAGGAATTTTGTAAATTGTGAAACAAACTCAAATCCGTGATTAGAAAATATCGAAACACTATAGAAAAATGTTTAATAGTGCTGGAAGTAGAAAGATGTGGAAGATTCTTATTAAATCAGAGGGTAATGGGCAATAACAACAATTGCACTTATCTGGTGACGATGTTAATGATATTAATAACTTTATCAACTTTGATAATGGTAATACTCATTTCAATTCTTTTAACTTTGGAGCATTTAATGATGAACTCGATGGTTTTGCATTTAACAGCATACAAGCTGATGATTTGTGAAATGCAGTACTGAAAGTCAGTCCATTTGAACTGATGGTTTCCCTACAAAATTTATTAAATTGGTTTTCCCATATGTTTTACAACCTCTTCTTAATTTTTTTTAATATGATTATCACTACTTCTTATTATCCTGATGGATGGAAACTCGCTCGTGTTGTTACTACAACGAAAAAAGATTCTGATAATAACTACAGAACGATTATTCCATTATTCAATTTCAAAGTTATATACCTATTTAAAAAACACCCTTTAGTATTAGGCCTGCTGTACCATATCCAGAAAGTGAAGTTTGCATATACTATATTATATTTAGTAATAGAACTTTTTTTAAAAAAAATCTTTGTTATTATATTTTTAATGCATATTATAAAGTATACTGGCAGGCAATGCTTCCTTGGCATCCTTTAAGTCTTTTATTGCATTGCAACAGAAAAAAATTAAAATAAAAAATTTCTAAAAATCAATTGATAAAAATGAAATTCAATTAATAATTTTTGAAATTCAATTGAGAATTTGTAAAATTCAATTGAGAATTTCTAAAATACAATTGATAACTTCTGAAAAACAATTGAAAATAGTGTAGAGTATCTCATTGTAATGTTAGTGTTAATGTTTGCCATTTTTATTTTTTTATTTCTTCTGTTCTTCCTTTTCTTATCATCAATTTTTGTAGTTGTTGTTATTGTTTCGTTGACAGCTTTGTGGCCGTCTTTTGTACTTGTATGTTGTCGATTTTACCAGTGGGTTTCCATACTACTCAGTGTAGCTAAATCTGCTCTCTTTCTATTTGTTCGTAAACTCGCACCATCCTAATGAAAACATGTTGCAGAAATTTAAAAGTTTAAATTAATTTGTATCATGTTTTTAAATAATTTTATAAAAAAAATTGAATTGTTTCAAATATTAATGATAAAATCAGCAAGATAATATTTAAATATATTAATTAATTACAGAAAATAACAAAATATAAGTAAAATAAAGTTAGTTTTTTAAGCAACAATTTTTTATCAACATGTTGCTTTAATTTTTTAATGCAAAAAAATGTTTTCATTTGCTTGCCCGAGTTCGGTATTTTGTTGCAGAGAGGCGTGGGAAGTGTAGACTCTCTATTTGTGTATACTCTTTGATTTTACTCTCCCCAAGAAAAACAAAGTAAACAACGTAGAAAACATTGCTGATGTTAATAAAATATTAATGTTGGTTGATGCTGTTTTAGAACATGGATGGAGCATGTGTTTTATGTAGTTCTCTTGTTGCTTGTTGGTTTTTATACTTTTTTTATTTCTGTTTTTTTTTGTTTTGCTAACAAAACTCCTTGAAACCGGTTTTAGTTTTTTCGGTGTATTGTCTGCATAATCATTGAAGCTGAACATTTTTAAGCTTAACTTTAAAAACTTGGTAACAAATACATAAGATGCATGGCTTTGTATGTATGTATGTATGTAAATTTGCATCTGGGTTGGCATACGTAATGAGGTATTGAGAATTTTTACAAAAGGATTTTATTTTGCTTAAATTTTTATTGATAGTTTTAGTTTTTAACAAAAAATTATACAAGGTTTTTGAAATTGATTTGAACATTATATCAAAGAGAATATATAAATAGAGAGCCTACACTTCTCACGCCTCTCAGCAACAAAATACCGAACTCGGGCAAGCAATGAAAACATTTTTCTTTACACTAAAAAATGATTGCAACATGTTGACAAATAATTGTTTCTTAAAACACTCACTTTTATTTTGCTAATATTTTGTTATTTTCTATTAAAAATTAATACAGTGGTGTTCAAAACATTCGCAAAAATAAAAAAAAAATTTAAACTTATTTTCATCGGGATAAACATTAATTGCATTTATAGTAATTAAATGTGCTAAAATCCCAAAACTTATTTAACAAATTGTGAAAAGCAATCTGATGTAGGCGTGTCCCTATCCGGATTTCATTCCTGCCTAAGGAAATCTTCAGGGGACTTTGTTATTAGAATTTCTAGAGATATTTATTATGTTAAATCACAAACTCAATGAGAATTTCTTGTCCTCGTCTAGGAGCGAGATTCAAAAAATTATTTTAACAAAATAAGTCGATAGTGGAGTGGTCAAAACATTTGCAACTCTTAAAGTAATTAACAGGAAATACAAACAATGGTTTTAACGCTCAGTATTTTGTAGAGTAGCCATTATTTTTTATAACATCTGAACACCTCATAGGCATTGAGGCAATGAGCTTTTTAATATAATAGTCAGAAATTTCATTCCACTGCTTCTTCAACTCTACGAAAAGATTTCGGAATACTTTATTGCCGATATTCCGTTTTACAATCATCCACATGTTATCAATCAGGTTGAGATCGGGAGATTGAGCCGGCCACGACATGATATTAATTTTATTTTCCTGCAGACAAACTTTTAAAACCACCGCCGTGTGTTTTGGGTCGTTGTCGTGCTGGAAGGTCCATGAGAGTGGCATTTCCCATTCAGCATAAGGAAGCATAACTGAACTCAAAATATCTCTATAGATTGTGGCCGTCATTGTGCTAGTAATGCGGTGAATTGGGCCAATCCCATTTAATGAAAAACAACTCCACACCATAATGTTTCCACCTCCGTGCTTCACTGTGGTGGTTGTGTATCTGGGATAAAACTTTTCGTCTCGTGGTCTTCGAACATTGGCTCTTCCATCTGATCCCCGGAGGTTGAATTTAGAGTCATCTGACCACAATACATTTTCCATTGCTGTTTAGTCCTGTTCAAATGGGTGCGTGCAAAGTCAAGCCGAGCTTTTCGGTTTTTTTTTCCGACACAAACGGTTTTTTTTGTACATCTATAACTTCTAAGACCATATTCTCGGGCTCTTCTTTTAATGGTGGAAGACTGGCATCTATTAAAAGTTCAGTTTTAGCTTCTCTGTGAACTGATTTGGGATATTTCGTAAAAAAAATTCTTGATTTTCCGATCTTCTCTTACAGTTATAATACGAGGTATTCCACCTTTATGAGTTGTGTGGATGTTACCACTATTAACAATGCGGCAAATCGTTGATTTTGGAACGTAGTACTTTATAGAAATTTCTTCTTGGGAAAGTCCATTTTGAAAACCATTTAAAACTTTTGATTTAAAATCACAATTGTATTTATTTCCTGCCATTTTTTACAAAATATTTCTTACGATGTTTATGCTTCGACTGGTTATATATTAAACCACAAATTATTTTGAGATATGATAGTTCATTAGAAATCACGAAATAAAAGCTATTTCAATGCGTTCCGGTAGGCTAGTTGGTAGCGGGCTAGCTTATATGTGCGAGGATCGTGAAAATCAATTGAGTAGAAAATCGATTTAATTCAATAATTAGATAAATTCCTATTAGTAATATCGTTCCTGTGAATGTTTAAGAAAATAATTCGTTCAATTGAAAATTATATGGAATACGATTTTTAGAGAACTTATTTAAATTAGAATTCAATGTTCGAAGCTCTGAATGGCAACACGCCCGATATCAAATTTAAACTAGATTTGGATCGGAGAAAATCTGTTTTCTAACAACCGGGGCACCCGTCTGGTAAATATAATCTGAGTACGATGAATTTAGCTAGCTTTAAAGAAAATATATTTGGATTTAAATGTTATTGTTTTAATTTTTCGATTATTTATTTGTACCCAGATTATTTGTTATTATCCCAAGCAGTTTTATGTTAAAAATTATCGAAATTGGGCCAGCGAGAACATCTTAAAATTTTGAATACAAAATGTTTTGTGACGTTTTCAATCACAACTTTTGAAACGCTGAACCGATTTTGACAATTTTTAAGTTAAAACTGCCTGGGAGAGTAACAAAAATGTTGTACAAAAAATAATCAATCCAAAATTCTGGAAAATCGTGTCGTTTGGCTCCTGGGAAGCAACATTTTCACTTATTTTTCTAAGACCTAAACTTGGAAAATTTAAATCATCAAGAAATTCTGCGTACCACACCTTTTCAGGTTTACCCACGAGTTTCCCCGCTTGTTAGGTTTGATCTTCCGTCTGCACATCTTTTTTCTTACATGCAATTTCCTCTGTTGTATGCAATTTCCCCAGTGTGAGGACTGAAGGTTAAAAAGGGGAACGCATATTTACATGCGAGAGTGGGTACTAAATTGAAATTTGTTTACTATTTTAAAAATTATGTTTTTTTAAGATCCATTTAACTTGGCTTAAATTTTCAACGTGTAACTATTCCTTCTTGTTTTTTGGATCCAGAGACCCCCAAGCCACTCATTTTTAATTTAGACAGGTTGTCACATTTTCTTGGCAGGTGTGGGTACTATAATGATTTTTAAGATCAATTTGACTTAGTCCGAACCATGAAGTAATTACGTCCAAACTAGAGCCATTTTCTAAATTTTCAACAACTATACGTTCATTTTAATTATTATTCTTCAATTAAATATCCGAGTCATAATGGCCATATATGGCTAAAAATACTTTAAATATCTTTTTTTTTTTTAATTACAGCAAGGGGTCATTGCTTTACTTACCGAAGATAGCGATGGTGCACATTTAGACTGAATATGTATTTTTTTCTCAACCATTAAATTTTCGTCACTTCAAAAAAATTCGGAACAATGTTTGTTAAACCGAAATGGAAAATAAATGCTAGTTAAATTATAGCTAAATCTATGTATTTGTAAAAACTATACCATAAATGGCTGATAAAAAAAGAGTTACATAGTAGCGAAAACATATAAAGTAAACTTTAAAATACCTTTCAAACTTCAGAATTGTTGAGTTTTAAAATTGTTGCACTTTTTTCACTTTAATTTTTTTTTGTTTTTGGCAAACAGCGAAGAAAAATTAGATATGTATTTAAGTACGGAGTAAAAAATACTGATTACTTAATGCGGTACTCGTTAATCGATATTATCGATTATACACTTATAAAAAAGGGGATATATAACAATGCATTTGTAACTATTTTTTAATCTGAAAAGTAACAAAATAAATCGTTGCCAAATATTTGGTATTATTTCAACTAATAAAGTTTATTCGCAAAAATTATGTGAAAACTAGTAGCATTTTACCAAGTTTTTTTCTTGTTTCTACTTAATATTTGAATAATTTATGTGAAAAAACTTTATTAGTAGAAAGACTCCTAATTACTTGGAACAGATTTTTTGTGTGTAATTGATTGAAAATAAATCAAATAATTTAGATATGTTGAGGTCAAGAAGAAGAATAAACGTTTTTCTCTAAAAATTATAAAATTATAATGTTTTTACCTAGCAACCTGAAGTAACAGGTTCAAATTCAACATGAGCATATTTTATTTAAAAAAAAATATCAATAAAAAGAATATATATTTTGATATATAGCACATGCCCCAGATGATGTGTGTCAAAATTTCAAAAATCATTCTAGAAATTAGTTCCGAAAATTTCAGACCTCTACACATTCTAGTTTATTTTTGACAGATTTTTGAAAATGATGAAATTGTTTATTTTTTTTTTTTTTTTGTCCCTGGCTAACTCAATAGACCAAATATTGTTGGGTTAAAGTACCCTCCAGACGAGCATTTGCAGCATCCATTATATGTCAAAATTTAGGAAACCGTACTAGAATATCGTTCTGAAAATTTTAGACCACAACATAGGATTAAGAAGAAAAAGCATTCTAGTTGAGAAATGAATTGTGCATTGGTATTAGCTAATTCTGTCTCTTCTGATCAAAACAATACTTGTGTGTACGTAGTGTGACCAAACTCCAATTTAGTCGCAGTCAACGCTGTGTCGACCGTGGCTCAACTGGTTAAGAGGTGAGATTACGATGCATAGCTTTGATGCTAAGACTGTGAGTTCAAATCACAGTACGACACCAAAAAATAAAAAGTTTTTCATATAGAGCAAAATTAACAATATAAAATACTTTGTTCAATTGACACATAAATTAACCACTGACGAGTCCCAGGAGGGGGACGAAACTGCGGCAGTCTGGTGTATCCCTTGTGTCCGTAAAATTTTTCAATAAAAATGTTTTCTTCTTCTTCCTGTAAAGAGACTAACTAAAGAAATATTCTACAGTAATTAATATAAAAAAATTAATTACGATTGTCATTGTCTGACGGTTGCAAAACACTTTCTAACATATTCTAGTTTATTTTTGAAATATTTTTGAAAATGATGAAATTCGTTAAATTTTGGTAGCTGGCTAACCCAATAGACGAAATATTGTTGAGCTATTGTACCCCACGGACGATCATTTAGGGCATGTGTTATATTACAAAATTTAGGAAGCCGTACTGGAAATTTGTGCTGAAACTTTCAGAGCTCCACATAATCTTGTTAATTTTTGACAAATTTTTGAAAATAAAATTATTTATTTTTTTTGGTCGCTGGCTAACCCAATAGACCAAATATTGTTGGGTAATAGTACCCCCTAGATGATCATATGGGGAATCTGTTATATGGCAACATTTAGGAAACCATACTATAAATTAGTTTTGAAAATTTTAGACCTCAATATACTCTAGTTTATTTGTGACAGATGTTTGAAAACCCAAAAATTATACATTTAAGTTTTTTCTTGATATTTTACATATGCATTAATTTGCTTACATTTTTAATCACTACATGTATTTGTTAACATTTCTAAGACCCCGTGCTTTTGTTTACGTTTCTGAGTAACACGTGGTCAGCAGACATTTTGTTTAAACAAAAACCTGCTGTTATATATGGTTACTCGAAAGTATTGTTAAGTATGGTCACCCGAAAATATTGTTATATTCTTGGAGTTAATTCCTGGTTCACGCACGGCAATTATAATTGCCCAATTCTTCTTCAATTCTCCTTTGAACTTGCTCTTGTGTTCACACAGGAAAAGTTTGTTTCAGCAATTTTCGTATATCAACCTGCAGTATTGAAAATTGCGAATGACAAAACAAAACGGAATTGGAGTACGGGCAATTCTGTACCCCCTATCATTCTCTTTCCCTCCCTCTTCCATAAACTCAAGAATTGCGCAATTATAATTGCCGTGTGTGAACCTAGTCTAACTATTAACGCTTGCCACTTTTCACTGCTGTTACACGGTGCCCACACTAGATATTATCTTTGATATCTTTTCTGTCAGCAAACTTCAAAATCAATCGCAAGTAGAAATATATTACATATGGACCATACACTACTGTTAGTATTATATCTGATCTCAAATGAGAGTTGTTATGATAAATCTCTAAACAACAATATCATGATATGAGCTGTCAAAATACAAAGATTGTAAACAAAAATATAATCAAGAAGAAAAAATGAATTACAAATCATTTAATTGATATAAATCAATTTAAAGTTATTTTTGAATCGCATAGTTATAAATTGAAAGAACAAACGGACGTCTTTACTAACCGGGAGACAGAAATTTATGAGAAGACATGCTATAAATATAAATACGTGTTCTCCACCTTGAACATTAATATAAACATAGATAATTTAATTCCGTTATTCTGTTGGCTTTTCCGCACATATTATATCCAAGTTAATATCTAATGTGGACACCGTGTTATTTAAAGGTACCCATACACTGCAATATTATTGCAAATATTATTGCCAGTATTATTGTCCTTTTACCCTACACAGTGTAATAAGATGGACAATACGTTTGCACAAAATATGGTACCACTCTTTTGTTCTGATGTAGAGGTATATAAAAATTGCACAATGTGGCCAACACACTAAACACTATTTTTCAAATTTCTTGGTTGGTTTTTTGATTATTTACAATATATTGTACAACCTTCCAATATGACATACACAATGGTAATATTTAGCACAATAGCAAAAGTTGCACAAGAATATTGCCTAGTGTATGGGTACCTTAATACCCATACATATAAAAAATATTTGAAATGTCAATAAGTGAAATTTGTGAGAATAAAATGGAAAAATTATTGTCGGTTTTGATGAAAAAAAGAAATGTTTGTTAAACCAATACATTTGGCTTAAGTTGTGATTTTTCAACTGCTCTGTAAGCATTGATATTTTTAATTATAAAATCCTTTAAATGTTGCTCCTAAATGTGTTTGCCAAATTTTCTACAACATAGTTTAAACCCATATCTTTGGTAAATACACATCGCATTTTTATCCAATTTACCTTTTTTACTGGCTATTTACCAATTGGGTATTTACTGCTTTTCTCTAGCCATGAACGAAATGGAAAATTGAACTAGAAGAGCGATTAATTGTGAACTATGTATTTTGTTCAAATGAGTGAATAGTTCAATTGAACTAGTTCGATCACTAACTACTCAAGTCTAGGTCTTATATAAGCAAGTGCAAAAAAAAAAATTAAAGTGAATAAAAGTGCGAAAATTTACATAATAAATTATAACTAAAAGTGAAAATAAAGTTCGGGTTTAGTGTGTGATCATTTAAAAACAACAATTCTCAAATTTGAAAGACATTTTAAAAGCTTTTTTCATACATTGTTGAGGCTACAAATTGTTGCGGATGTTTGGTAGCCATTTTAGTTTTTTTTTTATTTTTGCAAATTCATAGTTTTTGCTGGCAATTTATGCAATTAAACGATAAAAAGTTTTGTATAAAAAGTGTTTCAAATTGTTGAAATGATCAGGTAAGCTTTCGCTTTATATTAACTTTAATATTAGAATGGGGTGGGGTGGTGCACTTTTCTCGGCCGCCATGTTTGACTCACTGCTTCGCTAACAAGGGAAGCAAGCCTTCCAACTGGCAAAAACTATGAGGTCGATCTTAACTTTGGGGGTATTTTGTTTGCATATCCGAGTCTTTTGTTTGCATATCCGAGTTTTATACAAATTGGTGTTTGATTTTTTCAGTTTTTAATATTAGAGTTAAAGACACTACATGCATGTCTTGTCGGATACGACCATTGCTGGAACTTTTGCTAACGCTTTCAATAATGCATATTTTGACACTTTTTTTTTTTAAATTCGCCTAAGGATCAAGGTTCAATTCACACGCTTTCCAACCCTGTCCATCCATATCTAATATTTCCCAGTATTGGCGATACGAATTGTCAAATTATTGTTTATTCTATTTTGAAAATGATATTTCGTATCATTAATACTGGAAAATAGTAAATATGGGTGGACAGGTGTGAATAGCGTGATAATCAAGCTTAAAAACCCGTTATTTTGAAGGCATTTCAATTTAATTTTTAAGAGAAAAATTAGCTGATGCAAACTACTCCATTTCCAATTGAAATTTACGGTTTTTTTTATGAAATTGCAACGTTCCAATTGGAAATAAGAATTTTGAAATTAATTTATGATTTTCCAATTTATATTAAGAAAATTTCATATCAAATTGAGAATTTCTATTAAAATTGCAAAATTTCTATATGAAAATCAAATTTCCCATTTAAAATTTGTAAATTTTCAAATTTTTTATTAGAAATTGAGAAAATTCTAAATGAAATTAAGATTTTCCATTTAAAATTGAGATTTTACCAACGAGTATGTATATAGGCTTAAGAGATTCGGTCCGCCGAAAATAAAAATGAAAAAAAAAATTTAAGACTGTGTTTAGAAGCGAAATTAAGAGCCAATTTACACGAAGAAATTAATTGCAGGCAATTTTTGAATTCTTTTTTAAAGTTGCTTCTAGAAATCATGAACATTTACACGATGAGGTTTTGCATGCAATTTTTTTGACGTTTATTTTGCCAATCTTCTTTAATTGTTCATTCGTTGAAATTTAATTTATTCGTAATTCGTAAGATTCTCATTTTCCTGGTACTTTATAAGTAAAAGTTTCACTAGTTCTTTATTCCACATTATTTATTTTTTATTTTACGAAATATTTTCGATACACAACACCTTAGAAGCCGAATACGAATAAACCAAATTAACAAGAATACGAACGATAGCAAAAAGAAATGTCAAAATATCTTGAAAAACGAAAACCGTGCAATTTTTGCTACCCCGCTTGCTTCTCTACCCCGTTTGCCTTCAAACAATAATTGCACGCAACATGGCATGCAAAAATTGCATCGTGTAAATTGCGTCTAACAAATAATTAGTTTTTTTTAACTTTAGTTTTTGTTTGTTTTATTTTTCCAATTTCCTTTATCGATTCTTATTTATCGCTAAATTATAGCAGATTATCGCATCTTATCTCGCGAAATTCTGCATGCAAACTACTCATTTCCCATTTTTATCCTATTTACCTTTTTTACTCGATATTTACCAATTGTGTATTTACTGCTTATCCCATCTCTAGCCATGAACGAAATGAAAGATTGAACTAGAAGAGCAATCAATTGTGAACTATGTATATTGTTCAATTGAGTGAATAGTTCAATTGAACTATTTCGATCACGAACTACTCAAGTCTAGGTCTTATATAAATAAGCAAGTGCAAAAAAAAAATTAAAGTGAATAAAAGTGCGAAAATTTACATAAAAAATATAAATAAATTCATTTAAATTATAACTAAAAGTGAAAATAAAGTTCGGGTTTAGTGTGTGATCATTTAAAAACAACAATACTCAAATTTGAAAGACATTTTAAAAGCTTTTTTCATACATTGTTGAGGCTACAAATTGTTGCGGATGTTTGGTAGCCATTTTAGTTTTTTTTTTTATTTTTGCAAATTCATAGTTTTTGCTGGCAATTTATGCAATTAAACGATAAAAAGTTTTGCATAAAAAGTGTTTCAAATTGTTGAAATGATCAGGTAAGCTTTCGCTTTATATTAACTTTAATATTATAATGGGGTGGGGTGGTGCCCTTTTCTCGGCCGCCATGTTTGACTCACTGCTTTGCTAACAAGGGAAGCAAGCCTTCCAACTCTGGCAAAAACTATGAGGTCGATCTTAACTTTGGGGGTCTTTTGTTTGCATATCCGATTCTTTTGTTTGCATATCCGAGTCTTTTGTTTGCACATCCGAGTTTTATACAAATTGGTGTTGTATTTTTTCAGTTTTTAATATTAGAGTTAAAGACACTGCATGCATGTCTTGTCGGATACGACCATTGCTGGAACTTTTGCTAACGCTTTCAATAATGCATATTTTGTCACTTTTTTTTAAAATCCGCCTAAGGTTTAAGGTTCAATTCACACGCTATTCAACCCTGTCCATCCATATCTAATATTTCCCAGTATTGGCGCTACGAATTGTCAAATTATTGTTTATTATATTTTGAAAATTATATTTCGTATCATTAATACTGGGAAATAGTAGATTTGGTTGGACAGGTGTGAAGCTTAAAAACCCGTTATTTTGAAGGAATTTCAATTTAATTTTTAAGAGAAAAATTAGCTGGTGCAAACTACACCATTTTCAATTGAAATTTCGATTTTTTTTTTATGAAATTGCAACGTTCCAATTGGAAATAAGAATTTTGAAACTAATTCAAGATTTTCCAATTTAAATTAAGAAAATTTCATATCAAATTGAGAATTTCTATTAAAATTGCACAAAATTCTATATGAAAATCAAATTTTCCATTTGTAAAATTTGTAAAATTTCAAAGTTTTTATTTGAAATTAAGAAAATTCTAAATGAAATTAAGATTTTTCCATTTAAAATTTACATTTTACCAACGAGTATGTTTATAGGCTTAAGAGATTCGGTCCGCCGAATACCGCCGAAAATGAAAAAAAATTTAAAACTGTTTAGAAGCGAAATTAACAAATAATTAGTTTTTTTTTAACTTTAGTTTCTGTTTGTTTTTTTTTTAATTTCCTTTATCGACTCTCATTCATCGCTAAATTATAGCAGATAATCGCATCATATCTCGAGAAGTTCTGCATGCAAACTACAGATCTGTCTACAGATCGGTCAACAGATCTGATGAAAACCCCCTGGTGTTGCACTGGTAATTGAGAAAATTACAATTGATATTAAGAAATTCTGAAATTTCTATGAAATTCTGAAATTTCTATATGAGAACGAGAAAATTCCAATTCCCGGGAATCTATCTGTGTATCTATTTAAGAATTAATTTTTAAACAAAAAAGTTAAATGCAGCATTTGGCACTTTTAAACGAATTTTTAATGTAAAAAATTGTATTAACTACACCGCAACAGTTATCTTCAAAGTCTATCCTAGAATTTTATACTATTAAAGTAGCTCTAGATCACTCCTAAAAGTTTTTGCCATTATAAAATTTGTATTATTTGTATATATTTCATGTTTGAAGCCCTTCATCTTTCACCACCTTTCATCTCTCCACTATCCCCTTTCCAAAGAAAGCAACACATTAATTAATAGGAAGAATTTCCCGAGTGTTGCTTCTCTTAAAAAAAAAAATATTGTCCAGTGCCGTTTTTGGTCCGAACTCCTCTGTCAGACCAACTGATTTTTCTAGTTTTACCATTTTTCATTAACTTTTTTCAATATTTTAAGCTTGGAGTTTAGACTGAGAAGTGAATTTAGTAAAAAGTGGAACTGGTTAATTTCAGTGCCAACATATGCAGTTAATCCAATTTTTATTGGATTATTCGGTCTAAACGAAGCATCCGACTTAAGAAAAACTGAACATTTTGAGAAAAGCCACAAATTTAAAATGCAGACTTATTTTTATAAAAAATCTCAGGCCGTGAAAGACATTTTGCATACATAAAATATTGTTTAACATGAATAATTTTATAATTTATTTCTCAAGCAGGAGCCCGGAAATTTCGAAAACATTTGAAAAAGTCCGGGATTTTGGATTTCCTAGTTAGAACTCCCCAGTAAAATAGTAAAATCTAAATAACAGGTTGCAGAACAACTTAAACTCTATCATAATAGGTTCTAATTTCTGTTTTACAACCGATTATTTTTGTATGGAGTTTGTCCTAATAGGTTATTTACCTCCAAACAAGAGCCGGTTGCTTTAGAACCGGTTCTAGAACCAATTCTAGAGCTGGTTCTGGGACAGTGAAACCTTACATTTAGACTCCCAGTAACCTGTTCTAGAACCGGTTTCATGCCACCGACAGAGGTAACCAGTTCTAAAAAATATTCCTATGATATGAGATTTTAAAACTTGTATAGAGAGTAGAAAAGATTTTTAGTTTTATTTCAAACGATAAAGTTTAAAATGTTTAAAGAAAATATTTTTATCGGCTAACATTTTTTCAACATTAAAACCACTTACTAGGAAACTAAACAGTGGTGAATCCTCATATTTGAATGAAACATGGATATATTGTAAAGGACAAAAACAATTCACACAAGTATTTTCCTTTAGGTCTGCAATCTCAAGTTCAGGGTTTAAAAATTAGAATCAAAAATTACTCAATTTTACGTTTTGTTAATATATTTTTTATAAAAATCATTAAACTATAGTCAAATTGTGTATCAAATGAAAGGTATTTGAAAGACGCATATTCTGGTATTTTTAAAAATTTTTTTATAACCCATATTTAAAATATTTCAAGTAAGTGGCAACACTGGGCCCAGCGCATGGGCAATATGGGTATTAAATTTTTTGTTTTCTCGAGTACTTTAATGCTGCGTAAAAAAAAAACAAAATTTCAGTCTTAGCGACTAGTAACTTCGACCAAAAGGATTTGAACAAATTTATATACGATCAGTATCGCTCTTCTGCCAGAGAACGAAATTTTAATGCATCATCTGACTGGTATACGACGATCAACAACGATCGAAAAACCATTCAAGATTCATTATCACCCGATATATGTAGCACCGACGTGGTGAAATTCACCCGCCTGCGTCTAGGACACACAAAATTGACACATGGACACCTGATTAACATTAATGAACCACCTTACTGTAACTGTAATGTAGGTACAAACAGTCCTCAACATATTCTTTCAGATTGTCCTAAATTCAGGACAACACGTAATCGGATATTCCAGAATAAAGATCCCAAACAATATACGCACAATATCAAAATTTTTAAAAGAAACTAATCTATATAACAAAATCTAGTGATTTCAAATAATGTATATTCATTAACAAACATTAAAAACTACAAAGACTAACTATAAATTAACTTCCTATTAATATAAATCTATAAATGTGAAATCCTTATAATTAACTTACTCCTTCAAGTCTAACGAGCTGAAGGCCTACGCTGCCTTAACAATCAATAACAATTAGCATTAAATTTTCAATTTCATGTTAATAACATAAATAAATAAATAATTCTTACAAAAATGTTGTAATATTTCACCCCCTAAAAAGGGGGCCCTTAAAAAAATACGTGTCAAATATATTTTTATCCTCAACAACTTATCCAAGTCTAAAATTTTCTATTTCATAAAGATTTTTCTAATTAAAAGTTGAAACTTCAAGTTTATTCGGAATTTTGTCAATTTCATTTGAAATTTTGTCAATTTCATTTGAAATTTTCTCAATTTTATTTGAAATTTTCTCAATTTCATTTATAATATCCCCAAGTAAATTTGAAATGTAAAGTTCCAATTTCAATTGTAATTTTCTAAATATGAATTGAAAAATCACAATTTGATTTAGAATTCTCTTGATTTCAAATACAAAATTTCATTTTAATTTGTAATTTTCTTAATTTCAAATAAAAAATTTCAATTTCATTTGAAATTTTCTCAATTACAAAAATATAAATTCTCAATTATAAATGAAATTTTTATCAATTTGAAATAGAAAATCTCAATGACATTTGGATATTTCGATAACTCAAATTAAAAATCCATATTTAATTTGGAATTTTTCAATTTCAATTAAAAAGTTCTCAATTTCAGTTGAAAATGGTGTAATTTGAAGTTGATTTATTTTTAAATCAAACCCGTAGCTTGTTGCCAGTGTTCGGCAGCTATATTAAGATGATTCCCTTATTCATATAAACTATCAATTTTAATGTTAATTAAGAATTAACTTTTTTATTGGCTTTGCATTTGGCAACAAATTTATTTAAATCTACTAATATGATATAATCCCCATGTGATCGTGAATTTTTTAAAAGTATAGAGGAAATTTGAAAAACTTTTAAGTTAAAAATTAATATCACTCATACGTATAGTTGAACAGTGTATTCTCAACTGAAATGTTTAGCTTTAATTGAAAATGCTATATAAAAAAGAATTGTATATCGATAAGTAGGTATTTATTTTTACCAATTCATTGTGTGTTAGTTAGGTCATGCTTTTTAACGGATGCTGTTAAAGCAAAAAATGTCTGTTTACGACGTAAACATAACAAAGTTTTTTGGTAGGCAGAATATCTTGTGTGATAAGATAAATAAGGGTAGTTACAAGTTTTTCCTTATTACGATTTCAATCAATGAAAATGAATTGAATGAAAAAAAAACAGGATTTATTATGTTTGTATGTTAAACATTTAGCCAATTCGCAAAATTGTTGAATTTTTCGTTTGTATATCTAAAATGTTAAAAAAGTTTTACTACTCTACTAGTTTTTTCACTAATTTTAAATAAACATTTTTATAAAGCATTTTGGTCTCCTTAACATGAATCTGAAGTCAAGATACGTCTAATTCCCTTTCCTGGTGTTACGATTTTCTTTCTTTAACCCTTGATCTAAGGGAAAATTCTGCAAGTCTTAAATTTGCGGAACAATACTTAAAAATCATATGTTTTTTTTGTGGATTTACCTAAATTTTACATAAAATGTATTTATATTTAAGTACAATGATGTCGGGAAATGTTAATGGGTAGTATAAGAACCCCATAAGATTCTCAAATTTTTTTTTTAATTGTCCTTAATTAAGATTTTTCTTTCAATAACCTTAAAAATTTATCGATATTCACCCATGGGATACGTTAAAATGCAATAAAATTGACAGATTAAATGAATACAACAAATTTTATCAAAATCTTAATAGCTTGCAAAGAAGAAATCCTGTCAGCCTCTCCCAAAATCCATGAGGAAGCACTTTAAAATTGCAATATCTTGGAAGAGCAATTTGACTTATATCTTTAAAATTGAATTCATATTTAGGAGCCCAAAATACATAAAAAAAAGGTTTTATAATAGGCCGGTTAAGGGAGCTTTAATACTGTGTTGTATAATCCAAAAGTGATCTTTTATCTGTTCATATTGAATTTGATTAAACGTTGTTAACCTAGCATTTGATTTGCCCACTTTTTCTCGCGTTTTAGTGTAGTTTGGTTGGTTCGACTATAAATCCAAAAAAACTTACCATTGACCAAATATTTACTGTCCATAAACTTACCTTTAAGATTTTGTTACACTAAATTAATATGGAGAAATCGAATCTTTGCTTTTTTGGGTATGAGAATTTAATAAGTTTTCTTCGGCGTGCGAATGCTCATGCTAGCTTTTATCATCCAATATTGTTTTTATCTACACTGGGGTTTCTAATTCTGGCGAAGCTTATACATTATGATCTTCCGTCTCATTAAGAAAATAGGTCACATTATAATATACCTTATAATAATTTCAGGACTTTTTGTTACATCAAGTTTCCAGTTGCTCAAACGTTTTTCTTAAAGATAACTCCAGATTTTTTAAAATTTTAACGAATTAAATTCCAATATACAATGCGGAGTACTCCAGTATTAGGTCTGTTCCACGGGAACTCAATTTACCCGAAACAGCAAACAAACTACACAACAATGTGGACAATAGAAATGCAATAATAAGACAATCTGCTCTATTAAGTGGAAATAAATAGCGAATATGCTTGAGACCATAACTAGGCATAGTCTTTCTAGTTACTACATGACAGTTATTTGTGTAGTAATTAGTAGTAGTAGTAGTTTTTAACTATAATTACATTTGTTTTTCTATGAAATAATACAAAACCATTATTTTTACAGTTATTTAAAAAAAAAAAACAACTGAAGAAAACTACTGTATTTTTTAACTGTTTTCTGACCCAGTTGCTCAAGTAATTTTGTAAACAACTACCAAAAACAGTAGTTTTGCAGAAATCAGTTAATTTTTGTTAGTTATTTAAAATTAGAAGATTATATCGAGTTTTGGAAAATTCTCATTTATTTTATATATGTTTTTAATGATGTGTTCAGAGTTTGCAAATAATGATTAGAAAATTTAATTACATCTCCAATGCATTAAAACGTCCTAACTGAAGTACACTTAGAAAATTTCTACAGTTACTACACGACAGTTATTTTGGCAGTAATGCGTTTCTAGTTGTTTTAACTGCAATTGCAGTTGTTTTACTTAAAAAAAAATAATATTTAATGTTTCTAAGGGTTGATTTTTTAAACAACCTAGCAAACTTAACGCATTTCGGTAACAGTTATTTTATGAGAGTATAGTTTCTGACCTAACACAGATTGCTTGGAACCGGCTATACATAAATATCCTTATAATTATGGTGATTTCATCAATATTAATAAATTAGTGCATTTCTTGATTGCCCTGATCTCCGCCTCATTTGGAACTCTAATATATTCGAAACGCTGTTACATAGCGAATTTGGCTTTATATACAAAACTTATGTATTCCGAAAGTCATATCTGTTGCCTTTAACATTCTAATAGTCTATTCCTTCACGGAGAAATCGTTTGTTGAAATACACTAGTAGTTCGCGATGTTATAACTAATGCCCCGAATAAAGCGAAAAAACAGTGTGTTTTAAAACTCTTCAGATTCAGCGCTCTTGATGTGCTTTTAAAAAAAAGTGTACTCTAGTGTCACGGTTCTCAATCAATTCTTGTCTTGTGTAATTAAGGATTAACGAGATATTTGAAAAAAAAAAAAAATTTGGAACACTGACGATGTTCGTTACTAGATAAGAAACGGTAGCCTCCCAAGTTAAGTTAGACATAAGTGAATAGGAATATCTTCCTCCAAATTTATGAATATATGTATATTCCCCAAAGAAAATTGCCATGAAGCGTGAAAAATCTACAGACAAATGCTATCCTCACCGTCTCAATATTTGCCCTTGAAATCGTAGGATTTAAACAAAACCTTCGATCATTTTAAGGACCGAATTGGTGCGTGAAAGTCAATTAATCTTTCGTCAGACCACGAGACCCTTGTCTCACCAGCCCTTGCGCTCCAAGTCTATCTTAAAGTTCCTATACCCTTTGACAGTTGACGAATATGTCAGATTGGCCGAGATCTGGTAACGATCATCGTATATGGCAGAATGCACCACATTTATTGGAATACTGTTCTCTACCGGGATAAGTACGCGCTTTAGAGATTCCAACTTAGGATATGAGTAGTCAAACCATGCCCTCAAAACAAGCCAATACTTATAGTCATAATGATTCTGGTGTGGACTACAAGATGGGCAATGATTGTATAGAAGAATGAAGTAAACTTGGCAAGCATTAAAACTGGTTTCAAGAGTTTTAGGGAAGATGTTGCCTACGATTGCCGCCTGACTGTCAGTGATTAATTCATTTTTTAATCTTTTTTACATGTTTGTATTCAAAAATATCATTTTGGGTTGGAAATTTCACATTGCCCCCATCCCACCACCAATTGAAACCGCACCTGAAATCATGCAGATAATTCTCTTAGTGTACATTTTAAGAGATAATCCAGCTATTCACCTTTGTATTCATCATTCCATCGAAAATGGATGCAAAGACTGGCCTGCATTTCTCTAGCAGCGATTTGAATGGGTCGTGAGGACTCAGTAACCTTGAGAGCCTGTGGGGAGAGTGATGTTATCTTTAATGTTATCTGATTTTCGAAGAGATTAGGTTCCGACACCTGTCCGTTGACAACATTCCGACTGTGGGTATCCTTAGTGGAATGGTCTCCGTTAATATGACGGAGTTTCTGGAACAGATAGGGACGGGAAACATCGCGATATGAGAGCGCTCAACAAGCCGACTTACAGGCTAAAGTGTATGTCATTTTATTTGACATGTGTCGGTTGTTCAATGTAACCTAATGTATATTTCTAAAATGTAAGCAGTAAACCTTATTGCACATGCGCGAAAGCGTCAGACCGCACTATATTATCAAGACAACAACTATCGTTAATAATTATTACAAATAATACAAATTATGTTATTTTTTTAATCTAAATTTAAATTAAAATACGTATTTTAATATGAAAACAAAAATGTAAAAAAAAATCTTATTAGAATTCTCTCCAATAAAATTAATTGCATAATCATATATCATATTCTTAACTAGACACTTACCATTTTTATGTTATAATTATTTTGTTTTCTCCGTGTTAAAGCAAAATTGTAATCCTTAATTATGTTTTGAAACAGCATACAATGCTTGTACAAAAGATTTTCCCCAAATGCATAAAACAAAATGAACAAGAATGGGGGAAAATAGACGAAGAAAATCAAAAATTCACACACAGCACAGGAAAAAAAAAAAAAATCAACAAAACTACTGTTAAGTATAAGCAATTGACATTTATTATGATGACACAAGATTTTCTTTTTTTTTTTGTTGCTTGTGATTTTCCTTTTTATTGTTTTGGAGTTTTTGTTTTATAGGCTAACGATACCAAAAATTAAAGTTGTAGTTTTTTGTTTTGCTCTTTTTTTCTTTTTTTCATTTATTCATAATAATTATTTGCACAAATTATATTAGAAATTATAGTAAATTTGACTAAAAATTAGAGAAAGGGATTATTAAATTTGTAGTTTTATATTTTTCACTTTTTAATACAATCAATTAGAAAATTTTCTTTTGATTTTGTTTAATTATTATATATTTTTTACTTTTCTTTTTATTGAGAGTGCTAATAACAAGAGAGATATTATAATAAAAGAGAGAAAACAACGGTTTTTTTTTACAAACTAATGACAGCCATGTTTTTTTGTAATAATTTTGTTTTAATATTTGAAAAATAAATAAACCTCTAAAGAAATCATTGTTTAATATCAAAAGGAAACGCAACAAAACGGAAATTAACGAATGTCTTTAGTCGTAAACATAATTGGCAACCGAATGAAAAACGAGCATGAAATATATATATAAAAAAAAATCAGAACGTAACCAAAGAGACACAACAATACACGATAGAAACCAAGATGAACAAAAAAAAAAAAAACGATAAATGATAAATGATAAAAGCGAAACGAAAAACGAACGCACAAAATGGAAAACTATAGAAAATACACTTTCCCATACAAAAAAAAAAAAAAAAACAACAACAACAACAACAACGATAACAAATTTTCCTTGAAATCTAAAGTTGTAAAAAACAACTTCAGTTAAGAGAAAGCCTTTGGCAAAATTTTCATTAAACTAAGCAAACCAAAAATAAATTGAAAGAATTGCGAATGTTATAACAAAAGGTACGGCAAATTACAAAAGTTTTTTTTAAGACAATTTTTCATTTTGACATTTAATGCTACTCAATTAATACGATATTTTACAAATTTATTGGTTAAACTTCTTCCTAATTACTTTTTAAATCCTTAAAAAACTATAAATTTTTACTTAAATTAAAAAAAAAAAAGCCAAGAAAATTTTCACTTGCGTTAAAAAATGCACGTCGTCTTTTACTATACTCGCGTAATAAAGCAAAATCTGTCAAAAAAGAAAAAGAACACAAAACACATATAAGAAAATAAAACTGTTAATGAAAAATTACAGTCACTCTTTTCCTCTCTAACTCTTGTTTCTTAATATTACCAGCTGTTATTAACAGTTTAATACTCTTGCCATTTTTACATTACGTTTAAAATTCTCTTCATTCAATTGTAATTGTTTAAATATTCTCAAACATTATTTTTTTTTGTTTTTTGTGTAAACAACAAACGCGGCGACGTTAGTAAACCCACTTCGTCGGGGTTGAAAACAGAACTAAACTCTTCATTTGCAATGTTGTTAAGGCGAAGCGGCGTTTGGACTCATTAAATCACTATGGTATACAAAAACAATATGAAAACGAATGAGACTTCGTGTTTTCTCTTCATGATACTTCGTGTAGTGTGTTTAGTTTAGTTATACTCTTATTCTCCTTAGATTTCCAAAAAATTAACAGCTGTTGTTTAGCCAGCGGCATTTGTTATTTTTTCTTCATATTTCACCAATAAATCATTAAAAATACTTTAAAGTTTTGCTTTTTTTAATTAATGAAAATATCCTCAACTCCCTAAAACCCCTTAAATAAAAGTAAATCATAGTTATAAGACAAATGTTAGGAAAATAACTTTTCTTTTTTTATAACAGACATATCCTTATATTTCAATTATTAATTCAATTATGTTCAAGGACATCTGGATTTGTTGCATCTTCGTTTAGTTATTGTTAGTGGTCTACTACTTAGTTTTTTTTTTTGGTTAACAATTTTAGTGGGTATTTTGTTAAGACTTCGTGACATATTTTTTTTTTCTTCAAAATGTATTCTTCGTATTTTGTGTCTGTGTTGTCGTTTTGTTTTTACTCGTTTATTTTTTTTTTTATATTTAATTTGGCTTAAAACGAGGTCATTTGACTTTCGTACTATTTATTACAATAAAATCGCTTGTTAATTTAAATTTTGATCATATTATAAAGAAAACTTTCATTTTACTACGTTTTTATTTTGTAATTAGCTGTATAAATTCTTGAACGGAGCCTTTCTTTTTATTATTATACGATAGAAAATAGAATTTATATGCTAAAATGGAGCCTATTTTAGAGATTAGACGAAAAATATTAGTTCGCTATTCAACGAAATGCGTTGTTTAATATTTTTTTTTAAGATGGTGGAGGCTTTTATTATAGAAAAGTTTACTACATATTTTGTGTAAACAATTTATGCACTATGCCACAAAAGACTACGGAAGATTACAAAATCTGCTATAATTTGAATAGTTTTTAATCGATTTCGTTAAAATCTGGAAGTATGTTTAATTTTACATAAGAAACAAAAAACTTATCAAAAATAATTAATAAACTTAAAATAAAATGCAATTTTTGAGAAAAAAAAAAAAAGAATTGTAGATAATTAAAATTCACCAAAGTCTACTGACGAAAGACTTACAACTTAACCTTACATCCTCATACCTATTTTTTATGACACTCACCTCACACTGGAGTGTATCGTACACCAATGAATAAAAACTTATTTAGAAAATATTTCTGTGTCTGAAATTGTATATTTATACCTTAAATGCATTTTTCAGATTTTAATCTATCGACAAATACTAAGAAATAGATTATATATTTTTTTTCGGCACATAATTATGTGCTTTTTTTGTGGGCGTTGTGGTGTAATGGTTAGCGCGTTGGACTGTTACACAGATGGTCCCGGGTTCGATTCCCGGTGACGACAACATCAATTTAGAAAAATAATATGTATGAGTTTTCTATCACTTATTTGTATCGCTGCGCCCACCTTCGGTGTTCCCATAGCACTTAACCCCACCGAAGTAAAATTATGAATCTGGGCTATGAAACAAAAAGCTTCAATAAATTCGCCAACTCTACATCAGTTGGCGAACAACAACTGTTCTAAGACTTATCTACTCGCGCAATTACAGTGTTGCCATGTTTGAAGCCCTTCATCTTTCACCACCTTTCATCTCTCTACTATCCCCTTTCCAAAGAAAGCAACACATTAATTAATAGGAAGAATTTCCTGAGTGTTGCTTTGCTTCTCTTAAAAAAAAAAAAGAAATAAAAAATTATAAATATTACTAAACTTAGAATATTATGTAGGTAAAGAACACTGGAAATGTACCCAGCCAGAAATTGCCAATGGTCTTAAAAATCAAGCACTGGCAGAGCACTATTTGCCAATGATCCAACAAATAAAGTGCTGGCAAAGCACTGATTTACAACGCTCTGCCAACGTTAGTAAAAAGTGCTTTGCCAGTGCTTAATTAACAAAATTTGCAACAGTGAAAATAATAAAAGCGCTGCCAACGTTCGTAAAAAGTGCTTTGCCAGTACTTGATTTACAAAATTTACAACCGTAAAATTAAAAAAGCACTGGCACAGTACTGACTTATAGCGCTTTCCAAACATTGGCAAAAAGTGCAGTGCCAGTACTTATTTACAAAATTTACAACCGTTAACTTAATAAAAACAGTGGCACATACCTTGTTCACAACAAGAGTGTAAAAATTCAAAACTAAATTGCAATTTATGATTTGAAGTTAAGAATATTAAGGTCTCCTATTATAGTCAGCACAAAGTATAGTTTTTGTACTAAAATTTTACTTAAGAAATTTATTTTCAAATTTCTTTCTTTAGTGAAATTGTAGTAAAACATCGTGCTAACTTATCACAACAATAATTTGATGAAAAAACATTCAGTTATTTTGTAATTAACTCAGCTTAAGCAAGCCTATTGTTATTTCTGTTCAAATTACCAAACTTATTCAATAAGAAATAATACAACTCTTTACTGAAGTGAATTACTAAGTAGGACTTTATTGGTCGTTTTTGGTTTTGCTACTGGCAAAGAGCTTATTGCCAGTGCTTTGCCAACGTTTTAAAAAAGAAACGGCCAAGCCCTGCCCGCTGTTATCATTTTGGGGTTGGCAAAGCACTTATTATATTATTAAAAAAGTACTTTATTGGTTATTGGTAGAACAATGCTTTGCCAATGTTTTAAAATTATGATTTTGGTACTGGCAAAGCGCTCATTGCCAGTGCTTTGCCAACGTTTTAAAAAAGGAACGGCCAAGCCCTGCCCGGTGTTATCATTTTGGGGTTGGCAAAGCACTTAAATCTTTAGATATCCAACGCTCTGCCAACGCTCATACCACCGTTGCACTGGGCCAATGCTTTGCCGTTCATATTTTTCTGGCTGGGTAGTTACAAACTAATGAAATTTCACTTAAAGAAAGTACGATCTACATTTCAGTAACTTCAACTAATATTGTCATTTGTTTTTTAATGTTCAAAAAATGACTAACAATTGTAGTAAAAATGAACCACATGTTAGTAAAAAATAAACAAACATTTATTTTTTTTTTATATAATAAAAAATAAAAAAAATCATAAACAGTTATTTGATGTGGTTTGTTTTTTAATAAAAAATTTAATTTGTTCTACAAATTACTGACATTTACATTAAAAATAAAGAAACTGTATTACAATCCAAACAACTACATATTTTTAAAGCAGAATTTCCCTGAGTATACTAATGTATAAAAAAAGAAAAAAAAATAATTTTATTTAATTCATATTTATTTAAAATACACTCACAATATTTTTTCATTAAAACCTACTGAATATACACATTAAATTTATTGAAAATCAGTTAAAAATTACTACTTGATTTTCGTTTAAAACAATTTTATTTGTTAGTTTATTTTCAACTGGTAAAAACAAAACTTAAACAACTTAAAATCTAAAAATAGTAAAAACAAATGTTATATATTAAATTAAAAAGAAAATTCCAAAAATTTTAAAAATTTAAACAAACTTAAAACTCGGTGCGAGATATTAGCTTTTAAATAATTCTTTAGTTTTTGGACACCTTTTATTAAAATTTTTTTGAGCAATTTGAGACGTTTTGTCTAAGGCCCAACATTTTTCTATAGAACACAATTCAAGACACTTTGGAGGGTTGCACTCTTTTTGGACTATTGGGTCTCTAAAGTAATGGATCTGAACAAAATTTCGGCGGCGTAACATGTTTTTTATACAACGACAAAAAACTTTTATGCACTCAGGGAACTTCTGCTTTAAAAATTTGTAGTTTTATGGGTTGTAATACAGTTTCTTTATGAATAATGTAAATGTCTAGTCATTTGTAGAACAAATTAAATTATTTACTATCCTTGTAGTTTATTTAAAAAAAGTAAACCACATCAAATAACTGTTTTATAATTTTACATTCAGTTTTTACCGTAGTTTTTTGTTATTTAAAAAAATAAAAAAATAAATGTTTGTTTTTTTTTTACTAACATTTGTGGTTTTTACTACAATTGTTAGTAATTTTTTGAACAGTAAATTCAAATGACAAATGTTAGTTGATCTTAATGAAATGTAAGTCGTCCTTTCTTCAAGTGAAAGTTCACTTTAGTGTAGAGACATTATTTTATGTCTTTGTTCAAAGTGGACTTTATGACAAATGGGGTTGTATATAGATCACAACTACAAATTCCCTGTCATATTAAAATTTTTTTCGACAATTTGTCAACTTTTTTAAACTGAAATATTTTCTTTACACCTTCCCTAATGTTGCAGTTGCTTTAAATCCGCCTTGTCATAAAATTCATCGTCCCTTAAAACGCAGCCTCTAAAGTTGTTTAACTCTGTTGCTCTCATTTTTGCCCTTTTATCCATGATCGCTTAATCGTTTCTATTTTGTACTTTTATAACTGTATATGATTTCAGTTTGTATATTTTTTCACCTTTTGTACATACGTATGAGACACTACAGGTAGAAATTAGAGACGGTAAAAAAAACAAAGATCTGCCAAAGCGTTAGTTTTCGATGGTACAAAAACAAAAGCATTTTCAGAGCGTTAGTTGCCAATGGTATGAAAAGAAAGCATTACAAAAGCATTATATTGGATTGCATTTTTAACGTTCTCAAAAAGCACTTTGGGGGTTTCTGAATCAATTAATATTTTAATTGACTTTTTTTAGACGCAATTATCATATTACTTTTTCATACACTGTATGCATAAATAGAAAATTTTCAGTATAAAATACCAAAAACATTTGAAGTTAACAAACAAAACAAGCACACACACAAACAGACTCAGCATTGCAAAAAACACACATACCAACGTATAGATCACACACTTTTTTGTAAGTATCATATTTTTTTTTGTAGAAGTTATTTATAACTCTTTTTTCCTTCTTAATTTTAATAAAAGGTTTAATTGATAGTATCATTGCCGTGATAGGCGCAAAATCAATTAAAATATTAATTTATTCAATAAATTTTTTAATTGAAACCCGTTTTTAGTTTTTTCTGTGTATGTAGGTAAAGACGACAGCAATTGTAGTCAAAACAAATGAAATTTCAACTAAAAAATGTGTTTTCACCTCTATATTATTTGTAACGTATACAAGGTGGTAAAACCGAATTTAAGGCTTTGACTTGGTTCAATTGGTATTCTCCTTAATTTTGTAAACAAATAATTAAGCTACACTTAGGATGTTATTTGGGTAAAGACGACAACAATTGTAGTCAAAAACAAATGAAATTTCACTTGAAGAAAGAACAAATAACATTTCATTAAATTCAACTAACATTTGTCATTTGTTTTTACTGTTCAAAAAATTACTAACAATTGTAGTAAAAATTAACCACATATGTTATTAAAAAATAAACAAACATTTATTATTTTTTAGTGTCCGACCGAACAGTTCGGCCAGAAAATGCATTTGGTCTGTATTCGGTATTTTAAAGCATTATGGACAATTTGGCGGATGGAAAAATGTTTATTGGACTGATTAGATGCTATTTTGAGTGTCAAATCTGAAGAAAAGTATGTAGTTAAGCAATGAATTCACTGTTCGGCCTCAGAAAGTTCGGCCAAATCGAAAATAGTTAGGCGGGTTATAGCTAAACTTCGGGTTTTCTCTTAAATTTTATACACAAAATCGAATTAAATCGGCTCAACAAACATGTTTCCAATAACAAAATTTGTCATCATTGCCTCTAGATATCAAAAAACCGACAAAATATAGTTTTTTGGCCGAACTGTTCCATCGGACACTATTAATTTTTATTTTTTTAAATAACAAAAAATGACTGTAAAAAATTTATGTAAAATCATTAATAACAGTCATTTGATGTGGTTTGTTTTTTTGAATGAGCTACTAGGTTAGTAAAAAATTAAATTTGTTCTACAAATGACTGACATTTACATTAAAAATAAAGAAACTATTACAATGCAAGCAACTACATATTTTTAAATCAAAAGTACACAGAGTGCAGGTTTTCTGTTTGTTGATTGAGTGCTACGAAATCAATTAATATAATTTCTGGGTGTCCCTGGCTTCGTTTCAGAAAGCCATGCTATAGTTCTGTAAAAATAGTCCAAATTTGTTGTGTCGTTATTTTGATGATGTTGTCTCGTTATTTTGATGACGTCGCCATGGCGGATCTCTTTAAACTAAAACCCTATTTGTAAATTTTTTACTTTTCCACCATTTAATTGACAAAAGCTGCAAAAACAATAAATTTTTTTCGTTCATTTCAATACTCAATATAATATAACAACTATTTGTTTTAAATAGAAAATTTTAACTGAATATTTTAACTAATATCGATAGTCCGTTTTTGGTTTGTTTATTGAATAACAGATAGAAAAGTTAAAAAAAATAATTGAAACAACTTTACCGATTAACTTTTTAAATAACTATTCAACTTTTATGAAAAAGTTGCTGTGAGTGTATTAAATTCAATAGTGGTAAAAATGTCATTCATAATACCCCAAAAACCGATCTTAGCCAGAATTGCTAACAATTTCCCATTGTTTCTTTAGTCACATATTACGCATTTTAAAGAACGATCCACCGCACACCGTTTTTTTTTGGGGGGCAATGCACACAAAAATATTTTTAAACGAACATAATTTTCAAATATTTTAAAAACATATTTAAGTTGACCAAAACCCCTTGATCAAAAAGTAAAGTAAGCACGAATCACAAAAAAAAGTCCTGATTTAATTTTCCCTTTTATTACCCGCCGAGAAATCATGATACCTACCACATCTCCACAGGGAACACTTTATTGATGAAAATTGTTCTTCGTACAAATGGCATAAAGTTCATAAGAAGTGTTGATACCTACAAACGGCACACACACTCTGCAGATGTGAGTAACGAACGGCACACAATCTGATGTCGGGTCGAAGGATACCACCAGGTGACCTAGGAACGGCTAACATACGATGGATGTCTGCAGGTACGTTTGAAGGGAGATTTCCTACGAACGGCACACACTTTCTGGCCCAAATCTCTTACCACGGCTTAGTATGTTACTCGAAGGATGTTACAGGACTTTCGCAGGATACTCAAAAGATGTTCAAGGACTCGCAGGATACTCGAAGAATGTTGAACGATACTCGCAGGACCTTCACAGGACTTTGGAGGATACTTTAAAACTGTGCAAGGACTCTCGCAGGACCTTCGCGAAAAAAGTTCTCGAAAACTAAAAAGTGATAGAACACTCAGGGAACTTCTGCTGTAATTATTTGTAGTTGTTTGAGTTGTAATGCAGTATCTTTATTTTTAAGTGGAAAAACAATCATTTGTAGAAGAAGTTCATTTAAAAAAACAAACCACATCAAATTACTGTATTATGATTTTACATTCATTTTATACAGTGGTTTTTTTTTATTTAAAAAATAAAACAAATAAATATTTGCTTATTTTTTACTACATATGCACTCATACAAATAAGTCTGTAAAAATAGCAGAAAAAGTTAGTAAAAATTAGTTAAAAATGACGGAGACATTATAAATTATTTCATAAACACAAAAACCACTTATTATAGTCCTTCAATTCTGAAAAAAATCTTTCCCTTGTTTACTTTTGTTACAAAACTTGAATATTTGTTGTAGCTTTATTTTTTTTTTATTAGTTTTTAATAAAAACATTTGCATAAATGTTTATTAATATTTTTCTAATGCGACGTGTTCACTATATGTACTTGTCTATTTTATACTGACAAAATATAAAAAATACACAAATACTGAAACGCAAACATCGCATTACAGCAACCTCTGCTGATTTTAGTTATCAAAATATTATTTTTAGACTTTAGTAAATTCAGCAAAAAAAAAAAAAAATTAGTATTTCATCAAGTCGAAATAACAAAATTTTTAACTAAAATCTCAATTTGAACTAAAAAGTTGTTAAAAATTTGTAAAGTTGGATTAATAACGGCTTTACGAATTATTCTACTAACTTTTTCTGTGAGTGTGTCGTTAATTTTTATAACAATTGTGGTTCATTTTTAAACAAAAAATACATTAAGTGCTGCATTGTTTAATAACCCACGTTGGGCACTAATTTTATGATGTGAAAATTATATGTAAAAATCTGAGTAAACAACTATTTTAAGAATTATTTTATTATATGTGCTTACACTCGTGGCACATCTGCTTTATATATACTATACTATTACCCTAACCGAGCACTAGCTACTATGGCTTTAGGCGCGTTGTAGCGAAAACAGACCAGTGGTGTGAATCGAACCCACAACCCCCGCACTGATTAGCCAGCTCGCTACCAACTAGCGCACCGGGGCGCGCAACATTTGCTTTAAAAATGTGTAGTTGTTTGGGTTTTAATACAGTTTCTTTATTTTAATGTAAATGTCAGTCATTTGGAGAACAAATTTTATTTTTTACTAAGCTTGTAGTTCATTAAAAAACAAACCACATCAAATGACTGTTTTATGATTTTACATTAATTTTTTACAGAAGTTTTATGTTATGTAAAAAAATAAAAATAGAAAAAAAACAGGGTCACTGACGAAGGTTCAATACCAGAAACTGCGCAGTCTGATTCAGAAAAATTGAAAATTTACTATGTAGTTATGATTTTTAGAAAATACACTAATTCTTCTCTACCACGCTTTTCACAACCAGAAAAATGTTTGTTTATTTTTTACTAACATGTGGTTCATTTTTACTACAATTGTGGTTCATTTTTTGAGATATGGTTCATTTTACTAACATGTGGTTCATTTTTACTACAATTGTGGTTCATTTTTTGAACATTAAAAAACAAATGACAATGTTAGTTGAATTAACTGAAATGTAAGTCGTCCTTTTTTTAACTGAAGTTTCATTTGTGTTTAACTACATTTGCAGTTGTCTGTACCTACATAGTATTCAAGGTGAAGGATTAGCTACACTTAACCTGTCTTGATCACGGCTGCAGACAAATGACACAGTTTTATACGATTCTAACTTACGATGCTCCCTACAATGATACCATTAAGGACAGCTATGTGTGTTGGTAGTAGAAATGTTGGCTAGTGTTAACCACAAAGTGTGTAGACAGAAACAGTATCGCGACGTCTACAAACTATACCCTTCGGAAGAGCTCGAGTAGACTAATCAGCATCGACAATGAAGTGGAATCTGAAATCCACTTACTCACTATGTTATAAGGACATGTCTACAAAATTCAATATTGTGGTCACGTAGTACACCAACATGAGACTTAAAAAAAAAAGAACTCTAAGAGCCAGTTTTTGGGAGGACGATCAAACTTAGTTTTACAGCTGTTTAGTAAAACTTAAATAAGATATAAACTGCTTTTAAACCTCCATGCTGTTTTTCAGTGATGGTTTAAAAAATCTCAAATTAAATAAGATTACCATATTTTACACCAAAAAGAGTAATGCCATTTTCAAAAGAAATATGGTAGCACTTGCGAATGTCAAAAATGAAAAACAAACAAAACAACGCGCATAGAAAAAAAATGTTTGTTTATTTTGTGCCCAACAATTAAATATTTCTTTTGTTTAATATTGGTTGTAATTAAATATAAAATGGACTCTAAAATAAATGTAAAAATATAAGCCGATGGTTTGGACGAGCGGAAGCGCTGATAAAACTCCAAATCATTATATAAATAAAAACACATTTTCAAAAATTTCGTATATATTGTTTTTTTTTTGGACTTGTAGTTAACAGCTGCTTTATTTATGTATAATTTTCATTCACAGCTGTTATGATTTGACAACTCAAAACTTGGTTTAAACGGCCAACGCTGGCCGGTTAAACTACAATTAAAATATAATAAACTTGATCTCAAAAACAGCATTTTAAGTTTAAACTTCGTTAAAACTATAAACAAGGTTGAACTACATCCCAAAAACTAGCTCTAAGTTGTAGGTCACCTTATCGCCAATGACTGCTGCCCCAATATACACTAATGCAGTGTCTGAAATTATATCTTGGTGATAACACCTTCCTAACAAACTTTGAAACAATATGTATTAAAATCTGTTGCCTACTTCAAGGATAGTGTGATTTTGGATTACTGACAACCATCCCACTCCACATTCTGCAAGTATACGAGTAGATATAAGAGGACACCATATTCAAATCAAACTAAGTCGTCCACTGGCGAATAGAAGTAGACAATATCCTCATGTATGTCCCTATTAGCGTTTGTGAATTCCCGGTCTTTTAAATTTCTCGGGCTTCCCGAGAAAATAATGTATTTCGCGGGAAGACACAGCAAATTTTCCTTTAAAAAAAAAAACAAGGTATTTCTATTGCAAAATATTTTAAAAAACATATTGCAAAATATTTTAAGAACATTTAAAAATTCAAACCTAAAAATCAACTTCAAAATAATAAGTAAGGGAGTAGAAATTAATCATATTTAAAATTTCATATGCGAAAATTTAAAAACTTTTTAACCCAGTTTTCTATAAGGCGAAGTGCATAATTCAACTGTAAGTTGTATGAATATTGCTACAATAACACAATATAGGTACATTATTAATCTGGCAGAATTATGTATTCCGTTCGCTTTATAAAAACAAGTGGCAAGTTTTCGTATCTAGTAATTTTATAGATTTTTAAAATAAGTATTTAATGGTCTAATATTAACATACAAAATTGATTTTTCATACAAAATCGTAAAATAATTTATCAAAAAATTGTTTTTTTTTTGAATAATAAAGTCTATACAACAATTCTTTTACTTTTCCCGTGAATTCCCAAACCCCGAACCCCAAACCCTAGTATCGACAAGATAAGATAGATAAGATCAGAAGGCACTAGGTCTTTTGTGCTGCCTAAAGTTACCTACAGATTCAAGCTACCTATAAAGCCAATTATCCTATTAGGCAAAGTGTTCGCGTTGTCGGAAGGCGAAATGAAGCGATCACCTAGAAACCTAAGTCTCCTATCACAAAGCCTGGGACATTCGCAGAGAACATGCTCCGAGGTCTCAGACACCATCTCACAAAACCTACACATATCCGTGTCCGATTGACCCTTCCTGTGCAGATGGTATCTGAGATTACAGTGTCCAGTTAAGTACGACGCCAGGGTCTTCAAACCCCCCTTTCAACGACAAGAGTCGCCTCGACCCCCTACTGGAAAAATAGATCAATAGTATCGACAATATTCAGAATATAAAATCTGCCGCGGAGAACCAAACAGTATTAGAACCAGGATACCGGTGTAGTACCGGCCTCCCTGGGCAAATATTTGGATCCAGATGCCGAAGGTAACATATTCCTCCTTGATATACATATTGTACGGTGTATAATTAAAGTATTAATAAACATATTCAAAAAACCAATAGGACCTAAAGACAATATTTTACGTTGCCCAGTTCCTATTCCAATTTATCGACCAGTTTTATAATGGTACGAAAACACAAACAGGTAAAGTAATCTCTTAATGTCAATTTACCGAATCCTCCCATCAAAATATCATTATAAATATCATTATCTAAATCATAAGCAGTAGAATTAGGACCAACTACATATAATTCGGCGTCAAAACTCATCATTTCTGTTCTACGAGGTCGTTTTTGTAAGTAGTTGTACATATTTGCTTCATAAAAAAACGCACAAGAATGGAACACTCGCTTACCCGCTGTTTTACAAAAAAATAAAAAAAATGGTTTACCAAAATAATTACCAAGTGCAGAAACGGTAATTACATGTCATTATTTTTCTCACTACCAGTAATAACACGAGCTTACTTTCTGCATTACTTAAACACAAATAATAAGTACTTACTAATAATGCGTTGCTCAAAAGAACTTATTTTTGCATTATTTTAAATATAATATAATTACATGTCATTACTTTTCTCACTACCAGTAATAACAGCAGCTTACTGCATTACTTTAACACACATATTAAGGACTTACAAATAACTGGTTAATTTTCCCATTATTTAAATACAAAAAATAATGCGTTACCCATAAGTCCTTATTTTTTCATTATTTTAAATATAAAGTAATGACCTAAATATAGTTTGAAAATTTATTTTTAGACTCATTATTTTTCCAACTCTTGTAAGGACATATATAAGTGGATATTTTTGATTTTTTGTAAGCTGGAAAGTAACAAAATTTTTTGCAAGCAAGTCATTTATGTTATGTATTTATCTATCAAGTATAGCATGTTGAGATAGCTCATATGGTAGAGCGGTTGACTGAGAACCTGGAGGCCCGGGTTCGAATCCCGTGGAGGCACATTTTAATTAAAAAAAATTTCATTAAAAAAATGATTGAACATTTATTTAGACTCGTTATTTTTGTCCATACTGTTAGGTAAAAACTTATTTTTCTTTTTTTTGTAAGGTGTTTAGTAATGATATGTCATTATTTTCCAAACATCCCCATATAAAAGTAATAAACTTTGTAATGACAATTGTAAGTACTTGCCATTTCCAAATATTTACTTATACACTCATAAAAAAAGTTAGTTCAAAAGTCTGTTAAACGGGTTCTAATTTTTTTTTTTTTAAAGAGAAGCAACACAAGAAATTCTTCCTATTTTATTAATGTGTTGCTTTCTTTGGAAAGGGGATAGTGGAGAGATGAAAGGTGGTGAAAGATGAAGGGCTTCAAACATGAGCAACACTGTAATTGCGCGAGATGATAAGTCTTAGAACAGTTGTTGCTCGTCACCTGATGTAAAGTTGGCGAATTTATTGAAGCTTTTTGTTTCATAGCCCTGATTCATTATTTTACTTCGGTGGGGTTAAGTGCTATGGGAACACCGAAGGTGGGCGCAGCGATACAAATAAGTGATAGAAAACTCATACATATTATTTTTCTTAATTGATGTTGTCGTCACCGGGAATCGAACCCGGGACCATCTGTGTAACAGTCCAACGCGCTAACCATTACACCACAACGCCCACAGTTGAACTAATTTTTTCTGCTCGTAACGTTTAAATCAGTTATTTAACTAATGCCATTAGTTATCTTATTTTACTTCAATAACAAATTTCATCCGTATTTGAACTAATTGTTCGCCCTAAAATTGAATAATTCGTGATTATCTAATTAATATATTTTGGCTGATAATTTAAACCACAATTGCGGTCAACCCATTATTTGTTTGTGTCTCCGCTATCTATAAGTCTCACTTATAGATGGCGTTATTTTCTGAACTTCTTCAATAATCATAAAATAGGCTATATCTCGAAAACTAAGCGAGATAGCGCAAAATGAACCAAAAATTGTTACTCGGTACCTATTTAGTACTCTATATTAACTATTAATATAACCAGTGATATATGTGGGGCTGCCTCTGGTCAGATCTTTAAAGGCTTTTTAAGAATTCTGTGGATTTAGCTAAATTCTTAGTTAATTTAGCTTGACTGTTTATAAAAACGACTTCGTCAAGCAAAAAAAAATAGAGCTGACGCCAAATTATAATGTCTTCAGATATTTATTTTCTTTATATAGCCAGTGGCAATGAAAGATTTCAATGGGATCCATCCATAGGAAAAACCTGCCTTCAAAACGTTTAAAGATATAATAAGGTGCCGTCTTCATATTCATAGAAGTCCAACCTTTTGGTCCTGCTACAACATTTAAAAACTCAAAATGTTTAGGAGAAGGTCATCGCCATAAGTTTGCACCAACACACCTCCAACCAATGACTGTCCTTACACACATAAAAAAGTTAGTTGTTTTTAATGACAAAGTTTAGTTAATACAACTGAATTTTAGTTGCAACACCCAAAATATTTATAAATAAAATTTGAATAACCGAATTTATGGATTGTTACCACCAAACACTTATACACTTTTTAATTCGGTTAGCACTTTATTTCTCTGGGTGTAACAAAATATCCAATGATATGTTTGCCATTTTTTAGTCAAACCTACTGGCAGTTGAGGAAACCTGTGTCGTGTATTGTTAGCAAATTTGTACATGACACAGTGGGGTAAATTAAGCTTTTTTTTTAACAAATTTGCCTATAGCACCACAGTTTTAAACGAATTTGAAAAAATTAAAATTTTAAAAATAGCAGACTAAAATCCAGATCGATTTCTCATGAGCAATTTTTAAAAGTAATTTATTTTATATCTCTTATAAATCTGAAAACCATCTAAATTTATTTTGATATTTCTGCTATAAAAAATGTTAAAAATGTAAACGAGATGTATCTTAATTAATATACATATTTTCTATTTTTGTGCGCCCCGGTAGGCTAGTTGGTAGCGTGCTGGCTTATCAGTGCGGGGGTCGTGGGTTCGATTCCCACCAGAGGCACTGGTCTGTTTTCGCTACAACGCGCCGAAGGCCATAGTAGCTAGAGCTCGGTTAGGGTAATAGTATATAATTTGTAATTATATATGATTATTAATTAATAAAATTAAAAAATTTAAAATATTCTTTTACAGTTATATTAGTTTTTTGTTTTTATATACATCGAGATTATTTTTATGTTATTTTCAATTTATAACAAGCTTTCAACCTCCGTATATTTACAAAAATAAGCTAGCTTGATACTAGTATTTCGATCTGGCTAAAGATCTCATCAGAACCCGAAGTTTTAGAAAAGTTAGAGCCTCCATAATAGGCAGAAATATTCTCTATTTATACTTTTTGTTATTTAAACTTTTTGTTTGCGGTCAAAATTTAGTTTTCTTAATAATAATCAAATAAAATTTAATGTATTCTCTTGCTTTTGCAACAGCATCTTTACTATCTAACCGCAATTGGTAAACTTTTGAGTATCTTTTCTGAAAAATAAAAAAGCCCTTTTTCCAACTAAATTTGTTTATACAAAACAAAATAAAAAAGTGACAGCAGATTTGATAACGATTATAAAATTACCTAAAATTTGAGATACATTTCGTTTATATTCCACGTTTTTATATCCCTCAATTTTTATAGCTGAAATATCAAACAAATTAAAAATTCGCAGATTTTGACGATTTATTAAGAACATAAAACAAATTACTATTAAAAATCGGGAATCGATTTGCTAACGGGAATCAATCTGTAATATATTCAGCTTTTTTGAAATTTAAAAATTTTTTAAATTTGTTTGAAACTGTGGGATGTAAGCAGATTTGCACACACATAAAAAAACCCAATTTTCCCTACTGTGCATGAGTGCGTATGAGTAATATGTATTTATTATTTAGTATACAAATACAATTGAGGAAAAAAGTCTGCATACACTATGTTAATTAGTCATTTCTCAAAATCGACAATTTTTAGAACAAAAATTGTTATGCAGATATTTTAAGCATTACACTAATAGAAAAAAATAGTAAAACTTTTTGCTAAAACTACTAAAAATGAAATCAAAATTTCGTTTTAGGAAAAACTGCTAAAATTTTAAGTTTTAATTTTAGTTAATTGAAAGTAACTAATGCATCTGCTAAAGCAACAAATGTGTGAAATTTTCTAAGATTTTTTTCCAGATATTTTTATGCGAAAAAAAATCTGTCCTTCTAAAATCAGCAGTCTACAATCTTTTAACAAATATTTCTGTTGATACTGAATATACTGATATTTTCTTTTTTATTTATATACACTAAAAAAAAAAGTTTGTAAAGTCAGCAAAAATTTTTGCTGAGTCAGCAAAATTTTAGTCAGGAGGGTGCTAGCAAAAAAATTGCTAATGTCAGCAAAATCTTTTGCTGAAAATCAGCGAGCTGATTTTTAGCAACAAAATTAGTAGATTCAGCAAAAGTCTTGCTAACACTTAGTAGATTAGAAATAAAAAAGCCTTGCTAAAAATTAATAAATTTTATGCTGAATTTTAGTAGACTGAAAAAAACGCAAAAAAATTGTAAAAAAATTGTAATTTAGTTAATATATTTGCTGAAAATCATAAAACATATTTTTGTGATTCTTTTAAAAATAATTTACAATAATTACGAAATATAAAAAATTTCATTTTCCCACATTGACGACATGAAATAATTTAATATCTGAAAATGTATAGAAATAAATATATATAATATAACAAAAATTTTCTTTCAACTACTTACATGAATGGTTGTCTAAATAATGCTTTCTTATAAAGGACGCAACTGCCGAAGATAATTATAGAAACGAAACGAAAAAATAAACAAAAACAAACGAAACGAAAAAAAAACAACCCTTCATTTTGCAATAAGAAAAAGCAACCATAAAAATCTACCTAAGATGTGTGTCTTTGTCTTTCGCTTTACTCTGTCTACATGTCTGTACATGTTTGTTTCTTTGCAATTTGACCACACTAGATTATAAATCTATAAACATTTAGTTTAGAAATACATATTAAATTTAAATATTTTATGTTGTCTTTTATTTAATTAAGAGACAATTATTTTCACAAGCCGGTGACAACACAAAATTGAAGTTGTTTTAATCCTCCATTTTGTTTTATGTATGAAAAACAGATACAAAAATCTTCCCTGGTTGATTTTTTTATATGTCTTATTAGAGTTGTACTTTTTAGTATCATTTTCCTTCTCTACTACATCTTGACATGCCGCGACATCTGCTTCATTCTGCGTATATCTTTCAATCTGGTTGTCGTCCACACTATTAATGTGCTTATCAGCACAATTGTTTTTAGCTAAATTAATTAGTAAAACATTAGTATATTAGTAAAGCATTAGTATAAAACAGTTAAGTGCTGAATAAGTATAACAAAAATTTTAGCTGAAAACACGATTTTAGCGAAAAATTTTGCTAAAAAATAGTATACCTGATTTACAAGACGTTGTACCAACTTTTGTACTAACTTATTTTTTTGAGTGTAGGATATTTGCCTTTTAATTTATTTTTTTTGACGGTTATAAATCTTTAATTTCCCAAATGAAAACGTTTGCATAAATACATACATTCCCAGCCAGAAATTGCCAATGGTCTGAAAAATCAAGCACTGGCAGAGCACTATTTGCCAAAATGATCCAACAAATAAAGTGCTGGCAAAGCACTGATTTACAACGCTGTGACAACGTTAGTAAAAAGTGCTTTGCCAGTGCTTAACAAAATTTACAACAGTAAAAATAATAAAAGCACTGGCACTGCTCAGGCTTAGAACGCTCTGCCAACGTTCGTAAAAAGTGCTTTGCCAGTACTTGATTTACAAAATTTACAACCGTAAAAATAAAAAAGCACTGGCACATTACTGACTTAGAACGCTTTCCCAACATTGACAATAAGTACATTGCCAGTACTTATTTACAAAAGTTACAACCGTTAACTTAATAAAAACAGTGCCACATCCCTTGTTCACAACAAGACTGGAAAAACTCAAAACTAAATTGCAATTTATGATTTGAAGTTAAGAATATTAGGGTCTCCTATTATAGTCAGCACAAAGTATATTTTTTGTACAAAAATTTTACTTAAGAAATTTATTTTCAAATTTCTTTATTTAGTAAAATTGTAGTAAAAAATCCTGCTAACTTATCAAAAAAATAATTTATTAAAAAAAAATATTCTGTTTTTTTTTTTTTTCGTTAGACCAACACTCAGGGGATGCCCCTATAATGCAATACATTGTGTTGATATCAGGAAATTAGGTTATGGGGAGGAGGAAAGAGGGAGTAGTGTTTGTGATTATTTGATTTGAATTTCGCTACATTGTAAGTGACAGGGAAGACCTCCGCGGGGAGTTTATTCCACATACGGCTAGTACGGCTGATGAACGAATTTTCCCTGTAATGCGTTGTGCGGTTCACTGGACAATCGACTACAAACGGATGAGCTCTGCTAGATAAGCGAGTGTTTCGAATGAATGAAATAATTTTGTAATTAACTTAGCTGAAGCAAGCCTATTGTTATTTTTGTTCAAATTACCAAAATCATTCAATAAGAAATAATACAACTCTTTACTGGTACTGGCAAAACGCTTATTGCCAGTGCTTTGCCAAAGTTTTAAAAAAGAAACGGCCAAGCCCTGCCCGGTGTTATCATATTGGCAAATCACTTATTATATTATTAAAAAAGCACTTTATTGGTTGTTCTACCAATGCTTTGCCAACGTTTTAAAATTTTGGTTTTGGTACAGGAAAAACGCTCATTGCCAGTGCTTTGCCTTTATGAGTTCTTAATTTAGTATTAGATTTTAGTATTAGTTAATAAATGCCACAAAATCTTAATTTTCATTATATGTATCTTCATTTTCAATTTTTTTTCTCAAACATGTTATGTTTTTGGTAATTTCAAGAGAGTTTTTTGAATATAATAAAATATCCAAATGTAAAGGAATTTGTTACAAATTATAAAGTTGTAAACCTTTTGCAAGTGGCTAAAGTCTAAAAGCATTAATAGATATTTCGGATTTTCAAGTTTTAAAACTAAAAACCGGATACAACTATAGCTTATTTTGTATATATCAGTATCAGTTCAGATATAAATTTATACCGCTGTATGAAATCGTATTAAATTGTATCGCGTCATTATTCGGATGTTATTTATTCTGATATTATCAAATTAAAACTAAACTAATGCAAACTTATATAATTATTATGCCCATTTCTCGGATAAAACTGTAGACTCATATTAAATTTCGTATGATTATAAAAAGCATCATATTAATTTTAATCGGGTTATTAGAAGTCGAAACTTTTTTACTTTTTTTTACATTTATCAAGTTTTAGCTACCCTAGACGTATATTAGCACATAAAAATATAAAGTAACGCAATTTTATTTTTCGCGGTTTTCAAAAGGTTTTCCGCATAATCCTTTTTTTATTAAATTAAACTAAAAATAAATATTTAGCTAAAATTGTATCGTAATTATACAATAACGATGCATATCCAACTTAAAGGACACAAACGTTTTCAAATTTGACGTGTTTCGCGGATTGTGATCAACCAGATTAGAGCGTTGTTTCGCGATATAGACATCAAAATTCGCAAAATAATGAACACAATAAGCAAAAAATGAAAAAATCCATTTTAAGGAAATGCACTCTATGCGGGAGGTTTTTGCTTCAAAATGACCTGAGAAAGCGATTTCTATTATTAATACATAATGGTCCATTACGTGTTGATATGTAAAAATTTAGCAAAAAAAAAAAAAAAAAAAAAAAACATCTGTAACTCTAGTGTGCACATATTTCTATAAGTTTCCCCGGGTTACACAAAAAAAAAAAATATATATATAATCAAAATAAAAAAATCGAAAATTACATTTTTTACTAATCTTGTAGTTCATTTAAAAAAAAAACAACCCACATCAAATGACTGTTTTATGATGTTACATTAATTTTTTGTTATTAAAAAAAAAAAAATAATGTTTCTTTATTTTTTACTACCATGTTTGTCATTTTTACTACAATTGTAAGTCATTTTTTGAACATTAAAAAACAAATGACTATGTGTGTTGAATTTAATGAAATGTAAGTCGTCCTTTCTTTAAGTGAAATTTCGTTTGTTTTTAACTACATGTGCAGTGGTCTTTACCTACATGGTATTCTAAGTGTAGAATCTATATCTTTTTAGGTTGCAGCATAAAAAAATACAAATTCAAATTGCCTTTTTTTCTTTGAAGTACAAAATCAAATTATTTGTCAAAAATGTTCAAAGATTTCTGTTGTTTACAAGACGAATTTTGTCGCGAAAAAATTATTTGTGTGAAATAATATTGATTAATGTGTCAAAAATTAAAAAAATACAGTTAGTAGATAAAAATAAATCACGAATTTAGAAACCCGGTTTACGGTTTGTTTAAAAAATCAATTAAGAAAAATTAACCGGGTTAAAATGCGATTTTTATTAAAAAACTGGTTAAAACCAGTTTCTGGTTTTTTGTGTATGCATTGTATTTTGAACCTTTTCGCGTTAAAAAATCTACTGTACAAAATATTATAAAGGGTCCGCCAAATAACTTTTTTGTTTTTTTGAACTCTTGAACCAATTGGACTTTGTATGGCGTCATCCCAAGGTCTTTATGCAAAATTCGTCTCAATGATGTCTCCGAAATGTTCAATTGTTGAGAACGACGGTGAATTGATGTTGATGGTGCTTCACGCACACTTTCTGCAGCAATATTCTCGGGTGTACGCACTGTTTTTGGCTTTTCACGCTTTGGTTTATCGATGAGGATGCCAGTTTCTTTCACTTTTTTCACAAGATAACGAACATACGGACCATATTCGTTCAGCGGAAGGATAAAACTAATTATCTGTCAAATCAGACATGAGCTAAGTGTTACCATTCACGAAATAAGCACTAGTTGAAAAAAAAAACATTATATGGCGGACCCTTTATTTTATGTTTATAATTTTTGCATCATTTTCAGGTTTTTAAAATAAATTTTGAAATAATTTGAATCTTAATTAAATAATATGTTTTGAAGTCGTATCTCCGCTACCATCTGGTAGATCACACCAATAGCTTTTAAGGTTTCCGAATTTATAAATAAAATGTTCGACTTATTACAAAATGGATTTGTGTACGTAGGAAAATATAAAGAAATTAAGTTCTGAAAAGTTTTTCAAAGGTGTGCTATTAACGAATTATTAATAAATTCGACTAACTCATGATTTTGCCAAAAACAACCGTAATATTTCTTTTATTTCTTCTGAAAATGGTAGTTTCTTAATTTAAACTCATTCTTACTACAAATGATTTTGCGAATGTAACAACATGAAACAATATATGTATGCTCATACATGGAACCATGCCTGTTCGACATAAAATTTAGTAATTCGTGATTCTCCAGTTAATTTAAACTACAAATATTTTCAAACCATTATTTTTTTTAGTATCCGCTATCCGTCTCACTTGAAGATGGCGTTTTTTCTCATATTTTAATTTTATATTCATAAAATAGGCGATATCTCAAAAACTAAGCGAGATAGAGCAAAATGTACCAAAACTTGTTACTTCGTACCTATCTCTACTAATTATATTTCCAGTAATAAATATGGACCTTCCTCTTTTCATATCCGGAAAGACCTTTTAAGCAAATTTTTTCTTATTGATTTAGCTTAAAAACTCCGTTGATTTAGCTAAATTCTTAGTTAATTTAACTACAACTGTCAACTCAAATTTAGTTCTTCTAAAATTTAGGTCACCTAAATTTAGCAGATTGTGATTCTCAATTTCATTGAAAATTCTGCTGGCGCAAATTCTGGAAAGTGGTGTACCTGGAAACGTTCCATTTTTTGCGCATACTTTGAGCATTTTGAAGAAGTAATCTTCTAGATTATGTTTTGTTAGCCTTGCGCACATGTTGACTATAGATCTAGGTCCATACGTTAAATAGATGCAACGAAAAATTCGGTAGTGTACCTTAAAACGGCCAAAGTGAATTTTTAGACAAATTTTGAAGTCAATTTAAATTGTATAAGTGCAACAATTTTATTCAGAACTAAAAAAATATTAATAATTAATACTTTATTAAAGTCTGGGATTCAAAATTGGTACACTTATTTAGTGAATAAGAGTAACAGTAAAATTTTTTTCAAAGCGCTGTAATAAGTATATCGTGAAACGATTTTCGACTTTTTTTAACTAAATATTTATTTCAATGTTGGTTCATCGTAATAATAGATAATTTTTACCAAATAAGCGATAAATATAAGAAATTTCCATGCCTAAGTCTAAAAAACCTCGAAAAATTGTTTTTTTTTATAGGATTTTTTAAAAAAAAAAAGTTTTTTTACTTATTAGCATTTTAAAGAGACCTATATTAAGGACCTAATTCTAGGAATACAATAACTATTTATTTTTATTCCCTTTTAAATGAACCGGTTCAATAAAATGTATTGGAAAATATACGTTCAGTCCCGATATATTAACTTTAGTCTAATAAGTTCAAAGTTTAATTGATTTTTTAAGATTGGAGGTTCCTTAACATGTTTTTTTTCTCTTTGTATCATTAAATGAAGGTATGGAACAAAGTTATTTTAAACGTAAATGTAAAAATATAATAATGATTTTAAAAACGTGAAAATTTGCGATTATTTTGTTATTTTCGAATTTCTGAAATTTCAACTATTTGTACAGGCTTTTTCATGAGTGTATGTCTGTCTTGTATATGTGTCATTTAGGTTCTTTTTTCAAGATATACTAAAAAGGTCCCCTCAAACGTCCATTAAAATGTTCCGCAAATATGTTCGTCAGAAAATTTCACTACACGCACAGAAAAAAACATGGTTGGTGCAACCATATTCGAAGAGGATCATACATTTTTAGATTTATAATTGCAACAACCATGTTACTATGGTTGTGACAACCATACTCTTATATTTTTCTTAATCATAATATGATAATTAGATTACCATATTATGATTCCCAAATTGATCTCAATATCATATCATGGTTATACAAATGTTTATAAATTGTCATAGTATGATTCCTACATTATTCTCCCAGCATTCTGGATTAAGAAGTTATGCATTGTTTTTTTTTAAATAGTACAAATGTATATTTATTTATTTACTAATTTACACATTTAAATAAACTTATTTTAAAATAACTTAAGTAATCAAATTGTCTTTGCACTGACGAATAAGATTTGTGTTTGTAAGGAGTTACATAAATCATTATTTTGTCGCTAAGCGATGTTTACATACAGCTTTTATTTAACTATCTAAAAAAGCAAAACTAAACTTTCTCTTTTTCAGCACAAATCCTTTTTTGTCAGGAGAAATAAAATAATGGCAACATAAGCATTAAAATATTGTTAAGAATACAATTTCACAAAACATTTATAATGATCATAACATGCTTGTAGCAATCATAATATTTTCATTGTAACCATATTCAATGTCGTCATCATTTATTACCATATTATTATTATTGCAAACATAGTATGATTATATCGTACTACAGACTCATATTCTTTCATATTTCTTTAAACTATCTTTTGTTTACATTTTATACTGACTGCTTCTCACAACTCCTTTTCACAAAATCTTGAACAAGAATGACACTAAAAAGAGCAAAGACGCTCATAGAAAACAAACTAATCATCTTATAATTGAAGCAACTTTTATATGGCTGTAGCTAGGGAGGGGATTGTAGACGAGAGATTAACTGAACAAGAGAAATTTTTACTATAACATAATTAAAGCAACCATATTTATGGCTGTAGAAAACATAGTTTTGTGGCCGCAATCATATCTGCGTGTAGGAGTTACTGAAGATGAAAAGTTTACTGGTAAATCGTGAAAATAGTGAATTGAATTTTATTACTTTTCGAACAATGTAAAATGTTTTTTTTTGTTTTTTTTTTTTTTTTAAGAGAAGCAACACTCAGGAAATTCTTCCTATTAATTAATGTGTTGCTTTCTTTGGAAAGGGGATAGTGGAGAGATGAAAGGTGGTGAAAGATTGTGAAAGATGAAGGGCTTCAAACATGGCAACACTGTAATAGCGCGAGTAGATAAGTCTTAGAACAGTTGTTGCTCGCCACCTGATGTAGAGTTGGCGAATTTATTGAAGCTTTTTGTTTCATAGCCCTGATTCATTATTTTACTTCGGTGGGGTTGAGTGCTATGGGAACACCGAAGGTGGGCGCAGCGATACATATAAGTGATAGAAAACTCATACATATTATTTTTCTAAATTGATGTTGTCGTCACCGGGAATCGAACCCGGGACCATCTGTGTAATAGTCCAAAGCGCTAACCATTACACCACAGCGATGTATTAGGAAAGTAAACTAAAACCCCCAAAGAAGTTGGCGCTCTGTGGGTACAGTTAAGCTATATGATCGTTTAAAGTTTTTGTTTATTTTGCCAACAAAATATGAAATGAGATGCGAAAATTCTTAAAGTTCTTCTTAGATTAGTTCTGTACTCTGACGTTCACAATAAAATTTAATTTTTTTTGTTGTAGAAAATTAAACCCTTATAATTAACATTTATACATGAATAGAAAATTTTCTGGACAACATTTTAATAATAAAATATTGGAAATGTTCCTCCTGGTGTTTCCAATATGACGCATTTTTTAAGGATGCCCTTAAAAACCGACAAAAATAAGGTCCGCAAGATAAAAAAAATCAGCCAGTACATTTTCCGGACAACAATTTGTTAGTTAAATATTGGAAATAAACCTCATACTTTATCCAAAATTGACAGTTATGCAATATCAAATTTAAACAAAATTACAAAACACGCCAAAAACGAAAACGGATATAACCTCTAGGAAATTTCTTGGACAACAGTTTGCTAATAAAAATAAAATATTCCTCTTACTTTTCCAATATGGCGTTTTTAGGATGTCCTGTCCCAAAAACTGCCAAAAATGAGATCCGACAATTTGTTAAAAAACTAATTTTAAACATGGACTAATTGTAATCATAAGCAATAGGCTTCGGGCCGATATAAGTTAGTGTATTAAATTTCATCAAGATAACTTAATATTTGTGGTATTTAGCGTGCGAATACGTGGACAGATTTTAAATCGATCGGTATACCAAAATGCGGGTCTGGGTCCAATACTTTTTGAATTTTCTTCATACTTAAAAACGATATATTTCCAAAGGCGTAAAAGCTAGCCACCCAAACTTGGACGTTGTCATAGTAATATCACATTTAACTTCCATATTGGAAGGATTCGAGGTCAAAAATTAAAAATATTTGATGCTTTTATATGTAATGACTCATTTATTTCATGATTTTAAGGAACATTCGATTTTCAAGCAGCATTTTCTCGTTTCCTAGCAAGATTGTAATTTTCGGGGAAAATATGCAAAAAATGTGTATAATATTTATGATAGAAAATAATTTTAAAATGTTTTATAAACAATAGCGTTTTAGTATCAAATCAAAAAAAAAAATATATATAAATCGAACAGTTTTAACAAAAAATATGCGCATTTGAATGTAACATGTGTGAGGGTCACAATACTTGTTTAATTTTTATTGACAAATAGTAAGAAACGATTTATTTCCACAAACTAATCTCTTGGAATTGTTTGCCAAAACAAACTTTGATACATACGGTCAAGGAAACGAGTCAAAATGATATAGAATCGCAGATTTACACTTTATTAAAGTCCTAAAAAAAAGTTTTGAAATATTACGTATACGTAATGGTAGACAATTTCAATGACGAAACATATTGATTGCGAATAAAAAAATCCACAATTGGCGCTCTTTTCCACCAGATATTGTAAAAAAGTGTTATTGTTATGTTGATGTTTGTGTAACTTTGTCCTTTGCCATCAAGGACATTTTAAATGCAATAACAAAAAACTTGTACTTTCTAAAATATAATAACGTGCAACAAGGCACAATTATTATAACCAGCAAACAACATGGTGGAGAGAGAGTAAGAGAGAATAAATCAATAAAACGAACAAGCATACACACACACACCAACAAAACAACAGAAGCAACAGCTGCTAATAGCTTAAACATAAATGAAAATATAATGAAATAGATGAAAAAACATGGCGTAAAAACAGAATAAAAGAATAATTAACATACTGCCACAATATATCATAAGCTTAAAACTAAATGCAAAAATTAAAACACAAACTTCCGGCTCAAATTAAAAGAATAAACTACAAAACCAAAGATAAAAAAGAGCTTAAGAACAAAGAGAACAGAAATATTAGAGAAAGAGAACAATAATAGGCATAGAATAAAGCATAAAAAACACAAATGTCAAAACATGTGAGTGATCAATTTGTTTTTTTTTTGACATTTTGTTTCAAAGCGTCGTTTGTATGTAGAACAAAATCAAAACAAATCCCACAATAAAGAGAGAAACTAAAACAAATTATAATAAAACTGTTAACAACAGTACTTACAAGGGAAACCTACCAATGCATACTTGCCGATTTTAATGAAACTCTGATATGTGGTAGAAAATAAAAATCTAAGGTTACGTTTACATTATGCTCGAAATTCAGTTTAACATATATTTCGAAATCTAGTATACACTACCATATGATCAAAATCGAGTTCAAACGGGATGGTAAATGTAAATGCAGCGTAAGGTTGGCAAAAATTGTCTACCAAAGACACCACAAAAAGTGACACATTAGGAAGACGTCATAGGTCTGATGAAAATTTTTTAATCAAACTTTCCAGATATTTAGAACAATGCTTCATTAAGGCAATTATATAGTTTTTTTGTTGGGTTAAAGTGCGCTCTAGTGAAAATATTTGTATCCAAAGTTGTAACTTTGATATATACAGTGGTGGCCACGAATTTAAGACACGACATTTCACTAATATATTTCTGAACATTTTTACATCTTATCGAAAAAATTTTAGATCCATATTATTTTTTCAAAGGTACTAGTAATGTTATGAAAAAAAATTAACAATAGTTTGTTACCAATATTTTGTTAGGAATTTTTATTTACATATTATACAGATTAATACAAGTTTTAGTCTGGTCATGAATTTAGGACATAAGCGAAATAAATGTTAATTCACTAAAGTAAAGCTCAGCTTCATGAAACAATCTTAGTATTTGGTGGGAAAGCCTTTATGTTGGATCACACCGGCGCATCTCCTGGATAAACTTTCAACTAATGTCATACAACATTAATTTGGAATGGAATACCAAGCTTTTTTTCGCTCAAATTTTTCGGCTTTACTGCTCGTACATGCTCCTCAACATCATTCCACAAGTTCTCAATTTTATTGAGGTCCGGGGGTTGAGCTGGCCACTTCAGAACATTGATATTGTTTTCCTCTAAGCAACTCTTCCATAGTCGTGAAGTGTGGTTAGGGTCATTATCATGCATAAATTTCCACATTAGAGGCATTTTGTCTTCAGCGAATGGTATCATAATGCTTGTCAGTATGTTTTTGTAAATGTGCTGGTCCATTTTAGTGATAATCTTGTGAATGGGTCTACACCATGCCAGGAAAATGCTTCCCACAACATGACATTGCCACCACAATGCTTAACCGTTTTAAGGGTGTACTTTGAGTGATGCTCCAGGTTTGGAGGGCGCCATACGTACTGTTTTCCATCAGAACCGAAGCGGCAAAACTTCGACTCGTCGCTCCAAAGTATATTTTTCCAAAATGTCATCGGTTTATTGAAATGGTCTCATAAAAACGCTAGTCGGGAAATAACATTTTTATTGACACAAGTTTACGTTGTGCAATACACCCACGTAAGTTTTTCCAATCCAGACGTCTTATTGTTCTGGACGATATATTAATACCAAAATCTGATGAAGTTTTATTTTCAATTTTACTTGAGCTCGTGAAAGAATCTATAACAGCTGCTTTATTAATTGAGCTATCCTCGCTATTTGACATTTTTTGTGGTACCATGTAGCTTGATGTGTTCCAGGGCATTGTATATCTTGGATCTGGAACATTTAAGTAGCTTGGAAATATCCATTACTGTTTTTCTATCATTATTCATTCGTTAAATTAGTTTTCGCTTTGCATCCGAACTCCAAGTACCTTTGGCCATTTCTAACTAAATGTTTTTATGTATCACAATATAAAATGGAATAAAACATTCATTACTTCATGGTTCGTTCGGTCAGATTTTCAAAAATTATATACAATTGATAAATTGGTTTTTAGCAGAGAAATACATTCTCGTATTCTCTCAACAACATTACAATCAAAAAGATAAAACTTTAATATTTTTAAATAATTTAAAAAAAATTTCCCATTAAGGACAAAAAATGTTTTTTGTTTTCCAAATAATTATTTGGCAAGTCTGGATAACAAGTTTTTACTTAGGATTCTAGTCAATATGTTGAATTATTTGTATGAATTTTAAACCACTTGGTTATCTTCATGCAGTTATATTTCTATGTTAAGTTGCCATGTTTGAAGCCCTTTATCTTTCCCCACCTTTTATCTCTCCACTATTCAAATTCCAAAGAAAGCAACACTTTAATAAATAGGAAGAATTTCTTGAGCGCTGCTTCTCCTTTAAAAAAAAAGTTGTGCCAACCGTCTGAAATTCGTAATAACCGAATTAGATTCGTAGTAAGCGAATTTCAGTTGGCTAATAGTTAAATTTTTCTCTGTGTGTATAATTATTTTATAAGTAATGAATTTACAATTTAAAAATGCGCTGAAAAATATATCGTTGAAAAAACGCTAAATATTTTTTCTGCGAAATTTTATTTTTGTTTCCTTGAAATTGTTTTACGCGAAACTTTTTTATGAAATTTTTTCTCCAATTTTTTTTCTTAAATTTGATTTAAAAAATTTTTTTTTTTTATTTTAATGGATTTTATACAAAATTTCGGCACAGTCGACTTTTATGCTTCCACTTACTTGTGTATCCCTAAACATGAGAGATTGCATATCCGAGTTTGCTCATATCGGCATATATAAATTGTGACATACTTCCCTTAATAGAGGTAAGGTCAACAATGTTAAACTTTAACAATTCTGTTAACGTAACAGAGGGTTTTAATGTATTAGTAACAGAACGACGCTATGTTGCAGTTGTTTTAAGAGTTTAAGAGAAAAATTATAACGCCTTTTTGTGTTTTCTTTTAGTGAGGTGTGTTAGTTACAATATTTACATTCAACTCTTAATTTAAATAAAAAAAAAAAAACTGTTCTCTTGCTTTAATGACGACGTTCATGTATTAAAATATACGACAGCTGTCGTGGCCATATTGAAATTCTTTTGACAATTAGTTTCATTATAATACAAATTGAAACCATTTTCAAACACTTTTTTAAGGATAATGCTAAATGTTTTTCCTAAACAATTTACATAAATTGGAAAGTGTGGAATGCCAGCTTTCTTTTGATACCAGAAAAATGTGGAAATCTTATTGCTTTTTTATCAAAAAAAGAGTTTGAAAATTTTTCGACGTATAAAGATCTTATACGAAAAAAACATTTTTTTTATCACTTTTTGTCTGCAAAGTGAAATTTTTATTTTTTCTTTTAGGTTGTTTTTTTTATTATATTATATTTTTTTTGCACATTATCGCATATTCTCTGTACATTCGTATCAAACGACCATCAGACCAGAGCCAATAATTAGTTTTTAGAGTCTTTATTATCAAGAGGAGAGTGGGAAACATGTTTTTTTCGTATTTTTGTATTTGGCTTGATGTGTTTGGGTTTTGCATGGAGGTTATTATTTGCTGATGTCGACCAGCGTCGTCATCTAGGTTTTCTTGTATGCTTTTTCATTTATACACGTATATTTTCCTCTACAAGTTATTTCCATTAATTACATGCAAACACACATAAAGTTTTTTGTTTCGTTATATAAGGAATTTCAAAAATTTTCCACACTTTGAAGGAAAATATTCAATATTTTTTTTTTTTGTGTCGCATGAATAATCTTTTGCGAATGAGTTAACCGATGTTTAAGTGTGCTAAATACATCCGCGTTATTAATTTATCTTTAATGACGCAAAAGTTGTGGCGGATTTAAGTTTAAATCAAATTAAAATTGATAAAATTACAGTTTTTACTGACATTTAATAAAAGTTACATCAATTTATAAACCCCATTGTATTTATCATATTTCAAAATAGATATTACACCACCAAACAAATATTCAAATTGTACACTAAATTTTTTATTTTTTTTTTATATGAAAAAATGTACGAAACCGTACGATTTATGATCTTAAAAATAAAATTTCGAATTATTGGCGCACTTTTTTTTTTTTTTTTGGATTAGCCTATTTAAAATACATTAAAAAGCAAAAATGTGTTCCCATGAATCAGTTTTTTTTTTTGAGTGCTGAAAAAGTTATAAACAAAAAACCGCAAAAATGTTGGCTTATAAAATTTTTAAAATTTTAGGCTTTTTCGGGGATGCGACCACACGTTTTCGAGTAACATTTCCATTTTAAATAGTCGATTTTGAATAGCTGAAATTTATTCCTAACTGAGGTCACATATTTTTCCCAACACGTAGGAGATTTTGCAAGAACAGAACAATTATCTAACATTGGTTTTAGGCGATTTCCTCTTATGTTGAAAAGGTTATACCCAAAAAAGCTGAAAAACTTTTAAAAGGTACAAGCAAAATAAGTGTAAATTGGGATAGCTTTTGATATTAAATACTAAAATTTAAGATGTTCATATGGTTAAATTAAATGCCTCGAAAATGCTGTTGTCATCAAAAATATATATTGTTCTTAAAGTGGCTTAACTCCTGAGTGACATGTAATCGTAGATTGTTCCCATATTAAATAGAAAACCGCTATTATTTTGGAAACCACACATTTTTTTTTCGATTTTATGATATTTAATTGAGTCTTGGGTTACTCATTTTCAGGAAATCATATAAAATATGACACACAGCGAAATGTATATACAGAGAGAATTTCTTGGACCAGGTTTAATGAAATTTTTTCGCTAAACTAATGAATAATGACAGATTTCATAAACTTTATGAAAAAGCTTCATAGTTGTAATGGAACTGTTTGTATGCAATTTTTAATAAATAAAATTAAATTTTTCATTAAATTTTATGAAAAACTGCATTAATTTAATGAAAAGTTTCAGTGGAATAGTTCCAAAATTCAGAAAATATCAATTGAAATTCAGAAAATATCATATAAAATTCAGAAAATATCAATTTAAATTCAGAAAATATCATATTAAATTCAGAAAATATATAAAATTCAGAAAATATCAATTGAAATTCAGAAAATATCAATTGAAATTCAGAAAATATCATATAAAATTCAGAAAATATATAAAATTCAGAAAATGTATAAAATTTAGAAAATATATAAAATTCAGAAAATATATAAAATTCAGAAAATATATAAAATTCAGAAAATATCAATTGAAATTCAGAAAATATCAATTGAAATTCAGAAAATATCAATTGAAATTTAGAAAATATATAAAATTCAGAAAATATCAATTGAAATTTAGAAAATATATAAAATTCAGAAAATATCATATAAAATTCAAAAAATATATAAAATTCAGAAAATATATAAAATTCAGAAAATATATAAAATTCAGAAAATATCATATAAAATTCAGAAAATATCATATAAAATATTATATAAAATTCAGAAAATATCATATAAAATTCAGAAAATATCATATAAAATTCAGAAAATATCATATAAAATTCAGAAAATATCATATAAAATTCAGAAAATAGCAATTGAAATTCAGAAACACATCAATTGTAGTTCAGAAAACCTTAATTGATATTTAGAAAAAATCAATTCAAATTCAGAAAATATCTATTGAAATTCAGAAAATATAATTCGTAATTTAGAAAATAGTAATTGAAATGTAATGTTTTCTGAATTTTAATTGATATATTCAGAGTTTTAAGTGCTATTGTTTAAATTTAAATTGATATTTTCTGAATTACTATCGATGTGGTCCTGAATTTGAATTAATATTTTCATTATTTCAAATGATATTTTCTGATTTTAAATTCGTATTTTCTGAATTTTAAATAATATTTTCTGAATTTCAATTGATATTTTCTGAATATATGCTCAATTTCTAATGAAATTTCTAAATTTCAAGTTGAAATTCTGAATTTCAATTGATATTTTCTGAATTACAATTGCAAAAGGAGTGGACTTTACAACAGTCGTCGAAATTTTTTGAAATCATTCATATATTTATATTTTTTCATACAGGTTCGTTTTTCTTTTATGTGTAGTGCAATCGTGTTTTTTTCTGTTTTATCGCATAAAACTACAAAAAAAAAACGATGTTGATGTTCGTGTTTAATCGTTTCCTTTGCTAAATAACTCATCAGAGACACCACAAAGAAACAATAAAAAATATCATTACGTAAATTTTCTTAAGGTTTTTTCAATGAATTTTCTCAATAACATGAGAAAACTTAATTATTTCTATAAAATTTTTTTTTAGAAATTCCTTTTTATTGTTAATCCATTATCATTGTTACATCATCTAATCGTTTAAAACTTTAGTTAATATCTCTAAATATAGTTTATGACGCATTTTGTTTAAATTTGTCATTATTTTTTCTTTGTATTGTAGAAACAAATATGGCCGTTTTGGAACGGAAATTATTATATTTGACATTCATTCTTTTTGTGTTTTTTTTTTCATTTCATTTCATTTCGTTTTGTTTTATTTCATTTGCTTTCTGTATTTGTTTGACGTCAGCAGCAACTATTTTTATTGTCTGTTTGTGTTCGTAGTTCATACGACATTGCAGCCATCCATCGTACTGTATGTTATTTTTAGAAAGTCAGTTATCTGAGTTTTGTAGTTTATACTGCTATTTGGGATTGTGGAATTATTATTTTAATTAATAAGGCTTTTATCTTGTAAGCTTTATGGGAAAATACAAAACTTCTATTTGATTAAATTTTGATCTATTTTATACAAAAACCTTTTATTATTAGGGTTGATAACCGATTCATTTGATAAGCGATAAAGGATAAGGATATTTTAGAAGAAGAATATAATTATTGTATTACAACGTTGGGATATTTTAAGGTTAATGGTGTTTTGAGCTACAGTCGAACTTCCATAACTCGAATCATCATTATCCCCAAAAAAAAACTTCGACCTACGGAGACTTCGAGTTACAGAAAAAAATTTGAAAAAAATAATCAATTGCAAGCATGTGTTTATAGTTTGAATTTTTTATTTAAAACAGGTATTAACTGAAAACTACATACACAGAAAAAACTAAAAACGGGTTTTAATTAAAAATTTTATTGAATCAATTAATATTTTAATTGATTTTGCACCTACCACTGAAATGATAGTATTAACTAAAAAAATTTGCAGACAGTTTATTAAAACTATTTCAATTAAAATAATAATAATATCAATTAAAAGAGTTATTGTTTTTCTTTACAACCTCAATTAAAAAGTTTAGTTAAATTGATTAAAACTTTAATTGAAACTTGAGAAGAAAACAATGGTAGTTCTAATTGAAAACTCGTATTTTTTTATTTTTGTTATATGCCCCCCATTAAATGAAAAAAGAAATGTAGGTTTGTTAATTAAATTGACATTTTATTTATAATAAAATTAAAGCTTTTTAATATAAAAATGTATTATAAGAAAACAAATAAAAGTAAAGACAAAATTTTTGTCTTGAACTTTTTCTTGTAATTGAATTGCTTTCTTAAACAAAATCACACACAACTTTAAAATGATAGTTTAATGACACTTATACTTATTGAAAATTTTAGTTATTTACAAAAATAATAGTTTAATTGTCCTTTTTCGATAAGGTTTATTTAAATCCACATGTGCACTTTTATTACCACCGATAAAACACGAAACTAAATTAAGTTTTCGTGCGTACACGAATAGCTCAACAAAAAGAGTGTTGCAAAGTCTAGTGAAATAACTACGATTTTGCGAGTATTTGAAATCGGTAAACTATTCAACTTATTAAAAGTTAATCATTTGCGATTTTTTTCTTTTTATTTACAAATTAAATAATGTATTGAAATAATTAAACCTTTGTTTGATTATTTAATCTAAATAAAATAAAAGAAAATAGTTTGCCAAATTTTTAAAAATTTTGTTTACATGTTGTCAACACTGTAAGGATATATTAGAAAATTCAATAAATTTTTTAATTGAATCAATTAAAAAAATTGTTTAAATTGTCATTGATATTCAAACAATCGATTAGTTAGATATTTTTGGCCCATAATTTTTTCTGTGTATGTATTTCGTTCGAGTTATGGAGAACTTCGAGTTGTGGAAGTTCGAGTTACGGAAGAAGAATTGTATGTTATTTATTCTCTTAGCGCTACTGCCAACCTAATTAGTTCGAGTTAGAGAAAATTCGAGTTAGAGAAGTTCGGGTTATGGAATTTGGATTGTATTTCGTTAGGGTATTTTAGAGTTACCGGTATTTTAAGGTTAATGCTATTTTAAGTCATCTCGCTAAAGACATTTTAAGGTTAACAACGATAATCCTTGGAAACTTTTTTAAAGGATTATGGTTAGAGTATTCAATAGATTAATCGATTGATTAATGATGATTCATTTTAGTAATATGGTTATTATGGTTAACTTTTTTGATTTTGGATCTTTAAAAATTTTGTATGAAGATATTGCTTCGGGCATTGGTAAACTTTCGAATTCTTTTAAATGTGATAATGATGGCCTTTCAGCCTTTCTTCTTAAAAAATGCTTTTCTTCATTTATTTTACTCCTCAAAATAATTTTTAATAAATCTTTACGAGCTGGTTATTTCATTCAGAAATGGAAATTTACGACTATTTTCCCAATTCTTAAAAATGGTAGTAGGAGCAGTGTTACTAATTACCGTCCTATTTCCAAATTAACCAATATTGCTAAAATTTTTGAGCACATCGTGTTTGATAAACTTTTTTTTTCCAGTTAAAAACGATATATATCTGTTTCACAGCATGGATTTATGGCTGGGAGATCAACAATAACTAATTTATCGGGTTTTGTTAACTTTTGCGTCTCTTGTTTTGAAAAAGGTGTTCAAATTGACACAATTTACACCGATTTCGCCAAGGCTTTTGATCGAGTCCCACATGAACTTTTATTATATAAGCTTTCCAAGATTGGCATCCATTCAAATATGCTTAGTTGGTTCCGTCATTATTTGATTGGCAGAATCGCAACAGTATCTGTTGATGGAATACCAACGTCAGTTATTCCACAGGGCAGCATCCTTGGTCCTTTATTATTTAATATTTTTATAAATGACATTAGCGATTGCTTTAAAAATTCAAAATTTTTAATGTATGCTGATGATCTCAAAATTTTCAAGCCAATTTTTTCTGTAAGGGACGTTTTCGACCTTCAGGAGGACTAGAATAATCTAGTTCATTGGTCAAATTCTAATGGTTTACCCTTTAATATTTCTAAATGTTATAGTATGTCTTTTCATAGACGTCGAAATATTATAATTTCTGATTACAGAATGTTTGGTAATGTATTGCCATCTGTTGATGAAATTTTGGACCTTGGTGTAGTTTTTGATATTAAATTATCATTCAGCAGTCATTTAAATTTTATTGTACCAAAAGCTTATTCGCTTTTAGCATTTATTCGACGTAATTTGGATAAATGTTTTGATCACATAACGAAGAAAGTTGTTTATACTTCGTTTGTTAGATCTAGATTGGAATATTCTTCATTTATTTGGAGTCCTAATGCTGCTATTCATATTGGTCGTATTGAGAGAATTCAAAGAAAGTTTGTCAAGTTTGCCCTACCATGTTTTAACTATCCGAATCATTAAAACATTTCTTCTTTTTTTTAGCCCTTCTTACGCAGATAAATGTGAGTTTATTTCTTTAAAAACTCTGGAAACTCGTCGTATTATTGCTAATTTAACTTTTTTACATGGTATTATTTGTGGTGATATTGATTCTCCTGAGCTATTAGCGTTAATTTCAATATATGTTCCACCAAGAAGTTTTAGAAATATAAGTAATTTTTTCATATTGATATACACTCAACTGAATATGCATTAAATGAACCACTAAATAGATCTATGAGATTGTTTAATAGTTATTGTAATAAGTTAGACATAAGTGTTTCTCACTCCCAATTTAAAATTTTGTTATATAATATATTTTAAATATCTTAATTTTTTATATGCTAGTCTGTAAGGATATTGTATCCATAGACTTAAATAAATAAATAAAAAATAAATAAATAATCGTTATTCGATTAATCGAACAATTCTGTAAAATAATTGTTCGAATAATTTAAAATGCCCAAATTTCGAATAACGAGTAATTTGAATAATTTATCGCTTTTAATCGATTAATCAACATTGATAAAGAATCATCAAAATGCTTAAAATAATGTTTTTAAAAGTTTTATATAAAACGAAAATTTATAAAATTAATTTTCTTGGTTGTTAAGTTTTTGATTAAAGATTAATTTCCGAACATAAAATCATAATTAATTTTACAACCACTTAGCACAAAACTTTGAAGAAAAAAAAACCTCCGACAACCCCAAATGTTTATTTATCTAATCATCATGCGCCTTGGGGTTAAATGCTGATCAATTCATCCATTTAAATAACACGTTTCAGAGATTTTGTGTAGACCACATTAAGGGTGTACGAACAATAATAGAACAATCTACAGAACTTTTATCCCCGCTTTACATGCACTCTTGGGTGCAAAGGGTTTCCTCCAAAAATCATAAAACTGAACCTGGTTTTGTACTACGATTAGTGTTTCCAATTATTCGACCTTGGCGGTTAACCGGTTAATGCATTACTTGGTTAAAAAAGTACATATATGTAACAATATGTTCATATATGAACAAATATGGAGAAATAAAGTGTCAATCGAATTGAAAAGTGTATATTAATAATAACAACATATAAATTCAGTTAGTTCAACGATATTCGATTTCTCAATAATTTGGTTGTTGCAACTAAAACTCAGTTGAATTAACGGAAATTTGTAAATTTGTTTGTAGTTGTGTGAGTTTTAATACAATATCTTTATTTTTAAGTGAAAAAAACAGTTATTTGTAGAAGAAATTTAATTTTTGACTACATATGTAGTTGTGTTTCAGTAATTATTGCTATTCTTATTCCTCCAATCATAATTAATTGGACATTGGAGTTGCTCCGCTCTAGGATAATCACGTTCGGAATAGGGACTACTTGTAGGAACGTGAATGCGACCAGAGGGTGTCCTCAGGGAGGCGTTTTGTCGCCATTACTATGGACACTGGTCATTGATGAATTACTCGAGGGTCTGAACGACTTGGGTTTCAGGACCTATGAATATGCCGATGATCTTGTCATTTCCGTTGTGGGCCATCTCCGAGCGTATGCAACAGGCTCTGAACTTCACTCTTTCGTGGTGCCGGGAAAAGGGGTTGTCTGTCAATCCGTCGAAGACAATCCTGGTACCATTCACGAGTAGGAGAAAACTTAACCTGTCTATGCCGGTCGTTGTTGGTGTGACGGTTGGCTTCTCTAGCAGTGTTAAGTATTTGGGAGTGACTCTTGATAGCTCCCTTACCTGGAACGAACATCTTGACCACGTCTCCGAGAAGGCCACCGGGGCATATTATGCCTGCCAGAGGCTTTTCGGGAGAACATGGGGCCTAAGGCCACAAATGGTCTACTGGTCGTTCAATACTATTGTTAAACCGATGATCACCTATGCTGCCCTTGCATGGTGGCCAAAAGTTGAGCAGAGTAAGGCAAGGAATGCTCTTAAGAGAATCTACGGTCTTGCGTGTGTTGGCATTACAGGGGCCGGCGGAACTTGCCCGACGGATGCCTTGGGAGTTATGCTGGGGATCCCGGCATTGCATATTTCTGTAATGGAGGTTGCCAGTATGGGTTCCTCTAGACTTAGTGAATTCGGTGGCATGAGGGGGCGACCTAAGGGGTCACATGAGGATCGCGCGCATCTTAATAGATGACCCGATTTCTAAGGTTGCGGACATAGTGTCACCGGAGTGGATCTTTGATAGATATTTTGATGTGTTGTTGTTTGACAGAGACATGTGGACCAATCAATCCTGGGAACCGAAAGATGGTTCTCAGTTGTGGTTCGCTGATGGCTCTAAGCAGTCGAATGCGAACACGGGTGCGGGCGTCTTTGGACCATCCTGGCCAAATAGAAGTATAACCGTTACTTAAATTAAAACATTTTGTACAAATTTAAGATTTGAGGTTTTGTTAAACATGAACTCACAGATAGAATAAAAATACAAAACGTTCACTTATTATTAATTGCTGGACCGTAAGTTCACATTTTCATTTAAAATTTCTAAGGTTCAAGATCATAATTAAATCAAGATCATAATTAAATCTTACACAGTAAAATAGTAAAATCCAAATAACGGGTTTGCAGAACAATTTATACCATATTGTAATTTCTGTTCTACAACCGATTCTTTTTGTATGGATTTTGTCCTATTTACAACAGGTTCTTAACCTCCGAACGAAAACAGGTTGCTTTAGAACCGACTCTAGAGCCAGTTATAGAACTGGTTCTGGGACACTAAATCTTTACATTTTGACTCTCAGGAACATGTTCTAGAACTGGTTCTATGCAAATAGTGGCAAAAGAAGCTGTTTTGGAGAAGATTCCAAGGAGACGAGTTCTAAAAAGTTTTGCTAATCTAATCTATTAAATAGAAAATTCAATGTTTTTTTAATTGTAAGAGAAAATATAAAATTTTTTGAGTAATTCGTATTTTTATCTTTAAGGTCCTGTTTAAAAAACTTATTGTATTAATACCGTTCACAATGTTTTAATTTAATGTGGTCGTATTGGACTATATTTAAAAGTTGTTTAAGCCTTTCACTACCGTTAATTTTTCCATAAAAAATCAACTGTTATTTAAAAGTTTAATCGGTAAAGTTGTTTCAATGGAATCAGTTAAATTAACAAAGAAATATATTTTCAACTTCCTGTCTGTTATTCAATAAACAAAAAAACGGGACTTTCCGTAGTAGTTAAAATATTCAGTTAAAATTTTCTATTCAAAACAAAAAGTTGTTATATTAGCGGTAATCACTCTTGATAGAAAAGTAAAGAAGAATCGAAGAAAACGAGAAAAGAAGAAAACTTTTGACAGATACAACAACAAGATGTATGGGATTTGTTTTTTCTCGTTTTCTTCGATTCTCCTTTTCTTGATAGGAAATTTCTTTGACTCAAACCTTGAGTAAGTTGTAGTAGAAAACAAGAAAAACTTTTTTTGACAGAAGAACAACTGATTTTAGGCGTCACAAGATAATTTCATATTTTTTAAATAAATTGTGAATTATATATATGTTTATATATTAATAAAATTTACCTCCAAGTTGAAAATGCTGCATAAAATCTATTTGTGTTATTGCATTTTCCACTATAAATTTAATTATTTTAATTTTTTCTGATGTTTTTGGCATTTTGCTTATTTAACTTTTAATTACATTTGGTGAAAAACGTGTTCAGCCTAGAACAAATGTAAACAAAGATCAGCTGACAGTGTTGAAAACAAAATTGCTAAAAAAGACGCTCACTCTTTAATGAAAAATAAATCGATAATGTTTCCTCCAAGAAAAAGTTTTCTATCAAGAGTGATTACCGCTATTATATTGAGTATTGAAATAAACGAAAATCTATCTATTTCGGATAAAATTGTACTGGACATTTATCGAATTACATCAGATTATATCTAAAATCATAAATATAAATACAATTATAAGGGCCCATATTTCGGATGAAATTTAATAAGATTATATATAGGGTCACATACACTCATAACAATCCATGCATAAAAATACGAAATTATTGTCAAAACTACAAAAACTTTCGTAAAATGTACAATTTTTCGTTTATTTTACAAAAAATTTGGTTATTTTGACTTGTTGTCGTATCAGTGTAGAAATTGATATGACATCATAAAGCTCCATATCAATTTTCTTTAATCGGGTTACCTGAGTAAAAACGTTCTTATCCAATCATATCTTATTTAATATAACATTATATAAAAACATATAGTGTTGTATAGCTTAATATGGATATATGTGATATGCGCATATTATCATATATAATTTTATCTTGGATTTAGTTTTTCGAACATTTTTGTTATGGTCTCATAAATATTAATATCTTAATATATATCGATTGCTATATATTAGTTAGCATGATTTCATATATAATTTTATATTGCTTAATGCAATGTTACGTATAATAATGTATGGTATCATATTAAAATTTAGTTTTACATCAAATCTAAAGTGTTTAATGACAATTTAAAATTGAATTTCGCTTTGGACATGTTGTACATTACAAATTAAAATGTTGTTTGCAATTAAAAATTTAGAAAATTTCTAAAGTAATTGAGTTAACCAAAATTTTAAAATGATATTTTCATTTGTAATTTTTCTATTTAAAATTTCAGCAGAGAGCTTAATATATTAATCTGAAATTTATAAAATTACAAACATAATTGGAATTTTACATTAGAACTTGCAAAAACTATAGATTAAAATGTAACTAATTATTTTAAATTGAGAAAATTTTAAGTAAAATGTTTAATAACATAAAAATCTTAATTTAAATTAGAATATTTTCACTATAATTTAAAAATTAAAAATAAATCCTTTATTAATTTAAAACTTTTTTTAATTATGAATGAAAACTTTCAATATCAATTACAAATTTTCTTCATTTCAAATAGAACACTTTATAATTTAATTGAAAATTTCTTGATTTCAGCGGAAATGTTAAATAAATACAACAAACTCGTTTGTAGCTAGTTGGAAGGAACCACACGATATTTATATTTAAAATATGTAGACCATGTTATATCCTATTGGGCCAGATCGCCTGGGCAGCGAAAGGCGAGGCTGTTTATATCTCCCTCTGGGGAGAGGTCGCGGAAACTCTTGTCTATGACGAGGGGCGAACTAAGGACAGTGACGGGTTACCAATTGTACAAGATGGGACGATCCTCAACGGATACGTGCAGGTTTTGTGAATTGATACCCGAGACCTCAGAGCATGTTCTCTGCAAATGTCCGAGGCTCTCCGACAGGAGGGTGCGTTATTTTGGTGGTCGAATAGTGACGCCATCGGACGTTTGGAACTGTTTACCTGGTAGGATAGTTGGCTTCGTAGGGAGCCTGAACCAATAGGGTGTATTCGATGGCAGCACAAAATACCAACTTCTGGTCGCGGTGCACAGTCTAATCTAATCCTATTATATTAAATTAGATATTATCTTATAGTATCACTTATCATTTGATTAAATTGGATGAGGAAAAAATTCGGACAAAACTATATCAAATCACTTCAAATTGTATCTAAATAAATCGAATATGATACAATTAGATCTAATGTGATACAATTTAATCTGGCCATTTTTCGGGTGAAATTTTTTTGCTTAATATTGGCAGTGTTTTCTGGAATGCTATTTTTACGGAGTTATTTCTCTGCTTCATAGATTGCGTATTTTCCGATTTGCTCGCTTGTTCGTTTGTTGCATCATTTTTAAATCTACATACACTCAAATAAAAAAGTTAGCAGAAAAACTAGTTAAGCGTTTTATATCCCAATTCATAGTTGTTGTACTAATTTTTAGTAAAAAATATTTTTTAGTAAAAAATATTTTTTATTAAAATTTTTTCTTATTTTCTACGCTTATCATATTTGTGAAAGCCTTCATAAATATGATGAAAGTTTCATTGTTTTTCGTCCAATTCAACTGTTTCATAAATATTTATGAAACGGATTTGCTAATGTGGCCCTATCTCGTTTGGTTTTCGAGATATGGGCCATTATCATAAAAAAATATTGATGACATTTTTCTATGACTTGATAAAGAAGTTATGAAGAATTTTGCATAAAAAAAATTTATTTTATATATGAAACCACCACAAATATGACAACGTTTCTTTTGGTTTTCGAGTTATGAGACATTATCATAAAAAAAATATTGATAACATTTTTCTATGAAATGATGAAGAAGTTATGAAGAATGTTGCATAAATATTTATGAAAAAATTTATCGTATTTATGAAACCATCATAAATATAACAATTTTTCTTTTGGTTTTCGAGATATGGGACATTATCATAAAAAAAATTGATGATATTTTTCTATGAAATCATGAAGAAGTCATGAATAATGTTGAATAAATATTTATGAAAAAATTTATCGTTTTATGAAACCATCATAAATATGACAATGTTTCATAGATTTTCGCCCAATGAAACTGTTTCATAAACATGATGAAAGCTTTTATATCAATTTTTGTTGCTGATTTAAGCAAAATATTTTGGTAATTTTTTTAAACCCGTTTTTGCTAAAATTTAGCAAAATTTTTATATAATTTTCTCTTATTTTTTAGTTGAGAGAGAGCAACGTTTTTTTAGGTTGAACGTTGTTATAATCTAAAATTACAAAGGATAACAAAAATATATTTTATTTTAAAATATATTTACTAATTTTTATGAAAACAATTGGCTGATTTAAGCAAATCGATTTACTTTAACGGTTTTCTAAAATTTTCCTAAATTTTAGTAACGCTTACTAATTTTCCCTCTGATTTTCAGATTACTACACTGATAGAAAAAAATTTGTAATTTTTTTTTGCTAAAACTACTAAAAATTAGTTTAAAATGACGCTGCAAAAAAATCTGATAAAATTAGCAGATTTTTTTGTTAAGCATTAAAATAAATCTGTTGCATCTACAAATATTTAGTTATATTTGAGCTAAATTTTAGTTAACTGAAAGTAACAAATTAATCTGCTAAAATCATAAAAAAATGTGAAAATTTTGAATAAAGATCTTATCATAGATTTATTAACAATTAGTGTTTTCTATTTGTAATGGTAACATTTAATTATGATCTCAAACCTGAAAATTCAAAATGAAGTTTTTAAATAAGTTCTGCTAGTTTTAGCAGTATTTTTTTGCAACGTCGTTTTTAACAAATTTTTAATAGCTTTTTCTGCTATTTTTACAGATTTATTTCTAGGAATGTAGTTTATCGTTTTTAATAACTCGAAAACGGATTTTAACATGGGGTTTATTTCGTTTATTTCAATAAAAACAAAAACTAAAATTATAATTGAGAAAAAAATATTCTGAAAAATTTTTGTGCCACAGTGTTCATTTTTTCACCCAATATTTTTTAACCACACTGTTTTTTTTTTCTGGAACGGATATATGTTTATGCTTGATTTTTAAGTGGTTTACAAATCTTAAAATAATTCAACATCTAATTACATACATAGTGATTAAACCAATTTTGAAAAATTGTTATCCAGAGTTGACAAATAATTGCACAGTAAGTAAATGACTTTGACACATCAAAAACCGGGACACGTAATCTTAATTTTGGTACTTAGGATACAGTGGCATAATCCGCTTTAAATATCAAACATACATTTAATTTTTAAGCTTGCATTGAATCGAGCGATGTTTTGATTGTATTTTTCTGACAGTCAGGCCGCGGTAAGGTCCCTGGGGTCAACGTCTCTGACTACGGTAAGTGCCTTAACTGCCGCGCATCCTTGGATGAGATGGCCAATCAGTTCGACATTCAACTCGTGTGGGTCCCGGGGCACAGGGACATACCAGGGAACTGTAGAGCTGATGAGCTTGCAAGGCTAGGATTCACCCTGCAAGTTCCTGCTGAATTTGCAGGAGTTGGTGTTCCCCTAGCAACCTGTAGGCTGAACAATCGGCTCTACTCCGAGAGGGCGACTGACCTTAGGTGGGCTAATGGCGTGACTTGTGTGGTGACAAGGCACATCTGGCCGGCTCTGGATCTGGGGCGAACGAGGGCGCTCCTGTCGCTTTCCAGGGGGGAAATCTCTGACATAGTGGCGGTGATAACCGGCCAATGTCTTATTGGCAGGCACGCTCGTAGGTTGGGGGTGTTATCGCCTGACTTCTTTAGAAGCTGCGGGGACGAGGAAGAGGAGGCGATTATTGAGCACTTTCTCTGTTCATGTCCTGCGCTGGCGCTACTTAGGAGGGCCTCACTTGGATCGCCGTTCTTTCACGATCTTGGGGATCTTTCAGGTGCTGGTATTCCGCACCTCCTTAGCTTCGTAAGGAGGTCTAACTGGTTCAATTGTGGAGTCTGATCGGTAATCCGTCAGTCTCGTGGCATCACAAAGGACCTCAGAGTCTAAGTGTGCTGGTACTCACGGAGACGGCTACCACTCCGACCTAACCTAACCTAAGTAAAAGAAATCGAAATCTCTCTTAAAATTTCTTTATTTTTTGTTTATTTGACAAAACTCAAATCAAACAATCATTTTAAGGCGGATAAAATTCATACAATTCCAAATGGCAAGTTAATAACCTTTGACGTATACTGCTGTCTGTTAGTTAAGTGTCATATAGTGCGAATCTTTAAATTTTATTAGAAAACATAGGCTGAAAATGAACTACCATCATTTGTAAAGTTGAGTTTTGACAAACAAACAATAAATGAAGTAATTTCAGAAGTAATTTCGACGCAAACTTAAACTCGGGAAATAAATATAACATACTTTTAGGCTTCCAACATTAAGCACTTGTCATTATTTTTACACATGACATTTTTATAACTTTGCCGTTACTGTCAAAAACTAAGTGCCTAATTTTATGTCAATTACATGATTAGTTTTTTTTTTTATAATGGATAATGAAGAATAAGTGAGTGAATTTTTTTATTAAAATATTCAATGACTTTCAGTGTCGTCCGTACAAAACAATTGCTGGGCAAGCTGGTGTTTCCCGCCAAACTATATCTCGTGTTATACCAAAAGATCTTAAAATAAAAAGAATTTGGAAAAAAGCGTCTTCTACAAAAACGGCCACAAAGGATGCAGTAAAATCCTTAAAGAAAAGCGTTCATTAAAAAAAACAAACCACATCAAATGACTGTTTTGTGTTTTTCCATTAATTGATTACAGTAGTTTTTTGTTATTTAAAAAAAGAACAAATTAAATTTGTCAAATGCATATTAATTAAAAACTAATTGCGATTGACGTTAAAATAACACCTTGGGAAAAAAATAAATATTTGTTTATTTTTTTACTAACATGTGGTTCATTTTTACTACAATTGTGGTTCATTTTTTGATCATTAAAAAACAAATGACAATGTTAGTTGAATTTACTGAAATGTAAGTCGTCCTTCTGCAAGTGAAATTTCATTTGTTTTTAACTACATTTGCAGTGATCTTTTCCTACATAGTATTCTAAGTTTACTTAAAAATCTCCAAGCCTTGTAAATTAAAACGTTGTATTAAATGTTTATTAATAAAAAAATATAAATCAAGCTGTTTGTTTTAAAGTTATAAGCCTAAAAGCATGTTATATATTTTTCTCGCGCACTCCTTATACCACTGGATTCTGCGACTAACAATTTCGTTTACGTGGCCGGGGTTTTTGCGTGTCATTTTAAAAGTTGAAATTTTTTTTACAGTGCTATTTGAAAAAATATATTTTTGAAAGAAGCCCACAGATTACAAAAACTTTGTTGCTTAGAAAAGCCAGATTTTCATATTCTTTGATTCCAAAAACTTTTTCTTATCGACTCTTCGACATTTTCGAAAGTAAAATATCAAGCTCTGACAACAGAAAATTATTTTTTATTGCATGTGTAATTTGGAATTTTAAGTGTAATTTTAAATATTCTAATATTTATATGTTAAAACTACACGGCGTATGTTGAATCATATCATATAATATATATAGATTATTTACTGCAATAACGTAATAACTCAAAAAATTTGATTTTGTAGAAATCGAGTTTAAAGTTTTCAATTTATTCCCACCTTGAAGGAAGAAATAACGACATAATTTCTCTCAAGAGGTGAGTATACATTTTTTTTGTAATTTAACCAATACTCAGGGGATGCCCCCTACTCATGCAGTGCATTGTATTGATCAGGAAAATAGGGTATGGGAAGGAGGAAAGAGGGAGTAGTGTTTGTGGATATTTGATTTAAATTTTTCTAAATTGTAAGTAACAGGGAAGACTTCTGCGGGAAGTTTGTTTCACATACGAATTGTTCGACTAAAAAACGAATTTTCTCTGTAATGCGTTGTGCGAAACACAGGACAATCAACTACAAACGGATGTGCTCTACTAGATAAGCGAGTACTACGAATAAAAACGAGGGCTCGAGGAATAAGTTCACTTATCTCAGATGAGCACCTCCCATGGTAATATCGATAGAAAAGTGTCACACGTATAACAATAATTCTGCGTCATTAATTCAAAAATCATGTTTTTTGAGTTGTGACGTTCTTGCAGTAAATGAGCGATATAATAAAATTCATCATACGCCATGTAGTTTTAACATACAAATGTTAGAATATTTAAGATGTACAATATTCAACAAATATTTTCTCCATAACTAATCCAAATCACATTTACATTTTTCAAAGTTTTTGGCTAAAAAATTTAAAAACTTATATATTTGAAATTTATATTATAAAGCACTAAAAATTTCTGGGTGTTCTAAAAATTTTACTGACAACTTACACGCCGCTATTCCGATTTTGATATTTTTAACATGAAAATAAATTATAAACTTACCTAACGTATTAGTGCTGTGAAGAGCATTATAACTCGAAAGGCCGTAAAATCAAGCTTATTTTTCAAATTTCTTTGGATCGTTAAGGTTGACGGCGATGACCCAAAAACTTGTTGCACAATATTACTTGTTATAAATGTGACCCCAAAAAGTCTGAAATGAGAACAGTAAATTTTATAAAAAAAAAACATATCTATAGGGCATTCTTTGTGAACGGGAGACTCTCACCCTGTCCAAAATTGAGATTGAGCTCAGAGGTGTATAACGGCTTAAAATTTTAGTGCATATTTCTACTTTCAAAAGTTGAGTGGTGTAGGTAATGATGATTAAGCCAATATGGAGCCGCGTGTTGAGATACTACTTTCAGAGAAGCTAAAAAAGATGTGAGGAAGGGACGAAATCGGCTTGAAAATTGGCACACGGGGGGTTTTGTAACCGCTAAACTCGAATATGGTATCGGATTTTAAAAATTCAAAATGGCTGCTCCAATAAGGCGAATAATTTAAAAAAGTTTCTGAATGTGCTTCAAAGTTGTAACGTTAACTCCCGTTCACAAAGAATGCCCCATATATATTTTTAATAAAATTATTAATTAAAATTACTTAAACAGTCATTGGAATTTACGTTATATACTACGAATAAACATTCTATAAAAGTATAATAAGTCAACACACACTTTCAAGGTTTCTCTATCGTAAACAGAAATAAACACGTCAGCAAGTAAGCGAAAATAAAATAACAAATACTTCAAAACGAGGAAAAATACGAACAAAATGAAAAAATAAAGTTCGTTTTTATTTTTAAAAAATTGTATATAAAACTACTACACACGAAAATAAGGCAACTACAAAGCCAGTAAAAGGAAATGCATAAAAACAAAGTACATACAGTCAATCAAAAATTTTACATGCACATTACATTTTTCATAATAATTGTAAAATTTGAAATTGGGATGTACAAAAATTACTCGAAAATCTATTCCTTGAGGAAGATGGTTCTCAGGTGTGGTTCACTAATGGCTCTAAGCAGTCGAATTGGAACACGGGTGCGGGCGTCTTTGGACCAGGCTTCCAGCGTGCTTTACCTATGGGAAAATATCCGTCCATTTTTCAGGCGGAGATTTGGGCCATCTGTGTCTGTGCAGGGGAATGCCTGCGAAGGGGAACTCGCAGATCTCGCATCTACATTCTTTCTGACAGTCAGGCTGCACTGAGGGCCTTAATGGCTTATAAGGTGTCGTCCGGGTTGGTCATGGAATGCATTCAGACTCTCAATAGGCTCGGAAGTGGCAACTCTCTAACATTGGGGTGGATTCCTGGTCATGAGGGGCATGAGGGCAACGAGAGGGCAGATTGTCTTGCCCACCGCGGGGCCCGAAGGCCCTTTATTGGTCGTGAACCATTCTGTGGAATACCTGCGGGGTATGTTAGGGAAAGACTTAGGGCATGGAGAGAGTCTGAATTCTTTGGTTACTGGGAAAACTCTCCTGGTCAGCGTCAGGCTAAAGGATTGATCTCTTTTTGCAGTAGGGAATACTGTATACTGTAATCTCAGATACCATCTGCACAAGAAGGGTCAATCGGACACGGATATGTGTAGGTTTTGTGAGATGGTGTCTGAGACCTCGGAGCATGTTCTCTGCGAATGTCCCTGGCTTTGTGATAGGAGACTTAGGTTTCTAGGTGATCGCTTCATTTCGCCTTCCGACATCGCGAACATTTTGCCTAATAGGATAATTGGCTTTATAGGTAGCTTGAATCTGTAGGTAACTTTAGGCAGCACAAAATAACTACATTGGTCGCGGTGCATAGTGCCTTCTGATCTAATCTAATTCCTTGAGGTCTGAACATTTTTCTAATAAAATATGTCAGGATTTTTTAAATAAATTTTCAGTGTTTTCTTTTTATACAATCATATAAAAAGGAGTGAGATCAGTGAAACTAGTGCACAAATAAATCAATATAACTTTTGATGTTGTGAATCAATTTGTATAAATATAACGGTGTATTATTATTATTAAATGCTTTTACGCCAAATTATCGGCACATAGTGCCATTACAAAGTTTCTCCATTCTTGTCTGTTCTGTGCCAATGTCCTTAGTTGTGGCCGTGAGAGCTGTTGCTTATATTGTCCTAAGTTCTTCTAACAAGCTGCGCCGCCAACTTCCCTTTGGTCTTCCTCGCCTTCTTTGGCCTTGGGGGTTCCACTCGAGTACTTCTTGCCCTATGTCGTCAGTAGGTTTGCGCAATGTGTGGCCTAGCCTACACTCAAATAAAAAAGTTAGTAAAGTCAGCAAAAAATTTTGCTAAGTCAGCAAAATTTTAGTCAGGAGGGTGCTTGCAAAGAAACTGCTAATGTCAGCAAAATCTCGCTGATTTTTAGCAACAAAATTAGTAGATTCAGCAAAAGTTTTGCTAACACTTAGTAGATTACAAATTAAAAAACCCCTGCTAAAAATTAATAAAATTTTTGCTGATTATTAGTGGACTGAAAAAAACTCAAAAAATTTGTAGAAAAATTATACTTTAGTTAATTTATTTGCTGAGAATCATAAAACATATTTTTGTAATTCTGTTTAAAATAATTTACAATACGTTTCAAAATATAAAAATGTTCATACTCCCAAATTGACGATATGAATAAATGTAATATCTAAAAACAATAGAAATAACTACATATTAATAACATAAACGAAATTATCTTTGAACTACTTACATCAATTATTGTCTAAATGATGCTATCTTTTAAAGGAACGCAAATGTCGCAGGGAATTATAGAAACGAAACGAAAAAATAACAAAATATAACATATACAACCCTTTTTGTTTGCAAAAATATATTGTTTGCAATTTGACCACACAAGATTATTAATATATATAAACATTTAGTTTACAAATACACATTTAATCTTTATTAAATTTAAATATTTTATTTTGTCTTTTATTTAAGCAGGCCACGACGCAAAATTCAAGTTGTTTTAATCCACAATTTTGTTTTATAATAAACAGATACAAAAATCTTCCATGGGTGATTTTTTTATATTATGTCTGACTAGAGTTGTACTTTTTAGTATAATTTTTCTCGTCACTACTACATCGTGACATGCCGCGACATCTAATTCATTCTGAGTATAGCTTTCAGTCTGGTTGTCGTTCACACTATTGATGTGCTAATAAACACAATTTTTTTTTAGCAAAATAAATTAGTAAAACATTAGTAAAATATTAGTAAAACATTAGTTCAAAACAGTACTGAATAAGTATAACTAAAATTTTAGTTTAAAACATAATTTTAGCAAAAAATTTGCTGACAAATAGTATACCTGATTTACAAGATGTTTTACTAACTTTTCTACTAACTTATTTTTTTGAGTGTAGTATTTAATGATATTTTATACAAATTGAAATTTTATAAATATAATTCGAAAAGTATTTGTTTTTTATTAATATTTTTACTTTTTAAGAAATTCTATCGTGTGCCCCGGTAGGCTAGTTGGTAGCGTGCTGGCTTAGCAGTGCGGGTGTCGCGGGTTCGATTCCCACCAGAGGCACTGGTCTGTTTTCGCTACAACGCGCCAAAAGACATAGTAGCTAGTGCTCGGTTATGGTAATAGTATATAATTTATAATTATATGATTATTAATTAATAATGTTAAGTTTTCTTCGATCTTCTTCGATCTTCTTTTATTTTATTCTTTTTAGTTTAAACGAGCTTAAGATCATTTATTTATTAATTATTTAAACTAAAAAGAATTGTTAATTAATAAAAAAAAAAAAATTTTAGCCAATATGGTTTTTATTGTTTCTTCAGTAACCTTCTTGCTGTGAAATGACGGTTTAGTTTTAAAAGTCTTAGCATCTTTGGCGACTTGTTTTGTTTTCATCATTATTCTTTTAGCTAGAGTCCAATATCGATCTATTGGTCTCAGTTCTGGGCAGTTAAGTGGCATTGTCTCTCTTGCTACCAAAGCCAAATTATTCCCCTGGTACCACTCTACCGCTGATTGGCTATAATGATAAGATGCAAGGCCAGACCTTAAGCAATTGGATACCTCATGTTCCCAAATAAATGACTATTCCCTATTTTCAAACGCTCTTTTATGTACAAATCGATATTTATAGTGACTGTTGTTATGTAAAAGGTACTCCTTTTGCCTCAAGTGGAAATTGTTTGCCAAACTAAAAATTGGGTTGTAAACTTTGTTTTTTTTTTGTCCAAATTGTTTCCTTAACATGTCCTTTTGCATCCGCTATATAAAGTTCCTGCCCTGGAAGCTGGGAAAACACAAATACAACAATCATATTTTGTTACAAAATTACGACACAGCTTTTTTGACTCGTTCCTTGATCTCATTATTCCTGGAATTTCGGATAGGCTCTCTTTGCACTTTATGTGCTTTTAGTCGTTCGCTATTTTAACTTTTATGACCAAAAACTCTAAACAGTTGGACTTACAACTGATTTTTTTTTTTTGACAGGCTAGAGTTTTTCTTCAAAAGGCTCATCATTTTCTTAGCAGTATTTGGATAAAAAATATCCTTTTTAATATCGGTTCAAGGACTTCTATAAACAAAACGAGTGGCATTTTTAGCAATTGCTGTAAGAGAACGATATGGGATTTCTTTGTAAATTTCAACTATTTTTTCTCTTACTTTTTGTTTATTATCCATTTTTTGACGATCTTACTCCTTATGCAGTTACTCTCTTTTTGGCGCAAACTTTAAAGAATTTTGAAAACAAGATAACGCCGTAATTATAGGCCCTTTATAAGGGATTGGCTATTAAAAAATACTTAAAGTATCAGACATTAAGCTAAAAAAAAAACTTTAAAATATCTGTATTATCTTACATTATTGGAGGTCAAAATATCCCCTGGAATTACCCCTCCAGCCAAACACCTCCTAAGTGCGAATGCCAATCACAAGATTGTTCAGAATTTTAGATCGGAATAAAAATGTAAGATATAGATGTCAAATAATTGGAATTTTGGCATTACTATGTGAATATTTCTGATTACTTAGAAACTTCGTATTAGAGAAATCTATTGATATTTCGAATTTTTATAAAGACAATTAATTTTACAGTCAAATAATGTTCTTTTGGAAGTTAATCTTTAAAACCTATACGGTTTTTAAGGAAAAATGTTTCAGAAACTGTACAAAATTAAGTAAATAAATTAAATTTAACAAAATATAAGTGTTCGCTCAATTATGAGAGTAACTATATTTCTAAAAAATGTAGATTTTGTGAACGGTTAAATCCTCCGCTGTGTATATTGAAGAAAATGGACAAATTTTCTATATTAATCAGCTCAAAAATGCTTTTAAATATGGTCAGTTCTTCTTTTTGACGAGTTTGACAGTTTTCTGCCGTCACAGGAAAATACACTAAAACTATCAAAGTGCGTATTGATTCTGATCCCAGCGCAAAACCACACATTACCAAACATGGGTAAATAATGTATAGCCATAGGGCTACACGCATTACAATACACATTACTTCACTTATGAATTTTACAGGCGTTGAGCCTAAAAGTAATGTTTGGACTTTTTACCTAGTAGGGGGTAAATTAACTGGTTACTTATATGAAAACCGGGATCTAAAAAGTAATGTGGCTATAAATAGATTTTCATAAAAAAAAATTTATAAAACAATTATTACAAATATATTTTTTTAATTAAATAAAATGTAATTAAATTGCTGTACTTGGAGTTACCTTAATTATACCTTACCCTTACCCAAGCTTACAAAAAATCATAAGGTAACGTGTCTATAATTATATTTTCGAAAAGTTATTTTAATTATTACTTTACGTTGATATTTCATGCATTATGTAATTGATGATTGGTAAGTCATTATTTTATGTTTTGAAATAATGTAATGATACATCATTATTTTTAACTAATTTATGTTTCAAAATAATGTTGAAGGTAATTTAAGGTACAATGTAATGCATTATATAACAACTATAGGTAACTAATTACTCTATGTTTCGAAATAATTCTGAAGGTAAGGAGTATTACTTACAAAGTAATGCATTATGTAACCTATTATCGGTAACTATTTTTTTTTTTTTGGAAAATAATGGTACAGGTATAGAGTATACATTACAAGGTAATGCATTACACTTTATCGCACCCAATACCAAAGTTTTCCTTTGATACTCAAGCTTTAATTGAACAATTCAAGCTACTCAAGTAGTACTGGTTACGTTTCTAGCTCGTGCGTTTGACGTTTTTTTTTATATCAATATTTTGAAATTAATATTAAAAAAATAATCAATTATGTGAGTAACTGTATATTAAGAAAATCTATTCTTAATTAATTCTGAAGTTATGGTAAATTTTGTATAAAAGGATGAGTGACTTTTTTTTACTAAATTTTCACAATTACTTCAAGTACCACACGGCGTATGAGAGTTACGGTTTATCATTATAAACTTATACGTAGTGTGGTAATTGTAATTGTGAAAATTAAGTGAACAAATCATTTAATAATTTCTACAAAATTTGCTTTAACTTAGAAATAAATGAATTGATGGACCACCTTAATTTCTTAGAAATAATCGGTCAACCCGTTAAATCTCCAAAACTTTGTTTATATCTCCATTTCAAGATTTTATATCTTATTTCGAGAAAAAATTATTTAAAGTTTAATGTTAAGTTTATTACTTAAAAGAAAACTTTCAAAATTGTAGGATTAAAAATATATCCAACCTAGGAGCTATAAGAACTGTGAATTATAGAAGAATCGAGAAAAAAATTTGCTAAATTAAAACAAATTCATAAAAAAGTTAAAAAATAAAAAATACAATTTTTATTAAAAATTACACATAGAGAAAAGATTTCCAACTGAAATTTGATTTCTACGATTAAAAGCAGTTGGTACAGCTAAACATTAGTTTTTACAATAAAATTGGGTTAATGCAACTAAATATTAGTTGCAGCACCAAAAAATATCTAGAAATCACATTTGAATGTAATTGTTATAATCGAATCTATTGCAGACCCCATCCGTTTCAACAGTAATAGAAAAAAATTAGTGCTAAAAATTAGTTCAAAATGACGTTGCAGAAAAAACTGCTACAATAATCTTATTTTTTGCTAAATATTAGTAAAATAAGAATAGCAAAGATAAATCTGTTACATATACAAAAATTTAGTTACATTTGTGCTAAATTTAAGTTAATTGACAAATTAATCTGCAAAAGCCAGCAAAAAAAATTTGCTAAATATTAGTAGACAAAACAAATCATAAAAAAATGTGAAATTTTTAAAATATTTTTTAGATTTTTTTAATCCGAATAAATATCTGCCCTTCTGAAGTCCACCATAAAAAATTTCATACCAAAAATTTCAGCAAAATATACTGTTATTTGCATTCTACTAAATTTAAGGTAAACATAGCAAACATTTACTTGACATTACAGTTTTTGTTTACTGTGTTTAGTCTGCAAAAGTGTGTGCTAATTTTAAATAACTATTTTTAATTATCTAAAATTGAACTCGAATATAACTAAAATTTTGTAAAGTCAACAGTTTAATTTTTGTTGTTTTAATTTTATTACTAATTAGTTAATAAAAATCTGCTAATTTAAGCAGTTTTATCTGCAACGTCTTTTTCACTAATTTTTAGTAGTTTTTTCTACTGTAGGTTTATTTCTATGAGTGTGGGTATCACAATAAAATGTGGTTATTACAACTAAATTTTAGTTGCAGCACGCAAAATATCCAGAAATCAAATTTGAATGTGATTATTATAATCGAATTTATTCACTCATAAAAATAAAGTGCCAACCGAATTGAAAAGTGCATTTTAGTGGCTACCACCAATGAATTCGGTTAGTACAAATATAATCAAATGTGATTTCGGAATATTTTGGTTGTTGTAACTAAATTTCAGTTGTATTAAACGAACTTCGTTGTGAAAGCCAATTTTCAGTTGTACCAACCGATTTCAGTAGCACTAAGTGAATTTCAGTTCGCAAATGGCTAAATTTTTCTCTGTGTGTTGCAACTAAATTTCAGTTGTATTAACCGAATTTCGTTGCGAAAGCCAATTTTCAGTTGCACCAACCGATTTCAGTGGTAACAACTGAATTTCAGTTTGTAAATGGCTAAATTTTGCTCTGTAACTTTGTACACTAACAGAAAAAAAAACTATTAAACATTTGTGCTGAGACTACTAAAAATCAGTTCACAAGGAAGTTTGCAGGAAAAACTGCTAAAATAATCATATTTTTTTTTTGCTGAATACTACACAGGTGGTCTAGAATTAGGTATTGAATTACATATTACACAACAAGTGAGTATTGGGTTTGAAAGCACTATATTTCCGATTTCTCGAAAACCTATTGGAATGTAGAAACTCTGAGGTCAGAATTCAGGGGACCTCAAGCCTTTAGAAAAGTAAGCTTTAGCGATATGGCCTTGGTCACTCTAAAATGTTGTGAGCCTGTGTTGTCATAACTTAAATTTGTCTACAGATTGTTTTTTGTCTACAAATATTTCTCAAAAGTTTTTACTAATTTGAGCAGAGTAAATTGCTATTTTCTATTTACTAAAATTCCACTCAAATATCCCGTGTAAACATAATATTATATAATCTTGTATAATGTGATCCAGTTTTGTACAATTTAATATTTTTTTTTTTTTTTTTAAAAAGAGAGGCAACACTCAGGAAATACTTCCTATATTTAGTGTGTTGCTTTCTTTGGAAAGGGATAGTATAGAGATGAAAGGTGGGGAAAGATGAAGGGCTTCAGACATGGCAACACTGTAATTGCGCGAGATGATAAGTCTTAGAACAGTTGTTGCTCGCCACCTGATGGAGAGTTGGCGAACTTATTGAAGCTTTTTGGTTCATAGCCCTGATTCATTATTTTACTTCGGTGGGGTTAATTGCTATGGGAACACCGAAGGTGGACATTGCGATACGTATGAGGGATAGAAAAAACTCATACATATTAAGTTGATGTTGCCGGCACCGGGGATCGAACCCGGGACCTTCTGTGTAAAAGTCCAACGTGCTAACCATTACACATCATGTATAGTAGGATTCAATTTTACTTGCCACTGTAATTTTTCGTAAAACGGTAAATTTAAATTTATCTTACAATATGTTATACCATACATTGTTAGACTGGCAATATAGAGTTGAATTGGCAGAATTAAATTAATATATGCACTTAGAATACTATGTAGGTAAAGACTACTGCAAATGTAGTTAAAAACAAATGAAATTTCACTTAAAGATAAGACGACTTGCATTTCAGTAAATTCAACTGTTTTTTTAATGTTCAAAAAATGAACCACAAAAATAAACAAATGTTTATTTGTTTTATTTTCTTAAATAAAAAAAAACTACTGTATAAAAAGAATGCAAATTCATAATACAGTAATTTAATGTGGTTTGTTTTTTTAAATGAACTACATATGTAGTCAAAAATTAAATTTCTTCTTCAAATGACTGTTTTTTCACTTAAAAATAAAGATTACTGCACAACAACTCAAACAACTACAAATATTTACAGCAGAAGTTCCTTGAGTGTGGGAATAAACAAAAACAATATTGCCCCATGTTTGAAATTCATAACATCCTGTTCAAAACTAAAAATATCTATTAAAATTATTTCTATATCAATCAAAAATTTATATGTTAAACTAAATTTTTTAATAGATATAGAAATAATTTTAATAGACATTTATGGCGAGATTATTGAATGTCCAGTTTAAATTTAACAAACAGTTAAATTGAAAATTTATATGGGAAACAACAGCAAATGTGTCAGTTAAAGTCCAAGTTAGTAGCTAACGGGACATTGTGAAAATGAGGCTAAGCATATACAGTAGTGGTCAAAACATTTGGAACTGAGATCGCATTTGTTGTTTTCATTGATTTATTTTCTTCAAATCACACTTAGTTACTAAAATTTATTTTTTACATATTCTTCATACATTGTTTTATGTTAAACAAATAAAAAAAAAATTAATTCCCTTAAATTAAAACAACAAAAAAATTAATAATAATAGATGTATTCAAAATGCAGGTGTTCAAAACATTTGCAACTCTCATTATTCTTACTCTTAACGAAACAATTTATACTAACAAATGCTAGGATATAACGGTAATCGCATTCCTTTTTAATATGAGATTCAGGCCGTTACATTTTTAAACAAATTTATTATAATTATTGTTCTTTAATGGTTGTAATAAGATGTTGGAAGCATAAACATCGTAAGAATGATTTTTGTAAAAAAATTGCATGAAATAAATACAATTCTGATTTAAATTCAAAGTACTTTCCCAAAAAGAAATTTCTATAAAGTACTTCGTTCCAAAATCAACGATTTGCCGCATTGTTAATATTGGTAACATCTACACAACTCATAAAGGTGGAAGACCCCGTTTTACAACTGTAAGAGAAGGTCGGAAAATCAAGAATTTTTTACGAAATATCCCAAAGCAGTTCCCAGAGAAGCTAAAACTGAGTTTTTAATAGATGCCAGTCTTCCCACCATTAAAAGAAGAGCCCGAGAATATGGTCTTAGAAGTTATATATGTACAGAAAAACCGTTTGAGTCGGAAAAAACACAAAAAGCTCGGCTTGACTTTGCACGCACCCATTTGAACTGGACTCAACAGCAATGGAAAAATGTATTGTGGTCAGATGAGTCTAAATTCAATCTCCAGGGATCAGGAAGAGCCAATGTTCGAAGACCACAAGGCCTAAAGTTTAATTGCAGATACACAACCGCCACAGTGAATCACAGAGGTGGAAACATTATGGTGGGTGGGTGTTTTTCAGAAAATGGGATTGGCCCAATTCACCGCATTACTAGCACAATGACGGCCACAATCTATAGAGATCTTTTGAGTTCAGTTATGCTTCCGTATGCTCAATGGGAAATGCCACTCTCATGGACCTTCCAGCACGACAACAACCCAAAACACACGGCGGGGGTTGTAAAAGTTTGGCTGCAGGAAAATGAAATTAATATCATGTCGTGGCCGGCTTAATCTCCCGATCTCAACCCGATTGATAACATATGGATGATTGTAAAACGGAATATCGGCAATAAAGTATTCCGAAATCTTTTCGTAGAGTTGAAGAAGCAGTGGAATGAAATTTCTGACGATTATATTAAAAAGCTCATTGCCTCAATGCCTAAGAGGTGTTCAGAAGTTATAAAAAATAATGACTACGCTACAAAATACTGAGCGTTAAAACCATTGTTTGTATTTCCTGTTAATTACCTTAAGAGTTGCAAATGTTTTGAACACTGCACTATCGACTTATTTTGTTGAAATTACTTTTTTTTATTTTTGAGAAGTTATGAATAATTTTTTTATATTTGTAAAATAATATGCTATAACTGAATTTAATAAAAAAAAAACAAAAACTTATACCACAAATCTTTTTGATCAAAAAAATTATAATTACCTAAACCATGATTTCAGTTGCAAATGTTTTGAACACCAGTGTATAATTTAACTGTACGTTAAATTTAAATTGGGCTCTTAATAATCGGACCATAATACTTAGCCCCCTGTATTTTATTTAACAAATTTATTTTCACTGGATTGAATCGTATCAAATTATATCTAACTCAATACTACATTTATACACAATACGATCCACCATTTTTCGAATCAAATTCTATTTCAATTAGATATAAGCCTATATAAAATTTGATACATTTCTTTGTTGCATCATATTAATTTTTTTTATTAATCGGGATAACTAAAATTTTGTGAAATTAACAGTTTTGCTCTTCTTATTATATTAATATTTAGCAAGAAAAAAAATCTGCTACTTTTAGCAGTTTTTCAGCAACGTCTTTTTTAACTTATTTTTAGTAGCTTTTTCTGCTATTTTGACTGGTTTATTTCTATGAGTGTACACCGAATTAAAATTCTGTATCTCGTTTTTCAATTGGAAAAGTCGTCTAATTCAAGTTGCTAAAACGTTTCAAGCTTTCATTTAAATTAAATTTTCCGCTTTATACTTTTCTCTTATACACAATATCATGAAATTTCTTTTTTTTTTTGCAAGCTTAAACGAGCACAAACATTTATTATGATCAGGGACAGGAACTTCATGTACTAAAAATAGTGGTTTAGGAGCCTATGCATGAAAAATCTTAAAATATGCACTAAAAACTGAAAAAAAATGCACTTACATTTTTTTTTTAATTAATTGTTTTCATGTGTTTAAGTAATTTTACTTAAATAAAAAAGTTATTTTGTATTGTTTAAAATATTCTCTGCACACGTTTTGTACAATTCAAACTAAATTTTAAGTAAATATTTGTATTGAAAAATACGCATTTAAAACACCACTAAAACCTGTACCCTTAATCACAGTTAGCAAATCAAATTTAAGAGAACACTTTAAAGAGCTTAAGCACATTGAATCCTCTTTAGATATATGCTCGTTGGTCAAACATAAAATAATATTAAGTCAGTTTTTATGAAAAACTAATCAAATCAATAAATAAAATAATATGAAAATAACTAAAAATATGCAAAAATAAGTAAAAATATGTGCGCCCCGGTAGGCTAGTTGGTAGCGTGCTGGCTTATCAGTGCGGGGGTCGTGGGTTCGATTCCCACCAGAGGCACTGGTTTGTTTTCGCTACAACGCGCCTAAGGCCATAGTAGCTAGTGCTCGGTTAGGGTAATAGTATATAATTTGTAATTATATGATTATTAATTAATAACATAACAAACAAGTAAAAATATGCTATACAAATATGCATTTAAAGCTAAAGATGCTAAAATATGCATTTATAGCAAAATATGCAACAATATGCACTAACAAATCGATACCATTTTAACGCAAACTCTTTGATTCGCATAAATATTTTGTTTACTCTGTTCTCAGTTTAAAGGAAAACAAAAAAACATGCATTGTCATGAACATTTCCGGTCCCTGATTATAATAATAAAAATTTACTTTATTTATACTGCTTCATATTGTTGTATATACTACTTTGTGGTTTTTATACACTTATTTACCTAAAATAACACGAGCAAAGAACGTGAACAGGCAAATCGGAAAAAAATAAAACGAACAACACAAAATGGGCATCAACGGTACACTGAAAAAAAAAAATCTGCAAAAGTTTGAGTCAGTATACTTTTAGCTGTGCAGACAAAATGCTAATGTTAGCAAAATCGTTTTGCTAAAAATGGCGTTGCAAAAAAAACTGCTAAAATTAGCAGATAATTTTTGCTAAAAGTTAATTTAATACGAGCAGCAAAAATCGGTTAACTTAACCAAATTTAAGTTAAATAGAAATTTACTATTCCTGTTAAAAATCGACATATATGGATCCATACATGAGCAAACATGTTCCATTCTTGTCCATATACATCCATACATGATTCATATGTGTTCATAAATGATGCACATTTGTTCATGTGTGTGCATTAACGAAAATTAAGTTAATACTTACATACATAGTCATATGTGTCCATACATTTCCATACATGATCCTATATGTACATTAACGAAAATTAAGGAAATATTACTATGTATGATCACATATGACTTCCTATGAGCATATATGAATCCTATATGTACATGCATGGCTTCGTATGTCTTCATACATGAGCATGAATGAGTTCATACATGTTCGTAAATGGATGCATATATGTTGGTTTACAACATGGCTGCTAAAATTAGCAAAAACTTTTACTAAATATTTGTAGACTAAAAATAGCAAACAAAATCTTTAATATCAACAACATTTTTACTAAATTCTCCTAAAATTAAAATGCAAATAACACTATATTATGTTGCAATCTACAATTTTTTAACAAAAATATCTGTAGATTTTCAGTAATTTCAGAAGGGCAGATTTGTATTCACATTAAAAACAATCTACAAAAAACTAAAAATTTCACATCTTTTGATGACATCTACTAATATTTAATCACATCTACTTATATTTAACAAATAATTTGATGATTTTTGCAGATTAATTGGTTTCTTTAAAAAAATTGCTATTTTAACAGTTTTTTCTAGTTGTAGTAAAATTGTTTACTATTTTTTTTTCTATCAGTGCAGAAATATCCATAATTTCACAAATATCTTTAATTGATAAAAATTAAAATTCTGCACACAAATTAAAAAAGTCTGTTAAAGTTACAGAAAAATCTGCAATTTTACAGACAAACGAGTAAACAAATTATATATGGTAACAAATAAATCATATACATGCTATACATAATGAGATAACACAGATTTATTATCATATATAATAATACATTCTCATATATGACATACTATGCAATCATATATGGTGCAATATAAGCTGTATAATTTAAGATATAACAATATATAATGTCTTATAAAAAATATTTTTGGTGCGATCTTAAATGTGCTTATTTATAATAAAACATAATATATAATTATATATGACATTAAATGCTGTAAGATTCCATACATGACACCAGATTAAAAATTTAGTTTGAGATATGATTATATATGGTTCAACATCGTTAATATTTTCTATGCGTATAATATATAATTATATATTGTTATACAGTATATCGCCATACATAATTGTATATGCGCAAGTTTTTTTTTTTTAATTTTACAAAAAGTTATATATGTCATGGGATTTAAGTAAATATAATTTAATCTCAAAATATCTTATTCGATCCACCAAATATTAATTATCTTTTTAGAACATATTAGATCCAATTGGATCGAAATTAATCACATGGTATATTTTGGGATCTATAAGGATCTTAAATTAGAAATCAATTTTGAGATAAATTTTTTTTTATCTAATTTGAGTTATCTAATCGGATATTACTGGATAACGCAATTTTGAAAAAAACATGGCTAAGAATAATTACCGATATAAAGGGTCCTCCAAATAACTTTCTTTTTTTTTGAACTCCTGAACCAATTGGACTTTGTATGGCGTCATACCAAGGTCTTTATGCAAAATTCGTCTCAATGATGTCTCCGAAATGTTCGATTGTTGAGAACGACGGTGAATTGATGTTGATGGCGCTTCACGCACACTTTCTGCCACAGCAGCAATATTCTCGGGTGTACGCACTGTTTTTGGTTTTTTACGCTTTGGTTTATCGATGAGGATGCCAGTTTCTTTCACTTTTTTCACAAGATAACGAACATACGGACCATATTCGTTCAGCGGAAGGATAGAACTAATTATCTGTCAAATTAGACATGAGCTAAGTGTTACCATTCACGAAATAAGCACTAGTTGAAAAAAAAACGTTAGATGGCGGACCCTTTATATTAAATGAGATCAAATTTTGTATTTGAGACATAACTTTTTTTTGAATGGGCGAACATTTAACTATTTTTAGGCAAAAACTGCCTGTAATTATTAGTGAAGTAAAAGCAGTAGCAAAAATTAGTAAACGTTACTAAAATTTAGTAAAATGCTAGTAAACCCTCAATGGAAATCAATTTGCAAAAATCAGCCAACTGTTAACCAAAAATGAGTACGTTTTTTAATTAATATTTATTTTTATTATCCTTTGGAGTTGTTTTTTATGTTTTGATTATAAAAATGTTTAATTAATAAAATTGGTTGCTAATTTTAGCAACTCGGGTTTAAAAATTTTGTGAAATATTTTGCTAAAATCAGCAACGAAAATTTGTAAAAAAAAATTTGTAAATAGAGAATAGGAAAAATCTTGACCAAAAATGATTTGGTACTAAAAATTAGTACAAAAACTGGAAATTTGGATATAAAACGTATTACTAATCTTTCTACTAACTTTTTTATTTGAGTGTGTCTACATTTTGTATACCTATGCAGAGCTACATACATTTTCGCAAAGTCTCAAAATTTTTCTCATTTGTAAATGTGTCTTTCGAAGAGTTGGTTTTTTAGTGTCACGTACATATTGTTACTTGGTTGCTGTCCATACTCAAAATGTGCTCAACAGTACAATTTTTTTAGCCAAATAAATTAGTCAAAAATTTGTTTAACTGAAAACTTTGCTTTTTTGCTGAAAACTCAAATTTAGCAAACAAAATTTTAAGAAAAAGCTACGAAAAATTTGTCAAAAATTACGGTGCAGCAAAAACTGCTAAAATTTTTTTTTTGCTAAATATTAATAAAATAAGAACAGCAAAAATAAAACTGTTATCTTTACAAAATTTTAGTTATAGTCGATGTGAATTTTAGTTAATTGAAAATAACGTTTCAATTTTAGTTAATAGAAAAAAGCAATTTACTCTGCTAATATTAGCAAAAGCTTTTACTAAATATATGTGAAACATAAACAGCAAACAAATACTGTAATATCAACAAAATGTTTGCTATATTTACCTTAAATTTAGTGGAATGCAAATAACAATATACATATTTTGCTAAAATCAACAACTATAAAAAAATTTTAAATTTCACTTGTTTTATTATATTTTTGTCTACTAATGTCTAGCAAATTTTTGTTGCTGATATTAGTAGACAATTTTGTTACTTTCAATTAACTAAAATTAAGCTCAAATACAACAAAATATTTGGATATTCAACAAATTTATTTTTGCTATTCTTATCTTACTAATGTTAAGCAAATAGAAAATCTGCTAATATTAGCAGTTTTTTTCTGCAACGCCATATTAAACTAATTTTTAGTAGTTTTTACTAAATTGTTTACTAATTTCATTCTATTGGTGTACCTACAAGACCTTTTACAAATTAGTCTACTTACTTATTCTTTTGAGTGCATATTAACAAAGTATAAGCGAAAATTTCTGAAATTTTTAGTATTTCATTTGACTGTTTACCGTTGCCATTTGCTGTTGTTGTAGTTAGTTGCCCCCGTTAATGTTGTTTTTACTTTGATCGCAACAACACCAACAAAACCATGAAAAAAATTGATATTCGCCTAACGAAGATGCCAACGAGGAATATTTAAACGAAGAATCATGTACGAGTATCACCACTAAAACCAACAAATATTTTACTACGTACACAATTAATCTTGACGAGTCATTTGCTTTTCATTGTTGTTTTCTAAACTCTTATTATTTTGTACAAATATTTTAACACTCGTGTTTAGCCGAATGGTTTTAAGCACACACCCGATGTTATAGAAAACTACATCATGTAGGCACCACTTGGTTTAATTTTATTGTTATTATGATTATTATTTTATGGGGTCTTTTTTTTTTAGCTCGTTTTGTTTCACCTTTCATTTGTATGTAGTGTTGTTGTCATAGTGCCATTTATCTGAGGGGGCTGTGATTATTTATTAAAAAAATTTAATATTAAAGCCTTAATGACACTATTTTTAGGGTTTATTTTTAAATTTTTTGGAAATGTTAAGGAAGAAGTAAGTGAACAAATTAAATAAAAATCCTTAAAATAAAATTACTTGAGCCAGAGTAAAACGATTTTTTTTTTTAATATAAATACAACATTTTTGATCTTCAAAGTTTAGTAATGTCACGATGCTTGTTAGGAAGAGAGCCTAGCCGCGTGTTTGATTGCTAAGAAGCTCTGCCTATTGTGGAGGCTCTAGCTTTTCTTAAACTTCGAGTTCTGATGAAATCTTTAGCGATATCGAAATACATTTATGCGTACACTTAGGAAATTATGTTGGTAAAGACGACTGCAATTGTAGTCAAAAACAAATGAAATTTCATTTAAAAAAAGGACGACTTACATTTCATTAAATTCAACTAACATTGTCATTTGTTTTTTAATGTTCAAAAAATGAATAACAATTGTAGTAAAAATGAACCACATGGTAGTAAAAAATAAACCAAAAATTTTTTTTTGTATTTTTTTAAATAACAAAAAACAACTGTAAAAAATGAATGTAAAATCATAAAACAGTCATTTGATGTAAGTTGTTTTTTTAAATGAACTACAAGGTTAGTTAAAAATTTTATTTGTTCTACAAATGACTTACATTTACATTAAAAATAATGAAACTGTATTACAACCCAAACAACTACATATTTTTAAAGCAGAAGTTCCCTGAGTGTATACCTAGCTAATACATACTAGGGTGGGGCGATTTGAACATCTTAATGGGCGCTTCGCGTTTCTGATTCTTGGGATTGTACTGAGCAAGAAAGTCCACTAGACCATACGGCTACACTCAAAAAAATAAGTTAGTACAAAAGTTAGTAAAACGTCTTGTAAATCAGGTATACTATTTTTTAGCAAATTTTTTTTGCTAAAATCGTGTTTTCAGCTAAAATTTTTGTTATACTTATTCAGCTCTTAACTGTTTTATACTAATGCTTTACTAATATACTAATGTTTTACTAATTAATTTTGCTAAAAAAATTGTGCTGATAAGCACATTAATAGTGTGGAGGACAACCAGATTGAAAGATATGCGCAGAATGAAGCAGATGTCGCGGCATGTCAAGATGTAGTAGAGAAGAGGAAAATGATACAAAAAAGTACAACTCTAATAAGACATATAAAAAAATCAACCATGGAAGACTTTTGTATCTGTTTTTCATACATAAAACAAAATTGAGGATTAAAACAACTTAAATTTTGCGCTGTCACCGGCTTGTGAAAATAATTGTCTATTAATAAAATAAAAGACAAAAGAAAATATTTAAATTTAATATGTATTTCTATAATAAATGTTAATAGATTAATAATCTAGTGTGGTCAAATTGCAAACAAACATATACAGACATGTAGACAGAGTAAAGCGAAAGACAAAGACACACAACTTAGGTAGATTTGTATGGTTCCTTTTTCTTATTGCAAAAAAAAAGGGTCGTTTTTTCGCTTCGTTTGTTTTTGTTTATTTTTTCGTTTCGTTTCTATAATTATCTTCGGCAGTTGCGTGCTTTAAAAGAAAGCATCATTTAGACTACCATTGATGTAAGAAGTTGAAAGAAAATTTTTGTTATGTTATATATATTTATTTCTATATATTTTGAGATATTAAATTAATTCATGTCGTCAAAGTGGGAAAATACAAATTTTTATATTTCGTAATTATTGTAAATTATTTTTAAAAGAATCACAAAAATATGTTTTATGATTTTCAGCAAATATATTAACTAAATTACAATTTTTTCCAATTTTTTTGCATTGTTTTCAGTCTACTAAAATTCAACAAAAAATTTATTCATTTTTACCAACGCTTTTTTATTTCTAATCTACTAAGTGTTAGCAAAACTTTTGCTGAATCTACTAATTTTTTTGCTAAAAAGATTTTGCTGACATTAGCAATTTTTTTGCTAGCACCCTCCTGACTAAAATTTTGCTGACTCAGCAAAATTTTTTGCTGACTTTTCAAACTTTTTTTTTGAGTGTACGGTGAAAATCGAGCTTCCAGATTTTGACTTTTTAGCCGTATTTTGTGAAAGTAACAATGTGTTTGATGGACATATCTCAGGAAGTAGAAGGAGCTTATCCAAGATTATGGTATCAATCTATTCTTTGGAAGATTCTCTAGCAGATTAATGCATCAATCATATTTGTGGGTGGGATCTAAGGGGTTAATTTTTAATTTCAAAATATGGCGTTTTTTTGCCCTATTTTGTGAAAGTAACAATGTGTGGGATGGACATATCTCAGGAAGTAGGAGGAGCTTATCCAAGATTATGGTATCAATCTCTTCTTTGAAAGATTCTCTAGCAGATAATGGCATCAATCATATTTGTGGTTGGGGTGTAAGGGGTTAGTTTTTAATTTCAAAATAGGGCTTTTTTGCCCTATTGGATTTTCACCGTAGACGTATGGTCTAGTGGACATTTTTGCTCAGTACAATCCCAAGAATCAGAAACGCGAAGCGCCCATAAAGATTTTTGTTTCCTTCCATACAAATCGCCCCAACCTAATACATACATATATAAACTTTGCTTTATTTTTGTAAATATACGAAGATTGAAAGCTCTTTATAAATAAACGAAGTTAAGAAAAAGGTATAAATGGAAACATTTTTATTGGGCTGATTAGAAGCGATTTGAGTGTCCAATTTTTTTTTTTTTTTTTTTAAAGAGAAGCAACACTCAGGAAATTCTTCCTATTAATTAATGTGTTACTTTCCTTGGAAAGTGGATAGTGGAGAGATGAAAGGTGGGGAAAGATGGAGGGCTTCAAACATGGCAACACTGTAATTGCGCGAGATGATAAGCCTTAGAACAGTTGTTGCTCGCCACCTGATGTAGAGTTGACGAATTTATTGAAGCTTTTTTGTTTTATAGTCCTGATTCATTATTTTACTTCGGTGGGGTTAAGTGCTATGGGAACACCGAAGGTGGGCGCAGCGATACATATAAGTGAAAGAAAACTCATACATATTATTTTTATTTTTTTCTAAATTGATGTTGTCGTCACCGGGAATCGAACCCGGGACCATCTGTGTAACAGTCCAACGCGCTAACCATTACACCACAACACCCACTAAAGAAAAACCCGTAGTTAAGTAATGAAATCACTGTTCGGCCTCCAAAAGTTCGGCCAAATCGAAATAGTTCGGCTGCCGAACTTTTAATTTTATAGCTAAACTTCTGATTTTTCTTTAAATTTTATACACAAAATCTAATTAAATCGGCTTAACAATCATGTTTCCAATACCAAAATCCTCATTGCCTCTAGATACCAAAAATCCGACCAAATATAGTTTTTTGGCCTAACTGTTCGGTCGGACACTAATGTTCAACTACTTTGAAAGATTTTATTAATTTGTAATGAATTTAAAATCTATAAATACACTTATAAGAAACTAACCTGTAAAAATAGCAGAAAAAAACTACTTAAAATTAGTCAAAAATGACGTTGCAGAAAAAACTGCTAAATTTAGCAAATTTTTTTTGCTAAATAATAATAAGAAAAGATTTTCAATTAACAAAAAATTTTGTTATATTCGCAAAATTAGCAAATTTTTTTGCTAAATAATAATAAGAAAAGATTTTCAATTAACAAAAATTTAAGTTATATAAGCGTTGAATTTTAGTTAGTTCAAAGTATTTGCTTTGCTAAAATCAGCAAATTCTCGACAAGAAATTATACTGCAAACACCACATCTAGAGCAGAGTTTTAGGCTATAAATGATGGTTAAACCCGAGAATTACACACTGGCTCTACAAAAGCGTTGTCAGTACCATTTTGACGTATGCGGCAGTAGTATTATGGATATCAATGAGAAGAAAATGCAATATTAAACCACGTCAGAAATACAGCGCTTATGTTGCTTAGGCATCAACGGTGCCATCAGAAACACTTCGTCTACGGCATTGGAGACAATCTTGCCGATAGAACCTATTGAGATTCATCTAATATATGAGGCCTCCTTGGCTATGGAGCTTCTGAATGCAACTGGTGAGTGAATTTGTGGAAATCGGAAAACCAACCACCAGAAAATCTTAGACAAGCTAGCGAGATACAACATCACAGAATTGAATTGTGATAGAATCTCCGAAAGGTGACTAGCTGCAAGATGCAGTACACGAATCCTGAGCAGGAATTCCTGGTTCTAAGGGTAGCAGCGATCTCTATTGGGAAATGAATTCGACTCGGTGCAAAAACGGATTGGAAATATATTTAAATCTTTTTACAGATATCCAGGCGGTTATCCCGCTAACTAGTTCGAGCTCTGTAAAGTCCGCCAATATCTTTAAGGGCAAGGAGGATATCAATAACTTCTCATCTGGGGACAGTATTGAAATTATATGGGTTTCGTGAGATTGTAATATCGCAGGGAACGAGATGGCTGACGAATTTACCAGGGAAGGTTCTTCTCTGGCACAGTTAACTTGAAGAACGCGAAACCATTTCAGGCTTTTAGGGCTGAACTACTTAAATGGACTGTTATTGCTCATAGGACAAAATGGGAAACCTCGGGAGTAGGGTAAACCCCTAGAATTCTATAGGGGAGCCCGTATAGGGGAGAGACTGAGGAGCTTTCGAAAAAGGGAACTTGGTAAGATAGTAAGTATTCTTACCGAGCATTCAAAGTTAACAGCACACATTTCTAATGGGTAGTGGGTGCTCAGTAACTTGTAGCGCCTGTGGGAAGATTGACGAGACCGCAGAACACTATCTCTGGGGTTGTAAGGCTTTCGCAAGGATTAAGGTTCAACACATATCCGCTGATTCGATTGTGAAGGTTATCTTCACTTCCGATTCATGTTATCAACATAACCTAACCCTAACTTAACCTAGCAGAATAATTTGTTACTTTCAATTAACTAAAATTAGCTCAAATATAACTAAATATTAGTAGATTGAAGAGATTTATTTTTGCAAATCTTATCTAACTAATGTTCAGCAAAACAAAAAAATATCTGCTAATTTTAGCAACTTTTGCTGCAACGTTATTTTTAACAAATTTTTAGTAGTTTAAGCAAACATTTTTACTATTTTTATTCCATTAGTGTACAAAAAGTAATAAAAAATACACCTTACAAAATATAGATTGCTTAAAGTGATAATAATTTGCTAAGCAACAAACCACAAAAGGTAGAAATTCTAAAAATGCATTGGTATTGGAAAATTTGCAAAGTTCCAATTCACCACAGGTCCTAATTTACAACCCACTTTTCCCTAAATATTTTAAAAAATCTGTACAAAACAGTATACGACTTGTACTGATCAAATTAGTACAAATGGTCAAAACTTGTGTACAAATAAATCGAATTTTCGCAAATTTTAAACATTATTTCATACCAAAATGTTTTTATTTTTCTTCCCACTTTTTAACCCTTAAACGTGAGATTGGACATCATATTCTAGTACACTTGATCAATTTTAAAAATATGAGAATTCAATCATTTCGGCCCCTTTTTTTTATTGACGTGGCATATTAAAAATATTAAAGGTATCTATTATTTTTGGAGGGGCAAAATTACCTTTTCGTTGGAGTGGCAACTAGAAAGTGGTTCAGAATCTAAGATCGAGATAAACACAATATACACAGGGAGAATTTTAGTATATGAATAATAATGAACAAAGTATTTTAGTTATTCAAAAAAATGCGTGTTTGAGTAACATTAAATCTGACGTTTTATTAAGACATTGTAATTGTATTAATCTAAAAATTATGCATACACTCAAAAAAATAAGTTAGTAGAAAAGTTAGTAAAACGTCTTGTAAATCAGGTATACTATTTTTTAGCAAATTTTTTTGCTAAAATCGTGTTTTCAGCTAAAATTTGTGTTATACTTATTCAGCACTTAACTGTTTTATACTAATGCTTTACTAATATACTAATGTTTTACTAATTAATTTTGCTAAAAAAAATTGTGCTGATAAGCACATTAATAGTGTGGACGACAACCAAATTGAAAGATATACGCAGAATGAAGCAGATGTCGCGGCATGTCAAGATGTAGTAGAGAAGAGGAAAATGATACTAAAAAGTACAACTCTAATAAGACATATAAAAAAATCATCCATGGAAGACTTTTGTATCTGTTTTTTATACATAAAACAAAATTGAGGATTAAAACAACTTTAATTTTGCGTTGTCACCGGCTTGTGAAAATAATTGTCTATTAATAAAATAAAAGACAAAAGAAAATATTTAAATTTAATATGTATTTCTATAATAAATGTTAATAGATTAATATTCTAGTGTGGTCAAATTGCAAACAAACATATACAGACATGTAGACAGAGTAAAGCGAAAGCCAAAGACACACATCTTAGTATGGTTCCTTTTCTTATTGCAAAAAAAGGTTGTTTTTTTCGTTTCGTTTGTTTTTGTTTATTTTTTTCGTTTCGTTTCTATAATTTTCTTCGGCAGTTGCGTCCTTTAAAAGAAAGCATCATTTAGACTACCATTGATGTAAGTAGTTGAAAGAAAATTTTTTTTATGTTATATATGTTTATTTCTATATTATTTCAGATATTGAATTAATTAATGACATCAATGTGGGAAAATGAAAATTTTTATATTTCGTAATTATTTTAAATTATTTTTAAAAGAATCACAAAAATATGTTTTATGATTTTCGGCAAATATATTAACTAAATTACAATTTTTTTTACAATTTTTTTGCGTTTTTTTCAGTTAAATTCAGCAAAAAATTTATTAATTTTTACCAACGCTTTTTTATTTCTAATCTACTAAGTGTTAGCAAAACTTTTGCTGAATCTACTAATTTTGTTGCTAAAAATCAGCTCGCTGATTTTCAGCAAAAGATTTTACTGACATTAGCAATTTTTTTGCTAGCACCCTCCTGACTAAAATTTTGCTGACTCAGCAAAATTTTTTGCTGGCTTTACAAACTTTTTTTTTGAGTGTAGTAATGCCTATTCATTTTAATCGAAAGTGGTGTCTGATTTTTTCCGATATTCGAAATCGTTTGGGTTTTATGCAACTTTTCCAGAAGAGCTTTTTTCCACAATATTTTAAATAATTCAAGAATATGCCCAATCTTGGTCCACCATATAGGCAATATAGGTATCAAAACTTATGTTTTCTTAAGTACTTTAACCCTGTCTATTTTCGTTGATTAAAAAAAGATTTTTATACAAAAACAAATTATTGTTAACCTTACTTTATAAACCTAAAACTTTAGATTGGGCAGCTAAAAAAAGTATATCTCTTTTTCCCTTACAACATGTCCAAAGATCATTACAAATTGCAGGATACCTCCCTTGTTAGAAGTTAATCTGGAAAACCTAATCCCTCTTTGGATTCGGAACTTAGAACAAATCCGAAAATTTTCAGAAATAGAATTGATATTTGAAATACAAATGAATGAAATCAAGCATGGTTGGAAAACAATAACCCTAAAATACCAAAACCTATTATAACTTTTTCAAAGAACTAGTGTAGAAAAGCATTACCATATCAGTGGTTATATAAGTACGTATTTGGTAATGGCAAGTAAGTACATTACGAATCTCATTACATTTATATGGGGATGTATCACAAATTAATAACATATTATTATTAAAATACTTACGAAAAACAAAAAAAATATTTGTGTTAAAGTAATGCAGAGAGTAAGCTGGTGTCATTACTAGTAGTCCGAAAAGTTTTAACATATCATTACCGTTTCTACACTGCGTATAATTAACCTTAAAATTTCACTAACGAAATAACGCAAAATGCCATTAACCTTTAACCCTTAAATGCTCAACAGCTTCGATTTGAATAAAATTGTGTTTTTATGATATGAAATGCTAAATAAAAAAAGCTGCGTACCAAGATTTTTCAAATAATTTTTTTTTACGCTTTTTATAAGCAAAAATCCAAAATTTTCAAAATTTTAAATTGCCCGTTACACAAAAAACGGAGTGACTTAGGAACAAAAAAGATATATCATTCAAAAGCTTATATTTGCCTCTTAACACTAATGCCTTTTATTTAAACTTTCTAAAATTACATGTGCCCTTTTTTCGATATCATAAAAAGCGCACTTCTTGAGTTTTTAATTAATTTTGAAGTTTTTAATTTTTTTGACTTTGATGGTTAATAAAAGGTACGATTCTAAATATTTATTTATAAATGTATTTTATTAAAGAGCGCTTGAGAGTTCTTAACACACTAGTGTTAAGAACTCTCAAGTTTTTTGAATGGTTGTATCTTGAAAGATACTGTGAGCATTTAAGGGTTAAACTCCCCAACGAAATAATTTAAAATACCCTTAACTCAAAAATAGCCTAACGCAATAACATAAAATACCATTAACAAGTCCTAATGAAATAGCTTTCGTTTTTATTTATTACAGGTTTACAGTTTTATTAGTTTTTTGTTTTTATATACATCTAGACTATTTTAATGTTATTTTTAATTTATAACGATCTTTCAAACTCAGTATATTTACAAAAATAAAGCAAATCAGACATATTAGCTAGGTTGATACTAGTATTTCATCTGGCTAAAGATCTCACCAGAACCCGAAGTTTTAGAAAAGCTAGAGCCTCCAGAACAGGCAGAGCTTTAACAAAAACCTATTAAGCATAAATTTTGCTTCATTCTTTTTTTCTTAGTAATCATACACGTGGCTAGGGTCTTTTCCTAACAAGCATCATGACGTTACTAAACTATGAAGACCAAAAATTTTCTATTTATATAAAAAATCTTTACCTTTCACTCTGGCTCAAGTAATATTTTTTTACAGTTTTATTAGTTTTTTGTTTTTATATACATTGAGACTATTTTTATGTTATTTTTAATTTATAACGAGCTTTTAAACTCCGTATATTTACAAAAATAAAGCAAATCAAACATATTAGCTAGGTTGATACTAGTATTTTGATCAGGCTATAGATCTGATGAGAACCCTAAGTTTTAGAAAAGCTAGAGCCTCCAGAATAGGCAGAGCTTTAACAAAAAACTATTAAATGTTATTATTACTTTTTTTTTGGCCACCTATTGTTGTTTGCCCACGGGCTAATAATTAGTGTTCGACCGAACAGTTCGGCGAAAAAATTTATTTTGTCGGTATTCGGCATTTTATGGGCATTATGGACAAATTTAGCGATTAGACGCAATTTTGAGTGTCAAATTTAAAGAAAAGTTCTTAGTTTAGCAATGCATTTACTGTTCGGCCTCTGAAAGTTCGGCGAAATCGAAAATAGTTCGCCGGCCGAACTATTAACTATACAGCTAAACTTTGCCCTTTTCCTTAAATTTTATGCACAAAATCGAATTAAATCGGCTCAACAAATATGTTTCCAATGCCAAAATTTATCCTCATTGCCTCTAAATACCAAAAAAATTACCAAATATAGTTTTTTTGGCCGAACTGTTCGGTCGGACACTACTAATAATAAAGGGTCCGCCAAATAACTTTTTTTTCTGAACTCCTGAACCAATTGGACTTTGTATGGCGTCATACCAAGGTCTTTATGCAAAATTCCTCTCAATGATGTCTCCGCAATGTTCAATTGTTGAACATTCTCGGGTGTACGCACTGTTTTTGGCTTTTCACGCTTTGGTTTATCGATGAGGATGCCAGCTTCTTTCACTTTTTTCACAAGATAACGAACATACGGACCATATTCGTTCAGCGGAAGGATAAAACTAATTATCTGTCAAATCAGACATGAGCTAAGTGTTACCATTCACGAAATAAGCACTAGTTGAAAAAAAAAAACGTTAGATGGCGGACCCTTTACAAAAGCGGTCTCTATAAATGACCAAAAAGGACGCGCCCTCCCTATTTGGGAGCCGTTACTCTAAATAAATATTTGACCTCAAAGAGGGACACGCATTTTTTACATTTGTAGCGACTAGTTTAATGTAACATACATATAGTATGTTAATGAGCATCAAGTATACGCCACGACACACCGCTTATAATAAGCATACCAACACTAGTGAACGCCATTCAGCTTTTAAAACAAATAATTCTATTCTTAATCAATTCCCATAAATGTTGAACTCATTAATAGCATAGTAAAGTAATACAAATTTCAGAGTTGGTAACTGATACCTTTTGAAATTCGGTTACCTACCCCAAACTTTTCCTTTTAAAAATACTACTATTGAAAAGCTTTTTTATATAAGTCCAGTATAAAATCGGTTAATAAAAAAAAAACTTTTAGTTTGTAATCCCTTGACATCCGAACCTTGATTTAATATTTTATGACCAAACTTTGACGAAAAATACTGTTACTCACATAACACTGTAAGTACGTGAAATTAATACAACAAAATTCCGGAACACGTAAACTTAATTTTGGTCGTGGTATACTCCGTTTTAAAATGTAAGGTCAAAATCAAGAGATATATAATTTTCATGTTTGTATTGTCTCTCAAGCGATTTTTAATTTTAAGGATAATACTTCTAAAACGCTTTAAAATAACTTTATTAATTGCTAGTTCTGTGTCATATGATTTAAATCATTAAACTTCATTAGAATACACTCATAAAAAAATCCGTATAAATAGTTGAAAATTCAGCTACGACAACACACTCAGAAAATAAATTCGTTGGAAATCGGTTGAAAATATAAAAAATCACTTGCTTAACAAGAGATTTTATACCGACTAAAAAATTTTCTTACAATCAATGATTTTGTAATACATACAAACAAAGTTATGATGTAATACTTCACTAATAGGTAGACACAACCAGTCTTGCATTAAAAAGATAATTGTGGTAATGATCGGTAGACCCAACCGTAACAAAATATGTGAAGTAGTAGTATGTCAACAAAAGTATTAATTTTTTTATAAAAAAAAAACTAAAATAAATTCAAACAATACAAAGAAAAAACTGATGAATTTAAGAACTTATAAGAAAATTACTAATAAGATTAATACAGTTTTAAAAACAAATATAATTTCAGTTTTCAACAAAAATTGTTGGTCTTCTTTATTTAGTATATGAAAACATATTTGAAGAAATCTGTAAAGATTAACTCATGGAAATTCCGTAGGAAGTCTATTTCAAACGAAAGTATGACAAACTAGCATTTTTTGGATAAAATTTGTCACAATCCCTTTCGGTTTTTCAAGACTTCAAGAATACCTTTACCTTTTAACCTTAATAATTATCATATCATGTACTAATTGTTTATTTTATAAACGGAACAATAATAAAAATTATTAAAACGGAACAATATTGGAAACAGTATTTTATTTAACTCGAAAGTAATTACAAAACAAAATTCGGTCGAGTGTACTAAAACTCTCTTCTAATATGGGAGACATAACTGAGGAAAGCTATAACCGAATACTGTGATAGTACGTGCAACTACCTAAATTCGTTTGGCGAAAATTTTGGTTCCCCCAATGAATCTGTTCTAAGTGTGCAGTAAAAAGTACCTGTATTTGTGCCGGAAACAATTGCTCTTGTTCGTTAGTTTTGGTAGCCTCTATCACATATACGAATTTAATAAAAATCTGAAAGATGTTATTCTGTAAATTTCCTAGTGGGTCATTTATGGTGTTACAAGTTACACAAAATATACATTTTTCACAAGTGAACATTTTTTTTATTATCAATTTAAAGGCTTTATATTCTCTTGTGTTCATACACACAGAGAAATAAAGTGCCAACCGAACTGAAAAGTGTAGATTAATAGAAACAACTTATAAATTCAGTTCGTACAACGATATTTACATTCGATTTCTTAATAGTTTGGGTGTTGCAACTAAAATTCAGTTGAATTATCCGAACTTTGTTGTGAAAACTAAGGTTCAGTTGAACCAACCGACTGAAACTCGTAATAACAGAATTTAAGTCAAAGTAACCGAATTTCAGTTGGCAAAGAGCTAAATTTTTCTCTGTGTGTAATGCAAATTAAGTTTAATGGGTCTTTTTTTGTACCCATGCCACTAAGGGTTAAAGATTTTTTGAATAATGTAAAGATAATAATAGTCGAATAAAACTTAAGTGATATTTTGGCTAAAATTATGAAAGGTGCACTCAGGGAACTTCTGCTTTAAAAATATGCAGTTGTTTGGGTTGTAATACAGTTTCATTATTTTTAATGTTAATGTAAGTCATTTGTAGAACAAATAAAATTTTTAACTAACCTTGTAGTTCATTTAAAAAAACAACTCACATCAAATGACTGTTTTATGATTTTACATTCATTTTTTACAGTTGTTTTTTGTTATTTAAAAAAATAAAAAAAAATAAATGTTTATTTATTTTTTACTAACAGGTGGTTAATTTTGACTACAATTGTTAGTCATTTTTTGAACATTAAAAAACAAATGACAATGTTAGTTGAATTCAATGAAATGTAAGTCGTCCTTTTTTTAAATGAAATTTCATTTGTTTTTGACTACAATTGCTGTCGTCTTTACCAACATAATTTCCTAAGTGTGTTATTCTGTAAATTTCCAAGTGGGTCTTTATTTTTTTCAAAAGTGTAAAAATTAATTCTATATGGATTAAGTTACATGAAATAATAATTTCTATTTAGTGGATTATAAAAATAATAATAATTTAAAGGCTTTATAATCATGTGGTCATTATTAAAATTTAGTTTCATGGGTAATTTTTAACAAAATAAGCAATTTTCTTCAAATGTCCTGGGAAGCAGTAGCTCCAAGCACAAACTCGAATTCTAATTTCTGCAATTTTTTTTTCGTCTCATTAGATATTTTAAAAAATCTATAAAATTAATTTTAAAATTAACATTTTTGCGTTTCCATCAAATTTGTGGGTCACTTTAGATTCCAGGCTAAAGTGGGCGAATGATATCAAGAGTCCGAATTGCATATCTGTATAATTTTGAGTATATAAAGTAAATAAATTAAATTAAAAAAAATTGAAACTTCGAAATTTGGTAATTTTTAATCATATTACACTTATGTTTCCAAAAATGTGTCATTTTTGGCCGTTTTGCGGCACGGGTTAACGTTTAAAAAAAATCGATTTCTTTCATTTGAAACATTTGTATAACGTTCTGTAAATTCTCAAAATTCAATTCCCTTAAAATCGGAAAGTTTTGGTTTCACTTGTAAACCACCATACAACTTTTCGCCAAGCAGTGATATGGAAATTGCCTATGCAGTGAATGTATTTCCCAAGTATAGTGAGTCCATTTTGTATTGGTTTGGATTGTTTGGAACTTTGTAAGTTTCAAGTTATATTTTTAAAATTTTCGACTTTTAAATGGCTATCAATTCTTTTGGTGTAGACGTTTCGACGTGAAACTTTGCACCTCATAGCTTTTAAGTATAATCAACCTAACCCTGCCAATCGTTTCTCTCAATTCATAAAACATTGAGAAATATGTGACAGGTGTCGAAAAGTAGGACATATCTTCTTTCTGTTCTAAATATCGCTTAAACAACACAACATTTCGAAATGCTTTTAATACAGTTTTAAAGATTTAGACTTTTAGATAACATTGCTGCTTAAACCGTAATGATCGGATAAAAAAATGTATTTTTGACCAATTTAAAAAACACCAGTCATTTGACTGCACACAGAAATAAAGTGTCAACCGAACTGAAAAGTGTATATTAATGGTAACAACTTATAAATTCAGTTAATACAACGATACGAGGGCGGATCCGTGACTTTTTGAATGAAACACAGTTATTTTTGCAAAAAAAAAAATTTTTTTTCAACATAATCTCCTTTTAGCCCAATACACTTAGTCCAACGTTTCTCCAATTTTTGTATCTCTTTCAAAAAATAGGATTTTTGGAGGTCCATAAAATAGGCAATTGTTTGATCAATAATTTCATCGTTGGAGCTAAATCTCTTTCCACCGAGCCATTTCTTTAGGTTTGGAAATAATAAATAGTCACTGGGGCTAAATCCGGCGAATATGGCGGATGTGGTACAAATTCGTAGCCCAATTCGTGGAATTTTGCCATTGAGACTGCAGACGTGTGTACCCGTTGAATGATTGATGAAAAAGAACTTTTTTCTTGGCCATATGGGGTCGTTTTTTTTAAATCCTAGTTACATCGGTCCAATAAGTTGGCATAATATTCGCCGTTTATAGTTTTTCCCTTTTGAAGGTATTCGATGTGAAGGTAATCCCGCGTGCATCCACACCTAGTTCAAAAATGACTCAACTCAAAATTTTTAATTTTTCAGAAATCGAAAAAAAAATGTTTGCAACTTTATACCAATTGAAACATAAATAAACACATAACTGTTTTTTAGCAACAGTTAACAACACTTAAATACACTGATATTTTTTGTATAGATAAACAAGTGTATTGTGCATAATTTAAGCATATAAACCCGAAAAATTAAAATTTTGAGTTAAGTCACTTTTGAACTAGATGTGCGATATGTATATTAACATAATTTCAAATATCTCACTGTGTCCTTAATGAGTTAACCTATCTACATATGTATCCCATAATCAATACCTTGAATTCTTTAATTTGAATACGAAAACTAATGGCTAGACAAAGCATATTATTATTACCTTATACATATATTTGTATGTGTACCAATATTGTTTGGCACTTACAAAATGGCTGTTAGAATCAAATGATGCTGACACGAAACGAAGTTTTAGTTGCTGAATGTAAGAACAAAACAGAACAGCGGAAAAACGAATTGAAAATTTGCCATGTTATTTTGCCTTCGGAAATATTTAAAGAAATGGTTAGTAAAAACTAACTGCTCTGTTAAACCAGAAATGATCTTTTTTTGCTTAACGACGCTGCAGAGCTGCAGCAAAACTGTTGTTATACAATTTTAATCTCAGCAGCAACTCTTTGGTTCTTCTTAATTCTCTCTTAATTTAGGACACTCTCTTACGCTGTTAAACTAAGAGTAGCCAATCATGTTTTCTCTGTTTTTAATGAAATAATAACGTTTACTATTGAAAAAGCAAAGAATTTAAATACAAGAAACATCGAGATAGTTTTTGTTTTCATATTCTTTTCTATTCTATGGAACGAATACGTGTGTAATGTAGGAATAACGATAAGTAATTTTGCTACTTTTTATTCTTCGTTAATGTCGGAACCACAATTGTAATAACAACAAAAACAACAATAACAAATAGCAGCAGCAAAAGCAGACGTTTTTATTATTTGTCCAGTCATCGTTTTTCTTTGCTTTACTTTTATGTCGTTTTCATAGAAGTTTACCATTTTACTTTACATTTTGCTTATTATAATTATTTTTATATTTTTAAGCATCATTAAAGGATTCTATTTATTTGCTAATAATCTTTTTTTTTGTGGATTTTAGTAGTCAGGGAAACTGTTCTTTTTAGAATTTTGTTAAACTGTTTTAAGGGGCTTTTTAAGTATTCTATCCGAAACATCATTCATTTATTTGTTATAAAAATATTTGATATAGTTTGTACCAGGCACGTAGCCAGAACTATGTTTTACCGGCCCAACAACAACAATTACAATAACAAGAGAAAAAGTTTTTTTTTATGTATTGTTTTTGTTGTTGGCCCGGTATAACATAGCTCTGGCTAGATGCCTGGTTTCTACGCATTTCCGTTTTAGTGGTTTATACAAATGTTAGTTTAAGGACTTTGATCCTTGTTTAAAATTCTGGCAATATACAGTGGAGAGCAGCGTAAGTACTTTTTGCACCTAATTAAACAGGCCGAAAAATATTTAACACTAGAACTAAAGTACGCTTCATCCAAATCTGGTCTCAGAATCAATCCCCGACATTAGGCGTTCGATGTACATATATAAACGGGAAAAGCGTTGTTATTGGTAAAGAAATGTTCCGATTTTTCCATTTCTTGAAAATGTGTTTTTCATAATACTTGTAACTGCACCTGCATACTCTACTCTTACCTATTTTTTCGAATTTTGAATTTTTTAGATAACATATTTTCTTACAAAAAAAATCGTCCTTTGAAATTGAGGTTGTAACAGCAATTTTTAAGTCCCGCAGCGTAAAATTGCAAAAAATCGAATGTATAAGCAAGTTCAATTTACGATAATTCCAAGAAAAAATAAGATATTTAAAAAATTTAAAAATTTTAAAATTGGGAAAGAGTAGTACACACAGAGAAAAATTTAGCTATTTGTCAACTCAAATCACTGAGACTCAAATTCGGTTAATACAAATTTCAGTCGGTTGGTAAAACTGAACATTTGTTTTTACAACAAAATTCGCTTAATTTAACTGAATTTTAGTTGCAACACTCAAAATATTTAGAAATCTAATGTTAATATCGTTGTACTAACTGAATTTATAAGTTGTTATAAATATACACTTTTAATTCGGTACTTATTTCTCTGTGTATATGCTTTGATGCCTTTACTAGTTTTGTTAAAAAAATATTTCCTGCAAGATGAAAAACCAAAATATTTTCATAAAAAACGACGCAATTTTCGTTTTTTTAGCACGAACGTCTGATGTCAAAGAGCAATATTTAGACCAGATTACGATCCAGCGTACCTTATTATACATTTAGAAAGTTACATTTTAATTCCAATGTCTTTACAGGTATAATTTTTAGTATTTCAACATTTTTCTTTCAAAAAGCCTTTAGGTTTTGAAGATTTGCTTCCAACGAAATATTATTTGACCTTTTCTCTAAAGCAATACTAGATTATTATGTTTTTCCCGACACACCATTCTGAACCTGAAATTCTAATTGTCACTCCCTCTAAAGAGGTGTTTGGGGTAGAGAAGTAGTTTTTCCACTCCAGAAAAATGAGATAATACAAATATTCTTCGGGTTCTGATGAGATCTTTAGCCAGATCGAAATACTAGTATCAACCTAGCTAATATGTTTGATTTGCTTTATTTTTGTAAATATACGGAGGTTGAAAGCTCGTTATAGATTTAAAATAACATAAAAATAATCTCGATGTATATAAAAACAAAAAAACTAATATAACTGTAACAAATATTTTAAAGTTTTTAATAGCTTTACATAATATTATATACCTACACTTTTAATATTTTTAAATGGCCATGCCTATGGTCAGAAATAACTGAGTTAACATGTTTTCAAAATTGTTTAAGGTGTACGCTCAAAAGTATAAGTAACTGTACATTAGAGCATCATTTTTTCAACGATTTTTATCAATTATTGTTGCGGTTATTGTAGAACAAGGTCTAATTGTTAAATGGTCCGACTTTGAGAATAATCGGGTAGCATTAATCCGTGGCGCCCAGCGTACAAAATTTTCGATTTTTAAAAATTTCTCTTAAACTCGTTTAATAAAAATATGTCTTGCGACACATCATTTTTAATTAATTTTGGCATGCTAAACAGGAATGTTTAGAAATTTGTGAAAACGGACTTATGCTTTTCGAGATATTGGAGTTTTTTCTTAAATTTTATAAATTTCAATGAAAATTATTCAAGTTCGAGGCCATACTCTATATTTCTTTATTAGGATATTGTCCTAACAATAATCTATAGAGTTTTTGTTTTCAAATTTATTATTTGACCCTTTCAGGAATGTGTTGATAGATCTATTTCGGGAATTTTCTAGGTTCCCATCATCAGAACACGTTTTGAAAGAGGTAACAATCCAATGCCAAACATCAAACATTCATATAAACTAGTTGACTCACTACATGAGAACTAATATATATATGAGCTCGAAGTAAAAGATTCCCGAAATAGATCTATCAACACATTCCTGAAAGGGTCAAATAATAAATTTGAAAACAAAAACTATAGATTATTTGTTAGGACAATATCCTAATAAAGAAATATAAGAGTATGGCCTCGAACTTGAATAATTTTCATTTTCATTGCACAATTAAAGGTCGAAAAAAACAACATAATTTTTATTTTTAATAAAAATTATATCAAACTTCTATAAATTTCTTAAATTTTTGTTTTATTTTTGCCCTAGCAAAACAGACAAACCTACTTTTCAAGGATAACTTGTAAATTTACCTACAAATATCTCGGAAAACAGAAAATTTACACAGAACTCATTGCATATAAACCATTGAAAACTATCCAATTTTCGACCTCTATCCCCTTCAATTTTAACCCAACTTGGTAAGTGTCATATAAATATGTCATCTTACAAGTTTTGAGTTGTTAGCTCTAAGGGTTGTGGAAATATCGCGTTTTGAAATACCAACAAAAATCGAAAATTTAACATAAGTAGTCATACTTAATCATCCATATCTTTTTAACGGTTTTTTTCCAAATCCGCGGTTTAAACCGATGTATTTTAATTTCAAAAAAATTTATATTAACCCTCTAACGCCTGACGATGACATTTGTCATCGTTTATAAAATTGAACCCAAATGCGTCGAATGAGTGTTTTATACTTAGAAATTGATATAGTTCGATATAAAAGTGAATTAGCTAAAAGTTTTGCGAAGAAACTGTTCGTATTCAGTGCACTGTTAAAACGCGAGAAAACTTTAAAGTTCAAATTTTGTAAAAATTCAAAAAATAATTATTTTTTAATTAACTTAGATTTCCAACAACTAAAACAATTATTTAAGTTGATTTAAAACTCTTGAAAATTAAGTATAAGTAAGATTGAAGTATTACCTTTAATAATCAGTCCTTATTTTTCTTCAAGGACGAACAGGATTTTATCAGGATATCTCTAAAGGACATTGTCTTAACTTATAAAGTAATGGACGTTTGGTATAGAGAAGACAATCAGTAATAGTAGCAAAAGTCTAAAGTTTGAACAAAAAATATTGAAGTTAAGATACTTTTTCGCCCCATTTCGCATTTTGCAAAAAGCGAAAATCGCCATATCTTCTTAAAAAGAAGAAGTTTATTTTTAGATTATGTCTTGGTAAGAGCAATAATTTTTGGTACAAACTTTTGTTTTACTTGCATTAGTTTTCGAGATAAATTTTAAATTATTTTTGCTCATATCGCCGAAAGTAGTCAGCGAAAAACATTTTTTTAAGAGAAATTATTATTTTTTTGCGAGACGAATACATGGTATGAATTTCATTGCAAAACAAAATTCGGGCATTAGAGGGTTAATTATAATTTATTTTACTATGCCTTTGCCAAATTAATGTGGAGCTCTTACGGGATTCAAAGTTATGGATAAAAATCTAAAAAAAGTTGCTAAATATAGTAGAAAAAAAGTTTATATAAAAAAAAAATAATTTATTGAAAAAAAATTAAAATTTTGCAAGAGTATATATATATTTTGCCATTTATATTTTTTGGTGATTCCCTTACTGGGTTGTGTGTTATTGTTTTATCGATACTACCATGGGAAGTCTGCTGCTGTGATAACTAAACTTATCGTAGGGGCCAAATTCAAAATTTTAAAAATGCATCGTCTGATCGGTCAGATTTTCATTATTTATATACAATTAACGAACTAACCCAGGAAAACTTGCTATTACCATAGAATGGGAAATGGAAGAAGAAAACAAGAATCAGAAGTACTTATAGTTGAGGCCAAGAACACCTGATTTTAACATGGGGGTGTCATAGGAGGCAAGGCCTTGCCTTGTGCTTACATATAGGGACAAAAATAAGACGTTACAAAATATGTAGTGAAATCACCAGTTACACATAAGTACTTATTTCATTTCTTATTTGTAGCATCAAAAGTAATGCTGAAAGCCATTATATGACGTATTACTTGTAAGGATGTTAATAAGTAGTTATTTATAGGTGCAAAGGTATTAATAGGCAATAAAATAACTAGTTATTAATAAGGACAATTATAACTAGTTATTAATAGGTCCTAAAATAACTACTGATTTTAGTCATTACAAGGAAGGACTATAATAACTGCTTACCAGGAAGAAGTGTAATAAGTGGTGAACAGCGATTAATATATTCTCAAGAAAAAAATTAAAAGACTTTGTTTATTTTTTCATTTTTTTTTATCTATTTTACCATTACACAGAAAAAAAAAATTGCGCCAAGTACACATTTTGTTGAATAAAAAAAAATAATCAATTACTTTTTTAATTGATTCAATTAAAAAGTAATCAATATTTTTGTTTATTTAAAGTAATCAATATTATTCAAAATATTGATTACTTTTTAATTGAGTCAATTAAAAAAGTAATTGAGTCAATTAAAAAAGTAATTGAGTCAATTAAAAAAGTAATTGATTATGTTTTTTTTATTCAACAAAATGTTTACTTGGCGGAATTTAAGAAATATTTTTTTGTGTGTACCTCGAAACGCATATATTTTAATTTCGGAAAAGCTTTGCTCAATGAGCTTTTATACACCATTCGAATTCGCACGAAGTCCCCGAAGTTTACTCGAAATATCAAGATGGAAAGCAACTGAGTTCAGACAGTTTTTTCAACGATCCCATGGATTCATTGGATTTAAATATTGCTTTGGTTGACGAACATGATGGCTCAGAAGAACAATTATTTAAAATAGAAAACATTCTGGCTAAAGTGCTTAAAATGTCGTACAATAATGAATATATATTGATTCCGGAAATTCATTCCATTCATGAAAAATTAAACGTACGTAATATATAATACATATTTTCAAAAGCCAATTTCTTTTTTAATAAAAGTTTTTTTTCATATTTTAGACAATAAATTTTTAAATCTTCAAAGGAAAATACTCGGTTATTCTTCGAAAATAAGAAAATTATTACCAAAAACTCTTAATGTATTAATAAATAAAATTTAATAATTTCTACTTAATATCAATTATCTTAATTTTGTTATTTACTAAATAAGCTTTGGTTTTGTGAGAGTCGTTTATGTATAACTATATATTTGTTTGCTTAAATAAACTGCATTTAAATTATTAATTATGATATATTATGAATCTTTATAAATATACCTTACAAAAAAGTAGTTACTTATTACCTTACAAGTACCTTATTTCTTTGGCCCTTCCTAATAAGCAGGTATATAACACAATATTAGTAAGACATAATTGTTTAGCTTCCAAAATAAGTAGTGATGTATGTTCATATCAGTAAGGTATTATTTCAGACCTTCAAAAAAACAACAAATGTAATGGATAGTCATTACTACGAAAGGTCTGAAATAAGTGATAATAAGTAACTTATTATTTTTGCTATTCCAAATAAGCAGATATTTAACACAATATTAGTAAGGCGTTGTTTTTTTTCTTACAAATAAGCAGTTACATATATTCATATTAGTAAGGTATTATTTCGGACCTTCAAAATAACAAAAACTGGAATGGATAGTCATTACTTTGGAAGGTCTGAAATAAGTCCTACCCATTACCAAAGTTTTGCTGGGAAGTTTAAGCAGAGACCTAAATTATCATATTTCCCCTCAACATAAAAAAAAATATATAAAACGTTGGGTTTTTTTGTATTTTTAAATAATTTTTGAAAAAAAAGTCTCAAAAAAGAAGGGAAAAAATTTACTTTTTCTAATAATTATTTGGCAACTCTGGTATTGGTCCATAGCAGTTTTTTTATATTTGCTCCAAAGAGGGTTTACCGTAGGGAACTCAACATATAAGATAATGTTTTACGTATCTATAAAAATTGTAATTTAAAAGGAAAATTTTAAAATTAATTACACTGAATTTATTCAACTGAAATTTATTTTTGTTTTACTCTGCTTTTTATATTTTCAGAATTTGACCTGATTTCATTTCAATAGCCAGCTAAACTTTCTATACCCGACAGTACTGCCAACCCATTTTTTGAAAAATCTTAAATGTTTGAAAAAATCATAATTTTTAAGATGGTAAATAGTCGTTTTAAAGATGATAAATCGTAAAAAAAAAGTTTCAATTCCACAAATCCTGATACAGCCCAATTCTAAATAACAATTCCGTGAGAATTTTTTCCCTATTCCTTGTTCTCCTATTCTTAATAAAATCTGCCCGGGGATTTTTCACTTTTCCCTTATTCTAAACGAATTTTGAAAATGGGAAACTCTTCCCCCGGAAAAATGGAGGTATTATGAATGTCAATAATAGGGAGAATTGTGATAGCATTTGTATGAATTATTCAATTAATATTATTCAATTCTCTCTCCCTTATTATTCTTTTCCCCGCCTGTTTAGAATAGGATGTTTTTCTCGAGAAAATAAAATCCGCAGGGGAAAAAATCCGAGGGAATATTCATAATCGGGCTGTATATTTATTCCAATAAAAAAAACGGAAAGTTCACTGAAACTTCGTTTTAATTACTTTATTTGTAATAATTTCACAATTTTGTTTTCCTTTACTTTATTTCCGTTACAAACGCCTACACTGAGAGAATTATCAAAATTTCACACATTGAAGAAGTTTCATTAAAAAAACTAGTTTCATAAAAAGTATGCAGCTTTTTATTAATTTTAAGAATATTTTCATTTCCTTAATGAAGTAAAGTTTCATTACTTTACTGACAATTTTCATTATTTTTCGTCCGAGTTTTTTCCACACAACTTTTACATCTAACTTTTCAATTGACCTTTTTGAAAATCACTCTTATTAGTGGTTTTCGAAACTAAAATGATTTAAATCATAAATTATTTTGATTTCCCGGTCAAAAATATATAAAAATCGTTATTTTTTAAAATAAAATTAAAAATTTAACTAAATTTTTAATTTTTAAAAATTTCAAAGTTGGCAGTGCTGGTAACCGGTAATGGGTTTTGCAAAAGGAAATTTAGGTAAGTCAAATGTTTTTTATTACAAAACCCAATATTTTTTTTGGATTTATTTGAATTTATTTGACAATTCCATATAACAAGAAAGAGGAAGAATATACTCATCGAGGTCCCTTGACGGTTCTTGAACTTGTCAAAATGTGTGCTGGATTTTTCTAAATTGTTGAAAATACGCCCACAAAGAAAGTTTCAGTACCTATTACCTTCTCTTTATGGGCAAAGCTCAGATTTTATTTAATTTGTGTTTACTCAAGCGATGAGTAACTTAAATATTATTTAATACTAATTTTATTTACGCACCTCTTGTGAAATGAAATTTAAGATGCATATGAATGAAAGAAATTCAAAATTACCTAAATCCTAGCTCTGCCTATCATGGGAAGGTAAATAGTCCTACAAACACTACCCTGCGAGAAAGAATCCGGTTACAGAACACGTCACGTGTCTGGTTCTTGGTGACATGTTTCGGTTTTTTCTATGGAAGGGGCTGTCATAGGAGGTGATCAATTGAGATTTGTATCATGACTCATGGTAGTTTGTCTAAAAAAAGATTTTCACTCAATTCAAAATAAATTTTTCAGATCTTAATGAAAGTCGGATATGTGATAGAGTAGAAAAAATAAAAGACACGTTTTGTTTTTAACGGTCTACCTCACGTTTCTTAAAAGGTGGATCAAAAATTATTACATGTTTGTACGGAAAGATGTCTGAAATTAGTTAAATTCAAACTAATTTGTACGCAGCGTTAAAGTACTCGAGATAACAAAAATGTTGATACCCATATTGGGTGTTTATTTACAAAAATTTTAAGTTTTCTTTGATCTTCCTTTATTTATAAATTATTTATTTCCAATATTTCGTCTCCACATTAGAAATATGAATCGAAAATTCTTTTCCGGAAAGTCGGATAAAAGCCGAACAGCTACGAATATCGAAAATGGCTGAATTAGGCTCGATTAAATTAAAAAAACAATAAAACAAATGATTTTTAGATTGAACCCAAACGACAGTTGTAATGTGACTTTAACATAATGCAATGCATTGTGTTGATATCAGGAAATTAGGTTATGGGGAGGAAGAAAGAGGGAGTAGTGTTTGTGAATATTTGATTTGAATTTCGCTACATTGTAAGTGACATGGAAGACCTCCGCGGGGAGTTTATTCCACATACGGCTAGTACGGCTGATGAACGAATTTTCCCTGTAATGCGTTGTGCGGTTCACTGGACAATCGACTACAAACGGATGAACTCTGCTAGATAAGCGAGTGTTTCGAATGAAAATACGGGCCCTGGGGATAAGTTCACTTATCTCAGCAGAACAATTTCCATGTTAATATCGATAGAACAATGTTACACAACCCACATTCCGACGATGCTCCAATGAGTCAATAGAGCTTGATACCCTCTCCTCATTGATGAGCGCCGACGCCCTCCTTTGCACACGGCCCAGAAGCTCCAAAATAGACTTTGAAGCCCCTGCCCATATATGGGAGTTGTATTCCATTTTCGGTCGGATATAGGTGGTATAAATATTAAGTAAATCGGAAGGAGTGAAGTACTTCTTTCACCGTCGCAGGAAACCGAGACACTTGAATGCTTCTTTCGACACCTGGAAAACTGTCTTATTCCAACGGACATCAGACTGAATCCTCATGCCCAGAACATCAAGAGTATCCGATTCTTCAATATTAATACCACCCAATTGAACAGGTGACAGCGTTAAATCCACGGACCTATGGGTTAACGTACAACATTGGGTCTTGTGCGCATTAAATTCTACCAAATTCGCAAGACCCCACTCAGAGATTGTAGAAAGATCATAATTGAGTGTATCATTCATATTCTGCCTTTTGCCCCCAATCTCCTCAAGGCTTGGCCTACGATCGAAGGAAAATGAATGACATGTTGCTGTCATCTGCAAAAGAGTAAATAGGGTTGAAAGTTTGAACGCAGTGAATGCGTTTGTAAAATCCTGTTCAATTGGTACCCCATTTATCTATAATTTCTTTGAAATCATAACAAATTTTAATTCCCTTATTTTGTTCTCTTCTATCACATATCCAAATTTCATTAAGATCAAAGAGACCCAATGTAAGACTCCTTGTGAGATAATTTTTCTAGTGCATTTTGGCTAGCTAATATCGTACTTATATTTTTTGCATGTGTGTTCTCAAAAACATATTTTTTAAGGATGAAACATTTTCATTTTGTGAGTTTGAATAAATTTATTTCTTTATGTCCTTACTTTTTCTCCCCATTTTTTTCGTTTAATTATGAAATTCTCTATATTTCTATAATTATTAAGTTTTTCTTCAATAAAAAAATTTATTTGTGGAATAAAGTATCACTTTATTTTATGCATTTAAGGTGAGCTAAAATTTTAAACAAATAAAATATGTATGTACTAACAAATGAAATTTATATTCAATAAAACTAAACAAATAACAATGAAGAATTAAAAATTAAAGAAATGGAAATATATACACTTTTTAAGAATGCTGAAAAGAGAAAACAATACAAATACAAATTCAGTCCGCATTGTCCAGTACGGCATCAATCAAGGCCACAACCTTTTGGCGAAAGCGTCTATTCTGTTTTCCAGACATTTCCCTTAAAAATGGATGCAAGCTATTGAGAAATGATTGATCAGCATCAGGAGAAGTTGTCATTAAACAATGGCGTTGAAGTTCATTTTTACTTTTTATCCATTCGGCAAATTCCGTAAGATCCACAACACTGCCACTACGCGCTTCTGTGGGATGAGTAAAGGACCCGCTTAAAGGAGGATTCGTGTTGGTGTTCTTAATGTTAGCATTATTCATAGCAGATTGGTTGCAGGTATTATTAGTGTTCATATTGTTGTTGCTGATAGGGTTGGGATTGTTGTTCATGCTGCTAGACATGGAATTATTTAGAAAATGTCTTTGCTGGTCTGTCAACAATGTAGAACCACAATGGGCCATTGTCGTTGTAGAGTTGTTTCCACTAACAACAACATCTTTCTCTTGTTTTATGGCTTGTAAATTTAATGGCTGAGGCAATGGCAGCGGTGCATGTTGTGTTATAGAAATCCCACCTACTACAGCTCCTTCATGCAAGGATACCACCACATCGGCTTCTGCTATGTCAGCTACTACTGCCGAATTACTTGAATCTTTGGTATCATCGCTGCTTACAATGGGCATATTACTTATGCACGTCATAGGTGGTATGTCTCCAGAAGCTGCTGCTTTGCGTTGTGCTATTATACTAGCACTATTCTTAAGGCGTGTTTTAGTGAATGGTATTAGAAATTGCAAATATTTGGATAGATAATATTTACGTTTACCACGTCCTGTACTAGTACGGGAAATTTTTAATGAACGCAAAAAACTGCTGCGTATTGTACGCCATCTTTCTCGGCAATTTCGAACTGAAAATTAATTGAAAAGTAATTTTAATGAAAAGAAGTACGAAATAACTAAAATATGTTTCGATATGAAGTAATTGGAATATAATATTTAAAGAAAAATATAAAAACTAAGAAAATAATGAAGGAAAAATTAATTCAACAAGTACAAAGAAAAAATTAATCTTCATCCGAATATTCTAACAAGTGGTTCCTACAGATTTCGATGAAATTTGGATATAAGATAGAGGAGACAAAGGTAATAAAAATATTGACATTTCCAATCGCATATTTAGGGGTTAAAAGTTGGTTACAAAGTAGTTCGAAACTTTTTTGTTTTTATAAATTTTTACTATTTTTTGTATACCAATAGAAAGATAATTCAAATACTTTTTATTTGATACCGAATTTGTATATAGTTTCTTTGAAAAAGCTTGAAAAGACCGTAAACTTTAACTCTTAAAAGCGACAAAATATTGTGAGTGTATGAAAGTGGTTTTAGATCATATTTTAAAATTTTCATATGGCAACCATGTTACTATAATTTTTATAAGCGTTGCAGTAACTAAGTTTTTTGGTTTTAGTAAAAACGGAACAAATTTTGAAATATTTTCGACTCTGTATCGGAAAAATTCATGATCCGATCGATCAGATTTTCTAAAATTTTATACAGTCGATGAAATAATTTTTAGCAGAGAAATTAATTTTCGTATTTTCTTATCAACATAGCAATCAAAAACATAAAACTTTAGGTTTTCTTATAAAGGGTCCACCAAATAACTTTTTTTTTTTGAAAATGCTATAAAAAAAAAATACTGAATATTTTCTCAAATTTCTTTTTTTATTTGAAAGTACAATCCTTCCGGTTAATAATGGAAAATAATTTCATTCAAATGGCTGCCTCGGCTGGCCATGCACGATCGGTCCAATTTTTAAGCACATTATCGATTGTGTGCAGCTGTATTTCACCAATGACTTCACGAATATTGTCCTTTAAAGCGTCAATTGTCTCTGGCTTGTTGGCGTAACACTTATCTTTGACAGCACCCCACAAATAATAGTCCAACGGTGTCAAATCGCAGCTCTGAGGTGGCCAAACGACATCAGCTCTGCGGCTGATAATGCGATCTTCAAAAACAGGACGCAATTTTCGTACACATTCTGCAACATTACCATGATTTTCAAAGTAATGTCGCAATATTTCCCAGCGTTGTTCAAAAGTATACACAACCATATTCGTTCAGCGGAAGGATAAAACTAATTATCTGTCAAATCAGACATGAGCTAAGTGTTGCCATTCACGAAATAAGCACTAGTTGAAAAAAAAAAAAACGTTAGATGGCGGACCCTTTATTTTTGAATAATTTTTGAGAAAGGGCAAACATTTATTTTTTCAATTTATGATTTGGCAACTCTGGAAATTTCTAGCTGGATAACTCCATCCTTATATATTTTTTTAAAGGGTGCAATATGAAACGACAAAAAGGTCAATTTCCCAGCAAAAAATAACCTTGATTTGGTAAGCAGTAACTACATTTCTATGCTTCCAAGAAAGCTCTTAACCGTCTTGCATACAATAAAGCAATTGAGAAGGCATTTTGCTGTGCTTCCCTGAATGTATTCCTTTGAAGCAGTAAATAATGCATACAACGAATATCTAAAGAATGCATACAATGAAGCATTATTGTTGTCAATATGCAAAAGAACCGCTTCTTATATCCTTGAATTGAATGAATTTATTTCTTCTTAGAGCACATGAAACAAGAGCCTTTCACCAGCTTAAACGAGACATACCAAGTGGGACATCGCGAACCAAAATCAGACCTTCTGGAATTGTTGAGGAAGCGGAATTGTTCTGGAATTGTTTCGGTAATTAAATAAAGCCTTTCAGAACAGCTTCCTAAGTAAGCACTATTTTTGCTAGGTTGAAAAAAACATTGGTATCAAACGAAAGGTGATTAAGGGACCAATGTTGTATAAAAATATTTAAAAAAAATTTTCAAATTAGAAATATTCAAAAGTTTTCCAAACTTGTTATGGTCTAGATATGAGATTGGAATTCTAAAAAGTTTGCAAAGTAGCGTATTTTATCTTCTCTTTCCAATTTCTAAACTAAACACAAATTGACAAAAGTTTCGTATAATTCACTTCTAAAAGTTTGAGTAGGTTTCGGGTTTCCTAAGTTGACTGAGTTCTGAGAAGACGATTTTTTGCCCAACGAAGTCATCAGAAAGACTTGAAAAAGAGGGATTAAATTCGTTTGAATAAAATTTTAGTCGTACATATCTCGAAAACTAGACAAGCTGGGGAGAAATAATAAGCAACGTAAAAGCATCAATGCCGGTCCCAAATTAGATTCGTCGAGATTAAATTCCATTCATTTGGAATACTACCTTATCTCGAAAACTATTTACGATAGATAAAAATAATCCCTCTGTGAAGAAAGTATAAAATTAGCTTAAATAAAAAAAATGTTGGAACAAGACATCAAAACCTCACACTGATAGAATTAACTGCATGATATTAATGAATGTTTTGCAAAAAAAATCAATGAAATTAATCCATTGAAACTTTTCATTAAGTTAAAGAAAGTTTTCATAAAATTGTATGAAAAATATAATTTTATTAATTCAAAGTTTCATACTCCCAGTAAAGAATTTTTATTAAAAAGCTGCTTTCATAAGAAGTATTAAGGTTTTCATTAATTTTAATAAATTTGTCGTTTATTTGGTGAATAAAAATTTCATTGATTTACTGAATATTTTCATTATTTTTCGTCCAACAAAATTCTGCCTCTGCATTACCGGTCCCTAATTACAATTAAATTGGCACTTAACTTTAAAGGTAAGACTTAATTTAAAATATTAACTAACACACTTTAATATTAATATTGAGTCAGGTCCGGTAGTAACTTCGAAACAGTTTATCTCAACAATATTTTTGTAAAACAGTTTCATAAATATTCATAATACTTATGAAGGTTATCATTAATATGATAAAGCTTTTCTTTTGAGTGTATATCAGCAGCTAAATTGGAATGCGATAACAAATGTTTACTGGGTAATAAATACAAAAGCTTTTTTAAATATAAAATGCATAAAGTTTTACTAGAGCAGTCAGTTAGACTCATTTTTCTATAAAAATTATAACAACAATAAAAAAAAAAAAACGTTGCACCGTCATCGCAAAAAGTCTCTTACAAATGCATTTAGAATGAAAATGAAAAAAAGCTTTTTTTCATTGTCGTAGCTTTGCAACAAATGCCAAGTGTTTGCAAAAGTCTCAGTTTACAACAGCACCACAAGAATACAATATGAAATTGTTAAAGCGTCGAGCAAAAGCTATTAGATAAACAATAGGGCGGGTCGATTTAAAAATCGCTCAACGTTCAAGGAAAATTGTATTCTAGGGATCAAAATAAGAAACTTTGCCGAAGGAACCATACCTCTAAAATGAATTCTAATGTCTTGACTTTTGACCCGTAGGGTCAATTTTTGAAAAAATCTCACTTTGATATTTCAGAAAGTAGGAGGAATCTCTCCAAGATTATGGGAGCTACTTCTTCTCCGGGGGACGCGCTAGCAGATTAATGCATAAATCATCATTCTAGGTGACCGTTAAGGGGTTAAAATTGAAGTTGAAAGAGAGCCTTTTTAACCGTGTTTTTATAGCAAAATGTACAAATCTCGGGATAGATATTTCAGAAAGTAGAAGAAGTCTTTCCAAGATTAGGGTCTCTATTTCTTCTCCGGAGGACGCTCTAGCAGATGCATGTATAAATTATATTCGATTGGTGTTGGATTCGATTGGGGCACTCTAAATGGGTCAAAGTGGAATTTTTCAAAATTTGACCCTACGGGTCAAAAGTCGGGACATCAGAATTCGTTTCAGAGGTATGGTTCCTTCGGCAAAGTTTCTTATTTTGATCCCTAGAATACGATTTTCCTTGAACGTTGAGGGATTTTTTAGCCTCCATACAAATCGACCCGGCCTAATAAACAATATGAAAAACTATTCGTAGACATACTCGTTAACCCATACTGAACAAAAACACAAAGAGTCAAATCGTATTGCATTAAGTTGGCTTGTCGGAAATCAAAAATAATAATGATGAAAAAAAGTTCTGCAGCATGAAGTGATTTTAAGTACATCAGTATATGGGTGTTAATATTAAATTACTACAAGAATTTCGCAATAAAACTGCTAAGAATTGTAGGTACTCAAAGTTCTAACAAATGCATACAGTGAAATATGTTAATAACGTACACCTTTCGTTAACTATGTAGCACAGTGCAAAAACAAAAAAATGCCACTAATGGTTTTAGCGCGAAATGAAAGTATTCCAGCTGTTATACAAAACCCACGAAAGGTCCTGCAAAGTTTTGCGTCTTTGTGCTGTAGTCGTCGCAATTAATATATTAAATGCAACAGGGACTTAAACGACTTGATTTTGCTATCGTATCATCTAAATGTGTTTAGAAGTGTTGGCGAAAACAGAGACAAGCTGCATATGGGGGTAAAAGTCTGTCTAATAGAGATTACGGAGGTAATCTAAGCAATTTAATTTCAGAATCGTTCAATAAACTTTGTATCGGATTTAACTCTTACGGAATCTGAAACCACAGATAGCAAGATACTTACTGAGTTTGAGCTGAATTGATTGCCGCATTCTTACTGATTTATTTACGAAACACAACGCCTTTGATCGTCATATTACGGGAATGGATATAGTGCCTGACCCCCTTATATGCATTATATCTATGTAAGGACACAACTAATTTTTGTGTGTTAGGTTAGGTTGAAAGGGAACTATTCAGATATTTCAAAAAGTCTGCTATACCGGACAGAGACATATACCGCAGACTTTCAACATTATTGAAGATATCTGAATAGCTCCTTCATTCCGGGAAACTCCTTAAGCAGGTGCTGTATTCTCCTCACATTTCCTAAACTAATACGCACGGAATTGACCCCAGGGTACAGTGATTCGGTCTATAGCGATCTGTTATTTATATAAGCTTTCATATAAGCAAATACAAGAATTGTTTTCTGTGTGTGTGTGTGCATCAGAATACTCGTTCCCCACGACCCTAACGTGTCCTGACTGAGTGCCGACGAATTCTTCCAAAGAAGTCTATAGAGACCCCCACGCTTCTATCTCTAATTGTATCGGATTCAAGGGCCTTTTATGAAACTCTCCACGATGATGCTAATGAATGATGGATCCATATTCTGTTCCATTATTATCCACTCGGTCTTGACAATTACGTCTGAAAGTTGCTAGAATGTCCAGTTTCCTGTTCCCATCTCAATTTTCGAACCATCCGAGATTTATCACTCTACACAAAAGTAAGGTAAAAAATTAACTTATTTTTTGTTTTTCCCTAAGAAATGAAAGATATTTTAAAGATCTATCCAATGGGTCAGTTTGGGTCCCCGTTATTGTTATTAATGATCAGCAATTCCATTCTAAATTTCATAGTTTCCGTGCCACTCCATTAAATGCAATAAAGAGAGAGTTATTCCGATCGGAACCCCCATATCGCAGTGAATTTGGTATGTTGTAGAGCAGAAAAAATAAGCTTCACTATCCTATATTTTAGCGTTGAAACGTGATGTGAGAAATGTTCGCAATTTTCGTTTTTTAAGTTTTATTCATGTTGGTTTAAAAACAATATATGCAAATTGGGTATCGAATGAGAGGTATTTTGATCTATCTCCAGATCTATACAGTGAAGTCAAAAAAATATTGAAAAGTTTTTAAACAAAAAAGTTTAGAATACGTCTCACTTTAACTCCATGTGATAGCCCAAGTTTTATTGGTAGTCTCTGTGGTCCGCCCCACGATACCTCCTTTGAAAGAAACTTTAGGTTTCTCCATAATATCTCTTTTTATTTTCATGCCCGAGGTATGTTATAGTGGGCAAGTTATAGACTTGTATGTGTTCGAATTATCCATTACTCAACTCCATATAAAGTTACTCTCATAATTAACGTAAGGTAGAAGAAGGAGATTTCGCCAGTGTGGCACAATCGTCGCCCCCTATTATCTCTCAATTTAAGATAGCTAATAAATAAGTTTAAATGACAACATGTGCAGTTATCAATAATGTTTCATTCCTTTAACTTTGAAGGGTTTATTGTACATGTGCTCACTGAGTGAAGCATTTTTGTGGTTTTTGTGAAGTTAAATATTTTAAAAATTGTTTTCTTCTAAAAATAGTTTTGGTTTTGCAGATTAACTTCAAAGAAATTATTTTTTGACTGTAAAATGTTTTTTCCATAAAAAAAACTTTCTAAATAATGACCAAAATTCTAGATTGTGAGGAACTTGCAGCATTTTAGTGTCAAAACTATATTTTACCACTCGCCTTACGTATTGTTAGAAGGAGTAATTATAGGGGTTAGTTTGTTATATCTTTATCCAATATTGAATACTCTTAGTATTTTTAAATGACCACGCCCATAAAAAGAGGCAGACATGATTGAATTATGATGTTTTCAAAATTATTTTAGGTGTATATTAAAAAACAACCCGAGTATAACCATAACCTTTGTTAATTCCATACAAAATTTATAAATACTATATTCTGGGGCTGAATCACGACATTCATGATCACACCAGCTTTCGTATCGAATAAAGTGGAGGATTATGACATGCAATCAGTAATGCATAGAAATTTTCACTGATTTTTGTTACTCTATGTTTAAAAAAAAAAAATTAAATGTTACATTACACATTACACATTTAATAATGTAAACAATGTAAACAATGTAATGCAAATTATGTAAACAATTTAAATAAAACAAATTAAAATTAAATAATAACGGTATGTAATGTAAACAATGTGAATAATGTAAGCAATTAAAATTGTGTAACGTAAATAATGTTAAGTATGTATTTTGTGAAGAAGTCACAAAGTTGTTGTAATAAATGTAAAGAATGTAAATAATACAAGTTATATACAAAATAGTAATTACAAACTTTGAAAAGTAACGGTAATAGAAAGTTTTCATTACCATTAAATAAATTAATGCAAAATTTACAAAAAAAAATGTACCTTTAATTAAATAAAACTTGATTTCGAATTGTTTACACAAAGGTAATGATGAAAATATTACCAAAACAAAGCAAATAAATTTGAATTTGATAGCAGTTTATGTATCGAATGTATTTTCGAAAGTTTTACTCGATCACGCACTCATTATCGAATGTCATAACTCAACTTTAAAAACCATTGAACAAATTTGCTCCATTACGAGTGCCGTAACTCAGCCTTAGTTAGCAAAAAACTTGCTAGTCATATCAGTAAAGATGTATCTCTATACAAATGCGAATATCTGAGTATATCAAAGTCTAACAGTAAATTCAAGATAATAGTCAAGAAAATTTATTTGTAATGTAGAAAAAAAAAAATACAAAAAGCTAAAAACTTTTGTTTACACTACGAATTGTGTATGCATTGCAATTAAAGAGCTTAGAAGTTAATGCGTACAAAAAGTCATCTAATGAAAAGAACTTATTTTATAATAAAATGCAACAGAAATGCAAAAAAAAAATAAAAACAAAAACTGAAAGCTTTTCCTAAGTTTGTTGTGAACGAAAACTAAAAAAAAAAATCTAATAGAACAACAACTACAACAACAAATGCAAGTATTTTCCTCCAATGTCGCGAGTCATGCACACGCGAAGAAAAAAATAAAATGTATGTAAAACACATTGCATACAATTACATTTAATAGCAACAACAACAACAACATTATGAAAACTATAACGACGGCGTCGACGACACACCAACAACAATAAAGACCGCACTGTGGGCTAGTAACACAATCTTTGGGCCAAAAGCAGCTTTCAGGTAGATCGAAAATGTGTTTAGATTTTTTAAATAGAAACAGAATCTAACGTATTTCTTCCAGTCAGCAAGATTTTTAAAATGTAAAAATTATTTTGCTTAATAAATCAAAATATAAAAGTATATCAGTATTTTATTTTATTAAAAAATTACTACTATTTAATAAAAAAAAAAAAAAAAAACTCAAAAATGCATTAAACAGAGCCAAATAGGCATTAAAAAAGCATAACATATGCATTAAAAGTCAAAATATGCTAAAACATGCATTTTTGGTAGAATACACAAAAATATGCAACTACAAATCGATGCCATTTTCTTGCAAATTTAATTATTCGAATAAATATTTAGTCGATATGACATGCATTTGCATGAATTTCCTTGCCCTAGTTATCAAAAACTAAAATTTTGAACCTAGTTCACAAAACCAAAATTCAAAACTGCTTCTTAATGTTTATGAGAAAATTTTTGTCTTTTGTTTTATTGAGCTAAAGATCCTTTATTTTATAATTATAATTATTTATTTCCAATATTTCGTCTTCGCTTTGGAAGACTTCTTCAGGGAAAATTTTTTATAATTATAAAAAAATTTTCCCTGAAGAATTTTTTATAATTATAAAAAAAATTTCCCTGAAGAAGTCTTCCAAAGCGAAGACGAAATATTGGAAATAAATAATTATAATTATAAAATAAAGGATCTTTAGCTCAATAAAACAAAAGACAAAAATTTATTTAAAAAGATCGAAGAAAAATAAAAAAGTTTATGAGAAAACTTAATATTTTTTTATTTAGGGCTTTGAATTGGGCATATTTTTGAAAAACCTTCTTTCCCAAAAAAAAAGCTCCAGAAGATATTAAAAAACCATGTTTTTCCCCTACTTAAGTTTTAGCGACCATAACCGACCATTCATAAACTTGCCAGATTTGGACTAATAACAGAAAAAAGTACCCTCCAATCTTACTATTTTCTAGCATTTCAGAGTTTACGAATAAACTAAAGTAATGGGACTGAAAATTGTACTTAATTAAGGTGATGGTAGCTGGTAACACAGTGCAACAGTGAAAAAAAAAATGCACGGACTCGACAGTATAGGTTCGTTTGTACTACCAAAGGTTAGTAAAACGCTCTACTAGGTTTGGCCAGTTTGACTACCGACTATTTTTTTTTTAAGGACCACAAAAGATTTTGAAAATCAGTGCACCACTCAAAAAAAGGCGTCCTCAGTTTTTGGCCAATAGCTAATTCAGACTTGATGATATTGCTTAACTATATTTAGTAATAATGTAGTGAAGAGTCTACTGAACAAAATTTATAAACATTTTGTGTACATAAAATCATTTTTTCCTGCACTTTTTGAAAAAATATAGGAGAAAATTATTTTTTTTTTTTTTGCTTTTTTCAGCATAATTTACAGGGACTCATAATTTTTCACTAACAATAGATGACAAAATTGTAGACATTGTAAATCTGAACAACTTTTGTGAACATATCAATACAATCTGAATGTGTCTAGGCATCCGAAATAGCTTACAAAGACCACTTTGTACCTTATAAATAGTCGTTTTTGACTAGACTGCACTTTTATTGAATTTTTGTTTACTTTCTTTAATAACAACCTATAGAAATATACGTTCTTTCGGTAGTTGTTAAATATTGCAGTTAAATTTTGAATTTTATTTTTTCTGTTTAAAAAAAAAAGTCCAATAATTCCCATAATATTTTTTACAAAAACAGTTTGTTTAAATACAAAATTATTTTAATTGAATTTACAATAAATTCAAATATACAAACAATTACAAACATTGGCGTATGGATCTTCTTCTTCTGTTTTGTAACCACAAAAAAAAAAAACTTTTAAATTTCAAAATTTTTTCAATTTTTTTACGTTTTGTCCGTTAAATATTAAAAGTTGTTTCAAAAGACTTTCTGTTTTATTTATATTTACTATTTGCATCGGTTATTTAAGCAAAAATTTAAAAATAAATATCAAAATGGGTTGAATAGAATGGAAAATCAGTAGTCCTTTTTTAATAGTGTTGTTAGGTTGATTTTAACGTAATGATATTGTGAGTGTACGTGTTCAAAGTGTATATGCTCCTAAGAGTTAATATGTGATGATACATGTTAATATTACCGTAAATATAACACGTCTGATCTTTACAATATCTCAAAACCAACCATATTTAAAATAACAATATTGGTTTATCATGTCAAAACTAAAACCGAAAAATGTCAAAACTGAAACCTAAATGAACATTTAAAACAGGGATACTATAAGAGGTAAATTTACCCATATTTGAGTTTGCTATTTTTCTGGTTTAAATTCATAATATATATCATACTTCCTTATAAAACCGTTTAAACACCAAAACAGAAATTTATAATTTATATATTTCGAATTCGAACTTGAAAAATAGCAAACTAAAAATGTTCAAATTGGAGGGAAATTACAGTTTGTGGCATCCTTGTCGGGTTTGATTTAAGCCTGATGAACCAATAACGTTATTTGAAAACTGAAACGAAGGTTACCATTACAGTTGTTTTTCGATTTAACGAACTATATAATGTCAGCCCTGTTCGTTAAATTGAAAAATTCGTTAAACCGAGTACAATTTATTTAAACGATCGTGCAAGAATGCTAAAAATTCCAAAAGTAAACACAGAAAACGCAGCCAGAACATCGTTGGGGAATCCCCTTTCTCTATATGTCTATTGCTTTTGCATATTGTTTGCGGAAATCTATGTATTTGCATCTCATTCTATACTTAAGACTCTAATTTTGTAGGTACTCAATTCAAAATTTTTATGAGTTCGTTAAATCCCGAATTCGTTAAACCGATGGTTCGTTAAATCGGAAAACTACTGTATTTTAAACTAAAATGTAAAATAAATACACTATTACAAGAGGGAGAAGAAGATTTGGCATACAGAAAAAATTGTACTACTACCTAGAATACAAATACAATAAAGGCGACAAACATTTATTTTCCATACAATATTATTAAAGTGCCGGGAAAATTGACAATTTTGTTACACCGATTATCCCGGGTTCGACTCGCGGTGACGACAACATCAATTTAGCGATACATCATATGTATCGCAGCGCCCACCTTCGTTCTTCCCATAGCACTTAACCCCACCGAAGTAAAATAATGAATCAGGGCTACGAACCAAAAAGCTTCAATAAGTTCGCCAACCCTCCTACAGGTGGCGAGCCACAACTGTTCTAAGACTTATCATCTCGCGCAATTACAGTGTTGCCATGCTTGAAGCCCTTAATCTTTCCCCACCTTTCGTCTCTCCACTATCCCCTTTCCAAAGAAAGCAACACATTAATAAATAGGAAGAACATCCTCAGTGTTGCTTCTCTTTAAAAAAAAAATATAGCTTTTCACATAAACCAAAACGATTCTCAATTTGCTCAAGCGGAAGAAAACACATTGCAATGTTTCACATTTTGGATTTTGTTTAATTCCAAATTAATCAATTTCCATTTGATAAACTTCCATTATAATTCCGAAATTTTATATTATATTAAAAAAGTTCTATTTAAATTTAGAACACATCAAAAATTATTTAATTGATGTTTAATAATTTCAAATAATTTCTGTTAGTTTTGAAATTTTAAAATTTATAAATTGCAAATGATATTTTTATAAATTTTAAATGAAAAATACAAATTTCAATAAAAATCAAAAATATATTTTCACAAAGTTTATGAAACTTTATTATGAAATTGCGAAGGTCTTCATCATAGTTATGAAAACTTCAGAAGTATGAATGAATAATTAAGGACAAACGATTTATGAAACAATATCATCAATATGATGAAACTTTTTTCCCTTTATGTAACTAAAGGAAAAAAAATTATTAAAAAATATTTTTAAAAGTTTGGTATAATTTTTATTAAAAATTATGTTTTTTCGACCTTTAATTCTGCAATGAAAATGAAAATTATTGAAGTTAAAATACCGAAAAAATAATTGTATAAAAACAGTATTTTTTTTTACCAACTTTTACATTTGTTTCAAAATTTTTGTAGTAAAAAATTGGCAGTTGTTTTTACTACATTTGTAAGTTATTTTTCAACAGATAAAAACAACTTCATTTTTAGTTATCTTAACTGTAATTTTTAGTACATTGATAGAATTTTCCTGCATGCTGTTAATAAATGTATTTCATTAAGTTGGATTAATTGATTGAATGCATAAATAATTTTCATTAACCCTCTAACCGGCATAAGCTTTTTTGGACTGAAATTTATTCCACTTGTTCGGCACGAGAAATAAATAATATTTTGTTTTAGCGAAATTTTTTTTGTTGCCTATTTTAGGCGATATGGGTCAAAACAGGTTTAGAGGCATCTCAAAAACTAACCTATAAAATTTAAAAAGTTAAGGCATAAATTATTCTTCATACAAAGATATAACAACAGTCCAAAAATTAGTCGTTTTGAGCTTTTAGATAAAAAGATATGGCAATTTTCGTTTTTCGAAAAACGCGAAATCGAGCGAAAACGAACCTTAACTTTAATATATATTGACAAAACTTTGAAGCTTTGATAGTGTTACCAAATATAATATTTCTGCCAAATTTTATAAGATAAGATGATATCCTTTATATGTATCCTTTTAAAGTCCTGTTGTCCTTGGAACAAACTTAGAGTATTTTCCAAAAGTTTAAGCTTTAACCTTCCTTTGTGTGGAATATGAATGGTTTCATGTTAACAGAAATGTGTTTTAAGGACTTTTGAAAATTGTGGTTGTTTCAAAATATTTATTTTTTGAAATTACTGAAAATTTTAACTATAACGCTTTCTCGCTTCCAAACCATGACATGTACACAAAACATTACTTCGCAAAATATGTGGCTAACTTCGTTCTCTATCGATATAGCTCACATTTTTATAATAAAACACTTTTTTGGCGAACTTATGGCCAATTTAAAATACACCGCCGGCTTGCCGGTTAGAGGGCTAAAATAAGGGAAAATTCATTAAGTAAATGAAATTTTCATAAAATGTTTTTGGTTGCTCCTTAAAATATGCAATCATTTTTATATACATATTTGTTTTTTGTACACCAAACATTTATAGTTCCATCAGATTTCAGCAGGATGCGCTTCAACTATTGGAAAAAGTTATTTTAATACAAAAGTCTAAATAAGAACATTATTTTGTTTTAAGTATTAAGGTCAATCGGTAACGCGGTATTGTTTACATGTTGGCGCACCAACCATGGTTGCGGTTTCAAGTCGCTTTCAGGGAGAAGTCAAAAAAAAAACAGAAAAGTAAAATAAATATAAAAATTTAAATACAGTAGTAACTTGATTCTTGCACATACTTGATACTTGCACACCTCGATTCTTGCAACATAGGAATATTTTTCATTACGCACTCAGTACTTGCGACATCCGAACATTTTGAACTCGATACTTGCAACATTTTTGTATATCAGCGTTCAATATTTGCATAGAATGGGAGGAGCAAAACAATGCTTCATTAGACGATATTATGATGCTCCAAAGACTAAGAAGCAGTGTAGTACTGAACAAGCGACTTTGTACAAAACAAACAAAAATTTTAAATTTCTTTAATTCCACATAAAATATGTATCTACTGTGCGCCCCGGTAGGCTAGTTGGTAGCGTGCTGGCTTATCAGTGTGGGGGTCGTGGGTTCGATTCCCACCAGAGGCACTGGTCTGTTTTCGCTACAACGCGCCGAAGGCCATAGTAGCTAGTGCTCGGTTAGGGTAATAGTATATAATTTGTAATTATATGATTATTAATTAATATATATGTATCTACTGTTATACGAACTTAAGTGTTTTGAATTGAAGTATTAAACTTAGATTCTAAACAGATGTATGTGCCTTTTATTTTGTATGGGAAATTAATACTCGGTACTTGCGACAACCTCGAAACTTGCACCGAGCCCGGTTTTCATTACGTGCAAGAATCGAGTTTCTACTGTAAATAAATATGAAACAGGGAAATAATAATTTTGTCCATTATAATTCATGTAATGAAAATATTTCATTAATACAATGAAACTTTTTTTTAGGGACTTTTGAATCAAAAAATTCACTGTATTAATGATGGATTTCATTAATACAACGCGGACAATTCTATCAGTGTAGATTCTCTTGTCAAACTTTTTGAGGGCCTTATTCTAGTTTTGGCTAACAATTGAGGCATGCTGGCCCACAGTGGGAATGTATGTAATATACTCATAGTTAGTGTGACATACATGCGAAACCTACAAACTTACAAACAACTGTAAGTGGGTACAACAACCATGTACTAAATACGCTTTATTTTTTGTGTGTTTCTCATACACTGAGAACACCACTTCCATAGCCATTGTATAAAATAGTTAATAACTAGATAACCCAGTGCAATTGTCAATTGCAACGGACTGAGTAATTGCATACACTTATTGTTGTTGTAGTTGTTGTTAGTTGCTGCTGCTGCTGCTGCTGCTACTGTTCTTGATATTGTTGTGGTTACTTACCCGTATCTTTTGTTTCATTGGCCACCTCTTGCCAAGCTTTTTGTATTTCATCTTTTTTACTATACTCGGGTAATGTTGAATTCCATAGAAAAGGTTTCGATTCAACCAGTTGCACAAATTTCACATTAAATACAGGATCATCTTTACGACTACTCATAATGGTAGGCGTATGTTTGGTCACTGTATCGCTGCCAAATGCTGCACTTGCAGCAGTGGTTGCTAAATCTGACGTGGTGGTAATAATGGTTGAGACTCTGGTTATAGCAAAAATATTAAATTAATTTATTGCCACTGCCAGCAACAATGAAGCAGTGTGTGTGTGTGTTGACAGCAAAGACAATCAATTTTTATAGCGCAAAACCCTTTTTTGCTATTTTGGTCAAGTATTTCCGAAACTAGGTTGCAGCAAATAACAAATGTTTCTATGCAGTTATTTTATAAGTAGCGCGCGTTAGTTTATTATATGGTGTTCGATTTAGAATAGTAGTAAATCAGAAGATGGGAAAAAAAAACCCAACCTAACTCAACGACTGTTGAGTACAAACTGAGAGCACACAAAAAGCGCGCAAAAACACTGACACATCGACACTCATACAGCGAAATACACAAAAGCTGTTAATGCAGTTGCCGTGTTTACTGCAAAATTGCAAACAAAAATAAGTTGTCAATTACCACACGAACAATTTAATCTAACAACCGATTAAACTACAAAATTAAAAAACGACTGCATATAGTTAATCAATTCTAAATAAATTTCATAATTTTCATTCTTTGTTTAAAATTTTTATAAAGTCCATAAAACTGCAGTAAATGTTGTAGGGGGTTTATTACACAGAAGAAGGAAAAAAAAACTAATATTAATACACTCATATGCAGCTAAAGAAAAAACAAAATTAAAGCTTTTTTCTACATGACGTCATCTACATTAATAAACACTGTTTTAAAAATTGTTGAGAATGCAGTATTTGCTGCGTTTTTCATTTAATATTGAGTATGTGTTTGTCTTCTTAATTTTTTTTTAAATACCTTAGAAGTTTATCTAATGGTAAAGCTTTTTTTATTCTCTATCTCTCTGTATTGGTTTATGTGTTTCAGCAAGCTTTTGCATGTAATATGCAATTATTTTGCATTGTTTGGCATATAAGTTTGGTTTCTCTGTTTATAGTTCTCTCTGAATAATAGAAAAAAGTTTTTGGTTATTGGGAAATTGTGTCGTGGTCGCACATTGTCGTCACAATGTGTTAATGTTGCTCGAATTGTTTTTTTGTGCATCCACTTGTGTGTCCACGGTTGTCGTGTTTTGTTTAGACCAGGAGCCTCCAACAAGTGGTACGCGTAATTAGGACATTATTCATTGTTTTGAATAGTATTAAATCAAAGAGTATATACAAATAGAGAGACTACACTTCCTACGCCTCTCAGCAACAAAATACCAAACTCCGGCAATCAAACGAAAACATCTGTTTTACACTAAAAAATAATTGCAACATGTTGATAAAAAATTGTTGCTTAAAACACTCACTTTAATTTTGCTTTTATTTTGTTATTTTCTATTAAAATTTAACCCTTTAACCGGCAAGCCCGCCTCTAGGCGGGGTATTTTAAATTGGCCATAAGTTCGCCAAAAAAGTGTTTTATTATAAAAATGTAAGCTATATCGATAGAGAACGAAGTTATCCACATATTTTGCGAAGTAATGTTTTGTGTGCATGTCATGGTTTGAAAGCGAGAAAGCGTTATAGTTAAAATTTACAGTAATTTCAAAAAATAAATATTTTGAAACAACCACAATTTTGAAAAGTCCTTAAAACACATTTCTGTTAACATGAAACCATCCATATTCCACAGACAGTAAGATTAAAGCTTAAACTTTTGGAAAATAATCTTAAGTTTGTTCCAAGGACATACAGGACTTTAAAAGGTTACATATAAAGGACATCATCTTATCTTGAAAACGAGTGGACGGATTTTTATGAAACTTGGCAGAAATATTATATTTGGTAACACTATCAAAGCTTCAAAGTTTCGTCAATATATATTAAAGTTAAGGTTCGTTTTCGCTCGATTTCGCGTTTTTCGAAAACCGAAAATCGACATATCTTTTTATCTAAAAGCTCAAAACGACTAATTTTTGGACTGTTGTTACATCTTTGTAAAAAGAATAATTTATGCCTTAACTTTTTAAACTTTATAGGTTAGTTTTTGAGATAGCCTCTAAACCTATTTTGACCCATATCGCCTAAAATAGGCAACAACAAAAAATTTTGCTAAAACAAAATATTATTTATTTCTCGTGCCGAACAAGTGGAATAAATTTCAGTCCAAAAAAGCTTATGCCGGTTAGAGGGTTAATGTAGTTTTAATTGTGTCTTGCTTATTTTATCGTTAGAATTTTTAATAATTTTTATTATTCAAAAACCTGATAAAAATTAATTTAAACTTTTAAATTTCTGCAACACGTTTTTATTTTGCTCGGAGCGAGTTTACGAACAAATAAAAAGAGGGCTGATTGAGAGGAGACTGAGGTGGATAGAAACCCACTGATTAAATGAATATAGTTGTCAAACATTCGATCTATGTGGAAAAACCGGGTTTCGAATAGTTTAAAAAAACCGCATTTTTTTGAAAACCTGGTTTCGATTTTTTTTAAATTGAACATCGGTTCGAATAATCGGGTTTTCGGATTTTTTAATATGACGTTTGTACGACAGATTGAGAAAGACTGAGGTGGATAGAAACCCACTGATTAAATGAATATAGTTGTCAAACATTCAACCTATGTGGAAAAACCTGGTTTCGAATAGTTTAAGAAACCGCTTTTTTTAAAACCTGGTTTCGATTTTTAAAATTGAAAATCGTTTTGAATAACCGGGTTTTCGGATTTTTTAAAATGACGTTTGTAATGCGGGTATATGCAACTATTAGCATTAAAAAAATCCCAAAGAATTTAAATGTTGCCATCTAAAACCTTTTCAAATGAGCCTTTTTATTAGTGTCCGACCGAACAGTTCGGCCAAAAAACTATATTTTGTCGGTTTTTTGATATCTAGAGGCAATGATGACAAATTTTGGCATTGGAAACATGTTTGTTGAGCCGATTTAATTCGATTTTGTGTATAAAATTTAAGAGAAAAGCCGAAGTTTAGCTATAAAGTGAAAACAATTTTCAATACATCAGATTGTTTTTCACAATTTGTTAAATAAGTTTTGGGACTTTAGCACATTTAATTACTATAAATGCAATTAATGTTTATCCCGATGAAAATAAATTTAAATAAAAAATAACATGCAGGTGCTTGTGCAAATTTAAATGTAACTGACACTAATAGAAAACATATGATTTTCTATTGTTGATTTACTTGAATAAACGTCACTACATTGCTAGGTCTGTCAAAAAAACAGAGTAGTATTTGGAAGATGACAAAGGCAATTGTGACAATTTTTTGTTGTTGTTTTTGTTTTTTCTTTGATATTTTAAATTTTGAATCTCGCTTCTAGACGAGGACAAGAAATTCTCATTGAGTTTGTGATTTAACATAACAAATATCTCTAGAAATTCTAATAACAAAGTCCCCTGAAGATTTCCTTGGGCAGGAATGAAATCCGGATAGGGACACGCCTACATCAGATTGTTTTTCACAATTTGTTAAATAAGTTTTGGGACTTTAGCACATTTAATTACTATAAATGCAATTAATGTTTATCCCGATGAAAATAAATTTAAATTTTCAATTTGTCCGAACTTTCTGAGGCCGAACAGTGAATTCATTGCTTAACTCTACAGACTTTTCTTCAAAATTGACACTCAAAATAGCATCAGCCCAATATACATTTTTAAATCCATAATGCTTTAAAATACCGAATACATACCAAATGCATTTTCTGGCCGAACTGTTCGGTCGGACACTACTTTTTATGTTATTTTTTCAATAAAAAGATCCTTGTAAAATATTGTTGTTTGTTTTTCAGATTAGGTGATCTAAATAATTGCCACTTTTGTTCGGCTTAAGATCATATAATCTATTTCTAAATATAAATTGATAATACTATTCGGCAAATTTCAATTTTAATAAGGACCTCCTCTTGCAATACATAATTTTCGGATAATTTTGGTAAGCTGATCATAAATATTACGAAAATTTTAAAATTGCACCGTTAGTTTTTAAAATAGTTCAGCTTTTTGATTTTCATTGAACTCACAGTTTTTAAGCAATTTTGCTTTAATTTCATAGAATTGAATTTAAATGCTAAATTTTGTATATGGTTTTAAGATAGTTAAGTTTTCATTCATTCCTTTAATTTTTTTTGTCAGATTTGTGTTCAGCGTGCCAAAATTATATAGAAATGATGTGTTGGAAGAGGAAGTATTTTTTGGTGTTTTATAGCGTAATTACTTTTTACAACATATAGAGACAAACTTTGAAAAAAAACTTCCTAGAATCAATGGTAAATGCTAATGCATTTTCATAGATACCAACCTACTCATCACGTGTCTTGTATGGCTCACTGTAGGGTGAATTATATATGGCCCTTTCTGGGGTGAATTACCAATATTTAAACAACAATATGTCAGCAAATCAAGTGTTTAACATCACAATTCCACTCCAGCTGTTTTTACTTAATGAAAATTAATCGGTTGTTAATTTTTTTTATCAAATAAGCTTAAATTTTTTTATAGTTTTATTAAAAAAAGAAGAATATTTTAAACCCTTTACAGTTATTAAATTTGTTGGCATTTAAAACTGAGAGAACCCTTACAAATTATACCAAAAAAGCTTATTTTTTTCCTAAAATGTTCACCTTAAAAATATTTGAAAATGTCGAGACGACAAAACCCGGTTTTTCGAATAATTCAGAAACCGAACTTTTTTATAAAGCGGATTAAAAAAAAAAAAAAACGGAAATTAGTAAAACAACCGGTTTATCGAATAATTTGGACACCGATTTTGACAACCCTGCAAATGATTTGATTCAATTTTATCAAATCATTAATGTTCGACCGATTAAAAAGGGTATAACATATTTTGAAAATTATAAAAATCTACTAAAAATTGTATTTATGCTGAAATTCATATGAAGGTTCATTATTAAAACGTTTTTTGTGTCGTTTAAAGCTGCTGTGGGGCACTAATTGATAGAGTCAATAAGTGTTATTAAAATTAAACATAAAATTCTTACCGTTTACAAAAGTACGATTTGGAAAATTCCTTACTCTCTTTTGTTAAATATGTTTCGTTTTTTTGCAACGACAACCGACCGAAGCAAAGCGAAAATATAACTTGCTGACAGATTTGACATTTTTATACAACAAAATGGGAAAAACGAATGGCTCACTTTAGCGAACAGCCAAAAAAAAAAAAAAAATCTGATTTTAACCTCTTCAGGACCACTCTATGATCCTTTGACAGCAGCAATGATTAAAAAAAAAAAAAAAAAAAAAACTATTCGGTAGCATATCTTCTTTAGTTTGTTGCCTTACTGAATTGTATAAAATTTAATCCGTAAAATGGATTAATCAAATTGTATCTGAAAAAAAAAAAACGGGTGGGAACGATACGTTGGTATGTGTGTTTTTGTTAATGCTGCGTCTGTTTGTATGCTTGTGTGTGTGCTTGTTTGTAAACTTGAAATGCATTTGGTACTTTATAATGAAAATTTTCTATTTAAGCATACAGTGTATGAAAAAATAATTTGAGAATTACGTCTAAAATAAAATATGTATTTATATATTTAAAAGTCAATTAAAATATTAATTGATTCAATTAAATATTTGCTTAGAAACAAATTAAATTCAAATCAAATCTTTAATTAGATATTTTAGGTTGATAATTTTTTCTGTGTATATATATTTGCAGCCAAACATATATATGTTTACAGGCAAACATAATTATATTTCCAAGCAAATATGTTGTATTAGAAACATGGGAAACGGAAATGTTTAACAAACAAAAATATTTTACCAGCATTTCTATTTCCAGCAGGTCGTTTTTTCAGCGTGTATTCATTACCTGGAAAGCCACGATCAATTTTAAAATTTCAAGAACACAAGCCATCAGAGCTTTACAATGCACTTATATTATTCCTTACCTACACTTCAAAGATTTTGCCTAAAATCTATTTTCAGAACTTGAACACCTTGCTACACAGATTTGTAAATTAAGAAGATTGTATAGAGAACTTGAAATTTAATACAATCTTCATCAGTTAAAGCACGTCAGTTTATGCGTTGAGCGCTGGTGACCATTGTTGGCAACATCGGCCTTCCCTTTTGAGTCGCAGAATGGCATTTTGGCAAAATAAATTCATGTGACCAACATTTGGTCTTGACCCATGATTAATAATATAAAAATTACTGAAGGCTCAAAGATTATACTGAATAGAGCACATGAGATTTAATAAGGATCGAAAAATAAGTTTGTAAGGAACCTAATTGTTTTAACTCTGTTGTGTAAAAAAAATCTAATACAAATTAAAAAAAAATCTAATTTATTAGGCTGAGAGTTTGAAATTTATCAAAAAACTTATAGTTTTGATTCGCAGGTTCAATATAAAATTTCTTTAAAGTCTAATATCTAAAATGAAATAGAAATAATTTTTGATCTTGGAACATATCGCTCATTTACTTCAAGAACGTCACAACTCAAAAAACAGGATTTTTGAGTTAATGACGCAGAATTATTCGTTATATAACGTATCATATTGTGTAAAAAATTCTTATTAATATCCCAGCAAAACCACACATTACCAAATCATGGGTAAAGTAATGTATCGCCATTGGGCTTCATGCATTACTTTACACGTTACTTTACTGATGAATTTTACAGGCGACGAGCCTCAAAGTTACTCATTACCTTGTAGGGGGTAAAGTAACTGCTTACATGGTGGGAAAAAGTAATGTGTCTATAAATAGATTTTCATAAAAAAAATGCATAAACATTTTTTTTTAGAGATGTTTTTTTTTATATAAATAAATAACTTTTTTTTTTATTAAATAAATAACTTCGTCATGCTGGGATTCCAACCTGGGGTCTCTGGTATTTAACAATTAGTTAGGCGAGAACTCTACCAACTGAGCTATCGATACATACAATATTTTATTGCTTAAAATGTAGATGAGTTGTTGTGCTTCGTGTTTTCGTTCGTAATATCAAAAATATACACCTTACCATTACGCTTACAAAAAATCACAAAGTAATGTGTCTATAAATAGCTTTTCAAAAATATATATTAATAATTACTTTACGTTTATAATTCATGCATTATGTAATTGATGATCGGTAAGTCATTATTTTATGTTTTGAAGTAATGTAAAAGGTAATGAGGTCTCATTACAAGGTAATCCATGAGTGTTCAATTATCTGTAACTCATTACTTCTTGTTGGAAAATAATGATACAGGTAAGGAGTACACATTACAAGGTAATGCATTACTTTATCGCACCCATTACCAAAGTTTTGCTGGGATCCTGTATACTCACCTCTTGAGGTAAATTATGTCGTTATTTTTTTTCTTCAAGGTGGGAGTAAATTGAAAACTTTAAACTCGTTTTCTACAAAATCAAATTTTTGCGTTATGACGTTATTGCAGTAAATAAGCGATATGCTCTTTTTATATAGTCTTGTATTCCGCAATATATAAATTTATTTACAACCAAATATAACTTAGTCAAGAATATCTGATTGTATAATGCAAATAAAATAATATGAAAGAAAACATATTTTTGGATGATAAACTTATACGATGATGGATGATTGGATGATAACCTTATACATCTTATCTTATACGATGGTATTCGCAACAATATTTCAGCAGATATATTAAATAAATGAAATTGCATCTGTTTGAATCTAATCGTTTTTTTCACGGGAAACAACGATTTTTAGTCGATTGTGAACATATCCGAAGAAAATCGAATTTGAAAAAGATTTACTGATTTTATGAGCGATGTAGTCAACATTTTATCGCCATAATAAATTTATCACAGATTCCGAATCTTTGTGGGACTAAAAACTAGATTTTCTGTAGACCGTAAATTCGTCCACATATGTAAACAAGGGCGTCTAGAGGTTAAAGTACTTTTTATTGCAATTTAATTAACGATTTCTCATTTAGAAAATTACGATTTTTAAACAAAATGAGTTGGCTGCACTGTATACTTTTAAAAAAAGTTTTGTGTTTTCAAAAAAGCTTTCGAGAGAATGAATTAAATTATAAAACTTACCCTTTCTTTTCCGCTTCTGGTTTCCAAAATAATTTTACAATTGAAGGGCTTATTGTTAAAACCTTATAAGCCACATTCTAGTTTTAGTTTCTCTTCGCCCTTTAAAGATTGAAAACATGCATAAAATATTTGACTTTTGCAGGACGTTTTACTGCAGGTACTTACAATAAGTGTTTAAACAAGACTTCTATCAAATACTATTAAATGGATGTATAGGCAACAGCGAAAATCCATTAAACAATAAATGCGGCTTATCAAGTTTTTACAATAAACCTTTCAATTATATTTTTTACTAGCTGACCAGGCAAACGTTGTTTTGCCTTCAAATTTTAATTGTAATTAATTCTTTAAATCAAGAAATTTCTTTTACGCAAATAAATAATTAAAAAAATAAATTCACATTAGTAAATCATTTTAAAATTTGTAATTTCATGGGAAGCCCAACGCCTCTTTGTCCTTCTATCGCCGTTATTTGCTGAAGTATATAACATGAGTAGCTGAAAACAACTGCCATACAACTGCTTTTGGTACCACTCCCATTAATCCCAATCCGCCCATTTTCAGTTCGACTACTAATATTTGTAATTGATGGACTCGTACAAAATTTGAAGGCTATATAGCTAATATAGAACCCTAGATATTAAATATTAATATTGTATATGAGTTAAATAATCACTTTGTATGGGAGCTGCCACGCCCACTGGTATGATCCCGCCCAATTTTCCCATGACTGTTCATAATATAATCAACGTGCACACATTTCTAAGACTCTGGCTATTATAGAACTGTAGATATATGATATTAAATATTTACTTTGTATGGGAGCTGACACGCCCACTGGTCCGTTCACGCCCATTTTTCCCATGACTATTCACATTAACAAATAATCAACGTGCACAAATTTCTAAGACTATGGCTGTTATAGTACTGTAGATATATGATATTATTATATTACTTTGTATGGGAGCTGCCACTCCTACTGGTCCGATCCCGCCCATTTCTTTTCCTGATTATTCAAATCAGTAACATATGGGATACTGCAATGTTTCAAAACTCTTGCTATCACAATAGTCAAATGAACATATACTTTTTGTATAACGGTATAACTAACCTGGGTCTAATCGACCCATAACACAGTGCAACACGAAAAAAAATAAGCATATACGGACACCACTACGTGATAAAAGACTAAAAAAAAAAGACCCGTGTCTTCCAATTTTTCCGAAAGTCATCTCCTCTTTTGTTTCTGGGCCGCCAAAGATTTGTGGCCTCGGTATCATTTTCGCAAAAAAGTGATCATTTTCTCAGGCTCATATCTTGCAAACCGTTCAGAATTTCGATTTACTCTCTATGGCAAAGTTGTAGCTTTTGTCATAAAGAACAAAAATTGCGAACATATAAAATCAAAAAACTTCACCTTCCAGATCAAAATCGCAAAAAACTTAAAAAAATTCGATTTTTTTTACCTTTTTTCCCGTGTTCAGGTCCATAGGTAGCAAACCGTTCAAAATTCAAGGAAACAATCAACTACAAAAATTTACCTAAGATCTCAATAAACAAATTTCTAGAACATATAAGCTTCCTGGGAATTGGGTTTGCTACCTATGCACCTGAACAGGAGAAAAAAGGAAAAAAAATGAAATTAAAAAATGTTTCACTTTTGCGCGCTACCTCAACAGTGTTAAGAATCATCTCTAGGAAGTTTATATGTTCTAGAAATTTGTTTATTGAGATCTTAGGTAAATTTTTGTAGTTGAATTTTTTTAAGTTTTTTGCGATTTTGATCTGGAAGGTGAAGTTTTTAAGTTTTTTGCGATTTTGATCTGGAAGGTGAAGTTTTTTTGATTTTATATGTTCGCAATTTTTGTTCTTTATGACAAGAGCTACAACTTTGCCATAGAGAGTAAAATTCTGAACGGTTTGCAAGATATGAGCCTGAGAAAATGATCACTTTTTTGCGAAAATGATACCGAGGCCCCAAATCTTTGGCGGCCCATAAACAAAAGAGGATATGACTTTGGGAAAAATTGGAAGACACGGGTCTTTTTTTTAGTCTTTTATCACGTAGTGGTGTCCGTATATGGTTATTTTGCCATGACTTAAAAAATTACACACAGTGTAATCTTTGTTACATTATTGCTAACTATGGGTCTAGTCGACCCAAGCTGTTTTTTTAAATAATTTTATATGCATAATATCATAAATATTCCTTATGTTTATTGTTTATAAACGTTTAAATATAAACAAATTTAGATTACACATATATCTTGAGTTAAAATATCGTCTTGTTTTTTTTTTTTTAATTTAAAAAGTTTGCGTGTCTGGGTCGATTGGACCTAGAGGTTAGTAATGGAGGGTTAAAATACAAGGCATATAAAATAAAAATCAATTTAGTAGTAAAAGTTAAATAAAGGATCCGCCATCTAACGTTTTTTTTCAACTAGTGCTTATTTCGTGAATGGTAACACTTAGCTCATGTCTGATTTGACAGATAATTAGTTTTATCCTTCCGCTGAACGAATATGGTCCGTATGTTCATTATCTTGTAAAAAAAGTGAAAGAAACTGGCATCCTCATCGATAAACCAAAGCGTGAAAAGCCAAAAACAGTGCGTACACCGGAGAATATTGCTGCTGTGGCAGAAAGTGTGCGTGAAGCGCCATCAACATCAATTCACCGTCGTTCTCAACAATTGAACATTTCGGAGACATCATTGAGACGAATTTAGCATAAAGACCTTGGTATGACGCCATACAAAGTCCAATTGGTTCAGGAGTTCAAAAAAAAAAGTTATTTGGCGGACCCTTTATAAAACATGTTTCTTGTGTTTTAAAATATTTACGATAAAATAGTTATCCATTTCTTTGTAAAATTATTTTACGAAACTGTGGCGGAAATAGAAATTCTAAAAGGTAAATTTAAAACTCTTGTTTCTTCTTTTAAGTCATTCTCTCAAGAGCGTTTATTGAAAACAAAAAGCTTTTATTCATAAATATCATTCTCGCAGGCAATGCTGCCAACCGATTTTTGTTGAAAAATCGTTGATTAGTAAATTATTAATCGTCAGCACAAAAAGGCAAAAAATTAAGTTTAAAATCAATTTAAAATTTAAAATAAAATTTAGTACAAAAGAGGCCATTTAAACGGAGCAATTTGTTGCCTGCAACGTTGCCTGCAATTATTGTTTGTAGGCAAACGGGGTAGAGAAGCAAGCGGGGTAGCAAAAAATGCACGATTTTCGTTTTCAAGATATTTTTTTAAATTTCTTTTTGCTATCGTTCGTATTCTTGTTAATTTGCTTTATTCGTATTCGGCTTCTCAAGTGTTGTGTATCGAAAATATTTCGTAAAATAATAAATAAATAATGTGAAATAAAGAACTATTTATATATTATTTTAAATTATATTATTTTATATTATATATATTATTAAATTATATTATTTTTAATTATTACGAATAAATTAAATTTCAACGAATGAACAATTAAAGAAGATTGGAAAAATAAACGTCAAAAAAATTGCATGTAAAAACTCCTCGTTTAAATGTAAATGATTTTTAGAATCAACTTTAAAAGAGAATTCAAAAATTGCCTGCAATTAATTTCTTCGTTTAAAAGGCCTCAAAGTCTGTTAAACGGGTTCCAATTCAGTTGAATTATTTTTTTTTTCTATTGTTATCGTGTAAATCAGTTATTTTGCTAATTTTAATACCCAGATAGAAATGGCCAACCGGTCACAAAAAAATATTACTGGCAAACCACAGCTACCTAGTCTAAAATTACCTAAGGTACAACTATTATTGTACTAGAAAAGCACTACTATTTTGTTTGCAAAGCATGTGTCTTGCCATGCCAATATTTAACAATATTAAAAAAAATTAGAAGCTTTTAATTTTTTTAATATTTTATTATATTTTACACATATAAATATGATGTAAAAGAACAAGACCGAATTGTGTTGCCATATATAAATGTGTTTTATTATACATATTTCTCAAAATTAATTAAACTTAAGGTATTTTGATAGCACCAAATTTTTTTTTTAATTACCAACGTTATGCCAACGGTGGCAAGTTTGCTCAAAAAACGGTTGAGTTGGCCACTGTTATCAATCGGATAACAGGACAACACTGTCAAGATTAATTATCCCTCGTTCTGCCAACGCATAACCGACCGACGCTTTGCCAACACTGTGCCGATTGTATTTTTCTGCATGTATAGTTATCTCATTTTAGCACAAACAAATATTTCATCTGCCGTGTTCAGAAAAGCATTACCATATAAGTGGTTATATAGGTACATATTTGGTAATGACAAGTTCTTACAATTGTCAATACTTATCTCATTCCTTTTATACGGGGATGTTGCGCAAAATAATGACATTTCATTACTAAACACCTTACGAAAAATCAAAAAATATGTGGTTACCATTATGCTTACTAGTATGTACAAAACTAATGAGTAAAAATAAATTAAAAAAAAAAAAAAAAAATCAAAATTATCTTATTTTTCTTCGATCTTTTTGAATAAATTTTTGTCTTTTGTTTTATTGAGCTAAAGATCCTTTATTTTATAATTATAAGTATTTATTTCCAATATTTCGTCTTCGCATTGGAAGACTTCTTCAGGGACAATTTTTTATAATTAAAAAACTTAAACATAATAATTACAAAAAAAAAGGCGGGAAATAAAATATTTTCTAATGTGAAATTGAAAATTAACCCAGAAAACAAAGTATAAATAATTGAAATATCATAACATAGCAAACCATTTTAAATTAATAGTTTCTTAAAATCTAAATGAGAATTATAATAATCTATATAATCTAAATGAGAATTATAATGTTGCTGACTTTACAGACTTTTTTTAATGTAGATAAAAACATAAATGACTTGCTTGCACATAATGTCATTACTTTCCAGATTACACAAAATAAAAAAATAAGTAGTTGTATATGTATTTACCAGAGTTGAAAAAAATGAGTAAACATAGAGATTCAAAAAATTGCGAGATCATTACTTTATATTTAAAATAATGATAAAAATAAGTATTTATGAGTAATATATTATTTTTTGTAATAAAATTATGGGAAAATTAACTAGTTATTAGTAAGGCTTTATAATTCGTATTAAAGTAATGCAGAACGTAAGCTGGTGTCATTACTGGTAGTGAGAAAAGTAATGAAATGTCATTACCGCTTCTAAACTGGGTTGCTTTGTATAAAATGACATTACTTTTCCAGTTTACAAAAAATCAAAAATAAGTGGTTAAATATGTACTTACTAGAGTTGCAAAAATAATGAGTTTTGAAATAGATTTTCAAAAAATGTTCAGATCATTACTTTATATTTAAAATAATGATAAAAATAAGTACTTATTATTAGCGCATTATGTTTTTTATTGAAATAAGAAAATTAACTAGTTATTAGTAAGTCCTTATTATTTGTATTAAAGTAATGCATAGAGTAAGCTGATATCGTTACTGGTAGCCCGAAAAGTAATGACATGTCATTACCATTTCCATACTGGGATGTTAATGAATAATTAAAAATCAAACACATTTTCAACACTGGTTTAGAAATCTAAGAAATTTCGACTTTGCCTCTTTTTTGTGCATCTAAGCTGTACAATAAAATATGACACAATTGTCTAAAAAAAAAAGAAAAGTCCACTTTAGAAAACAGGCCACATTAGGCAATATTCCCTTACATTCCCACAATTTTACTTTGGTCAACTTTTACATAAGTTCTTTAAGCGATTGGAAAACTATTTGGAAAAGTGTAAAAAATAGCTAAATTTGTGCCGGCCATGCAATGCACAAATTCTTTGGGGCGAAACAATTAAAGGGCACACACTTATGAACAATATTGTACTGCCGTTTTTTTTTTTAAATTCAATTCGGAACAAAAAAAAATGTTGCTCATTTTTTCACTTTTCTAGCAAAAAAAAACTATTTCTAGCCATTTTTAGCGAATTTCCCTTCAATAAATTGGCAACAGTAGCCATTTCAAAAACTAAATCGCCAAACGTTTATGCAACACGCCAGGCTTGCCAAGAAATCGCCTTATCTAACGTAAAATCTACATTTTGTATATCTGGCAGCTCTATAAAGTTCTGCTCTGTTTTTAACTGCACTTAGTGGATTTCGAAACCAATATACAACTCTGTTTTGACGTATTTTTTTTAATGAAAATTGTTTGAAACACCCTGCAATGTTTCGTTTACTCGAACAGCTGTTTAAGGTTTTATAATCACAAAAAAAATAATTAAATAAGAAATTGTTAAAGTCTATTAAAATATACGCAATTTTTAACATAAAACATGGCTTTAACACAAAAACTTCTAAAGGAAATTGCAACTAAAACGGTAACGTAATAGAGATTGCAGTGTTATCAATAATAAAGTTTAGAAATAATAATTGTGTAATTCCTATAGTTGCCAGTATCGTCACGTTTTTCTAGTTTCCTATCATCTCCAAAAGTACGTCCTCTAGAAGAATATCCCGAAGTTGAGGTAGTTAAAAATCCTGCAGAATGGAAATATGTAGAAAGACTATTACCCAAAAAGGTGGTGCCAAAATATGAACAAAAAACTGAATATCCATCAGGATGGAAGCCACCATCTAATGGTATCCACAATATGGATAAATTGGAATATTTTGTAGCACGATCACGCAATCATATGATGCCTATATATTTGGAGACAACCTACCGAGGACAACGTAGAGTTACTGTTGTCAAACATGTACAGGGTAATATATGGCAATTGGAAAAGGAATTAAAAACTCTGGTGGAAAAAGCACGTAATGGCAAATTGTGTGCCACACGAGTTAATGAAATGAGTGGACAGGTGCGCATACATGGAGATTATGTGGATGTTGTAAGGGAATATTTAAAATCGAAGGGTTATTAGTGGGAGCAAATTTAAAATAAATTGTACACGTTAAATTTTCCATCAAAAACTTTCAATTGTTTTTTTTTTTATTTTTTTACTATTCAATTAGGAAATTAACTTAAAAACTAAACAAAAAAAGAAAATAATCTTAAGATAAGGAAGCTTGAGAGCATTTTAATTTTATTTCAGTCACTGATTTTTCGATAGACTCTGATTTTGTTCAAATTTGGCGAGTAAGATTGTCAGTGAAGGCATATTTTCAAAACGATTCTTTTTAATTTTGAAAACTGTGACGACAACCCTGAAGCTTTGAAATATCGCAGAATTAAAAAAAAAAAATTAATTTTCTTTTTTTTTTTCTATAACAAAAAAAAAAATTTTAATTTTTAAAACTTATTTTTTGAAAAAAATCCCCTTTAGATTTTTTATATATTTTTTGTAGACATATCTAAACACGTATTCTAACAACACTGAAAATTTCAGAGTAAAATCTCAACTAGTTTTTAAGATTTCTGAAAAAATGTGTGAAAGTTTTTTTTTTTTTTAGTAAAATCACATACATATTTTTTTTATATATCTCAAAAAGTTGTAGAAATTCCAACCTAAAATTTCCCGGTTGTTAAGAACACATATTTAGCTATTTGTATAAAAAAAATTTAAAGGTGAATTTTTTTGAAAAATAATTTTAAATTTTATTTTTTACAAGTTTGATATAATTTTTATTAAAAAATAAAAATTATGTTTTTTTCGACCTTTAATTGTGCAATGAAAATGAAAATTATTCAAATTCGAGGCCATATTCTATATTTCTTTTTTAGGATATTGTTCTAATTAAAAAATATTTTATAAAAATTATAATTTTGTTTATAAAAATAGAGATTTTAAAAATATTTTAAAATTGCTCAACCAAAAAATGTCCACTATACCTAGGCAAAAAGAATTTTTACAATATCTTTCACATAACAAAAGTTATGGCCTTTTGAATGATGTCCCAACCTCTAATTTTGCAATATTTCAAAGCTTCAGGGTTTTGATTTTTTCAAAATATCTCAAATATCTCAAAAAATAATCTCTACTACCACGCTGAAATTTTCAAGGTGTTTAGAACACGTGTTTAGTTATTTGTATAAAAAATATAAAACAAATTAAAAAGGGGATTTTTTTCAAAAAATAATTTTGATTTTTTTTTTATAAAAAAATATATATATATATTTTAAAAAATGTACAACATTTTTGAACCTAAAATTTTTGACTATTTCTAAGCATAGAGAATTTTTTTTTTTTAATCTTTCACACAACAAAAGTTAATTTTGTGATATTTTAAAGCTTCAGTGTTGGTTGTCACAGTTTGCAAAATAAAAGAAATCGTTTTGGTAAAATGCGTTTACTGCCAAACATACTCACCGAATGTAATCAAAATCGGCGATCATTGAAAAATCAGTTGTTGAAATAAAATGGAAATGCTCTTGACTTATAATTAAAGCAAGTTAAATAAAAAGATTAAGTGGAGAATTTTATTACAGTGATGGTTGGGGGGTGAGCTAAGTAAGACATTTATAGTCATGTTGCTGAGGCCCCAACCGAACCCACAACAGTTGAACGTTTTAGGGCTTTACGTATAGTTGTCCAGTCTTCTAAAATATCTTCTTCATGTAGCATATAAACAATAAAGGGGCCATTTACGGTAACCGCTTTTTTACGGGCCGGACCTCTAACTTTACTATGACGTTTATCATTGCCCCAATCATCCCAGGATATATCCACATTATGACGATCTTCTTCTAAACGCCTGATCTTTTCCATAAGATCATCATAAATTTGATCTAAAGCCAATTGTTTTTCACTCTGTAAATAAATTAAAAATAGACTCATGTTAAAAAAATTCCCAACAATTTAATTTGTACATCATATAAATGGTATTAGAATAAGCTTTCATATGATATTTTAAACTCAGTTTAAACGATTTTTTAATACATTATCAATGTAATATAAATTTTACTTTAAAATAGTTTCAATCTAAAATTTGGCTGTAGAAAACATTTGATTTTTAAATTGTCTTAAAAACAAAAAGTTTTTCAAAATTGTATTATTTTGATAGGATAAGGGATTGTTCTGAAACTGGGCAAACTCTGGGAGAATTATGATTTTTTTTATCACTGCTTGCAATTAAGCTATTTACCCGTCAAATGGTCGATTTTTAAACGAATTTAAGCGCATAAAATAGAATTAAGGTTCTAAAGAGAAATCTAGCGATTTTTTTTTCAAGTCGGTCTTGACGTTTCTTGATTTAAAATGGAAAATTGAAAATTTATTTAAAATGTTTCCAATTGAATACGGTCAATTTCATTTAAAATGTTCGCAATTTCAATTAAAAAATATAATTTTCTCTGGAAAATTTTCGAATTTTAAAACGAAAATCTAAATTTCATGGGAATTTTATAAATTTTAAATAGAAATTGACAATTTTATATAAAAATTTTTGAAATCTGAAATGGAAAATCGAAAATTCATTTAAAATTTTCTTAATTTCAATTGAATACGGTCAATTTCATTTAAAATGTTCGCAATTTCAATTAAAAAATATAATTTTCTCTGGAAAATTTAAAAATTTTAAAACGAAAATCTAAATTTCATGGGAATTTTATAAATTTTAATTAGAAATTGACAATTTTATATAAAAATTTTTGAAATCTGAAATGGAAAATCGAAAATTCATTTAAAATTTTCTTAATTTCAATTGAATACGGTCAATTTCATTTAAAATGTTTGCAATTTCAATTAAAAAATATAATTTTCTCTGGAAAATTTTCAAATTTTAAAACGAAAATCTAAATTTCATGGGAATTTTATAAATTTTAACTAGAAATTATCAATTTTATATGAAATTTTTTTAATTTTAAATGGAAAATCGAAATTTCATTTAAAATGTTTCCAATTTCAATTGAATACGGTCAATTTCATTTAAAATGTTTGCAATTTCAATTAAAAAATATAAATTTCTCTGGAAAATTTTCGAATTTTAAAACGAAAATCTAAATTTCATGGGAATTTTATAAATTTTAATTAGATGTTGACAATTTTATATAAAAATTTTTGAAATCTGAAATGGAAAATCTAAATTAGAAAGTCTCAATTTCATTAAAAATGTTTGCAATTTCAATTAAAATGTCCGTAATCATTTTCATTTTCTCATTTTCATTTGAAAATTTTTAAATTTTAATAGAAACATCTGAATTTCATTCAAATTTTCTCAATTTCATATGAAATTTTTTATTTTTTTGTTTGTTTAAATTGAAAATCTAAAATTCATTAGAGAAAGTCTAGATTTCATTTAAAATGTTTGCAATTACAATTGAAAATTGTGGGTTCTTTTAATATTTTTTGAAATTTTTTATAAATTTTTGCTGTAATGAAAAAAATTTATAATTACCTCAAAATTTTGTAATGCTGCTTGCTCCTCACTATTAAATTTATGTTCTATATTTTCTAATCTATAACGTTTTAAGATTTCGGCCACTTCTATGCGATTCTTATAGACTTTGTCTAATTCTTTAAGCGGCTGTAAATACTCCTCGGAACGACCATTGCGTACTTCGGCCGATTGTCTTTCAATTTGATTAATACGTTCTGTATAATACTGCTCACGCAGTTGACTAAATTGTTTTTCCAAGTGGTCTGCATAAAATAGTTTCAAATTATAAGTTTTGGAAAAAAATATAAAATCGATTATGCCTTACCTAAAATTTCTAAACATTCAGTTCGTCTTCGTTCAATTTCATTAGCATCCATTTCGGAAGAATCATCGGAATCAATTTCATTTGCCTCCTCCTCATCACTAGATTCATGGCCCTGACTAGAATTGGAATGTTCAGATTCTGCAGCTGATACGTCACCTTCTGCATCAGATTCACCTCCATTTTTGACAGGCATTTGTAAATTCAGTTTTGTAAGCGGTGGGGGGTCTAACAAGAAAACTTTTGTTTTTCTTGTATTTTTGACAATTTTCTTAAATATTTTTTGTTATATTAAAAGATTTTTTTTTTACAATTTATTAAAAGTTTTCTTTTTATTTATTATTAACAAAACAAAATTTGTTCTATTTATCTTGTTTTTTCTGTAAATGTCAAAAAGTAATTATTGGTTAAATAGTTGTTGTACTGACTGGTACGTGGTACGTAAATAAATATTAAACAAACAGGGGGTGTCGTAGTTAATTAAAATTTCAGTTTGTTTGCCATTATTTCTCAGAAATTTGGTACACTTGATCCTGTCAGTGTTGCCAACTTTTTAAGAGTAAAAAGCGCAACAAAAATCTTAAAACGCGTAAAAAAGCGCATTTTTCGGTTAAAATGGGCGAAAAAAAAGCACATGGCACTTTTTTCGGCTAAAGTGCACTTTATGGGGCGTAACGAAATTTAAAAAAAAAAAGTACATGGACCCCTCCGGAATAAAAAAAATTTTTTTTTTTGTTCTGGAGTTAAGGGGGCCGGGGCCCCCTTTGTCCCCCAGGCCCTTAAAACTGATACACCACCGAATATACAAGTATGGGTGTTCAAATCAAAGGAAATTTTCTCCCGATTCCAAAAATAGTATTATTTTTTGGATAAGCGAACCAGGGCGGCAACCAGAGCCATTTTAAACCCCCAAAAGGGGTTAAAAAAAAAATGCAAATGTTAATGAAAAAAAATATGACCCCCTCCGGAATAAAAAAAGAAATTTTTTTTGTTCTGGAGTTAAGGGGGGGCGGGGCCCTTTTTGGCCCCCAGACCCTAAAAAGTGATACTCGAACGAATATGCAAGTATGGGTACTCAAATTAAACGAAATTTTCTCCCGATTTCAAAAATGATATTATTTTTACTCAATTTATTCAAAAAAATAAAAAAATTTTTGAAAAAATCGCGCGATTTTAGGGCCTGGGGGCCAAACTGATCACTTTTTAATTATTTAAAACAAAAAATGAAAATTTTTTGAAAAAATCGCGCGTCTCATTATCTTCCCTAGTGTGACGCGCGCAGGGAAACTATTCAGCGAAGCCACCTGCCGCGTCCTATGGAGGAGAAAACCCCTAAGAGCGGCCGCAGGCCGCCACGCAGAAAAACTTTATAAAGCAAGGATTTTCAATATTGTTGCAGTTAAATTAATATTTGCAAAAATGTGTAATGATTAAAGTGATTTTTTTTCATTTTAGGGTCTGGGGGCCAAAGAGGGCCCCGTCCCCCTTAACTCCAGAACAAACAAATTTTCTTTTTTTATTCCGGAGGGGGTCATATTTTTTTTCATTAACATTTGCATTTTTTTTTACCCCCTTTTGGGGGTTTAAAATGGCTCTGGTTGCCGCCATGGTTCACTTATCCAAAAAATAATACTATTTTTGGAATCGGGAAAAAATTTCCTTTGAGTTGAATACCCATACTTGTATATTCGGTGGTGTATCAGTTTTTAGGGCCTGGGGGCCAAAGGGGGCCCCGGCCCCCTTAACTCCAGAACAAAAAAATTTTTTTTTTTATTCCGGAGGGGTCATATTTTTTTTTTTTTTTCGTCACGCCCCATAACCTGCACTTTTGCCCTTTTTTCATCGTTACTTGAGGGTTACACGATCAAGTTTTAATAAACTCACACTTTTTTACCAATACACTCACACTTTCTAAAATTGAAACGAACTTGCTTCAGATTTCTCTTTCAAGTGGAGTATATCAATTTACGTTCAAGAAAACAGCTGATTACAATTCTTTTGAAGTTGTTTTTCTTTTTTCCTTGCTGTAGTTCTTAAATTGCTTTCAACTTGCGTGCAGCCTACGTCACAGCTGTCAATTTTTACATATTTTGACAAACAGTATATCGTCGGATTATTATTGGTTTAACCCACCGACCATTTTTGAAAAAATTGAGTTAGGTATGGATTATATATAATGTAAATATACCCTTTCTAATTCCGAAACCCGTTTCACGTTATCTTGTATCATATCTGAGATATCCAGTATCTAATTTGATCCACCTGTCCATTTTGCATACAAAAATTAAAATGTGTGTACCTTCTTTATCGTTTTCTCGATAACAACTTTTTGGCGTTTGGGCCACACCAATAATAAGCCGACGATATGTAAAAGCCTATCAAGAAAATCTTGATCGTGTGGCTGTAGTGTTAGAAGAAAATTTTCTGAAAAGTTTTTTTAATTAAATAAACATGAAAAACAGTGTGGAGTAAATTTGTATTAACTACTAAAATTAAGCAATTGATGGGCTTATTGCAAAAACTTAATAAGCCACATTTTATTTTTAATGTTTTTTTGCCGTTTAAAGGTTGACAAATGCAAAAAATATGATTTTGATAGGTCGTTTTTATTCTAGGTACTTGTAATAAGTGTTTAAGCAAGACATCTATCAAATATTAATCAAAGTATGTCTAGAAAACAGCGAAAAAACATAAAATAGTAAATGTGGCTTATCAAGTTTTTACAATAAGCTCTTCAATTGATAAAATTTTATTTTGGAAAATGTCACAATATAAATATTTCTCGACCAAAATCTAAGAATTTGGTTAATGTTTTAGACTTTAAAATTTTTTTTCACTACAATTTGGGAAAAATAATCTAAAATGGTTCCTATTACTCCAAAGAATGTCGTCATATACAACTTTAGCAACCACGCCCACTTTTTATATTTAAATATGTATTTGATACAGATATATTAGTTTTTTGTTTTTATATACATCGAGATTATTTTTATGTTATTTTCAATTTATAACGAGCTTTCAACCTCCGTATATTTACAAAAATAAAGCAAATCAAACATATTAGCTAGGTTGATACTCGATCTGGCTAAAGATCTCAGGAGATCGCGAAGTTTTAGAAAAGCTAGAGCCTCCATAATATGCAGAACTTTAACAAAAAACCTATAAATCATCGATTTTGATCCATTCTTGTCTTTTATATTTACTAATGAAATTTTCGTTTTCCAACGGATTTCGTTCAAACTTGCTGCACATGTTATTTATAACTCAGCCGAGTTGACCATGTCGTCGGCTTATTATAGGTTCGACCAAACGCCAAATAGTTGTTATCGAGAAAAACGATAAAAAGGGTACACACATTTTCATTTTTGTATTCGAAATCGACAGGTAGATAAAATTAGTTAATTATATCTTATTTCAGATATAATACGATTTATTTAAATTTTGTCGATTTTGGTAAATTTTGCATCATCATATTTTTTTTTCTTTAATTTTGTCGATTTTTAATGCATTTTTTTTTGTTTCGAAAAACAAATTCAACATATCGTCGTATGAATATTAGTGAGACCTATAGACCATTTCTGACAAAATTGAGTTAGGAATTGATTATTTATGATTAATGTGTCCTCTTTCTAAATCTTTAATCCGTTTTTATATACCTCGTATCAATTAGGAGATATCCAGCCCCATATGTGCTGCGTATCCCTATTTTTACAAATTTCTTAACATTGGTATGGTGTATTGACCACTTTTTGGCCAATGAGTCAAACTTTCTATAGAAAAATATAAAAATTATTCGTCAATCTTGGTTTGACACATTTGAAATACGCAACGCATATAAAACAAAAAACAATAAAAAAGTTTAAGCATTGGTTTGTACTATGACAATCTAGTTTTATAATGGTTAAAAGAAAAAAAAAAAACTTTTGACCTACTTGAAAGAAAAACAATAAAATTGTGATAAAAACGGCTTATAGGCCATATAATAAAAAAATCTTTTTTTAAAAAATTGTTAATAACTCTGGATATTCAGTGCAAAAAGGCGTAAAAATGAACAATATTGTTTATAATAAATGCAGCTGTAGATATAGCAAACAAAAAAAAACCTATCTTGTAGACATTTAATAATTTTGTTGTAAACTTTCTTTATCGCTTTTATCGCAAAAATGTTTTTGGTCGGTGCGGCTCTCCAATAGTCAATCGACGATATTAAAAAAAAAAAAAAAAAAAAAAAAAAAGATAACTCTTGGCAGTTAGAGATGGTACTTTTACCATAAAACTTTGTGTCGTTAATATTAGGGATGACAAATTTGCCTCAAACTCTATAAGATTTCTTTCTTGTGTAGATCTGCCTTAGTAATTGCGATTTATGTAAATCTATCATGTCAATTGATATCCGTTTACCAATTTAACACTATAATTTTACTAAACGTTTGCTAAACACTTAATTAAATTTTTACAATACAGTAGAATCTCAGAAATTGAAAAGTTCTAATTTCTGGACATTTTTTTTACAGAAAATTATAATAAAACTAGTTATGTAAGCTTTATTTTAACACAAAACAATTTTTATTTAATAATATTTAATTAATTGAACATATTAAATTCATAGAAAATCTTTAAATTTTTTTTTTATTATTAGGTATTTAATTTTGTACAAGCATATCAAATTTCACATGCATATGACCGAATTGTACTCACCACGAATAAGTCGGGGATTCCCCGTTTTATTTTAACTTCAATGAGCAAAAAACTAATTTGTAGTGAAAATACAAAACAAAATAAGAAAAACTTCCAGAAATTAGAACCACAGGTTCTAATTTCAGAGCGTACAATACATTGGAATGACCGGTTCTAATTCCTGGACGTTTCTAATTTGTGAGATTCTACTGTACTACAATTTTTAATATTTACAGAAAAACATAAAATTACTGTTATAACTTATTACAAAACTAAGATTTATATCTAATATGTATAACTTGAAAATTTGCTCATATGATATATAATTTATATGTAGTGGAGTACGGTTATAACGAACTCGCAGGGACCTGTCGATTTAGTTCGTTACAAGCGAAGTTCGCTAACAATGTTGTGATTTAAAATATTTAAATAAAAACTTTACGAGGAACATAGGGCGTTAACAAATTCTCTCCATTTAATTCTATATCTGGCAAGTAGTTTGATTTCGCTACATGTTGTTTCAGTTTTTTCATGTTCCATTCTTATACATTGAATCCATGTATTTCGTGGTCTACCTGGACGGCGCTGGCCTTGGGGGTTCCATTTAAGTGCACCTCTGGCAATATCAGTTGATGGTCGCCTTAGAATATTTTGTTTACGTATTTCGGTCTCGATAGGACAGCAACCTGCCTTCTGCCAAAGAGCTTCATTGGATATCCAATTTGGCCAATATATATGTATTATTTGTCTCAGACACCTATTTATAGACGTTTGTATTTTACCCACAGTTAATTTTGTTTGGCTCCATGTAGTGGAGGCATATAGAAGCACCGATTTTACGCTGCAGTTGAATATGCGTATTTTTGTCTTCTGCGAGATGTTGTTTGCGCGCCAGACTTTATGTAACTTCAAAAACGCAACGCGTGCCTTATTAATACGATCGTTTATGTCTGCTACAGATCCTCCATCTTTTGTAATTTTGCATCCGAGGTAGGTGGAAGATTCTAAATCTTCTATTTTCGTTCCATATATTATTAATGGTGTCGTAACTTGAGTGCCAATACGCATCAGTATTGTTTTCTTGAAATTTATTCTCAATCCTACTTTTTTGGCGTTTTCGGAGAGTCTTTTTTATCTTTTCTTCGATATCCACAAATCGATGGGCCATTAGACATATGTCATCTGCGTAATCTATGTCGTTTAGGTGTTCCGCAAAATTCCACCGAATGCCGGTGGGCGCCTCACTGTTTATTTCTTTCATTACACAATCCATAAGAAGTAAAAATAAAGTAGTTCGCTATAAGTTAGGTAAATATTTTCCAAAAAAATTATTAAAATATCGAGATTTGTTCTTAAATTCTCCTAATTTAAAAATTTTTTTTTAGAAATGTTGAGGTTAAGAAGAAGAATAAACGTTTTTCTCTAAAAATTATAAACACTATTAAATTTTAAATCAGACTTAGACTAGTTTCTGCCTCTGTTTTATGGACAGGCGTCCTCAGTGATTTTCCATTTGAGTTGTATTATTATTTCTGTATTTAATTGTCAGATTCGCTCTATATGATACATTTTTCAACAACCTGCGGTTGTAAGAATCAAACCTGCGCTCTTCTTACATTACAAACGTAACACTACCAAGTCATGACCGTTTGGCGATCACACCCAAGTATGGCCTCGAATCTAATGCTGCTAAATTGCAGTTTTCTTTCCTATTAGCTTTTCTGTTATTGTATATTATACTCAGAAGTGACAACACTAACAAACACAAATATTCTATTTTTAGATTTTTGTTTATTTTTCTAATCTCCTAAGTTTGTAATTCTGAAACAATTCTTATATTAAATTACGTTTAATACATTTTTTATTTCTGTTTAGTAAATTTGTAATTAAAAAGCCAACATTTTTAAGATTTGCAGAGGAAGTTAAATTAAAATTTAAAAATTTAAATAAAATTTAAAGTTTTTTTTTTATAAGCGGGAAAATTTGTATGAAAACTCGTAAAAGGGTCCAAAAAATTACATCTTTATATAAAAAGTTCGTTATAAACGGTGTTCGTTATAACCGTATTATTTTTTTTTTTCGTTGTTAATTATACACACAGAGAAAAGTTTAACTATTTGCCAACTGAAATTCGGTTATTATGACTCAGATTCGGTTATTAATAATTTCAGACGGTTGGCACAACTAAACATTTGTTGTCACAACAAAGTTCGGTTCATTCAACTAAATTCTAGTCGCAATACCCAAAATATTCAGAAATCGAATGTTAATATTGTTGTGCTAGCTGAATTCATAGGTTGTTATCATTAATATACACTTTTCAATTCGGTCGGCACTTTATTTCTCTGCGTGTATTAATATAATCAGAAATCATAACTCAATTTATTTAAATATTAAATTATTGGTCTGAAGTAATTATGAATTTTTCAATCTGATTTATAAAATTATGCGCAAATTTAAAAAAGGATTAAAACTTTTACTAATCCTTTCAAACTTTGATATTCTTAACAAATTTGTTGAAATCTTATCAAACAGACATCAATCTCAATTTAAATAGATAATTACAGATTTCATTTCAGCACTTTAGTTACATTTGTCATCAGTGTATATAACACGATATTTTCTACCTTAAAGCCATTGTCATTGTCGTATAAATATTTTATTTTAAAACGCCTGTTAAATTAAAAACAAAAAAAAAATGTAATAACAACTTTACCTAATTACTTTGTAAGCTTACATTGGGGCGATATTTATTTGTAAGGGTCATGTATTTTTAATTATTTTACAAACAAAGAAAACATTAATGAAACAAAAATCTTTCGCAGTATATTTACCGACTTCAATCGAGTAAAGCTACCCAGCCAACTCATTTCGGAGCGCTCAGAATTTATGAGTCATAAAAGACTCTAAAATATGATATTTTTCAGAGCGCTAAAATTTCTGAGTTATAAATGAATCATAATTGACACTTAGTTATGAGCCTAACAGAAATTTTTTTTAAATTTTTCAACACTCACATATAAATCATAAATGACTAAAAAATTCTGAAATTTTCAATAATGCTCATATTTATGAGTCTTTTATGAATCATAAACGAGCGCTCAGAAAGAGGCTTCATCGGTAAAGAAAACCACCCTTATATAACTATGATTTCAGAATGCTATTTTATTATTTTGAATTTGAAAATCAATTTATTGTTTAAAATAAAAAGTCAATTAAACTCTTGACAGATAGAGATGGTACTTTTGCGATACAAATGTGTGTCGTCAATATTAGAGATGTTAAGTTTAAGTGACGAGACTTTCGAAAATGCAGCTCTGTATAAGTAAACTCAATATAATCTCTAGATCATTGACAGATTTCGCTCATATTAAATTAAATTTCATCAATTAGTATAATTTTTTAAAACTTTTTCTAAAATTGTTGACCATTTCTGTGTTTGTATTGCATTATATGTGTTTGAAAAACAAGTAATTGTTTTTAAAAAAATCAAACTCTTCACAGATAGAGATGGTACTTCTGCTGTAAAAAATTGTGTCGACAATATTAAACATGACGAATTTCGCTTTACGTGATTTCTGTAGCTTTAAACACTATTGACTTTATCCAAATTAAAGAACATCCATATCGGTCTTATTTGAATTGGAAATTTTTCGCTAGATTTGCCATTAAAAAAAAATATCATAAAATCAAAATCTTGACATATAGGGATGGTACTTTTGTGATAAAAATTATGTTGAAAATAATTAAGGAGACGAATTTCGATTTACGAGATTTCTAGAGCTTTAACCACAATTGACTTACCTTTCACTAATTTGGTTCAAAATTTACATTATTTTTTTTTTGTAAATCAAAAACGATATTGGACTTTTCGCCAGATTTGCGATATAGCTTTTTTAACTATATTTAGCGAAGTTGAATTAAGGAAATGAGCAATTAATTGTATGTAAATACATTGAACCCATATTTAGCTTAAGTCAACTTTCATAAAGTTCCATCTCTATTAATTTGGTTAATTTGTAATCGAAACTCATCGTACCCATCTCACTAAATTAAAAACATTTCAAACAATCAAAAGAAATTTAATAAATAACAAATTAAAAAAAAAAAAAATAAGAAAATTATTAAAAACAAAAAAATTTTGAATTAACTCGTAAATCTTTCGAAAATTTTCAAATTCAAGTTAGTTAAATATGGTCGCTCTTACACACAGAGAAAAGAGTATTATATTATGGTAGTTTAAGAGCATCATGTTATGATTACAATATCTAAGACTCATAATATGATCGTAGCAATCATATTATGATTCTATATGACAATGAAATCGTCTTACGTAATCATAATATGATCAGCCAGAATCATATGTATTATAATTAGGATCATAATATGATAATTTCGTGTCCGCAATCATGGTCAATCATATTTTTTCTCTGCGTCTAAATTTGAAAATAAAATAAACTATATTTTTAACCAAATTTACAAAAGGTAAGTTAATTGTGGTTTAAGCTTAAGTTTGGTACGATACGTTTCGATTACAAATTAAGTAACTTAATAGAGATGAAACTTTACGAAAGTTGACCTAAGCTAAATTTGGGTTCTTTAATGTATTTTCAAGCAATCGCTTATTCCCTTAATTCAACTTCGCTAAATATAGTTGAGCTTTAAGAGCTAGTTTTTGGGATGTAGTTCAACCTTGTTTATAGTTTTAACGAAGTTTAAACTTAAAATGCTGTTTTTGAGATCAAGTTTATTATATTTTAATTGTAGTTTAACCGGCCAGCGTTGGCCGTTTAAACTAAGTTTTGAGTTGTCAAATCATAACAGCTGTGAATGAAAATTATACATAAATAAAGCAGCTGTTAACTAAAAGTCCAAAAAAAAAAACAATATATACGAAATTTTTGAAAATGTGTTTTTATTTATATAATGATTTGGAGTTTTATCAGCGCTTCCGCTCGTCCAAACCATCGGCTTATATTTTTACATTTATTTTAGAGTCCATTTTATATTTAATTACAACCAATATTAAACAAAAGAAATATTTAATTGTTGGGCACCAAATAAACAAACATTTTTTTTTTATGCGCGTTGTTTTGTTTGTTTTTCATTTTTGACATTCGCAAGTGCTACCATATTTCTTTTGAAAATGGCATTACTCTTTTTGGTGTAAAATATGGTAATATTATTTAATTTGAGATTTTTTAAACCATCACTGAAAAACAGCATGGAGGTTTAAAAGCAGTTTATATCTTATTTAAGTTTAACTAAACAGCTGTAAAACTAAGTTTGATCGTCCTCCCAAAAACTGGCTCTAAGAGATGACAAATATAGATTTTCAAGATTTCTAGGTCGTGTAGATGTGGCTTAAGAAAGCGCCAAAACTAACCCAGACCTTGAATAACACAATTCATCTTTTTAATTAATCTGCGTAAAAAGTATTTTTTTTATTCACTAATTCACTGAAATTTAACTTAAGGAAATTATTAAAAAAAAAAAATGATAGTGTTTTCAAGGCCTGGTACATTAGTGCGTATGATTGTTAAAAATATGTTAATAAATAATAAGCATACGCCTTAGGGAAATTCTTCTATTTAATTATTTTTTTTTATTTAAATGGTCACAACTTTGAAATTTATTACTGGATTTTATTAATTTTACAAAATTTATTTAAAAAAAATTGTTCGTGCACCGTATGGCTACACCACATTGTGCAATCGCGCATAAAAGCAGTTATGTAGGCGGTAAAATGCGAAGACTGTGGTTTTATTCACCCACTATTAATATAATTTATTTATTTATCGCCCATGTCCCTACTTTAGAACGTTTTGCAATTAGAACGAATTTGTGAAATCACACGAAATTGAAATTTGGTGTTTTCAAATCCTAAAAGCTTTCGAAAACTCGAACTTTTTTTCGAAATTATTATCGAAGTGCCAAAAACATGGTTTTATGGAAAATAAAAAACATAAGCCATTCATATGTCGGCTTATGCCGACGTGTCCGCGAAAGGGTTAAGCACCATTTTTGACCCTAAATTGTTATTTATTAGAAAAAAGGGCATTCGTTTTACTTTCGACCAGGCTTTTTTACACGAATTAAAACGAATAAAAAATAGGGAAAAACGTTCTGATTTAATCGCAAGAACACCGAAAAATTCTAAAATTTTCACTTTCGCTCCGATTTAAAAGCCGTAACAGGGGTGTATTTATTTTTTTTTTAGTGATTTTTCTGCTATTTTAATTTATAATAGAAATAAAATAGAAAAAAATGATTTTTGAACTCTTTTGAAAATTAATTTTGAAATCTTAGTATAGTTTGAAAATTTCGTTATTTTTTCGATTTTTTTTAATTTTTTTTAATATTTTCAATTAAGAAATTTTAATTAATATAAACTATTTTCAAAATTACTAAAAAATAAATAAATTATATAAAAAGTGGGTGAATAAAACCAGTTTAAAAATTTTACCGCCGACATAACTGCATTTGTGCGCGACGGCACGATTAGGTGAGCGTCGCACGCAATTCTGTGCATCCTAGTTCTTCATCATCCTTGATCTTGACAATTTGCCCGAAAATATTGAACTTTAAAAAAAAAAAAAATAAGTGCCCTCATCTTACCGTTTATATTCTTTTCATGTTGTCTATGTGTTGAAACTATTATTGTCTTAACTACTTACTATTAACTTAATATATATTTACTGTTTTATATTTTTTTTTTTTTTTTATAATTTCTCAATAAATTGCATTTTATAAAAAATCATATTCGTATGTATTTGAGTTCATGCAACATGTCAATCAAATATACATACATATAAAATATTAATATGATTTGAATATAAAACTATTGCCCAACTATTGATTTTGTTTAATATAATTCTAAACTTCTTATAAAATTTTTCGTTTTTAAATAACTTAATAAAACGGCAATTTGAATAAAACTTCGTTTCAAAGGATTATAACAAAAAATGAGTTCAAAACTTAATTTAGTGTTTTTAATTGCCGCTATTATAGGCATATTTAAAATAACGGATATTTTTGGCGGCGTAAGTTAAAATTTTGTAATAACGTTGTTTACAATATTAATTTATTAAAAATTAATAAAAATCCAACTCTGGACAGATAGAGATGGCACTTTTTCAATATAAATTTGTGATGACAATATTGCACCCAGGAAATTAGGAAAGTAGAAACGACTAAAAATTACACTTAAAACAACTACAAATGTATTTAAAAAGTCGATTACTATATTTGTCATAAAATATACTAAAAATTGTAGTTTTTAACTATAAATAACAGCAATATTATTAAAAATATTTGTCAAAACAAGGTTAGGTTAGGAAGGGTTATGTGCCCAAGGGCACATCTCTACTCGGAGACCAATACGGTCCATTGTGAATACCTTCAGTTAAAAAGTAAGAAAAAAAAAAAAATATGAATAGACAGATAGATAGATTGAAAGATAGATAGAAAGAAAGATAGAAAGGATATATACTCCCCAGAACAAGCTGCTATCGTCCCCTTACTAGAAACAGCCGTTCTATTTCCCTGACAAATCTCAGCAAATCTACTGGATTGCATCCAGCGACACACCCAAGTTCGTCGTGAAATCTATCTCCTAGCCGTTTCTGTCTGAGACCCTGCAACCTCGGACAGTGGCACATTATATGCTCAACTGTCTCCAGTTCCTCAACGTCCTCGCACAACCTGCAAAAGTCCGGCATGTCCCATCTGCTTGTGAAAGCCCTGACAACAATGATACTGTCAAAACAAAATATTACTACATATATTAATTATTGTTGTATTAGACGGGCTTAAGTCGATTATGAGAAGTTGAAAAGTATTTACTATACTAAACGGTCCGCCATCTAACGTTTTTTTTTTCAACTAGTGCTTATTTCGTGAATGGTAACACTTAGCTCATGTCTGATTTGACAGATAATTAGTTTTATTCTTCCGCTGAACGAATATGGTTGTGTATACGCTTGAACAACGCTGGGAAATATTGCGACATTACTTTGAAAGTCATGGTAATGTTGCAGAATGTGTGCGAAAATTGCCATTTTTCTTCGAAAATGAGCAAGGAGTGACAGTCAATGGCGATCGTTATCGGGCCATGTTGAACGAATTTTTGTTCACAAAAATTGAAGAGGAGGATATTGGCAACATTTGGTTTCAACATGACGGAACAGGAAGCCATTGGTGAAATACAGCTGCACACAATCGATAATGTGCTTAAAAATTGTACCGATCGTGTAGACTACTGCATGGCCAGCCGTGGCAGCCATTTGAATGAAATTATTTTCCATTATTAACCGGAAAGATTGTACTTTCAAATAAAAAAAGAAATTTGAGAAAATATTCAGTAGTTTTTTTTTATAGCATTTAAAAAAAAAAAAGTTATTTGGATGACCCTTTATATGGAAAGGGTTGTATGTTTTATATATGGAAAATTTGACTCTCTGTGTTGTCGCTTAAACATAATATGTTTGACCAGTTTTTTTTTTTTAATAAAATTAATAGTTTTGAGGTTTTTTAATGTTTTTAGCTTTCTTTGGAAAGTGGAGAGATGAAAGGTGGTGAAAGATGAAGGGCTTCAAACATGGCAACACTGTAATTGCGCGAGATGATAAGTCTTAGAACAGTTGTTGGTCGCCACCTGATGTAGAGTTGTCGAATTTATTGAACCGTTTTGTTTCATAGCCCTGATTTATTATTTTACTTCGGTGGGGTTAAGTGCTATGGGAACACCGAAGGTGGGCGCAGCGATACATATAAGTGATAGAAAACTCATACATATTATTTTTCAAAATTGATGTTGCCGTCACCGGCAATCGAACTCGGAACCATCTGTGTAACAGTCCAACGCGCTAACCATTACACCACAACGCCCACTAAACATGGTGGTGGTAACGTTATGGTTTGGGCGCCATTGCGTCATCTGGAGTTGTTCGTTTGGTTTTTGTCGAGGTTAATATGGACTGCTATCAATATAAGAACATATTGGAACATAATCTGCAGTCATTTGTTGATAGCTTGGGCCTGGGAAATCAACAAGATAACGACCCTAAGCATACTGTACAAGTTGTTCGAGACTGGCTTCTATACTATGCCCCAAGACAGCTCAATTCACCACCCCAGTCTCCAGACTTAAACCCTATAGAGCACATATGGGACGTTTTTGGAAAAATCGGTACGAAAATATAACATTAGTAGCCGTGAAACACTGAAAACCGCCCTTATTCGTGCATGGGCCGAAATAGTACCCGATATTACAGAAAATTTGGTGAGATCAATGCCCCGTCGTCTTCCAGCAGTTATAGATGCTCAAGGTGGACCGACCAAATACTAAAAGTTAAACTTTTTTTATTTTTTTATATAATATTTTGAAATAATGTTTAATTTTTGGAACTGTATGTAGACTTTTTTCCAATGAATTTTTTTTTTTTTTTTTATTAATTAATAATCATATAATTACAAATTATATACTATTACCCTAACCGAGCACTAGCTACTATGGCCTTCGGCGCGTTGTAGCGAAAACAGACCAGTGCCTCTGGTGGGAATCGAACCCACGACCCCCGCACAGATAAGCCAGCACGCTACCAACTAGCCTACCGGGGCGCACTTTTAATGTTTTTGTTATTATTGTTTTTATTATGTAAAAGAAAATTACTTTTTTATTTTATAAATAAACTTATTTATTAATGTCTTAAATATTGACCTAAATATATTTTTTAAATTTCTTCACAAACTCTATAAAACCCCTAAACAAAAGGGTGTATGTAGACTTTTTTCCTTGACTGTAACTATTATTAAGATTTGAAATTTCCTTTAAATAACGGTTGTTATTTATAATTTCTTTTATAATTTTTAGGCAACCGAAGAACAAATGTATTCCGCTGGTGCTCTAATGCGTGATGTTTGTTTGCCTAAATTTCCAAAAGTGACTAAAGAAATTGCTGATGGGATTAGAGCTGGTAATTTACCAGATGAAAAAGATCCCAAGTGTTATGTCAACTGTATTTTAGAAATGATGCAAACGGTAAGAATTAATGAATATTTAACTAAACGGCAACAAAATTAATAAAATATGTTTTTCTTCTTCTTCTTTTTGCAGATGAAAAAAGGTAAATTTTTATATGAGGGTACACTAAAACAGGTAGATATTCTTATGCCCGATCACTATAAGGATGAATATAAAGCTGGTGTTGCCATCTGTAAAGATGTGGCTAATGGCATTAAAAATAATTGTGACTCGGCTTATGCAATTTTCACTTGTTTAAAAAAGGAAATATCTAGATTTGTATTTCCTTAAAATTTAAATCACATTTACGTTATGAAAAACTATAATTTGGTTAAAGTTAGATAAACTTTCCATTTAAAAATTAAACATTTTATTAATTAACTTTTAAATTTAATATTAAATTTAATTACATATTAGTTGGAGAGCAAAAACTTCATAGTCTATTATTTGTCTTACACTTCGAGTTACATTTTAATATTTTTTTTTTTTTAGTAATTGCTACATTTTAAATAAACTGTCATGTTTGCAAGCCTATGTATGTGATTGGGCAAATTACCTCCGTTATAAATATATATTTATTAAATATTGACACGGATGATTAAGTAGCAAAATTAGTACCTTTTTGTTTTAAATTTTCATATTTTAAAACAAAGTTTAAATAATAAAAAAAGGAAATTATTAAGTAATAATTACAATTTTATGGGATTCCACTGATATATATTGTTTGTTTGTTTTGAAAATACTTGAAGAGCAGTTTTTAGCAAGTATCATTATATATATAGTATGTCTCATAATTATAAGGTCACTTTATTTTTTTAATTTTCTCATAAAATATTGCTCCGATCATTTTGAAATCTTTGAAAGAGTAATTCATCTTGGCATTTACTCTTAACTGAAGTATAATGGAAAATGTAATAATTTGTTGTTGTTATGTTTTTGGAAATATACCGTTAATTAAAGTTTCATAATTATAAGGTCATTTTAAGAAAACTATAACAAAATAGATTAGTAGCAAAATAATTATCAAATTGTTTGGTGTCATTAGAAAGGATTTGTTCTCTATTTTCAAATGCCGCGCGGATGTGGATTAACTGATATTGAAAACGGTCAAATTGTGGCGTACAAAGACGAAAACCTTTCTTTACGAAAAATTTCTAGAAAAATAGGTAGAAGTCTTTGTGTGGTCCAAAATTTTTTAAATGATCAGGACAATTATGGCAAAATAAGGAGATCTGGCCGAAAAAATAAACTTTCGGAACGAGACATAAGGTACATTACGCATTTGGCGAGTAATTCTTCCTACAACCTTATGACCATTCAGCAAAAAAGTGGAACAAATGTTTCAAAATCAACTATACATCGTGTTGTATCAAGTAATATAAACATTGTTTACTCCAAAATGAAACAAGTTCCAAGACTATTGTCCCGGCATAAAACGACCAGACTCGAATTTGCGAGAAAAAATATGGCTACCAATTGGGAACAAGTAAGCCATTTAATTTCTTTCTTTTAAAATGTAGTAATAAAAAAAAATTTGTCTAAGGTTATATTTTTCGATGAAAAAAAATGGAACTTGGATGGTCCAGATGGATATCGAGGATATTGGAGAGATTTAAGGAAGTCACCCCTTAATTTCTCTAGAAGAAATTTTGGCGGTGGCTCTCTAATGGTCTGGGGAGCATTTTGTGCTGATGGATTGCTGGAGATTCAGTTCGTTTCATGTCGAATGAAAAGCACTGACTATGTATCGACTTTGGAAATGAGTTTAGTGCCTTTTCTAGCTCAAAAACCCACAAAAAATTTATATTTCAGCAGGACAACGCCGCAATTCATAACAGTGCCTATACGAAAAACTGGTTTCTATCAAAAAATATAGATGTTATGAATTGGCCAGCATGTTCCCCAGACGTAAATCCTATGGAAAATGTATGGGGAATTTTATCTCGGCGTGTTTATGCCGAAAACCGCCAATTTGATGACATATCTTCTCTAAAAACGGCCATTTTAGAAGAATGGAAAAAAATTGATGAAAATATAATTAATAATTTAGTCAGCAGTATGAAAAATCGAATTTTTAGTTTAATTACCAATAAAGGTGGCCATATTAGCCAAAAATTATAATTAAATATTATTTATTTTTGTTTTATAATAAATTGACCTTATAATTATGAAACACTAAATAATGGGTTACGTAAAAAAACTAAAGCAACAACAGTAAAAAAGTATGTTAACGTAGCGTGAACTAACAGTGTCTGAAAAGGAAAGTAATACTTCAAAAGAAACCAAATCGATCAGTGCAATATTTTAAGAGAAAATCAAAAAAAATTAAGTGACCTTATAATTATGAGACATACTATATATATGCCCTTTATTTATTTAAATATAATATAACTACAATGTTGTGATTTAAAATATTTAAAAAAAAAAGTTCACGAGGAACCTAGGGCGTTAACAAATTCTCTCCATCTAATTCTGTCTCTGGCAAGTAGTTTGATTTCGCTCCATGTTGTTTCAGCTTTTTCGTGTTCCATTCTAATACATCGAATCCATATATTTCGTGGTCTACCTGGACGGCGCTGGCCTTGTGGGTTCCATTCAAGTGCACCTCTGGCAATATCAGTTGATGGTCGCCTTAGAATATGACCAATCCAAGTCCATTTTCGTTTACGTATTCCGGTCTCGATAGGACAGCAACCTGCCTTCTGCCAAATAGCTTCATTGCATATCCAATTTGGCCAATATAGTATATGTAATATTTGTCCCAGACACCTATTTACAGACGTTTGTATTTTACCCACAGTTAATTTTGTTTGCCTCCATGTAGTGGAAGCCATATAGAAGCACCGATTTTACGCTGCAGTTGAATGTGCGTATTTTTGTCTTCTGCGAGATGTTGTTTGCGCGCCAGACTTTATGGTAACTTCAAAAACGCAACGCGTGCCTTATTAATACGATCGTTTATGTCTGCTACAGATCCTCCATCTTTTGTAATTCTGCATCTGAGGTAGGTGAAAGATTCTACATCTTCTATTTTCGTTCCATCTATTATTAATGGTGTCGTAACTTGAGCGCCAATACGCATCAGCATTGTTTTCTTGAAATTTATTCTCAATCCTACTTTTTTGGCGTTTTCGGAGAGTCTTATTATCTTTTCTTCGATATCCACAAATCGATGGGCCATTAGACATATGTCATCTGCGTAATCTATGTCGTTTAGGTGTTCCGCAAAATTCCTCCGAATGCCGGTGGGCGCCTCAATATTTGTTTCTTCCATTACACAATCAATAATAAGCAAAAATAAAGTTTGGGACAGTATGCAACCTTGCCTTACGCCTGTAGTAGTGGTAAAAGGTCGGCTCTCTTTTCCATTAAATCTGACCATATACTTACAGTAAGTATCATTAACACTTCTTAAAAAGTATGGCAACTATAACGAATATCGATTACGGTTTAGGTTAAGTTTAAACAAAATAACGGTTACTGTGTGCTCACTCATCAAAAGAATCACGAGTAGTATAATTTCTCTCTTAATGTATTTACTCCATGAAAGAATTAAGTTCATAATTTAAATTACATTTAGATAAGTTCTGCAGTTACTACAGTTATTTGTGTAGTAATGTTATTTTAATTGCAAATGCAGTTGTTTTATTAAGGAACACGACTTTTAATGTTTTTGAACGTTGTTTTCTTTTTACTTATGAAGGACATGTCATAGATTTGGTGGACATTTTTCAACTAAAATTTGCAGTTATAAAGCACAATGCTTTATTTGTATTTTTTTTTGCCTTAATGTGTCCTCTAGGGGTAATATTACACAGTATAACACATGATTTCGGGATTCAATTCTGATAATTTTTTGTGAAAGTAGCCCCAAAAATAAGAACTTCTGCATCATTCGTTTGGTCAAGTTACATCAAATAAAATTTTAATAATTTTTTGATGTAACTTGATTTGTAACTTGATTTGAATTTGTCACTTTTTAGGCTCTTTTGTTGACATAACTCGAGTACCACTAGTCGGATTTTTTAACAATTTTTCTAAAATGATTTAATTTTTGTATTATCATTACAAAAATTGTTCTTTCGGACTTTCCATATTTTCATATATTTAGTTAGAATTTTGTTCTACCTTAAGTCCAAAATCTAATATGATATTGTCATATTTATTTGTTGCTTTTCAAAAAGTTTCATCATTTTCATGATAAACAATACAATTGTTTCATTGGCATCACCTAAATCTTCAGTTGGTCACAGTAAGAAACGATAATTGGTTTAACTAAAACCGAGACATTACATACAACACAAAATTAACTCTATGATAATTTGTCTGCCTTAGTGTATAAACTGGATGATTTGACATGTTTGTTTTTTAATTTTAGCGCTTTTTTTAAATTTTGACGGTTTTTTCCTAATCTTTTTTTTTTAAGTTTTAATTGTATCTACTAAAAATTAGTTTGAAATTAAAAACAATCAGCCCGATTATGAATATTCCCTCGGATTTTTTTCTCTGCGGATTTTATTTTCATGAGAAAAAAATCTTCCTATTCTAAACAGGCGAGAAAAGAATAATAAGGAAGAGAGAATTGAATAATATTAATTGAATAATTGAATCATTCATACAAATGCTATCACAATTTTCCCTATTATTGACATTCATAATACCTCCTTTTTTCCGGGGGAAGAGTTTCCCATTTTCGAAATTCGTTTAGAATAAGGGAAAAGTGAAAAAATCCCCGGGCAGATTTTATTAAGAATAGGGGAACCAGGAATAGGGAAAAAACTCTCACGGAATTGTTATTGAGAATTGGGCTGAATATTTACATAATTTTTTAATAGATATAATTAAAGTTTTAATTGATACTAAATCAATTAAATATTTGCAAACTATTTTAATTGATACTATAATTTCCTTAATAGGACCGAATTCAATTAAACTTTTAATAGTACTTGTAAATATTTTTATTGGAACTAGATTTTAGTTTTTTCTGTATAAAGTCTGACCAAACATTTTTTACATAAAATCTATTTGGTTGGTTTTGAAGGTATTTTGAAGCCTTGTGGAAAAGTTTTGAAAACGAAATGTTCGGCCAAATCGGAGAAAGTTTGACGGCCAAACAGTTAACATTACAGCTTAAATTCGCCCAAAAACAAAGCTTCATTTTAACCCAAAATTAAAGCCTATTGATTTTGGTTAAGATCGATTCCCCCCCAAATGCATACGTCCGCTAAATCACATTTATGAAATTTGGCACGCTAACTTAATTTGATCCAGGGTCAAAGCCTATTTATTGTTTTGACTTAATATCAGTCCATGCTTAAACCTAGTGCCCACATGAAGGCCATCCAAATATTTTGATATTTTGATTAAATTTGGCACACTGACTTAAATCGACCCAGGGATTAAGCTATTGATTTGGGATAAGATCGCTCCATGTTTAGACTTAGTGCCCAAATAAAGGTCCTCCATATATTGGCTCTTATGCTTGATCACATGCTACAAGTCGCAAATATTTAGATATTTTAATTAAATTTGCACACCGACTTATATTGGCCCAAGGATGAAGCTTTATGGTATTAGTTAAGATCGGTTCATGCTTAGGTCTAGTGCCCATATAAAGGCCCCCAAAAACTGTCTGTATGTATGCTTGTTCGTACGCCTCAGGCAATAAATATTAAGATATTTTGATGAAATTTCGTATACTGACTTATATGAGTCCAATTGTTTCATGTTTGTAACTACTGCCCCTAGTTAGAGGACCCCCAAAAGTAGTAGGTATCTTTCATATATAAGTACACCTAAACTTTGCACTTTCAATCAGACTAATGTTTAATAAATAACTGAATTACAAATATGATTCTTTAGAAGTTTTTTCTCCCTAAATAACTTCTTGGAAGTTATTTAGGCATAAAATATTAATAGAAAGTTATTTTGCAGCGTTAAAAGAATGATTCCTTCCTATTACACGCCAATGTTAAATTCATCGATAAAAATGCTCGATTAGAATCATTCTTTGGCAGAAGAGTATTTACTGGGTTATTATTATTATAACTAGTATTAGTGTTAGGATCGTTTTTTTTTATGATATTTTTTTATTTTAAAGTATTTAAATTTAATTTATAAAAAACAAAAAACGTGTATTGAATATCTACCAAAGGTAGACCTTGCACATAACAAACAAGTTTTCAATTTATTTTTGATCAATGGTGATAATCTTTAACTTCGATCTCATATATTAGTTCTCGTTTAGTGAGAAAACTAGTTTATATGAATGCTTGATGTTTTGCATGGGATTGTCACTTCTTTCAAAACGTGTTCTGATGATAGGAACCTAGAAAATTCCCGAAGTAGATCTATCAACACATTTTTGAAAGTGGTCAATTAATAAATTTGAAAACAAAAACTCTATAGATTATTTGTTAGAACAATATCCTAATAAAGAATATAGAGTATGGCCACGAACTTGAATATTTTTAATTTTTTTAGTTAAGTTTTCTCTTTATTTAAGTTTTCTAAATTAAAATAGATTTTTATTAAATTTATTGTGCATGCTACAAACAAATGACGCAATAGACATCACGGGACCTACCCCGTAACCGGTCATGACAGGGCATATCACTGTATTTCAAATATATATTTGTTTTTGTAATGGAAGTGCGTTTTCCTTTTTAACTTGTTCTTCATATTTCCTATTTCCTTGTTGTCTTGGTTTTGCTTTTTTTCTTTTGCATTTGAACACACACGTAAAAAATATAAGTTTGCTGTTAGCCAGCCAACATTGACAGACAACATAAGCATAAGTTTAAAGGTTTTCTACGAATAGCAATTGACCTCAAAGGTACTATCCCGTGACTGGTCAACCAAGTACATATTACTGCACTTCAACCATATATATTATTTTTGTAGTTTTTTTATTTATTATTGTTTTAAGCTATTTTTTACGGAGTCTTTTGGTGCTGTTCCTGAGAGATTTCTGGGCTCATCGTCAGCATTTCATTGTTCCGGCGAGCTATTAATGAAAATATTTAACTTTGTTTTTCCTATATTAACCACACCATTTTTATGCACATTTATTTTGTAATAAATTGAAAAGAAATTATATAAAAACTAATAAAGCTACTTTTACTACATCTACTTAGGTACCGTATGATTTGATGCTGATAAAATTAACTTAAATTAACCATAAAATTATATTAAAAAAAAAAAAAAATCGAAAAACATCTGCTCAAAATCCATTGTTCAAGTATTACAAATCGTTATCAGGTAGACTGGGTTTAACATTTTTATTCTTCAAATTCGGGCATTTTATACTCGCGTTCAAGTAGTCCTTTATATAAGCAGATGCCATGAAGGTGGGCATTTTGACATCTAATTTAATAAAATAAATAAAATGTATTTAGTAAAATATATATTAGTTGTGCACTGAGAGAATTATTAGCATAATATCAATAAATTTTTGCATTGAATATGTGAATTGTAACTGGAATTCCTCCATTGAAACTTTTCATTAAATTAATGCAGTTTTTATACAATTTTATGAAAAATTTCTTTGAATTTATTGAAAATTTCATACCCCTAATGAAAAAGTTTCATTTAAAATTGTTTCATTAAATTAAAGAAGCTTTTTCATAAAGGTTAAGAAATTTTTCATTCACTTTGTGAAAAAACCTTCTTTAGTTTAGTGAACAATTGCATTAAAACTCGCCCAAAAAATTCTCTCTGTGTATATTCAAATTAACAAATATATCGTTACAAAACATTCGTCTTACTTTTCCTTTTCCTTCTCGTTTTTATCATTACACATATCGACAATTTCTTCTAGATCTTTTTCCGCATTGGCATACATCATAGACATCATTTTAACGGTCTCTTCTTTTTGCATCCTAGTTTCACCTTCCTTTATCTAAAAGAAAATTTAGTTGGGTTATTGCTTTACTATATTGAAAAATTAAAAATAATATTACCAAATTAAATTGCTCCATTAAACAATATCTTAAACATTTCGAAGGTTGTTGGGCATCTTCAACAAATTTTATTACTTCCTTGGCATTTTCTAATATAGAAAAAAATAGAAATTATTTTTAATTTATAACAAGCTTTCAGCCTCCGTATATTTACAAAAATAAAGCAAATCAAACATATTAGCTAGGCTGATACTAGTATTTCGATCTGGCTAAAGATCTCATCAGAACCAGACGTTTTAGAAAAGCTAGAGCCTCTAGAATAGGCAGAGCTTTAACAAAAAACCTATTGATCATCAATTTTGCTCCATTTTTGTCTTCTTTTCCTAACAAGCATCATGATGTTACTAAATATATATACATATATATATATAGCGAAAAATTTTATAAATATAATGAAATTGATTTTGTTATTTATGAAATGTTTCATAAATACTATGAAACGTTACATTGGACGAAAATCTATGAAACATGTCATAAATATCATGAATCTTTTCCTTTGAGTGTACTCTGAGAGAGTGTGTACTGGAAGATCGGTTACTGTTTAAACGTTGTGTCCATATAAAGCCCCCTCCCAAAAATTCTCTTATAACTCCCTATAGACTGAAAAGTTAATCTTGTAAAAAGTAGATTAACTGCCTTATTTCAGTGCAAACATATGAAGTTAATCCACTTTTGATTAGATTAACTTTTCAGTCTTAACTCCATATTGCTATTGTTTGTTTGCACGCTTCACATACAAAAATACTAAATTTTGACTTTGAGTTGACCTTGTAAGGCTATAATTTCTAGTGTCTAGTGGGACATATAAACCATTCGGAAAATATTTAAACCTAGTGCCCTTATAAAGGCCCGCCAAAAATTAGCGCTTATGCTAATTCGCACGCTATGGGCGTAAATATTAAGATATTTTGAACAAACTGTGCACACCGACTAGCATGGGCCTAATGGCCAGAATTGTATGATTGTGTAACCCATACCATAAAGGCCTCCAAAAATTAGATTTTATGTCTTTAAATTAGCACCCTCCCGGTCGCAATTTTAATGACATTGTTAAAAAATTTAGTATAAATGACATTTGTAATGAGAAAAGTAAGTACTTACCAATACCAACCATGTGGTTATATAACCCATTATCAGGGTTATATACACATGTTTATTTAAACCCATTAAAATTTCAGACCCAAATACTCGTTGACTTTTTACCAGTCTACTGTAGAGTATTTAATAGCAGCAACTTTTTATAAACTATAAATAAAACTAAACTATAAACTAAAAATATTTACCTTTGTTTGGCTTAGGTTCTTTACATTCATCTGTAAATCCCATCATGGCATCTACCAAATCGTCTAGTTTAAACTTTTCATCATCACCCTGTTTTTAATGAAATAAGCACATTTAAAATAGTCAAAATCAAATGTCCCACTGAGTCCTGTGCTGGTCCAGATTTATTTGAGTATAACCATGGCAAGCACATATCAATAAATGTTTTGCATTAGATCTGTAAAGTGTCACTAGAATTCGTTCATTGAAACTTTTCATTAAATGCATGCAGTTTTTTGTAGCATTTTATGAAAAATTTAATTATATCTATTAAAAATTTAATACGCACAATAAAAAAGATTCATTAAAAATAGTTTCATAGAAATTATGAAACTTTTTCATTAAGCTAAAGAAATTTTTCATTTACTTTGTGGTGAAAACTTCATTAGTTTAGTGAACAATTTCATTAAAACTGCAAGAAAATTTTCTCTGTACATTTGAAGTTACTCAAATAAAAGCTGGGCCGGGTACGATTAAAAAAAATTTTAAGATTTTTATTAAAACATTTTTTTGTGTACAAGCACGTAAAACTTTGATGCGTGGTATCAATGAATTTTTGCATAAAAGCACATAATTTTTATTATAAAAATAATTTTCATAAAAATAATGAAGCTTTTCATTAATTTTAAGAAATTTTTCGTTTGTCTTGTGAAAGAGTTCATTAATTTACTAAAAAATTATCATTACATTTCGAATCCGAACAAATATGATCATATATAAGACCATATATGATCAGATACTCATGCATGACCACTAGGGTGGTCCTTAATTTTCAACTTGCGATTTTTGGGGCTGCCCCCCTCTTAAAATATTTGTTTGGATACAAAAATTCACCATGCAAAAAATTAGAGTGCTAGTATATTGGGAATGTGTCCCGCATCGCCCTTGAATATCAGGCCTCCTTGAAAAAATTTACCAAATATAAAAAAAAAAAAAAAAAGTTTGTCTAAATTTAAAAATGTAATATAATTTTTGTGTTGGGTTCAATAACAACTACTCACATAAAAAATATTACTTTCCCAGAAAATCGCTAACTTATTCTAACTTGGAGTCAAAAAATGCACATATATTTGGAGTGTACCTAAAAGTTACTTTTTTACATTTTTGAACATTTTATTCAACAAAAATCAAAAACCTAGTGTTTGCTGTCAAGTATTTTATTAAACACATCTCAAGTATTAAATAAGCCAAGTATTACGGATATCCGTTGACAAAAAATTTTGTTACAGCATTTTAATTCTAGCGGATTTCAACGTTTTTTTAAATTTGTATAGACTTTTTTTTAACAAGATTTTTGTAATTTCATCAATATTATTGTGTATGCTATTTTATATAATTGTAATAACTTTATTATAAAGTATAATTTTTCGTGTTCATAGTTAACCTGTGTTTTCGTGGGGTCACAATTGACCCTCGTATTTTAAAGAGTCAAAAATCACAAAGATGACAAAATAAATTTTTGTTCATGTTTCTAATTGTAATTTATCTACATTTTAAAATTAATTAAAATTAATTATTTAGTATAAATTCAGATATTTGTATTCATATTAAAATTGATTTTTTTGTACATATTCAGGAGTATTTTTGAAAAACGTATTTTTAATTTAATAGTGTAAATTTCTTTTCCCTCAAAATTATTATTATGGAAAAGTTTTAAGTTCTAATTTTTACTTAATTGACCTACTCGAAGACTAGAAACGGTTAACGAAAATTTTTTAGAATAAATATAATATGAATTATTCTTTTTTTTTATTTTATTTCTAAATTTTGCCACAAAGCTGCATTTTTCTTACGTGGGTCATATTTGACCCCAGGTTAACATGGGTTAACTATCAACAGAAAAAATAGTATTTTATAATAAAGTTATTACAATCATATAAAAGAGCATATACAATAATATTGATGAAATATTATTAAAACCTTGTTTTAAAGTAAAAATGTATAAAAATAAAAAAACCTTGAAATCCCCGAGAATCAAAATGCTCTAAAAAAAAAATTGCCAACGGATATCCACAGTAATTGGCTTATTTAATACTTGAGATGTGTTTAATAAAATACTTGTCAGCAAACACTAGGTTTTTGATTTTTGTTGAATAAAATTTTCCAAAATGCAAAAAAGTCACTTTGAGGTACCCCCAAAATATTTATTAATTTTTTTGACACAAAGTTAGTGTAAGTTAGCGATTTTCTGGGAAAGTAATATTTTTTATCTGAGTAGTTATGATTAAACCCAACACAAAAATTATTTAATATTTTTTTAATTTTGAAGAAAAAAAAATTTGAATTTTTTTTTAAATTATGATCATTTTTCCAATTGGCCCGATTTTCAAAGGCGATGCGGGACATCTTCCCGTTATGCTAGAACTCTAATTTTTTGCGTGGCGTGTTTTGACACCCTAACAAATATTTTAAGATGGGGGTACAGTCAAAATATCATTTTTATTTTTCGCCCATACAACGAAGGACTACCCTAATGACCACATATAAGCCCATCTACGATAATCAGGGACAGAAACTTCATTCACTAAAAAGTGTGTTTTAGACACTTACAATATGCATGAAAAATCTTAAAATATGCACTTAAATTTAAAAAAATATGCACTTATTATTTTTTAACAAAACATAACAAAAAATAAAATAAATTAACAACTAGCATATAGACTAAAGAGTATCCAAACTAAATTTTATATGCAAACTGGGATTAAGAGAAAAAGTTCTTTGTGTTAATTGTCCGAAACCTATTCTGAGAATATATTAAACAATAAAAATTAACTTTAAAAATAAAATTTTATTTGAATTGCATAAAAATAAAATAAATTAACAACTAGCATATAGACTAAAGAGTATCCAAACTAAATTTTATATGCAAACTGGGATTAAGAGAAAAAGTTCTTTGTGTTAATTGTCCGAAACCTATTCTGAGAATATATTAAACAATAAAAATTAACTTTAAAAATAAAATTTTATTTGAATTGCATAAAAATAATTAATTTAAAGTAACTTTGCACATTTTGTTTTGTTAATTTTCTTCGAAACTATCAAAATTCCAGTTCAGCTTTTTAAAATATTAAGCAAGCACTATTCACGGTCGTATTCTAAAAGGCTGAACTAAGATTTTGATAGTTTCGAAGAAAATTAACGAAAACCGAGAAAAGAGAGGCAATTTAACTTAATTATTTTTTATTCTTTTTAGTTTAAACGAGCTTAAGATCATTTATTTATTAATTCTTTATTTCCAATATTTCGTCTCCACATTGGGTGACTTCTTCAATATTTGTTCCCTGAAGAAGTCACCCAATGTAGAGACGAAATATTGGAAATAAATAATTAATAAATAAATGATCTTAAGCTCGTTTAAACTAAAAAGAATAAAATAAAAGAAGATCGAAGAAAACTTAACATTTTTAATTATTTTTTATGTTTTAAATTTTAATTTGTATTGTTCTGCATACATTGTTAAAATCACTTTAAAAAAATGTACGTTTATTTTTCAAACATAAAATAAAATTTAAAGAGATTTTTTTAGGAAAAACTTCGAAAAATACAATAAAAATATGCATTTGCAAAAAAAATGCAATAAAAATATGCCTTTAAAACAAAATAAGCAAAAATATGCTATAAAAATATGCATTTAAAGCAAAATATGCAAAAATGTGCATCTATAGCTAAATATGCGCAAACAAATTGTTGCCATTTTAACACAAATTCTATGATTCGCAAAGATATTTTGTTTACCCTGTTCTCCAACCTAAGGAAAAAAATATGCATTTGCATGAACTTCCGGTCCCTGCTGATAATATATGTTTATATTCGATATGTGCACACTTTTAAATGTTTCTTAAAAATCAAAAACTTTAAATGAATTTTAAACGGTCTAAAGTTTTCAAAACTTTTTTGAATTTAATTAAAAGGATCGATGCTTTTAAAGGACACTTTTCATACTTACATAGATGATTGCGAATACACTTAAAAATATTATTAATTTTAGTATGAAATTCATGTTGTAAAATTTTTTTTTATCACTTTCTCTGAAAGTGTTTGCTTTTTTTTTACGCGGCCCTTTATTATTTTAAAATTTTAATATTAATTTAAATGGGCTAACTGATGAAACTAACATAGAAAGTTAACAGAATTTCTAAATTTATATAAAAATTTTTATTGAATTACTAAATGTAATTGAATGTTACATATTCGTGTTAACCTAGAAAAGTGTTGTTAAATTAGATCAGATTTGGAAGAACATTTTATGTATGTTAACATTCCTTATTAATTTTGTAATTGTAGAACTTCATCATATAATGGAGGGGAATAGTTTTGCGATTTGATAATGTGTGATTGGTTTAGATTCTACAAGGGCTTAAAGTTGATATAGAATTATATTTGGCCACCCATCAAAAAAGTTATATCTCAAATATAATATCATATCTCATCTGATATATATCGATAAGGGTCTCCATTCCAAATAGATTTATCATTACATTCTGACTTTATCGAATAACCTGAAATCCAAAATGACCCACTAATTTGATAAAAATTAAAAAAGAGTCGTTTTTTATTTAAGTAATTAAAAAAAATTTTAAAATGCATTAAATAAAATATAAATTGGAAAAATGATAATTCGAGTTTGTGTTTGGAGCGACTCCTTTCCAGGACATTTTATGAGAATTGATTATTTTGTCAGAAATTTAACTAAATTTGAATGTTTTTATTAAAGTTAGCATGATCTTCGAAAAAATATCTCTAAAATTTGATTATACAATAATTATCTTTACTTTTATCTAAAAAATCTTTAACCCTTAGTGTCCTGGGGACAAAAAAAAACCCATGGAATTGGGTCTTTTTGAGTAATTTAAAAAAATTTATTTAAGTAATTTAAAACATTTTCTAAAATGCATTAAATAAAATATAAATTGGAAAAATGATAATTCGAGTTTGTCTTTGAAGCGACTCCTTTCCAGGACATTTTATGAGAATTGATTATTTTGTCAGAAATTTAATAAAATTTGAATGTTTTTATTAAAGTTTGCATGATCTTCGAAAAAATATCTCTTAAATTTGATTATACAATAATTATCTTTACTTTTATCTAAAAAATCGTTAACCCTTAGTGTCCTGGGGACATAAAAGACCCATGGAACTTAATTTTAATTATGACTACAAGATTGTAAAGCCTTTAAAATGATACAAAAAACAAAACCACTTGATAAAAAAAATGATATTCACCCCTATCGTGAATAAAAAGGGAAATGTTTGTTCCCATGTAATTTTCATTCCCCCTCAAGTGAAAATTGGTATCGTGAATTTCCTCTGAAATTGTGTTATGCTAGTCACGAGTGAATGATTAGACAAAGGGAACAAATTTGAGGAAGCTTTTATTCACGATTGTAATTGAGTGAAAAGGGAAAACAATTCGAGGGAAAAAATATTCACGATAGGGGTGATTATGTAACTTGATCCATATACGGTTAATTTTTACAGTTTTTGCCAAAAGGAAATTTACAGAATAACATCCTTCATAATTTTCGGATAATATCACTTAAATTTTATTAGACTATTATTTATTTAAAAAAACCTTTAACCCTTAGTGGTCGGGGGACAAAAAAGACCCATGAAACTTAATTTAAATTATGACTACAAGAAAAGAATATAGAACCCTTGGAATGGATAAAAAAAATGTTCCACTTGATAAAAAATTTTATTTTGTGTAACTTAATCCATATAGGGCTAATGTTTTCACTTTTCATCATAAAAGACCCACTAGGAAATTTACAAAATAACATCTTTCAGATTTTTATGAATTTTGGATATGTGATAGAGGGCACAAAACTAACGAGCAAGATTTTGATCTAGTTGAATTCAGTAATACATTTGAGGGATCTGGATTGGATAACCCAATTTTGAGATGAACTTGGATAAGATTAAATATATCAAATGAGATATTATTTCATAATTGATATATAACGTTTTTAATTGGAGTTTTTAATGAGTTAAAAAAAATAATACCCAGTGTTAAAAAAATAAAATAATCCGTTACCCATAAGTACTTATTTTTATCATTATTTTAATTAAAAAAACGTAAAAATGTTTGTATATATAGTACATTATTTTATATATACTTAAATGTTTTTGTCTGCCAGTGTATTTAACCGGACGTTATGTAAATTCATATATAAAATTGTTTTTGTCGAAAAATGTTCATATGATATTATATATACCCATGCGAAAATGTATTCGTATATAAACATATATGATCATATATGGGCTTGTATATGGGTATATCTGGCCATATATGTCCGTATATAGTTCAATATATGGTATCATATATGACCATATATGTTAGGATCCGAAATTTGAAGGTATATGATCGTATATGATCATATATGAGCATATATGGATCATATATTAGCATATCTGAACATACATGATCATATACTACCATATACCCTCAAATTTCGGATCCGAACATATATGGTAATATATGAGATCATATATGGTCATATATCGAACCATATATGAATAGCTATACCCATGATCATATAGAATTCCATATATGATCATATATGTTCATATACGATCTCTTTTTCACCTGGGTATTTGCGTCTATTCGCATCTCAAACAATGTATAATTGTATATTGTATTTTGAATTAGATAAAAATGAATCCAATTAAATATGTCGTTGTATAAGCCTAGACATTGCAAAACACAAAAAATTATACATTTAGATATCATAATTTAAAAAAACACAATTTCATTTTGTATTAAATTATATATTACCCCATACAGATGCACACTAAAAAAAATTTGGCAATCTTCTGTTTTGTACAATTATATCTTACATCAAAACACTTGAACAGTTTCCTATCTCATTTTGTAAAAAATTATAAACTTTTTGTAAGTGACTATTTATTTTGCGCGACATCCCCATATAAAAATGATGAGATTTATAATGACAATTGTAAGTACTTGCCATTACCAAATATGTACTTATATAACCACTTATATGTTATTACTTTTATACACTGGGTATTTTGCACAACGTGTCTCTTTAGATTATCGTATTTTTTTCTGCAGTTCAAATTCGTTCATTTAGGATGAAGTTATCAGTAGTTCTACAGATTTTTGTACATATTATTTCGAGAGTGCTATAATTAAATTCAATTATTTTCTTCAAATATATATTAAACTTTACATCAAATTTATTTATAATTGCGATTAAAAAATGTTTACAAGTTTAAGCTAAAAGCACACGTGTACTTTATAAAATAAATAGTTTAATTAAAATAATTAGATTGATATGTAGTTATAACATTTTGTTTTATATGTACTTAAATTTAATATAATATTTTCAATTTATGGGCCTTCAATTCTCCGGCAATACATTTATTGATTTGATAGGCTGCTTCACATCTGTCGGTGGACCTGATAACATCATTACAGTTATTGGCAGTTGCAACAGCAACAGAGACAATCAATGGATTATTTTCGGATACCATACCAGCTATACGGGCAATACTTTTTGTCGACAGTTTATTGTTGTTTCCCATCTGTATGAAATGGAATAGAATTTCAATTTAAAAAAAATATATTTATTAAATTAGTATTTTATAAATACCCAGGTGTTCGTTTATTAACATATATGATCTTATATTGTCTCGTATATGATTATATATGGCTATAGCTAATCTTTACATGTCTATATATAGTTCAATATACAACCACATATGACCACATATGGTCTCATATATGACCATATATTTTCAGATCCGATATTTGAAGTTTTATTAGCATATAGGAATCATATATAATCATATACATATACACATATATAATCATAATATGACCATATATCCTTTAATTACAGATTCGTCTTATATATTATCATATATGGTCATATTTGGCATATATTGAGCTAAATATAAACATATATGATTAACAATACCCATATGTGATCATATACTATATATGTTTATATAAGGAGTAAGATCGAATAAATCCTAACACAGATTATCACTTATAACTTTTTTTATGTTTAAAAGTGAACTTTTAAAGAATCAAGTTATCTTTTAAAAAGTCGCCAGATAATGTGTATAAATTATTAGCGTAATCGGAATCGAATTTGTTATCAAATGGAAGCTGAACAAAAAGTGAGTAAACGACTTTTTTTTTGCCAGTATTAGTGCCCTAATTGATAGGAGCACCCCTTTTCCAAAAAAAAGTGACAGTATTGGGAACTTGCTTTGTAGCCTTCATCAATAATTTAAAAAGAATCTTAATATAATTTAATTTTTCTGAGTTCTGAACAATTAAGCATATTTTTTTCTACGAAATTTAAGGTTTTTTTTTTTGTAAAAATGCTACTTTTTTTGTTTTTACTTTTTGTTCAAAGTCCATTTGTAAACAAAATAATGATCCGATTTCGCTAATAATTTATACACATTATCTGGCGACTTTTTAAAAGATAACTTGATTCAAAAAAAAGTTCACTTTTAAATATAAAAAAAGTTATGAGTGATAATCTGTTTTAGGATTTATTCGATCTCACTCCTTACTATCCCATTTTCCCTAGGAATATATATATTTTATTTTTTTTTTTGGCTGAAAAATATTTCTTAATTGCGGATTTTTTATTCCAGAAGTATAACTTTCCACCTGACAAATACTACTCTCCCGTAATAAGAAAAAAAATATTATTTCTGGAATAGTTAATTTCGTCCAAGCAATATGATCTTAAAATCTTCTTCGTTATTTGGATCTAATTAAACTTACCATTTTAGTTTTGGTTAAAACGCAAGCCATTAAACATTTTTCTTTTTTTGTAGGATTTTCCTCATATAATAAAGATTTACCAGCAACGGCTTTGGAATCCATTTTCAGTTCTCTGGCACATTGAACTTTGGCTTTATTTAAAGTATCTTGAAAATCTTGTATACCTTTAGGTAATTGACGTTTAGAACGCTTGAAATTCTCGTGTATACTATTTCCCAAAGGACTAGCTAAAGGTTTACGCAGACTTTCATCAGCGGTTAAAGAGTTGTCATAGAAACTTTTTAGCTAAAAAAAAATATTTAAAAAAAATTATGTAAAAAGTTATTTTTTTTTTTTATATTAATAGTAAAAACTTACACTTTTGCCATTAGTCAAATTGAAATAAAAGAAAATAATGAATACTAAAGTTGTAGCTGAGTACTTCATGTTGCACTTGTTATTTTGGTTTGTTGTAATCACTAAACTGATAACTTTATCTTTAGAACTCATTGCTTTTATACTAAAAATTTCTTTAAAGAATTATGCTTAATTAGCATTTTGAATTTCTTTAAAGAAAATTTAAGCATTCAGTTCTTTTAAAGCCGTACTTAAGGTCAAAGTTTGAAATTAACAAAAATGACCATGAATACTTTACCAAAAGATTTCTTAAGTCATGAAGTAAATATGAAGAATTTTTTAAATGAAAATAGCCAAAATATTATTAAAATATTATTGTAATATCTCTTAAACCACATTTACACGAGATAAAAATCTCGTAGAGTTTCAGCTAAATTTGTCATCTCTAATATTATTGACGAAAATGTATATCCGGTTCTATCTGTTTTTTTTTTAATTTTTTTTTTAAACAATAAATTGTTTTACAAACACAAAAAATTCATTAAAGAACCAGAAATGGTCAATAATTGTACATAAAATTTTAAAACAAATACAATTGATGAAATTTATTGTAACAGAAATCTTTCTATAATCTAGAGATTACATAATGGCTATACAGAGCTGCATTTGTGAAGTCTCGCGAGCTTTTTCTTTCTTTTTCTGTCTTTAGGGTGGCAATGAAATATATATACACTAGGGCGGATCGATTTAAAAATCGCTCAACGTTCAAGGAAAATCGTATTCTAGGGATCAAAATAAGAAACTTTGCCGAAGAAATCATACCTCTAAAACGAATTCTGATGTCCCGACTTTTGAGCCGTAGAGTCAAATTTTGAAAAATCCCTCTTTGCCCCATTTAGAGTGCTCCAATCGAATCCAACCCAATCGAATACAATTTATACATTCATCTGCTAGAGCGTTTTCCGGAGAAGAAATAGAGACTCTAATCTTGGAAAGACTTCTCCTACTTTCTGAAATATCTCTATCCCGAGATTTGTATATTTTGCTATTAAAACACGGCTAAAAAGGCCCTCTTTCCACTTAAATTTTAACCCCTTAACTGTCACCTAGAATGATGATTTGTGCATTAATCTGCTAGCGCGTCTCCCGGAGAAGAAGTAGCTCCCATAATCTTGGAGAGATTCCTCCTAATTTCTGAAATGTCAAAGTGGGCTTTTTCAAAATTTGACCCTACCCAAAAGTCGGGATCTCAGAATTCGTTTTAGAGGTATGGTTCCTTCGGCAAAATTTCTTATTTTGATCCGTAGAATACGATTTTCCTTGTACGTTGAGCGATTTTTTTGCCTCCCTACAAATCGACCCGCCCTACTATACACTCATACAAATAAGTTTGTAAAAGTAACAGAAAAAGTTAATTAAGAATTACGTTGCAGGAAAAATAAGTAAAATTAGCAGAATCTTTTTGCTAAATATTAGTTAAATAAAAACAACAGAAAAAACTGTAAAATCGACTAAATTTTAGTTAAGTTTTTTTATAAATAATAAGACAACTGAAGATATACAGTATCGGCCAAAACCTAAGCACCCCCTCATTACATTTTTTTTAAATGGTAATTTTTTTTAAGAAAAGAAAGTTATTACAATTTTTTTTTGTTTTTTTTTATTTATTTATATCTTTATTATTGAAAAACACAAACTTAAGGAATTCAGAATTTAATAAAAAAAAGTTAAAATTCCAAAAATCAATATTTCGTTGCGAGTCCTTTATTCTGGATGACACACGCACATCTTTTAGGCATAGAGGATATTAAATTATTATTTATATCAGGTGATATTGCTTCCCAGGCTATTTCTTCCCTATCACGGAATAAGTACTCAAGTGAATTTAAAATTAGAATTCTTGATGATTGGAGAGCCGGCTTATCAAGACATCAATTGAGTGCAAAATATTCGATCAACAGATCAATTATTTCTAGGCTAATTAAAAAGTTTTTGCAGACTAATCGCACATCTCCTACTCATTCTGGAGGAAGGCCACATGAAGACTAATCGCACATCTCCTACTCATTCTGGAGGAAGGCCACGACATGAAGACTCCTTAATTAAAAGGACAAATCCAAAATGATCCTACAGCATCTTCTAGTCACATATGAAACCGCTTAAATTTAAAAATTAGCGAAAGAACGATTCGCAGAAGGGCGTTAGAGGCCGGATTATTCAGTCGACGACAAGGAAAAAAACCTTTCATATCGTCAAAAAATAAAAAAGCCAGACTTGAATTCGCCAAGGCCCATCTCAACTGGAGTGTCCAAAAATGGAGGACTGTGATGTTTTCTGACGAATCTAAGTTTGATTTAAAGGATTCAGATGGCATAAGGCGTGTACGCAGACCAAATGGACAACGGTTGAATCCTAAATATTGCAAAGGCACTGTAAAGCATGGAGGTGGCAACATAATGGTCTGGGGTTGTTTCTCTGGGCAAGGTATTGGGCCAATTATAAGATTGATGGAATTATGGATCGTTTCATATTAAAAGACGTGATGTTACCTTATGCTGAAGAAGATGGACATTGCAGCAAGATAACGACCCAAAACATACGTCAAAAGTGGTTAAGGAGTGGTTCCAGAACAGCTTGATAGAAGTTCTCCGTTAGCCTGCCCAATCCCCCGATCTTAACCCAATCGAGAACTTGTGGGAGATCGTTAACTTAAAAATCAACCGAGAAAATTGCAAAACCAAAGAAGATTTATTTGATATTTAAATGTCACCTGCTTAGGTTTTGGCCGATACTGTAAGTTAAAAGAAAACAGAGTTTTATCTGCCTTTTATTTGTCTTTATTATTTCCCTTATTCCTTTTGTATGTGCATTGGAATGCCATATTTCAAAGACTGAAGCGTAATTTAAAAAAGTAAAAATAATAGAAAAATAAGTAAAAAATCCAATTATTTCAATATCTATTGTAGAAAGAAAAATATTTTTTTAAATTATTGTATTAATTTTTTAAACATTATAAATTATCAAAGGTTTTACTTTTAAATTTTAGAAAATTAAAACCTAAAATTTATTTTTCGACGTGTAGTGCGAGTGCATGTGGCATTAGATATCAGTTTATCTATACCACGGTCAGTGATTGCACAGAAAATTTCATATAGACGCAATCGAACAAACAAAAACAGAACAAATATTACATTATTCAAAAAAAAACAGGGTCACTGACGAAGGTTCATTGCCAGAAACTGCGCAGTCTGATTCAGAAAAAATTGAAAATTTACAATGTAGTTATGATTTTTAGAAAATACACTCATTCTTCTCTACCACGCCTTTCACAACTGTGCAATATTTATTTATTAATTAAAAAAGTTTTCTATCCGCTAATTTAAAGCAGATTTTATCTACTGACAGGTTTTTACATGTTTCATTTCGTGTCACTGAAAATCTTCAGAGAACCAATGTAGAAGGGGATGAAGATTTTTACCCAAATTTTGAACGAAAAACTAGCGGATAGAAAACTTTTTTAATTTTTTGTTTAACAATAAACAAATGATCTTGAACTTGAATAATCTTGCTTACATCATACAGTATAAATTATTTTATAAACACAGAAACCACTTATTATAGGCCTTCAACTCAGAAAAAAATATTTAAATTTTTTACTTTTTTATAAAACTATTGAATATTTTGTATATTTTATTTTTTAATTACCACCATTTTTATGCAAATGGTTTCTAAATATTTTTCTAATACGACGTGTTCAAATACTAAAACGCAAATATCGCATTACAACGACCACTGCTGGTTTTGATTATTAAAATAATATTTTAAGACTTGTGAATTCTGAAAAAAAAAAATGTTAAAACTTTACTCGTTTTTTACTAAAATCTAAATCTGAACTCAAAATTAGTTAAAAACTGTCAAAGTTGAATAACTACTCTATATATGAAAAAATTGTAAAAAGCAGAAATCTGAACCAAAAAGCCGGTACATCTGGCAACGCTAGCTGTAGTTACACAACTGGAAACTCTTCAAAATAATGAATTATACCGCCTAATATCAAGCAACAATTTAAATTATATTCACATTTTACTCTATTGCTTATTTTTAATGTGGCAATACACATATGAGTCATTTCATGTCAAACCGAAATATTTTCTATTATTTTGTTAAATTTATTTCTTATTAAAAATCGTTGTAATTAAAAAAGTCTTGCAAATAAATCAAATAAAATTTGTTTTACCGATTTTTATTTTGACCGATTGGAATGTAAATATTCAAAACTAATTTTAAATTTTGTAAAAAAAAATTGTAGTTTTTTAAGGCCACACCATGTAAAACACGATGGCCAAGTCAAATTTAAAGTAATTCCATTAAACTATAATAAATATATATTTTTTTCTAGACTGGCCAATATTTAACCACGCCTACTTCGCCCACTTTTTGAAAAAATTAAATAAAATTGTTTCATTTGTTATTCGCATCATCCGATTGAAAACATTTATTTGTGGATATAATTCTATTAAACCTGATATAATAATATAATTATATATAATTATATATAATTATGTATAATTATATCAGCAAAATGATTATATCCAATTTTTTATAAATATAAATTATATCTAAATATATAAGGCAGATATATTTATATATTGGACCATATATACATAGTTATATATAATTTTATATGACACTATATAAACCAATTTGTAAATAATTAATATCAGATATAATTATATATAATTGTATATGGTGCCATATATGAGCATATATAACTATATATATTTATACACTTCTTTACTCGGGCATATAGGATAATAAAAACTGTAAGTTTGACATTAATACTTTTTACTGGAAAAAAAATATATATTAATTTGAAAAATTTTAACCCCTGTCAAATCTAGTCTAAAATTCCTAGGGTGACCTGTTTTTTGGCATGAAATCTGTAGAAATTTTTAAAAAATATAAATTTTGTGATAAACTCTAAAAAGCACAGAAAATTTAATTTTCAAAAATCAAAATCAAAAATTTAGATTGAGGAGGTTAATTTTTAATTTCAAAAAAGGGCTTTTTTGCCGTAAAGTCAAAATCTGGAAGCTCGATTTTCACCGTAGACGTATGATCTAGTGGACTTTTTTGCTCAGTAAAATCCCAAGAATCTGAAGCGCGAAGCGCCCAATAAGATTTTTTTCCTTCCATACTAATCGCCCCACCCTACTACTCAGATTTTAACAAATTGTTCATAAAGGAATAATTTTAAATGATTGTTTTCTTAAAAACATCAACGATTTTAAAATTTTAAAGCTCTCAGATTGTAAACACTTCATTTCGAACTAATTTTTGTATATTAATCGGTGTTTCTACGTAAATACTTTCAAATTATAAAAATGTTTGTTTACAGCATCCATCAGATTAAAATTTTTTGAATGTGGAGCAAACATCTGGGGTTTAAAATTATTTCGATTTTAGGAACCTTCTGAGAATTTTATTTAAAATTTATAAAAACTTGGGGTTTTCTATGGAAAAAATATAGTTTTCTAAAAATATCAAAATTCAGTACAATCAGTACCAGTTTTAAGAAATCAGTACGCGATTTTTATCAGTACACAAAAGCAAAAATTAGTAAATTCACTGATTAAATCAGCGCGAATGGTCACCGTAAAAATACCCGATTTTCCGAAAATTACCAAAATTTTTAATAACTTTTATATATTGTGTGGCATATCGTTTATAGTTTACACAACATTTTTAAACATTTCAAAAATTGGTTAAATTGTTTTTGTGTTGTTGTTATCCGATTTTCACTAAAAATCGTATATTTTTCCTACATTGGAAATTAAAAAAAAAATGCTTAATGTTTTTCTTTTCTAGTTTTTTGCCAGTTCAAACTTTACTTAATGCGAGTAATTACGAGTGCTTTGATTGAATATTTTTAATTAAAAAAACATACACACAAAATTATATACCAAATGAAAGCTTGGTTTGCAACGACTTTTAAACTACAAAAGAAAATAATAAGCATTTTTTAATTTTTTTTATTGAAGGGAAAAAATGTGAATTTTCAGTGAAAATTAACTCGCAACAACTTTAACTTCGAACAGTTTCAAAACGTTTTCGTGATTATTAGGACCACTTAAAAAGTGTGTCTTAGGCACCTATAATATGCATGAAAAATCTTAGAATATGCACTTAAATTTTTTTTAATTTTATTAAAAAAAAAATTTTATTATACAAAAATTCAGTGTAATTTTTTCTGAAAATGCAATGTATCTAGAGATTAAATAAAATATGTAATTATATAAATAATCTTTTTTATATTTAGTTAGAATATGACAATATCATATAAGATTTTTTAACTTAAGGTGGAACAATATTCTAACTAAATATATGAAAATATAGAAAGTCCGGAAAAAACTATTTTTGTATTTTTAATACAAAAATTAGAACATTTTTTTTTTCTTCTGTATTTTCAAACGTGAAACTTAATCTATTTGTTTCAAAATGTTTTTGAATATTGAAAATGACCGTCGACGTTTGAGTTCTGTATATTTTGTTGTGTATTGATTTTCTGATATAATATCACATCTTTTTTAAAAAGCTGAACTGGGACTTTGAGAGTTTCAAAGAAAATTAAAAAATAATCGTAAAAAGAGAGGTACTTTAAATTTACTACTTTTCATATTTTTAAACAATTTTAATTAAGTTTTAAAGATAATTTGTGGACTTTAATATATTATCTGCAATCGTCTTGCAAAAATATGCACTAACTAATCGGTGACATTTTAAAGCAAATTTTTTAATTCGTAAAGATATTTTATTTATCATGTGTTCTTAGACTTAAGGAAAAAAACATGCATTTGTATGAAGTTTCAGTCCTTGGTTATTATCATACTTAATTTATTTTGTAACGACTTTTGGAAATTAAAAAAAAATCTGGTACTGAGAATGAGCCTCCGCACTAGTTTAACGAATTTGTAATTCGTCGAAAAAAATTGGCTGTTAAAACACGAAATATTCCGCCAATATAGAAGCGATGTTGTTAGTTTTTCGACAAATTGTATGTTGTTATTGAAAATGAGCAAAACCGGTTGACGGGTTCAAAAGTTTCTAATAAAAACGAAAGTCACCTTAAAATTTTACAATCCGATAACTTCTGCTGAAAATATATGTTAGTTGTTTGAGTTGCAATACATTTTCATTTTTAAGTGAAAAAACAATATAATTTGTAAAAGAAATTTCAGTTTTGACTACAATTGTAGTTCATTTAAAAAAAAACAAACCACATCAAATTACTGTATTATGATTTTACATTCATTTTATACAGTAGTTTCTTTTATTTAATAAATAAAACAAATAAATATTTGTTTATTTTTTACTGCATATGTGGTTAATTTTTACAACAATTGTGGTTCATTAATTGAACAGTAAAAAACAAATGACAATGTTAGTTATATTTACTGAAATGTAAGTCGTCCTTTCTTCAAGTTAAATTTCATTTGTTTTTAACTACATTTGCATTGGTCTTTACCTGCATAGTATTCTAAAAGAATTAAAACTATAGTTTTAATTCACAGTTTTTGTTAAATTATGACGTCATTGTATAGGTTATCACAATTTACTATTTTAAAAAACGCTAAAAATATATCGATGAAAAAAAAAACAAATGATTTATTTTTAGAAACTTTTCTCAACATTTTTTTTTTGCAACATTTTTTTTCGTTAATTTTTTTCTTTGAATTTGTTTCTATAAAAAAACTTTCATATGAAATGGTTTACAAAATTTGACAAGTGTTGTCACTTCTTTTTTGTAAAATTTTTGCGAATAGTTTTTCCTTTTAAAAGTTTTTACTCAACGCAAAAAATTGGTTTTAGTTATTGACTTGGGTCCTTTGACAAAGTATTTTGATTTAGTTTGAATCGGTCCATGTTTAAAGCTGCTGCCCATTTAAATTGGGTTTTCGCGTAAACGCACGCTAGATGCTGCAAAAATAAATACATTTTAATAAAATTTGGTACACTGTCTCATCTAGGCCCAAGCATAAACCCTATTTATTTTAATTAGAATCGGTTCATGTCCATATGAATCATATTTCCGATTTTATATAAAACATCTTACATCAGCAAAATCGAATTTCTTGCTGATTTTTTTAATAGTTTAACCATTTACGCAAGTCCATTTTAAGCCATTAAAATTTCATACCCAAAAAATTATCGACTTTCATGCAGGCTGGTGAAGTTTGTCCTACATGCCCGACTATAATAGTTTTTTTACTCTTAAAGTTTTAGAATCTTTTTAAGAACCAACAAAACCAATACTTTTATTAAACTACATTTATTATTCACTTACAAACTATTAGTGTCCGACCGAACAGTTCGGCCAAAAACCTATATTTTGTCGGTTTTTTTGATATCTAGAGGCAATAATGACAAATTTTGGTATTGGAAACATGTTTGTTGAGCCGATTTAATTCGATTTTGTGTATAAAATTTAAGAGAAAAGCCGAAGTTTAGTTATAAAGTTAAAAGTTCGGCCGCCTAACTATTTTCAATTTGGCCGAACTTTCTGAGGCCGAACAGTGAATTCATTGCTTAACTAAAGACTTTTCTTCAAATTTGACACTCAAAATAGCATCTAATCAGCCCAATAAACATTTTTCCATCCGCCAAATTTGTCCATAATGCTTTAAAATACCGAATACAGACCAAATGCGTTTTCTGGCCGAACTGTTCGGTCGGACACTACAAACTATGTACTTACAATTACAATTCTCAATAATCAACTAAAGTAATTATTTATGATTTTATTATTAAAACAACGAAAATAAACAAATAACATAGAATGTACTCCAAGCTGAAGACCACGACGAAGAAGATGAACTTCTACCCGAATAAGGATCATAATTACGATTCGAATTTGCATTGGCATAACTATGAGTGCCGCCAGGATATCCGGGTTGTCCTGGCTGGCCGGGAGCGCCTGGGTAACCACCTTGTCCACCACTATAAGTGTGCTGGCGACCACGTTCGTCACTTACATTAATATGATAACCCCCATTACCACCGGAACCACCATAAGGAACACCATTTGCATCTACACCACCATAGCCATAACTGAATTGACTTTGATTTTGTGGATCATTTGAGAAGGGCTGTCCAGGATGACTATTGGAACTAGCCCACGAACCAGCACTATTGCCATTACCACCCCAACCACCTTGATTTTGTGCTATACAAAAATAAAAAAAAATTATATAAAAATTTAAATTCCCACTCAATTACAAATTAGAATAATAACAATAAAAAAAAACTTGCAATTACACTACTCAACAAACTTAAATTTTTTGCAGAACTTGTCTATGAAATACATATTTTTTTTTTGACTGATTTACGCTAAATCCGAATCTGTCAAAAATTTTAGTATGCAAAAACTAAACAATCTACTGAACTCGTTTTTGTATTAAAATTGCAAATCCATTGACACTATTTTGAAATATTTAGAAAAGAAGAAAGTTCTTAAATAAAAAAAAAAAATTAAGTACGAGTATGTAACGCAAATATATTTTCAGCGGATTTGCTGAATTAATAACAAATTTGTGCATTGCAATGTCTAGTTTAAGCATAATAATAAAATTTGAAATTTAAAATTTTTAACATGAGTAAAATTTATAAAAGAAAAAACCCAAAACTTCAACTTCTAATGCGATATCCCGATACCGGTGCTTGTATGATTATACTCAAATTAAAGATAATTTTGTGTAGATTTGTATTCTTAAAAAAATTTTATGATTGCGTTAAAATTCGAAAAATTAAGCAAAATATACGAAAAAAATAGGATTAAAGCTGTAAATATAAAACAGCGATATTTCAAAAACTGCAAATGAGATATTTGTTTTAACCAGATTTTTCTTCAGCGTGCATGGGCCTATTAAAAAATATCTTTTTCAAAGCCAGTTTTTTTTTTTGCCGTCGAATTGTGTTATATGTCAAACATTGTTGTTGTTTTTTTTCCAACTTTTTTTATTTTGTTATTGCGACTTACCTGAACTCATTAGAACGTGACTCAATATTGTTAGTATGCCGGCCAAAATATATAAAGCTGATTTCATCTTTACTTTCCTAAGGTTGTTAATCAACTAACACGACATGCTAAAATATACAATGACTTTAAACTTGATTTATTTAGTAATTCCTGCCTAAAATATCCAAAAATAAGAGAGACACTCTTAATTGGTAACTACACTGAGAGAACTATCTTTACTTCTGTAATAAATTTCTTCATAGTTTTAACACTCTAACGGGTAAGGCTGCCTGAGGGCGGTCTTCATAAAATTTACCACCAATGCGTCAAATGAGCGTTTTATACTTAGATAAATTCTATATTCCGTAAGAAAACAAAATTTGCTAAACATTTTCGTTTGCCGTACACAGTTTGGAAGCGAGAAAGTTTCAAAATCAAAATTTCGTAAAATTTCAAAAACTAATGAGTTTTAAAAAAATATAGTTTTTAAAAATCTAAAAAACCAATTTAAGTTGACTAAAAACTCTTTATAATAAAATATAAGTAAGATTGAAGCTTTATCTTTAATAATAAGTCCTTACTGTAGTCCAAGGACTCACAGAATTTTATCAGGATTCCTCTAAAGGACATCATCTTAACTTTTAAACTAATAGATGGATTTTTATGAAATTTTGCAGAAAGAAGACATTAAGTATTAATAGTAAAGCGTTGAAGTTTGAACAATATAAATTGAAGTTTGGATACGTTTTCGCCTAATTTCGCTTTTTCCAAAAAGCGAAAATCGCGATATCAGAAAAAAATTGTTTTTCGAGCGTGGTTATATCTTGTTAAGAGAAATAATTTTTGTTCAAAACGTCTCTTTTTAGTTTCCAAAATGCACCCTAAAATTTTTTTGCTCATATGGCCTAATATATTATAATAAAATATAAATAAGATTGAAGTTTTATCTTTAATAATAAGTCCTTACTTTAGTCCAAGGACTCACAGAATTTTATCAGGATTCCTCTAAAGGGCATCGTCTTAACTTTTAAACTAATAGATGGATTTTTATGAAATTTTGCAGAAAGAAGACATTAAGTATTAATAGTAAAGCGTTGAAGTTTGAACAATATAAATTGAAGTTTAGATACTTTTTCGCCTAATTTCGCTTTTTCCAAAAAGCGAAAATCGCGATATCAGAAAACAATTGTTTTTCGAGCGTGGTTATATCTTGTTAAGAGAAATAATTTTTGTTCAAAACGTCTCTTTTTAGTTTCCAAAATGCACCCTAAAATTTTTTTGCTCATATGGCCTAAATTAGGCAACTATAAACAATTTTATTGAAGAACTTATTATTTGTTTTTCGAGTGAAGCGCATGGTATATATTTCGTTGCAAAACATCGTTTGCCAGTTAGAGGGTTAATGAAAAATGTCACTGGAACTCGTCCATAGAAACTTTAAATTAAAGTATATAAATTCAATGTTTGTATAGTATCTATGAAACAGTTTTCATTAAAGTCAATGTACATGAAATGCTTGTAGAATTAATGAAAATCGTCATAAAACTAATGAATCATTCCGACAATGAAGCGTTTATAGAATTTATGAAACATTTTAATATTAAGAAGTTTTCTTAGTTTATATAATTTATGAAACATTATTTTAATATTGAGAAGTTTCCTTGCTATTAATAAAAGTCTTTAAAATAATATCATAGTTCCGAAGAAAATGTTCATTAAATTTATGAAGAGATAATTTAAAACATCGAATGAATTTTTTTTATGAAACTATGAAATTTTATGAAAAATTTCTTAATATTAATAAAATTTCTAAATATTAATAAAATTTCTTGGATATAATGAAATTCTTCATTAAATCTACCACAAAAAAAAATTCTATGAATTTGTTTCATTAATATCATCAAGGATAATTCTTTCAGTGTACAAAGAGTATATCCAGACCATTTTCATTCATAAATGTCAATCATAAATATGAAATAATGACGATGTTGATGATTAGTGGGCTAAATAAAAATTTTAGTAATTTGGCTATTGTTTTTAACGTTTTTTCATAGGACTGAATCATATTGTTAAAATAACATGTAAGTTCTAACAACTTACTCATCACAACTCTTACCTCACTTTTATTTTCAAAAATTTTGTACAAATTTTGTGGCTTCAAAAGTAATTGTTTCAAGTTATACACTTGTTCTTTGTTGTTGTTGTTGAAATTATTTGCGTTAAATTAGTTTACTTTTGTTAAATTACTAAGATTAGTCTGTAAATATAATATACACCACTAACTCGATAGTCTTAGACAAAATTAATAACCAAAAAATTACGAGATAAAATTTCAAATAAAAGTTTATTAGATCTAATTAAATATTTTAAAAAACCCTGTAGGAATATTAATTTAAGGTCGCATGTGAAAAAGGGATCGAATATGAACATATATGATCATATATGGGAGTGTATCTGAACATATATGAATATAGATGATATGTCCATTAGGGGTGGGGCGATTTGAACATCTTAATGGGCGCATCGCGTTTCTGATTCTTGGGATTGTACTGAGCAAAAAAGTCCACTAGACCATACGTCTACGGTGAAAATCGAGCTTCCAGATTTTGACTTTTGAGCAGTATTTTGTGAAAGTAACAATGTGTGGGATGGACATATCTCAGGAAGTAGGAGGAGCTTATCCAAGATCATGGTATCAATCTCTTCTTTGGAAGATTCTCTAGCAGATTAATGCATAAAACATCATCCTATCCCGCGTTTAACGGGTTAATTTTTAATTTGAAAAGTGGGCATTTTTAGCCGTATTTGGGGAAAGTAACAATGCCCGGGATTGACATATCTCAGGAAGTAGGAGGAGCTTATCCAAGATTATGGTATCAATCTCTTCTTTGGAAGATTCTCTAGCAGATTAATGCATCAATCATATTTGTGGGTGGGGTTTAAGGGGTTAATTTTTAATTTCAAAATAGGGCTTTTTTGCCGTAAAAAAAAGTCAAAATCTGGAAGCTCGATTTTCACCGTAGACGTATGGTCTAGTGGACTTTTTTGCGCAGTACAATCCCAAGAATCAGAAACGCGAAGCGCCCATTAAGCTTTTTTTCCTTCCATACTAATCGCCCCACCCTAATGTCCACACAAGGCCAAATATATGACCATATATAAAAAAATATATCCATGTATGATCATGTATTATTTATATATGCTCATATAGTAACTCCCAAGTAAAAAAAATGTATGTGGGACATCATCAAATTATATTAAATTATATATTTAAATTAGATATGCGACGAGATCAAATTTGATCCGAATATTGAGAACCCGAGTAAAAAAAAATTATATAGTCTTATGTTTTTTAATCTTGAAATATGTTATAATATATGATTATATATGGTATCACGCAAAGCCATATATTAGTATATGTTTCTTACGTGGTAACATATTTAACGATATATTATTATATATTGTCCTTTATAAAATTAGATATTAAGCATATATGCTATACATAATAATACATGCTAGATCTATTGTCATATGATGGATTTTCATATATAACAAAATATGTAATCATATATGGTGCAATATAAGCTATATAATTTAAGATATAATAATATATTATGTCTTATAAAAAATATTTTCTTGTGTGATCTAAGATATGATATATATGTTGCAATATGTATAATACAACTTAAGATATATTTATATATGACATTAAATGATGTGAGATAATTGTATCAGATTATATTATATAAGATTCCATATATGTCACAAGACTAACAATTTAATTTGAGATATGATTATATATGGTCCAACATCATTAATATTTTCTATGTGCACAAGATCCATACATTATAGATATTGTTGTATATAACCCCATACATAATTATATATGCTCCAGATGTGTAAATTATTATTCTTAAATGTTATTAAAAATTGTATATGTCATGGGATTTAAGTAATTCCAATTTAATCTCGAAATATCTTATTCAATCCACGAAAAACTATTTATCTTTTTGGATCCAACTAGATCCAACTAGATCTAAATTAATCTCATGCGATATTTTGGTATCTATCAGTATCTTAAATTAGATATTATTGGATCTCCCAATTTTGAGATCAATTGTGATCTTTTAAAATAAATAAATAAAACTTTTTATTTTAAATTAGTCAACTTTTTTGTTAAATAACTCAGAAATCTCCGGAATTATATAATTATATATAAAATCACTCAGAAAATATTGTTCATATGGCACCACATATAATTGAGTGTGGCTTTATAATGGACCATATATAATCTCATCTGAATTCAATTGAAAAATATTCGAAGCATTGAACCTCATATATTTCTATATAATTTTGTGTGGAAGAATAAATGGCTTTATATAAAATAATAAAAACAATATTTTTAATGTTGGCTAACATGAATGTATGTATAGTTATATATACATTTATGTTGAGTTATATAAGAACGCATATACAAGTCCCGTTTCACACATTTTACTTGCGCAAGTCTTGAGTTTATAGAAGAGGGAGGAAAAGAGAATGGAAGGGGGTACAGACTTGTCAATACTCCAATTCCGTTTTGTTTTGTCATCCGCAATTTGTAACACGAAGTTGGCTGCAGGTTGATATACGAAAATTGCTGAAACAAACTTTTCCTGTGTGAACACAAAAGCAAGTTCAAAGGAGAATTGAAGAAAAACTTGCGCAAGTAAAATTGCCGTGTGTGAACCGGGACCAACTCTATTAAACCCAATACCGGTTATTTGCCGAATAGTTCTTTCATGTATATTCATATAAATTTTATATAAAAGTACACTGTTCTAGATATAAAATAAATAAACTTTTTAAGATTGAAAAATTATCTCAAACCAATACAATTATCCGTGTTTGACGTTTTAAAGAAAAATATTATGTGAAAAACTTGATTTTTTTAAATTTTATAATTAAAAATACAGGTTTTAAAGATATTTTGTTTTAACCGAATAATGCTACCGAATAGTATTCGGCCGAGTAGTAAAAACATTCCGAATATACCGAATATCGAATAGTAACCAAATATTCTTGGCATCTCTAATATATAGTAATATGTTATTATGTATATAAAGTATAATTGTATGTAAGACAATTAAAATAATATATTGCTATATATAACCCCATATACAAATTTTTGAAACATCACAAAGCTCTTTACAATTACATACTAAAAATAATGAAAACATAAATTTATTGAAAATTAAATCATATATTTTCATATCCGCTTCAATTTTCACCAGGGTAAATAGCTTTGAAAAACAATTTGTTGATTAACACAGTGCAACACGAAAAAAATAACCATATACGGACACCACTACATGATAAAAGACTAAAAAAAAAAAGACCCGTGTCTCCCAATTTTTCCCAAAATCATATCCTCTTTTGTTTATGGGCCGCCAAAGATTTGGGGCCTCGGTATCATTTTCGCAAAAAAGTGATAATTTTCTCAGGCTCATATCTTGCAAACCGTTCAGAATTTCGATTTACTCTCTATGGCAAAGTTGTAGCTCTTATATGTTCTAGAAATTTGTTTATTGAGATCTTAGGTAAATTTTTGTAGTTGATTGTTTCCTTGAATTTTGAACGGTTTGCTACCTATGGACCTGAACACGGGAAAAAAGGTAAAAAAAATCGAATTTTTTTAAGTTTTTTGCGATTTTGATCTGGAAGGTGAAGTTTTTTTGATTTTATATGTTCGCAATTTTTGTTCTTTATGACAAGAGCTACAAGAGAGTAAATCGAAATTCTGAACGGTTTGCAAGATATGAGCCTGAGAAAATGATCACTTTTTTGCGAAAATGATACCGAGGCCCCAAATCTTTGGCGGCCCATAAATAAAAGAGTATATGACTTTGGGAAAAATTGGGAGACACGGGTCTTTTTTTTTTTAGTCTTTTATTACGTAGTGGTGTCCGTATATGGTTATTTTGCCATGACTTAAAAAATTACACACAGTGTAATGGAAGCCACAATACATTTGAGAAAAGTTTTATAAGACTATTATAATTTAGAAAACCGCATAACTAGGGTGTGGTATATAATGTTTAAAAAGGCAAAAAGTTTTTATATTGAAACTCAATATTGAACTTGAAAGCTAAGGTATGTAAACATTTCAATTATCGTTTAGTACAAACGACAATTAACAAATTTGCAGGAACATACAGTGTGACTAATAAGTTTTGTTACAAAAGAAAATATTTAAAAATTAATAATTTCATGATAGGCAGATTTTCAAAAATTATATAGAATCGATGAACCAGACTTGGGCAACGTCAATTACATTTCACAATCATTCACTTGTGAAATTTTTTCTATATCATTAATAATTTCACACCTACCTACGCTCATACTTGTGAGCTTAAACGCTTCCTTGAAAAATTAGTAAAATTTTGAATACCAAACATGCCCAGTAAAAAACGCTGCTTACATAAAAGCAGGTTTGTAAGGGAGTAAGCCGAAAAGTATCCCTTACAAACCAGCTTACATATGCTATGATTTTAATATGGCGAATTCCCACTTGGAAGCATTACCTTTAAGCAAAATAAGCGTGGATTTCAGCACTTTTAAAAAGCAGTGATTTCATGGCTTTCAGTAAAATCATATTTCATGTCTACATTATTATGATTAAAAGTAAAAATACATAATTTATTTTACATAAAATTCTACAGATATTAGTTTTTTGTTGTTAACATTTTTGACATAAATAACTTTTTTTGTTTGAACTCCTGAACCAATTGGACTTTGTATGGTGTCATACCAAGGTCTTTATGCAAAATTCGTCTCAATGATGCCTCCGAAATGTTCAATTGTTGAGAACGACGGTGAATTGATGTTGATGGCGCTTCACGCACACTTTCTGCCACAGCAGCAATATTCTCGGGTGTACGCACTGTTTTTGGCTTTTCACGCTTTGGTTTATCGATGAGGATGCCAGTTTTCTTTCACTTTTTTCACAAGATAACGAACACACGGACCATATTCGTTCAGCGGAAGGATAAAACTAATTATCTGTCAAATCAGACATGAGCTAAGTGTTACCATTCACGAAATAAGCACTAGTTGAAAAAAAAAAACGTTAGATGGCGGACCCTTTATAATATTATTATATAATTATTTTTTTACCGCTGCACGTGCTAGCTCTTCAGAAACAGTTAAATGACTAATTATTTTTTATTTCATACTCGAAAACACCAAACACAATCGGAAATCACTCGGAAAAATGTTATATGAATATGATATCGCACTTGATCAACAAGAGGGTATTAACTCAAAATTTTTAAAATATCACTTTTTTCAAGAAATCAACTAACAACATCAATATCTATCTATTGTAAAAATTTCAACGTATTCCGGTTACTCTTTCATCTCGAAAACCACTTTCGAGACCATTTTCATGATAATGTAGTGACTACCTTTATTTCAACAAAAAGGTATTATTTCGAGTTAATACAAAAGTTCAAATAGAAATGAGTCGTATATTTTCATAAAAAATGTATTATTTTGATTTGAGACTTTATTTATGTTAAAAATAATCAAACTGTTTTATTTATATTTGGTTGTATTTTGAGTTGATACTGTTTTGTTGATAAAATTTGTTTTATTCTATAAATTTAAATCGATAAAATTTCAAAAAAATGGTATTAACTCAAAAAATTGATTTTTTTTTTGCAATGAGTGGAAAAATTTGAAACAAAAACAATGTATATATATTTTCAAATAGAATTTGCTTATTATGATATGTTTGAATTTTTAAATTCTGTTAAAATGTGGCCATAAACAGTTTTTTGACTCTACTGAAAATTTTAAAATTTTGAGTTAATACCCTCTTGTTGATCAAGTGCGATATGATTTATATGATATGAAACTTTCTGCATTACAACCTGCATCCTTATAAGGGATTAGGGTAAGCTGCTTACAACCTGCATCCTGGCAAGGGAAAACATTAAGTTCAAAGTTTGTGTTTGTTTATTTTTTATACGAAAATTATTCGTTTCTTTTGCTGCTTCTCAATATTATGTAATAGTAAGCACTTACATTAGCGCATTTGTTTTATACTACTTCTAAAAACACGAATATTTTTTACTGGGATGGGGATTAATAACAACCCTATGGGGAATGGGACCGGTTCTGCGTGTGCCACAGGATCGGTCACTTCGTGCCAGAGACCGGTCCTCTGCTAAACCATACCCTATGTAAACAACTGGCAACTTTAACATTGGCTTGTCATAGGAGGGGGTCATTTGTCCTGCTTTAAACCACATATTGGCATGCCACAGGACTAACCAAAGATGGGCATACCACAAGACTGTCGCAGTCGCAAAAGGGCCATGTCATATAAAATAAACGAAAACTAAACAGCTTCTAATGGGTAAAATTCTCGCCAACTGGCTTTTTCTTGTTAATAAGCATTCTGGTTAAGTGTTATGTCCTCCCTTTACCAGTCACAGGATTGGTAATTTTAGGACAATTGACACTTTGATAAGTCCTTCTTTAACCAGTCACTTTTAGGTCAATTGACTCCTCATTCCCCATAGGGAACATCTGTGTATTTAATTATAGGGCACTTACTTAATTACACCCAATTACATGTATTTAGACGTCAAAAAGTAATTGGCATGTAATTAAATACACAATTATTGGTATTATGTCCCATGTCTGGTATTAGCAAAATAGAAAATTTTCCAAGCAAGAGTTTAAGCCAACAAGTGTGACCGTAGGTCTGATATTATTAATGATATAAAAAATTTCACAAGTGAATGGTTATGAAATGTAATTGACGTCGCCCATCTCTGCGATGAACTTACTTTTAGCAGTGATATAAATTATAGAATCAACATAACTGTATAAAATATATAACCTTAGTATTTTCTATATTTTTAAAGTATTTTTGAAAAAAGTTTTATCGAAGAATGGCAAAAAAAGGAATACTTTGAAATAATTATTTGGCAACTCTGGATAAGAATTTTCTAACGGTTTTCGGCAAGATGTTGAAATATTTTAGGATTTTACCACTGACTTAATATACCCGTTTAAATGTACTGGGTTGAAAATGGAACAGTTTTGTTAGTTAAACAGGATTATGCCTCAATATAAATATCCTATTACCCAGTAAAAAAATTTCATGTTTTTAGAAGCAGGATAAAACAAATGCGCTGAAGTAAGTGCTTACTATTATTATGTTGTTCGTATAAAAATAAACAAATAATTTTGTTGAGCTTACTGTTTTCCCTTACAATGACGCAGGTTGTAAGCAGCTTCAGTTAATCCCTTACGAGGATGCAGGTTGTAATGCAGAAAGTTTTATGTCGTAGATTATAAACGATCTTAACCAGTTCCGAGTGATTTCCGATTGTGTTTGGTGTTTTCGAGTATGTTAAAAAAATAATTAGTCGTTTCACTGTTCCTGAAGAGCTACCACGAGGTGCGGCAAAACAAAATTATTATATTATGTCTAAAATTAATGTCTGTAGAATTTTATGTATTATAAATTATATATTATTCATATTATTACTTTTAATCGTAATAACGTAGACATGAAATCTGATTTTACTGAAAGCCATGAAATCACAGCTTTTTGTAAGCGCTAAAACCCGCGCTTATTTTGCTCAAAAGTAATGCTTCCAAGTGGGAATTCGCCATATAAAAATCATGGCATAATCGTAATAATGTAGACATGAAATCTGATTTTACTGAAAGCCATGAAATCACAGCTTTTTGTAAGCGCTAAAACCCGCGCTTATTTTGCCCAAAAGTAATGCTTCCAAGTGGGAATTCGCCATATAAAAATCATGGCATAATCGTAATAATGTAGACATGAAATCTGATTTTACTGAAAGCCATGAAATCACAGCTTTTTGTAAGCGCTAAAACCCGCGCTTATTTTGCCCAAAAGTAATGCTTCCAAGTGGGAATTCGCCATATAAAAATCATAGCACATGTAAGCAGGTTTGTAAAGGATTCTATTTGGCTTACTCCCTTACAAACCTGTTTGCTGGTAAGCAGCGTTTTTTACTGGGTAGATTGTAGTTTCCTCTCCATTTTTCAAATAAAACTTCGCTGCAATTTCTAATAATAAATAAAAATTAAACAAATTGTTTTTATTAATAAATATCTTTATTTGGAGATTTTTTTTTTTTTTGTTAAAAATAATAACAATGTTCTTATTAAAGTCATAATTAATATTTTTTAATTACTAGTAGAATAGCACTGCATTTAAATAAAATAGATTTTTAAATGATTCCAGAATCGAAAGTATGACATAAAAAAAAACGATATAAAACCCCCAGACAGTTGTCAATCATTTTACAGTTCGAGTGAAATTTTACAATAATTATTTAAAAATAATTTAAAAAAACACAACTTTTAATAAATTCAGTAAAATATGAAGTATACAATTGCATGTTGTTTAACCATTTTTGTGGTGATATTGTGTGAAGGTATTAAATTTGTCAAGATAATCGAATTTGTTGTGAAAGGGGTGTAATTTTTTTAAACATTCTAATTTTAGTAAGTGCACAAGGATATGGTGGCGGTGGAGGACGTCCTGGCGGCTATGGAATAGGACAACAGGGTGGTGGTTATGGGGGACAACAAGGGGCATACGGTGGCCAACAAGGAGGACAACAGGGAGGTGGTTTTGGAGGGGGACCACAGGGAGGCGGGTTTGGAGGAGGACCACAGGGAGGTGGTTTTGGAGGAGGGCAGCAACAGGGAGGTGGTTTTGGAGGGGGGGCCACAGGGAGGAGGGTTTGGAGGAGGACCACCACAAGGAGGTAGTTTTGGAGGGGGACAACAAGGGGGAGGTAATGCTGGACAGCAAATGGGTAGTGGTGGATATAGCCGCTAATTATCCTATTATAAAAATAACCATAATTTAAATTCAACTTGTTCTACAAAACAATACCTGATATTATAAACCAAATTGTTAAATATATTAAGAAAATAATTTATTTTTTAATTTAAATTTTCGCTAATTAAGTATTTGGAAGAATGATAAATATGCTAGATTTTAGATTTAAATTTGTAAAGAATTTTACATAATTTTTACTCAAAATTGTAAATTATAAATACTTTGCAATAAAAACTACCTTATTCTAATTTTATATTCAATTTGAAAATCCGAGAAATCTTTTTCACACAGAAAAAACTAAAATTGAACTTCAATTATAATATTTTTTAATTCAATAAAAAGTTTAATTGAGTTCGGTCCTATTAAGGAACTAACTATTTACCAGGGTAAACATTTTAATATGGAGTCTAATATAATTATTTGTCATATTTGATAAGTTCCCACACCGAGAGAATTCCTTGTAAGATTTAATGAAATTTTGTTACTTAACTAATGAATTTTTTGTTCACAATGTGCATACAAAATTTCTAAAACTTCGTGAAAAATCTTCACAGTTATAATGAAAACATTTTTAACGAAACATTTTCATCAGCCTTATGAAATTTTTAATAAATAATATGAAATTTTGCATTAAATTTTATGAATATAAAGAAAAGTTTTTTATTAAATAAAGAAAAGCTTTAATGGACGAGTTCCAGTGACAATTCATCGATCTTATGCAAAAATTCATTGATATGCTGATAATTCTGCCAGTGCATATATAAACACGGACTTATTGATCCGCCCTCGTAGTTAGGCGGCCGAAATTTTATCTTTTTAACTAAAATTCGTCTTCGTTAAATTTTATACACAAAATTTAATTAAATCGGCTCAAACATGTTTTCAATACCAAAATTTTTCCTCATTGCCTCTAAATACCAAACACCCAACCAAATATAGGTTTTTTTGGCGGAACTGTTCTGTCGGACACTAAATAAAAAAACAACAGTATTAAAAACGCTACAGAGTATGCAAAATAGGGCACTAAAAGTAGTACACAATTTATAGATTACTTATGCAACACTATCGCTTTATAATATTGTTTGTTAGTCAATTTTGCCGATCAATGGATTGTATAAGTATCAAGCGCTTATGTATATATATAAGTCCTAGCACAATATAGGTTATTACACCGTTAATTTTCTTTAAAACCAATCTGTATTTAACACAAGAAACCAAGAGAACCTTTGGATATCACGATGCAGATTAGAAACTACAAAGCAGCGTATTGAATATATGGGTATTTTTGAATACAACAAGTTGCCTGTTAGCTTAAAAACCACAAATAGAATTTCGATTTTTAAATCAAATCTTAATGACTACTTGACTGGAAACCTTGAAGCGCTTTTATTGTAAAGAAATGCTTTCTATTTTTTTTTCTTTGTTTGTAAAATTAATTTTATTTGAGTAAAATAACTTTTAATATGTACACTAGAGGGGTTTTATAAAATCGATCTTCGATTTTTATAGGTGCTCAGGTCTAGTATTGTGTCATTTAGTGTAAAAATGCTGTTGTGAAAGTTTTAGCTCAATCGGACTATGCCTTCCCGACCCCATTCAGCCCTAAAGTTTAGAAAACGGAATACAAGGCGTTTTTTAATATGTCCAAAAGTTTTGGACATATTAAACGACGTTAACCCTTGCCGAGCCGCATTAAGATGAAAGAAGTTACTGCGAGAATTTATATATATTTGAACAAAAAGTATTTAAATTATTTTTTTTTTTACAAACCTGGCTTAGACCAGTACTTTAATCATTTAACATATATTTTGGACTAAATTAACCCTTAGATGCTCTTGGTGTCAAAAAGACCCATAGTTGAAAAAACTTTAAAAATATGTTGTGTTATGTTAACACAAGCATACTAATATTAAAAATAACAGACATACTTCGCATTAAATTAAAAGGGGTAACGTTGTTTAATATGTCCAAATTTTTTGGCACAGAATCTTCAAATATTGTGTTATTATATTTTACATCCCGGTTATTAAAATTCAAAAGTACTAAAAAAATCTTCAACGTTTTTTGTAAATTGAAATATATAAGTGTGGGGTCTCTTGGGGCCTCTGGTCCACATGGGTTAATGATGTCCAAATTTTTTTATTTTCAACCTTAATTCATGATGATAAACAAAAACAACAAACGGTACAAAAGTAGCTAATTTTCCATTTTAAATATTTTATGACAACAAATAAGGCAAAAACTACCAAAAAAAACACAATTTCCTCGAAATTTGCAAAAATTAAATCGTTTGCCCTACACAAGTATGCCAGGGGATATTTTTAAAATTTTTTATTTTCGATCTCTAACATGTTTTAAACAAGTCACTGGAGTCCAAATCTCAATTTTTGTAATTCATAGTCCGATCGGTCAGATTTTTAAAATTATATATATACCTGAACTAGTTTTTATCAGAGAAATAAATTTGTGTATTTTTTATATTAACGTGGCAACCAAAAATATAAAATCTTAGGTTTTTTAATATTTTTATACTGAAAAGGCACAATTTTTTTTCAAATAATTGTTTGGCAACTCTGGATAACAATTTTCTACTATTTTTTTATTTACGATCGTAGTCAAGATGTTAAATTGTTAAAATTATGATAAATTAAAATTATTAAAAAATATGATAACAACTAATGAGTTGAAAACAGAACAGTAAGACCATAATGAGTTAATTTAATTAAAAGTTTCAATGGACGAGTTCCATCGAAATTTCATAGATTTTATGAAAAAAACTTTAAATATCATGCAAATAATTATTACACTGTAATTGATACTTCACACGGCTTGAAGGGAAAGTACAGACATTAAAAGTTGATTTTTGAAATTTCATTAAAAAATTTGAATAAAAATCATTTTTCTAGTATCTTGAAATTTTCTATTCATTTTCTATTCATTACGTTTTATTTATTTTTTTTTAATAACAAATAAAGTTATTTTAACGTGATTAATACGAATTCAATTAAAAAATCAAAACTATCTTTAAATATTTTTTCCATATAATTATCTTATCTAAGTGTAACATTTTTAAAAATAAACTAAAAACAAATCTTATGGACAGGGCGGCATCCAGGAAGGACGTACACAATCTGGTCCTCTAGCGCCCCCTGCTCCGCCCGGACCATTTCCTGGGCCACCACCGCCGCCTCCGCCCCCTCCTCCACCACCCCCTGGTTCACAATTACAACCACGACCGCCTCCCCCACCTCCCCCGCCCCCTCCGCCACCCGGCAACGGTGAAGCTAAAAAGAAATTAATATAATTTAATTTTATTTTTGAAATTAATTTAAAACAAACATCTCTTATTACAAACCTTTAATAAATGCTATTAAAGCAAACAAATAAGTTAATATTAAAAAATAATTCATCTTTGTTATACAAAATCAATTTAACTATTGAATGGTTGATTAGAATTTCTAGAGATTTTATAGTTTAGAAATGTTTATACACTCATAGAAATAAGTCTGTAAAAATAGCAGAAAAAGCTACTAAAAAATAGTTCAAAATGGCGTTGCTAAAAAAACTGATAAAATTAGATGATTTGCTAAATATATAATAAAATGAGAACAGCAACAAGAAAACTATTAACTTTACACAATTTTAGTCATATTCGAGTTTAATTTTAGTTAATTGAAAATAAAGGGTGCGCCAAATAACTTTTTTTTTTGAACTCCTGAACCAATTGGACTTTGTATGGCGTCATACCAAGGTCTTTATGCAAATTTCGTCTCAATGATGTCTCCGAAATGTTCAATTGTTGAGAACGACGGTGAATTGATGTTTATGGAGCTCCACGCACACTTTCTGCCACAGCAGCAATATTCTCGGGTGTACGCACTGTTTTTGGCTTTTCACGCTTTGGTTTATCGATGAGGATGCCAGTTTCTTTCACTTTTTTCACAAGATAACGAACATACGGAAAATATTCGTTCAGCGGAAGGATAAAACTAATTATCTGTCAAATCAGACATGAGCTAAGTGTTACCATTCACGAAATTAGCACTAGTTGAAAAAAAACGTTAGATGGCGGACCCTTTAGTAATTTACTCTGCAAAAGTTAGCAAAAAAAAAAAACTTTTACTAAATATTTGTAGACTAAAAACAGCAAACAAAAACTGTAATATCAATAAAAATTTTGCTATATTTACTAGGGTATTCAAATTACTCGGATTTGGTTTTGTTCGAGTAAACGAGTAACTCGATTTTGAGGTTTTTAACTTACTCGATTAGTCGAGTGAGATTTTAAAATTACTCGAGTAACTCGAATAATTTAAATATACCCAGGTGAAAAAGTTCATATATGATCATATATTACCATATATGGTTTCATGTATGAGCATATATGGTTTCATATATGAGCATATATGAACATATATGTAATGTATGGGAGCATATATGGGTAAATACATTTAAATGAAAAGTTCATATATGGATATGTATGGCACCATATATGATGATATATGATAATATATTGCATATATTGGTTCATATATGCCATATATCTCCATATATGAATTCATATATTATTCCATATATGGTTAATATGTTTTAATTTTTGAGGATGATTTATTTTTATATTTTTTAACCCTTACTCTGCCGGTCTACGAATTCTTAACAAAAATATATAAATTAATGTTTTATTAATTTATGAATACGATTGCAGAAAATGAGTTATTAGGAAAAACGCACCCCCTTTCCGGGGGGAGGGGTTCAAAGTTGAAATTTTGATTTGCGATTGTATACAAAAGTTCTGAAAAAACAGGAAAAAATTAAAAAATACCAAATGTTAAACTGACTCGTAATGGGTTAATGAATGGGGATATATTACTCTTTGAAGACATTTAAAAACACCTTTCCGATGATGCCTAAATGATGCCAATCCATTCAAAACTTTTGTATAAAATCGCAAAACAAAACTTCAAATTTGAACCCCTCCCTCCCGAATAAGGTCCACCAAAAGATTTTACCATCGGCAGATTCAGCGTGGAAAAGTTTCATTAATTTTGGAAACATGCGACTAAACTTTATTTAAGCCAAAGTTTTTGATCTCAGTATTCAAAAACTGGTTAAACCAGATGAATTAATTGGATTTATTTATTTTGTTATATTTTGTATTTAAAAAATAAAATATTTTCCCACATACCCATTTTTAGTTGTGTTTCAGAATAATTGGAAAACTAAACAGAACTATTTAAATTTTAAGATACAATTAAAAATGGTGTAGAATATTCTTAATATTTTAAGTTTTTAAAAAATTTCCTGTCTTCAGTAACATGTATATAGAAATTTTAATAAACAGAATATTTTTGAAAAAAAAACTAAACAAACTTTTTTATATACGAGAATATAGGAAAAGTAATAATATATGACAATATATGAACATTCATATATGTCCATTTATGAACATTCATATATGTCCATTTATGAACATTCATATATGTCCATATATGAGCATATATGTCCATATACCCTCAAATTTCGCATCCGAACATATATGGATTCATATATGAACTCATATATGTGACATATATGACAATATATGAACTTTTTCACCTGGGTAATGTTATTTCACTAATTTTTCCTTAAAAATAACAATAAAACACAAAATAAATACAAAATCAAAAAGAATCTTCAGAATTAATATACAATTGAGGTGTTTTACTTTATTTTCAATCGTTTTTTATAAGTTTGGCTTTAAGAAAACATTAGGGAAATAGATTTTAGCATATTTTGCAAATATCAAGAATAATACGATATGGCAAGCAGTTTATGCCTTGGAAAAACATAAAGAAAAATTATATTATTTATTCGCCGTGATTAAAAATTGGCGCACCATTAAGCAAATGTGATTAAGTTGGTATATACGTAGATTAGAAAGCAAGATAAGAGTGAAACACTCAATCCGAGCTGTAACACCAAAAAATTATGAATCAACTACAATTCGAATATTGCCAAAAAAAAATTTTAGCACAATATAATAGTTTTGCGATTGTTGCGATTTTTATTTAATATTTAGATATTTAAAAGTTTCGCTTTGTTTCTGAAAATGGGAGCTTTAAGTGTACATTTTTTATAGTTTTCACCCTTCATTTGCGTATAATAATTTACATATTGTATTTATTGAACAACTAACTTTTCTAAAACTTCGGGTTCTGATGAGATCTTTAGCCAGATCGAAGTACCTAGTATCAACCTAGCTAATATGTTTGATTTGCTTTATTTTTGTAAATATACAGAGGTTGAAAGCTCGTTATAAATTGAAAATAACATAAAAATAATCTCGATGTATATAAAAACAAAAAAACTAATATAACTCTATAAAATTATTAATTTTTAATAACTTAAAACGGTAACTGTGGTACATTTCTATATATTTTATAAAGAAAATCTTTTTAAAAAATATCTACGAAACAGTTTAAGTTTTTTTTATGTAAAATATAAACTGAAATAGAACATTTTTGGTCTTCAAAGTTTAGTTACGTCATGATGCTTGTTAGGAAAAGACCCTAACCACGTGGTTGATTACTAAGAAGACAAGAATGGAGCAAAATTGATTGTTAATAGGTTTTTTTGTTAAAGTTCTGCCTATTATATAGCCTCTAGCTTTTCTAAAACTTCGGGTTCTGATGAGATCTTTAGCCAGATCGAAATACTAGTATCAACCTAGCTAATATGTTTGATTTGCTTTATTTTTGTAAATATACGGAGGTTGAAAGCTCGTTATAAATTGAAAAGAACATATTTTGATTTACTCAATTGACTCGATTAATCGAACAAAATTGCTCGAGTTATTCGATACTCTAAATTGGCCATTATAATTTACTAGAACAATTTTTTGATTAAATTTCATCGATTAATCGAGTAACGGTTAACCGGTTGAATATCCTAATATTTACCTTAAATTTAGTAAAATGTTATATTTTTATAAAATCCACAGAAATTTTAGCCAAAAAAATTGTAAAAAAAAAAAAATCTAAAGAAATACTATAAAAATCTAAAATTTTTTATGATTTTTTGTCTACTAATATTTAGCAAATTTTTTGATGAACTTTTATAAACTTTTTTGATTTGTCAGGGAAATAGAGCGGCTGTTTCTAGCAAGGGGACGATAGGAGCTGGTTCTGAGGAGTATATATCCTTTCTATCTTTCTTTATATCTATCTTGCTGTCTATTTCTATTCTTTCTTACTGTTTTTCACTGAAGGGATTCACAATGGACCGTATTGGTCTCCGAGTGGAGATGTGCGCTTGGGCACATAACCCTTCCTAACCTAACCTAACCTTGATGAATTTAGCAGTTTAATTTAATACTTTCAACTAACTAAAATTTACATCAAATATAACTAAATGTTTGTAGATTCAACAGCTTTGTTTTTTTCAATTCTCATCTGCTAATTTTAGCAGTTTTTTCTGCAACTTCATTTTTAACTAATTTTTAGTAGTTTTTGCAAAAATTTTACTAATTTTTTTCTCTTAGTGTATATATGTAGATGTAGTATTAAAAGAAAATCATATATATATATATATACTATTTCTTAGAAAATTGATAAACTACCAAGGTTGGCCGGCAATACCGCTAAAATACCGTTATCGATTCAAAACACTTTCAGATGACTATCGTTATTCCTAAAATACCGTTATTCGTAAAATACCCTTACCGATATAACCTAAATACCGATATTCCTAATATACCGTTAACGAAATAACAAAAATACCGTTATCGTTAAAATATCGTTACCAAATTATTGAAAAAGCGTGACAAGATCTGAAAAAATCGCTGTAAATATATAAGGTGGCGCAAAAGTAATCCTCCTATCAGAAAATGCTATACATAATAAATACATAATAAAAAAAAAACATCGGAAGGTTATTTTGCGCCACCTTATATAATAATATATTTCCCCAATATTTGATCATAAACTAGCCAGTCATTAGAACTCAGGCATAATGGGACTAAAAATATCGGTGTGCATTGACATTAGCTGCATAACTTGAATAACGTTGCCCTTAAAATACCGTTACCGGAATAAGTTAAAACCGTTATCCCTAAAATAATGTTACCGATATAACTGAACTATAGATAACCCTTAAATACCGCTACCGTAATAATAGAAAATAGCGTTACCCTACCAATGTCCGCTTCGTATCGGTTACCATCCATGTAAACTACACATTTTAGAAAAATTAAATCACCTTTTCCAAATATATAAAATGATGACCAGTTTATGAATAGGGAAAATAGAATATACAAAAGAAACCACAACACGTGTTTACATTAGACCGACTCACAAAAAAAAGTTTCTTTTGTCCACTGCTCAAAATGTACTTGTTTTATGAAGTATTTCGTGTCAAGCATTGAGATTTCGTGAGCTGGACCGTTTTCAAAACAAAACATTTTTTACATTTTTTCAAAGAATTTTGTAGGCCCGTCCAACGTCCGCCCGTTTTAAGGCCCGTCCAACCGTATATAAAACATGTCAACGCATGACCAGACGTTTCCTTTTTCCAGAGATGTTCTCTAAAAAATAATTTTTTTAGATTTTTTGTACGGGTGAGTTGGTCTAGTGTACATAAATAAAAAGGAAAAACTGAAAAACTTAAAATTTCAAGGACTTATCAATAGTTGTTGATGTGACAATTTCAAAAATATGTGGTTTCGAAAACAAATTTGGAATTTAAAGACAATTTTTGAAATATGTTTTAAAATATTTATAGTTGCGAAGAAGTTTATTCCTTTTACTTTCACCAAACTCTGTTTGCACGAAATAAACCGGGAAAAATATTTGAATGTCAATTACAGAACAGCAAATCTTCGGAATGTTTCACTATATAACTTTTTTGAAACTAAGAATAGAGCCAATTGTCCCTTTATGAACAACTGTTTTCTACCGGGAATCGAACCGGCAACCCTCCGCAGGCCTGGACTCATACATCAAATCACTTCTTCGCGAGATAAAGGTTGTGTAATTCCCATTGTAAATTAATAATAATAACCGAAGCGTTAAATTATGTTGGCCCACGATCCCTCCCCCAACGAAAACACTTGACTACAGTTCCGTCCTTATAATATTTAAGCAACATCTATAGTTTCTATTGTAATAAAAATTATAAAAGAATCAGTTTTTTTTATAAGGATCACATTTGTACACAGTTGGCCACGTCAAATATAATTTATTTTCTACCGCAATGTTAACAAATATTAAAATTTTTTAAGTATAACTTAAGGCGTGTTTTAAGTTGATTTAAGTAGCAAAAATAACACCATACATGGGAATGGCCCAATTTCATGTTTAGGGCTTAAAAAGCAGGATACAAATTACACAATTTGTCCTTTTTCAATTTATTTATAATTAAAAAAATATAGTATCACATGAAAGTGCCTTTGAAGACGCATCTATCGATATACAAAACATGTCAACATTTTTTTATTACTCAAATATTGTATTTGATAGATTTAACTTCAAATTTACTTATAATAATGCCTATTCAATTTAATCGAGGGGTATGTCTTAACTTTTGCCAATATTCGTTAACGTTCGGATCTACTTCCAGATTTTTCAAAGAGCTTTTTGGTTCACCAATATTTCAAATCTTTCAAATAAGTGACAACCTTGGATCCACGACATAGACAATATGGGTATTAACATTTTTGTTTTCTCTAATACTTTAAGGGAATGTTCCCTTATGTGGCCTACACCTAGTATTTGTGCTATATAACAAAAAATTTGTGAAATATTCCAAATCCAAAAACATCAGCTTATGGTCCAACTCCGGCTAGAAATAATTGTATTGTCTCGACTATTTTAAAAAAAGTAATATAACAAATTTTAAAAGGTCCACATTATTAAACATGTCCCCTAAAGTGGACCTTAATTAAAAAGCTCGCTAAAAACATATTGTTATAAAGTAAAGAAAGATAGAAAAATAGTATTTATATTAAAATTTATTTAAATTTTATTTATTAAAACTTTTTATGTATCGTTTAAAGCTGCTTAAGGGTTCACCATATGTAATGCAACTTTTTTAATTGCGGTAAAAAAACGATATTTTTGTAATGATACATGTTGGTAAATTGTCCAAAATAGACAAGAACAGTTTAAGTGAATCGTAAACCATTTAAAAAAGACTTAAATTCAATCAAATTAAAGAAAATATATCAAAGGTAGTGGACCTTAGGAACCATTATGGACCTTAGGAACCATCAATTAGTTTCATGAAAATTGTGAAGAAAATATATCAAAGGTAGTGGACCTTAGAAAACATTATGAAAACTTAATTTTTAAAGCGTTTCTTATATTTATTATTATTTCTTTATTATAAAATCAATTAGTTTCATTAAAATTGTGAATAAAATTCTTACCGTTTACAAAAATCCGACTTGAACAATTCTTCAAAACTTTTTTGTTATTCACTTTTTATGTTTACGAAAAATTATAGTTTATATTGCGTTTTCTGAAATGACCCAATAAAACTAAGAAAAACGAGTGCATTTAAGCCAAAATATTTTTGAAAATCGCTATAGCGGAAATTAAACTCAATGAAAGTTTTGACATATTCATGCAACAATATGAAAAAAAAGAAATGAAGGGGAACAGGCAACAAAAGGGAATATTCCCTTATAGTATTCTGTTTTTTTTTTTTTTTTTGTTTGAAAAAATTTTTGTACAGCTCGCAGTTTCAAACGAATTTAAATAATGTGCTTAAAATCAGTTGACTACTTTACGGACCAATTTTTCACGGCCGATTTTTATTCTTAGCTCATTTTTTGACACAGTGTTCCTTTTTCGATCTAGTACTTTTAAACGGCTATATTTTTTTACTGAAAAAATTTACTTACCGTGTTCAGGGGAGTGCGGTGAAGCTTATCAATGACAGTAGTGTATCCAACTCTATTGATTCATTGGAGCATCGTCGGAATGTGGGTTGTGTGACACTTTTCTATCGATATTACCATGGGAGGTGCTCATCTGAGATAAGTGAACTAATTCCTCGATCCCGAGTTTTTATTCGTAATACTCGCTTATCTAGTAGAGCACATCCGTTTGTAGTTGATTGTCCTGTGTTTCGCACAACGCATTACAGAGAAAATTCGTTTTTTTAGTCGAACAATTCGTATGTGGAACAAACTTCCCGCAGAAGTCTTCCCTGTAACTTACAATTTAGAAAAATTTAAATCAAATATCCACAAGCACTACTCCCTCTTTCCTCCTTCCCATACCCTATTTTCCTGATCAATACAATGCACTGCATGAGTAGGGGGCATCCCCTGAGTATTGGTTAAATTATAAAAAAAAAAAAAAGAAAAAAAAAAATTTCTTGACTTCAATCGGGAATATAAAATTTTGAAAGATTGTTATCCAGAGTTGCCAAATAATTATTTGAGAAACTTAATATATAAACTGTTTTGTTCGAACTTTTTACAAAAATTATTTAAAAATATAAAAATCCTAATATTTTATTTCCTAATATTTTATATTTTTCATTGTTATGTTGAAAAAAAATATGAACATTTATTTCTCTGCTAAAAATCAGTTCATCAAATATATATAACTTTTGAAAATCTGACCGATCGGATCATGAATTTTTAAAATATACAAATACACAATGGTTAATGTTTATTGCAGTACAACTACACTTATAAAAATTATAATGTCAAGTTTGCCATATGACAATTTTAAAAATTACGATACTTTTTTTTAAAAATTTTAAGAATCGGTTAACTTAAAAAATTACATATATTTTTTAATCGAAATATGTCCATAAAAATACACAAAATTTAAATTTTTAAAACATATTTAATCGTCTATAAATTTTAATCTATCAAACTTTTGATTGCTAATATTTACACTAGAGGGCGCTTTATGGTAAAATTATTACAAACCTTTCTTAAAGAAGAGCTGTTTTTTCTATCTGAAAAGTTTGATTGAAAAGTGTCCAGCGAATCTATAACTTGTCCTTCCTGAGTTAAAACGGGAAGCTGCAGACAAATTTACTCAAAAATTTTCAAATTTTGCCCACTGCTTCTGGAATCTAATACCGCTATTTCCAAAATACTGCATCTGAAGTTTTGTTAAATTTTATTTGGGAATAACTATTTTTAGGCCAACTATAATTAAAGTTAAAAGTTTAGGTTTCCAGTGCTTTTTCGATTATTTTTAAACAGTTGGCTCTTTGGCTACACTCATAGAAATAAACCTGTGAAAATAGAAGAAAAAGCTACTAAAAATGACATTGTAGAAAAAAATGCTAAAATTAGCCGATAAGTACAACACACATAAAACTGTCAACTTTAAAATAGCAATTTACTTTGTTAAAATTAGCAAAAACTTTTACTAAATATTTGTAGACTAAACACAGCAAACAAAGCTGAAGTATCAACAAAATTTTTGCTATAGTTATCTTAAATTTAGCAGAATGCAGAAAACAGTATATTTTTTGCTAAACTCAACAGATATTTTTGCTAAAAACTTGTAAAGGGTCCGCCATCTAACTTTTTTTTTTCAACTAGTGCTTATTTCGTGAATGGTAACACTTAGCTCATGTCTGATTTGACAGATAATTAGTTTTATCCTTCCGCTGAACGAATATGGGGCGTATGTTCGTTATCTTGTGAAAAAAGTGAAAGAAACTGGCATCCTCATCGATAAACCAAAGCGTGAAAAGCCAAAAAACAGTGCGTACATCCGAGAATATTGCTACTGTGGCAGAAAGTGTGCGTGAAGCGCCATCAACATCAATTCACCGTCGTTCTCAACAATTGAACATTTCGGAGACATCATTGAGACGAATTTTGCATAAAGACCTTGGTATGACGCCATACAAAGTCCAATTGGTTCAGGAGTTCAAAAAAAAAGTTATTTGGCGGACCCTTTATTACAAAAAAAAAAATAAAAATTTCACATTATTTTATGATTTTTTTTCTACTAATATTTTTTTATTTGCTGATATTAGCAGATTAATATGTTATTTTCAATTAACTAAAATTTAGCTTAGAAATAACTAAATACTTGTAGGTTCAACAGTGTTATTCTTTTTTTTTTTTTGTTTTTTTTTTTTTTATTAATTAATAATCATATAATTTCAAATTATATACTATTACCCTAACCGAGCACTAGCTACTATGGCCTTCGGCGCATTGTAGCGAAAACAGACCAGTGCCTCTGGTGGGAATCGAACCCACGACCCCCGCACTGATAAGCCAGCACGCTACCAACTAGCCTACCTACCGGGGCGCACAGTGTTATTCTTATCTTACTAATATTTAGCAAAAATATCTGCTAATTTTTTCAGTTTTTTCTGCAACGTCATTTTTAACTCATTTTTAATATTCATAGCAAAAATTTTTATAAATTTTTTTCCACTAGTGTAAAAACTAATGTTATTTCAGTTCTGCCTGGATAACACTATTAGTCTAAAAGAAATCAAATTCATTTTAAAATCATATTGCAAAGTTTTTCTAATGCAAAATATTTTACTACAGTTAAATGCTAATAAAGTATTTTGCACTAACAAAATGCTAATGAAAAACTTCCAATTATGAATAAAAGTAACGTAAATATTTTTCAAAATAACATGTTCACTTTAATTGGATTTTAACATTAACGTTATAATAACAAGATAAGTTCATTTAAATCTAGATTATTTAATGGAACTACTGATTTTTTTTTATTACTTTTCTAAAGCTACAATAAATAATAATTTTGCTGCTTAAGCTTTTAGGACTAGGTCACATTGTGCCAGTTTCACGGCTTGAATTCTCTTTAGTTAGGGCACTGGATCCTTTGTTGCAGTAGTTGCTTCCTTTGATGGATTTAAAATTGTTGCTATACTTTCTAAAGGATTAAAATTGTTACCAGACATAGTTGGTAATTGATTAATTTGTTTTAATATTGTATTTGGAGCTGTAGGATTTAACTGTGGCATTATTGTACCAACAAGCGTATTTAAAAATCTTCCATTTGCATCCAATACATTGCCAAACTGTTCAAATAGTCTACCAAATGTAGGTTCTTGAGCCGAAATATACGATACTAACAAAGTACAAATTATAAGAGCGTATACGAACTTCATTTTAAAATAATGTTAAAATATCACTGATAATTAAATTTTGAAAAGTTCAGATTATATAGTACGAAGGAAACATGTCTATGCATAATTATGGTAAAGTACTTACATTAACATAATCAGTGATATGCAGTAGGGTGTCCCAAAAAAAAAAATTGTTTGTTGGTCAAGCTTAATTTGTAAATTTGTATTTTTTAAGTATAATTAAGCGGTTTTAAAACCTTAAACTAATTAAACATATTTACTATAAGGGTGAATAAAAACTTGTGGAAAGCTGTTGTTCAGATTTGCCAAATAATAATGTAAAAAAGTATATTTTTTACATTTTTTGATGGGACCTTTTTCAACAATTGAACAGTTCATGCGAATAAGGAAGAATAGACCACTTTTTCGCAAACACGTTTTTTTGCATAAATGCATTTTATTAGCAGAGCCCTAGAATCCTATGCAGAAATTTTGGGGAAATTTTGACTTTTAAGGCTAAAAAAATGACTTTGAAAGTGCAATAATTCGTATATTTTTATATTTTTGTTTAAATTGGGAGTGAACTAACGCACAATTTTGTTAAATACAACACAAAAACATACAAAAATTTTACTTTCGGTAACAATGTGTTAAAAGAACATTACGAGGAACAAACCACACTTATTATATTGGCAAAAAATTTTACCGTTCTTGAGTTATAAGACTTTAAAGTGTGGAAAGCAAAAAGGGCGAATATCCATCCTTAACAAAATATATAAAATTATTTAGCTGCGAGTTTAAAATTGATATTAACTTAAATTTGAAATTGTACACAAAAAAAAAAAATCTTAGCACATACAAACAAATTAACCAGATTTGCGAAAAAAAAATCTTCAGTGTTACCGCTTAATTAAGATCAGATAACCACGAATACATGGTCTAAGCATATTTTAAGCGTCTTTTGAATTATTTTATTTCGGAAATCAATTCTTTAAACATATTTTATAGTTATAGTTCGTCAAGTTTTGCAAGTCTCATGAAAATGTACACTCAGGGAACTTCTGCTTTAAATATATGTAGTTGTTTGGGTTGTAATACAGTTTCATTATTTTTAATGTAAATGTAAGTCATTTGTAGAACAAATAAAATTTTTAACTAACCTTGTAGTTCATTTAAAAAAACAACTCACATCAAATGACTGTTTTATGATTTTACATTCATTTTTTACAGTTGTTTTTTGTTATTTAAAAAAATAAAAAAAAAATTTTTTGGTTTATTTTTTACTACCATGTGGTTCATTTTTACTACAATTGTTAGTCATTTTTTGAACATTAAAAAACAAATGACAATGTTAGTTGAATTTAATGAAATGTAAGTCGTCCTTTTTTTAAATGAAATTTCATTTGTTTTTGACTACAATTGCTGTCGTCTTTACCAACATAATTTCCTAAGTGTAGTCAAAATCTGCTGCAAAATAACACATTTTTATTCAAATTTCAATACATTTTTTGGATATTCGCCCTTTTTCCATTTAAGCAAAAATTGAAGTCCAATTTTTGGCAAGTTCTCTTTCGAATACCTTACTAAAATTTTGTATATAGGTAGAAGCTAATACCAAAAAGTTGATACCAAAAAGTTGACAAAAAATATTATTTTTTTAACCGTTTCCTGCGTTTTTATTGTCCCCTGTAAAATTCTACAAATGGTCTATTCGTCTTTATTCGCAAGAACTGTTCAATTGTTTAAAAATATAGAAAAGCATATTTTTTATTGTTATGTTGATGAGACAATATGAAAATGTATTGTCCGCTAAAAATTAGGTTCTCAATAGTGCATAGTTTTTGATAGTTCAGAAAGTCTAAAATATTCCAAAAATTTATTCCGTTTTGACTCAAAATATAACTCTTTGAAGTTAGTCAAAAAGGGGTTAAGTCAGAAACTGGAGTTTTTCGTTAATACCAAACAAAATAAGCATTTTTCTGATATATTGCCTAAAGTGCAAATGATTACGATGGGAAGCAGTTGTGCTAATAATACCAAACAAAATGTGAATTTTTCTGACTTATTGTCTAAAGTGCAAATGATTACGAAAGAGAAAAAAAATTGAGTTAAACCCAATCAAAAACTCAAAATGCATTTTTTGACTTAATACCTTTTTTGACTAACGGCAAAGAAATAATGGCTGGTTTTTATTTAAATACTTAAATATTAATATACTAAAATACTTATAAAAATTATAATATCAGAGTTAACATACCACAATTTAAAAAATTGTCAAAATACACAATATTTTTCAAAAAAAAAAAAAATCGGTTAATTTACAAAATTAAAATTTCATATATACATACAATTTGATTAAAGATTTGTTTACAAATTTATACAAAATTAATTTTTTTTTAAATATCTTCTATTATTTATATTCTGTCAAAGTTCTAACTTTGTTTGCATATATTTCCAATAGAGGGCAACAAATTAACACAGCTACTTAACCCTCTAACTGGCAAACGATGTTTTGCATCGAAATTCATACCATGTGCTCCACTAGAAAAACAAATAATAAGTTCTTCAACAAAATTGTTTATCGTTGCCCAATTTAGGCGATATGAGTCAAAATATTTTAGGGTGCATTTTGAAAACTAAAGCATATAAAAGAGAAGTTTTGGACAAAAAATATTTCTCTTACCAAGATATAACCATGCTCGAAAAACTATTTTTTTTTCTGCTCATATTTAAGAAGATATCGAGATTTTCGCTTTTTGGAAAAAGCGAAATTAGGCGAAAAAGTATTTTAACTTCAATTATTATTGTTCAAACTTCAACGCTTTGCTATTAATACTTAATGTCTTCTTTCTGCAAAATTTCATAAAAAGCCGTCTATTAGTTTATAAGTTAAGACGATGTCCTTTAGAAGAATCCTGATAAAATCCTGTGAGTCCTTGGACTAAAGTAAGGACTTATTATTAAAGATAATATTCAATCTTATATATATTTTATTATAAAGAGTTTTTTGTCGACTTAAATTGGTTTTTAGATTTTTTAAAAACTATGTTTTTTTTAAAAATATTTTGTTTTTGAAATTTTACGAAACTTTGATTTTGAAGCTTTCTCGCTTCCAAACCGTGGACGGCACACGAAAAATTTCTTCGCAAAATATTTAGCAAATTTAGTTTTCTATCGGAATATATTAATTTCTAAGTATAAAACGCTCATTTGACGCATTTGTGGTAAATTTTATGAAGGCTACGCTGAGGCAGCCTTACCTGTTAGAGGGTTAATGAAGCATTTATCTATATATCTGCGAAGTTTGGTTGAAAAATTTCTAGCGGATCTATGACATGTCTTTATTAAGTTTACGATGTAAAAAAATAAATTTAATAATGATTTTAAAAATTTAAAAAAGTATTCTTGAACTTATCAGTCTAATAATTCAAAAGTATATTAATTAAGTTTTCTCGGAAGGTAAAAAATGATCCCAATTTATCTTTCAAAGGGAATTTTCTTTGCAATTTTTTTTTTCTACCAAATAAATTGATTGAAATTAGATTTTTTTACTTTTGTGAAATATTATAAAACCTGAATTATAAATTGTTTAAATTTAGAAAGGTAAATAAACATTTTATACAGTTTTTTGTTTTTATATACATTGAGATTATTTTTATATTATTTTTATTTATTTATAATGAGCTTTTGATCTGCGTATAGTTACAGAAATAAAGCAAAGTATATATATTAGCTAGGTTGATGCATGTATTTCGATCTGGCTAAAGATTTTATCAGAACCCGAAGTTTTAGAAAAGCTAGAGTCTCCAGAATAGCCAGAGCTTTAACAAAAAACCTATTAATCATCAATTTTGCTCCATTCTTGTATTTTTATGTTTTAATGAAATAGGTAAATTAAAAAAATTTAAAACTCTGGATTTTCTGGGAAAAAATCCTGGGATTCCGGGATTCGGGATCGGCAACCTTACTTAGAAGCTAAGATAATTTGAATTATTGATCAAGTTATAAATAAAATGCAAAAATCGTTCAATTACCCCGTTTTTTGGCATAAAATCGATTTGCGCGACCACTAAACCTCTTCCGAAAAATTTGAAAAAAATCTCACACTAATATACAGTTAATATTCATAAATTTATTTAAGACCCTTTTTAGAAAATGTTGGTTTCAGTTAATATTCATAAATATATTTAAGGCCCTTTTTAGAAAATATTCGTTACACTCAAAATAATTGATCAATAGAATTAACAAAGAAATCAGTTAATGTAACAGAATATTATACGGGTTTCCGGCAGAAAAATTATTTTAATAAAATCAACTGAAATTCATTTAAATTAACTTAAAATGCTGTTGCTTAAAAAAAAGTTTAAAAAACAAAGAAAAAATGCAATAAAATTGTCTTACAATAGTAGTAAAATTTACATAAAAAATTGATAATTTTTCTTAAAAAAAATGCAGTAAAATGTTTTAACACTTTTGTTCTTTTGTTTTCGTAGACGAGAACAAAAAATTCTTATTGAGTTTGTGAATTCACTCAAGAAATATTTCAAGAAATTCCAAAAATGAGGTTCAATAAAATCCGGATTGAATTACGAAAATTTATTTATTACAATAGTTTAAATCAATTTACTAAGGCTGCCATTATACATTTTTGTCAAATGTTCGGCATTTACGACTTTAGTTCACGCTGCATTATTTATTTTCTGGACCTTGTTTGATTTTTTTTAAATTTGTCACGTAATGTTTAAAAAAAATCAAAGGAATTTCAGTTTAAACCCATAATCAGATTGTAATTCATTAAAGAAACAGTTTGCCTTTTCGACCCAGTACATTTAAACGACTATTTTTTTTTACTGGATAAAGATAATTAAGTGATGTAAAAATCTTTAAATAATTCAGCATCCTGAATACAATCGTATACAATCAATTTTTCAACTTTTTCCATTAAAAATTTTTCAAAAATTATTTAGAAATATAAAAAAACTTTAACATTAACGTTTCACATATTTTTTAATTAAGATTTGTTCACAAAATTTAATTTTTTAAAATATCTTCAACCGTTTAAGATTTATTGTCTGTCAAAATTTCAACTTTGGTTCTAATATTTCCTCTAAATGCTGCTTTTCAAAATTTTTTTTAATAAAGCATTGTTCTTTATATCTGCAAAGTTTGGCTAAAAAAATGTCCAGCGGATCTATGACGTGTTTTTAATAAGTTAAGAACACGTCACAGATCTGCTGAACATTTTCCAATCAAACTTTGCAGATATAAAGAAAAAAGCTTAGTTAAGAAATGTTTGTCTTCTTTTGCCATAGCAGCAACTAAAGTTAACAGAATATGACTCCTACACTTAGCATACTATGTAGGTAAAGACTAATGCAAATGTAGTTAAAAACTAATGAAATTTCAGTTAAAGAAAGGACGACTTACACATATGGAGTAAATAATACACAATCATTTAATTGTTTAATTTTTTAAATAAAGAAACTACTGTGGAAAATGAATGTGAAATCATAATACAGTAATTTGATGTGGTTTGGTTTTTTTAAATGATCTACACATGTAGTCAAAAATTTATTTTCTTCTACAAATTACTGTTGTTTCACTTAAAAATAAAGATTACTGTATTACAACTCAAACAACTACAAATACTTACAGCTGAAGTTACCTGAGTGTAGACGATTAAAGATATTTTAATAATTGTGCATTTATGAAACTTTAAATTTTTAAACTTTAACCGATTTTTAACATTTTTGGAAAAATATCTTGGTTTTTGATTAGTTTTTAAAAAATTTCATATGGCAGGCTTGACTTTATGTTTGTAGTCAATAGACCAAAATCGATTATTACCAATTAATAAGTGCACAGTTTTGTGATTTTTAGTGCATATTTTTAGATTTTAGGGCATATTTTTTGGTTTTTAGTATATTTTTATATGCATCTTCGGCACAACGAAAGTTATAGCACATAAATGATTTGGTCTTATTCTTATAACCATGAGACTTGTATTGTATTTGACATTTTTGAAAAACAAATAAACATTCGTCGTGTAAAATATGTAGATAAAAAAATGTGGTTCATTAAATCCAGAAAACATAGGAAGCTTTTTACAAACTATAAATTCAAAATATCGTGACAATATCTGACTAGGAATAACATTAATAAATAATATTAAAAACTAATTGTTATTGTCTACGTGATTATCTGCTTGTTTGTTCGCTTGCATGCATATAGTTCAAAATGAGATGGACTTTATGGTCTTTAATCTGTTGATTTGGTTTAATGAACTATAAAACATTAAGTGTCACAAAATCTGGACCCCATTTAATTATAAGTAGGGCAAGAAATTTTATGCAACTAAAAATTGAAAATAAGCACTTATGCTTTTTTTTTTCCTTTTTTAGTGAAGAATAAAAAATATGCACTTAAAATATGCATTTAAATCGAAATATGCACAAAATACCCAATAATATGCACTAAAAACCAAAAAAATATGCACATCCAATTTTTTGATTTTCAAAAATAGATTTTTTTATTAATTAATAATTATATAATTACAAATTATATACTATTACCCTAACCGAGCACTAGCTACTATGGCCTTCGGCGCGTTGTAGCGAAAACAGACCAGTGCCTCTGGTGGGAATCGAACCCACGACCCCCGCACTGATAAGCCAGCACGCTACCAACTAGCCTACCGGGGCGCACAAAAATCGATTTGTTACTCGAGATTGTTTGATTAAAAATGTCTAACAAATGACAACTAGATGATATAAAGGGTGTTTCTATAGAGGTATAGAACTATGGAATAAAGCAAAGATGATTTTTTTAAATTGACATGAAATTTACTTAATTCGAAAGTTAATCTTCTGGCATTATAATTTAAATATGACTTCTGGCATATGACCGCCACAGCTGGCTCGGACGAAGTCTAATCTAGAGGTCCAATTTTCGATGACTTTTTCCAACATTTGTGGCCGTACATTGGCAATATCGCTGCTGTCAATGTTGTCCTCCAAGTGGTCAATCGTTTCGGGCTTATCGGCGTAGACTAGCGACTTCACATATCCCCACAGAAAATAGTCCAACGGCGTTAACATGCACGATCTTGAAGGCCAATTCACGGGTCCGAAACGTGAAACTATGCGGTTGCCAAACGTTACCTTCAATAAATCAAAATTCAATAAATCATGACTTTCAAAAAAAAATTTGCACAATTTGAAAGCGTTTTTCAGGCGTCAGTCTATTCATGTTGAAATGCCAAACCATACTAAACATAAATCACTTGACAGCTGACAAAATGGCTCCAGTTAAAAAAGTGGTCTTGCCAACTTAAAGTTTTATACCTGTATAAAAAACACTCTTTATTTAGGGTTACAAATATTTTCTTTTGTTTATTGTTAATTAAAACTTAATTTTAGTTTTTACAAAATATGCAAAAGTATGCAATTAAATTGCAAAATATGCAATATAAAAAGTACAATATATGCCATAAAATATGAATTTATAGCAACATATGCATTAATAACAAAATATGCAAGAATATGCTACAATAAATCGATGTAATTATGTTGCAAATTCTTTGATTTGGAAAAGTATTTCGACAAAATCGATTTTGGGCTACTGACATTCATTTACATGAAATTCCTTGCCCTAATTGTAAGCAGGTTGAAATTATTAACAAATTTTACGTGGAATATACATATGAGGATTTCCATACTAAATGTCCAGATCAAATTAATGAATATTTTATAAATGTTAAACTTGATTAAACTGATTCAAATAAAACATAGAACAAGTTTTTATATGTTTTTAAAAAGTGGGCGATATTTTTTCTAGAATCAGTACAGTACCTCGTAACGTATACGTAATATTAATAATCATGATGTTAATTACACAGCCCGACAAAATTAAAAAAGAGTTTTGCTTCTTTGAATTTATCAACTGATTCTAGTTAATTTGGGTGCGCTGAATTCAAATCTGTAATCAGTTTTCTCTATCAGCTCTAGTTTTCATGATATAGCTTTTTTTTTAAGTATTTAAAAACTAAAACTTTTCCATAGGAATTTAAAAAAAAAAAATACGGCAAAAATAGCACTATTTTGAAATTAAAAATTAACCCCTTAAACCCCACCCACAAATATGATTGATGCATTAATCTGCTATAGAATCTTCCAAATAAGAGATTGATACCATAATCTTGGATAAGCTCCTCCTACTTCCTAAGATATGTCCATCCCACACATTGTTACTTTCACAAAATATGGCAAAAATAGCACTATTTTGAAATTGAAAATTAACCCCTTAAACCCCACCCACAAATATGATTGATGTATTAATCTGCTATAGAATCTTCCAAAGAAGAGATTGATACCATAATCTTGGATAATCTCCTCCTACTTCCTGAGATATGTCCATCCCACACATTGTTACTTTCACAAAATATGGCAATTCCTATGGAAAAGTTTTACTTTTTAAATATTTAAAAAAAAGCTATATCATGAAAACTAGAGCTGATAGAGACAAACTGATTACAGATTTGAATTCAGCGCACCCAAATTAATTAGAATCAGTTGATAAATTCAAAGAAGCAAATTGAGTGTTGGCCTGTGTTATACGTTTATACGTCCATTAGCTATAGAACAAATATTTGAATTTCTATGGAATATTTGCGATGTTCAATATGCAACGAATATTTTCTTTAAAACAAAGCCCCATAATACTCTGAAACTTTCAAAATCGATAGAAAAATTTTCAAACTGATTTAAGAAATAAAAATACAAACAATTTCGGCCGATTTTTGGATGAATTTTAGTTATCTTAAACACTAAAATTTCACCCTAGCTGTAATTTTCTAATTTTTTAAATTGCTCATGCAAATTTTTTCAGCATTTTACAAATTCTATTAAATTATAATAAAAAATAAATTAAAAATAAATATATAAACACGCCTACTTCGCCCACTTTGTACAAAATTTTATAAAGTTATTCCATGTTTTATTTGTATCAGGTTAAGCAATAAAAACTAGGTTTTACATTGATTCGACATATTTTTTTGCAACGGGAAACTTAGTATGGAAAGCCATATATACATACGTATGTAATTTTAACAACAAAAATAATTAACAACAGAAATTGTTAAGTGAAAATTGTATAAAATTAAACATATGTAATTTTACATCATGTTAAAAAAAGAAACAACTTAGAATAAAATTTAAATAACAATTTGCGGTTATATATAAATTTAATTTCGTATTTTGTCATATTTACATTCATTTAAAATTCAGTTTTATAATGAAGATATCAATTCTTCTTATTGTAAACGAGCTTAAGATCATTTATTTATTAATTATAATTATTAAATTCCAATATTTCGTCTTCACATTGGGTGACTTATTAAAACAATTTTTTCAATCAAATTGTAATAATTGTTCCCTGAAGAAGTCACTCAATGTGGAGACGAAATATTGGAAATAAATAATTATAATCAATAAATAAATGATCTTAAGCTCGTTTAAAATAAAATGAATTAAATAAAAGAAGATCAAAGAAATCTTAACATTTTTAAAGATATCAATTAATACGCCTTTATTTAAACAAATCCCAACTACTAAGGGGTTCCCAAATACAATGCGTATTATATAGAACATGAGTTGCCTATAAATTTAAAATAATATGAAATTATTAAAATCTGAACTTATCTAAAATGATTTTCTGCAAAAAATTTTATTGTAGAAATCAATATTAGATTTTATACGACTTTACATAAATCTGCTTAAAATAAATATTTGAAATAAAAAAAGGTTTTTTTTTTACCCGATGGTAACTAGTGGTAACTATTAGTACGACCCTCGTACATAAGTAGTTCTTAACATTAACCATTCATGTTTTATTATGAAAAAGAAAACTGGTTAAAAGTTTAATGGCCATACCAAAATTCCAATTAATAATATAAACAATTTTCTTACACGATGCACTCAGCGAAATTATGTAGGCAAAATCAACTGCAAATAACCGTTAACCAACTAAGGACACTTTGTAGATACACTGAACTTTTTTTGAACAGATTTTGCAGACATAAGTAAATGTTTGTAACTCTTTTTGGCTTTTAAACTCCCTCTAGTGGAAATATTAGCAACCCAAGATGAAACTTTGACGGAATATGAATAATAGACGATTGAAGATATTTCAAAATATTAATTTTGTGTGCTTTTATGGAATATTAATTCAAAAATATATGCAATTTTAATTTTTTTTTTAATGTAATCGGCCAGCTAAGTGAAAACGGAATATATATATTGTCGCGCCAATGGTGGGTATTTCCCTCAGGTCCATTCAAATTATTTTTTTTTTCTCGTCTGAAAATATCACCGTGATCCAATTTGTGGTCAGGCTTAACTCTGCGAAGTCCATACGAATTCTAAGAGCTGTTTGCATCTTGTGCTAATATTACTTGCAACTTGGATTTTATTCCACTTCTTCTCTTGGTTTCATAATTTTCCTTATTCATCAAAAATTTGGAGATTACCTTTTGTTTCCGGCCAACTAATCACGAAATTTTGGAAATTGATAGTTTTTGGGTTGAAAAAGCACGTTTGTAATATAATCCTTTAGTTTTTTTTTTCTGAAATTCCGTGTTTATTCCCTGCAGGAAGATTGGGGTCAAGTGTCTCCAAGTCTCCACTTTTGTCTACTATTTTGTTGACATTGTCAACTAAGCGTCTACACTTTTTACTTTATTAACTCACTAGTAAATTTTTGGTTCCAATGTCTACATATGGTCCCATTAGAACTAATTAGTCACTAGTGAATCTATGGTTCTTATGTCTACATGTGGCCCCATAAGAACTAACGAGTCCCTAGTGAATCTTTGGTCCAATGTCTGCATATGGTCCCATAAGAACTACCTAGTCACTAGTGAATCTATGTTTCTAATGGCTACATATGGTGCCATAAGAACTACCTAGTCACTAGTGAATCTTTGGTTCCAATGTCTACATATGGTCCCATAAGAACTACCTATTCACTACCTAGTCAATAGTTCTAATGTCACTAGTGATTTTCAATGACACGTACATGTTAAATGTCTATAGCAAATTACATTGCCTGGGGAATATTTGGTTAGTAGTACAGGTGACACAGTCAATAGTGAATCAATACTTTTTCACTATTGACATTTCCTGCAGGGTTACTTTCAAAAATGATTTCTATATTTTTAAAATACAATATTTTATTATAAACAATCAAAACAATTTTTCTTTTTAATTTTTTTAAATATTTGAAACACTTAAAATGAAACTCAAAACAAATTATATATATTATATATTTGGTGTGTTTGAAAAACTTATGATCCATATATACAATTGGGGAACTAATTTTTAGCAGAGCAATAAATTTTCGTATTTTCTTATCAACATAACAGTCAAAATTAAAATAGATTAGACTTTTATATTTTAAAATATTTATTTTCAAAAAATTCCCCATTCAAAAAAAAGGCAAAAATAGATTTTTTTTAAAAACAAAAAAATTGGCAACTCTCGAAAGCAGTTTTCTGCCATTTTTAATTTACGATTGTAGTCAAGATAGTGAAAATGTTTTTGAATTAAGATTTGTCCATAAAATCAATTATTCTTAGGGTATTAAAACACTTAATGAACATTATATGGTACAAAACTACAGCCGTTTAAAAGTTCTGGGTTAAAAACTGTAAAAGAGTAAAAATAAATGCATCTGCAGTTAAAAAGTGCATTTAAATAAACTGAAATAAGTAGTTATTTTTAAATGTTCAAAATTAATTCACAATTGTATTAAATCAACTGCAAAGTGGTTAAAATAACAGACACAAAAACAATGGTAAAACAATGAAAACAACTACAAATAGAGTAAAAACAATGGGCATAATCATTACTGATTAAAACTACTGTTAAACTTGCTGCTAAAATTACTAACAATTTTATAAATTACACTGTAATTTAAATTTCAACTTTTGAAATTACACATTGAAACCCCGGGACACGTAAACTTAATTTTGGGGCATGGAATCTAGTGGTATACTCCGTTTTAATAGGTTAGCTCAAAATAAAAAGATATTTAATTTTTAAACGCGGGCTAGGATAATGTTTTATGCATTAATCTGCTAGAGAATCTTCCAAAGAAGAGATTGATACCATGATCTTGGATAAGCTCCTCCTACTTCCTGAGTTATGTCAATCCCGGACAGGGTTACTTTCACAAAATACGGCTAAAAATGCCCACTTTTGAAACTAAAAATTAACCCGTTAAACGCGTGCTAGGATGATGTTTTATGCATTAACCCATTCCTGCCTATTGGGTATTTAAATACCCAAAAAGGAGCCATCTTAAAAAAATTGTAGCTAAATCCAGGTAAGAGTTGCATCAAATTGATTTTTACAGTTAGGTGGAGAAAGGATTAAAATACTTTAGGAAAATGTTGGTGTAAAATTGGGGGTTGGTAATTATCTGTTAAATTGTCTGCAAATTTACATATTCTGAAAAATTGAAAGAAAGAATTGAAATTGCCTCTGAAAAATTGGAAAGGCGACACATCGGAAAACTTTATTGTTGGCTAATAGTGTTAGGTATTCTTTAAAGTGCAAAAAATTTGTAGCTGGGTAGGACCACTCACTAGGGCTACATGTATGATTTCATGACATGACCATTAAAATACGTATTTTACAGTTTTATGAAGTACCCTTGCTTGAAATATCGATTATTTTTAAGTAAAAATGAAGAGTTTTACATGAAAGAGCATAACAAAATAATTTAATTAAAAAACCACAGAGGAATTATTTTATATCAGTGGTTAATTCATAAGTCCCAAGTATGGGAAATCGAAAAGAAAATTATATCAAATAACTTCCAAAACCTTTAGTAAAGAATGTGTGAAATTTCATCGATTTTGGACAATGGAATCGGGGGTCAGGCATTAATGGGTTAATCTGCTAGAGAATCTTCCAAAGAAGAGATTGAAACCATGATCTTGGATATGTCAATCCCGGACAGGGTTATTTTCACAAAATACGGCTAAAAATGCCCACTTTTGAAATTAAAAATTTACCCATTAAACGCAGGCTAGGATAATGTTTTATGCATTAATCTGCTAGAGAATCTTCCAAAGAATTGATACCATGATCTTGGATAAGCTCCTCCTACTTCCTGAGTTATGTCAATCCCGGACAGGGTTACTTTCACAAAATACGGTTAAAAAGCTCGCGGAGGAGGCTAGCGCCTGACTCAAGCGATTTTTTGAGTGTACTTTAAGTAAAAAACATCGAAATCCCTTTTGAAATTACTTTATTTATTGTTTATATATCGAAACTCAAGGCTAACAAAGCTAACAGTCCATTTTGAGACGATGTTTTGTAATGAAATTGGAAGATTCGCACCATATGACACTGATCTAACAGATGTCAGTATAAGTCAAAGGTTATTACCCTGATGTTTCGGAATGTATTGTATCCTCCTTAAAATGGACGGCTATCATGTTTAGACTTAAGTTTAGCCAAATAATCAACAAATAAAGTCATTTCAAAAAAGATTTTAATGTGTTTTTCTTAAAATACACTCAAAAAATTGGTTGAGTCAATGCAAATTTAAAATTGAAATATCTTTTTAATTTGAGCTAACTTATTTAAACGGAGTATACCACTGAATTCTACGCCCCAAAATTAAGTTTACGTGTCCCGGGGTTTTGGTGTGTCATTTTGACATACTTACAGTGTTATTGATTGCATAAATTACACAATTGGAAAATAATATTTACACTATTACACACACTTCTGAGAATATTTCTCTAGATAATTTTTGCAACATGTCTGTCTTTGAAGGTTGCAATCTTGTTTGATTAGTTTCTTTTATTTTCGACTGCGTAGAGAGTTTTCTACGAAAATATTGGAAATTTTATTTGGAAAAAGTATCACACTCATTATGTATGTAGAAATGACTAAAAACGACGTTTAAATAACGTTTGTCATAAAAATGACTAAAAATGTAGTCCTTTTTAACTACTAAAAAAAACAAATGCAGTAAAAACAACCGTTAAATAACTAACGTTTGCAGCAGAATTGTAAAATCAACTACAAATGTAGTAAAAATAACAACCAATACTATTAAATTAACTAAATTAATTTTTATTTATATTTAATTAAAATTCACTATATAAATTTTTAAATCCTGAAAATATTAAATCGCTGTCGGTGGGTTGTACGTTTTATTTAATACTGAAAAGAAAAAAATTATAATTTACATAAAAATGTATGAAATTATTATTTATCATATAAGATTCCGTCAGGACAGAAAGGGGAATGAGGAGTCAATTGTCCTAAAAGTGACTGGTTAAAGAAGGACTTATCACAGGACTGGTATAATTTAATACTGAAGTGGGTTAAGCAGTGTCAATTCTCCTAAACTTACCAATCCTGTGGCTGGTAAAGGGAGGACATACCGTTTAACCAGAATGCTTATTAACAAGTAAAAGCCAGTTGACCAGAATTTTACCCATTGGAAGCTGTTTAGTTTTCGTTTATTTTATACGACATGGCCCTTTTGCGAAAGTCTTGTGATATGTTCATCTTTGGTTAGTCCTGTGGCATGCCACTATGTGGTTTAAAGCAGCACAAATGGCCCCCTCCTATGACAAGCCAATTTTAAATTTGCCAGTTGTTTACATAGGGTATGGTTTAGCAGAGGACTGGTCTCTGGCACGAAGTGACTGATCCTGTGGCACACGCAGACCCGGTCCCATTCCCCATAGGGAAGCTATTACTGTCCTTAAAAATCGCTATTTCTAAAAGAAAAATAATGATATTTTACTAATAAATGAAGAATTTAAATAATTTGTGTTGATATTTTACCATTTCAATTTCCTTTTATTTTATTTTACTATTAATATTATTATTTTTGTCACCACAAGCTTTATTTACCGGTGAAATTTTACCCATAAAGTTGTTCTTTTAGGATAAAAATTTATAATTTATTATAATACAAACCAATGTCATACAAACGTGCCTAATTAATAAAATAATAATAAATTCATATTTGCTGTACGAAAAATCGCAAAAGATGAAAACGATAAAAATATAATTAAATGTTTTCTGTTTAAATATTTTTTTCAATCGAAGTTAAAACAAATGACAAGAATAAAAACAAAAAAGTAAACAATAACTTGTTTTTCACGTGCCCGCGGATGCAATGGGCCAGGATCTTAGTTGTTTTGGACAATAAAGGACTTCAAGTAAAACAAAAATGTCTTCAACTTAACTTTTTGCAACCCCTTTGTAATCGTTTATTAAACACATATCTTGATCAACAAGATGGTATTAACTCAAAATTTTAAAATTTTCAGTAGAGTCAAAAAAACTGTTTATGGCCACATTTTAACAGAATTTAAAAATTCAAACATATCATAATAAGCAAATTCTATTTGAAAATATATATACATTGTTTTTGTTTTAAATTTTTCCACTCATTGCAAAAAAAAAAATCAATTTTTTGAGTTAATACCATTTTTTTTAAATTTTATCGATTTAAATTTATAGAATAAAACAAATTTTATCAACAAAACAGTATCAACTCAAAATACAACCAAATATAAACAAAACAGTTTGATTATTTTTAACATAAAAAAAGGCTCACATCAAAATAATACCTTTTTTATGAAAATATACGATTCATTTCTATTTGAACTTTTGTATTAACTCAAAATAATACCTTTTTGTTGAAATAAAGGTAATCACTACATTATCATGAAAATGGTCTCGAAAGTGGTTTTCGAGATGAAAGAGTAATCGGAATACGTTGAAGTTTTTACAATAGATAGATATTGATGTTGTTATTTGATTTCTTGAAAAAAGTGATATTTTATAAATTTTGAGTTAATACCCTCTTGTTGATCAAGTGCGATATAATTTTCAACAAAATCAGAGAACATTATAAATAACACATGTAATTTTCATTTTAGGTTCGTTATCAGAAACCTTAATGGTACTTTTATCTCTCTTAATGGTACTTTTAAGTCACGTATACTGATTATTCGAGTATGGACAAACAAAAATCGAGCTTGCGGCCCATAGTGGCCTGTTTAAAAGTTAAAATAAAACATTTATTTCATATGTGGCTAATGTTTTCAACAAAACCAAGCAAAATACCCGTAGAGGTTGAACAACATTTAAGCGCTCAAGTTTAACATACAACGTACAGATTTGATTAAAGCAACTAAATAATTTTGCAATTAAAGTGGGGACCCATGCAATATAAGGTAGTATGAATTATAAACCGGAAAGCTAACTTTGAATAAGTTTTTTCATTTATACCAATGGGTGAGCGAACATTGACCCTACGAACAATATCTCCGTTTCAGATATGGAAATTAGGTTCGACATAAACCCCAGAAATAAAACAGAAATTTTAAACGATTTTCTTTCGGACGTAATGCCTTGAAAAATATTGACATAAAACCCAGAATTGTGGTCAAAAATTCTCTTTGCAATATTTCAGGGTCAGTCGAATTAGAGAGCCAGTCATGTAACCGGTGCAAACAGGACCGGCCCGAAAAGATATATCCCGTGACCGGTAAAAACAGGACCGGTTTAAAACGACTAACCACTTGACTGTTGAAAATAAGGTTTCAAACTGACCAGTCCCAAAGGACTGCGAGGTAGAGGATAATATATTTTATTTAAAGTGGGTGCATAAAGTATATTCTTTATAGGGAAACTGTGCTCACGGGTCTCTTGATAATTAGGGAACTCGCACACAACTCTCACTAAAAGAAAAATACATTGAAACCCCCTATTTATAAAAAACGACTGGAAGAATATCTAGCATGGAGTTAATTTGAGGTCAACCTAGGATTTGGATTCTATATACATATCGCTCATTTACTACAAGAATGTAATAAGTCAAAAAATGCGATTTTTGAGTTAATGATGCAGATTTATGAGTAATATCATGCTTTATATTGTGTACAAATTTCATATTAATATCATTTATACTTTTCGAGCTAGAGGATAGTATATTTTATTTAAAGTGGGTGCACAGAGTATATACTTCATAGGGAAACTCTGCTTCTCACGGGTCTCTTGATAATTATGGAATTCGCACACAACTCTCACTAAAAGAAAAATACATTAAAACCCAATATTTATAAAAAAAAACGTGACCAAATAAATGGAGAAACGGTCGGGCGAGGCAGATATGGATTGAAAACTTTAAACTCATTTTCTGCATAATCGTGTTTTTTGAGTTATGTCAATCTTGCAGTAAATGAGCGATATGGCCTATATATCCATAAAAAAACGTTTCCTTAAAGTTCTGCATTTCGTAGCTAATACATAAATGCATTTAAACAATCATATATCACATCTATCGCAAAATAGCTACCGGTTAAAATTAAGCTCAAGTTAGTATATTGCAACAACTATTTTTCTAAGAGATTTTGCAATTTTTTTTTTTTTATCATGTTTTGTAAGTAACACGATACTAAATGCAACTACCTTGTATCTTGGTTTTTTAATTTAAAAACTTTAAGTAAATTTTTATTTTTTTCACATATTTTAACATCTAACGACCTACGACAGTTGATCCAATCAAACCGTATAGAACAGACATGATATCTCATATAGACAGACCGGGTGATTTTGAAATGAGTTAAACTTGTTCGTTGTTCTCTTAATAAAATGTTGTTTAACTATATGTGTTTAATAGTATTGCAAAATGTGTAGCCAGATTGTTTTTAGAAATTTGTTTAAATTGATTCTAAAGGCAATAAAGAGTTAAGCAAAAAATACTTCTAAATTCTTTATTTTAAATCATTTCAGATGCCCATGTAAAAATGGGATTGTATATGAGCATATATGGTCTTGTATATGATCATATATGAGTGTAGCTGATCGTATATGGCCGTATATAGTTCAAATTATAATCATATATATTCTAATTTATAACTATATATGTTGGGATCCAAAATTTTAAGGCTAAGTGATCATATATAACCTTTCGGGTGTCCCTAAAAAACGATTTGTCAAAAACGTTTTATTGCAAATAGTTCCAAATAAAAGAAATATATTTATTTTTTGATTCCACCTTTTTAACCATTAAAATTAAGATTGGTACGATAAAACATTGCGCTTGTTCATTAGTTCAGAACCCTTTATCAAATTTCCAAATTTAATCAAAATCTAAAAGTAGTCATTCCGTAAATTTCCTGGTGTGTCTTTTTTTTAAAAGTGAAAACATTTACCCATAGATCAAATTGCATAAAATAATTATTTGTAGTCTCCGACCGAACAGTTCATCCAGAAAATGCATTTGGTCTGTATTCGGTATTTTAAAGCATTATGGACAAATTTGGCGGATGGAAAATTTTTATTGGGCTGATTAGATGCTATTTTGAGTGTCAAATTTGAAGAAAAGTCTGTAGTTAAGCAATGAATTCACTGTTCGGCCTCAGAAAAATCGGCCAAATTGAAAATAGTTCGGCGGCCGAACTTTTAACTTTATAGCTAAACTTTGGCTTTTCTCTTAAATTGTATACACAAAATCGAATTAAATCGGCTCAACAAACATGTTTCCAATACCAAAATTTGTCATCATTGCCTCTAGATATCAAAAAACCGACAAAATATAGGTTTTTGGACGAACTGTTCGGTCGGACACTACAAATTTTATTCTTCCTCCTGGTTTTTTTTTTTGTTTCCTGTATAAAGTATTCCAATTCCACTCGTTCCACGTTTCGTTTCACCATTTTTCGACTTAATGCTAACAAGTATTTTTCAAGTAAGTAACCACAAACCATTTTCTATGAGAAAATCTTTACTAATTTCCATAAAATACCAGAAAAAAATAATTTTGACCAATATCTGGCAACCTTTAAATGGTTTAACCGCTAAAATACTCAAATTTATTTACTTGTTACAGTAACACAGTTTTAGCAAAGTTGATTGTATGGTTTGTTTATACCGTTAACTTACCTTGTAAATTTGTTTACAAAGTACACATGCAAACAGACACAAATACTAAGATGAGATCTCATTTTTCCGTCTTAAGAAATTCAAGCGAATGAAATTTGGTGGCAGTTGTAGAATCTTAACAGTCTATTAACAATTCTGTGCGCCAGCGCACGTATTTTTTAGATGCACAATAAGCCAATAAATACGAAAGCAAAAAAGTTTCAAAAATTCAAACAAATTGTGAAAGTTAAAGAAAATACATTAAAAAAACCAAACAAAACAAAACAAAAAAATTGCTATAAATTTATGCAAATTAAATAAATTTTTTTTTTATTTTTTTTTTTTTTTGATTAACTACAAACTGGAAGTAACAGCTAATGAATGATACAAAACAAAGCAATATTTAAGATCTCACCTTAATTGAAATTAATCAGTCATGTTGCAGAGTTTATTTGTGTAAAATATTTGCTGAAAAACTTGTTGCTGTTCGTTCTTAAGGAAATTCTAGTTGTTTAAATCTTGCCACACAACTTTTATTGCTAAAAGTTGTATTTTTAAGACGCCAAACATGAAATGAATGCTACAAAAATTTAAGCGTTCTTATCGAAAAAAAAATAAATAAAAAATAACTTTTAAAAAAAAGTTTTCATAAATAAAAGACTTGTTGTAATTAATTTAACAAAACTAAAATGGATAACTCTTTAGAAGTTCCCAACGATTTCATCAATGCTATTATGGATTTTAATACTTGCATGTCACAATTAATTGATAATATACATTTTAATTCAGTATTTAATAGTTTTGATATATGGAAATATATATTTTTAAGTTGAAAATTAAATATTTATGTATACATTTAGTATAAGACATTGAAAAGACTTAATTTAGTTAATATAATTAATAATTAAGTACCATGTTTAGATATGTGATATAAGTTTCACATTTAAATGATTAAATATAAATATATTTCTTAAAAACAAAAAAAAAATAAATATGTTTGAGTTTTATTTGAAGTTTTCACTAATAAATGTTAAAGGCTGAGTTTTTATTATGATTAATTTAAAATTCTCGAACAGTGTAACGTGACGTTACAAATAACCTTGATTTTCATATACCTAATAAAATATATACAGTGTAACGTGACGTTACAAATATCATTGATTTTCATATACCTAATAAAATTATACTAGGGCCCGTAAACTATGAAGAGATGTATGAGGCTTTTCATACCGACTATACAGCTAAGAACAAATTGTATCAATGTCAAACTTACGGTATTTATTGCCATATATGATACGAATTTCGAACAGTGTAACGTGACGTTACAAATAACCTTGATTTTCATATACCTAATAAAATATATACAGTGTAACGTGACGTTACAAATATCATTGATTTTCATATACCTAATAAAATTATACTAGGGCCCGTAACCTATGAAGAGATATATGAGGCTTTTCATACCGACTATACAGCTAAGAATAAATTGTATCAATGTCAAACTTACTGTATTTATTGCCATTTATCAGAGCTGTGAATGAATCATTCATTTTTGAATTAATTCGCGAATCATTCATGCACTGAATTAGTAAAATTTTGAATTAATTCTCTTCGCCAAAAAACGAATTGAATGAAATTTGAATCGATTCATATGCATTTGGTTGGAATGAATTGCAATTCATTTTAAATCAAATGAATTCGGCAAAATGAATTGCAATTCATTTTCAATTCAAATGAGTTTGGCGAAATGAATTGCAATTCATTTCCAATTCATTTGACTTGAATTGATTTTGAATTAATTTAAATGAATTAGAAAAATGAATTGCAATTCTTTTTCAATTCATTTGAATTAATGTAAGTAATACTTGACGAAACAAACTCCAAACACCATGTTTACTTTGATTTATTGGAATTCATTTTTCATTTCATTAATATGAATTGCAATATTTTTTCTAATTCGTTTGAATTTATTCAAAATCAATTCAATACAAATGAATTGCAATTCATTTCTCTAATTCACTTGATTTAATTCAAAATCAATTCAAGTCAAATGAATTGAAAATGAATTGCAATTCATTTCGCCAAATTCATTTGAATTGAAAATGAATTGCAATTCATTTTGCCGAATTCATTTGAATTGGAAATGAATTCCAATTTATTTTTACCAAATTCATTTAAATTAATTCAAATTTCATTTAATTCTTTTTTTATGTGAAAAGAATTATTCAAAATTCAATTCAAATTCGTAATGAATTGAAATCAAAAATGAATGATTCATTCACAGCTCTGCCATTTATGATACGAATATATCATGGAACAACTTTTAAATTTTTTTGGCGCGGTGAAAATATTGTCAGATTTAGGATTTCTTAAAAATATATTTTATATTAAAGAAATTTGAGAAATTCTGGAAATTCGACTATGTTAATAGAGTTTTGTATATACAATTTATAAAAAATATTTGTTTAATATTGAGAACTAGTTTTCTGGATACCTTCCCTATGAGGATTTCAGTTAAAATAAAGTTACTCATATGAATCATAATTTACTTTGTTATAAAAATGTATTTCATCTCAACAAAATCATTAGGTAACAAACCTTATAGTAAAACGAAGAATTCAAGGATATTTGATTATTCAATTATCTTATGGCGTTTTCTCTTCTGGCAAAAATGTCACATTTTTTTGCACTTTGCCCTCAAATTACTTTTTTGTGTTCTTTTCTAAAATAAGGTAAACACTCTGAGACACTCTAAGGTAAACTTTCTGAAAATGTTGCCTTATAAAAGGCAAAAAATGCAACATTTTCTGCCCTCAAAAAATTTACAGGGTTGGATGTTGCCCTGTTTTTTTGGTTTATCAATCTCATGTGTATATATTGCAAAGTTTTTGGCGAGAAAACTCTCACCTTGGTAGCAGAGTGGTAGTGTGCTGGCTTCTGACACAGAATATCCCAAGTTCGAACCCGTATTGGTATCACATTTTTTTAAAAATTTTTTTTTTTTGTTAAATTTAATTTAATTTTTTTTTAATTTTTTCTTTTTGTAAGTATTTAATAATTTTTTTTAATCTGAAATTCGCTTACAAACAAAATTATAAAAAAAAAATTTAATTGAAAAAAATGTATTGAGCTAAATTCAAATTTTTTAAATAATAAAACAAAAATTAATTAATAAAAAAAACATAAATTTTTTTAAAGTTTGCTGGTATTCGAACCCGAACCTTAACAACTCTAAAAAACAGATTTGTTTAAATAAATGTAATATGTGATGAAATTGTGTTCTATTCTGATTGTAAAAATGCTTCATTTTAATGGGGCGAGGGCAAAATTTGAAAAATGTTGCTCATTAAGAAGGCAACACTTTTTTGCAGAAAAGAAAACGCTATAAGAACAAGCGAAGCCGTCACCACCAAGAATCATTGAATAATTTATTCAATGATTCTTGATGATTATAATCATTGAATTATTCAATGATTCTTGTCTTGACCATAGGTGGTGGTGGAAAGTAAATATGTTTGATGTATTGCCAAGGATCCTGTAAATTAGGATGTGACCAATCGACCAAGCCGAGCCAAAAAGTCACTGAGCCAAGAAAAAACTTTCCGTGCAAATTGCTTATATATTTATAATAAATAAAAATCTTCGAGCTCGAGGTCTAGTTTTTTTTTTTTTTATTTTTTTTAATAACTTATTTATTTTTCAATATTTCGACATTCGTTGAATGTCATCTTCTGGAAAATATTTAAAGTTTACATAAAAAACAAAAAACTTTAAAAAACCGTTGTTATCACTACGTCTTCTATTATTATACTTATTATACAGTATATTTATACTTAGTAAACATATTATTAGTGTCCAACCGAATAGTTCAGCCAAAAACCTATATTTTGTCGGTTTTTTGATATCTAGAGGCAATGATGACAAATTTTGGTATTGGAAACATGTTTGTTGAGCCGATTTAATTCGATGTTGTGTATAAAATTTACCAGAAAAGCCGAAGTTTAGCTATAAAGTTAAAAGTTCGGCCGCCGAACTATTTTCGATTTGGCCGAACTTTCTGAGGCCGAACAGTGAATTCATTGCTTAACTACAGACTTTTCTTCAAATTTGACACTCAAAATAGCATCTAATCAGCCCAATAAACATTTTTCCATCCGCCAAATTTGTCCATAATGCTTTAAAATACCGAATACAGACCAAATGCATTTTCTGACCGAACTGTTCGGTCGGACACTACATATTATACAGTATAATAATAGATAACGTAGTAATAACAACGTTTTTTTTTTTTGAGTTTTTTGTTTTTTTATGTAAACATTAAATATTTTCCAGAAGATTACATTCGACGAATGTCGAAATATTGAAAAATAAATTAATTATTAAAAAATAAAAAAAATAAAAAAAAAAACTAGACCTCGAGCTCGATGTTTTTTATTTATTAAATACTAAAAGGTAGAATAAATACAACTTTAAAACTACAAAGGCGGATCAATAAGTCCGTGACTTTTTGAATGAAACACAGCTTTTTTTGCAAAAAAAAAATTATTTTTCAACATAATCTTCTTTTAGCTCAATACACTTAGTCCAACGTTTCTTCAATTTTTGTATCCCTTCCAAAAAATAGTATTTTTTGAAGTCCATACATAAAATAGGCATTTCTTGGCCATATGGGGTCGTTTTTGTTTTAAATCCTCGTTAAATCGGCTCAATAAGTTGACATATATTCGCCGTTTATTGTTTTTCCCTTTTGAAGATAATCGATGTGCGTGCATCTCAAAAAACCGTTGCCATCTCCTTATTGGCCACGGTTACAGCTTTCTTAAACCCAACTGATCATTTAAAATCGAAACCACATTGCCATATGAAATTCCTATGGCATCAACAATCTCACGCACTTTTACTCTTCGATCGGCCAACACCATATCGTGGATTTTTTCGACATTTTCGGGTTTATTAACCTCAATTGGCCGTCCAGAACGTTCAGCGTCATTTGTACTTGTGCGACCACAACGAAAGTCAGTAAACCACTATTTTACCATTGAATTCGATGATTCAGAGTCGCCACAGCTTTTCCTTGGTTTGATTGACGGTTTTTTTTTTTTGAAAAAAATAATGTTTAATGAGAACTCGAAATTCACTTTTTTCCATTTAAAAAAAAACCCACGATGTTGTATGTTTTGAACAGCTGTTAAACGCAAAGTAAATGACGGAACTTGCTAAAAACTTGGCAGTAGTTTATAAACAGGTGGTACTTGATGGGAGCAGTGTTACATTTTATATAACTACGAGGGAAGTTCGAAAAGTCACGGGCTTATTGATCCGCCCTCGTATATATAGTTAATAATTTATTTTGCTACATCCTTTTTTATATGATCCTTGCATAAACTTTTGCTATTTTTGATTTAATTTAAAAAAGTGTTTAAATAAAGTTTTTAAATAATTCACAATGATTTTCCCAATTATACTATACACAGAGAAAAAAGTCCGAGTTAATATTTAGTAACAAAAATCTCTTAATTTTAACAGTTTTTTCGGCAACATAATTTTCAACAAATTTTAAGTAGTTTTATTAAAATTGTTTACTAAGTTTTTTTATTAGTGTATTGTTATAGTTAAAATTCTGTGTGTAAGCAATTATGAGAAATTCCAATTTAAAAATATTTTATTTAAATATTTTTCATGCCACTTTCATTAAGTTTTTGTAAAATACACGTATTGGCCATATAAGATCGTTCACATCTATCGGTTTCCTTTGATATGACATCATTGCATTCGGCTATAATAATTTTAAGATGATTATTATCTATCGAGTTGTTAAATAAATAAGCAAAAAATGGTATAATTTCCGATTCATTTAAAGAATTATCTGGGGAAAACTAAAAGAATACAATAATTAAGAGTTAAAAAAGTTTATAAAATTTTTAAGACAATAGTTACCAAATTATGCTTTTTCATAATACAATAACGAATACATTTGGCATTTCTTATAGCATCACGAGATCCATTTGCAATATCTTCAAAACCAGCTGAAATATGCAATATGTATTAAGATATTGAAACCAACTCTGGTAGCATATGGAAATCGAAATATGAACATTGGGAGCATTCTATTCAACAAAAATGCGATTTTTGAGCAAGGATGGGTCGGGTTTTTTTTCTTTCTATATAAGAAAGATATATATGAAATTTGGTGCCAATCGGTTAAAGAAAAGTCGTGCTGAAAATCGATTGAAAATTCAAACTGTGTTTATGTGGGGGAAAAATACTTTTTCCTGTTTTTGCCAATTTTTTTTAAATTTTGTTAAAGTTTTTATTCTAGATGATAAATTAATCGATATAAAGATAAAATTGTGTATTCAAAAAGGTATAGAAATCCAAAATCGGTTAAGCACTAGCGCACTAAAAAATAACTGCCAATAATCATGTGCCAATTATTACTTGACCGAGAAATTCGAGTACACATGTTGAACATTTTTGAAATTGATTTCTGCAATATATTTTCTTATTCATTTACATACAATTACTACATACAAAGGATTGTCATCCTAATGAGTATGTATATATGATAATATATGAGTATATATGATCGTATATGAGTATTACGATGTCCCTTAAAATAACGATTTGTCGATTTTCGTTCATTACAGTTTGATTACAAATGCTTCCAAATGGAAGAAATCCATTTCGATAGTCTAATAAAAATTTCAGTGATGTTTTTCCGAAAATTATGAAACGTGTTATTCTGTAAATTTCCTAGTGGACCTTTTTGGCTAAAAGTAAAAAAATAAACCCTATATGGATCAAATTACATAGCAACGTCACCTGGAGGTCTGCGCAGCGTGTGACCAATCCAACGTCATTTGCGATTCATTATTTCTATATGGATTGCCCGCTGGTTTGTTTGTCTCCAAAGTTCTCCATTGGATATGGTGTTAGGCCAAAAAAACTTTTAGGATTCTTCGGAGATACCGAATAACAAACACTTGTAGGGAGTTTATCTCCTGTTCTGTTGTGTTCCACGTCTCGCATGCATAAAGCAGCACAGATTTGACACAGGAGTTAAAGATGCTTATCTTAGTGTACCTGGATAATGCAGAAGATTTCCATATCGACCGGAGGGTACCTAATGCTTGGTTGGCTTTAGATATTCGATACGCAACATCCTTGCTGGAACCACCTGTATTTGTTAAAATGCTACCCAGGTAGCAAAATGACGTGACCTCTTCCAATTCAATATTTCCTATGCAAAATTGTTCACGGTATTGCAGCGCATTACTTTACTCTTGCCAATGTTTATTTTCAGGCCAGCTTTTGCTGCCTCTGTTTCGAGGCACTTTAGCTTCGATTTCATATTTTCATAGCTGTGGAAAGTAAGCAGATATCGTCTGCGTACTCAAGGCTCTCGAGTTGTTGGTTGAGACCCCAGCTGATACCTCTATTTACTCTAGTAGCATTGCGAACTATAACATCTAGAACGATGTTAAAAAGCAAGGGTGATAACACACAGCCCTGGCGGACGCCAGCCACGACATTTAAACTGCTACTCAGAGCATTATTGTGGACAATACGGCATTTAACATCACAGTATAAAGACTGGGTAAGGCTAATGATTTAAGGAGGAACCCCTTTGCAGGCAAGAGCGCCCCATATAGCATTTTGATCTATTGTATCGAAAGCTTTTTCAAAGTCGATAAATACCAGGTAAAGCGGTGAGCGAAGTTCTGTGGATTGTTCTAAGATTATACGTAGACTATTGATGTGGTCTACACAAGACTTTTGGGGCCGGAAGCAGCTTGTTCGGGTCTAAGGTCCCCAAGTACAGTGTCGGATATTCTCTTGTCTGGGCTATTATTTTATTAACTGCACTAAGGATGGTGATGCCCCTCCAGTTCCTACATTCCGACAGGTTTTCTTTTTTGGGGATGTTAACTATAAGGCCTTCTTTTAAATTCGAGTGAAGTTCATTGTGTGCGCCAGAAATTTTGAATCAGGGGAAGCAATATGCTGGCTGTGATATGGGAGTCGGCTTTAAGCATTTCAGGCGATATATTGTCGGTTCTTGTAGTCATAATTAAAGTTAAGTTTCATGGGTCTTTTTTGTCACCAGGCCACTAAGGGTTTTGAGATAAAAGTAAATATAATGATTGTCTTAACAAATTTAAGTGATATTTTTTCAAAAAATGTACCAACTTTAAAGTTTCGTTAAATTTTTGACAAAATAAGCTATTTTCTTGAAATGTCATTGAAAGGAGTCGCTCAAAACACAAACTCGAATTATTATTTTTCCAATTTTTTTTTCTTTCTTTAATAACAACTATTGTATTATAAAAATAACAATCGACATCTCTAAATTAGGCATTCCAGGCTAAAGTGGGTAATGATACCCGATGAAGTCAGAATTGCATATCTGAATAATTTTAAGTAAATTAAATAAATAAATGAAATAAAAAATAAATTTTTTCGTAACTTCAAATTTTGGAAATTTTTGATATAAATACACTTTTTTCCAAAATGGGTAATTTTCGGACGTGTAGCTTGCGGCACGGGTTAACATTTTCCGAAAAAATTGATTTCTTACATTTGGAAACATTTGTAATAAAACTGGGGGTGTAATGATAAATTATATTTTTAAGGGATACCCTATTGAGTATGTGTGATAGGCCGGGTCGATTTGTATGGAGGCAAAAAAATCGCTCAACGTTCAAGGAAAATCGTATTCTAGGTCTAGGGATCAAAATAAGAAACTTTGCCGAAGGAACCATACATCTAAAACGAATGCTGATGTCCCGACTTTTGACCCGTAGTTTAAAATTTTGAATAATCCCACTTTGACCCATTTAGAGTGACCCAATCGAATATAATTTATACGTTAATCTGCTAGAGCGTCTTCCGGAGAAGAAATAGAGACCATAATCTTGGAAAGACTTCTCCTACTTTCTGAAATATCTCTATCCCGAGATTTGCACATTTTGCTATAAAAACACGACTAAAAAGGCCTCTTTCAACTTAAATTTTAACCCCTTAACGGTCACCTAGAATGTTGTTTTATGCATTAATCTGCTAGCGTGTCTCCCGGAGAAGAAGTAGCTCCCATAATCTTGGAGAGATTCCTCCTACTTTCTGAAATATCAAAGTGGGCTTTTTCAAAATTTTACCCTACGGTTCAAAAGTCGGGAGATCAGAATTCGTTTTATGCCCGTAATTTCAAGCAATAGATACCTACCGGTGCTTAGATATCTACCAGTATACACGAACAAAATCGGGTAGGTATCTAAGCACCGGTAGGTAAATATTGCTTGAAATTACGGGCATTAGAGGTATGGTTCCTTCGGTAAAGTTTCTTATTTTGATCCCTAGAATACGATTTCCTTGAACGTTGAGCGATTTTTAAATCGACCCGCCCTAATGTGTGATCATAAGTTTTGCCAGTTTTACTCATATTTGCTTTTTTTTGGCATTTTTTAATTTTTGGGCTTAAGGACAGATTTTTCTTAAGAGTTCTGAGCTTTAGAATAGATTTTTTCAGATAGTCTTTGCTTTAAATGTTTTTTACTCAAGTTTTTACTTTTTCTTTCAAAAAATTTAATTTGTTCACCTTTTTTATAGTTTTGCTATTCCGATTTCCGATTTTGCCATTTTTTGTCTTCTCTGATGATCATATATTACCATATACACTCAAATTTCGGATCTTAAGATATATGGTTATATATAGAGATATGCAAAGATTGATATGATGATTTTTGGCCATGTATGATCTTATATGTTCATAAATATATCGATTTTCACATGGATGGATTAGTTTTAGGGTATTTTTTGTGAATACCCTTAAAATTTTCAATAGCTTACCCTCAGTTATTTCAATTTTCTTAGTATTAGCTTCATCTTCAAAACAATTTTCCACTGAAGCTTTAACAATTTCCATTAAACCATCAAACGATTGCTTAATAAAAGATACATTTTTCATTCAAATATCGAAAAAATACTTTCAATGTTAAAAATTTTCTAACCTGGAATGTATTTTCTATACAAACTAATACACATATTATTGCAAATAATTTCATATTTTTTTTTTTCGAGTACAATTAACTTTGTATTAAATTTGATACGATATTTAAGCGGTTATAGATGCTACTAAAATGTTTTTAACAATTTTCAATTGTTTTATATAAAAACCTTTAAATTAACATTTTGAATTTATTTCACATCAATCTTAATTGTATGCCAAAATGATAGATTTCACAGTTCGAAAAAGAAAACAATAGGCTATAGGAGCACAAAATAATTTAAGACTATTAAATAATAAAATATGTTTATAAATCATTAAATATAGTATAGTACACTAAATTTCCGTTCAGTATAAAAATTAATTTATTAACAAATACAATATTTACAAAGTTAACACAATGCAGTAAAAAATGTTAAGAGCTAGGCTAAATAAACTATAGGGAATAGATGACCAGAAAAATTTGCACACATCTAAACTCTATTTATATAAGACACTTTACCAAATAAATCTAGGGGTCAAACTTGAACTTCCATAGGGCAGATTAAAAAATATTTAAAAAATAGTTTTAAATATCGAATCATATTTTTCAAAGTAGTAAAGCCCTAAATTTTGGAAGTTTGATTAGACACAGCTCTTTTGACTGTAGATTCGTATTTTGAATGTCTAAATATTTTGAAAAAGTTTTATTATCATGAATTTCATATCAAAACCTATAAAAAAAGGCACATTTTGAACCCGACCCTCATATTTAGAAATTGCATTTTTGAAAGTATGTGGGCGTGGCAAGGTATCGAAGTTTTTGAAAAATGACGATAATATGTACTTTCAAGCTGTGATTACTACGGAATGGCTGAACCGATTTCAAAGACCTTGCTACCATTAGAAAGGTATTTAAATTAGCTTTCGAAAGCATACACTGTATGCATACACTTGGCCTTTGAAGTGTTTTCCCAGTTTAAAGTTTTATGTTTGCTAATTTAAATACCTTTCTAATGGTACCAAGGTCTTTGAAATCGGTTCAGCCATTCCGTAGTAATCACAGCTTGAAAGTACACTCAAAAAAATAAGTTAGTAGAAAAGTTAGTAAAACGTCTTGTAAATCAGGTATACTATTTTTTAGCAAATATTTTTGCTAAAATCGTGTTTTCAGCTAAAATTTTTGTTATACTTATTCAGCACTTAACTGTTTTATACTAATGCTTTACTAATATACTAATGTTTTACTAATTAATTTTGCTAAAAAAAATTGTGCTGATAAGCAGATGTTGCGGATTGTCAAGATGTAGTAGAGAAGAGGAAAATGATATTAAAAAGTACAACTCTAACAAGACAAGTAAAAAATCAACCATGAAAAAAACATATACAGACATGTAGACAGAGTAAAGAGAAAGACAAAAACACACATCTTAGGTAGATTTGTATGGTTTCTTTTTCTTATTGCAAAAAAAGGGTTGTTTTTTTCGTTTCGTTTGTTTTGTTTATTTTTTCGTTTCGTTTCTAGAATTATCTTCGGCGGTTTCGTCATTGAAAAGATAGCATCATTAAGACAACCATTGATGTAAGTAGTTGATGAAAATTTTTGTTATGTTATATATATTTATTTCTATATATTTTCAGATATTAAATTAATTCATGTCGTCAATGTGGGAAAATTAAAATTGTTATATTTCGTTATTATAGTAACTTATTTTTAAAAGAATCACAAAAATATGTTTTATGATTTTCAGCAAATAAATTAACTAAATTACAATTTTTCTACAAATTTTTTGCGTTTTTTTCAGTCTACTAAAATTCAGCAAAAAATTTATTAATTTTTACCAACGCTTTTTTATTTCTAATCTACTAAGTGTTAGCAAAACTTTTGCTGAATCTACAAATTTTGTTGCTAAAAATCAGCTCGCTGATTTTCAGCAAAAGATTTTGCTGACATTAGCAACTTTTTTGCTAGCATCCTCCTGACTAAAATTTTGCTGACTCAGCAAAATTTTTTGCTGACTTTACAAACTTTTTTTTATGAGTGTACATATTATCGTCATTTTTCAATAACTTCGATACCTTGCCACGCCCACATATTTTCAAAAATGCAATTTCTAAATATGAGGTTGTGTTTGTATAGGTAAAATGTAGCTGTATGCAAAATTTTATCAAATTCTGAGAGGGTCGGGTTCAACGCATATCGGTTTTGATATGAAATTCATCTTATGAGTTTCTACAAAAATCTTGTATCACAGTGGGATCTAAATGATAATTGCACTACTATATTCAGTAAAGTTTTGCAGTTACTACTAAGCATAATTGCACCAATGCGTTTGTAGTTATTTTAACAGCAATTTCAATTGTTTTACCTACGAAAAACATTTTTAAAGTTTTTGTCAGTTGATTTTTTAAATAACCTTTAAAAATATATATAAATATTCTTTGTACGCCCCGGTAGGCTAGTTGGTAGCGTGCTGGCTTATCAGTGCGGGGATCGTGGGTTCGATTCCCACCAGAGGCACTGGTCTGTTTTCGCTACAACGCGTCGAAGTCCATAGTAGCTAGTGCTCGGTTAGGGTAATTTGTAATTATATGATTATTAATTAATAAAATAAAAATTTAAAGCAGTTATTTCGAATTTTAAATCACTAAAACAATCATTTTCATTTTCACATACAACAACATGGCTCCTTTTTTGGAAATTTTTTGTGAAAGAATACGAGATAATTTTTTTTCTAGTGCATTTTGTAAAAAAAAGTTCGCTGAAGAAAACAGACACATAAGAGAGAAATTTCGCAGTTATAAATATAAGTAAGAATTTAATCCTTAAACCGGCCTAAACTTTATTGCAATGAAATTTATACCACTTGTTCGGCACGAAAAAAAAGCAATATGTTATTCTAGCAAAATTTTTTTCGTGGCCTATTTTAAGCGATATGGGTCAAAAGAGAAGCTAATCTCAAAAACCAATTTATAAAAATGAAGAATTTAAAATATAAATTATCCCTCTAAACCATATATACAAAACTACAGTCCAAAAATTACCCTTTTCGTGCTTTTACTTAGAAAGATATGGCGATTTTCGTTTTTCGAAAAAAAAAACGCGAAATTGCCACGAAGTGCCACAGGATTGGTCCCTTCGTACCAGAGACCGGTCCTCTGCTAAAGCCTACCCTATGTAAATAACTGGCAACTTTAACATGGGCATAAAATTAAACGAAAACTAAACAATGGGTAAAATTCTGACCAACTGGCTTTTTCTTGTTAATAAGCATTCTGGTTAAGTGGTATGTCCTCCCTTTACCAGTCACAGGATTGGTAATTTTAGGACAGTTGACACTGCTTAACCCACTTCAGTATTAAATTATACCAGTCCTGTGATAAGTCCTTCTTTAACCAGTCACTTTTAGGTCAATTGACTCCTCATTCCCCATAGGGTATTGATTAAACATAAAGGTTTTGCTAATACTACTTAATATCATTTTTTTGCCAAATCCTTTCATACGTTTTCAAGTTAAGACGCTGTCTATTACAGGTATCCTTTTGCAATCCTGTATGTCCTGGGACAAAAATTAGAGCTTATTTTAAAAGTTGAAGCTTCAATCTTACTTTGTGTTTAAGGTTAACAGTTTCTAGTCAACATAAATATGTTTTAAACATTTAAAAAATTTTTTTTTTGAAATTAAAGGAAATTTTAACTTTAACGCTTTCTCGCTTTGAAACTGTGCCCTGCACACAAAAAATTGCTTTTACAAAATATTTTGGTGTTCTAACGAAATAGCTTAAATTCTTATTACAAAACAATCATTTGGAACATTTATGACCAATTTAAAATACCCCGCCAGGATGCGGACTTGCCGATTAGAGGGTAAACCCTAAAATGGTGAACATCGCCTGTGAGGCTAAGCAATTTCTTTTGCGATATTTTCCAATCGCTCACTCGTATCAAAGCATGCGCTAGTGCCAACTCAGTTGAGTGTTGTAAGAGCTTGTGCACAGGACGTATTTTGTTTTGCTCCGTTGCGTTGGTGATATAGACATACGTGTGTCGCCTGTGAGGCGAAATCGGTGAAATGTGCGTTTGCTATAAAAGGCGCCTCACAGGCGAAGTTTACCATTAAAGAGTTAAAAAATATGTTTGCCATTCCACCACAGTCTGATATATCACAAAATGTTTGGAAATAATTCGACCATTTCTTACTTAGTAGTATGATTGCAATGAAATAAGTAACAATTCATTATTTTTGATTAATTGTAGCGTATACACTTACATATGATCATATATGGTAGAATATATTGTCATATATAGATCTATATCTATTTCATATGATCTGATATACAATATATGCTAATATATAAAATACGATCCATACCAAACAGTGCATTTTTCGGAATGCATTGGCAGTTTTTGCAATGCTTCTTTCTGGCTGCTCTTCACACCAAATACGGCAATTTTGCTTGTTTACGTATCCATTCAACCAGAAATGAGCTTTGTCGCTGAACACAATTAGCACTTTCTTAACCGAGCATTCATTTTGATAATAAAATTCAATAATCTGCAAGCGTTGTTCGTTTGTAAGTCGATTCATGTTTACATTATATACCAAACTGAACATGTTTAACGGTAACATGTTACACGAAAACAACTGAGCTGCCAAAAACAGTGTTGCCAAAATGAAAGTTGCTGAGAAATCACCCTTTATTATAAAAAATACAATATTTTTAAATATTGTATTCCTTTAGCTGTTTAATATTTTTACCGAAATTCGACCTGCAGACATATGATAAAATCATCCGTCATATGACAAAAATGGTTTAAAAAAATATTAAAAATGGACCAGTAAAAGTCATTTTATTCATTTGTATACCTCTTCTTTCTGCTCTTTATTATTTTAATCACAATTCTACCTGAAGGCGAAAAGAAAGGGAATACAATTTAATTCGTCACAGGCAATGACAAAAATTACCAAGAAAAAATATCGTAAAAAGTGAAAATACAAAATCAGTAGTTTTTACAGTTTTACAGACCTTTTTATGTCTTTTGTTTTAACTACATTTTTAGTTGTTTTTATAGTTTTGCAATAGTTTTTATGTCTGTTATTTTAACTTAATATCAGTTTCTTTTTTTTAGTTTTTAATTGGCTTTTAACAGTAACTACATGTAGGTCATTCGGGTAGTAAACAGTACTAGTTGTTTTAACTGCTCTTATATGCATATGATAGATAACAAAAATGGTTTAAACAAATATTAAAAACGGATCAGTAAAAGTCATTTTATGCATTTGTATTCCTCTTCTTTCTGCTCTTTATTATTTTCATCAATAATACAGAGAAAAAATATCGTAAAAAGTGAAAATACAAAATCAGTAGTTTTTACAGTTTTACAAATCTTTTTATGTCTTTTGTTTTAACTACATTTTTAGTTGTTTTTATAGTTTTGCAATAGTTTTTATGTCTGTTATTTTAACTTAATATCTAAATACATTTGTTATTAGTATTTCGACCTAAGGTCGAAATGAAAGGGAATAGTATAAAATTCCTAACACGCAATTACAAAAATTACCAAAAAAAATATCGTAAAAAGTGAATAATAAAAGTAAAATTTAGTGAATATTGTTTTCCCAATTGTGCCATTTGTTCGAAAAAACACAAGTTAATACGGCATTCACACTAGATTGCAAAACACGTGTTTTGCCAAAACAACTGGAACAGAATAAGGAACTGTTGGAATATAATAAAGAGCTTAACTACGTGTTTTGGCAAAACGCGTGTTTTGCAATCTAGTGTGAATGTGGTTTAAGAGTATTTTTATAAATTTGTTTTTATTACTTAAAATGTTAGTAGTATTAGCAGCAAGTTAAACTTACAAATTCAGTAGTTTTTACAGTTTTACAAACATTTTTATGTCTGTTGTTTTAACTACATTTGTAGTTGTTTTTATAGTTTGCAATAGTTTCCATGTCTGTTACTTTAACTTAATTTAAGTTTTTTTTCTCTTAATTTTTAGTTGGATTTCAACAGTTTAAAATAACTACACTCAGAGCACAGTTACTACATGTAGGTCATTCGGGTAGTAAACAGTAGTAGTTGTTTCAACTGCTATTGTAGTCATTTTTCTATGAGAAAATGAAAAACGAACATAACTAACCAAAAATAATGTACTTCAGTAAGATTTGTTTTGAGTAAATATTTTTCTATTTTAATAAACAACTACCGAAACGGCAATTTCGCAGTGAGCAGTTAACTTTTGTTAGTTTTTTGAAAATTATGTCAAGTTTTTTAAAATTCTCATTTAGTTAATATTTGTTATTATGTATATGTTTATAGTTGGCAAATAATAATTAGAAAATTTTATTGTATCTCCAATGCATAAAAACGTCAAAACTGGATTACCGTTTGGAATTTTTACTTTGCATTTTAAAGAGGATGTAGAAAATATAAGTTTTTATTGTAATTAAAAGAAAAAATATTTTTTTTTATTAAAAACTATTTTAAAAATACACCTTATTGTTTTTTTTTCTAAAATCTGATAAAATTTTTAGCTTTTATTTAAAATTCGTTTCTCTTTTCATAGTCAAAATCTGAAGTTTTATTTTAACAGTGACTTAAACTTTACCAACAATCTAAAAAAAAAGTTAAAAGTTATGCCAAAAAGTTGACAAAAATAATAATCGAACAGAAAATTTAATTTTTATAATGAGGAAATTACCTCTTTTAATCAGATGTCACACCGAAAAAAGGCCCCTAACAAATTGTTACCCCCTAAAAGCCCCCTAAATCAGGGGGGAAACCCCCTAACTTGGCAACACTGATTGTAGTTGTTTTATAAATAGTTAAAAATTACTACATGGTTAGTCATTTTTATGACAAATACAGTCATCACCTTTTTAACTACATTTGTTTAATTTAATTTCCTGAGTGTACAGTTGATTTAAATGCAAATTTAGTGTATATCTTCTAAACTGAAAATTCTGTTATTTTAACTGTTATTTAAAGTGGATTTTCCAACATAATTTCCTCAGTGGACGAAATAGCAAGCCTTAATGTAGAGCTTAAGTGCTTAATATTTTTTTTTTTTTTTGAAAAAGAGAAGCAACACTCAAGAAATTCTTCCTATTAATTAATGTGTTTCTTTCTTTGGAAAGGGGATAGTGGAGAGATGAAAGGTGGTGAAAGATGAAGGGCTTCAAACATGGCAACACTGTAATTGCACGAGATGATAAGTCTTAGAACAGTTGTTGGTCGCCACCTGATGTAGAGTTGGCGTATTTATTGAAGCTTTTTGTTTCATAGCCCTGATTCATTATTTTACTTCGGTGGGGTTAAGTGCTATGGGAATATCGAAGGTGGGCGCAGCGATACATATAAGTGATAGAATACTCATACATATTATTATTCTAAATTGATGTTGTCGTCACCGGGAATCGAACCCGGGACCATCTGTGTAACAGTCCAACGCGCTAACCATTACACCACAACGTCCACTATATAATTACATATAATAATTTATTTAATTTTTTTTATATAACAATATTTTATTATTTTTTTTTTTTATTTACAACAGTAAATTATATTTTTTATATGCACATTTAAAATTACAAAATAAAGTAGTTTGTCGACACTATAAATATAAAGTTTCCAGAAATGTTTGTTAAAAAAAAAAAACAAAAGAAATGTCCATCATATAGTACACAAAACGTAGGGGCCATGAATTTCAAATAAATGAGTATAAGAATAATTAAAGAATTTAAACTTCAGCCGACTCTAATTCTCTAGATTCAAATTCTTTTTTAATGCAAGCACCATATTCGGAGGCAGCTTCACAGCTAAATAAATAAAATAGTTAACACAATTTCAAATGAGGTAAATTATAAATATTTTGCGATTAATGTACTTACTGATCATCATTAACTTCCAAAGATTCGCAAGCTTCAATTACTTCTGCGGCTAATGCCTTTTTATCTTCATCTTTAATATATTGTTTAGCTAATTCAATAGAGGCATCTTTTATGATTTTACCTTCTTCGCTTAACTAAAAAAAAATTAATTGCAATTTTTTAAAAAAATGTAAAAAAATTGTGATTATTAAATTTAAAGTTTTAAACTTAATTCGCAAATAAAAAGGGGATCGTATTTAAAGATATATGAGCATATATAATCATAGTTGAATATAGATGTTCACATAAAGTTCAATATATAGACATGTATGTCCTTATATATGATAATATAATGACATTTAGATTGAAATTTTGTATCTTAACATATATGATCATATATGGTACCATATATGCAAAAATATACTCATGTATTTCGAATCCGAACATGTTTGGTTATATATAATTAACTATATATGGATATATATGATCAGTTATACCCACTTATGATCATATATAATACCATATATGATCACTAGGGCGGGTCGATTTGTAGGGAGGCAAAAAAATCGCTCAACGTACAAGAAAAATCGTATTCTAGAGATCAAAATAAGAAACTTTGCCGAAGGAACCATACCTCTAAAACTAATCCTGATGTCCCGACTTTTGTCAAATTTTGAAAAAGCCCACTTTGATATTTCAGAAAGTAGGAGGAATCTCTTCAAGATATGGGAGCTACTTTTTCTCCGGGAGACGCGCTAGCTGCATAAATCATCATTCTAGGTGATCGTTAAGGGGTTAAAATTTTAGTTGAGAGAGGGCCTTTTTAGCCGTGTTTTTATAGCAAAATGTACAAATCTCGGGATAGAGATATTTCAGAAAGTAGGAGGAGTCTTTCCAAGATTAGGGTCTCTATTTCTTCTCCGGAAGACGCTTTAACAGATGAATGTATAAATTATATTCGATTGGGTTGGATTCGATTCGATTGGGGCACTCTAAATGGGTCAAAGTGGGATTTTTCAAAAGTCGGGACATCAGAATTCGTTTTAGAGGTATGGTTCCTTCGGCAAAGTTTCTTATTTTGATCCCTAGAATACGATTTTTCCTTGTAAGTTGAGCGATTTTTAAATCGACCCGCCCTAATGATCACATATCTTCATATACAATTCCATTTTCACTTCGGTACTTACAACACCAAATTTCTTTAAAGCACAAGCTCGCATACATTTTCCTTCCTTGGTATCGGCTGGTTCATGTTTCATCATGGCTTCAAAGTCAGCTAAATAAATTATAATTAAATAAATTTCAATACAAATTATAAGTCAAATTTTATTTCTTCCAGTGTATTTACCATCTGAAGCACCCTCTGCTTCCTTACATTCATTAGCAATAGCAATTGCTTCTTCTTTTGTTAATGCAGCCTTAAAAGTAAAAAAAAAATTAATTAAACTTTAAAATTATATAATGATTTTTCCTTTAAACGAGCTTAAGATTCTTTATTTATAAATTATAAGCATTATAATTAAATACAAGTTTGATATAATTTTTATTAAAAATAAAAATTGTGTTTTTTTCGACCTTTAATTGTGCAATGAAAATGAAAATTATTCAAGTTCGAGGCCATACTCTATATTTCTTATTTTAGGATATTGTCCTAACAAATAATCTATAGAGTTTTTGTTTTCAAATTTATTGATTGATCACTTTCAGGAATGTGTTGATAGATCTATTTCGGGAATTTTTTAGGTTGCCATCATCAGAACACGTTTTTAAAGAGATAACAAACCCATGCAAAACATCAAGTATTCATATAAATTAGTTATCCCACTAAATGAGAACTAATATATGAATTCGAAGTTAAAGATTATCACCATTGATCAAAAAATAAATTGAAAACTTGTTTTTTGTGTGTATGTCTTACCTTTGGTAAATATTCAATACACTTTTTGTTTATTTTCCCTTTCCTTTTTATTTGTACATTTGTTTTTTAAAAACAAAATGTACAAATAATAATTAAATAATTATAATTTATAAATAAAGGATCTTAAGCTCCTTCAAAGGAAACATCATTAAATAAAATAAGATCAAAAAAAAACTTAACATCTTTAAAATTATATCTGTTAAAAATATTCTTTTGAAAATCTTTAGGCCAATTCACACATTGACTACCCCAGTCCTTTCCAGGCAGAAAAAAATTATAAAATCAAGCCGAAGTAACATTTTTAACATATACCCTTTTTCTTCTAAAGAAAAAATTTACTCTCATTTTGTTTTTTGATACTTCTGCTTAATATTTTTAAATGAAATTTTGTACTCAGGTACATGTGACTTACATTTGTAAAATAGCAAAAAAATATTTATCAAAACTCAATTTTCTGACCGTTTACCACGTTTTTTTTTACCTGTACTGAACACTTTTGTTTTTGAATGTTATACCCTTGTAGGAGCGAGGCTTTCAGTTGTTTTGAAATTTTTGTAGTGAAAAATTTGCCAGTTATTTTTACGGCACTGTTAGTTATTTTTACTTCATTTGTTAGCTATTTTCCAACAGTTCAAAATAACTACTTTCTTAGTTATTTTAAAGTTAAATACCCGTGTCGCCTTTGTGTTAACTTTAATTTTCAGTAGATACTGCCGACTAACTTTTTAGAGTGTGCTTAAGAAAATTTATGAAACAAGTGCTGAAATTGGTAAAACCAACTATTTTTAATAGTTAATTTTTCTTAATAGAATTAATAAAATTTCTTTTAATAAAATATTATTTATTTTTTTTGTATTAATTAATAATCATATAAATACAGATTATATACTATTACCCGAGCACTAGCTACTATGACTTTCGGAGCGTTGTAGCGAAAACAGACCAGTGCCTCTGGTGGGAATCGAACCCACGACCCCCGCACTGATTAGCCAGCACGCTACCAACTAGCCTACCGGGGCGCACTTAATAAAATATATTTTTAAAACACTGTTAAAAACAGTCGTTTTTACCTATTATGTCAGTTTTTCCAAATGCTGTTAGTAAAAGTTTATCATTATATTTTTCAGCAGTTTAAAATAACTACATTTTTAGTTATTTTAAAAGCAAATATTTTTATCGCCTTTTGAAATGCTTACATCTTTTGTTTTAACTGTCATTTTCAGTAGATAGTACCGATCAGAGAATGACAAAATATCATTTGGAGTACTTTCAAAGTATAAGTGATATAACGTGTATGAATATGTACAAGTAATAACACAAGTATACATTAAGTATACTTCAAGTATTTTGACAATTTCATAATTTAGAATCATAATGATCTTTCCCGGACCTAGCCTATTTGTATTATCAGGGTGAATTAATACTCCCATGGATCAAAAATTTTGTCCGTTATGGTATATTTTTAGGTGATTAAATTAAATAAAGTAAATCTGCATTTTGTTATTTATAATTCAAAAATTTTACCTCTATTATGCAGATATTTGAAAGAAACTGCGTTTTTTAATGTTAAAAAATATTGGGACATTTTTGGCCCCAAGTGCACAAAAGGGTTAATTAAGTTTTTTTTCTTTTTAAATAATAAATACCAACTACGGAAAATAATTTAGTCAACTTTCATGCAAATACGAAGATACCACATGATTTTTCGTTATCAATTTCATGAAATCTTCAAAATTTCGAAAAAGTTGACCTTTGACCTTGAAATTTGACCTTTGCCGTGGTTCGATTTTGACCAAATTTTCAGAATATAGTGCTTGTAGTTTGTTTCATAAAACTCTGAATAGCATTAATTGGTACTTGTTAAAAGTAGATAAATTTTACCCTATGATCGAATTTTGTGCAAAAAAAAAAAACGTTTTCCTCAAAATCCGCCGAATTTAAATGGCTGCCCTTACTAAATTAAACGGGGGATATGTGTAATTTTTGGTGTTTTTATTTTAAATTTTATACTTAATGAGACCTTAGTGTGCGAACTATTTTTTTTTAATTTTGTTGAACAAAATTTTTTAAAATTTGAAATTGGAGATTTGAAAAATACTCCAAAAATATTATTGGTTTTCGACGTCACCTAAGGACAGGATACCGACATCCTAAAAATATTATATAATAAATATTTCATATCTAACAGTTAATGGGTCCAGTAAGTAAAAAAAATATATTTTGGTGTTTAATGTCGAAAACGTTTAGTATATGGGCTCGAAATGTTTGATCAAGTGGTATTTGGCACATTAGTGGTCTGGGGTATTTTTTTTTACTCGGGTAATTCTTAACCGATTTTGGATTTTTATATCTTTTTGAAAACACTTTTTTGTCTTCATCTCGATTAATTTATAATATGGCATAAAAACTGCTTCAATATTAACAATTTTTTGAAAAAAACGCAAAAAAGCCCCCATACAAAACACACTTTCAATTTTCAATCGATTTCCGCCTCGTGTTTTCTTTATCCAATCAGCACCAAACTTCATATTAAATGTTTTTACATACAAAGGAACCAAACTAGCCCATGGCTTGACTTTAGAACTCATTTTGAAAAACGGCCATACAAAGTTGAACACCTCTAATGTACATATGTTACTTTTTTTTATGTGTACATAATGTCAGTCTCTGGTACCGATAACATTTTTTGAATGTCGTTTAGAAAATTTGTTTCACTTTTTTCATAGAAAGTTGAAGTCCAAGTGATCTAAGAAATAGGGGCTAATATATTCCCAAAAAAAAAAAAAATACAAAAATTCCAATAATTCCAATAATTACTAAATTTTAAAAATTTGTAAAATATTGTTAAAAAAAAGAACAGCTTTTCAGACGAACATCTTTAAAATCACCTTGAAAATACTCTCCGACGAAACAAACCCCGTGTTTTTGAATAATTTTGTAAAAATTTTAAAATTAATAGTGTCCCATGTGAAAATTGATTCGTATATGAACATATATGATCATATATGTACATATATAGTTCAATATATGACCATATATGGTCTCATATATGACCATATATGTTCGGATCCGAAATTTGAGGATATATGTATGGTCGTATATGATCATATATGAGCATATATGGATCATATATGTGCATATATGAACATATATTATCATATACGACCATATACCCTCAAATTTCGGATCCGAACATATATGGAAATATATGAGATCATATATGGTCATATATCGAACCATATATGAACATATATGACCAGCTATACCCACATATGATCATATACAATCCCATATATGATCATATATGTTCATATACGATCACTTTTTCACCTGGGGTGTCTCTTATGTTGTTGTTTGACATACGAGTTGAGATATATTTTTAAAACGAAAGACTTAAGAAACATACAGTTTTCCTAACAGGCTGCTTAAGTTAATTTGTGTGTTATTCCAATAGGTTTTTAGCGTATAACACAAAATTTGTATTAACACTAACATTAATATTTATTCCTTTTAAATATATATATTACCCGTATACTACACACAGCCATTGCTACAAATGCAAATACAACAAGGAACTTCATTTTATGTATTTATTTGTTTAAATTTTTTTATAAAAATAATAGTGAAGAATTCAACTTCTTTACTTTAACTTTAAATGTTAACTGAACTAAAATTGTAAAATTTCTAACATTTATTTATATGTAAATCTTAAAAATTAAATTGCAATCAAATTATTTTGTTTGTTTTTTTTTTATAATTTCAATATCTTTTTAATTGCTTGAGAATTTATTTATTAGAAAAAATACTTTGAAAAGACAATTAAATTTTCCACAAAAAATAATATTTTAACTAGACTTCTATCAGCTATCTGTGAATATTTGAATGACACTTAATGACACCTACAATGCGATCAATATGTACAGTGGAATGTACATATATCCCGTAAATATGTTTTATGATAGCCACACGTAAGGTGTAATAAAAATTATTGGTAATTAAGTTTAAAGTTATCTGGCAGTTGCAAACAATTGTTAATAATATGTTAACTCACATGTTGTAGAAATGATAAATTAATAAAGGAAATTGCATATAGTCAATTGTGATCAAATGTATAAATCTCTACAATTATAAAAAAAATATAAAAATTTATGAGGACAGTCCAAGTTTAAGTAATAAAAAGGGATTAACTGTGGAATCACTGAAACTGAACTTTGAACAATATATTTAATTAAATTTTAAATTAAAAAAGTTTTTAAATAAAATATATTTTGGTCACGAAAATAAGAACACGTGTAACTAAATATTTAAACAACTTCATTAATTGTGCACTCAAATAAGTTTGGTCGGTAGACTCTATAGAAAATTACAGTTAAAACAAAGGTATTTGCATTTAAAAGGGCGACACGAGTATTTAACTTTAAAATAACTAAGAATGTAGTTATTTTGAACTGTTGAAAAATAATTAACAAATGCAGTAAAAATAACTGAAATATAGTAAAAATAACTCTTAAAATTGTACTACAACAATTTGAAATAACTTACAAAATTTGTTAACCCTCTAACGGCTGCCTCAGGGCAGTTTTCATAAAATTTACCACACACAGAGAAAAATTGAGCTATTTGCCAACTGAAATTCGGTTACTACGACTCAAATGCGGTTATTACGAATTTCAGGCGGCTAGCACCGCTCTTCTTTAGTTTTTATAACAAAGATCGGATAATTCAACTGAATTTTAGCTTCAACACCAGAAATATTCAGAAGTCTAATGTAAATATCGTTGTATTGACGTAATTTATAAGTTGCTATCATCAACATAGACTTTCAATTCGGTTGGCACTTTATTTCTCTGTGTGCACAAATGCGTCAAAAGAGCGTTTTATACTTAGAAATTAATATATTCCGATAGAAAACTAAATTTCCTAAATATTTTGCGAAGAAATTTTTCTTGTAACGTCCACGGTTTAGAAGCGAGAAATCTTCAAAATCAAAATTGAGTAAAATTTCAAAAACTAATATATTTGAAAAAAAAAAATAGTTTTCAAAAATCTAAAAAACCAATTTAAGTTGACTAAAAACTCTTTATAATAAAATATAAGTAAGATTGAAGCTTTATCTTTAATAATAAGTCCTTACTGTGGTCCAAGGACTCACAGGATTTTATAAGGATTGCTCTAAAGGAGATCGTCTTAACTTATAAACTAATAGACGGATTTTTATAAAATTTTCCAGAAATAAGACATTAAGTATTGATAGCAAAGCGTTGAAGTTTAAACAATATAAATTAAAGTTTAGATATTTTTTCGCCTAATTTCGCTTTTCCCAAAAAGCGAAAATCGCGTTATCTTCTTAAACAGGAGCAGAAAAAAAATAGTTTTTCGAGTGTGGCCAATGTCCAGCCTATCCCTAAAAAGGGTGCGGCTAACAACCCTGAAAACTACCGCCCAATCGCAATTTGCTCTGCGCTCTCCAAAGTGATTGAGACCATGGTTAACCGCCATCTTGTGAAATATTTAGAGAGCAATTCACTTTTAAATGATCGACAGTATGGCTTCCGTAGTGGTCGATCTACGGGAGACCTGTTGGCGTTTCTATCGGAACGTTGGAGCCGGTCAATCCACCTCTTTGGTGAGAGTAAAGTGGTTGCTCTAGATATATCTAAAGCGTTCGATTGTGTGTGGCACGGGGCACTCGTGACTAAGCTTGTTGCTTTTGGTGTCGGTAATGTCTTCTCTCGATTTATAACGAGTTTTCTCAGAGACCGCACTATACGTATTGTTTTAGATGGGGTCTCATCAAACGAATTTCAGCTAAATTCAGGGGTACCGCAAGGTTCTGTTCTTTCTCCTACCCTTTTCCTATTTTTATTAATGACCTTCTTGGTCAGACCTTCAATCCTATCTACTCTTTTGCAGATGACAGCAACATTTGTCATTATTTTCATTCGATGACAGGCCAAGCTCTTTGGAGATAGAGGGCATGCGGCAGAACATGAATGAGACACTCAATCAAGACCTTTCTACAATCTCCGAGTGGGGTCGCGCGAATAAGGTCGATTTTAATGCACGCAAGACCCAATGTTGTATGTTAATCCACAGACGGGCTGTGGAATTAACATTGTCATCTGTAACTATGGATGGTACACGTATTGAGGAATCGGATACTCTTGATGTTCTGGGCATGAGAATACAGTGTGATGTCCGTTGGAATAAGCACGTTTTTCAAGTGTCAAAAGAGGCATTCAAGTGTCTCGGTTTTCTAAAACGGTGCAAGACTTACTTCACTCCATCCGAACTCCTTACTATTTATACCAGCTATATCCGGCCAAAAATGGTATACAACTCTCATATATGGGCAGGGGCTCCACTGTCTATTCTGAAGCTTCTGGACCGTGTTCAGGGGAGGGCGTTGAAGCTTATCAATGACAGTAGTGTATCCAACTCTATTGATTCATTGGAGCATCATCGGAATGTGGGCTGTGTGACACTTTTCTATCGATATTACCATGGGAGGTGCTCATCTGAGATAAGTGAACTTATTCCTCGAGCCCGAGGTTTTATTCGTAATACTCGCTTATCTAGTAGAGCACATCCGTTTGTAGTTGATTGTCCTGTGTTTCGCACAACGCATTACAGAGAAAATTCGTTTTTTAGTCGAACGATTCGTATGTGGAACAAACTTCCCGCAGAAGTCTTCCCTGTTACTTACAATTTAGAAAAATTTAAATCAAATATCCACAAACACTACTCCCTCTTTCCTCCCTCCCATACCCTATTTTCCTGATCAATACAATGCACTGCATGAGTAGGGGGCATCCCCTGAGTATTGGTTAAAATTAAAAAAAAAAAGCCTGCTCGAAAGTAAAACGAATGCCCTTTTTTCTAATAAATTACAATTTAGGGTCAAAAATGGTGCTTAATATTAAAAATTTAAAACTTTTTTTTACTTATTTCTGATTTTATTGTATTTTTGGTTGTATTGTTTATACTCTAACAAACTGTTTTAAACAAACATTCTTTTGTTTTGATATTCTAGAAAACACTTAAACAAATTGACAACAATGTTAGAAGCATTTCTTAAAAGCTTTTGACTTTGCATATGTTTTTTATTTTCCATAAAACCATATCGCACTTGATCAACAAGAGGGTATTAACTCAAAATTTTTAAAATATCACTTTTTTCAAGAAATCAACTAACAACATCAATATCTATCTATTGTAAAAATTTCAACGTATTCCGGTTACTCTTTCATCTCGAAAACCACTTTCGAGACCATTTTCATGATAATGTAGTGATTACCTTTATTTCAACAAAAAGGTATTATTTCGAGTTAATACAAAAGTTCAAATAGAAATGAGTCGTATATTTTCATAAAAATGTATTATTTTGATTTGAGACTTTATTTATGTTAAAAATAATCAAACTGTTTTATTTATATTTGGTTGTATTTTGAGTTGATACTGTTTTGTTGATAAAATTTGTTTTATTCTATAAATTTTAATCGATAAAATTTCAAAAAAAATGGTATTAACTCAAAAAATTGATTTTTTTTTTGCAATGAGTGGTAAAATTTAAAACAAAAACAATGTATATATATTTTCAAATGAAATTTGCTGTTTATGATATGTTTGAATTTTTAAATTCTGTTAAAATGTGGCCATAAACAGTTTTTTGACTCTACTGAAAATTTTAAAATTTTGAGTTAATACCCTCTTGATGATCAAGTGCGATATGTTTTTGGCACTTAGATAATAATTTCGAAAAAAATTCGAGTTTTCTAAAGCTTTTAGAATTTGAGAACACCAAATTTCAATTTCGTGTGATTTCACAAATTCGTTCTAATTGCAAAACGCTCTAAGGTAGGGACATGGGCGTATATCTTGGTAAGAGAAATATTTATTTAGTTTCCAAAATGCCCCCCTTAAAATATTTTGGCTCATATCGCCTAAATTAGGCAACGATAAACAATTGTGTTGAAGAACTTCATTGCAAAACATCGTTGGCCAGTTAGAGGGTTAAAACTATTGTTTTTTAATAGTAATATTTTCAGTGTTTTTTTTTTTAATTATATTTTAATAAAGAGTTTTTTTTTTTGTAATTGTCAAAGTTTTTAAGTTTTTAATTTTTAAGAAAACCCGATAAAAATCTTTAAAAATGAACAATTTATTTAATTATCTGTAAAATTAAACATGTTATTATTTATTAAAAAAAAGTTTAATAATGAAAATTTCAACAGTTTTAAAAATTGTTAAGTTGTACATTTCTCTAAACTATTAAAAATCATTCAAATCATTTACATCCACGTAGTCAATCAGTCAATCAAATTAAAAAAAAAAAGTATTATTAAATAAAAATAATCTGGCGATTGATAGTTTAAACGTTTTGAAACAATTAAAATTGAAAAACAAATTTATAGTCCAAAAAGTTTCATTGCGTCAGGTTAAAGTTAACAAAAATCGACACGACAAATGTATTTAAGGACCATAATCAGCCTGAGATGTTTTTAAGCCAGTAAAGCTATGTACAGACGGTTGTCAGATCTTACAATATTGTAAGATCTGGCAATGTGCTGGCAATGTACTGGCAATGAAACATGTTTAGCAAAAGGTAAATTGTCAGTTCAGACGATTGTAAGAAAACCTTTCAGTTTCTTTGTCACACAATTGTCAAACAATCTATTTATCTGCCCCGAAAATTGTCAGTTCACACGGTTGTCAGATTCTTGTATGGAAAAATTGCCAGATCTGTTGTTAGACATTGCCAGAATTGTGAAAGCATTTGAAAGAAATTATTAATTGACAATTGTGTGTTAAGTTAAATTGAAAAAGTAATAATATTAATTGTCATGCAACAAAAAAGCAATTGCAATGATTTTAGCTGCATATGTATTAGAAAGTAGCGAGGATGAAGACAAAATATTTGTGCAAATTGCAGTTGAAAGAGTTGTGGAGATTTGCCAATTTTAATTGGAATCGTTCACACTTATCTGGATGGCATCTGCGACCTCTTGCCATAAAATATCTTTGGGAAGTTTATACTCAGCGCAACCAGCATCCCATAAACTTCGACGTACCTCAACTTCCTCGATAAGTTTGATAATACCTGTTGGCGACTGGGAGCCTTTTGGCGACTGGCTACGAAACATCAAGTCAGTTGGCTCATACCTGCAATCTATGACGCAGGTTTCATTAATGAAAATGTCGCCATCTATTTTTTTATTTAATTTGATTTCCTATTTTGTTTCACTTTTGATTTTTAATATTATTAATATGAACTTTTGTGTTTTTCGTTATTTATGGACAGTGCCGCCAATAGAAACATTTCTGTGACAATACTGCCATTGTCAGATGCATTAATTTAAACACATCTGCCAATAAAACATTGTTTACAATGTCTTGCAATTATCTGACAATGGCAACGTAGGGTGTTCACACGAATGTCAGATGTCTGACAATATTATTGTCCTACAATGTACAGACAATGCTTTTTCTGACAATGTTGCAAGACAAAAGTTGTAAGTTCACACTGTTGTTTTGACATTATCTGAACATTTCTCTGACAATATTGTAAGATCTGACAATCGTCTGTACATAGCTTAACACTCACTAGAAAGCATTTTTAATGGGTTCTATACGATTGCAATAAAATTTTTAGGAATAAGCAGTGAGAGCATAAAAATGTTAACACACATAAAGTTAAATAAAAAACAAACCACTGAATTTAAAGACTTCGAACCAATTTGTTCGTAGTGGAATTCTAACCACTACGACCAAAGTAATCCACTTTTTCCGGAAACCCTCCCATTTAGACTTTCATGGTATTTTCTGTCGCCTTTTTAGAGCAGGTGGTCCATCTACGTTTGAAATCTTGCATGTCCTGGGAGACCTTTTTTGTGCACTTTAACTCTCTTTTAACAAGAGCTTAATATCTCTCCACTGGCCTGAGCTCCGGGCAGTTTGGTGGATTTGACTCTCCAGCGCTTTCTTGCTGTAGTGACAATATGCTAAATCGGGCCAAGAGTAAGTAAATTAATTGTGCTGACTCCAGAATGGAAGAAATCTCTTCTGCAAACACTCCTTAATATAAATTTCGCTGTTTATAGAGCCAGATGTCTTAAATGAATGGCTTCTTTGGCCGGCCGCTGCTATATATGGCTTACTACTAATTTTTTAGGGTATTTCGTTTGCTTTTTCGACCTAAATTTTTGCGCAACATTTTCTCGAACATCGGAAATATAAAGTTCTTGACCAGGGAGCTGCGAAAATTAAGCCAGGACATAAGTTTCGTCGTTCATTACACAACAGTTGTATTTTTTATTATAAAATTTGATTTCAATTTTCGAGCTCTGGTGTTGGCCTTCAAATTTTTAAAAGCGTTTCTATCGAGAACTTTGTAGGACTTTAGTCCTGCCTAACTTTTCACTTTACGTACAGAAAAGTCCAAGCATTTTGCTAACCGAGCTCTTTTTCTGCCAGATGTGTTAGGAGCTCTCTTAAGGATGCTTTTAACTTTATATGCCTTTCAATGTTACAATAACCAGTCGTTGTTCCTGTTCCCGGCTTCCTTTCAATTGTTAGGTGTTCCAGATACCTTTTTATCACTTTTGAAACTGTTTGGCGGCATACATTAGTTTCTTTGGCAATTTTTTTGTATGTCCATTAGGGTGGGTCGATTAGTAAGGAAGAAAAAAAATCTTAATGGGCGCTTCGCGTTACTGATTCTTGGGATTGTACTGAGCAAAAAGTCCACTAGACCATACGTCTACGGTGAAAATCAAGCTTCCAGATTTTGACTTTTTCGCGTAATTTAGTTTTCTTGCCAAAAACGCTAAATATTTTTGCCAAAGTTTTCTTTCGCTAAATTTACTGTTTTAGAAACATTGAAAATTATTTCAGTAAAACGCTTAATAGTTTTGTATTCTCAATTTTTTAGCGATATTTATTTTTAGAAATATTTTGTTCCTCCAATTCTTTAACGAAATTTTTTCTCCAAATTTTGATCCTCAAATGTGATTAAAAAACTTTTCAACGACAGGAGGGAACACAAAATTCGGCACAGATAACTTTAATGCTTCTACTTGTTTTGGTATCCGATTTTAATTTGTTGTGTAGGAAATTTTTGTTTTTGAAAAAAAGAGTTTTCCGTCCACTCTTTTGCCTAAACGGTGCACTTTAAAATCTGGAACAAAAGCTTTTTTAAATAATTTTTGGTGTAGAATCGAATTTCGAGTTCAAATTTCATAAAAAATACATCCCTTTTTGGGTCTGTAGTAAAAGGGACCGTAAATCAGCGTTTTTGACGCACGCGCATGCGGAAGTTAAAACTTAAAAAAAAATAATTACGCCATTTTTTTATTGATGCAAAAACCTTAAAAAAGTGATGATATACCAAAATCAAATTTTCGTAACAAACTCTTCCAAAAATTTTAAAACTTTTTAACCTTCAAACGGTCGCAAAAAAAATTTGTATTGTATTTCTTCTATTGTCAGTACTCGATTCTGGGATCTTGCAAACAAAATGTAAACATTAAAATATTTTCTCTATATATTACAAAAACTGATTAAAACTCTGACTAAATATTGCTTAGTTCCCTTTTTGACCCTTCCTTAATTGCCTGTAATAAGACTTTTGGTTAAGATAAGATATTTTTGGAATTTTCGAAAGCAACGTATTAAAAATGTGGGTTTTAAAATGGGAATTGTTTCCCCTTAACTACCTGACGAAACCGCTTTGACACAAAACCTGATATTTAAATTTGTTTCCAATAATTTTAATGTCTACTGTTTTAACTGGATTTGTTTTTATTGCATTTTCAATTGTTTTAACTACATTTGACAGTTGATGTTAAACAATTAAAAATAACTACATATTGCAGTTAATTTGAATGCAAATGAAATGTACAAACACCTCTTTAACCGCAAATGCAGTTATTTTAACTATCATATGCAGTTGATTTCCCCTATATAGTTATCCTATGCTACCCATTGGTCTATTGGGTACAAGTGGATTATTAAAAAAACAATTTTTGAAATGTTTTAACACAAATAATTTCTTTCGAATTTTTTTTTTATTGAATATTAATATTCTTTATTTTGTTTTCTTCTTTTTGTTCTTTCTATGTGTATATTAATTTTCTTATAAAAAAGACTTGATAAATGAGGGAATTTTATTCACAAATAAAGTTTAATTTAAACAGAATAACAAAACAACTAAAAACTAAGATTTTATATAGATTTTGTAAAGCATTTTAAAGATTTTGTTAGTTGGATAAATGGATTTTATTTTTTTTTCATGTCAAATATAATCTTTTTAAACAATTATAATCTTCATTAACTTCAAAATAGAGAGATTATAAAAAAATAGTAAAATCATAATCTGTGGTAGCAAGTTTAGACAGCGAAAATAATCTATTTCATTGAATGAATGTTCTTCATCCACATATGCAATTTTTTCAGTTTCAATTTGTCAGTTTAAAATACCAAGGTGGCGCCGATAGCAATCCGACAGAAGAGTAACAAGGAAAATGTCGGCGTTAGCAAATGTTTTGTCGACAGAGCCAACATTTTTTTTTGAGGCAGCGTCTTAACGTTAATTTTTAACTGACTTTGTATTTATGTTTTTAAGTGTTGCCAACCGAAATTACATCCATACAGCGACTTGCACACAATTAGTAATATGAATACAGAGTCGTTTAGAAATAGTAGCCAGATAAATAGTTGGATTAACTGTTAATCAAAGATTAACTGTTAATCAAAGAGATTAGTGCTTGATTAAGCAAATAATCATATTTTTAGGATATGAACTTTTTTGTGTAGCGATAAAGATTACAAAACAATATTAAACCATAATCTGTGAAATGTTAAATTTATAATCCTGCTATTCTTCACCTTTTTTCCAATAAAATAGTCAATTAAAAGTTACACTCAACTTTTACTTCATAAGGGCCATTTCCACGATAGAGAAGAAAACTGCTAGAGATAAAGAAAACTGCTAGAGATAGAGAAAACCCACCTCTAAACAACTCTATTGTGCATGTTTTAATTAAGGAGTATTTTTTGTTCTTTCTCTAGCAATTTTTTTTTTTTCTAGGGTAGATGTGCCTTTTGCAGGATTTCGAGTTTAATGGAGTGAATTATAAAGTTAAATGCAGAGTGTTTCTTGTTAAATGTTCTACAGTTGTAGTTTATAAAATGATTTTAGCTTTTAGTATTCTATTAATCATGATTTATTTAAAATTTGTATAATTTCTTAGTATTTTTATACATAAAATACTATTTCTTTTAATAATTCTTAATCTTTTCTTGTTAATCAAAAACTTGGGAAATAAAAAAAAATCATATTTTTAATTTTTTTATTTTTGTTCAACAATGCTGCGGCAGTTTCTTTTTCTTTAACTGAAATTTTAATGAATCCAAAAAAAATGTTTTGTATATTATATATATAATTTTTTTATATTTGCTTGAATAATTTATTTTTTTTATACAAAATCAAAAGCAACAAAAAAAAAACGATATTAAAAAAATTTCAAATTAAATTCTTTTGTTATATTAATTTAAATTTAATTGTTTTGTGGTTGTTCTAACTTAATACTTAGGTAACTATAACTAACATTTATTAAAAGAATCAGTTTTTAAGTTAATTTTATTTCTTTTATTATATATATAATTTTTTTTTTTGTTAAATCTTCTTTTTCATTCAAGTCAAATTGTTTAATGGAACTTTTAATTAAAGAGTTTTTTTTTTTGTATTATTATTTTGTCAAATTGTTTACAATTCCACAAAATGTGGATTTCTTAATGATAAGATATTAAGATTTCTAGTTGTTTTTGTTTTTCTGATTTGTTTTTTTGTTTGTTACTGTGGTTAAAGATGACGACGACGATAATGATGAAGGGAGCTGATTTTTTTAAAGGAAATAATCAGCTTGAGGTTTTTTAGACGGTATACCTCGACTTTCTTGAGGTGCTGCTTCGAATATTACAAAATCACGATGCAGGTACTCATTTAATTCCAATATAGCTGCCACATTACCACATCTGAAATAAATAAATTTGCTTTATAACTAAATAAAAATATCAAAACAGAGTACATGTATTAAATTTGGTTTTACCACAGTATATGCAACAAATGGAATCAGAAACAAAAATTATAAAAAAAATTTTGAGGTGAAAAAAAAAATATTTTTGATTACAAACTTTTTGGATGTAAAAAAATATTTTTGATTACAAACTTTTTGGATGTAAAAAAAAAAAATTATGTAGTAATTTTGTGGTGCAAAAAAAAAAAACTTTGTGGAGGGGAATTTTAAATTTATAACGAGCTTTCAACCTCCGTATATTTTTCAAAAATAAAGCAAATCAAACATATTAGCTAGGTTGATACTAGTATTTCGATCTGGCTAAAGATCTCATCAGAACCCGAAGTTTTAGAAAAGCTAGAGCCTCCATAATAGGCAGAACTTTAACAAAAAAAACCTATTAATCATCAATTTTGCTCCATTCTTGTCTTCTTAGTGAATTTCAATTATTATTCACCTCTAAGAGTCTGGTGGAAAAATATGAAATGCCCATTCTCATATGGAGTTTTCTGAATTTCATATGAAATTTTCTCAATAAGAAATTGTGATTTTTAAATCTCAATAAGAAATTGTGAAATTTTACCATTCTCATAAGAAATTTTCTGAAGATCAAATAAAATTTTCTCAATTTCAAATAGAAAGTAAATGTCATTTAGAATTTTCCCAATTTCAAATGGAAAATCTCAATTTTATTTAGAATAATCTCGATTTCAAGTGGAAAATCTCAGTTTCATTTAGAAGTTTCTCTATTCCAAATAAAAAATTCTATTCCAAATAGAAAGAAACTCAAGATCTGATAATTACCAAATTATTACCAAAGTTAGTACAACACAAATTTTTATTTTTCGAATTTTGCTGTAATCTTGTCGATTGAAAAGATTTTTTTAATATACAAAATTACAACAAAATTCCAAAAATTACTTTTTATGATGATTTATTTATCGTTTGATTTGATAGAAAAAATAAAAAATTGGCAATTATTAATAATAAAAAAAATTGGATTTTGAATTTTTGCTGTAATTTTGTCAATTAAAAAAAAAGTTTTTTTTGCAACATAAATTCGAAATTGATTAAAATACACCGAATAGATTAACATTTGTTAGATTTGCTTTCTTATTCCACATCTCTTTTATCTTGCAGTGTACATTTGTTGAATAAAAATTTAAAATTTAGCGTTTTTTTTCCATCATATAAAATAATTTTTCGAGTTTTTGCTGCAATTTTGTTGTTTTCAAAACTGTTTAAAAATTTTTAAACATTTTTCCAATCAACAATATTACAGCAAACGTTTGAAATGTAAATTTTTATGCTGGAAAACCCCCAAATTTTTAAATTGTGTTTAACAATTTTACACTAAAAGATAAAAGTCTAACAAAAAGTCGTAACAAATTTAATCAATTTGAAAAATTTTATTAAAAAGTTTTTGATTTCGATTAAAAATTGGTTATGATTAGTTATATTAAACTCATTACTTACCTATAACAATAGTTAGGAGCTGACCACACTGTTAATACAGCCTCACCAAAATGCCATTTAAAACCCTCCATAACCAATTGATGAGCACGACAAATCATATCGATATCATTCGTTCTAGTAAATTGCATGACAACATCGGCTCCAAATAAATAACCAGCGCCACGTGGAGAAACACCCCAACCAGTTTGATCTTCAGGATCAGACCATAACAGATCACACATGGGACCATCATGTGGCACCTCCTGTTTACGATCAATGGTACGAATTTGATCTAAATACTGTATAGAAGGCGATAGACCACCATGGACACAAAATATTTTACCATCAATAATGGCCGATAAAGAGAGATAATCGAAGATTTCAGTACAATAACGCCAAACGGCAGTGGATCCATATTTACGCAGGCACTCATCATAAAAACCATAGACTTGTGTAATTTGCCGAGATTCATGATTACCACGTATCAGTGTTATACGATCGGGATAGCGAACTTTAAGAGCAAGTAGTAATAAAAAAGTTTCTACACTATAATAGCCACGATCTACAAAATCTCCCATAAATAAGTAATTTTTTTCTGGTACATCACCGCCCACCTTAAAAAGTTCTTTAAGGTCATAAAACTGACCATGAATATCACCGCAAACTGTGACGGGTGAATCGACTCGCTGGACATTGCCCTCTTCCACCAAGATCTCTCGAGCCTTGGCACACAAAGCTTTAACTTCATTTTCCTTGATAATTTCACATCGTTTCAGTTGCTCTATTTGGCGATCAAGATCGCTGTAGTCTGTCATTATAAAGTGTGTGTGTGCGTGTGTTCAAAGAAATGTAAAAAAAATGGGCAACCAAAGCAGGTGTTTACTTAAGATGACACAAATAACTACACAAATGACAGGTTTTCTTTGCTGTTACACAAAATCAATTGACAATGTTGATGATGGTGTTGGTGGTGTTACAACGGAGTGCGACGAGAGGTTACTGCAATAATAAAAACATGATGGAACTTTGTTAAACTCTTTTTAGAAATTTGAAACAATAATTATTTTACACTACAATACTTTAAAATATTTTGTTATTAATAGCATAATATTTTACAATATAATTGCCTTTTCCCAAAGAATTTTCTCCAAATTTCTTTTTCAACTCCAGCCAGCCATTTTTTTTTAATAAATCCATTTATACACAACGTACATATGTCGACGTCGCTGCTCACCTTCAATGTAAAATTTTACTAACCTTTTCCAATTATCTTTTGTTTTTTTTTAAAAACTTTTTGTTATTATTTTTCAATTATTTGTTAACTATTTGTTTTGTTTATCGAAAGTTTGTTTTGTATTTAACATTTTCGTGTGGTTTTCGTATAAAAATTAACAAAAATTTTCTGAATGTAACATTTCGAGAGAAAAAAACAAAAGAAATTATCGTGACCATTCAACGCTTGGTTCAATGTTGTCAACTTTTGGCTGACACAAAAACCGCTTTGTCAAAAAAATCGCTAGGAACTGTTTAAACCACAAACACGAACAGAATCATATGAAAAAAATAATGGTAATATCTACCGAACTTCTAAACCGTGGCAAAAAAAAATACCAGGTAGACATTAGAAAAATGTTTTCTCGATTGCTGTGTTGTGAACTCTTAATATCTGAAATGTCTCGTGTATAAAACCTTTTGAGGCGTGTAAGTTTTGTAAATCGAAACCGATTTTGACCTATTAAAATCGTGAAATGTCTAAAAAGTCGAGACAGGTCGATCTTAGAATTTTCCTCTATAACATATCGTAATTGCATCAAAATGGGAGTGTGTAGGTTGGAGTACTCTTCTCTTTTTATTTCCTTATTCGAGAGAGACATCCAGATGATTTGTATATTTGCTCAAAAAACATAAACAAAAACTTGTTTTGGCTCAAAAAAAAAATTTAAAGTAAAATCAGAGCTTATTTTTGCTCTAAAAAATAAAATTAAAAAACCACTTTTATATTTGCTCGAGTAAATAAAATAACTTTATTTTCGATCAAAAAAGTAAAAGTCAAAAATTTCTTTTACGTTTGCTCAAAAAATTACTTATTTTTGATTGAAAAAATGAAAGTCAAAAAATAGCTTTTATTTGTGCTCGAAAAATTAAAAGTAAAAAAAGAAAAATGTTTGAAAAGTATTTTTGGTGGCATTAGATATTGTTATGAATTGATTGTTCGGCTTGAGGTCAGAAAATTGACAATTAAAACAATTTAGATTTTATTTTTAATTTAATCAATTCATTTATTTTATTTTAAATCTCGATATTTCGAACAACGATCCATTGTTCATCATCAGGAGAGATATTTTGTTTACATAAATAACTGCGAAAAAATTGATTGTACTGCACTGATAAATATCCTGTTTATAACTTTTATTTTTGCTTGAAAAAAAGCACCATTTTTAAAAACACAGCAATGTTAGGAAGGCTTTTCAACAAGTAACAATGTGATATATTTCAATCGTTTCTACGACATTTACTGCTATATGGGTTTTTGTTTGAAAATCTAGTGCCTGATAAGAAATGTAATTGAATTTTAATATTTTTGAACAATTTAAAAAAGTCTGCAAAAACATAAATTTTTGAGCTTACATAGTATTTTTAAATATTTTTTTTTGTAATTTTTTAATCAACAAAAGAAGGCTCTTTTGCAAGAACCACCAAAACTAACCAAAAATTTTAAAAATATATTTTTTTTACCCATTTCTGACATTTTTACCGGCGGGGTAACTTTAAAAGTTTTTAAATTAAAAAGCTAAAACTTTGTACTTTTTGCCATGACTTTTTTTTTTGGTTTATCTGTAAGAAAAAAACATTATTATGCCATGAATTAAAAAAAAAAAGGAAAATACTTTAAGAACTAAGAGATAGCAAACCATTTTAAACTAACTTTAATAGTTTAATTGCGAAAAATAGTTAAAGTTGAATATTTCAAAAAAAATTTAAAAATTTTCATTTTTGGCCTAAAAGGATTTTTTTTTTTTTAATTTTCTAGTAACCTTGTTAAAAAGTCAATACAAATTTTACTTTTAGTTAAATATAAACCTGTGAAACACATTTTAAATGTAATTTTGCTAGCTTTTAGACATGCAATTTAACTCTGGCATTGTTCGAATATGACAATCTTAAAAAAATTATTGTAAGAGACTTCAAAATATTTCTCATTCATTTGAGAACTTTGTTTATTTCCGGCTTAGGGCAAAAAAATGTTTTTAGTATCTGCTATAAATATCCTGTCATATAATTAAAGTCAGGAGAGAAGATTTTGGAAAAAATTATACTCATTGAAAAGAATTATTTTTTGTTCTAAGAAAGACATATATCTTCAATAGCATGCATCTGTAATTTTGAACGGAAAGTGTTTTTGATAGGAAAGCCGTTGTTGTTATAGTCATCTATAATATCAGTTTTTCATATTTAAAAAGAAATTTATTTTCAAATTCAAAGCCTGTACACTAAACCTTATTTTTTAACAACATATTTTTTTCGGATTTAATTTTATTAATTTTTATAAAACTGCAGTTGTTGCAGTTGTTTTCCCCTGAATTTTAATATTTTTATTTGAAAAGAGTCTTTTTTCCAAAAATAATAACAACAAATTATTTTTTATTGAAAAATACATTGTTTTAACAAAAATAATGTGTCATGGAGCTAATCAAATAAAAATCAATGCAAATGTATTGGAAATCGCGTCGTTTTGATTTGCGTAAAATTTTTTCGCTCCCAATTATCGATGCAAGCCGGGGTTTAAGTGTATCTACATATAAAAACAACTGTTTCAATATAGAATGCAACAAATGGAACAGAAAAACCTAATATTTTTCTTTAAGTTTACTTAATATGAAAAAGAAATATTTTTTATTAAGCCAATAAAACATATACAACTATTGTTTTTTTTTTTAATTTTCAAATAATCGCAATATTATTAACATTTTATTCTTTTAAAAAAATTTCAAAAATATGTAACGAAAACTTTTTTCAGATTTCTACTATTTAATTCCTACAATTTTCGTCTTTGATACCAATATTATATATAAAAAATCCATTTTAAAAAGGAAATTATATATTGAATTGCAGTATATACAAAGAACAATATTCAACGAATATTTTCTGCAAAGCTAATGTGATTAAACTTTCTGGATCCATAAAAAACAGCATCTAACCTTTTTTTTTAATAAAAAAAAGTAAATAAGTTTTTTTTTGTTTGCCTTTTATGGTAGAATAAGTACTGTTAGTTTGGAATTGCTGCATTTGGCTTGGAAAGAAATGTATATAAAAAACTTAAATTTTATATAGAATTATATACTGTCGTTTGTGAGGCTCCTTATCTATAATTTTTAGCTTAAAATTTATAACAGACTATTTGCAAATCAAAAACGTGATTTAACTTTTAGGCTTTTCTGTGTTAAAAAATATTTTTGATGCATTTTGCTAAACATATAGTTTTTTTATTATAAAAAAGCTTATATCTGCTAATATAAAAGAAAAATTGATCAAAAATTTAATGCAAAACCCCGTATCTGCATTAGTAAAGTATATAACCAAAATAAAAAGGAAAAGAGAATTTATATAAACCATTCATAATTTTTAAACAATATTGTAGAATAAAGTTTAATTTTAAAAAATCTAGTTCGTGTATGAATCAGTTTTTTGCTTTCTTGAACAATAGTATTTTTGTGGAGACGGTCTATGTATATAGGCCCTCGAATATTCTTCTTCCTTTTTGTACCTAATGTTAATTTCTTTTCGTTAATCAAACATTTTTTTTTATATTATATATTTTATTATTAAAAACATGTTTGTTTTTATTTCATTTCAGGCAAATTGGCCTTTATACTTCGCAAGTTCAGTATTTTTGTAAATTATAACCAGGTATGTATTTATTGTTAATTAAAAATTATATGAACTTTCAATGAAATTTATTTTATTGTGAATGAAAATATGTTGATTTTTAGAATTCAATTTATATACAATTATATGCAATTCTACTTATATACATATAATGCACGCTAATATCTTATATATATTTGCACTTAAAAAGCGCTGAATTAGCGAAAAAAACACCTACTTGGCAGTAGTGTCTTGATAACAGCGTTGCAAAAATTAGAATATTTATAGTATTAAAAATTTATAGAACGATGTAAAGGCGGCACTATATATCAGGGTTGCTGTTTTTACTATAATTTATATACAGTGTTGCATTTGATACTTTAGCTAATAATTTATTATTAATAAAACTGTTAATTTTAGATGATACTATCAGTATTTTTTATAATATTTAACAACAGCAGTGTTTTAAGGAATATATTTATTTAGTAATGAGTTTAAAAAGGTTAATTTTAACATATTTTTGCTAGAACATTTTCTTGAACACTTGGAATTTTTTACATCTGGCAATACTAATTTATGGTTTAGTTTTATAGCTTTACTATAATTTTTCAGTTTCTTGTCGTGTTTTGTTCTAGCCGGTTGTGTTGTACGTCGATCAATTTTATTTAATTAAATTTCCGTGAAAATAATAACGTTTGTGTTAATAATTTAACTTATAAATGTGTCATAAGTGTTGTAGATAAATAATCCAATAAAAAAATCACTATAAGTTTAAAAGAAATAGTGAAAAAATACAAATTTGTAATTTGCAAATGTGCAACAATTAATAGAGACCTATGGTCAATTTTATTTAAAAAAATTTCCGTATAATTGAGTTCATTTGGGTAAATAATTTTACTTATAAATATTCCTCAAGTCTCGTAGTTAAATAATTTAATAAAAGTTTAATAAAAAGTTTTTTAGAAATACGAAAAATATAGTAATTTATAATTTACAAATACTGCAATTATTAATGGAGGCCTAGGGCTCCGCTAGCTTTAGCATTATGTTGTTGTGTAGTAAAAGAAAAAAAATGCAATATGTATTGTGTCTGCTTAGGGCTCCCTTAACTTTAGTATTGCGTTGTGTTAGTGTAGTGAGTAAAAGAAAAAAAAATAAACTTTGTAGTAGTAGTGGTGTGCTTAGGAGGATTTGCTATAAAACACTTGGTAAACTTTAATGCAAAAGGTTGCCACTTGAAACTTTTTCTTAACTACTTTTAAAAATTTTCACCTGACAATGCTTAACAATTTTGTGTTGTCATGTCTGTGCTAAAACTTTTTATTTGCTTCCTTTAGTTTTTTTCCATACGAAAAAATAAATGAAAATAAAATCGTTTGTGTTAATATTACATATAAATTTACCTTAAGTGTTGTAGTTTACTCATTTTATAAAAGTTTGATGTAAAGTTTATTAGAAATATAAAATAAATAGGAATTTATAGTTTGCAAAATTGCAATGTCGTCCTAGGGCTCCTTTAAAAATGCACAAGCTTTGGAGTAATAAAGTAAGAATAGAAATTTACCCATCTTTATGACGTATTTCTTTCTTTTTTTATCGACCAGTTCGTGATTAAGAGAATAAAGAAAATAAACTTTATTATCGTTAGTGTTGCCAGATCATATTCCCATTTCGCAAGTTTAAATCCCCCCAAAACAAAAGTGGAAATCGTCTAATTTGTGGCTTTAATAACAAAAAAGTAATCATTTCAAGAAATCAATCAATTAAAATATTTTAAATAAACTTTTAAATATTTTTATGTATTTTTGATTTGTAATTTAATTTAGTCGATGAACATTATTTTTACTAAAAATTAGTTTAAAATGACATTGCAGAAAACATTGCTAAAATTAGCAGATTTAGAAAGGTTGAGGATAAGAAGAATAAACGTTTTTCTCTAAAAATTATAAACACTATTAATTTTCAAATCAGAATTGACTAGTTTCTGCCTTTTTTAATGGACAGGCGTCATCAGTGATTTTCCATTTAAATTGTATTATAATTTGTGTCTTATAATTGTCAGATTGTCTCTATTTGATACATTTTTCAACAATCTGCCTGCTGTAAGAATCAAACCTGCGATTCTTCTTATATTACAAACCTAACAATACCAAGTCATGACCGTTTAGCTATCACACCCAAGTATGGCCTCGAATGTAATGCAGCTAAATTGCTAAATAAATTTCTGTTATTATATATTATACTCAGAAGTGACCAACATTAACAAACACAAATATTCTATTTTTAGATATTTGTTTATTTTTCTAATTTGTTTCCTTAATTAGCAACAATAAATTTGTTGAATCTACAAATATTTAATTATATTTTGAACTAAATTTTAGTTAATTGAAGGTATAAAATTAATTTGCTAAAATCAGCCAAAAATTTGTTAAACATTAGTGTACAAAGAAATCATAAAAAAGTGAAAATTTTAAAGTTTTTTAGAGATTTTTTAGATTTCTTTCAATGCGAATAAAAATCTGGACTTCTCAAAATCAGTAATCTACAATTTTGTAACAAAAAACTCTGTTGATTTTAGCAAAACATGCTGTTATTTGCATCTACTAAATTTAAGGTAAATTTAGCAAACATTTTGTTGATATTACAGTTTTTTTTTTTTTGCTGTTTTTAGCCTACAAGTATTTAGTAAAAGTTTTTGCTTATTTTAGCAGTGCAAAATTGCTTTTTTCTATTAACTAAAATTCAACCCGAATATAACTATAATTTGGTAAATTTTGCAGATTTATTTTTATCATACTAATATTTAGCAAAAAAAATTAACTAATTTTAGCAGTTTGTTTTGCAACGTAATTTTTTCCATATTTTGACAAATTTCTCGTTTTGTCATATTTCTGCGTTTAATGCATGTTTTGGGCACTGTGAATGCATAATTGCACTCCTAAATGCATATTTGTTTTTTAGTTTCTTTATTTACACTCCTTCCTTCCTCACATCTATTTTTTTTTCGTTTAGTTGACGAAACATAATGAACATTTTCGTTAAATTAATGAAACGTTTCTTCAAAAATTTAACGAAAAACTTCTTAAAATTAATGAAAAGCTTCATACATTTTATGAAATAAATTTTTAATGAAACTGCTTATTTGGGTAAATGAAACTTTCAATAAATAATATGAAATTTTTCATAAAATTTAATGAAAACTTACATTAACTTAATGAAAAACCAAAAATTTTACTAAATTAATAGAATTTTTTAAGTTATAGATTTTTATTTTCAATAAATATATTTATTTAAATTTTTTTTGATATTTAAGGGGATTTCAACTTGTAGAATAAGAACATAAAATAAAAATGAATGGAGCAAATTCTACATGCAAAATATATTAATGATTATTTTTTTCAAAATCCGTAAAATCATGCAAATACATGTTTCCCTTAAGTGTGAGAACAAGATAAACAGAATATCTTTGCGTATCAAAGTATTTGCGTTAAAATTGCGTCGTTTGTGAGTGAAAATTTTGCTATAAATGCATATTTCGCTTTAAATTCATATTTTTATTGCTTGTTTTTACTTACCATAAATGCATATTTTTACTTATTCTGTTTTCAATGTTTAATGCATATTTTTATTGAAATTTTCTTAAGTTTTTCGTAAAAAAAATCACACTTTCAATTACATTTTATATTTGACAAATTTAAATTCACGTTATATTAAAAATTGTTTGATTTGTTTAACTCAGCAGATTGTGATACTAACTTAGAAAATCAATAAACATGCATCTATCACAACCGTCGACGTTGACCGTTCATTTTCTTTGTTCAAAAATTTTTTAAGAACAAAACAAAACAATTAAATTTTACATTTGCAATTTTATTAAATTTAAATTTATTCAATCTCTATTTACTTCGTCTTTTAATAAAACAATGAGACTGAATTTACACTTTATTTTAAGATTAAACACTTTTTTAGTGCATGAAGTTCCTGTCCCTGGTTATTATGTTAACTTACAGTTTAAAGTATTTTGTTAATAGAACTTTTGTTTTTTTTGTTTACATATGTTTCGTTATTCTCTGTTTCTCGTTCTCTTTTCTCATCGTCTTTTTATAGACAGGCTTGCCAGACTTCGAGGTTTTCACCCATATTTGAGGTTTCCTTGATTGACTTGGGCATAAACATTTTAATCAAAAACTTGATATTTTTTGCAATGTTTAACAAGTTTTGTTTCTGTAATTTTTTTTAGAAGAACATTAAAATGTTTCCGAATCTATAAATTTTTTTTCTTTTAAATTGAAATAAAATGCTTAAAAGTCAAAAAAGAAATTATGCTCTCTTATATATTACTGTTAACAAACATATAAATTATTGATACTGCAAATTTCAGCTGGTAACGGGCATAAACATTTATTAATAAATAAGACACAAAACAAAATTAACAATCGAAAATATTGAAAACTTCAATTTGCTTCTGCTAGATGGGTAATTTTTCTTAGCGGGTTCAAATTTTCTGCATATACATTTCGAAACATATGCAAACTTTTGGTCCTGATATAATTTTGAAATTCAAAAAAGATATGAACAATTATTATTATTAATTTTTCAAACCAAGCCCATGGGCCCAAATATGGCTTACATATAACTCACTTAATAAAATACTGCTAATAGTAATTATAACATAAACTCAAATATTTACATAAATTAAACAATTTTTAAAAACATAAAATAAAATGTATATATTTAAAAGTAAAAAAGAAAATGGACACAAACGTATATAAATACTTCTCATTTATCCTTCTTCCAAAATTGTTCTTAGTGAATATAGTTGCGTTCAAATATCAGATATGAACTAGCAAATTAAATAAATTTGTGAATAAAAAAGTTTAAACATTGTTATAGCAGGCATAGTTTAGCCTTAAATACTTCGACAGAAAAGTAAAAATTTATAAGTAATAAGGGCAACAAATTCCAAATTTTAGCTACCCTAAACTGAAGAGATCGTTGAAGAATTGTTGTATTATGTATAGGATACTTCAATTGCAGGATTCTTAAAGATCTTAAAAATACAAAATGATTTAGTAAATATTCCGGACATTTAGACCTAAAAACTTTATAAAAATGTATCAACAATCGCATGTGTATAAAACTTTTAAAATTGCATCCTAGAAAATCTACTACATAATCTGAAACATGATAACGATATTTAATATTGTACACAAATCGAATAATTCGATTAAGTTTATATCTACGCACTACCTAACATCTGTAAAAACTTCAACGCAATACAACATATTGTACATCAATAAGGCGTGTGCAATGCGCTTTTTTACATAAAATGGTAGATAAAGATTCAAATAATATGATCGACGTAATTTAAAATTTATAGTAGAACACATCCAGTTTGTATGTTGATCAAAATTAAGACGTGAGTCACCTTAGTTAGTGTACATTCTCTGATATTGATACAAAGTCTCTACAAAAATTCTAAGATTTAAAACATCTTTTCAAACATCAGAATCATATAACAAATATCCAGATTCTAAAACATTTACCTTATAGTAAATAGTTAAATTCAATATAAAAAGTTTTATGGGAAAAAGTTCAGTACAACCTTATTTTAGAATTTTTTTTCTAATTAGAACTCAAAGATTTTACAAATTTTATTTAATTGAACAAATTTTTATTTAACAGCAACTAACTCTTATTAAATTTCTAAAGGAAAGTTCAAAGATATATTATGTATAGAAAATATATCTTACAAAATATATCTGCGGTTCCGTAAATTTTCCTTTTGAATTTGGTTTGTGTTGGCAAAAGTCTGGTTTTAAACTTGTCATAAAGATTTTTCTATTTGTAAAAGGTTCTAATGAAATATACTCAAGTTCTAACATATTTGTTTTAACGTTAACAAATACTTCAATCCTGATATATATTTTGCATAGTAACCCAAGTTTTCTTACATTCTGACACGTTTTTCCTATTTAAATTTGAACAAAATGTAGGTTTAGGGAATTTTATTTAATCGAAATTATTATATTGAATAAACATTTAATAAATATAAATTACATTAAACCATCCTTACTTTGTTTTATATTAAATAATTGATTTAAAGTGATTTATGAAATACCCTGCCAGCAACTACACAGAAAATTTCTTGGACGAGTTTTAACGCAAAAATATATTGATATCATGCAGATAATTCTTTTAGTGCAATATTGATATCATGCAGATAATTCTCTCAGTGAGTCAGAAATAGTCTAAAATATATATTATTGAAATTTTTGTATGAAAGTGGTTCATCCAAGTGCCTTCATTTTTGATTCAAAAATAACTCAAAAAAGATATTTAAAAAATCCTATAATGCTAATTTTTTTTTTTTTTAAATTTGAATTGTAAATTTAAGAACAGTTCTTAGTCAATTCTAAACGTATTTTTGTATTTAATGATTTTCTTAAAATTTATGCGTCTTTTATGATTCTTTTTAGAAGGCTCGTATTTTTGTCCAAAAAGTGAGTAATTTTTGACAATACATTTATGTGTTTTATTTGATTCACTTTAGACTCATAGACTCATTCACTTTAACTCATTGTTTAATAAAATAATACGTTTTGTGTAAAAATTTAAGCTACATATATGATCATGTTTCGAGGCATATTTCTGATTTTTTGGTATGCAATTTTAATAATTTTGTTCGAATTCGATTGCTATTATTCTATCATAAAGTCATGCTCTCTAATTGCTATGAATATGTACGTAGAAATTTTGTACTCTTGAATACTGGAAGAAACCTTCAATTTTTTTATCCCATTAGAAATTATATTATTCATGAACGATCATTTCATGTTGGTGTAGCTAAGTGTTGGAACCATTTACCCTTACCACTTAGATCTTTACATTCAAGTGTAAACTTGTAGAATATGCTTCTGTAAATGATATTTGATGTGTAAAAATTTTCAAACACATTCAAGTTTAAACTTGTAGAATATGCTTCTTTAAATGATATTGATGTGCAAAAATTTCCAAAAAATTTTCAAAAATTCTCATTCTATTTTCATTTTAACTTTGCTTTCCATTTAATAAGATTTAACTTTGAATTAAAACATTTTAAACTGCAATACATTTTGTCATGTGCGTTTATGCCATATTCTTTAATAACACTTTTAAACTTTTTACTTAAATTTTTGTAAGTTAAACTTGCTAATATACAAACTGTTTTATATTGATAGCGATTCCTATTCTATTCTCACCTTCACCATTCACCTCAATTTTCGAATCGCATTATATTCCGTGTATTAAATTTATGTCCCATTTTGATTTCTGATTTTTCAATATTTGTTTTTTGTAAAGACGATTGGACAATAAAAAATTTATAAATATGTATTATTTGAGGGAAAATGAGGTTCGAAAGCTGAGGTGAATGGTGAAAGTGAGAATAGGAATCGCTACCATTGTTAGAAAATAGCATATTTAAGGTTTTATAGTTTTAACTGAATAATCAAGTTCATTGTTAATGTTGGTCTACCAACTATATATGGCCCGAAGGGTTCGGTAGGTTTTTTGAAATAAATGAAATTAAATTAAAAAGTATCAACATTTTACCGGCTGGGTAATTTAAATTTTATGCGAATTGATTAAAAAAAAGTTTAACTTCACCTATTGGGGATATTTTTGATTAATTTTAGGGATAACATGAAAAACTTGATCTGGCAAGCATGTTGCTCTGCTCCAGTATTTATAAAACTCCGTTAGTAGTGTACATAATGATGACGTCATAAATAAGAACCACCACCACCAAACAAACAGTAGACTAAAAGAGAAAAAAATTCTATTTAGTGGATGTTTAGTTAGAATATTTTTTGCGTTTGTCTCGTGAGGTTGTTTATTGTGCGGACCGAAAAGTGTCGGTATTGTCAGAAATAATAAATTTATAAAATTGACAACGTGTGTTTTTATTAATAAAAAAAGTGTGTATACATAAATACAAATAAAAAATTAGAAATTAATTAAATAAATATTAAAATTAAAGAATTTCAAAAGAAATCACGCAAAACTATAACCAACAACTTAAGCAAATATTGTTTAAAATCTGATAAGAAATAGCAATTTTTTTTTTGTAATTAACTCATTCCTGTCAATGACGTCTCGGTTAATAAGTTAATACCAGCGAGAGTGTTGGGTGGGGTGGTGTTTAATTGTTGTTGTTTAACATATTTTATAAATTTTATACCAATACTAAATATAAAATTTAACAAAATATACAAGTGTGATCAAATAAATTAATAAAAATTTATTAAATTCCTAGTGTTTTTGTTATTATTCATTTAATGATATCTCTCCCAACAAAAAATAATCAAAAAAAAAAAAAAAACTTAAAAAAAAAGTAATACCCCACTCTCTTCTCTTTTAATGAAATTGTTTAAACATATTTCAAAGCAAACTTTAAGGAGTAGCAAACAAGTAAATGTAACAGTAATGTCAACGTGCTAAACAAATTTTTTAATTAAGCGATTTTTTTTTATACAAATCTTTAGCAATTAGCACAATTAAAAATTTTAATAAATATCTCGTGATTTAATAAAAAAAAATATTAATTAATTAATAAAAAATTAAGAGAATCAATAAAAAAAATAATAAAATTATTTAAAAATATAAAAAAATTATTGAAAAATATATTCAATGCCTATTTTAAAGGAAATTATTAAATAAAAAAAATGTGTGATAATTAAAAAAAAAAATATTAACGGTCTGTTTTTACAATACGTGTATAATTTCAGACGAACGTGTGGCACCCGAACGAATACGTAAGGAAATGAGTTTTTATAATTCGTTCGCCTGACTTACGTTTGAGTACGTTAAGCCTTATGTTATATCAAACAGTAGAGATTGCCATGACATTGCTTTTCGGTTTTTGTTAGTTTATTTCATATACAAATAACTCATTTTTCGTTGTTAGATGGCAACCCAACACTATAATTGAAATATAAACAAAAACAGCTGATTTTTTTCTTAAAAAAAAATGAATTTATTTTGTTTAGAAATTAATTTATTTTGTTTTAAAAGTGGAGATAAAAATATAATTTGTATAAAAAAACAAAAATATTTACAACTAAAAATGTAGATAAATATAAATATAAATGAAAATAAAAATAAAAATCATTATTCTTTTTTGTATTACAATTTTTTGTTAAAAAGTATTACAGTGAAACCCGGTTAAGATGGACTCCGAGGGACCAAAAAATTAGTTCGTCTTAAGCGAGGTTCGTATTAAGCGGGTATTTTTAACGACTAAAAATATGTATTTATTAAAACAAAAACAAGATTTTTACATAAATAAAAAGTAAAATTAGCATTTCATGCATTCACAATTAAAAATTCAATTAAAATTCTTCAATTAAAATTCTTCATTTAAAACAAAAAAATATGTTATTTTTTCTGAATGACTGAATTAACGATTTCATTCGTTATAAATTTTTCTATTGCCAAAATATGATTGTCAGCTTCTTCGGCACACGATTTTGTTTGAATATATTACTTGACAAATTTTCAACATCGGCGGGATTAACAATTTCCAATATTTCTTCATTAAAACATTAGCATCTATATCTAGAAAGTCATCCACGGATATGAAATTCATATTATTTCTATCCCATTAAACGGATAAAGAGTGTACTAAACATGGTAATTTGTATGAAAACGAGTTTTTGGGACTGCTTAAAACAGTTCGTAATAACCGAGGGTTCGTATTAACCGAGTTCGTATTATAAGATGTATTTTATATGAATATTTTTGCCAAAACGTCGGGACTTTTAAATTAGTTCGTATTAACTGAGGGTTTGTCTTAACCGAGTTTTACTGTATTTTTTTTTTTTTAATATTAAATTGTGTTGCCTTTTTTCTTTGACGAATACTTTTTTGTGAACGTCTGTTTTTGACGTTTGTGACGTTTCAAATCGCATTGTGGAAACCAAAAAAAGAGACGAAAACGACAACTCTTACGTTTTCACTCAATTCAAAGTGACATTTGCATTACAAAACCCCAAAATGAATTTCTTCACTCATTTACACGAATTTTTTGAGTGACACGTCTTACAAAAACAGACCGTAAATTGTACCATTAATAATATTAATACAAATATTTAAAAAAAATAAATTAAAAAAAAAAACCTTTAATTTTATACTTTGTGATAATCCACTATATTATACTTCGAAATGAAAAAAAAATTTATTTAAAAAAAAAATCTAAATTTATTTAAACTAATTGAAAAAAAAAAATTGCTAAACATTTTTGCTAAAACTACTAAAAATTAGTTAAAAATCACATTAAAAAAAAAAATGCTAAAATTAGCAAATTTTTTTTTGCTAAATATTAGTAAGATAACAATAGCAAAAAAAAACTGTAGAATTTATATTTAGTTATATTTAGTTATACATATTTGAACTAAATTTTAGTTAATTGAAAGTAACAATTCAACTGCTATAATCAGCAAAAAAAATATGCTAAATGTTAGTAGACAAAAATAAATCATAAGAAATTGTTTTTTTTATTGCGATTAAAAATCTGTCATTCTGAAATTAGCAATCTACAATTATTTACGAAAAATATCTGTTGATTTTAGCAAAATATACTGTTATTTGCATTAAACTAAATTTAAGATAAATAAAGCAAACATTTAGTTGATATAACAGTTTTGGTTTGCTGCTTTTAGTCTACAAATGTTTAGTCATAGTTTTTGCTAACTTTAGCAGAGTAAATGGCTATTTTCAATTAACTAAAATTCAACTCGAATATAACTAAAATTTTGTTAAAAGATTTGTTTTTGCTGTACTTATTTCATTAAGCCCTTTGGCCCTTTGTTCCCAATAGGAACCACAGGACATAATATATATATATATTTCATTAATATTTAGCAAAAACAATCTGTTAATTTTAGCAATTTTTCTGCAACGTAATTTGTAACAAGTTTTTAGTTGCTTTTTGAGCTATTTGAACAGGTTTATTTCTATGAGTGTATAAACAAAAAATAGTAGCTTTTAAAAACTTCATTTTATTGATTACATTTTTTTAATAGAATTCGACAACAACATATAAAAAGTTTTTAAAATCGTCTAGTTTTTGGCTGTAGTCCAAATTGGTCTTAAGCTATATCAAGTTGGCTGTGTTTCCAGGGTATCAATTATATATCTTTTTTATGACACACGACAATGAAATGAAACTTAAATAATTATCATTTCGGGGATGGACTTAATTTTGTTTATTCATCTCATGGCTTATAAATGTCATATGAAACCTATGCATCAAAAATTGTTACATTTACGTTGTTAAAACGAGAATGATATAGGTGTCATTTCATTGTCGTGTGTCGTAAAAAAGATACATAATTGATACCCAGTACTTTTTCAAGATATTTTTAAAATTAGATATATTAAAAAAAAAAAATACACTAAAAAAAAGTCAGCAAATTTTTTGCTGATTTAACAAATTTTTTTGCTGATATTAGCAATTTTTCTGTAATTATCGATCCTCCCATCAAAAATGTTGCTGACTTTACTGACTTGTTTTTTTAGTGTACGAATTTATTTAAAGCACAATTTCTACTACAAACAAAAACTGGTAGTTTTTCAAAAGCTAATTAAGTTTTTGATTCATATAAAATTTTGACAACATAAAAAAAAGTTTTCAAAACCTACCAATTTTTGGTTGTAGTATAATTTGAGCTTAAATCAAGTTGGCTTTTTTAAGTAAATCGAATTTTTTAAGTTTTCAAATAAAAAGCCTTGAAAAGATTTTAAAAATAGCCAACTTCAATCTTTCAAATATTCAAAATGCAACTCTAAATCATTAACCCAGAAAACAGACTTGGTAGTAGCAACCGTTTTTGTAGTAAATCGGTTGCTTCGGTTGTGGCGAACGAATTTTTCAGTTGTGACAACAATTATTCGATTAAAACAATAGACATTTGGCACGACCAGAGAACTTCGATTGCCTCAACAGAATTTCGGTGATAACTACCGAAAAATTTGATAGATACAAATACGGTTGCTACTACCGAGTCTGTTTTTTGTTTGTTCATAATCTAGCTATTTTGCTTGAACTCTAGCAGTTTGCTTTATGGTCTATATATTATTTTTTTTTTAATAAAGTTTAAAATTTTGAAGTATAAATTTTGTGGTTTTATCATTTGCAATCTTAAAATCAAACCAATCTTACTTTTAAAGGTTTTTCAAAGTGTGTCTAGTTTTCTTTTAAGTGCAAAAGTGTTGAAATTTTATTTCTAAATATACCAAAATATCTTAAAATTTATTCTAATCGACTCTATAAAAGGATTACCAGCTGCACTTATTGATTAACAACATCAACCATGGGCAACGTTCATACAACAGGTCCCAATGAGGCTTTAATTGTTTCAGGTATGTTCCTTTTTCTATTCGTTGTAAATTAATTCATAATGTGCGATAAATTCTTTAAACTCCACAAAATTTTAAGAAATAATTAAAAGTTGTATTTGTTCGACCTTTCAGTTTTAATAACATAAAAACGCTCGAGCTCGAGGCCAGTTGTAGTTAATATAAAATTAATTTATTTCTCAATATTTCGACATTCGTCGAATGTCATCTTCAGGAGAAGTATATTTAATGTTTACATAAAAAACACAGCTTAGAACTATCGTTGTTTGTTTGCCACCATCGGATAGTGCAATATCCGATAGTGCAATATCCGATGGTGACAAACAAACAACGATAGTTCTAAGCTGTGTTTTTTATGTAAACATTAAATATACTTCTCCTGAAGATGACATTCGACGAATGTCGAAATATTGAGAAATAAATTAATTTTATATTAACTACAACTGGCCTCGAGCTCGAGCTCGAGCATTTTTATTTTATTAAGAAATAATTAATAAGCTCCCTATGGGAAATTAAGACGAATTGCCATCATACCGATCCCCTTATAGGAAATGGAAATACATGTCATAGGAAGGGAAAATTTACCCCTTGTGACATTCCACAAACCTAACCTTGAATATGTGAATGGATTAACCTAGAACATGCCACAGAACTATCTTAACAGAAAAAGTTCGGTGATTGTCCCAGGTTCGGTCTCTGACTGTCGTAAGGGGTCAATTTCTCTCTCCTATGACAACGCCATGTAAAAGTGACAGCTCTGTTCCATATAAAGGGATCGGTATAGTGGAACTTCGTCTAAGGGCACCTGTTTCGAAAACCTCTTCCATTTAAAAAAATTAAATACTCGAATTTGCTGACTTCCAACACTTCTTAAGGCATATCTAGACTTTAAAGAACCCCGCTAGAGATTGAGAAATAGACACCTCTACATAGCTTAAATCATTCACAATAGCGCTATTCAAATTGGAGCCCCGCTAGAGATTAAAAAAGAAACCTCTAGATATCTTAAATCATTCACAATAGCGCTATTTAAATTCGTAAAATCATTCACATTAGAGCTATTTATTTTATCTCTATTCAATAGTTGTCTCTCTCGTGTATACACACAGAGAAATAAAGTGACAACCGAATTGAAAAGTGTATTTTAATGGTAACAACGTATACATTTAGTTACTACAAACGATATTTACATTAGATTTTTGAATATTTTAAGAGTTACAAATAAAATTCTGTTGAATTAACCGAACTTTGTTATGAAAGCTAATGTTAAGTTGTGCCAACCGACTGAAATTCACAATAACCGAATTTGAGTAGTAGTAACCGAATTTCAGTTGGCAAATAGCTATAAATTTTCTCTGTGTGTATGTGCCTTAAGGAATAGAAAATAAATGTCCATGGAGAGTGGGACCTTAATTAAATTAGAACACTCAGGAAACTTCTGCTTTAAAAATATGTAGTAGTTTGTGTTGTAATATAGTTTCTTTATTTTTAATGTAAATGTCAGTCATTTGTAGAACAAATACAATTTTTAGTTCATTTAAAAAAACAAACCATATCAAATGACTGTTTTATGATTTTACATTACAGTAGTTTTTACAGTAGTTTTTTGTTATTTTAAAAAATAAAAATAAATAAATGGTTGTTAATTTTTAACTAACATGTGGTGCATTTTTACTATAATTGTTAGTCATTCTTTGAACATTAAAAAACAAATGACAATGTTAGTTGAATTTACTGAAATGTAAGTCGTCCTTTCTTTAAGTGAAATTTCATTTGTTTTTAACAACATTTGCAGTGGCCTCTACCTACATTTTATTCTAAGTATATTTGCTTTTTTTAATTAGAAAAATTAGTAAAAAAAACTAACCCTATTATATTTATATAATATTATTAATAACTGCACAATTTTGACGTTTTTGCTTTTTTATAGCGTTCTTTTTTTTGGCCAAAACTACCAAAAAAAAAATGTTCTTCTATTCTTTCAATAGAAATTTTCTAAACATGCTTCCATATTATTTTTATATGCGAAATATATGATAAAAAAAACTCTTGTTACAAAATTTGAAATAACTACATTAAATAACTGTAACTTGAATGCAGTGGTTTTTGTAGGTTATTTAAAAAATCAACTGTGAATAGCGTTGCAATTTTTTTTTCCAAGTAAATCAACTGCAATATCAGTTAAAATAACTGCAACCGCTTTACTACACAAATAACAGTAATGAAGTAAGTTTTATACAATTTTTTTTATTATAAAGGAGCCATATTTTGTGAATCAAGGGGCATAGAGAGATTCTAAATAAGGGGGTCTAATCAGACACCATTTTTGCGTTAATTTTTTTATATTTGATCCAAAGAAAATATATATGTACATATTGGATATCAATAAAATTTTTTTGAATTGTGAATCCAACGCTGCATAATATATCCTCAAGCGTGTCCAAGATTTTGAGCTATTCATTAAAGAAAAAAGACGTAAGCGACACTTTGGTGTCACGAAATATGTAAAAAATCTGTTGATCCTATGGGAATTGGCGCTAACGTCGGATTTTGTTTTTTATGAAACTCGTAACGGTATTTAAGATAGTTAAGAAATTTTAAGGAATGAAAGATTTTCATCAAAAACCGAAAATCGAAAATCGTGGCTTTGACGTCTTTTTTTTTGGCAGGTTAGGACTCGATATATGTGCTTAATTTCAACAAATTTAGAACTGGTGTGGGAAATTAATTGGTTGGTTTTAATTATTTTAACTAAAATAAAGGGTCCGCCAAATAACTTTTGTTTTTTTGAGAATGCTATAAAAGAAAACTACTGAATATTTTCTCAAATTTCTTTTTTTATTTGAAAGTACAATCCTTCCGGTTAATAATGGAAAATAATTTCATTCAAATGACTGCCTCGGCTGGCCATGCAGTAGCCTACACGATCGGTATAATTTTTAAGCACATCGATTGTGTGCAGCTGTATTTCACCAATGGCTTCACGAATATTGTCCTTTAAAGCGTCAGTTGTCTCTGGCTTGTTGGCGTTACACTTATCTTTGACGGCACCCCACAAATAATAGTCCAACGGTGTCAAATCGCAGCTCCGAGCTACGGAGCTGACGGTTCTTCTCATCTTCCAAAATCCGTACGCAATTTTCGTACACATTCTGCTACATTACCATGATTTTCAAAGTAATGTCGCAATATTTCCCAGCATTGTTCAAGCGTATACACAACCATATTCGTTCAGCGGAAGGATAAAACTAATTATATGTCAAATCAGACATGAGCTAAGTGTTACGAAATAAGCACTAGTTGAAAAAAAAACGTTAGATGGCGGACCCTTTATTAATGTTTATAAATGACTCTTTTTTCAATTTTCGAATAGCTGGAGTTTTTAAAAATTCCCAGGAATTGGGAAATCAAAAACCAAAATTTTTAATATCTGAAAATATTCCTAAATAAACTAATAAATAATTGAAGGGCTTATTGTAAAAACTTGATAAGCCACATTATATTTTTAGTTTGTTTTCGCCTATTAAAGGTTGAAAGAATGCAACAAATATGACTTTTGCAGGACACATATATTCTAGGCACTTGTAATAATTGATTAAGCAAGAAGTCTTGATCAATGGATGTCTAGAAAACAGCTAAAATTAATAAAACGACAAATGTGACTTATCATGTTTTTACAATAAGTCCTTCAAAAATTATATATAAGTTTTTTTTTTGCGATTCTTTGGAGTTCCCAGAAATGCTGCGTAAAATTTTTTAGTTTCCGGGAGTGAACAAATATGGGAATTTGAAAAACTCTTATCTTATTTAACTTACTACTATTTACTATTTTTACTACAGCAAAAATAATTCAATATAAAAATAAACAAATCTTTTCAATTGTTGTACAAACATACACGAACAGACTGATTGTCTACAGGTTCTTTTTTGATTGACGTACTTACTCCCGCAATTAAAAACATTTTATATGAAAAATGTTTAATAAGTTTTTTCATAAGTATGAAGTACTTAAATTTCATTCACACCAAATAAATGAAGAAATGATGTAATCGATGGCAAAACACAATTTTTGTTTAGTTCTATAAAAAAAACATAAGCACTTAAATATACATATTTACATACATATACTATTAGCATGTATACATATTTGGATCATATACTTTCTTATATACAAACAATATATAAAGCTCTCTTTACCAACTGTCCAGTTAATTTATTTTAACTTTTATTATAACTAAAGAAGATCATATGTTGTTCTACGAGGGCGGAACAATAAGTCCGTGACTTTTTGAATGCTACACAGTTTTTTTTTTGCGAAAAAAAGATAATTTTTCAACATAATCTCCTTTTAGCTCAATACACTTAGTCCAACGTTTCTCCAATTTTTGTATCCCTTCCAAAAAATAAGATTTTTCGAGGTCCATAAAATAGGGTTTTGTTTGATCAATAAGTTCATCGTTAAAGCTAAATCTCTTTCCACCGAGCCATTTCTTTAGGTTTGGAAATAGGAAAAATTCACTGGGGGCTAAATCCGGAGAATATGGCGGATGAGGTACCAATTCGTAGCCAAATTCATGGAATTTTGCCATTGAGACTGTACACGTGTGCACCCGTGCATTATCTTGATAAAAAAGAGCTTTTTTCTTGGCCATATGGGGTCGTTTTTTTTTTTTAAATCCTCGTTAAATCGGTCCAATAAGTTGGCATAATATTAGCCGTTTATTGTTTTTCCCTTTTGAAGGTAATCGCTGTGGATTATCCCGAGTGCATCCCAAAATACTTCTGCCATCGCCTTATTGGCCGACAAACTTGCCTTGGACTTCTTTGGAGCCGGTTCACCCGTAGAAACCCATTGTTTAGACTGCTGCTTAGTCTCCGGAGTTTTGTAATGGATCCATGTTTTTATCCACAGTTACAAAACGCCGCAAAAACTCATTCGAATTGCGGTTAAACAACTCCAAACAATCCTTTGAAGTTGTCACACGATTACGTTTATGGTCAATTGAGAGCAAACGCGGCACCCATCTTGCAGACAGCTTTCCTAAACCCAACTGATCATTTAAAATGGAAACCACACTGCCATATGAAATGCCTATGGTATCAACAATCTCACGCACTTTTACTCTTCGATCGGCCAACACCATATCGTGGATTTTTTCTACATTTTCGGGTGTATTGACCTCAATTGGCCGACCACAACGAAAGTCAGTAAACCACTTTTTTTACCATTGAAATCAATAGTGCAGAGACCCTATAGTATTTATCAAGCTTTTCCTTTGTTTGATTAACGGTTTTTTTTCTCAAAAAATAATGTTTAGAGCACTCGAAATTCACTTTTTTCAATTTTTAAAAAAATCCATGAGGTTGTATGTTTTGAACAGCTGTTAAACGCAAAGTAAATGACGGAACTTGCTCAAAATTTGACAGTAGTCTATTAACAGGTGGTACTTAATGGGAGCAGTGTTGCATTTCATATAACTACGAGGGAAGTTCGAAAAGTCAGGGACTTATTGATCAGCCCTCGTACCTACCCACAAACTGTTACTGAACAGTTGCGATGTTCAATATTCCACGAATATTTTCTCTAAAACTAAGCCGAGTAGCACGCTTAAATTTTCGGAATCAATAGAGGAATATCCAAAATTATAAAAAAAAAAAAAATTTTAGCGACTTTTATATATATAAAAATTTAGAACTAGTTCTGAATTTTTTCAAAATTAAACAAATTCCAATTGTCACATTTTTATCATTTCTCAAATTCTGTTAAATTATAATAAATCATTTATTAAAGAAATCTATGCAATATTTAACTACGCCTATTTTACGCATTATTTTTTTGTTTTTGAAAAATTTAAATATATAAACTTTCACACGGTATTGATTGAATCAATTACATATTTTGTAATATTGATAAATTTTTTGATTCAATTCAATCAGCTTTAAAATGACAATGGCTTCTTTGTTCAACAAAATTTTTAATTGAAAAAATTAAACTAATCTCCACACCAACCGTAAAGTTAAATTTTGTTTTTCCATTTATTTAAAAATCGGCTAAAATTTATTTTTACTTTTATTATAACTAAAGAAGATAAGACGTTGTTCTATCGACCTAGACATTGTTACTGAACAGTTGCGATATTCAATATTCAACGAATGTTTTCTCTAAAATTGAGCCGAGTATCACGCTGAAATTTTCTGAAACAATAGAGAAATATCAAAAAAAAAAAAAAAAACTTTTATATAAAAATTTGGAGCTAGATTTGAATATTTTCAAAATTAAACAAATTGACATTGTCACATTTTCATAATTTCTCAAATTCTATTAAATTATAATCTATGCAATATTTAACTGCGACTATTTTACCTATTTTACCCATATTTTTTTTTTTTGAAAAATTTAAGTATTAAAACTTTCACACGTTATAGTCATCACTTGTATTGATTGAATCAATTACTTATGGCCTGTTTCTCGATTTCGAAAGAATGCTTTCTTTCGCTTTCTAAGCGAAAGAAAATTGATTTGGGTTTCTCTAACTAAATTTTTATGCGAACGATGACTTGAAGTACAAGTCGAATGAAAACGTAACAGTTTTCATACAAAATTTGGTTTCTCTATTTCGAACGAGTTGTCAACAGTGCGAACGTAAATGTCAAAACCAGTCACTTGCCTTTTTGATTTCGAGTAACAAAATATTTTCAAAAAATATATCATTCATTCCATTAGAAAACGCAAAAAATCTGAACACGGGTCCTCTGATTTTGTTTATTTTTTGTACATTAATACTCTATGGTCCCATTTGTACATTTCCTTTTTCAGATCTCCAAATTTGTAAAAACTCGTGATTTTATGCACGTTTTTAGTTGTCATAAATATCAAAAAAATGCAAAAAGCACTTCACTTTGAAGTACCATAACTATTTAATTGTATATCGCATGTTATTAATTTAAACGATATATTGAAGATGCACTTGTCTTCTTTATAAATGGATTTTTTAAACAAAATGATTGCTAAAAAAATGAATACTTAATGCCAATGCAGTTTTCTAATGCATTTTTCAAAACTTTCTCCTCCAACGATTTTCGAAAAAAAAATACAGTTTACTAAAATATGGAATATCAGCTAAGTATACAAATACTGATTTTTATGGAACAAACATGTCTTTTGTTTTTAAGGATTTTTAAAAAAAAAAAATTATTTTTTTATTCTATAAAATGGAAATATTTTTATGAAGCACTTTTAGCATTTTTATCAAATTTATGAAAATTAAAAACGCGCATAAAATCGCGAGTTTTTACAAATTTCGAGATCTGAAAAAGGCTATGTGTAAGTGGGACTATAGAGTATTCATGTACAAAATATAAAAAAATCGGAGAACCTAAAAAAAAAAAATCCTCATTTTTCAATGTTCTTTGCTGGAATGAATGATATAATAAAAAATTATAAATATTTAAAAAAAAAAGAATGGATAACAAAAGGTAAGAATAAAATAACACGAATATTTGGAGTTTTCAAGATCTTTAAATTTCAGCTTAATGAAATCCACAATGAAACAGCTGAAAACACTGGTGGACTTTTTTGATTTTCTTCTTTTGATTTATTAAATTTTCTTTTGTTTTATTTATTTGTTTTATTTATTTATTTGTCATATACAGCTGATCACTGTTAAGTAATGTTGTATTTATCTTCAAACAATTTAGTAGTATTTTTGTTATTTGTAAAGGAAATTGTAATAGAAGTTTAAAATATCCGGTCTGGCACCACTATGATTTGTAAATACGTAAAAGACAAAAATTGACACACGTAAGTATAGGCGAACGATAGCTTTCGAAATAGAGAAACCCAAATTGATTCCAATTCGAGTGACTGGCTTGCGTTCGCTTAGGTTTTCGTTCGAGATCGTGGAACAGGTCATTAATTTGTAATATCGATAAATTTATGATTAAATCAGCTTTAAAATTAATTGACTATGGTTTCTATGTTCAACAAAATTTGAAAAATTGAAAAAATTAAAAAATATATGTTTTTCAACGAGGCGTTTTGTACGCAAAGTCTCATATGTATCTTGATTTTTGATTAAAATATTTGAACTTTTCCACATTGATGAACTTTTTTATGCTTTAATAAATTTGCCATTTTATAAGTAACAGCCTAAATTAATGCAAGTCCTATAATTTTAAGATGGATAGTTAAATTATTTTCAATTAAAAGAAAACCCCTGAAATTTTTTTTATATTTTTTCAAGGCAAAACTATGATCGATTTTGAGCTCTTAATAATATCCTCAACTTAGTTACAGAAAGAAACAATTGTAATTTTAGCCGTAAATTTTTGAAAAAAAATTTCCCGCTGAGAATTTTCTTATAAGTAAACTGAGTTTGTAGGTATTTTTATCTACAAAAGGTTTCTTCAAATTTGATTAAGTCAAATACTTGTTTGATTTCATTTCATTTCCTTTCTATTAACATTTTTTTTTTTTTTTTTGTATATGTATATTATATTATGCTGTTGAAATCCTTTAAATTTCAACTCTAATATTTTTATTCTCTATATATTATTTTCTCTTTTTATACTGTTTCCGTGTTATGCTCTTTTAACATATTGTTTATTTACAAAATTTTTCCGGAACACGTTTGAGTAAAGTTAAGCATCAATCCCATCACACCACCACTTTTACGATTCAAAGTTCATAGAACAAGTAGTATGTAGTAAAAAAAATTTTATAAAAATTAAAAAGAAAAAATAATACCGGCCGGCGCCATTTATGTTTATACAATGTTGCTTTCAAAAGAATTACAGGAAAAATAAAAATAAGGAGACCCACATCTACGTAACCCCCCCAGTAAGTGTTGTCAATTTAGTGATTTTAATCACACTATTTAGTGTATTTTTAATGCCTTAACATTATGAAATATATTTATATATACTCAGGGAACTTCTGCTTTAAAAATATGTAATTGTTTGGGTTGTAATATAGTTTCTTTTCTTTTTAATGTAAATGTCAGTCCTTTGTAGAACAATTTAAATTTTTTACTAACCTTGTAGTTCATTTAGAAAAACAAACCACATGAAATGACTGTTTTATGATTTTACATTAATTTTTTACAGTAGTTTTTTTTTCTATTTAAAAAAATAAATGTTTGTTTATTTTTTACTAACATATGTGTTTAATTTTTACTATAATTGTAATTCATTTTTTGAACATTAAAAAATAAATGACAATGTTAGTTGAATTCACTGAAATGTAAGTCGTCCTTTCTTTAAGTGAAATTTCATTAGTTTTTAACTACATATGCAATAGTCTTTACCTACATAGTATTCTAAGTGTATATATATATATATATATATATATATATATATATATATATATATATATATATATATATAAATATATGTATGCACAGCGCATACTCTAGAGACATTTATTCGTTCCCCCGCATAGTTTAGGGACATTTGCTTCCTTTGGGGACTGTCCGCAAAGTTTTCGCGCCTTTTCATACATCTAGCGTATAAGATGAGGACAATTGGTTCTATACACCGCATATTTCGGGGACAATTTTGGGCGTGTCCCTAAAGTATGCGCTGTGCATACATATAAAGGGTGTCCCAAGAAGAACGCAATTTTTAAATCTGACAACATTCGAAGTGTCATTGTTTGACATTTGAACAATTGTTATTGTTTGCTAGTAGAAGGTACGAGGTTAGTAAAAATGGAGCGCTACACGAATGAACAACGCATTCTCAGTTCGTTAATTGGGTATTGGAGAGACAACATGAAAATGCTGATTTTGCCGATAAAATCATCTTCAGTGACGAGGCCCATTTTCATCTTGATGGCTTCGTCAATAGGCAGAATTGTCGCATTTGGGGTGAGGAAAATCCTCGAGTGATTCACGAGAAGCAAATGCATCCTTAACGTGTCACTGTGTGGTTTTTGGGCTGGAGGAATCATTGGACCTTTTTTTATGAAAATGAGGCAGGTCAAGCGCAAACAGTCAATGGTGTTCGGTATCGTGAAATGATAACCAGTTTTTTCTTGCCTAGAATTGAAGAAATGAATGTGGAGGGCATGTGGTTCCAACAAGACGGCGCCACATGTCATACAGCCAGAGAAACAATTCAATTGCTGCATCAGTCATTTCCCGTTCGTGTTATTTCGCGTTTTGGAGATCAGAATTGGCCGCCTAGATCGTGCGATTTAACACCACTAGATTTTTTTCTTTGGGGTTTTTTGAAGTCGATGGTTTACGCGAATAAGCCGACGACGACTCAAGCCTTAAAAGAGGAAATTGGACGCTGCATTAATGAAATACCGCAGCATTCATGCAAAACGGTCATTGAAAATTTCATTAAAAGATCGCGTGCATGCCAGCAAAGCCGCGGCGGCCATCTGCACGATATTATGTTCCATACATAACCTCATTCTGTCTACTTTACGATATAATAAAGTTTCACGATTTTTTTTTAAATATCTGTGTTTTTTTTCTAAAATTTAAAAATTGCGCTCTTCTTGGGACACCCTTTATAAAGGGTCCGCCATCTATAGTTTTTTTTCAACTAGTGCTTATTTCGTGAATGGTAACACTTAGCTCATGTCTGATTTGACTGATAATTAGTTTTATCCTTCCGCTGAACGAATATGGTTGTGTATACGCTTGAACAACGCTGGGAAATATTGCGACATTACTTTGAAAATCATGGTAATGTTGCAGAATGTGTTCGAAAATTGCCATTTTTCTCCGAAAATGAGCAAGGAGTGGCCGTTACAGTCAATGGCGATCGTTATCGGGCCAACGAATTTTTGTTCACAAAAATTGAAGAGGAGGATATTGGCAACATTTGGTTTCAACAGGACGGAACAGGAATCCATTGGTGAAATACAGCTGCACACAATCGATAATGTGCTTAAAAATTGGACCGATCGTGTAGGATACTGCATGGCCAGCCGAGGCAGCCATTTGAATGAAATTATTTTCCATTATTAACCGGAAGGATTGTACTTTCAAACAAAAAAAGAAATTTGAGAAAATATTCAGTAGTTTTTTTTATAGCATTTTCAAAAAAAAAAGTTATTTGGCGGACCCTTTATATATATATATATATATATATATATATTAGGGTTTTTTACGGGAATTCCCGCCAATTTTCCAATCCCGAAATCCCGGGAATTACTGCGGGAATTCCCGGGAAATTTTTTTTTTGTGATATCAACTCATGGTGATTGCCTGGTGTTATTATATTACGGTGGCAACACCGTTTTTTAGTTTTAACAACAGCCGTTTGTGTTTTGACGGCCAAAAAACTGAAAATATTCAGAAATTGTTTGACGCTTTACTAACAATACGGCCCACTTCTGTTGAAAGTGAAAGAGTATTTTCTCTTACAGGACTATTGGTAACTAAAATTAGAAATAGACTTTCTGATGAGACCATAAATGCTCTAACAGTATTGAAAACTTATTTTAAGAATCAAAAAGAATAAGTTTTTATTTTATTTAATTTTTTATTTTTAAATGTACACATACTTTTTTAATGTATATGAAAGAACTGAATTAATTTATTTTGTTGTTTGTAATTTATTTTGGTGTTTTTAACATAAAAACTTTTAAAAAGTTTGAACTTAATGTGATTTTTTTTTAAATAAAATATAATTAATAAATTAAAAAACCAAAATTTTTTATTTTATTATAGAGCGGGAATTCCCGGGATCCCGGGAAATGAGAAAATGAATCCCGCTCTCCCGGGAAATGTTAAAGTCCGGGAAATGAAAAACCCTAATATATATATATATATTTTTTTTTTTTTTTTTTTGATTCATTATTTTACTTCGGTGGTTCTAAGTGCTATGGGAACACAGAAGGTGGACGCAGCGATACATATAAGTGATAGAAAACTCATTTTTCTAAATTAATGTTGTCGTCACCGGGAATCGAACCCGGGGCCATCCGTGTAACAGTCCAACGCGGTAACCATTACACCACAAGGCCCACTAACCCACCCACCTCTCCTCCTCTGGCCTGGAGCCAGCATAAACCTATTCTGCTTTCTAGTTGGTTGGCATCACTTTTTTTCTACACAATAACGTTATTATATTATTGAAGTCGTTGTCGTTGATTGTGTATGATACTTCATATAATTTACGTATTTACGTAGCGCAGAGCAAAAAATCAATATTCCTTTTACAACAAAACAAAAAAAAAAAAAAAAAAAAAAAGTTGAAGTTGGTTTACTCAAAAGACATTGTCCTTGTTAAATATTTTTTTCTTCTTCTTCTTCTAATGCTCGTGTTGATTTTCCAAAAATTGAATGTCAGTGGCCTTTTACAATGCCAAACTTTTTTTTTTCTAGTTTCCTTTTTTGTTAAGATTTTCCTTTTTATCTTTATATGAATATCTAACTAATGAATATGACTTCCTTTTATCGTGACTCGTATTTAAGTACATTATTTTTATCTTTTTTATTATGTTCTATTATTTTTAATTCTATAGAGTTTTCTTAAGTTTAGACTTTATCCTATTGTTAATTTGTAGTTAAAAACTAACATGCTGTCACAAGTTTAAAGTGTTGGTTTAGGTAACACCACCGATGAAATCCATTGCTGTATATTACGCTTACATTTTCCTTGGCATGCCATTAAGTGATTCCATTATATTGCCGTTATCTTAATGGGCTTGTTTGGAAAATGAATAATTATAATCTGTACAAAACTTTCGGGGAAGGGGACTGGTCCCAGATGGCACGCAGAACAGGTCACAAAGAGGCAGGGACCTTTACTAGGTCGCAGCTTTTATATGAAAGGTATTGGCCACTTTAACATGGTGTTGTCTTAGGATGGGGGGGGGGGGGGGGGGGTGCAATTGCCACCTTTTGAACACTTGGTGATGTGTTAGGTGATGAGTCTAAAAAAGATTTTCAAATAAATTAAACAAACTACAATCTTCGTATCAGTAGGGACCAAGCCCAGAACGTTCTGCTAACAGGGAATACGCTCTGAACTAATGTTGCATATGACCAACTTCAAAAATTTCCGGCACCTGTTGAAACCGACATTAGATGCCTCTTATTTTTCAAGGTTTTTTGAATTGAGAGGAACAATGGATAGGACCAGGTTTAATATACTTAAAAGCTATGACGTGCTAAGTTTCTCGTTGAAACGTCTTCACCAATAGAATTGATAACTTTCATTTTCAAACCAATACAAAATGGACTCACTAGACTTGGGAGATACAGTAAGTAATTTATATGTTGCTGCTTGGTGAAAATATGTATGGTGGTTTACAAGTGAAACCAACATTTTCCTATTTTTATACTTTCGAAGTTTTTTCATAGGGTTTTTACGCCGTTAAATGGAATTTAGTTTTGAGAATAGTATTTGAAAAATGGTGTAATTTTATATATTTTGAGGTATACCAAGTTGATGTTAGCTCACCAATTCATGAATACGAACTTATAAGAAATTGGCATAACATTTCTAAAATCATTTACCTACATTTTAAGCTATCAGGTATTATAGGTCTCGTTAGCTCAGTGGTTAGAGCTGTCGGCCATGGTTCGAATCCCTCGGGACCAAAACAATTATACATGAACTTTTTTTAATTTTATTTTGGAAAACAAATTTTGAGACCATGGTTTTACCAGCATTTTGTCAATGTTGGAAATTTTGTTTCCCCAGAGCTTGTCAGACACTTTTAAACAGGCGGACCTTTGGTCTAATAAGGTTATAATTTTGGTATTGGGAAAGCACTTGTTGTCAGCACTTGCTAACGTGCCCTGCCAGCGGTGGTCCCTTTGTCTTTTTCTGACTGACTATATGCATATAATGATTTGTTTCAACGATTAATATTCTAATAAACATATTTAAATAAAAATATAAGGTTTATTTGCATTATCATATTTTTTATATTTTTTTTTTTTGAAAATGTGTACACTGTAATGTACAAAAGTCGTGAAAGGGTTAGAAAATCAATTTGAAATTTAAAATTATACTCAAATAAAAATTTAATTTTTAAAAACTTTAAAAACAGTTGAAATTAAAAAGAAAAATCATATAAAACTTATTTTTTTTTTTAATAATTAAAATAAATCATTAAAATTTAAAAAATTACAAATTTTTCTGCTAATATTTTTTATCCAAATTATTTACTAAAATTATTTAAAATTGAAACTTTTTATAAAATTGATGCAGTTTAACATTTTATAAAAATGTCATTTTATTTATAATAATATTACATACGAATAATGAAAAACTTCCATTATTATTAGTTTCATTAAAATTGTGATGCGTTTTCATTAGTTTAATGAAAAATTTAAAATAATATTCTTGTTAAAAATTTATTAAAAATGTTTTAAAAAAATACTGAGAATATTAAATAAATCCGTTCTGCGAACCAGTCTCTAGTTCTTATAATATAATGTTACCTTTTAACCCACAACAACAACAAATTGCACTAGTTCTGATTAAACCAGTCACAGGATATGTTCTTTGACGACAATTCACTCTTTATTCTTCGAAAGAAATGCACAAAAATAACATTGAATATAATTTAATCAGCAATTTGTTTTTATAATCTAATATTTAACTTTTCCGTTTCCTTTTGTAATTTAAATTGTATCAAAATTACTCCATACGTTGTTATCGATAATATCATCTAGAAATATAAAATATATACAAATTAAACAAATACTATATATAAGTTATGTTAAAAAAAAAAAAAAACACATAAAACTACAAAAAAAAATGTCAAAAAAAAACTTTCGTAAAATAAACGAAATTTTGTTAATTTTACGAAATTTTTTGTTTTTTTGACTATAATTTCGTATTCTTATGCTTGGCTTATTATAAGTGCATATTACCAGACCAAAATATTTTAAATTAATATCAAAATATCCCGAACAAGTGAATAATAATTTTTGATGCATCAATTGCAAGGAATACTCTCGAACACGCAGGATTAAAGCAATATCAAGTGAATCCTTTTTGATTTTATGTAGTAGAGAACCAAAGCGATTGTACTGAAACATATAAATAAAATTATAAAAATTAAATACTTTTTCTGAAAACTAAATCCACATAAAATTAAACGTTTTTATACAACATTATATAGTTTTATGCAAAAACAGATAACACTTTTTAGAACATTCTCAAATATTGGTTTCAACAAACCTTGTCAATGCATGATTGACTTAACCAGCAAGGTACAAGCATATTAATGGAAACCAAAGCAATGTAATATAAACGAACTGAAATTAGTTAAAAATTAAATTTAAAACAATTTATAAAAGCAATAAACTCAACATAAATACAACTCTGTGCTAATAGTAACATAAACAAAATATATTTTCTAAATCCCTTCAAGTAAAGAATTTATAAAAAAAAACAAAATCAAAGTCAATTAATTCTGTAATTAATTCAACGAAAAATTATTTAATATTAAAACTTGTGGGCGTTGTGGTGTAATGGTTAGCGCGATGGACTGTTACACAGATGGTCCCGGGTTCGATTCCTGGTGACGACAACATAAATTTAGAAAAATAATATGTATGAGTTTTCTATCACTTATATGTATCGCTGCGCCCACCTTCGGTGTTCCCATAGCACTTAACCCCACCGAAGTAAAATAATTAATGAGGGCTATGAAACAAAAAGCTTGAATAAATTCGCCAACTCTACATCAGGTGGCGAGCAACAACTGTTCTAAGACTTTACTTTACTGTTCTAAGACTCTACTCGCGCAATTACAGTGTTGCCATGTTTGAAGCCCTTCATCTTTCACCACCTTTCATCTCTCCACTATCCCCTTTCCAAAAAAAAGGAACACATTAATTAATAGGAAGAATTTCCTGAGTGTTGCTTCTCTTTATAAAAAAAAAAAAAAAAATCATTTAAAATTTTCATTGATTTTGCACCTATAATGCAAATAATTGCATTTATTACTGAGTATAAGATTAATTAAAACAATTTAACTGGGATATTAATTAGATATTTGTTAAAAACCAATTATATTTTATTTATCTTTTATAAGACATTTTAGCTTAATATTTTGTTTTTTTGTAATTGTCATACTCTGTAATATTGATAATCTTTTTTATTGAATTAACTACAGAATTAATTGACTCTGACTTTGATATTCAACAAAATTATTAATTAAAGTATTTTTAAGATTTTTTTATTTTGTGTCCTGTTTTATAAACTGAAGCTAAAAATTTTATAATTACAAAACTTATTTATAAACTCTGCACAAAATAAACTTAAATCGAGTTTCAATTGTAATATCTGTTTATTCAATTAAAAGCTTAATTGAATTCGGTCCTATTCAGGAAACTGCAGTATCAAATAAAATGAAATGTAACTACCCTGCGGGAAATGAATCAGTCACTGGTATGCTCATGTGACTAGAACTTTGTGTGTATGAACCAGTCCTAGTTTCGGTTCTGTTATATGAAAGTGACCGGTACTTTTAACGTGGGCTTGTCATAGGAGGTGACAATTTGCTACCTTTGGAGCACTGTGTGACGCATCGAATAACTTGACCAAGGTAACCTATCACCATGCAGACTGAAATGAATATAATACGGGACAAGTTAGAAGTAGATAGTGTCAAAGTATGAACAGGATTTATGTGATATGAAACACAACCAGTGGGAAAAAAAATTATCACGTGACTGGTGTAGGTGTACGTATCTTAGAACTGCAGAACAATTTTTTAAGGAAAACTAGTCACATTTTAAGCGCAATGTGTTCAGTAATAGGGTTAGTTTGACTGAAATCGTTTTAAGACGTAACACTGCACTGGTCTAAGGGGTACATGACGCCGGGCTTGCGAAAAGTAATTAGCAAGTAACCTGTCACTTTTTATTCAGCGTGTGTCATATTATGCACTAATTGCTAAATAGCCCGTCCGGAACCAATCACTGCAATTTTCCAAAACAGTGTGTCAAAAAAAACCTTAAAAACCCCTGTTCAAAAAAACCTTAAAAAAGGCACAACAAAAATCAATATTATTATTAGCTTATTTTGTCTATACCTAACAAAAAACTATGTTTAAGATCGTGATGTTTGGCGAGAAATTGCCATATCTGGCAACCCTGGTCACAGTTCCGTGTTCAGTTCTTTTAAAGCAGTGGAGTGTTTCGTCTTCATTTCTACTGTCACATAGTCGGTACAGATAAAACTCCTTCAGTGTTATGTCTGCTGTGTAGCATTCAAGGGACTGAATCATTTGGCACTAATTGCCATGTTTTCATTTACTGCTTACAGTTTTGAACCAGTTCAATGACCAGTAATAACTTCAACTGAACGGCCCTAGTTGCTTCAGTAGACTTTGGTGTTATGTTACTATTTCTCCAGTTACATGATATATCTGGTAGCAACCAGTGAACGTTTTGTCACGTGATTGGTCATTTCACCAAAATTAACGCTTTTTGGTGCACCACAATTTTGGTTTCACCAGTTTCGTGACGTGTTCCCAAATCATATATCACAGATTTCTCACTTTGGATCAATCGACCCTTCGTTTCACGTAGGGTATTTAATTGATTTTAGTTTCAATTAGATTTTAATCATAACTATTAAATATTTAATTGAATATGGTTTTTATTTCAAACAAATTTTTAGAAGATACATACTATTAAAATTCTACCCAGCAAATTTTTTTAGAACAGATTACCTTTAAACCTGTTCTAGACAAGCTTCTATTATCATCGTTTACAAGGAACCGGTTCTAGAACAGGTTTCTGGGAGTCAAAATGTAAGGTTTCACTATCCCAGAACCAGTTTTATTACTGGTTCCAGAACTGGTTCTAAAGCAACCTTTTCTAGTTTGGAGGTAAAGAACCTATTGCAAATAGGACAAACTCTAGACAACAAGAACCGGTTGTAGAACAGAAATTAGAACCTGTTATAATACAGTATAAGTTGTTTTGCTAAACGCCAAAAATTAAGAAACAATTTTAAAAAATCACAAAAATTTAAAATTCTCTGAAATTAAAAAAAAAACACCAAAATTATAAATAAATCGCTAAAATTAAAAAAAAAAATCGAAAAAAATCATCACTTTTAAACAATTTTTAAAATTTAAACAAATTTTGCCAGAAATTAAAAATCGCTAATGCTAGAAAAAATCGTCAATTTAATCAAAATTTTTTCTTATTCAACTTTGGTAAGTTTTGGCATTTTCATCAATTTGTTTTCATATGAGTTAAAAAAAAAACAGGAAATTTTGTGTGCTCCAAATTAATTTTTTATTCAACATTTAATCGATATTATTAAACTTTTAATTGAAAGTGAGTTTGAAATCAAACAAATGTTTAATTGAAATTTTATAGACAATAATTTTTTCTGTATGGGTTTTCCAAGTTATATGCTTCTGCAAAAGTTTACAATCTCACAACAACGGTGACTATTGCTGAAATTTCAAAAATGTTCTAATAACCTAGAGTTGTATTTGTCACATGATATACTTACGCATTTTACAACAATCTTCTTCATTATAAGCAAACGATCTTACATATGACCAATTTATGATATGTGTTATGGCAATACCATTATAGAGAAATAACACCAGCATAGGTATTGAAAAATATTCTTCAATATTTGTTACCAAATACCAAACACGATTTAATAAAAATTGATTTGCCATTAATTTACCATGAAATATACCACCACCAGCTGGATAGTTCATTCGTCCACTTCTAATTATATCATATCTTAATTGTAGTAAAGATTGTTGCAGAGCCATAATAAATTCATTAACCATTTGTATAATTAGACAATATTCAATGCATTTCAATTGTATTAGAAAAGTACAAAATATAGTCAAAATTTTATCCCTTACACTCATAATATTTGCAATCGCATGAAAGTTTACATAACATAAAAAAATACTGAAAATAATTGTAAGGACTCCGAAATTTCTTAGGACACGTCTTGGAAATGTTTCACATCGTTGTGAGAAATTTAAGATAGTCTCATCATTATTATCCTGTTCCCAAAGATATTCTCTATAGTAGCATAAAATATCCTGTTCCAATTGTGCTATTCTTTTGAATATCATATTTAAACAATCTCTTTTAGCAAAAGCTACTGCTTGCATTATTATTTGTACAAATGCAATTGATATATTTTGGGTTATACTTAAACTACTGGTTATCTGATCCAAAGCATTACTATCAACTACTACTTCCACTATAATATTATTGATATAAACCATCCATAGGCCTAGGAATACGAGCAAAACAGAATATATACCATAAACAATACAGAACACTTTAACATATTTTTCATTATTACAACGATTTAAACATGGCGGTAAATTTATACCAAATATGGCAAATATCCATTGAAATATGAAATTTGCTTGCAGTAAGTGCGATTTTTCTATTATATTTTCTTCAAAGTTGTTTTCCATTTTAATAATGGGGTGTTACTAAAGAAACTTGTAAATAAAAAAAGAAAATTTTAATGCTAAATTACTTGCATATTTTAAGGTGACATTACAAATGTCATAGTCATTTGATAAGAATAATGATGAATGACAAGGGGAAGGTATATAAATAATTATGTGAAATAAAGAGTGATTTTTTAAGAGCTTTCGAATTTGATTAAAAAAAAACGCATACAATTTAGAGAAATGTATGAAATCTTTATTTAAGCGTTATTAAAGCTGATTTCATGTAAATGTTGACCGCCTCAAATGGTTCATACGCTGGGTCCAATTTCGGAATACTCTATTCAACATATCGGCCGGTATCTCACGAATAAATTCTTCAATATTGGCTTCCAGTGCGTCAACAGTTGCGGGCTTGTCCCTATAGACATGAGCCTTAATATAGCCCCACAAAATATAGTCTAATGGCGTTAAATCGCACGATCTTGACTGGTCCCAAACGTGAAATAAACTGTTCACCGAACTCGCCTTTCAATTGTGTCATTGTTTCGTGTGCTGTGTGGCATGTGACACAGCCTTGTTGAAACCACATATCACCCAAGTCCAGCTCTTCCACTTTGGACAAAAAAAAATTTGTAATCATCGCACGGTAGCTCTCGCCATTCACAGTAATGTTCCTGTCTTCGTCGTCTTTGAAAAAGTATAATTCAATGATGAA